>JAAONU010000015.1:31475191-32898007 GCA_012932295.1 Cyclina sinensis | reverse complement strand
CTCTTAAAATGAAAGTGCTTTTTCAAAATTGTACTTCTTTAGTGAACTGATGAGGCACTTTTTGTAAATGTTTGAAAATTTCTCTGTAAACCTACAACCTAAGAAATGAAATTTATGCTGTCAACTAGTGATAGTTCTTCTAGCCCTTTTTCGCTTATATGAAATAGTTATACATTTTATCTTATCTAATAACAATAGTTCATGTGAAGCAAATGTCCAAGTAGAAATAAAACGCTATTCTTTAATTTAATCTGACATTTTATTTCTTTGATTTACATTCTTCTAAAAATTCAATTTAGAACAAACAGAAACATAATTTTGCCGAACATTTTTTATCACAGCAACACACTATAAGGGTACCATATATTTTCAGTTATAACACTGTTTTTTCATTCTTTTATTTTTTTAACTTTCAATTAATTAATTACATTTTTAATTCAAATTCCATGTTGAACTAAGGCATTGCATGTATTTCAAGGCTTCTTCTTTTTGAAACGATTGTGGCAAGGTATAAGACTGATGGGATTGAGTAGTCTCAAGACTGAGATTAAAGAACTGAGTCAAAGCGTCTCTACACATGGATTCTAGTCAGTATCAATGAGACGGAAATTATTAATAGCGAACCAATCCACAAAATAGCCTTTAAGAGAAGGCGAGAAGATACAACGGCACGATTGGCAATACTGGAGCAAACGGTTTTTTGAAAATGACTCCATCTATGTCGTAGATATGCCCGCAGACACTTCTTTCAATGAAAGATCTGAGTTTTGTCAATGTACTTGTAATTTTGTCTTAAGTACTCATCTATGTCATATTAGTAAAAAAATAGTCTGCCGAGTAATTTGAATACCTATCCATACCAAGACTTGTACTGAAATATCTTACAATAAAACCTTAAAGTCATTAACTGCATTGCTTTGCACATAAAACCAAAGTGTTACATATAATAGAGGTCTAGGTAATGCCGTATATAACATAGATATAAACTGTCATTACTGCATTGTTTAAAAAAATCTAACTTGCCCATCCGAACCACCTTTCATCACAAGCGACTCCCTGCCTTAAAAACGACCATTACAAATTCCTCCCGAGCGTTTTATTCATTAATTTAACTTAGTTCAACAAACCCCTGCGAACGCGACTACAGACCTTAATATTGTTACCACTTTTAAACGTTGCTATGCGACCGGACAATGATCAAAACCAATTTTATTGGCTAATCAGTCAGCTGGAAACTTGTCTTTAGTAGGCAGTGATGATAAAGGTGATAATGATAATGATGATGATGATGGTAATAATAATAAAAAATACAGAAACGAATGCCATTTCATGTGCAGAGGCAAACGACTTTGCTCTCTCTAAAGGTATGCTCTGACATTCTACAACATCTTGCAGAAATCGAGGAACACTTTATTTCTTTGTGGATGGAACGTAAACAAGTCAAAATATCAGACATTTTTATGACTGTTTAAAAGCCATACATGGACTGTCAAGTTCTTTTTATAATTTTATTGCACAAGAAACATTTTAATGTACTGTGTAAGTACAGGGTTGAATTTTATTTGTGGGAATATTGGCATAAAAAGTCAATGTTATAATTTCCTGTGGCTTTATTCGTATAAGATACATTTTAATGTGCATACATGCAGTATTTGACATGTTTCAAAATGTACATTGACCATTTTAAAAAAGTATAACATTAAATGCATTGAAAAGAATATGGTGTTATTCAGATTGTTACGTTTCCATCACAAATCCGTAGTTTAAGAGACCACCTGTCTTAAGAGACCAAATTTCCTTTCTCCCCTGTGTGGTCTCTTAAGACAGGTAGACTGTAAAACCAAAAGCGTTAAATTTTAATAGAGGCCTTGGAAAGGCCGTATATAACATTAATAATAACGGTCATTAACTGCATTCCTTTACACATAAAACCAAAGCGTTACATATTAATAGAGGCCTTGGTAATGCCGTTTAAAAATTAATATTTCTGCTAAAACCTTTAGTATAAATTCTTGCATACAGTATTAGATTGTCTAATGTGTGGATGTATATATTCACTTTTACAAACAGATGGAGCGACTAACAAACGTTTAAACGTAGCTGCCTTCATTTTCACAACCTCAAATCATGCTTTCGAAATCATACAGTTCATGTCGTAGAAATAGCATAGACACGTTTTGAACAGAGATCATATTAAAATGCTGGCAGGCATATAATGATAGCTGAAATCATTCTTCTCGAGTAAACAATAAAAGCACAATAAATCATGTCACTCTAAAACTAAAGAAGTGATATTTATACCATATAAATTCGATTTAAGAACAACAATTTCAACATACAATATGCAAAATAATTCTGAAAACCTGTCATGCATAATAGGTAAACTCCTACATTTTAAGATATGATCAAATCTTTACCGTGATCATGTGATCATGAAACATAACAATTTTCTCTGTTTAGCGCAATTTTTCCAATATAGCCCTTTTATAGTCGAAATGGATTTTCCTATTTGCTGCAATATGTTACAAAACCTCAATTCAGCATACATAGCAGAAGTTGAAACTAAGGCAAACAAATAAACAAAACGACCCTGCCTGTTACTTGTTTTTCTTCCTTTCTTTCTTGTGTGTTTATGTTACCACTGTAGTCCAAGGTCCAGGGATACAGATTTGAAATAGCTACGACAGAAATACTCTTAAAATGTTTTCTGATGTAGACAAAAATGTGTTTCATCTGACATTTTAGATTTGTTATTTTCATAAAAGCAAAATAAGATATTCATGTAAGGACTGTTGTTCTAGTAAATGCGCTGTTTAGATGTGGTACCTCCCAACTTCACAATATTGTCCTAGTATTAACTCGATTTTAAATGAAGCAATTGTTGTCTATATCTGTTGTTTGGAAAAACTCATTTTGTATTTCTGAAAGTGTCACCTCGGCTGGTGCAGCCGCTCCTTTCGTGATGTATGAGATGAAAAAATGCGAACCTTGCATGTCCCCATATTAGGAGAACGTTATTTTTAGACCCTGTATCTGAGGGTAATAATGCGCTTTCATTGGACCCATATTACGTATATGTATTGTTTTTAGCAACAATCTTCACGGCGCATGTCTGTATTTCTACGACAAAACCGCGCTCTTACATCGCACTTAGCTAAAAAGGGTTTGATACAATAAAGACGAATTGTTGTGAGTTTGGGACTTTTGTTAGAGTGGAAATAGGCAATGTTCAGTAAGTTTCTTTACCTTCAAAAATATGTACCTGTTTGTGTTTCATCAGCAAAACAGAAAATAATGTAGTACCTGTTTGTGTTCCCATGAGATGAGGGTTGTTCGAGTGTTGACGGACACAATTGAGTACATTTTGTAATTTGAACAAACCGTTTATAGATTCACATGTATATTCATGTCGGTACATAATACATGTATTCTTAAAATTATCATTTTGTTGTTTGCTAGAGTCTCAGTATTGTTGTTTGATTTTTACAGATAACCGCACGCGCGCAACTTAGGCAAGCAATAAAAATAAAGCATACAGATTGATGTTGTTGTCTTATTGACGCTGCTGACCAGCCAGGCGTGTTTATTGTTACGTCCTATTGTAGCAATTCCCATACGACATTTGCGTCACGCTGTAATATCGGGTTTAGTTGGTTAAGGGTATGCCCCTTATTGTATTATACGGCAGTCAGCAGTCACACTTTTGCCGTTTTTGTCAAAAAAAGAAGATCCGAATTCTTTCGAGTAGAATAAAAGAAGTAGATTTCTGAAATACAGGAATATCCGTCTACAACACTAAAACACTCTTTATCAGGGAGGAGAAATGACAAACTACTCTTGGAATGTGTTTTAATATTACTACCTTTATGGAGGAAAATACCGACAAACACGTATAAAGTGTTATCTTTATTGTTATACCAACATTTTGCCGTGAGGCTTCATCAGGGGATGAAACAAAAACAATAATAATAATGGAATGACGTAACGACCCCGTACAATAAGCGCGACGGCGCCGAAAGACGTAACATACATTTGCAAAGGACGCAATGATAAAATACTGCATATCTAATAGTTACGAAGTAAGGGCTGCATAACTGAAATTATTGTATTGAATAATAATGAGTTTCGGATCATTATAGATAGAACGAATTCCTATAGAGGGTGTATATATAAAAAATTATTTATATATAATTTTAATATTACTGCCATTACATTTGATAACGCTAAAGTGTCTGTCATGCGTGAAGTTGTTCTGCAGCAAAACAGCACAATGAAAAAAAATTGGAAATGAAATACATGCAGTTCTATAAAAACCGTCAAAGAAATCCTTCACTAGATAAGCCTGAATTAATTTAGTCAGTTAGAATGGAAGTCAGGTTCTAATACAGAATAATTCGTTTGGTTGATGGTTGGATGGATCAATGAACAGCAAATGATTTGTTTTTATGGGTAAAATTATGAAAGAATAAAAGGAAAAGAAAGAACAAAAGGAAGAAAGAAAGATAGATAGAAAGAAAGAATAAACTAAATTTGGAAACAATATTTGTGTGTCAAGCTTATTTGTTTGTGATCTTAAGAAATTAAGAACTAATTAGTGATGGCAGTTTTCTTAGACAGAAATTACATCAGTTTATTGAGGAAATGGGTTTTGAATTTAAAGAAAACAATACACGACATATGAACAAACTTCATGTCTATGACTTAGACTGTCATAAAAGACAAGACATATTGGAATCTCATTTTAGAATTCTCTTATAACGTACAAAGACTACCTAGCCATCTATAAGAATAAAATGCTTATGTGAGATAATAACTAAATCTCTGTCTGAAGATTCTGGAAGGAAACAAACAGAAACAAAACAAAAAGAAGATTCTTGTTTTTCTTTAGCCTTCACTCGGGTTTTGGCAATTGCCTCTGCAATACAAACACAGACCTGTACTCTTTAGTCGTAGTCACCCGTTTTGAGGTTATCTTATGGTTAAACTTTCTCACGCAAAAGAAACAAGCCAATCCACCCACCTCTTGTCTTTAACAACACCCAAATAAATTATGTCACTTTTCACAAATACTTGGGCATTACATTTTCTGATAATGGCATATGGCATACACATATACAAGAAATAAAAAAAAACAAGGCATGGCAACGCATAAAGATACTAAGATCGTACAAATTCACTCTTGACAGAAAATCATCAGAAACTTTATACTTTTCCTTCATTTGCCCAATGCTTGACTACGCCGATGTTGTTTGGGAATACATTAAATAAAACGATGTGGACGATCTTGAACGAATCCAAATTGAAGCCGCATTTTCTCTGGAGCAACTCAGTTGGTTTCTCATGCCAACCTTTATAAAGAAACATTTCTTGAGCCTTTAAAAGATCGCCGAGATAAGCACAAACTCAAACTCTCCTATAAAATGAAAAATTCCTTATCGCCAACATATCTGTCAAGTTTGGTACCCTAATCTGTTGGACATACTACACCATATGGATTACGAAACACGGATGAGATCAGAAACATCCATTGTAATACTGAACTTTTCTCAAAGTCTTTCTTGCCTTCTACTATCGTCTCTTGGAACTCCCTCCCAGGCACCACTCAAAACTTACCAACGTTATCTGGCTTTAAGAATGCTCTTAACAAAAACAAAAAGAAAGTACCTGAATTTTACTATCAAGGTAACAGAGAGGCATCGATTATCTTTTATACTGTCCACTTTATACTCGGCAAGGAATGGTCTTTTTAAACAAATTGCAACCATTGGCACCGATCACTTCAAATACCCTCCTTTACGCTATGGACACCCTTGACAGTTCATCAAACTCGGAATTTTTTTCTTACGTACAAAACTTTATCACCACTACTCAGCGCTTCAAATGTTGATACCATTCACACTTACAAATCTCCGACCCAATCAATCAGTCCCATAATGTCAATATCACTTTCTCTTTAATCCTTTTCCCAAAATATCTTTCTTATGCAGGCGTCACACTGTCCCAAATTTGATATCAGATGGCCATACGAATATGGAATTTTGAATTTCGCGCGAAGATCGCCCCGAACTTGGTCAACAGCGAATCCCTAGCCGAAGCAAGTACGAGGCCTACAGAAGGTCACACGATTGCACCTGAACTACACACGAAGGCAACAGGAATATGTGATTTTTATAACGAAGTTTTCCCGCAGGCCAAACGAAGGTCACACGACGGCGTCACGGCGTCGTATAGCCAGTACGATGCGTTCGAACTAGGTCCCGAAGGCGTTACGTGACTTCCCGATGTTATAAAACCGCCAGTCGATCGTGGAAATTCGTTTGCTGATCGGAGAGTACACAATACATAATTTCATTTCAACTTTGTCAAATCTAATTCAACTTAAACCCAATTTAAAATGCCACAAATGTTGGTAGAGGCCGGGGAAAAAGATGGCTAGTAGAACTCAGGAGAAGAAACAAGAAACTAATGATTCAGAGGAGAAGTGGAAGAAATCGAAGAAAGGTGTCAGACCTTGTCCAAATAAATCCCCAGAGCATTCACCCGAGGGTTCCAGGTCTCCCCTCAGCAGTCTAAAAGTCTCGTCAGCAGTATAGGAGGTCTCCTCAGCATTCCAAAGAGTTTTTGCAGCATTCACCTACTCAAATTCGGCAGTCTTTGTCGACACTGTGGTCCCATCTCAATTTCATCGTATTATAATACGATGGATACACGTTGGCACTGCGAGGGTTTTACGTAGTCGGGTTGCCTCCTTAAGACAATCGGGCGACTTCTTGTTTCCTTCGTATTGTCTTCGTGAGGCAAAAATTGCCCAAAGGCACCGATGATTACACGAAGAAAACACGAAGATGACACGATTTGACAAGATGCTCTCACGATCGCCTTACGCAAGACTAAATAGACAAACGAATTCAACACGAAAATGAACCTTCGCAAGGTCTTCCGGCAATTTATTGGCATGCCAAAGAGGTTTTTTTTGTCAAGGTTATTTAAACCCTATCCTTAGGATCAGTAAAATACAGACTTAAAATCATCTAATCTGATACTGTAAGGCTGTCTGTAACTTTGAAATCTAGAGTTTTGATACTGGCATGAAGCATCAGCGAGAGTTCCTGAACCATGACTATATCATATGGTGTGGTTCCAATCACAACTCTGGTGGTTATAATAACGCAAAAGAAATAACTTTCTTTCAAACTACGACTAGATCCTATTTGTTTTGAATGGACCATCATCCGGTGTTTTTACCAAATTGTTTCAATCCTTGACCTTTTTCGTGAAAAACGGAGATAGGTAAGTAACAATTTCACTGTTTCAAAATGGAAATACTTTGTTGTTTATTAACACTTTAAAAATAAAGCAAGGAAAAGAAAAAAAGGAAACATCATTCTTTTGCATAAAAACGAACTACTTTTATGGTGTTATGACACTTATAAGACAGTTAAATGTATTTAACATGTTGCAAGGCACTTTAATTATATTTTTTTCAATCTCTTATAATGCCTTTTTGCCAATTAGGAAACAAGTGTTTTAAAATGTTGCTCGGCTAATTTTGTACACAATATTTATAAAGGAATATCCTTTGATCAGCCTGTTCAGAAAGTCAATAACTAATCCAGTAACATCATTGTTGCCAACCAAATTCTTTTACATGGTCATTCTAGCTCAATTTAGGAGGTTAAAGAGGAAAAATGATAGAGAAGTTTGTTCATTGTATATAATTCGTGAATTGTAAATGTAATGAGAGATGAAATATTAACTGCCGGAGTCATTAAAGAGGTTTTACTTAAAATTAAGAGTATTCCGTTTTCTTTCAAGTCATGGAAATGATATTGAAAATATTATTATTACTGATGTATATCAGCTTATATTTCGACAATTCTGCCTGTTCGCTTGAATAAAATAAGGAGTTAATAGTAAATACGATTATGAGATATAAATGATAAAATTCAAATTTACTGATTTGATATGATAAAAGATAAACAGAGTCAGTCCAATTCAAATCCGTACAACGTCTCTAAATAAAATATTTTTCTGCATTATATCCTCTATGATTTATTTAGGGTCCATTTTTCTTAAAGTCCCAAACCAGCGCTGCAAACGTTTCCTCTTTTTTTTCTCCTTCTGAAATTCGTAACTGGAGGTTGTTTGTAGATCGGCTCATTATCAATAACTTCAGTTTGATTGATGCTGACAATAATCCAGGATATAAATAATAAAATTCTAATTTAACTGATTTGATATGACAAAGGATAAATAAAGTCAGTCAAATTTAAATCCGTACAATGTCTATCAATAAAATATTTTTCTATATTACTTTTCATATGATTTATGTAGCGTCCGTTTTTCTTAAAGCCCTAAACCAGCGCTGCAAACGTTTTTTAATTTTTTGTTCCTCACTGAATTTCATTATTGGAGGTTGTTTGTATATCGGCTCGTTATCAATGACTTCAGTTTGATTGACTCTGACAAGAATCCAGGTGAACAAACGCTTCAATTCCACTTTTACCACGTGACTTTTCAAGTTGTTCAATCCATCTGTTTTGTACCTAGCTTCTATTGTTTCAAGAAGTAGATATCTGTAAAATATACAAATCTGAAATCAGGTAAAACTTTGTCAAATCCTGGAACTGCTTATAACTACAGAAATATTAAATAAATTAACAGTGAAAACTATGCAATATTCTAGCAGCAATCATCTATGCAAGAACGGATATCTATACGTAATAATTTAAATGTGTAGGTACATACATTTTTTCCCCAATGTTGCTTATTGTAATATTTCTTTAAGAATTTTTTCTGCAATTGTGAAACATTAAATACACATTTTTGACGTAACAAAATATTGAAACTGAGATTAAACTTAATCTAAAATAATTCAAATATAACTCCATTTTCTTAGCTCTTAAAGATATACTATGCCAATTTTTGCATAAAATACTTATATTGCAGAAATTAATTGAAATCTAGTAAATTCTTACTGAATATGTCTAATTAGGCTAATAGAATGCATACATTATGTATGGGAAGCTGCATTCCATATAACAGGTTAATTTATGTGGTGCTTTCTTAAAAAAACTGCCAGTTTTTTTTAATGACACTATGTATCTAAATGGTGTTTACCTAAAATGTGTAAAGTTTTAAACGTAACACATCTACTCTGTATGTTCTCAAACATGTTTATATTATATTAACACAGAGACTGTGTAGTTGGTGAGGTAGTAATCTGTATCTGAAATTTGAGCATAGTATTTTTTTAAATAATGAGTGGACGAATTGCCGCTTTTTGAATAAATTTTACGCGGCGCTCACTGCTTCATATCTTGTCTTTTTCTTTGCATGAGTTCTTTATTCAAAACCAAGGTCTTTTGGCTACTCTATGTTATTTTTTTGTTCCTTTCTTTTCTTCTGTATGTTGTTTGGGCTCTTGTTACATCAAAACTATGTATAAAGACCGAAACATAAAGATAAATATAACACTGACAAAAATATATATGGCAAGACATCAAAAATTTAGACAATGAATTTAAAAATATGTACTTTAAACGTGAAAGGCATTTCATCCAGAGAGAAACGAGTCAATGTTTTTGAATATTTGAGAATGAGAAAATATGAAATTATAAAAGGTCGTATTCAAATTCTAAAATTAGACAGAAATGAAGGAAAGTTACGCTATAATAAACATGTATTGTCTTAACAAAGATGACCCAGATTTTTTTTAAATACTTGAGGAAACAATTATTGACAGCAATAGCGAAACAACAATAGTTGCAGGGGATTTTAATGTAGTTTTAAATTCTGCTATAGACAAACTAAACGGACGGTCAGACACAAACAAGCAAAATTCCATAAGACTAAACAGTATAATGTATAAAAATGAACTTTATGACATATGGCGAATAACAAACCCTTCCAAACGAAGCTATACATGACATTCTAACTCAAACCCTATACTAGTTTGTAGACTAGACTACTTTCTACTATCTCAAAATATAATAAATAAACTGACCGGACGCTCAATTTTACCAAGTTACAGATCGGACCATTCAATTGTTGAGATAACAGTTGATATTAATAAGCAAAAGAAGGGACCGGTTTTTTCAAATTAAATAACAGTATTATCTTGGACGCTGAATACCAAGAAATAATTTCAAAAAAGTATCCACGAAACTGCTGAAATTAACAAAATGCTAACCCAAACATTCTTTGGGAAGTTATTAAAGGAAACATTAGAAATGAATCAATTAGTTTTCATTATTAGTTAAATAAACTATTAGATGAAAAAAATAAAGGTATTTTATTAAGAGCCAAAGCCGACTGGATTGAAGGGGCAGAACGCAATATAAAATATTTCTCTTACCTTGAGAAAAAACGTGCAAGTGAAAAGGTAATTCATATATTAGAGGAAAATGGTTCCAATATTTCTGATAAGATAGAAATAATAAACAAAATTTACAATTTCTATTAAAAATTATATACAAAAGAGAATGATTTAGAAGATGATTTTAATTTTTTTCCAGAAGAACATAAAACCTTAACAAAAGATAAAAACAATCTTGCGAAGGTATCTTAACTGAATACGAATGTGCTATAGCTTTAGAAGAAATGAAAAACTCCAAAAGTCCAGGTTCGGATGGGTTGACCGCTGACTTTTATAAAGTATTCTGGATAGATATTAAAACTTTTCTAATAAATTCATTTTACTACTCGTATAAACACAAAGAACTAACGGAACTACAACAACAAAGTATAATATCACTATAGCAAACAGTGAGAAAAAGGTAATCAACTATATAATAAGTAAAGACCAAACAGGATTTATAAAGGGTCGATATATCGGGGAAAATGTTAGAATTTTGTATGATGTCATAGAATATATCATATCAATGAACAAGGCTTAATTTTTTTCTCAGATTTTCAAAAAGCCTTTGACAGCATTGACCATTAATATATATTAAATGTTTGAAATACTTCAACTTTGGATATTCTTTTATACAATGGATACAACTTTCTTACTCTGACGCAAAAAGATGTATTAATAATAATGGTTATTTTTGAGAATTTTTCAAAATCGAGAAAGGTGTAAGACAAGGCTACCCGCTCTCCCCCATCTATTCATCATAGGAATTGAAGTACTATCCCAATATATTAACAATAATAGAAACATACAAGGTATAAAGATTTTAGATATTGAAGTAAAACAAACACTCTCCGCTGACGACGTGAGTTTCTTTCTAGTTGGAAACGAAAATAGTTTTCAGAATCTTATTTCAACATTAGACAGGTTTAGCAAAAGATCAGGTTTAAAATTAAATAACTCTAAATGTTCAGTACTACAAATAGGATCTTTACGAAACAGCAATGTCACATATTGTAAAACAAAAACTTTTAATGGCTATCTGATATGGCTACAGCATTAGGAATACACTTTACAAATGATCCCGCTAAGATAAACTAACTTAATATTGATCCAAAAATAGATGAATTTCAACATACTGTTTACAAATGGAGAAAACGGAAACATACTCTTACTGGAAAAATAACAGTTCTGAAAACATTTGCGTTCCCAAAATTGGTTTACCCATTCACAGTCTTAACAAAGCCTCCAGCTAATGAAAAAAATAGAAGACATTATGTTTGATTTTTTATGGGACTCTAAACCTGACAAAATATCAAGAAATAAAATTATACAGTCATATGAGGAAGGAGGAATAAAAATGATAGATATTCATAGTTTCCTAAACGCCGTAAAATCAAGCTGGGTTAAGAGAATGATAAGTGGAAATACCGCCTTGTTGAATAAAATATACAAAACCGAGATAAGTAAATATGGTGAATGCAATATATTCAAATATAATACAAATAAAAAAAATGCAGCAAAATTAAAATTACAATTCTGTTTCCTCAGAGATATCGTAACATCGTGGTGTTCAATTAACTTTAATAATAACGTTGTGAACCTATCAAAAGAAATATTATGGAACAACTCAAATATAAAAACGAAAAAGAACGAGAAGTTTATGTATGAAACACTGGCTAGATTCAGGTATATTATCCATAGAACATATATTCGACTAAAGAACAAAAAACTTTTTAAAGTTTGAACAATTTCGAAATATTTACGATGTTCCTGTTGGAGATTTTCTAAAATATATGTCCCTAATATTATCAATCAGACAGGACTGGATACAAATTAATGCAAACGAAAATATAAATGCATCAACAGAAAGTCAATTTCTAATCGATAAAGTGAAAACATCTGTCAGGGTAAATAAGATGTTATATAAAAAACAGATTAAAGTGAAAAACAATAATAAGTCAAAAATAAAAGAAAAATTGGAAACCGAAATTAAGGAAAATAATGACGAACACATTAAGTGGAATTCTGTTTTTACTACACCGTTAAAATGTACAATTGATACAAAACTAAGAGAAAACCAATACAAATACTTAATGAAAATGACTCCAAATAATGAAAACTTGTATAAATGTAAACTAGTAAACTCTAGGTGATGTGATTTCTGTGCAATGGCACCAGACACTTATAAACATCTTTTTGGGAATGTTTAATAGTTCAAAAGTTTTGGACTGATTTGAACTTATTTCTTGCTAATAAAGGAATCAAGATCAACAATTTAAACTACAGAACCATCTCATTAGGGATCGAAACAGAGAAAGATTTTAAGAAAAGAAACATTGCTAATTATATAATAATTCTAGGAAAATATTTTATTTCTAAATGTAAATATAGTACAACAAACCAAGATATTAACTTCCAGAGGGATTTAACACAAAGAATAGAAATAGAAAGGATCATAGCCAGAGTAAAATATAAGATAGAAGTCTTTAAAAATAAATGGTCAATATTTTTATAATTCTGTTTAACATATCAGAGCTCACACAACTCCTTTCCCCTTTTTCCTTCTTTCTTCCTCCCCCTTTCTATCTACAAAAAAATATTTAAGTGCAGGTAAAAAAAAAAAAATATTGTTTAAACATTTTTGTGGAGAAGGATTTTGTATTTGCTTTGTTACTATTGTTCATATTTTTTGTATGTAGTTGGTTAGACAATAGTATCATTTTACATATCATCTTGTATTTGCACTTTGATAAATAAAAATGGAAAAACGAAAAAAAAAATATTCCTGCAAATTTCATTCTTTTCAAACTAATATGTCAGAAGTTCTTAAACACTTAATATTATCGTCATTCGGCCGTGTAAAACGGTAACTTTTATCTTTTTTTTCAATACCTCAGACTCCATTTTCAGTTTAAGAGTTTTTAAGCTTCTAATCTTTAAACTGATTTAAATATTTTACTACATTTTATTTTCGTTACAGAATTAACGAAAAGAAAATCACAGGGAGTTCGGAAGGAACCTTTTACTTATTTATTTATAACAGTGCAAATTATACAAGGAAACCAAATGCTAGAAGAAGTGCAACAAAATACATTCAAGTTTCGCATATTTGATTTTAACAACTCTTTTTATTTAAAGGTATTTTTTACTAAAACTCCATAAATGCCAAGCTTCCGAGTTTGAAATATCATTGTTCTTTTTACAGATAAAATGGTCTCACAGTGATGGAATGATATAACATTAACTGTCTGCCTCAGTTGTTGTTCATAGGTAAAATGTTGTTGAAGGTACTAAAGTCTCGTCTTTTACAATATTATTGAAAATACCTGTGCTGATTTTTCTCCGCCTTTTGATGACTGAGTGCTTTGTATCGAGCAATGTGTTGAGGCGGTCTCGTGATGTTTAGTGCACTAAGCTTGATCCTGTAAGTAAAGAAACAAAGGTAAAATTTATAATATTTACAATTGTTGCTAGTTAAAAAAACAACAAATGTTGACAATGCTTTTGACAATGACACCATACATCCGTCTTGTAAATAAAACAGTGTATAATGTTAAATAAGGGAAAATCTTAAGTAAAAAAATATGCGAACGCATATTTTAGAAGCCATCAATCCTACCTTGCAAACTTATCGTCATCTTCACCACCCCATTCAAAATAAAGGTTAGAGAACCCATTCACTTTTCTGAAATGCTTTGTAGAAAGAGCTGTAACTCCTCCGATGAAAACCTCATACGGCAATCTATAAAAAAACAATAAATAACGTGGAGTGAGTGAACTAAAGATAGAAGGTTTTATTTAAGCATTATTTTATTAGAAATGAACTAGATCGAAGCTGTCAAAACTAAGCCACCAGTTGTCTGATTAGTTTAAATATAAAATGATTTTTTTTCTGAAGGTTTGTATTTCTGTTAGGCGCTGTAAGATTAACGTTGTATGTGTTTTTACAGCGAACGTGTAAAACGTTGACCTTAAAATGACATAGATGTATAAGCTCTTTCAGGCTGTACGTTTTTACTTTGTACAAGATGCGTTATCGAGAAAAACGCAGGCAAGTTTGAATTTACCCTTATCATCATCAGCATAATCTGCCTTCACTCTTATCATCATCAGCATAGTCTGCCTTTACCCTTATCATTATCAGCATAGTCTGCCTTGACCCTTATCATCATCAGCATAATCTGCTATCACTCTTATCATCATCAGCATAGTCTGTCTTTACCCTTATCATCATCAGCATAATCTGCCTTCACGCTTATCATCATCAGCATAGTGTGCCTTTACCCTTATCATCATCAGCATAATCTGCCTTCACTCTTATCATCATCAGCATAGTTTGCCTGTACCCTTATCATCATCAGCATAATTTGCCTGTACCCTTATCATCATCAGCATAATCTGCCTTCACTCTTATCATCATCAGCATAGTCTGCCTTTACCCTTATCATCATCAGCATAGTCTGCCTTTACCCTTATTATCATCAGCATAATCTGCTTTTACTCTTATCATCATCAGCATAGTCTGCCTTTACCCTTATCATCAACAGCATAGTCTGCCTTCACCCTTATCATCATCTGCATAGTCTGTCTTTACCCTTATCATTATCAGCATAGTCCGCCTTTACCTTTATCCATGCAGTCTGGCTGTGATTTTAACTATTACTTTTCAAAAAATTTTCAGTTAACGTAACTTTATAGAATATCGTATGCCCATTTTAAATGACCGAAAAATCTTTTTTTTAAATGGAAGGGTCAGAATTAAATAAAACACAAAATCAGGAGCTTCAATATAATTATGTTTCAAAATATATATTTGTCGTTTTACTTAATATGTACTTACCTGTAATGAAATTTATCTATAGCAACTGACATGTGAACTGGACTATTCTCACAAGTATAAGGGATCCCATCATTTTCTGGTAAAAGGTCCACATCATGGAAAATAAAACAGTCGTAATTACAGACTTCATTTGCATAAAGAAAACCTGTATTCATCATCATCGCCCTGTTAAATTGTCCATCTTGTGTCTGAAACGAGATTATTGTATTTGTCTTAAATGTTACATAGAAACAATATAATATTGAAACACATAGAATTCTAAAACTTACATTTATGAGGTATTTTAACAACTTTACAATATCACACTGTATAAAAGAGTTACAGCTTCTTTTTTTACACAAGATATAGAACACTTACAAAACTTAGCTTGCCATCAAATGATGAAAAGAAACAAACCTGCTCTATAACGAATATCCTGTACTCTAATTGTTTCCTCTGCAAATACGGATGCATGTATCTTAGAAATATTTTAAGGTTTTCCTCCCTATTTCTGTACGGAACAATTATAGCGACACGATGTCTGGGTTCACAGTAAATTGGCTTATACCATCCCCCGAGTTTCACAAACTCTGCATTAGCATACGTTGTAGAATTCAATTTCTTGATGTCTATATCAATGTTGTTTGCTGAAACAGCCACGAAGTAAAGAAATATTTATAAGGGATAAAACCTGATTTAAAATCTGATAAAGCCCCCCCACTTTTTTTTTTAGAAATTTAGCATATGTAATATTTAAAGGAATATATTTACCAGACTAACAGATTTTTAAGAAGTCTAAGTGATAAAGTTATTGCAAGATTCGTTACTGGACCTTTTTATTCTATTGATTAATTCGTTTTACTTACACAGATTATTTGAAAAAAGCGGGCACATGTGCATTTGTTTGCCTGGTTGTGTCTTGATGGTATCTTTGATATTCCAAACTTCCTTTCTGAATATGTTATTCCAGCCCATGTTATTCATAAGAACTAAGGCAAATATGGTTGAAACCACAATCATAAAAAATAAAGTTTTCTTTTCCATTTCCTGTGAAAAAAACTGATTTGTGGATTACAAGAATTCTGTGTTGTAAAAAAATATATTCGAGTATTCCAGTTTCTACTTGTCACTTCTAGAACATAGTCTGCATACTTGTCCTGTCGCTACGCTCTTTTCTTTTCCGAAATTGATCACATAATCTGAAATACGTCGTGAAACAGCTGTCTAACTGCATGCATTAAAACATTGATTTCTTAATGGGATGGTTTTGTAAAATGTTTCTGCTGTATTAAATCTTTTTTTTTAAATTATTACTTTTGCTTATATACAAGTTTATTTATGCCCTTCATTGTATATGTATGTGTCAACGGTCCTAAGAGACAGAGACATCTTCGATCAGGTACATGCTTATATTCAAATATAAAATGTTAAGTTATCATTGTATCTAAATACTACTCTACATACTTGTAAAAAGAATTATTGCCTTTTCTTTATTTAATGAAACAAAATTGTGTTCTTGGTCCTTGCTTAATCACTTTTGATATTCCGTATATTCTGTAAAAGATAAAATCTCACACTTACTCTAGATAGTCTTTAAGGATAGATGAAAAATAGGGATTACCATAAGTAGTAAAATCAACCTATATAGCAAATGATTAAAGACGTTAAGTTATTTAATAAAGTTATGCATAAGTGCTTTAAAACATCTATTCTAAATTAAATTCACCATCATGAGTGACAGTATGCCTTTACGTTTACCTTGGCTTAACCTTTACCTTCATACGGAGCCTCAATATATGTTTAAAACATATTTATTTTTCAATTTTAAATGTACTTACTCATTACGCCTTACATCGATAGCAACTGACACCTGAACTAGAAAATTCTCACATGTATAAGGGATCCTGTTATTTTCTGGTAAAGGGTCCACGTCACGGAATATAAGTCAGTCGTAATTATAGACTTCATTTGCATGAACAAAACTTGTGCTCATCAGCATCGCCATTAAATTGTCCAGCTTGTGTCTGAAACAAGATTATTGTAAATGTTTCAGACGTTAAATATCAGGTATCCTTATTATACTGAACCTTGAAAAATTCGAAAGCTTTTAGGCAAGATCACTGGCACTGGACCAACCGTCTAAACTAAGTAAATAAAAATATTTATTTAGCCTATATTATGTGTCACTAAATAACTGATTTAATAAAGACCCTGTTATTTGTTCGAAGTAAGTTGTATTGGACCCGAGGCCGAAGTTACGACTGTCCCTAGGACAAATAACAGGGTCTATATCAATGCCATTATTTAATGACATTTTTTTCATAATAATTCCAGAATTTGCTCGCCCTCCATCATCTGTTGTCTGCTTGTGTTAATGAGAAACAAAAGCTGTAAAAACAGCAAATCCGCTTTTAAGATAAATACCGTACTTAAACCGTATACAACATTTTTGGTGGTTACTTCCCATTGCTTAACAGTATAAAAGTCAATAGAGCAATTTCAAATATTCTTAAAACTCGATGCTTTTACTTGGGGGAAAATGGCTGCCATTTTAAATTGAATTCTATAAAAATGTTTCAGCCCTGATCTATGAACCAATCAAATTGAGTTACAAGAGGGCCAATATCAATATCACTTTTCTGGCCCGGGGCAGATCAGTGTTATTGATATTATCCCTGATATTCAGAAAGTCCACGTTTTATAAAGTAAGGCCTCTGGTATGTTACAGGGCGGATAATTAATGGTTATGAAATAAAAAAGGCTTTATATAGACTGTTGGTCCGGTGCCAGTCTTTATTTAGTATTCTTCTGTGTGGGAACATATATCCTTGCCCTTGTCCGGTCTCAAGAAATGAATTTTAATCGGAATATAGAGTATTCAATAGACGTGGGCTTCATTTTATTAATTTGAATGTTAGAAGACTTCAACCGAAACTGGATGACAGTCGTGTATCAGCTCGTAAGACCAGAGCAGCGTGTATCGGTATTTCTGAAACTTTGTTGGACGATTCCATATATGACGCCGAGGTTCATATTAAAAATTATAACATCTGACGCAAAGACAGGAATAGGCATGTGGGTTCTATGTGCATCTACATACGAAGTGATTTAGCATTCAATCCAAGAGTTGATCTTTTACATGATGATCTCGATGAACTCTTACTCTCAAGGCCGAAGCCAATCTTGTGCGGGACTTTTAATTTTATCGACCTCCTAAACAGACAAGCTTTTACAATGTTTCTATAAACTGTTTGTTCAAATACTGCACATATGGAAACTATAATTTAAGGTGACTTTAATACTGATGTATCTAGGTGCGATAAAAAGTGTACTTTAGCCACTACTCTGAGACCTTTTATGGATATGTTTCACTTTTAACAATTAAAATGCTTGGGATTCTTTCAATTCTATATTTTTTGTAAGCTGTAAATAGCATAACACCAGTTAAACAAGTAAGTATAAAGCAGTGTATTGAGCCCTGTATTACACACGAAATTCTCCAGAGTATTAGTGAACGTGATAAATCTTTTCATGTTTACAAATAAGTCTATTGAAAACTAAGAGAAATTTAGACAGCTATGAAATAAATCACAGTACTTAATACATAAAGCTAAACAGGATTTTTAATGCTAAATAAGAAGAAAACAAGTCAGATCCTAAATCTCTTTGGAATGCACTCAAGAACCTTGGTCTGCCATCAAAAAGTCTAAATTATCATCTTGTGCTAACACAGGGTTGGAATTGGGTGATACTGAAGAAATTTTTTTGATAAGCAGAAAGTATCTGAGGTATCTGAGAAATTTATTGTTTTTTTTACACAACTGTTGCTTCTAAACTGGTTGATAAACTACAAAAGTCTCTACACAGGTTTGGAAAGAATTTTGTCTTTAATTTAACTCACAAAAAGATGTCTGAGAATCAAATTTTAAAATACCTGACCAACTAAGTGTTAATAAATCTATTGGTTTGGATGGTATTCCCTGTAAGTTTTTTTTCGAGATAATGGTTCTATTATAGCCTGTCCTCTTACTCAAGTCACAAATTTGTCCTTAATTCAAGGGGTAGTTCCTGTGGACTTGAAATCTGCAAGAGTTGTTCCCACTTTTTAAGAAAAATGATAAAACTGATGTTGGCAACTACCGCCCTGTGTCCATACTCAGTGTTATCTCTAAGATTTTTGAAAGGGTTGTTTATGACCAAGTTGATTCATATCTAATTGATAAATATTTGTTGTACATGTTTCAGTCTGGTTTCAGAAAAAGATTTTCTACTGATACTTGTCTCATTCATTTATCAGATTTTATCAAATTTAAAATGGATAACGGTCACTTTATAGGCATGGTGTTACTTGATGTCCAGAAGACGTTTGATACTGTGGACAATTCTATCCTTATGAAACTTGCAGGCGTAGGCTTTAGTCAAGATATTCTGCGTTGGTTCAGGTCATATTATTCTGAGAAGCAACAACTTGTAGATGTTTCTAGTACCTTTTCTGAACCTTGTAAAATTACTTGTGGTGTACCGCAAGGATCAATACTGGGACCCCTTTAATTTTAAATTCATGTTAACGATATGTCCGCAGTAGTCAAAAACAAGCTGTTACTTTACGCCAACGACTGTACTATTCTGGTGTCTAGCAAGATTAGGGTACCTATTAAGAAAGATGTGACACAAGATCTTGAAATGGTTAGTCACTGGTTGGTTGATAATAACTTGTCCCTACATTTGGGAAAAACTTTGTCTATTATTTTTGTTTCTAAGCAAAAACTCAAGTCAGACACGAACCTTAACATTACATGTAATGGATGGGTTAATAATTCAAGTATTTAGGTGCCATTCTAGAACAGAGTTTAACAGGTGAATCGATGGGTAGTTCTATTATCAAGAAGGCAAATGCCAGGTTAAAATTTCTGTATAGAAAACAGGCTTGTCTTACTGATCACACTAAAAAACTATTGGTGTTATCCCTTATTTAATGTCATTTTGACAAAGCTTGTTCTTTCTGGTATCATGGATTAGCTAAATGTTTGAAAGACAAGCTACAAGTTACCCAGAACAAATTGGTCCGATTCGTACTCAATTTGGAACACAGGTCACATATTGAGAGACAAGATTATTGAAATCAAAGCACTGATTATTATCGGATCCCCGATAGAAATATGTGAATTAAATAGTCATCTTTATTTCAGTTTAAAGTCACATAAGTTGACCATTAAGCTGAGTCACGTAACTACTGCATCAGCTGTTTAAGTGATCAAGCATTTTGGCGTAATCATGTATCAGACTGAATGCTCCTCCAGTTTTATTTGAAAAAAATCTCAGTTTGTATACAATACAATAAGATGAGACAGTATAACATAGCTGCACTATAAATATTGTTAGGTCATTGACCTATGAGAGCAATTTTACAAGAAAAAAAAGAAAAGAGATAAATATAACTATCGCAGTAAGATAATATTACTTATAACATATAAGTATAATAATAATAATATATTCTGTTTAAAGTATTTAAACACGTGTGGCTACCATTCTGTCGTAGGTCACGGGTTCTCATGAGAGTAACTTACAAGCTTAGCTTTTTTTAAAAAGCTAGCATTCTGACCGTTGACAAAGTAGTTTCAGCATTTCAGAAGTTTATGTACAATAGTGTAATACTTAATTTTGATGTATGCATGCATACAATGGACTCACAGTTCTTATTACATGCTAAAAATTGCATAAAACTTTATTGAATACTATTGCCAAACTGTTACGTGCCGTCATTTTATCACGATTTTCCACATCTATATTTCACAAGGACAATGACAGACAACCCCTGGAGACAAGATTTTGATGCTAAAGTAAAGACCTTATCACTTGCCAAGTTCTAGCCTGTTTCAACACAATGTGCTCCAATGTCTGTGCACTGTGATTTTATCCAATGTTTGTCTCATGAGTTTTACATGTACAAAGCCCCAGGGCCGGGGGCAGCCAACTAAACGGCTAACTTTGTTTATGATAGAAGTCAAAAACATATGTTTTGAATTGTCAATTTATACATTTTTCTGCATTTTTGTCATGATTTACCGATATTAGCATAAGATAACTAAAGCAAAAATATAATTTAAAAATGGTTTTATATCTCATATGGCACTTATCGTCAGAGGAAGTAGATATGTCTATAGATAATGTATATCCGGTCAAAATTGGGAACATGTTCTCCCTGATGTAACCACAGAAAAATACACTGCACTCGTAGGCTTCGGTGTTTTCGCTGAGCCGAAACGAAAGTGAAAAGGTATGCAGCTTGCAAAATATTTTTGCCTGTGTAAAGAGAACTTTTTATTTTATGCCTACCAATGAAATATAGGGAAATATCAGTGAGATAAAAGTGATAATCCACTGTTTTGAATCAGTGAAATTACCATTTTGATAATACACTGTTTGGGCCGGAACTACTGCTTGATGAAACTTCAGGAATTTTCCCCACCAGGTAAATACAAGAGAATCCGCTGTATTTCAGACTGTGACAGCGAGTGAAATTTATTTACCTTGTTAAATCCAATTATAATATTGCATTCCTGAGCCTAACTAGTTGTGAACAATGATGAAATTCGCCATAAATTATTTAAAATGTCTGATTTGTTTACATAACTCACATGGACAATATCCAATATGGCCGACTTTCATTTCAATTGATTGAATATTACTCGGTATTAATCCGCTTTTATAATTAAAGTATGTATGGCTAAAATTCAATAAATATTGATAAACTGTGTAGAGAAAAATAAATGTTATTTGATGAAAGTGTATTCAGTTTATTTCAGCAGAAGTAAAGTTATCATATGTATTGGAGATTGTCTGCACTTTTTTTGTGCGGAGTAACCAAAGTACGCATTAACTGATTTGGGCTCACCATGGGGAATTTATTGAAGGCCCTGATTAAAAATGTCATAAAATACCCATTTTTGACGTGTTGGCATAAAATAAAAAGAAAATTTGTTTGTTTTTTAGTGGAAGATGGGAATTTATTTCATCTCGTGAACACCATATGTTGATATTTTCACTCGTGGCTGCGCCACTCGTGAAAATATCACATATGGTGTTCACTCGATGAAATAAATTCTCATCTTCTACAAAAACAAACATATATCCTCTATATAAATGAAATATTTTAACAACTATTTACAATAACGCTTAAACTATACAGCAATCAAAGGGTTTATTTTCGGAGATTCTACAATCTTTTGTTAATATTCTGAATTTTAGATATTATTTTTGTAAACAATTTACTTAACAGGCCTCCCTTTTTCGGGTATACATATTTGGTATAATAAGATTCTTAAGGTAAAGAAGTACAAAGAAACAACAAACACAATCACATAAAACACATTGTTATACCTCAATTTCATTTATAATGTAAATCTTCAATAGGCCACCGTGACATATAAGTACTGTCAGAAAAAAATTACTGTCGGAAAAATACTGTCACCCGTTACCATAGGTACGGAATGTTCGAAAATTATACTGTACCATTCGCGCATGCGCAATATCTATTTTTACATTTCCGTTGTAAACAGACGACAATAATGGCAAGCAACAAACGTTTTAAAATTTTAAGTTGAATAAAGTTGCTCATGGTTTGAATAGTTTTTCGGTATAATAAAATAAATGTTACAATTCTGACAGGGTGACAGTAAAATTGTCAACTTGAAGAAATACTGTCGACCGAGTCTTCGCCTCGGTTGACAGTTCGCCGAGGTTAACAGTATTTCCTCAAGTTGACAATTTTACTGTCACCCTGTCAGACATGTAATATTTATATACTATACAGTTAAGATAAAGTTTTTTTTCTATCATGTATAAAAAATTATGTTATACACATTATTCTTATCGTAAAGATTTAATGTAAATCTCCATATTGTAAGTTAATTGTATGTTATTAATTTAGTTCTATTGTATCTCAGTCATAGTTTTCATTATTTACACAGTTGAAGTAGTTCAGGTTGTAAGTAGTATTCATGAAATTGCTTAATCTAATTATACTGAAATGTTTTAAATAATATGGTTTTAAATATTTTTGTCGATGTTCTTGAAAGATTTAAAACTCAATATGTAGCGAAACTCATCACCTATTTCATAACATGTATCTCTACGGAGATGGTATTTCCTATCTGGTATTGGTATACTATGCCATCCGCCTACTTCGACTGGTAGCTGATGACTCTGTGCACGAAAGGCTGTAAAATTTCTATTATAATAATTAGGAAGTATGTGAAAACACATATTCATTTCAGAAGTTTTTGAATTACCTATAATTTGTTCTTCCTCTTGATATTGATACTAAGTCATTCCATGTCTGTAAATATTGATCATTGATTTTTTGTTTGCAGCCTTATGGGAACTATTTCCTATCCATTTCCTGCTGTTGTTGCCATATGTTACTTAAAACCATTTTTTTACTAAATTCTGTATTCAATTTAGCCACTTACAATTCTATACACCCTTGCTACTGAACCCTTTGATAATAAGATACATATTGTTTGAGAGTTAATTATTACTGAAATCAATTATTTTACTCAAAAAGATAATCATTTTACTTTCAATATCCATTTGAAGTGACTTTACACCAACTTCTCCATAAATCATATGTGATAGTGTTGTTTTCTTTAAATTTAGTGTATTTTTAGGGATTTTAACTGAATCTTTTCTAGGTTATAATTATTACTATATCTCAAAATTTCACATTCATAAATGAATTGTTTTATTGTTTTATTGAATAACTCAATTTGAAGCTCAGTTAGTAAATTTAGTGTTCTGATTTTCTTTAAAAGTGAAAATATAGCCTTATTTGATTGTTTAGCTAGACGTTTGTTTTTGCAGAGACTACATTTAGATCTTGATAAGTACAGACCAAGATATTTATATTCGCTTGTAATTTCCAGAGAAATTCCTTTAAATTTATATTCATTTTTGAAAGTGTATTTCTTGAACCAAAAGCAACAACTTTTGTTTCACTGATATTTTTCTTCCAATTTCCATTGTATACAGTAATTTTCAAAAGCATTAAACATGTTTAACATATTTATTAGACAAGAGCGATCAGTGATCACATGTGTCGCCCAATGATTGCAAATTAAGCAGTTATATTGAGGGGCGATTGGACAGTTTGTTGGAAATGTAAATTGAGGTACTGATCAATCCTGTAAAATTTCATTCAAATTGCATTAGAAGTTTAAGAGAAGTAGTCCGGACAACCTTTAAAAATAAAAACCATGAAAAGGCCATAACTGACAGTTTTTGAGGAGTAGTCCGGACAAGTTTTGTGACGGACGGACAGACAGACGACGGAGAAGTGATCCCTATATTTCGCGGCTACTTTGTAGCATGCGACACAAAAATCATTCACGGACCAAAACACCTTTTTTATTCAAGGACCATAACTCAGTCAAAATCATTCCACCGAAAAATCGGTTAAATATGCGCAAATATTTACGGTACCGATCATTCCTGTAACATTTTATTCAAATTGCATAAGTAGTATAAGAGAAGTAGTCCGGACAACCTTTAAAAATAAAAATCATTAAAGGGCCATAACTCTGATAAAAATCATTGAACTGGGGAAATGCCGATGGAAAACTCATCACAACAACAATTACTGATATTTAGTTTAGACTCATTTATTTTACATCGATTGCGATACAAGTTATTACAACTTAGATTCATCACGCTCGATGACTGCTTCCTGGGTTCCATACCAGTATTCGCGCAGCGTGGAGGAATGTGAAGATCGTGAGAGAATCTCGCCACGGACGGGATTCGAACCCGCGACCTTCGGATCCGGAGCCCTGCGCTCTACCCCTAGACCACGGTGCCTTTACTGATCATCCAATCACAGCGAGGCAGTTTCTCAGGTATACCTTTCAATAAAACTGCGTCTTGCAATCTTCCCGCAGCCAGAAAAATGTGCCTTGGTGGCGCTAAAGTTGCTTTGTCGTAATTGTCGCTCCGTTGCTATCGGAAATCTTCCCAAAATTTTTTTCCTAACCGCTTTTCCATTTCGTACACAGAATGACAATAGAATGACACTGTTGACAGGTTAAAGGCGGAGTTGGAAAGAAACACATTGGGCGGCCCTTGAATTGTTTTTTGACAGGTGTACCGACGAGTCTCGTTCTTTAGCTAACAGTGTAAACTCTAATCAGTTTTGCAAGCGGTAGTATGTTCCTGACATATTTTGTCTTATGTCAAATAAACGGTTGACAGTTTTTTTTCTCACTTAATCGACATTGTCTTCATGAACATAATTATGTTGGTAGGAACTGGTAGAAGTAGTTGAATGATCCTACGTCACAAATGGCGATATGTTATTTTTAGACAGCTTGAAAATACCTAACTGCTCTAAATGGTCAGACAATTAACCCATTTACCCGCACAGTTATTTATTTTGGTCGCTATATGCCGTCCTCGTATAAGCCGTTGTTGCTAGTTTGGAGGAAAAATGATCACCAACAACCTTTACTCAAGTTTTGATTTAATGTGTTTTCAAATTTCTTTTATTCTGCAATAGTTAGTTTCTACAAAAGGCCCAACAGGTTTTGTAAGGGAATAGTTTGAAAACAATACTTCGATCCAGATACGATATTTTTATTAGATGTAAAATTCATTCTCATTAAAAGTGTTTTCAATCTTTTTCCTATAATCATATATACAAAATAGTTTCCATGTATGGTTTATATATCTTCACCAGAAGCTAAAACTAAACATAATACGTGATAGGACTTGCAAATAATCAAGCCCTACTGAAATACGATTTTTAAACAGGTATGAAAATTGACTTCAGTTCATACCTGCTGTCTCAAAATTGTCAGCAAAATGACTCAGTAAGGTTGATCATTTTCATGTTTTTCTTATGATCGTTTAAGGCTGTTCAATGAATTCTTTTTTAAAGCCTAAGGTTGACAGCAGCATATGTCAACACTTTAGGGTAAAAATCTATTGGTAGTATTCAATTTTTCTAAACAAAAATGTCATATCGTTTGGCGTGACGTTATATGAATATTTGTTTAATCTTCTACTTCCTTGTACTGTAGCACCTCAAGTAATAAACAGATTAGTTATTTGTGGTAATGTTCTAAAATTAAGATTGCCGATGCGAGCAACAAATAATGAAGTACGGAAAAACGTCAAGTGTAGAAGTAATGAAGCAGGCTCATTATATGTCAGATTATGAAGTCTTAGGTAAAGTTTGGTTTAGTTTTGTTCACGAGTAAGCATCAGATGAAATATTTTCACGAGTGGCGCAACCACTCGTGAAAATTTAAAAATCTGATGCTCTCGAGTGAAATAAATTTCCGATCATACTCAGAAAAAAAAACAAATATCCTCTCTATATATTTTTTGCATGTTTAAACAATGCTGAATATGATGAAAATGACAATACCCGTACTTTATTTACAAATCTTTTTGTTTCCGTTTATTTCGAGTAGTCAAATACTTACTCTTGTGACAGATAATCGGTGAACTGATCGAGTAATCATAAAGCGGTTACTCGTTGACATCCCTACCTAGAGGTAAAAGGAGTCTGTGTAAATATTAACTTGCAAGTTTAGTAAACATATTTACAACTATACTGGAAGGTGAATTTTCATTTATACATGTCTTAGAAGTGAAAGAAGTTTCTCTTACTTTTAATTTACATGATCGGAGAGCATTCAATGTTTGTTTTGGCATTTATCTGAACAATCAAGCATCTTGATCATTTTGATCACTATTTTTACTTTAGTTTGAATATGACTGACAAAGTTTAAGCTCAGCGTTCAGTATGAACAGTAAGTGTCGAGATTAAAGTATTGATTATACCACAAAGAGTAAAACAGGGTATGACGGGATTAAAATATTGATAATATCAAAAAGACTAAACCAGTATATGCCGGGATCAAAATAATGATAATACCAAAGAGTAAAACAGTATGTGCCGGAATTAAAATACTGATAATACTACAAAGAGTAAAACAGTATGCGCCGGGATTAAGGTACTGTTAATACCACAAAGAGTAAAACAGTAGTTACCTGGATTAAAGCATTGACAATACCACGAAGAGTAAAACGGTATGTACCTTGATTAAGGCACTAAAATACCTCAAAGAGTAAAACAGTATGTACCTGGATTTAAGCACTGATAATACCACAAAGAGTTAATCAGTATGTACCTGGATTAAGGCACTGATAATACCAAAAAAATTAAAACAGTATGTGCCGGGATTAAGGCACTGATAATACCACAAAGAGTTAATCAGTATGTACCTGGATTAAGGCACTGATAATACCAAAAAAAATTAAAACAGTAGTTGCCGGGATTAATGTACTAATAATACCACAAAGAGTTAAACAGTATGTGCCGTGATTAATGTACTGATATAACCACAAAGAATAAAACAGTATCTGCTGGGATTAAAGTACTCATAAAACCAAAAAGTTTAAAAAAGTATGTGCCGGGATTTATGTACTGATAATACCACAAAGAGTAAAACACTATGTGCCGGGATTAAAGTACTGATAATACCACAAAGAGTAAAACAGTATGTGCCGGGGTTAAAGTACTGATAATACCACAAAGAGTAAAACAGTATGTACCTGGATTAAAACACTGATAATACTTTAAAGAGTAAAACAGTATGTGCTATGACTAAAGCACTGATAATACCTTAAAGAGTAAAATAGTATGTGCCGGGATTAAAGCACTGATAATACCACAAAAAGTAAAACAGTTTGTGCCGGGGTAAAAACACTGATAAAACCACAAAGAGTAAAACAGTATGTAGCTGGATTAAAGTTCTGATAATACCTCAAACAGTAAGACAGTATGTACCTGGATTAAAGCACTGATAATACCACAAAAAGTAAAACATAATCTACCTGGATTAAAGCACTGATAATACCACACAGAGTAAAACAGTATGTACTTGGATTAAAGCACTTACAATACCACAAAGTGTAAAACAGTATGTACCTTGATTAAAGCACTAATAATACCTCAAAGAGTAAAACAGTATGTACCTGGATTAAAACACTGATACTACGTAATACCACAAAGAGGTAATCAGTATGTACCTGGATTAAAGCACTGATAATAACACAAAGAGTAAAACAGTATGTACCTGGATTAAAGCACTGATTATACCTTAAAGAGTAAAACAGTATGTACCTGGATTAAAGCACTGATAATACCTTAAAGAGTAAAACAGAATACAGAATGTGCCTTGATTAAAGCACCGATAATACCATAAAGAGTAAAACAGTATGTGCCTGGATTAAAGCAAGGTGATCTTCTTGAATATTCTGTATGATCAAGTCGTGTAACTCTAAAAGATTATAGTTCAAATCGGGCATAATTGCTTTTACTCTTGCTGGTACCATGGATTTCCTCAGTGGAAACAAAACGGCTTATGCCATCCTTTTATTCTGAACTAAGACACTTAAGTATTATATGCCAGAACAATAATCTAAATTTGTCTTCCTAAACTTGATTAAAGTCAAATTTTGAAATTTACTTGAAGTGACGTTATGCAAATTGTCACCAACAAATGGCTTAGAGTCTAATTACAATACTTTTCTTGCAACGATTCTCATTTTAAGAAGTGAAAATGTTGGGTTATGGGAGTATTGAATGCAACAACCGGTGAACGACATTATTTCAACATTTATAACATCTACTGTCTCTATGCCTTTAACCTGTCTATACACTGAAGTAAACAGCAAAATGTGATAATTTGTGAACGCCATGGTAGTGTCATCATCGTCAGGACCTGCTCTTCCAAGCCCAGAAAGAAAATTTAGACTTTTATAAACATTAATATAGCTATCATTGCTCTTTCATTTGACGTGAATTATGAAATACGGCAATTCCAAAATGCCATGGCTTGACTTTTGACGTTGAATACTTTTCCCAAGCTGATGACATGCATTATTACATGAATTTGAAATGCGTCTGGACAAATTTCGCGTGAAATCCAATAAAACCACTACTACAACACTTAAATCGCGATAGACGTCAACTGTGACCATTCAGAGCAAGATATTCGCGACTTAGAAACTTATGTAATTTGTAACAGCTTACTATTAATTTTCGCCAGTGAAGACACACTTTCCCTTACATCTGTGTTTAGAAATGAGCCACCACAGAGGTGAATTTTATAAAACTTGATAGCCTCATAGAACATATGTGTGGCATGGTGCTTTACAATTATCGGTATCCTATCGTCTTATACTGATATATTATTTACATACGCAACATAGCTGAACGTTAGTGATGAAAAAAAAACTTACGCGTATCTATCAACCAGAGACCATAAATGACACTTGTCCATTCAAAATGAGATTATCTACTAAAGAACTGAAATATGCAGTTGCTTTCATAATATAAAGTTTTTTTCATTCCAGCTGTATTAATAGGCTACACCATTCTACTAAGAGCCTTACATTTCAGTTGTAGCAGTAATGTATACCATTCCACTTACAGCCTTGCATGAACACTGATTCAAACTTCCTGATCGACAGAAGTCTGAATATATCCTTATAAATATCATCAGTTAATCTCAGACGAAACAAACGAATTTCTTCTTAAACTGAAGGTATTTCTGATTAAAATGGTTACTTTACCTAATTTCTATTTAAACTGAAGGTATTTCTGATTAACATGGTTATTTTACCTAATTTCTACAAAAACTGAATGTATTTCTGATTAAAATGGTTATTTTACCTAATTTCTACAAAAACTGAATGTATTTTTGATTAAAATGATTATTTTACAAAATTCTGAACCGGGCCTATCACAAAGTCCGTTGCATTTTACCGCTGCCAAGCGTCTGTGCAATATGTGATCCACGTGTCTAAGTTTTACTAAATAGTTACTTTTTTAAAAATTATTACATTAAACTCATCACACATGGGGGAAAAGATATAAGAAGGGAGGGTATCCTGATTCTCTCTGTTTATTGTTTTGTCCGAGTTGTTGTCCCTGTTGGAACCGTTGTTCAAATTCCCCTGAAAGGCATAGCAACCACGTCAAATATACGCATGATTATTAAATTGTATTTACCGCGTTAATAGCTTTTTCAAGTACTTTTTTTCTATAATTATTAAGGGGATTAGGATTTGTTCATATATATCATTTTAATATAAAAAAACTGAGATAAATGTAACTGCTGTATTGATCATTTCTTACTATATACATTAGTGGATCATAAAACTTATCAGTTCTCAATGATGTTGTCGGTCAAAACTACTCTTTCAAACATGAAAGTTCGTAACAGACAGCTCCATGACCACCCTGAGCGGAATTCGAGCGCAGGTCCTCCAACACTCGCTTTACTAACTGAGTCAAAGAATCGATTCCCTGACGCAGTTGTCAGAGGTTGTATTTATATAAGACCGGTGTGCACTGAACCGTAACACACCCTCTCTTGAGAAAGTCATCATTTATGATAACAAATGATAAGTCAGAAATCTTGTATTACTTAGTCCAGGACGAATCCCCATCTTGCGCAGATGAAAGTTCGCCACAGACATACATTACCTCTTGGGGGCGGGATTAGTTTTGTTTAAACTTATCAATTTTACATCGATTGGGAAGCAAGTTCTTGCAACTTATATTATCCATTCTCGATGACTGCTTTGTAATGGCGTATACAGCTCCCGCCGTATATAGCACCCCGTTGCGCCTTAACGGATATAGCTAAATGGGGAGCTACATCTGTGTGCCGATTAAAATGGATATAGCTCACAATCAAAGGGAGCGGTATACGTCAAAATTCCCCATTTTGACGGAAACAGCTCCTCGTACCCGATAAAGAAACTACAGGTGTAAGAAAAATATGCTTATGTTTGTATTTTCACGTGTATCTCACACGATAATTAATTTTAACTGTATACTGTCCATTTAGTCTTACACAGTGTATCAAGTATGCTGTTCTGTTTTCAGCGCTAAAATCATCATCATCATCTTCATCTCGAATTAATTCCCCATCTCTGTCTTATTTGAGATTGTTCTTAATATAAAGGGGCTCTTATTGAGTCAATCATATTGAATTTTAATTCACTTTCATAGGTCGGATTCGTCTCGAACATAGATGTCATTGATGACGAGATTTTATGACGTTATATCGTTATTCCAATGACCATTTAATCACAATTTTACCGGTATGATTTACAAGATAATAATAGCTTTAAATGACTTCTTTTAGCTCACATCATTAATTCACAAAACGTATTCAATGTAACGTAAAATGTTCATAATGTGTCGATCCAATGTCAAAAAATCGAAAGAAGGACGTATAAGTGGCCATTTGTCCTGCCTTAAGACCTGCCTTACTTTGGCTTAAAAAAAACAAACATTGAGATCGTTTTCTAAATTTTGGATGATTTTTGATGATTGATTATGATGGTGATGATGATGGTGATTTTGAAAACAACTTAAATTTTGATGATTATAATAATAATTAATTAATTAATTATAATAATACGATGATGAAGATGAAAATAATGAATATCATGCTGATCATCTTGTGATTCCTGATGATGCTGATGATGTAAACGATGATAATAATGAAGACGATTATGGCGATGATTTAAGAAATGGTGATAGTAACAATGATGACGACAACAGTGCTAATAATCGTACTAATTGATGATGTTTCTGCTGACAACGACTATGATGAAAATGATGATAATTTTGCCGATGGTGATGACGACTTCATGTAATATAAAAGTGACGATGAAGTTTACGATGATAAGAGTTTTTAAGTTGACAGCCAACATTGATCTACTTGTGGTCGACTTGTTGTAAATTAGGTTAAACCCCTCATTGATTTTAAAATCTAGTTCGTTTATAAGATTTAGACACTCACTGTTTGCATTAACTATCATCCTAAGAATGTAATATAGTCGTTTTCCATTATATATTTGTATATATTTATGTATGTATACTGCTGATGTCTCCCGCTATCGTGGGGACTTGTGCATTTTGTAAATAAATTATCTAAATTATCTATCTATCATTTTAATTTCTTAAACATATTTGTTGAAATGATGTCAGACTGAAATGTTTAATAATTGAAAATATTATATGCAATGTATCAGATTTTTCTTTCCGGTACTTTCTTATCCCTTTTTTCTATTTCTATTTTAAATTTTGAAATGATAAAGTTATCTTAATCGTTTCAAAGCGACTGACTCACAGAATTATCCGATTTTTTTTTCTTTGAATTTAAGAGAAATTAATACACTATGGAAAACACATAATATTATGCTTCTATACCCCATGAAAACTGAAAACAAAATTTTGACTTAACCAGGATTCGAAGCCATGACCTTTCGTTCAGTAAAATATAAAGCGACGATCTACACCACTGAGCCAAAGCATTTAGTTAGAATGCTTCGTCAAAATTAATATTATAACAGAAGTAGCTACCCCGTGACTAACGGGGTAAGCTTTTTACCGATAAAAGGGTATAAAACTGTTGATGTTTTTCTGTAACAAAAAATGAGTCAGTAACTTTAGATATGCTTAAATATATTCTTCACAATTACAGCAAGAATTTCAAGATGTATAAACATTTTCTTTCTTTTTTTTCATCGCCGGCCCATCTGTGAGTCAGTCGCTTTATGCATTAAGCAATGCATGCGCTAACAGATAAAGTAGCGGGTCTAACAGCATTTACAAAAATGTATGAAACATAAGAGAATTTGTTTGGTATATAAAAGGAAATTTTAACTGAACCAATTAAATATTTTCTCATTGATACCAGTAATAGCTCATTTGCAGCGCTAAATCAATCTGTTGGTGCATCAGAACTCCCATAACCCAGCCTTTGTGCTTGAAGAGCATTGATTAGAATATATCATGTTAAATTCAGCACAGTAAAGAAAGGAGAGGTGTAAAATATGATATAAATTCAGACTCCTGTAATTTGTACTTTTTATAACAATCGCCACATTAGTACCCAGTGCTTGGTTTTGTTAATGTTCGTAATATTGTACAGTTGATTTTACTTTTAATTTGACATTTTTTGGTTATGAGTTAGGTTTGAGGAATACAAGAAAACCCTTTTCTTGATTGTTGTATTACTATGGTTGATATACAGGTTTTGCATGTGAAAACATTCACCCGACTAGCAAGGACATACTTTGGTTGATGCGAACAAAGGAACTCAAACTTTTTAATGTCACCACAAAAAGTAAGATATCATGACAATTTGTATTAGTTAACATTATTTAACGACATGAGCAGATACGGTATACTTTATTAAATTACACGTAGATATTTGTGTTCCTATTGTTTTTATATTAACTATTCAAGACCTTTTTTTTTCAGGCGTAAACACTTTAAGTTCTTCACTCGGACTTCCAATCACAGGCGTCAGTATTTTCAAAAATACATCTATTTATATCTCTTAAGACTGCAAATAAACGCTTATTATCTTCAATAAAACTTTGCCATACTGATAATTTGTAAACGTCAAGATAGCGCAAGTGTCAAGTAAGATTGGTTGTAAATCAGTCCTATTTTCTTGTATCCGTTTGGGATTTTGACTAACCATATTCGATTAACATAAGACTGCAAATTTCGTCCTAAAACAGTATTACGATTACAAAATGGAGTAACATTTCAGAGGGAAATATTTTTTTCTAGTTAATTTTAAGCATATCGCTTAGAAACTTTCGTGATATGGTTAACATACGGTAATAGAAATATTTTTATCATATCTTTCTGCTGGGATTTTATTGAAACGATGTTAAGACATGGAGGATGGAGAAGAATCGTTTTTACGTTCATATTGATGACAATCATGTTGGCAATGCTGTATGCTGTTGGGAATGTGAGGTTTCAGAACAAAATGTCGTCTGCGTATATACAAGAAAAGACTGGAGTTTGTAATCGCTCGATTTCTGAGAAGCAAAGAAGTATGTTCTTTTCTATAAATTTCGTTACTTCACATCTGAGTTGTCTTTTGTTTAATTTTCCATACGTCTTGTTACCCTTAAGAAACGTGAACAACAACTGAAAATATTGCAAGCGCCTACTGAAATGTCCAAATGTTCTAATAGTCTATCAAAGACATAGGCAGTCGTTGGTATTTACGACTGTATTCGGTGATTTGCTAGTCTGCTGAAGTTAGTCTGCTAGTCTGCTGAAGTTAATCTGCTAGTCTGCTGAAGTTAGTCTGCTAGTCTGCTGAAGTTAGTCTGCTAGTCTGCTGGAGTTAGTCTGCTAGTCTGCTTGTCTGCTAGAGTTGTTTTGCCATTCTGTTATTCTGCTAGAGTTGTTCTGTGTAAGTTTTCTTTTGGAAGGAGTACAATGAATTATAAAATAATTGTGACTTTTTTCCGGTTAAAACAATTTTTATGCGAGTTTTACAACATAGTAAAATGAAAATTATGAATTACTTAAAACATCTTGGACACAAGTCTGCTAGTTTGCAGAATTGAGTCTGCTAGTCTGCTGAAGTTAGTCTGCTAGTCTGCTAGTCTGCTGAATTTAGTCTGCAAGTCTGCTGAAGTTAGTCTGCTAGTCTGCTGGAGTTTGTCTGCTAGTCTGCTGGAGTTAGTTTTTGCCATTTTGTTATTCTGCTAGAGTTGTTCTGTGGAAGTTTTCTTTTGAAGTGAGTACAATGAATTATAAAATAATTGTGACTTTTTTCCGGTTTAAACGATTTTTATGCGAGTTTTACACTTTAGTAAAATGAAAATTATGAATTACTTAAAACATCTTGGACACAAGTCTGCTAGTTTGCAGAATTTAGTCTGCTAGTCTGCTGAAGTTAGTCTGCTAGTCTGCTGAATTTAGTCTGCAAGTCTGCTGAAGTTAGTCTGCTAGTCTGCTGGAGTTTGTCTGCTAGTCTGCTGGAGTTAGTTTTTGCCATTTTGTTATTCTGCTAGAGTTGTTCTGTGGAAGTTTTCTTTTGAAGGGAGTACAATGAATTATAAAATAATTGTGACTTTTTCCCGGTTTTAACGATTTTTATGCGAGTTTTACACTTTAGTAAAATGAAAATTATGAATTACTTAAAACATCTTGGACACAAGTCTGCTAGTCTGATAGTCTGCTGAATTTAGTCTGCTAGTCTGCAAGTCTGCTGAAGTTAGTCTGCTAGTCTGCTAGTCTGCTGAAGTTAGCCTGCTAGTCTGCTGGAGTTAGTCTGCTAGTCTGTTAGTCTGCTGGAGTTAGTCTGCTAGTCTGCTAGAGTTGTTTTGCCATTCTGTTACTCTGCTAGAGTTCTTCTGTGGATGTTTTCCTTTGAAGGGAGTACAATGAATTATAAAATAATTGTGACTTTTTTTCTGGTTTAACGATGTTTTTGTGAGTTTTACAACTTAGTAAAATGAAAATTATGAATTACTTAAAACATCTTGGACATAAGTCTGCTAGTCAGCTGAATTTAGTCTGCTAGTCGGCTAGTCTGCTGAAGTTTGTCTGCTAGTCTGCTAGTCTGCTGAATTTAGTCTGCTAGTCTTCTAGTCTGCTAAAGTTAGTCTGCTAGTCTGCTGAAGTTAGTCTGCTAGTCTGCTGAAGTTAGTCTGCTAGGCGGCTGGATTTAGTCTGCTAGTCTGCAAGTCTGCTTGAGTTAGTCTGCTAGTCTGCTAGAGTTGTTTGCCATTTTGTTATTCTGCTAGAGTTGTTCTGTGGAAGTTTTCTTTTGAAGGGAGTACAATGAATTATAAAATAATTGTGACCTTTTTCCGGTTTAAACAATTTTTATGCGAGTTTTACAACTTAGTAAAAAGAATATTATGAATTACTTAAAACATCTGAGACACAAGTCTGCTAGTCTGTCAGTCTGCTGAGTTTAGTCTGCCAGTCTGCTAGTCTGTTGAAGTTAGTCTGCTAGTCTGCTGAAGTTAGTCTGCTAGTCTGCTGAAGTTAGTCTGCTAGTCTGCTGAAGTTAGTCTGCTGGACTGCTAGTCTGCTGGAGTTAGTCTGCTAGTCTGCTGGAGTTAGTCTGCTAGTCTGCTAGAGTTGTTTTGCGATTCTGTTATTCTGAGTTGTTCTGAGAAAGTTTTCCTTTGAAGGGAGTACAATGAATTATAAAATAATTGTGACTTTTTTCCGGTTTAAACGATTTTTATGCGAGTTTTACAACTTAGTAAAATGAAAATTATGAATTACTTAAAACATCTTGGACACACGTCTGCTAGTCTGCTGAATTTAGTATGCTAGTCTGCTAGTCTGCTGAAGTTAGTCTGCTTGTCTGCTAGTCTGCTGAAGTTAGTCTGCTAGTCTGCTGAAGTTAGTCTGCTAGTCTGCTGAAGTTAGTCTGCTAGTCTGCTGAAGTTAGTCTGTTTGTCTGCTAGTCTGCTAACTTCACAGAGACTTAAAAGCATGCATGATTTTAGTAATAACATCAAAAATTTTTACTTTTTAAAGCCCGTGCTTGCACAGGCTCCCATCTGGTAAGATATAAATTATGGCATCAGGTTATATATTCTCAGTTGCAAGGTAAAAATTTTAACAAAGCTATCATGATGAACACAGGTTTTGTTGAGGCAAGTAAGCTAGGTGCTTATGACTGTTTCATATGCAATGACGTGGACCTTTTACCAAAAAATGATGGGATCCCTTACACATGTGAGAGCAGTCCTGTTCATCTGTCATCTGCTTTCGATATTAGGAAATGTAAGTAGGCAGTTATTACAAACTATCAAACTATAAAAATGAACAACAACAATTGATACAAATTAACAATACAAATGAAACAATATAGAATACAAACGTTAACATTAAATATTGCAACGTTCCTCATGTCATATTCGTCTGCAAATTATATTGTTAAAATTGAATGTCATGACTATAAGAAAAATAATAATGTATCTTTTATTTAATTTTTTGGCCATAATCTGTTTTTCCTTCTTTTGCTTGATTCATTTTGCTTGTACTATTTCTGTTAGTATGGGAGCAATTTTGCGCTCATAAACATTCAGAATAGAATACATAAAAGCAAGTTTTTTCACATACCCCAGCCTGAAAATTGGTTTTGATTTCTTTTTAATTTTACAGGTAGTTTACTTGAGCAGAATTATATTTCTTGTTTAACATGACCCCGGTGTTTCTTGTTATTTTTTTCAAGAGTACAGATGGCGATCAACAAGAATTTACAAGTAAAAGCCAGCCAAAATGGGTCTTGCTATGTTTTACAGCCCTGTGATCTATATGAATTTTATATAAAAAAAAAAGATATGTTTTTGATGGATTCACATTTTAAACACATCCCGCAATTACTGCCAATGCTGTATGGAATGCGGGTTGGGACAAGCCACTTGCTACTTGCCACTTGCTTCTTGTGATTTTAACAGTCGGTTTGTTTCTCAATCACCGTCAAATAGAGCGGGAAATATACAGTAAGATTTGTACTTTCGGCTATAAAGCAACTATGTTGTAACTGTTAGCCATTTCTTTATGAAATCACGTAACCATGTCAAGTGTCGTTTTCATACATTGAAACATTGAAAAGGGATCCAATCAAAGTATAGCAAACGGCTAATAGCAACTAGCAAGTTGCAAGTAACAAATAGCAAGAAGCAACTAGCAACACACAAGTAGCAAACAGCACATGACAACTAGCAAGTTGCAAATGACCAATAGCGAGTGGCAAAAAGCAGCTGGCAAGTAGCAACTGGTAACTAGTAATTAGTAATTAGCAAATGGCAAATGTCAACTAGCAAGCGGCAAGTGGCAAACAGCAACTGGCAAGTACCAACTGGCAACTAGCAAGTAACAACTAGCAATACGATTACATGTTTAGTTTATCAGACTCACATTATTTTACATCGATTGTGATTCAAATTCTTACAAATTAGATTAATAACGCTCGATGACTGCCTCCTGATTTCCATACCGACATTCGGGCAGCGTGGAGTAATGTGAAGATCGTGAGACAATCTCGCCTCTGACGAGATTCGAACTCACGACTTCCGGATCCGTAACCCTGCGCTCTATCCCTGAATCACGGTGCCTCCTCCATTACATGTAAAATATTATTTAAAAATGATCTACATTTTCAGTCGGTCTAATTCGAAAAAAATACATAAACGATTTGTTATTGCACAGCACTTTCTTTATGAAATGATTCAATCTAGTAACAATATCCGGTTCGTTTCCACACAGTAAAAAGCGATCCAATAAAAGTATAACAACAAGCAAGTAGCAAAAGCAACTAACAAGTAACAACTAGCAAGTAGCAAGTAGAAAATGGCAAGTAGCAACTGGCAGCTAGAAAATGGCAAATAGCAAGTAACAAATGGCAAAAAGCAAGTAGCAACTAGCAAGTGGCAAATGGCAAGCAGGAACTAGCAAGTTGCAAATGGCAGATATAAAATGACAAATAGTAAGTGGCAAACTGCAACTGGCAAGCGGCAATTAGCAACTGGCAAGTAGCAACTAGCAAGTGGCAAGTAGCAACTAGCAAGTGGCAAATGGCAAGTAGCAAGTGGCATGTCCCAACCCGCATTCCATAATGCTGGTTATCTTTTGCGACATTAGATTTCGACACTCCCGACAGCTTTACGATAATTGCATATAAGAAGTCTCACTTCTTCAAACATTGCCATTGTTTGTTTGTATGTCAAAAATGACAATTTTCAAGCAAATTTTCATCCAATTTGCCGTACCACTGCTGTTCCTTTTAACACGCCCATAACTACTAAAAGGTATCTCCAAACAAAACATTTGACCAGAGTGTTGTGAAAATATTGAACATGCCAGAAAACATCTATTTAATACTCAAACAGCCCAAGAACCACCCCTCACACACACACAAAGTCGGATTATTCATTGTGTTGTCTGTCATTATCAGACACTTCCTGTCTTGATTTACATCTATTTGACCATAATTATATGTGTTATAGTGTTAACAGTTTGAAAATTGTAAATATAATATGTTGCCTGTTGGCAAACAATGGAGTGTTGTGTAACATTTGTTTTTTGACAATATCGTTACTGGCGGCGACAACAACAAACTTCCTGATATCTATCTTTTTTGTAAAGTAAGCAGACCATCTGGAGTCGTTCTAAATAGAACTCCGTGAAAAAAACAAAGGTGTTTTATTTCGCGTATTTCTAATTAACAGTAAGCAAATGGGGTCACTCCAGAAAGGAATCACTTCCAGGTCGTAGGATGCTAAAATAGTGCCAAGTAGAATTTTCAGCTTGAAGATTTTATGTGCATTTCTGCAAGGAAAGTTGATTTAATTGCCAAACAGTCTGCTTTCTATTTAACTTCAATGCTTTCTTGATGTGTTTGCAGTGTGTGCTTTGTATTTTACAGGACTGTTTTCTGAGAGTGGATGAATCCAGAAGTAGAGGCAGTCCGAATTGTTGGTCGTCCGAGAAGTTGAAATTGACCTAGTAACTGGTTTCAAATGTCTAAGTTGGAGAAACAAAACCCTAATGCTGCCACTTCCAGAGGAGTTTCTGGAGATCAATGAATGAACTTGGTGGATTAATAGGCCAAAATTCAGTTTGAATATTAGAATACCTCCTAGGAATGACAGAAAAGTGCCTATTTTACTAAATGTTCTATGTGCAAATAAGTGACCGGAGTGACACCATTATAAGGCATTTTATAATTATTTGTGTTCTTCTACATACATCCAAACCTTCGAGGTCTGTTTGAAATTTGAGAATAAGGGGGCTTTAATTTTTTTCAGCCTTAATCTAGCAATTTTTAATTGAGTTTTGGCAAGAAAGAATATTGGATGGAGAAATAACTTATAATAATTTCAATTATAATCAGTTCGATTTTCAACACTTAATGCACACATATAAAGAGCACTAGAGCGTGAAGAACTCATCTACTGTATTTATAAATTGTTCTTTAAGCAAATGGTTTATTTCTTTATCAACATTAGAAAACGAAAGATATAAATGTATGCTGTTGGTAGGTACAAATTTTAGAATAGTAGAAATTAGTAAAATATATAAGGTTTTAGCATTAATCTGTTATTTTATGCAGTATCAATAGAAGTTTTTTTAAGATACGTTAGACGTTTTATAAATTTAGCATGCTAGCAAGGTGGAAATCTATTATTAAGGACACCTCACAATAAAGACTACTTTCGGTAAGAACCGTGACTGTCCTTAATTGAGGAGTTGTATTGTATTTGATTGTCTAACTGCTTTTTTTTTGACAATAATTTAAAAATATACAAAAGGTCCACGAGCTCCTGAGACTACCGCCCCTATAAAAGTTTCTATTCAAGGGTAGAATATTTTTCACAAAGCATGCAAACTCAAGACACTCAAATTCAAATCACGACTTTTCAAAATCTTATTCTCATGCAAAAGTTATATATGTATAAAAATTTCATATAAAGTAGAAATCTCATTTTAGATGAAAACTTTAAACATATTAATTACGAGGGAGTTCACTTAACTTAAATAAAGAATCACTGAAGTCCCGAGAGCAGAACTAATTTTTCCTTTTTCTCATTTATACCCGAAATTTTTGATGTCCAGTAAATAGCAGAAAAAAACTGTCACTTAAAAGATTGTATCTGTTACAAAACATCTTGCTTAACGACTTAAACAATCTCTTTTCTTGCCCTTTCACGTGACGATTTATACTAGCAGAAATTTTAAACCTCGCGAAGATCTTCAAGTTTTTTTTATAAATACGGTATTTATTTTCACTCTATCGCCACTCGTGAAATATGATAATTTTCGTACCACGAGATGAAAATATATCCCGTATTTATAAAAAGACAAAGCAAGGTATATTTGATTGATGTAAAAAACAATTTGTAATCGCCGTGTTTTTCCGATAACGGTCCGTTCGGCTTCGTTGCTGTACATAAACGAATGATGACGTCATCAGAAACAAAATGAGATAATAAGGGTAGGAACAGACAGTTGTAGCACTTACTTTTGAAAATAATTGATTTATAGTAAAAACAATGGACACTTCGCCGATATAGACAAACATTTTAAGGAGTGTGCATAAAAACTGCATGACAGGTATTCAAAATTCTTATGGTCATTTTTTGTTGTAATTGTTGTTTTGAAATCGATTTCATGTGGTTAAAATATCACACCTTTAGATTGACCGGACATATTGTGCTTTTATTGTAAACTCGAGAAGAATGCAAATTAAAATGCAAATGCTTACAGCTAGCACTATATGTTTTTTTCCCTGCATTTTTTATGATCTCTATTCAAAACTTGTTTTAGCTTTTTCTACGACATGAACTATATGATTTCGAAAGCACGATTTGATGCGACCATAAAACGTTTGTTAATCTCTCCACTTGTACGTAAAAGTAGTATATCTGCATCGAAACATGAAACAAAACGTTATTACCATTATGAAAGTGATAAATCTAACATAGATAGCAGGTAGATGGTCTAAAGATGGCCCATTTAATTCTTTTTCATAGCCAAGCTTGAGTTTCATTTCCGCCTCATAAATGTCTAGCCAATGACATTGCGTTTTACATCTTTACAAACAGCATGAACGTGGAACTTTTCATCTTCAGATACCAACGTCCGACCCGCTCCGTCAATCTCCATTCTTCGGTAGTGTTTAAGTTCATAACTTCGTATGCTTTAACTTCTACATAATGACAGTATTAAGATGAATAGTATGATGATTCAGTACTAAGTTCTTGTGGGTATTTTACCGTCAACAGACATTTCTACCCTCCCTTGATTTCAAATATTTGCATTGTTCAAGTTTAAAAAGTATTAATAGGATGCAGCAATGTGCTTTCAAAGTAACATCTTGAAAAACACTAAATGCTTTAATGATTTCAAATCCTAAATTCAAAGGGGCTTAAATGTGAAAACGAATATCAAAAGTATAGCACTTGATACAGTAGAAGCATTTTTAAGAGATATTTCATAAAGACTGTAGTGTAATTAAGGAAAATATATGACTATCAAAACTGACAGCTAAAGGTTTGCGGCTATGGTGAGTAAAGATTTAGTCAGACTGTACGAATAGGGGTAAAGGTAAGGTCAGACTGCGCAGATGTGGGTTAAGGTAAAGTCAGACTGCACTGATGTGTGTAAAGGTAATGTCAGCTTCACTTATGAGGGTAAAGGTAAAGTCAGACTGCACTGATGTAGGTAAAGGTAAAGTCAGCTGCACTGATGTAGGTTAAGGTAAAGTCAGCTGCACTGATGTAGGTAAAGGTAAAGTCAGACTGCACTGATGTAGGTAAAGGTAAAGTCAGCTGCACTGATGTAGGTTAAGGTAAAGTCAGCTGCACTGATGTAGGTAAAGGTAAAGTCAGACTGCACTGAAGTGGGTAAAGGTAAAGACAGACTTCACTGATGTGGGTAAAGTAAAGTTAAATTTCACTGATTTAGGTAAAGGTAAAGTCAGCTGCACTGATGTAGGTAAAGGTAAAGTCAGACTGCACTGATGTAGGTAAAGGTAAAGTCAGTTGCACTGATGTAGGTAAAGGTAAAGTCAGACTGCACTGATGTAGGTAAAGGTAAAGTCAGCTGCACTGATGTAGGTTAAGGTAAAGTCAGTTGCACTGATGTAGGTAAAGGTAAAGTCAGACTGCACTGAAGTGGGTAAAGGTAAAGTCAGACTTCCTTGATGTGGGTAAAGTAAAGTTAAATTTCACTGATTTAGGTAAAGGTAAAGTCAGCTGCACTGATGTAGGTAAAGGTAAAGTCAGACTGAACTGATGTAGGTAAAGGTAAAGTCAGACTGCACTTATGTAGGTAAAGGTAAAGTCAGACTGCACTGGTGAAGGTAAAGGTAAAGTCAGACTGCACTGATGTAGGTAAAGGTAAAGTCAGCTGCACTGATGTAGGTAAAGGTAAAGTCAGCTGCACTGAAGTAGATAAAGGTAAAGTCAGACTGCACTGATGTGAGTAAAGGTAAAGTCAGACTGCACTGATGTAGGTAAAGGTAAAGTCAGCTGCACTGATGTAGATAAAGGTAAGGTCAGACTGCACTGATGTGAGTAAAGGTAAAGTCAGACTGCACTGAAGTGGGTAAAGGTAAAGTCAGACTGCACTGATGCAGGTAAAGGTAAAGTCAGCTGCACTGATGTGGATAAAGGTAAAGTCAGATTGCACTGATATAGTTAAAGGTAAAGTCAGCTGCACTGATGTAGGTAAAGGTAAAATCAGCTCCACTGATGTAGGTGACGGTAAAGTCAGACTGCACTGATGAAGGTAAAGGTAAAGTTAGCTGCACTGACAAAGGTAAAGGTAAAGTCAGCTGCACTGATGTAGGTAAAGGTAAAGTCAGCTGCACTTATGTAGATAAAGGTAAAGTCAGACTGCACTGATGTAGGTAAAGGTAAAGTCAGACTGCACTGTGGTAGGTTAGTTAAAGTCAGACTTCACTACATCAGACTAAACGTAAAGTCAGTCTGCACTAATGTGGGTAAAGGTAAAGTCAGACAGCACTGATGTGTGTAAAGGTAAAGTTAAACTTCATTGATGTAAGTAAAGGTAAAGTCAGAATGCACTGATGTGGGTAAAGGTAATTTCAGCTTCACTGATGTGGGTAAAGGTAAAGTCAGACTGCAGTGATGTTGGTAAAGGTAAAGTCAGACTGCACAGATGTGGGTAAAGGTAATGTCAGCTTCACAAATGTGGTTACAGGTTAAGTCAGACTGCACTGATGTAGGTTGAAGGTAAAGTCAGACTGCACAGATGTGTGTAAAGGTAAAGTTAAACTTCACTATGTAGGTAAAGGTAAAGTCAGACTGCACTGATGTGGGTTAAGGTAATGTCAGCTTCACTGATGTGGGTAAAGGTAAAGTCAGACTGCACTGATTTGGGTAAATCTAAAGTCAGATTTACCTCTGACCTATAAAGGTGTCTCCATATCGCATCTAGTAAGAAGTAAAATGGTACAGCTTGAAAGAGCTTACATCTCTATGCATTTTGTTTTATAAAAGAAGATCCCCAATTCTTTCGAGTAGAATAAAAGAAATAGATTTCTGACATACAGAAGTATACAGATTCCGTCTAGAGAGGAGAAATAATAAAAAGGGGAAATAATAAACTACTCTTGGAATTTGGTTCAATATTACTGCCTTATGGAGGAGAATACCACCAAACACAAATAAAAATGTTAATTTTTACTGTAATACCAACGTTTCGCCGTGAGGCTTCATCAGGGTATGAAACAAAAACAATAATGATAACGGAATGACGTAACGTCCCTGTACAATAAGCAGGGTGGTGCCAAAAGATTTACATACATTTGCAAAGGACGCAATGATAAAATACTGCATAACTAATATTTACGAAGTAAGGGCTGCATAACTTAAAATATTGTATTAAATAATAATGAGTATCGGATCATTATAGATACAACGAATTCCTATAGAGTGCGTATATAAAAAATATATTTATATATATTTTTTAATATTACTGCCATTTGATAACGCTCCTGGTGCTAAACTGACACGGTAAGGGAAGCATCACTACGCTGATTTTGAAGCAATTTCAACGCAGAGTTAATTTCCTTGTCATAGCAGAAACCGCTGAGAATGAGCTGATTATACCTGTAAAAATAATTATTTTTGTACTTCATATTTTCTTTTTTTGTTTTGGCTTTTAAATCGCTTTAAATGAAAATGCTGAATTTTGAAGTAACAATAGTTTATTTTCTCGTAGCCATTATCAAGTGAAATCACGATTTACTATCAAAAAGTGTCTGTCATGCGTGGAGTTGTTCTGCAGCAAAACAACACAATGGAAAAAAAATGGAAATGAAATACATGCAGTTCTATAAAAACCGTCAAAGAAATCCTTCATAAGCCTGTATTTATTCAGTCAGTTTGAATGGAAGTCAGGTTCTAATACAGACAAATTCGTTTGGTTGATGGTTAGATGAATAAATGAACAGCAAATGATTTGTTTTTATGGATAAAATTATGAAAGAATAAAAGGAAAAGAAAGAACTAAAGGAAGAAAGAAAGGATAGAAGAAAGACCAAGAAAGAAAGAAAGAATAAACAAAATTTGAAAACAATATCTGTGTGTCAAGCTTATTTGTTTGTGATCTTCAGAAATTAAGAACTAATTAGTGATGGCAATATTTCAACTCGCATTTACATGTATGTAAATTCATTATTCTTATTGTAGCTCAGAATATTTCTTAAATACAAGCTTGTCTTTATTTTACTGTACCTCTGTAGTCCTTTATTACTTTCATGGAGGCGAAAAAAGCTCTTTTTAGACAGAAATTACATCAGTTAATTGAGGAAATTGGATTTGTATTAAAAAAAAAACAATACACGACATATGAACAAACTTCATGTCTATGATTTAGACCGTCATAAAAGACAAGACATTGAAATCTCATTTTAGAATTCTCTTATTACGGACAAAGACCACCAAGTCATCTATAAGAATAAAATGCTTATGTGAGATAATAACTAAATCTCTGCTAACATGTTGGAAAACACTTTAATCATATTTCTTTCAATCTCTTATAATGTTTTTACGCCAATTAGGAAACAAGTTTTAAAATGTTGCCCGGCTAATTTTGTACACAATATTTATAAAGGAATATAATTTGATCACCCTGTTCAGAAAGTCAAAAACTAATCCAGTAACATCATTGTTGCCAAACAAATTCTTTTACATGATCATTCAACATCATTTTAAGATGTTAAAAATGAAAAAATGATCGAGAAGTTTGTTCATTGTACATAATTTGTGAATTGTAAATGTAATGAGAGATGTATTATTAACTGCCGGAGTCATTAAAGAGGTTTTACATAAAATTAAGAGTACTTCGTTTTCTTTCAACTTAAGTAAATGATATTGAAAAAACTATTACCCGGTGTAAATGTGTAACTGAATGAGAATTCTAAGTACAACATACAAACTGAAAACATGTTTATAAGGTTTTATACAGAGTGCTCTTGCTGTACATTTTATTCGAAAGAGTAGATCCGTTCATTCCTTATGAAAACTTCATTGGTGTCTTAATGCCTAAAAAAGGAAAATTTTTAACACATGATCATCTTTAAATTACCAATTATATTTCATTTTTTAAGCGAAAGAGCCAATTATATAAATATGCAATATATTATCGGTTAATTGAACGGCATGTCCATTTAATCTTTAAATTTGAAATTTAAAAGACAACTCTCCAACTTTTATATTTCTAATACAAAGTCGATGTTTATCAAACAAAAATGTTTCAGTTCTATCTAAGAGAGATTGTAGTTGTACCAGAATGGATAATGTTTCGTAAATACTACAGTTATTGCACGTCTTGAAATTCAAGAATTTAAGCAAAAACGAAACTAGAAATGTATATCAGCTTATATTTCGACAATTCTGCCTGTTCGCTTGAATAAAATAAGGAGGTTAATAGTAAATACGATTATGAGATATAAATGACAAAATTCAAATTTAACTGATTTGATATGATAAAATATAAACAGAGTCAGTCTATGATTTATTTAGGGTCCTTTTTTCTTAAAGTCCCAAACCAGCGCTGCAAACGTTTCCTCTTTTTTTCTCTTTCTGAAATTCGTAACTGGAGGTTGTTTGTAGATCGGCTTATTATCAATAACTTCAGTTTGATTGATGCTGACAAGAATCCAGGATATAAATAATAAAATTCTAATTTAACTGATTTGATATGACAAAGGATAAATAAAGTCAGTCAAATTTAAATCAGTACAATGTCTATCAATAAAATATTTTTCTATATTACTTTCCCTATGATTTATGTAGCGCCCGTTTTTCTTAAAGCCCTAAACCAGCGCTGCAAACGTTTTCTAATTTTTTGTTCCTCTCTGAATTTCATTATTGGAGGTTGTTTGTAGATCAGCTCGTTATCAATGATTGCCGTTTGATTGACTCTGACAAGAATCCAGGTGAACAAACGTTTTAATTCCACTTTCACCAAGTGACTTTTTATGTTGTTCAATCCATCTGTTTTGTACCTAGCTTCTATTGTTTCAAGAAGTAGATATCTGTAAAATATACAAATCTGAAATTAGGTAAAACTTTGTCAAATCCTGGAACTGCTTAAACTGAAGAAAGAAATAATTTAACAGTAAAGACTATGCAATATTCCTGCATGTTTCATTCTTTTCAAACTAATACGTCAGAAGTTCTCAAAAAACTTAATATTATCGTCATGTGGCCATGTAAAACTGTAATTTTTATCTTTTTTTACAATACCTCAAACTCCATTTTCAGTTTAAGAGTTTTTAAGCTTCCAATCTTTAAACTGATTTAAATATTTTACTACACTTTTTTTCATTACAGAATTAACGCAAAGAAAATCACAGGGAGTTTCGGAAAAAAAAACTTTTACTTATTCATTTATAACAGTGTAAATTATACAAGGAAACCAAATGCTAGAAGAAGTACAACAAAATACATTCAAGTTTCGCATATTTGATTAAAACAACTCTTTTTATTTAAAGGTATTTTTTACTAAAACTCCATAATGCCAAGCTTCCGAGTTTGAAATATCATTGTTCTTTTTACAGATAAAATGGTCTCACACTGATGGAATGATATAACATTAACTGTCTGCCTCAGTTGTTGTTCATAGGTAAAATGTTGTTGAATGTACTAAAGTCTCGTCTTTTACAATATAATTGAAAATACCTGCGCCGATTTTTTTCCGCCTTTTGATGACTGAGTGCTTTGTATCGAGCAATGCGTTGAGGCGGTCTCGTGATGTTTAGTGCACTTAGCTTGATCCTGTAAGTAAAGAAACAAAGGTAATATTTTTAATATTTACAATTGTGGCTACTTAAAAAAGACAAATGTTGACAATGCTTTTGAAAATGACACCATACACTCGTCTTGTAAATAAAACAGTGTATAACGTCGAATAAGGGGAAATCTTAAGTAAACAATTATGCGAACGCATGTTTTAGAAGCCATCAATCCTACCTTGCAAACATATCGTCATCTTCACCACCCCATTTAAAATAAAGGTTAGAGAACCCATTCACTTCTCTGAAATGTTTTGTAGAAAAAGCTGTAACTCCTCCGATGAGAGCATCATACGGCAATCTAAAATATAACGTGGAGTGAGTGAACTAAGGATAGAAGGTTTTATTTAAGCATTATTTTATTGGGTCTGAACTACTTCGAAGCTGTCAAAATTAAGCCACAGTGACTATTTGTTTTATCAGTTTAAATATAAAAAAAAATTTCTAAAGGTTTGTATTTGTGTTAGGCACTGTAAGATCAACGTTGTATGTGTTGTTACAGCGAACATGTAAAACATTGACCTTAAAATGACATAGATATATAAGCTCTTTCAGGCTGTACGTTTTTTATTTTGTACTAGATGCGTTATCAAAAAAAAACTCAAGCAAGTTTTTACTTACCCTTACCGTCATCAGCGTAGTCTGCCTTTACCCTTATTCGTGCAGTCTGGCTGTGATTTTAACTATTACTTTTCAACAAGTTTTCAATTCACGCAACTATAGAATATCGTATGTCCATTTTAAATAATTGAAAAAATGTCCTTTTTTTAATGGGAGGGTCAGATTTAAACAAAACACAAAATCAGGAGCTTCAATATAATTATTTTTCAAAATATATTTGTCTTTTTACTTAAAATGTACTTACCTGTAATGCAATTTATCTATAGCAACGGACATGTGAACTGGACTATTCTCACAAGTATAAGGGATCCCATCATTTTCTGGTAAAAGGTCCACATCATGGAAAATAAAACAGTCGTAATAACAGACTTCATTTGCATATAGAAAACCTGTATTCATCATCATCGCCTTGTTAAATTGTCCATCTTGTGTCTGAAACGAGATTATTGTATTTTTATTTTATGCCTACCAATGAAATATAGGGAAATATCAGTGAGATAAAAGTGATAATACACTGTTTTGAATCAGTGAAATTACAATTTTGATAATACACTGTTTGTGCCCGAACTACTTTTTTACCTGATTCAGCCAAGAACCACACTGCTCCAATGATTGCAGGAAATAGTGAATCTGGTCCTGCACCAAGAGGATTTTTCATAAACAGTCACTTTCATGGAAATGTTACTTTCAATTTCAATTCCTCTAAAACTGTAACCCAGCAACTATCTCAACAGGTCATAAATTCCAGTCCAAAAGCTGGCCTGCTTGATGAAACTTCAGGAATTTCCCCACCACGTAATTACAAGAGAATCCGCTGTATTTCAGACAGTGACAGCGAGTGAAATTTGGCTGCGCCACTCGTGAAAATATCACATATGGTGTTCACTCGATGAAATAAATTCTCATCTTCCACAAAAACAAACAAATATCCTCTATGTCTTATACGTAACATAGAAACATTATAATATTGACACAGATAGAATTCTAAAACTTACATTTATGAGTTATTTTAACAACTTTACAATATCACACTGTATAAAAGAGTTACAGCTTCTTTTTTTACACAAGATATAGAACACTTACAAAACTTAGCTTGCCATCAAATGATGAAAAGAAACAAACCTGCTCTATAACGAATATCCTGTACTCTAATTGTTTCCTCTGCAAATACGGATGCATGTATCTTAGAAATATTTTAAGGTTGTCCTCCCTATTTCTGTACGGAACAATTATAGCGACACGATGTCTGGATTCACAGTTAGTTGGTTTATACCATCCCCCGAGTTTCACAAACTCTGCATTAGCATACGTTGTAGAATTCAATTTCTTGATGTCTATATCAATGTTGTTTGCTGAAACACCCACGAAGTAAAGAAATATTTATAAGGGATAAGACCTGATTTAAAATCTGATAAGCCTCCCCCTTTTTGTTTAGAAATTTAGCATATGTAATATTTAAAAAAAATGTATTTACCAGACTAAAAGATTTTTAAGCAGTCTAAGTGAACACGTTATTGCTGCAAGATTCGTTACTGGACCTTTTTATTCTATTGATTAATTCGTTTTACTTACACAGATTATTTGAAAAAAGCGGGCATATGTGCATTTGTTTGCCTGGTTGTGTCTTGATGGTATCTTTGATATTCCAAACTTCCTTTCTGAATATGTTATTCCTGCCCATGTTATTCATAAGAACTATGGCAAATATGGTTGAAACCACAATTATAAAAAATAAAGTTTTCTTTTCCATTCCTGTGAAAAAACTGATGTGTGGATTACAAGAATTCTGTGTTGTACAAAAATATATTCGAGTATTCCAGTTTCTACTTGTCTCTTCTAGAACATAGTCTGCATACTTGTCCTGTAGCTACGCTCTTTTCAGTTCAGATAATGATCACAAAATCTGAAATACGTCGTGAAACAGCTGTCTAACTGCATTCATTAAAACATTGATTTCTTAATCAGATAGTTTTGTAAGATGTTCCTGCTGTATCAAATGGTATTTCTAAAACTTAATACGTTTGCTTATATACAAGTATATTTATGCCCTTCATTGTACATATATGTGTCAACGTTCCCAAGAGACAGTGACATCTTTGATCAGGTACATGCTTATATTCAAATATAAATTGTTCAAGTTATCATTGTATCTAAATACCACTCTAGATACTTGTAAAACGAATTATTGCCTTTTCTTTATTTAATAAAACAAAATTGTGTTCTTAGTCATTGCTTAATCACTTTTGATATTCTGTAAAAGATAAAATCTCACACTTGCTCGAGATAGTCTTTAAGGATAGATGTGGATAGGGATTGCCATAAGTAGTAAAATCAACATATGTAGCAAATGATTAAAGACGTAAGTTATTTAAAAAAAAGTTATATAAGTGCTTTAAAACATCTATTCTAAATTTATTATCACGTGTGACAGTATGCCTCTACGTTTAACTTTGCTTAACCTTTACCTTCATAGGGAGCTTCCATATATGTTTGAAACATATTTGTCTTTTAACTTTAAATGTACTCACTCGTTACGCCTTACATCGATAGCAACTGACACCTGAACTAGGAAATTTTCACATGCATAAGAAATCCTATTATTTTCTGGTAAAGGGTCCACGTCATGGAATATAAGTCAGTCGTAATTATAGACTTCATTTGCATGAACAAAACTATATCATGTGTTATTAAATAACTGATTTAATAAAGACCCTGTTATTTGTTCGAAGTAAGTTGTATTGGACCCGAGGCCGAAGTTACGACTGTCCCTAGGACAAATAACAGGGCCTATATCAATGCCATTATTTAATGACTTTTTCATAATAATTCCAAAATTTGCTCGCCCTCCATCATCTGTTGTCTGCTTGTGTTTATGAGAAACAAAAGCTGTAAAAACAGCAAATCGGCTTTTAAAATAAATACCGTACTTAAACCATATACAACATTTTTGGTGGTTACTTCGCATTGCTTAACAGTATAAAAGTCAATACAGCAATTTCAAGTATTCTTAAAACTCGATGCTTTTACTTGGGGGAAAATGGCTGCCATTTTAAATTGAATTCTATAAAAATGTTTCGACCCTGATCTATGAACCAATCAAATTGAGTTACAAGAGGGCCAATATCAATATCACTTTTCTGGCCCGGGGCAGATCAGTGTTACTGATATTATCCCTGATATTCAGAAAGTCCACGTTTTATAAAGTAAGGCCTCTGGTATGTTACAGTGCGGATAATTAATGGTTATGAAATAAAAAAGTCTTTATATAGACTGTTGGTCCGGTGCCAGTCTTTATTTAGTATTCTTCTGTGTGGGAACATATATCCTTGCCCTTGTCCGGTCTCAAGAAATGAATTTTAATCAGAATATAGAGTATTCAATAGACGTGGGCTTTATTTTATTAATTTGAATGTTAGAAGACTTCAACCGAAACTGGATGACAGTCGTGTATCAGCTCGTAAGACCAGAGCAGCGTGTATCGGTATTTCTGAAACTTGGTTGGACGATTCCATATATGACGCCGAGGTTCATATTAAAAATTATAACATCTGACGCAAAGACAGGAATAGGCATGTGGGTTCTATGTGCATCTACATACGAAGTGATTTAGAATTCAATGCAAGAGTTGATCTTTTACATGATGATCTCGATGAACTCTTACTCCCAAGGCTGAAGCCAATCTTGTGTGGGACTTTTAATTTTATCGACCTCCTAAACAGACAAGCTTTTACAATGTTTTATAAACTGTTTGTTCAAATACTGCACATATGGAAACTATAATTTAAGGTGACTTTAATACTGATGTGTCTAAGTGCGATAAAAAGTGTACTTTAGCCACTACTCTGAGACCTTTTATGGATATGTTTCATTTTTAACAATTAAAATGCTTGGGATTCTTTCAAGTCTATATTTTTTGTAAGCTGTAAATAGCATAACACCAGTTAAGCAAGTAAGAATAAAGCAGCCTGTATTACACACGAAATTCTCCAGAGTATTAGTGAACGTGATAAATCTTTTCATGTTTACAAAAAAGGAAAGTCTATTGAAAACTAAGAGAAATTTAGACAGCTATGAAATAAATCACAGTACTTGATACATAAAGCTAAACAGGATTTTTAAAGCTAAATTAGAAGAAAACAAGTCAGATCCTAAATCTCTTTGGAATGCACTCAAGAACCTTGGTCTGCCATCAAAAAACTCTAAATTATCATCTTGTGCTAACACAGGGTTGGAATTGGGTGATACTGAAGAAATATGTTTTGATAAGCAGAAAGTATCTGAAAAATTTAATGTGTTTTACACAACTGTTGCTTCTAAACTGGTTGATAAACTACAAAAGTCTCTACACAGGTTTGGAAAGAATTTTGTCTTTAATTTAACTCACAAAAAGATGTCTGAGAATCAAATTTTAAAATACCTGACCAACTAAGTGTTAATAAATCTATTGGTTTGGATGGTATTCCCTGTAAGTTTTTTTTCGAGATAATGGTTCTATTATAGCCTGTCCTCTTACTCATGTCACAAATTTGTCCTTAATTCAAGGGATAGTTCCTGAGAACTAGAAATCTGCAAGAGTTGTTCCCACTTTTTAAGAAAAATGATAAAACTGATGTTGGCAACTACCGCCCTGTGTCCATACTCAGTGTTATCTCTAAGATTTTTGAAGGGGTTGTTTATGACCAAGTTGATTCATATCTAATTGATAAATATTTGTTGTACATGTTTCAGTCTGGTTTCAGAAAAAGATTTTCTACTGATACTTGTCTCATTCATTTATCAGATTTTATCAAATTTAAAATGGATAACGGTCACTTTATAGGCATGGTGTTACTTGATCTCCAGAAGACGTTTGATACTGTGGACAATTCTATCCTTCTTATGAAACTTGAAGGTTTAGGCTTTAGTCAAGATATTCTGCGCTGGTTCAGGTCATATTATTCTGAGAAGCAACAACTTGTAGATGTTTCTAGTACCTTTTCTGAACCTTGTAAAATTACCTGTGGTGTACCGCAAGGATCAATACTGGGACCCCTTTAATTTTAAATTCATGTTAACGATATGTCCGCAGTAGTCAAAAACAAACTGTTACTTTACGCCAACGACTGTACTATTCTGGTGTCTAGCAAGATTAGGGTACCTATTGAGAAAGATTTGACACAAGATCTTGAAATGGTTAGTCACTGGTTGGTTGATAATAAGTTGTCCCTACATTTGGGAAAAACTTTGTCTATTATTTTTGTTTCTAAACAAAAACTTAAGTCAGACACGAACCTTAACATTACATGTAATGGATGGGTTATTAATTCAAGTATTTAGGTGCCATTCTAGAACAGAGTTTAACAGGTGAATCCATGGGTAGTTCTATTATCAAGAAGGCAAATGCCAGGTTAAAATTTCTGTATAGAAAACAAGCTTGTCTTACTGATCACACTAAAAAACTATTGGTGTTATCCCTTATTTAATGTCATTTTGACAAAGTTTGTTCTTTCTGGTATCATGGATTAGCTAAATTTTTGAAAGACAAGCTACAAGTTACCCAGAACAAATTGGTCCGATTCGTACTCAATTTGGAACACAGGTCACATATTGAGAGACCACATTATTGAAATCAAAGCACTGATTATTATCGGATCCCCGATAAAAATATGTGAATTAAATAGTCATCTTTATTTCAGTTTTAAGTCACATAAGTTGACCATTAAGCTGAGTCACGTATCTACTGCATCAGCTGTTTAAGTGATCAAGCGTTTTGGAGTAATCATGTATCAGACTGTATGCTCCTCCAGTTTTATTTGAAAACATTCTCAATACAATATGATGGGACAGTATAACATAGCTGCACTATAAATATTGTTAGGTCATTGACCTATGAGAGCAATTTTACAAGAAAAAAAAAGAAAAGAGATAAATATAACTATCGCAGTAAGATAATATTACTTATAACATATAAGTATAATAATAATAATAATATATTCTGTTTAAAGTATTTAGACACGTGTGGCTACCATTCTGTCGTAGGTCACGGGTTCTCATGAGAGTAACTTACAAGCTTAGCTTTTTTTTTAAAAAGCTAGCATTCTGTCCGTTGACAAAGTAGTTTCAGCATTTCAGAAGTTTATATACAATAGTGTAATACTTAATTTTGATGTATGCATGCATTTAATGGACTCACAGTTCTTATTACATGCTAAGAATTGCATAAAACTTTATTGTTAACTATTGTCAAACTGTTACGTGCCGTCATTTTATCACGATTTTCCACATCTATATTTCACAAAGACAATGACAGACAACCCCTGGAAACAAGATTTTGATGCTAAAGTAAAGACCTTATCACTTGCCAAGTTCTAGCCTGTTTCAACACAGTGTTCTCCAATGTCTGTGCACTGTGATTTTATCCAATGTTTGTCTCATCAGTTTTATATGTACAAAGCCCCAGGGCCGGGGGCAGCCAACTAAACGGCCAACTTTGATTATGATAGAAGTCAAAAACATATGTTTTGAATTGTCAATTTATACATTTTTCTGCATTTTTGTCATGATTTACCGATATTAGCATAAGATAACTAAAGCAAAATATAATTTAAAAATGGTTTTATATCTCATATGGCACTTATCGTCAGGGGAAGTAGATATGTCTATAGATAATGTATATCCGGTCAAAATTTGGAACATGTTCTCCCTGAAGTAACCACAGAAAAATACACTGCATTCGTAAGCTTCGGTGTTTTCGCTGAGCCGAAACGAAAGTGAAAAGGTATGCAGCTTGCAAAATATTTTTGCCTGTGTAAAGAGAACTTTATAAATGAAATATTTTAACAACTATTTACAATAATGCTTAAACTATACAGCTATCAAAGGGTTTATTTTCGGAGATTCTACAATCTATTGTTAATATTCTGAATTTTAGATATTTACATTTGTAAACAATTTACTTAACAGGCCTCCCTTTTTCGGGTATACATATTTGGTACAATAAGATTCTTAAGGTAAAGAAGTACAAAGAAACAACAAACACAATCACATAAAACACATTATTATACCTCAATTTCATTTATAATGTAAATCTTCCATAGGCCACCGTGACATATAAGTACTGTCAGAAAAAATTTACTGTCGGAAAAATACTGTCACCCGTTACCATAGGTACGGAATGTTCGAAAATTATACTGTACCATTCGCGCATGCGCAATATCTATTTTTACATTTCCGTTGTAAACAGACGACAATAATGGCAAGCAACAAACGTTTTAAAATTTTAAGTTGAATAAAGTTGTTCATGGTTTGAATAGTTTTTCGGTATAATAAAATAAATGTTACAATTCTGACAGGGTGACAGTAAAATTGTCAACTTGAAGAAATACTGACAGTTCGCCGAGGTTAACAGTATTTCCTCAAGTTGACAATTTTACTGTCACCCTGTCAGACATGTAATATTTATATACTATACAGTTAAGATAAAGTTTTGTTTCTATCATGTATATGTTATTCTTACCGTAAAGATTTAATTTAAATCTCCAAATTGTAAGTTAATTGTATGTTATTAATTTAGTTCTATTGTATCTCAGTCATAGTTTTCATTATTACTTCTATGTATTTACACAGTTGAAGTAGTTCAGGTTGTAAGTAGTATTCATGAGATTGCTAAATCTAATTATACTAAAATGTTTTAAATAATATGGTTTTAAATATTTTTGTCGATGTTCTTGAAAGATTTAAAGCTCAATATGTAGCGAAACTCATCACCTATTTCATAACATGTATCTCTACGGAGATGGTATTTCCTATCTGGTATTGGTATACTATGCCATCCGCCTACTTCGACTGGTAGCTGATGATTCTGTGCACGAAAGGCTGTAAAATTTCTATTATAATAATTAGGAAGTATGTGAAAACACATTTTCATTTCAGAAGTTTTTGAATTACCTATAATTTGTACTTCCTCTTGATCCTGATACTAAGTCATTCCATGTCTGTAAATATTGATCATTGATTTTTTGTTTGCAGCCTTATGGGAACTATTTCCTATTCATTTCCTGCTGTTGTTGCCATATGTTACTAAAACCATATTTTTTACTAAATTCTGTATTCAATTTAGCCACTTAGAATTCTATACACCCTTGCTACTGAACACTTTGATAATAAGATACATATTGTTTGAGAGTTAATTATTACTGAAATCAATTATTTTACTCAAAAAGCTAATCATTTTACTTTCAATATCCATTTGAAGTGACTTTACACCAACTCCTCCATAAATCATATGTGATAGTGTTGTTTTCTTTAAATTTAGTGTATTTTTAGGGATTTTAACTGAATCTTTTCTATGTTATAATTATTACTATATCCCAAAATTTCACATTCATAAATGAACTGGTTTTATTGTTTTATTGAATAACTCAATTTGAAGCTCAATTAGTAAATTTAGTGTTCTGATTTTCTTTAAAAGTGAAAATATAGCCTTATTTGCATGTTTAGCTAGATGTTTTGTTTTTTTTGCAGAGACTACATTTAGATCTTGATAAGTACAGGCCAAGATATTTATATATTCGCTTGTAATTTCCAGAGAAATTCCTTTAAATTTATATTCATTTTTGAAAGTGTATTTCTTGAACCAAAAGCAACAACTTTTGTTTCACTGATATTTTTCTTCCAATTTCCATTGTATACAGTAATTTTCAAAAGCATTAAACATGTTTAACATATTTATTAGACAAGAGCGATCAGTGATCACATGTGTCGCCCAATGATTGCAAATTAAGCAGTTATATTGAGGGGCGATTGGACAGTTTGTTGGAAATGTAAATTGAGGTACTGATCAATCTTGTAAAATTTCATTCAAATTGCATTAGAAGTTTAAGAGAAGTAGTCCGGACAACCTTTAAAAATAAAAACCATGAAAAGGCCATAACGCTGACAGTTTTTGAGGAGTCGTCCGGACAAGTTTTTTGACGGAAGGACAGACGGACAGACAGACGACGGAGTAGTGATCCCTATATTTCGCGGCTACTTTGTAGCATGCGACACAAAAATCATTCACGGACCAAAACACCTTTTTTTATTCAAGGACCATAACTCAGTCAAAATCATTCCACCGAAAAATCGGTTAAATATGTGCAAATAGTTAAGATACCGATCATTCCTGTAACATTTTATTCAAATTGCATTAGTAGTATAAGAGAAATAGTCCGGACAACCTTTAAAAATAAAAATCATTAAAGGGCCATAACTCTGATAAAAATCATTGAACTGGGGAAATGCCGACGATATACACAACTACACTTGGTACTGAATATTCCTGTAATGTTTGGATGAAATTGCACCAGTAGTGTTTGAGGAGTAGTTCGGACAAGTTTTGTGATGGACGGACGACGGAGAAGTGATCCCTATATGTCGCGGCTACTGTGTAGCAGGCGACACAATCATCACTAGTTTCACTTAGTGGACTTTGTCATCAGCATAGAATATAATGAATAATCTAAACATCACATTAATTTCATCACTTCTTAATCTGCATATTATTCCATTCAGGTCTTTTAAGTTTAAATAATTCTCTGAGTCATTCAAGTATAATGCAAACAATAAGGAGGATTAATTATCTCCCTGTCTCATTCCAGATTTACATGGAAAAAGATAGTTATTGTGCTCTAATTTTATTCTAGACTTTATATTATGATACATGTTTTATTAGATTTAGACATTTCCCATTTATGTCTTGTTTCAGAAATTTAGCCAGAGGCCTTGTCGCCATACAGTATCAAAGGCCCGTTTAAATTCAATAAATACACAAAGTGTTTTTTTTCCTTTTTCTTTTGAGAACATAGTAAATCTGAGGCTTTCCAATACAAAAAGGTTATCTATTGTTGAATGATTTTTTTTTCTGAAACCTGCTTGACAATTGCCAAGAATTTCATTTATTTCAACAAATTTATTTAGCCTATTAGTAATTATTGCTGTGAAGAGTTTTCCTAGGTAGCTGAATAATGTAATTGGTCTGTAGTTTTCTGGTGACTCTTTGAAATCTCTTAAACTGTTTTATGGCAGAGCATATTTTGTACTTCAAATCTGAGCACAAACTCATATGCGTTTGTCAGTCGTCGTTTGTCATCCTGCCCCATGCGTCTTACTTTTTTAATAACATATTATGATTGCCTTATATATAAATATTTTTGTGCTCTTCATTATTTGTGGCAACGGTGTTTAGAGACAAACATCCTTGATCAGCTACATGTTTAAAGGCAAAGATAAAATGTTCAAGTTATAATTGTATCTAGATACTATTCTCGGTCTTTGTGAATAATTATGCTTAATTACTTTTTACATATTTTAAATTATGAAATCTGCGGATTACTACCGCTTGCAAAACTGATTAGAGTTTCACATATTCGGAACGCAATAAAAAGTGACGTTACTATGTTTATCTCAGTAGCTTCAACTGTCACTTTACCTGTCAATAAAACTGCGTCTTGCAATCTTCCCACAGCCAGAAAAATGTGCCAGGGTGGCGCTAAAGTTGCTGTGTCGTAATTGTCGCTGCGATGCTATCGGAAATCTTCACTAAATGTTTTTTCCTTACCGCTTTTCCATTTCGTACAAAGAATGACAATAGAATGACACTATTGACAGGTTAAAGGCGGAGTTGGAAAGAAACACATTGGGCGGCGCTTGAATTGATTTTTGACAGGTGTACCCACGACTCTCGTTCTTTAGCTAACAGTGTAAACTCTAATCAGTTTTGCAAGCGGTTGTATGTTCCTGACTTATTTTGTCTTATTTCAAATAAACGGTTGACAGCTTTTTTTCTCATTTAATCGACATTGTCTTCATGAACATATGTTTGTAGGAATTGGCAGAAGTAGTTGAATGATCCTACGTCACAAATAGCGATATGTTAATTTTTAGACAGCTTGCAAAAACCTAACTACTCTAAATGATCAGACATTTAACACATTTACCCGCACAGTTATTCATTTTGGTCAGTATATGCCGTCCTCGGTATAAGTTGTTGTTGCTAGTTTGGAGGAGAAATTATCACCAACAACCTTTACTCAAGTTTTGATTTAATGTGTTTTCAAATTTCTTTTATCCTGCAACAGTAAGTTTCCACAAGAGGCCCAACAGGTTTTGTAAGGAAATAGTTTGAAAACAATGCTTCGATCCAGTTATAATATTTTTTATTAGATGTAAAATTCATTCTCATTAATAGTGTTTTCAATCTTTTACTTGTGATCATATATACAATATAGTTAACATGTATGGTTTATGTATCTTCACCATAAGCTAAAACCAAACATAATGCGTGATATGACTTGCAAATAATCAATCCCTACTGAAATACGATTTTTAAACAGGTATGAAAATTGACTTCAATTCATACCTGTCAGTCAAAAACAAATGAAAGAGGAATGTGTTTATGAAAATCAATTTGTTTTATTGTTCGCAAAGTGACTCAGTAAGGTCGATCATTTTCATCTTCTCATATGATCGTTTAAAGCTGTTCAATGAATTCTTTTTCAAAACCTAAGGTTTACAGCAGCATAATTATGTCAACACTTTAGAGTAAAACTCGACTGAGAAGCAACGATTGATGCATAACTGCTTTCTAATGATCTTCCGAAGAACTGAAAACAAGAATACGTGAGTACAAATCTATTAGCAGTATTCAATTTTTATAAACAAAAATGTCATTATGAATATTTGTTTAATCTTCAATTTCTTTGTAGTGTAGCACCTCAAGTATTAAACAGATTAGTTATTTGTGGTAATGTTCTCAATCTAAAGATTGAGTGTAGAAGTAATAAAATAGGCTCATTATATGTCAGATTATGAAGTTTTAGGTAAGGCTTTGTTTAGTTTTGTTCACAAGTGAGCATCAGATAAAATATTTTCAAGAGTGGTTTACTGATAATACGACAAAGAGTAAAACAGTATGTGCCGGGATTAAAGTACTGATAATACGACAAAGAGTAAAACAGTATGTGCCGGGATTAAAATACTGATAATACCAAAAAAGAGTAAAACAGTATGTGCCGGGATTAATGAACTGACAATACCACAAAGAGTAAAACAGTATGTGCCGGGATTAAAGCACTGATAATACCACAAAGAGTAAAACAGTATGTGCCTGGATTAAAGCACTGATAATACCTTAAAGAATGAAACAGTATGTGCCTGGATAAAAGCACTGATAATACCTTACAGAATGAAACAGTATGTGCCGGGATTAAAGAACTGATAATACCATAAAGAGTAAAACAGTATGTGCCGGGATTAAAGTCCTGATAATACCATAAAGAGTAAAACAGTATGTGCCGGGATTAAAGCACTGATAATACCATAAAGAGTAAAACAGTATGTGCCTAGGATAAAAGCACTGATAATACCTTAAAGAATGAAACAGTATGTACCTGGATTAAAGAGTAAAAAATTTATTAAAGAATCAATATTGTAACCATTTTTTATCATGATCGAATATTTTGAAAATGAAGCACTTAGTACCCAAAGAGATGAAAGAAAAATGTTGTTTTTTTCTTAGAAACAAGGTCACAACAGATTTAGGTGGTTTCGTACAAAAATGTTAAGAAAACAAGTTTTCAATCTTGGAAGACAAGCACTGGCGTGAAAGCCTACAGACAAACACTACAAAAGGTGATCCGCATGAATATTCTGTATGATCAAGTCGTGTAACTCAAAAAGATTATAGTTCAAATCGGGCATAATTGCTTTTACTCTTGCTGGTACCATGGATTTCCTCAGTGGAAACAAAACGGCTTATGCCATCCTTTTATTCTGAACTAAGACACTTAAGTATTATATGCCAGAACAATAATCTAAATTTGTCTTCCTAAACTTGATTAAAGTCAAGTTTTGAAATTTACTTGAAGTGACGTTATGCAAATTGTCACCAACAAATGGCTTAGAGCCTAATTACAATACGTTTCTTGCAACGATTGTCATTGCATTTGACATTGTCACTTAAGAAGTGAAAATGTTGGGTTTTGGGAGTATTGAATGCAACAACCGGTGAACGACATTATTTCAACCTTTAAAATATTTCTCTCTCTCTCTATGATTTTTAACCTGTCTATACACTGAAGTATCAGTCAATGAAACAGCAAAATGTGAAAAATTGTGTACGCCATGGTAGTGTCATCATCGTCAGGACCTGCTCTTCCAAGCCCAGAAAGAAAATTTAGACTTTTATAAACATTAATATAGCTATCATTGCTCTTTCATTTGACGTGAATTATGAAATACGGCAATTTCAAAATGCCATGGCGTGACTTTTGACGTTGAATACTTTTCCCAAGCTGATGACATGCATTATTACATGAATTTGAAATGCGTCTGGACAAATTTCGCGTGAAATCCAATAAAACCACTACTACAACACTTAAATCGCGATAGACGTCAACTGTGACCATTCAGAGCAAGATATTCGCGACTTAGAAACTTATGTAATTTGTAACAGCTTACTATTAATTTTCGCCAGTGAAGACACACTTTCCCTTACATCTGTGTTTAGAAATGACCCACCACAGAGGTGAATTTTATAAAACTTGATTGCTTCATAGAACATATGTGTGGCATGGTGCTTTACAATTATCGGTATCTTATCGTCTTATACTGATATATTATTTACATACGTTAGTGTTGAAAAAAAAAACTTATGCGTATCTATCAACCAGAGACCATAAATGACACTTGTCCATTCAAAATGAAATTATCTACTAAAAAACTGAAATATGCAGTTGCTTTCATAATATATTTTTTTTTTCATTCCAGCTATATTAATAGGCTACACCATTCTACTGAGAGCCTTACCTTCCAGTTGTAGCAGTAATGTATACCATTCCACTTACAGCCTTGCATGAACACTGATTCAAACTTCCTGATCGATAGAAGTCTGAATATACCCTCATAAATATTATCAGTTAACCTCAGACGAAACAAACGAATTTCTACTTAAACTGAAGGTATTTCTGATTAAAATTGTTATTTTACCTAATTTCTACTTAAACTGAAGGTATTTCTGATTAAAATGGTTATTTTACCTAATTTCTACAAAAACTGAATGTATTTCTGATTAAAATGGTTATTTTACCTAATTTCTACAAAAACTGAATGTATTTTTGATTAAAATGATTATTTTACAAAATTCTGAAACGGGCCTATCACAAAGTCCGTTGCATTTTACCGCTGCCAAGCGTCTGTGCAATATGTGATCCACGTGTCTAAGTTTTACTAAATAGTTACCTTTTTTAAAATTATCATTTTTAATATAAAAAAACTGAGATAAATGTAACTGCTGTATTGATCATTTTCTTACTATATACATTAGTGGATCATAAAATATCAGTTCTCAATGATGTTGTCGGTCAAAAGTACTTTTTCAAACATGAAAGTTCGTAACAGACAGCTCCATGACCACCCTGAGCGGAATTCGAGCGCAGGTCCTCCAACACTCGCTTTACTAACTGAGTCAAAGAATCGATTCCCTGACGCAGTTGTCAGAGGTTGTATTTATATAAAGACCATATATGCACTGAACCGTAACACACCCTCTCTTGAGAAAGTCATCATTTATGATAACAAATGATAAGTCAGAAATCTTGTATTACTTAGTCCAGGACGAATCCCCATCTTACGCACATGAAAGTTCGCCACAGACATACATTACCTCTTGGGAGCGGGATTAGTTTTGTTTAAACTTATTGGGAAGCAAGTTCTTGCAACTTATATTATCCATTCTCGATGACTGCTTTGTAATGGCGTATACGGCTCCCGCCGTATATAGCACCCCGTTGTGCCTTCACGGATATAGCTAAATGGGGAGCTACATCTGTGTGCCGATTAAAATGGATATAGCTCACAATCAAAGGGAGCGGTATACGTCAAAATTCCCATTTTGACGGAAACAGCTCCTCGTACCCGATTAAGAAACTACAGGTGTAAGAAAAATATGCTTATGTTTGTATTTTCATGTGTATCTCACACGATAATTAATTTTAACTATATACTGTCCATTTAGTCTTACACAGTGTAACAAGTATGCTGTTCTGTTTTCAGCACTAAAAACATCATCATCTTCATCTCGAATTAATTCCCTATCTCTGTCTTATTTGAGGTTGTTCTTAATGTAAAGGGGCTCTTATTGAGTCAATCATATTGAATTTTAATTCACTTTCATAGGTCGGATTCGTCTCGAACATAGATGTCATTGATGACGAGATTTTATGACGTTATATCGTTATTCCAGTGACCATTTAATCACACTTTTACCGGTATGATTTACAAGATAATTATAGCTTTAAATGACTTCTTTTAGCTCACATCATTAATTCACAAAACGTATTCAATGTAAAGTAAAATGTTCATAATGTGTCGATCCAATGTCCAAAAAATCGAAAGAAGGACGTATAAGTGGCCATTTGTCCTGCCTTAAGACCTGCCTTACTTTGGCTTAAAAAAAAAACATTGAGATCGTTTTCTCAATTTTGGATGATTTTTGATGATTGATTATGATGGTGATGATGATGGTGATTTTGAAAACAACTTAAATTTTGATGATTATAATAATGCCTACGATGATGAAGATGAAAATAATGAATATCATGCTCATCATCTTGTGATTTCTGATGATGCTGATGATGTAAACGATGATAATTATGAAGACGATTATGGCGATGATTTGAGAAATGGTGATAGATAACAATGATGACGACAACAGTGCTAATAATCGTTCTAATTGATGATGTTTCTGCTGACAACGAAAATGATGATAATTTTGCCTATGGTGATGACGACTTCATGTAATATAATAGTTTACGATGATAAGAGTTTACGATGATAAGAGTTTTTAAGTTGACAGCCAACATTGATCTACTTGTTGTCGACTTGTTGTAAATTAGGTTAAACCCCTCATTGATTTTAAAATCTAGTTCGTTTATAAGAATTATACACTCACTGTTTGCATTAACTATCATCCTAAGAATGTAATATAGCCGTTTTCCATTATATATTTGTATATATATTTATGTATGTATACTGCTGATGTCTCCCGCTATCGTGGGACTTGTGCATTTTGTAAATAAATTATCTAAATTATCTATCTATCATTTTAATTTCTTAAACATATTTGTTGAAATGATGTCAGACTGAAATGTTTAATAATTGAAAATATTATATGCAATGTATCAGATTTTTCTTTCCGGTACTTTCTTATCCCTTTTTTTCTATTTCTATTTTAAATTTTGAAATGATAAAGTTATCTTAATCGTTTCAAAGCGACTGACTCACAGAATTTATCCGATTTTTTTTTTCTTTGAATTTAAGAGAAATTAATACACTATGGAAAACACATAATATTATGCTTCTATACCCCATGAAAACTGAAAACAAAATTTTGACTTAACCAGGATTCGAAGCCATGACCTTTCGTTCAGTAAAATATAAAGCGACGATCTACACCACTGAGCCAAAGCATTTAGTTAGAATGCTTCGTCAAAATTAATATTATAACAGAAGTAGCTACCCCGGGGTAAGCTTTTTACCGATAAAAGGGTATAAAACTGTTGATGTTTTTCTGTAACAAAAAATGAGTCAGTAACTTTAGATATGCTTAAATATATTCTTCACAATTACAGCAAGAATTTCAAGATGTATAAACATTTTCTTTCTTTTTTTTTCATCGCCGGCCCATCTGTGAGTCAGTCGCTTTATGCATTAAGCAATGCATGCGCTAACAGATAAAGTAGCGGGTCTAACAGCATTTACAAAAATGTATAAAACATAAGAGAATTTGTTTGGTATATAAAAGGAAATTTTAACTGAACCAATTAAATATTTTCTCATTGATACCAGTAATAGCTCATTTGCAGCGCTAAATCAATCTGTTGGTGCATCAGAACTCCCATAACCCAGCCTTTGTGCTTGAAGAGCATTGATTAGAATATATCATGTTAAATTCAGCACAGTAAAGAAAGGAGAGGTGTAAAATATGATATAAATTCAGACTCCTGTAACTTGTACTTTTTATAACAATCGCCACATTAGTACCCAGTGCTTGGTTTTGTTAATGTTCGTAATACTGTACAGTTGATTTTACTTTTAATTTGACATTTTTTGGTTATGAGTTAGGTTTGAGGAATACAAGAAAACCCTTTTCTTGATTGTTGTATTACTATGGTTGATATACAGGTTTTGCATGTGAAAACATTCACCCGACTAGCAAGGACATACTTTGGTTGATGCGAACAAAGGAACTCAAACTTTTTAATGTCACCACAAAAAGTAAGAAATCATGACAATATGTATTAGTTAACATTATTTAACGACATGAGCAGATACGGTATACTTTATTAAATTACACGTAGATATTTGTGTTCCTATTGTTTTTATATTAACTATTCAAGACCTTTTTTTTTCAGGCGTAAACACTTTAAGTTCTTCACTCGGACTTCCCATCACAGGCGTCAGTATTTTCAAAAATACATCTATTTATATCTCTTAAGACTGCAAATAAACGCTTATTATCTTCAATAAAACTTTGCCATACTGATAATTTGTAAACGTCAAGATAGCGCAAGTGTCAAGTAAGATTGGTTGTAAATCAGCCCTATTTTATTGTATCCGTTTGTGATTTTGACTAACCATATTCGATTAACATAAGACTGCAAATTTCGTCCTAAAACAGTATTACGATTACAAAATGGAGTAACATTTCAGAGGGAAATATTTTTCTAGTTAATTTTAAGCATATCGCTTAGAAACTTTCGTGATATGGTTAACATACGGTAATAGAAATATTTTGATCATATCTTTCTGCTGGGATTTTATTGAAACGATGTTAAGACATGGAGGATGGAGAAGAATCGTTTTTACGTTCATATTGATGACAAACATGTTGGCAATGCTGTATGCTGTTGGGAATGTGAGGTTTCAGAACAAAATGTCGTCTGCGTATATACAAGAAAAGACTGGAGTTTGTAATCGCTCGATTTCTGAGAAGCAAAGAAGTATGTTCTTTTCTATAAATTTCGTTACTTCACATCTGAGTTGTCTTTTGTTTAATTTTCCATACGTCTTGTTACCCTTAAGAAACGTGAACAACAACTGAAAATATTGCAAGCGCCTACTGAAATGTCCAAATGTTCTAATAGTCTATCAAAGACATAGGCAGTCGTTGGTATTTACGACTGTATTCGGTGATTTGCTAGTCTGCTGAAGTTAGTCTGCTAGTCTGCTGAAGTTAATCTGCTAGTCTGCTGAAGTTAGTCTGCTAGTCTGCTGAAGTTAGTCTGCTAGTCTGCTGGAGTTAGTCTGCTAGTCTGCTTGTCTGCTAGAGTTGTTTTGCCATTCTGTTATTCTGCTAGAGTTGTTCTGTGGAAGTTTTCTTTTGGAAGGAGTACAATGAATTATAAAATAATTGTGACTTTTTTCCGGTTAAAACAATTTTTATGCGAGTTTTACAACATAGTAAAATGAAAATTATGAATTACTTAAAACATCTTGGACACAAGTCTGCTAGTTTGCAGAATTTAGTCTGCTAGTCTGCTGAAGTTAGTCTGCTAGTCTGCTAGTCTGCTGAATTTAGTCTGCAAGTCTGCTGAAGTTAGTCTGCTAGTCTGCTGGAGTTTGTCTGCTAGTCTGCTGGAGTTAGTTTTTGCCATTTTGTTATTCTGCTAGAGTTGTTCTTTGGAAGTTTTCTTTTGAAGTGAGTACAATGAATTATAAAATAATTGTGACTTTTTTCCGGTTTAAACGATTTTTATGCGAGTTTTACACTTTAGTAAAATGAAAATTATGAATTACTTAAAACATCTTGGACACAAGTCTGCTAGTTTGCAGAATTTAGTCTGCTAGTCTGCTGAAGTTAGTCTGCTAGTCTGCTGAATTTAGTCTGCAAGTCTGCTGAAGTTAGTCTGCTAGTCTGCTGGAGTTTGTCTGCTAGTCTGCTGGAGTTAGTTTTTGCCATTTTGTTATTCTGCTAGAGTTGTTCTGTGGAAGTTTTCTTTTGAAGGGAGTACAATGAATTATAAAATAATTGTGACTTTTTCCCGGTTTAAACGATTTTTATGCGAGTTTTACACTTTAGTAAAATGAAAATTATGAATTACTTAAAACATCTTGGACACAAGTCTGCTAGTCTGATAGTCTGCTGAATTTAGTCTGCTAGTCTGCAAGTCTGCTGAAGTTAGTCTGCTAGTCTGCTAGTCTGCTGAAGTTAGCCTGCTAGTCTGCTGGAGTTAGTCTGCTAGTCTGTTAGTCTGCTGGAGTTAGTCTGCTAGTCTGCTAGAGTTGTTTTGCCATTCTGTTACTCTGCTAGAGTTCTTCTGTGGATGTTTTCCTTTGAAGGGAGTACAATGAATTATAAAATAATTGTGACTTTTTTCTGGTTTAACGATGTTTTTGTGAGTTTTACAACTTAGTAAAATGAAAATTATGAATTACTTAAAACATCTTGGACATAAGTCTGCTAGTCAGCTGAATTTAGTCTGCTAGTCGGCTAGTCTGCTGAAGTTTGTCTGCTAGTCTGCTAGTCTGCTGAATTTAGTCTGCTAGTCTTCTAGTCTGCTAAAGTTAGTCTGCTAGTCTGCTGAAGTTAGTCTGCTAGTCTGCTGAAGTTAGTCTGCTAGGCGGCTGGATTTAGTCTGCTAGTCTGCAAGTCTGCTTGAGTTAGTCTGCTAGTCTGCTAGAGTTGTTTGCCATTTTGTTATTCTGCTAGAGTTGTTCTGTGGAAGTTTTCTTTTGAAGGGAGTACAATGAATTATAAAATAATTGTGACCTTTTTCCGGTTTAAACAATTTTTATGCGAGTTTTACAACTTAGTAAAAAGAATATTATGAATTACTTAAAACATCTGAGACACAAGTCTGCTTGTCTGTTAGTCTGCTGAGTTTAGTCTGCCAGTCTGCTAGTCTGTTGAAGTTAGTCTGCTAGTTTGCTGAAGTTAGTCTGCTAGTCTGCTGAAGTTAATCTGCTAGTCTGTTGAAGTTAGTCTGCTAGTCTGCTGAAGTAAGTCTGCTAGTCTGCTGAAGTTAGTCTGCTAGTCTGCTGAAGTTAGTCTGCTGGACTGCTAGTCTGCTGGAGTTAGTCTGCTAGTCTGCTGGAGTTAGTCTGCTAGTCTGCTAGAGTTGTTTTGCGATTCTGTTATTCTGAGTTGTTCTGAGAAAGTTTTCCTTTGAAGGGAGTACAATGAATTATAAAATAATTGTGACTTTTTTTCCGGTTTAAACGATTTTTATGCGAGTTTTACAACTTAGTAAAATGAAAATTATGAATTACTTAAAACATCTTGGACACACGTCTGCTAGTCTGCTGAATTTAGTATGCTAGTCTGCTGAAGTTAGTCTGCTTGTCTGCTAGTCTGCTGAAGTTAGTCTGCTAGTCTGCTGAAGTTAGTCTGCTAGTCTGCTGAAGTTAGTCTGCTAGTCTGCTGAAGTTAGTCTGTTTGTCTGCTAGTCTGCTAACTTCACAGAGACTTAAAAGCATGCATGATTTTAGTAATAACATCAAGAATTTTTACTTTTTAAAGCCCGTGCTTGCACAGGCTCCCATCTGGTAAGATATAAATTATGGCATCAGGTTATATATTCTCAGTTGCAAGGTAAAAATTTTAACAAAGCTATCATGATGAACACAGGTTTTGTTGAGGCAAGTAAGCTAGGTGCTTATGACTGTTTCATATGCAATGACGTGGACCTTTTACCAAAAAATGATGGGATCCCTTACACATGTGAGAGCAGTCCTGTTCATCTGTCATCTGCTTTCGATATTAGGAAATGTAAGTAGGCAGTTATTACAAACTATCAAACTATAAAAATGAACAACAACAATTGATACAAATTAACAATACAAATGAAACAATATAGAATACAAACGTTAACATTAAATATTGCAACGTTCCTCATGTCATATTCGTCTGCAAATTATATTGTTAAAATTAAATGTCATGACTATAAGAAAAATAATAATGTATCTTTTATTTAATTTTTTGGCCATAATCTGTTTTTCCTTCTTTTGCTTGATTCATTTTGCTTGTACTATTTCTGTTAGTATGGGAGCAATTTTGCGCTCATAAACATTCAGAATAGAATACATAAAAGCAAGTTTTTTCACATACCCCAGCCTGAAAATTGGTTTTGATTTCTTTTTAATTTTACAGGTAGTTTACTTGAGCAGAATTATATTTCTTGTTTAACATGACCCCGGTGTTTCTTGTTATTTTTTTCAAGAGTACAGATGGCGATCAACAAGAATTTACAAGTAAAAGCCAGCCAAAATGGGTCTTGCTATGTTTTACAGCCCTGTGATCTATATGAATTTTATATAAAAGAAAGAAGATAAGTTTTTGATGGATTCACATTTTAAACACATCTCGCAATTACTGCCAATGCTGTATGGAATGCGGGTTGGGACAAGCCACTTGCTACTTGCCACTTGCTTCTTGTGATTTTAACAGTCGGTTTGTTTCTCAATCACCGTCAAATAGAGCGGGAAATATACAGTAAGATTTGTACTTTCGGCTATAAAGCAACTATGTTGTAACTGTTAGCCATTTCTTTATGAAATCACGTAACCATGTCAAGTGTCGTTTTCATACATTGAAACATTGAAAAGGGATCCAATCAAAGTATAGCAAACGGCTAATAGCAACTAGCAAGTTGCAAGTAACAAATAGCAAGAAGCAACTAGCAACACACAAGTAGCAAACAGCACATGACAACTAGCAAGTTGCAAATGACCAATAGCGAGTGGCAAAAAGCAGCTGGCAAGTAGCAACTGGTAACTAGTAATTAGTAATTAGCAAATGGCAAATGTCAACTAGCAAGCGGCAAGTGGCAAACAGCAACTGGCAAGTACCAACTGGCAACTAGCAAGTAACAACTAGCAATACGATTACATGTTTAGTTTATCAGACTCACATTATTTTACATCGATTGTGATTCAAATTCTTACAAATTAGATTAATAACGCTCGATGACTGCCTCCTGATTTCCATACCGACATTCGGGCAGCGTGGAGTAATGTGAAGATCGTGAGACAATCTCGCCTCTGACGAGATTCGAACTCACGACTTCCGGATCCGTAACCCTGCGCTCTATCCCTGAATCACGGTGCCTCCTCCATTACATGTAAAATATTATTTAAAAATGATCTACATTTTCAGTCGGTCTAATTCGAAAAAAATACATAAACGATTTGTTATTGCACAGCACTTTCTTTATGAAATGATTCAATCTAGTAACAATATCCGGTTCGTTTCCACACAGTAAAAAGCGATCCAATAAAAGTATAACAACAAGCAAGTAGCAAAAGCAACTAACAAGTAACAACTAGCAAGTAGCAAGTAGAAAATGGCAAGTAGCAACTGGCAGCTAGAAAATGGCAAATAGCAAGTAACAAATGGCAAAAAGCAAGTAGCAACTAGCAAGTGGCAAATGGCAAGCAGGAACTAGCAAGTTGCAAATGGCAGATATCAAATGACAAATAGTAAGTGGCAAACTGCAACTGGCAAGCGGCAATTAGCAACTGGCAAGTAGCAACTAGCAAGTGGCAAGTAGCAACTAGCAAGTGGCAAATGGCAAGTAGCAAGTGGCATGTCCCAACCCGCATTCCATAATGCTGGTTATCTTTTGCGACATTAGATTTCGACACTCCCGACAGCTTTACGATAATTGCATATAAGAAGTCTCACTTCTTCAAACATTGCCATTGTTTGTTTGTATGTCAAAAATGACAATTTTCAAGCAAATTTTCATCCAATTTGCCGTACCACTGCTGTTCCTTTTAACACGCCCATAACTACTAAAAGGTATCTCCAAACAAAACATTTGACCAGAGTGTTGTGAAAATATTGAACATGCCAGAAAACATCTATTTAATACTCAAACAGCCCAAGAACCACCCCTCACACACACACAAAGTCGGATTATTCATTGTGTTGTCTGTCATTATCAGACACTTCCTGTCTTGATTTACATCTATTTGACCATAATTATATGTGTTATAGTGTTAACAGTTTGAAAATTGTAAATATAATATGTTGCCTGTTGGCAAACAATGGAGTGTTGTGTAACATTTGTTTTTTGACAATATCGTTACTGGCGGCGACAACAACAAACTTCCTGATATCTATCTTTTTTGTAAAGTAAGCAGACCATCTGGAGTCGTTCTAAATAGAACTCCGTGAAAAAAACAAAGGTGTTTTATTTCGCGTATTTCTAATTAACAGTAAGCAAATGGGGTCACTCCAGAAAGGAATCACTTCCAGGTCGTAGGATGCTAAAATAGTGCCAAGTAGAATTTTCAGCTTGAAGATTGTATGTGCATTTCTGCAAGGAAAGTTGATTTAATTGCCAAACAGTCTGCTTTCTATTTAACTTCAATGCTTTCTTGATGTGTTTGCAGTGTGTGCTTTGTATTTTACAGGACTGTTTTCTGAGAGTGGATGAATCCAGAAGTAGAGGCAGTCCGAATTGTTGGTCGTCCGAGAAGTTGAAATTGACCTAGTAACTGGTTTCAAATGTCTAAGTTGGAGAAACAAAACCCTAATGCTGCCACTTCCAGAGGAGTTTCTGGAGATCAATGAATGAACTTGGTGGATTAATAGGCCAAAATTCAGTTTGAATATTAGAATACCTCCTAGGAATGACAGAAAAGTGCCTATTTTACTAAATGTTCTATGTGCAAATAAGTGACCGGAGTGACACCATTATAAGGCATTTTATAATTATTTGTGTTCTTCTACATACATCCAAACCTTCGAGGTCTGTTTGAAATTTGAGAATAAGGGGGCTTTAATTTTTTTCAGCCTTAATCTAGCAATTTTTAATTGAGTTTTGGCAAGAAAGAATATTGGATGGAGAAATAACTTATAATAATTTCAATTATAATCAGTTCGATTTTCAACACTTAATGCACACATATAAAGAGCACTAGAGCGTGAAGAACTCATCTACTGTATTTATAAATTGTTCTTTAAGCAAATGGTTTATTTCTTTATCAACATTAGAAAACGAAAGATATAAATGTATGCTGTTGGTAGGTACAAATTTTAGAATAGTAGAAATTAGTAAAATATATAAGGTTTTAGCATTAATCTGTTATTTTATGCAGTATCAATAGAAGTTTTTTTAAGATACGTTAGACGTTTTATAAATTTAGCATGCTAGCAAGGTGGAAATCTATTATTAAGGACACCTCACAATAAAGACTACTTTCGGTAAGAACCGTGACTGTCCTTAATTGAGGAGTTGTATTGTATTTGATTGTCTAACTGCTTTTTTTTTGACAATAATTTAAAAATATACAAAAGGTCCACGAGCTCCTGAGACTACCGCCCCTATAAAAGTTTCTATTCAAGGGTAGAATATTTTTCACAAAGCATGCAAACTCAAGACACTCAAATTCAAATCACGACTTTTCAAAATCTTATTCTCATGCAAAAGTTATATATGTATAAAAATTTCATATAAAGTAGAAATCTCATTTTAGATGAAAACTTTAAACATATTAATTACGAGGGAGTTCACTTAACTTAAATAAAGAATCACTGAAGTCCCGAGAGCAGAACTAATTTTTCCTTTTTCTCATTTATACCCGAAATTTTTGATGTCCAGTAAATAGCAGAAAAAAACTGTCACTTAAAAGATTGTATCTGTTACAAAACATCTTGCTTAACGACTTAAACAATCTCTTTTCTTGCCCTTTCACGTGACGATTTATACTAGCAGAAATTTTAAACCTCGCGAAGATCTTCAAGTTTTTTTTATAAATACGGTATTTATTTTCACTCTATCGCCACTCGTGAAATATGATAATTTTCGTACCACGAGATGAAAATATATCCCGTATTTATAAAAAGACAAAGCAAGGTATATTTGATTGATGTAAAAAACAATTTGTAATCGCCGTGTTTTTCCGATAACGGTCCGTTCGGCTTCGTTGCTGTACATAAACGAATGATGACGTCATCAGAAACAAAATGAGATAATAAGGGTAGGAACAGACAGTTGTAGCACTTACTTTTGAAAATAATTGATTTATAGTAAAAACAATGGACACTTCGCCGATATAGACAAACATTTTAAGGAGTGTGCATAAAAACTGCATGACAGGTATTCAAAATTCTTATGCTCATTTTTTGTTGTAATTGTTGTTTTGAAATCGATTTCATGTGGTTAAAATATCACACCTTTAGATTGACCGGACATATTGTGCTTTTATTGTAAACTCGAGAAGAATGCAAATTAAAATGCAAATGCTTACAGCTAGCACTATATGTTTTTTTCCCTGCATTTTTTATGATCTCTATTCAAAACTTGTTTTAGCTTTTTCTACGACATGAACTATATGATTTCGAAAGCACGATTTGATGCGACCATAAAACGTTTGTTAATCTCTCCACTTGTACGTAAAAGTAGTATATCTGCATCGAAACATGAAACAAAACGTTATTACCATTATGAAAGTGATAAATCTAACATAGATAGCAGGTAGATGGTCTAAAGATGGCCCATTTAATTCTTTTTCATAGCCAAGCTTGAGTTTCATTTCCGCCTCATAAATGTCTAGCCAATGACATTGCGTTTTACATCTTTACAAACAGCATGAACGTGGAACTTTTCATCTTCAGATACCAACGTCCGACCCGCTCCGTCAATCTCCATTCTTCGGTAGTGTTTAAGTTCATAACTTCGTATGCTTTAACTTCTACATAATGACAGTATTAAGATGAATAGTATGATGATTCAGTACTAAGTTCTTGTGGGTATTTTACCGTCAACAGACATTTCTACCCTCCCTTGATTTCAAATATTTGCATTGTTCAAGTTTAAAAAGTATTAATAGGATGCAGCAATGTGCTTTCAAAGTAACATCTTGAAAAACACTAAATGCTTTAATGATTTCAAATCCTAAATTCAAAGGGGCTTAAATGTGAAAACGAATATCAAAAGTATAGCACTTGATACAGTAGAAGCATTTTTAAGAGATATTTCATAAAGACTGTAGTGTAATTAAGGAAAATATATGACTATCAAAACTGACAGCTAAAGGTTTGCGGCTATGGTGAGTAAAGATTTAGTCAGACTGTACGAATAGGGGTAAAGGTAAGGTCAGACTGCGCAGATGTGGGTTAAGGTAAAGTCAGACTGCACTGATGTGTGTAAAGGTAATGTCAGCTTCACTTATGAGGGTAAAGGTAAAGTCAGACTGCACTGATGTAGGTAAAGGTAAAGTCAGCTGCACTGATGTAGGTTAAGGTAAAGTCAGCTGCACTGATGTAGGTAAAGGTAAAGTCAGACTGCACTGATGTAGGTAAAGGTAAAGTCAGCTGCACTGATGTAGGTTAAGGTAAAGTCAGCTGCACTGATGTAGGTAAAGGTAAAGTCAGACTGCACTGAAGTGGGTAAAGGTAAAGACAGACTTCACTGATGTGGGTAAAGTAAAGTTAAATTTCACTGATTTAGGTAAAGGTAAAGTCAGCTGCACTGATGTAGGTAAAGGTAAAGTCAGACTGCACTGATGTAGGTAAAGGTAAAGTCAGTTGCACTGATGTAGGTAAAGGTAAAGTCAGACTGCACTGATGTAGGTAAAGGTAAAGTCAGCTGCACTGATGTAGGTTAAGGTAAAGTCAGTTGCACTGATGTAGGTAAAGGTAAAGTCAGACTGCACTGAAGTGGGTAAAGGTAAAGTCAGACTTCCTTGATGTGGGTAAAGTAAAGTTAAATTTCACTGATTTAGGTAAAGGTAAAGTCAGCTGCACTGATGTAGGTAAAGGTAAAGTCAGACTGAACTGATGTAGGTAAAGGTAAAGTCAGACTGCACTTATGTAGGTAAAGGTAAAGTCAGACTGCACTGGTGAAGGTAAAGGTAAAGTCAGACTGCACTGATGTAGGTAAAGGTAAAGTCAGCTGCACTGATGTAGGTAAAGGTAAAGTCAGCTGCACTGAAGTAGATAAAGGTAAAGTCAGACTGCACTGATGTGAGTAAAGGTAAAGTCAGACTGCACTGATGTAGGTAAAGGTAAAGTCAGCTGCACTGATGTAGATAAAGGTAAAGTCAGACTGCACTGATGTGAGTAAAGGTAAAGTCAGACTGCACTGAAGTGGGTAAAGGTAAAGTCAGACTGCACTGATGCAGGTAAAGGTAAAGTCAGCTGCACTGATGTGGATAAAGGTAAAGTCAGATTGCACTGATATAGTTAAAGGTAAAGTCAGCTGCACTGATGTAGGTAAAGGTAAAATCAGCTCCACTGATGTAGGTGACGGTAAAGTCAGACTGCACTGATGAAGGTAAAGGTAAAGTTAGCTGCACTGACAAAGGTAAAGGTAAAGTCAGCTGCACTGATGTAGGTAAAGGTAAAGTCAGCTGCACTTATGTAGATAAAGGTAAAGTCAGACTGCACTGATGTAGGTAAAGGTAAAGTCAGACTGCACTGTGGTAGGTTAGTTAAAGTCAGACTTCACTACATCAGACTAAACGTAAAGTCAGTCTGCACTAATGTGGGTAAAGGTAAAGTCAGACAGCACTGATGTGTGTAAAGGTAAAGTTAAACTTCATTGATGTAAGTAAAGGTAAAGTCAGAATGCACTGATGTGGGTAAAGGTAATTTCAGCTTCACTGATGTGGGTAAAGGTAAAGTCAGACTGCAGTGATGTTGGTAAAGGTAAAGTCAGACTGCACAGATGTGGGTAAAGGTAATGTCAGCTTCACAAATGTGGTTACAGGTTAAGTCAGACTGCACTGATGTAGGTTGAAGGTAAAGTCAGACTGCACAGATGTGTGTAAAGGTAAAGTTAAACTTCACTATGTAGGTAAAGGTAAAGTCAGACTGCACTGATGTGGGTTAAGGTAATGTCAGCTTCACTGATGTGGGTAAAGGTAAAGTCAGACTGCACTGATTTGGGTAAATCTAAAGTCAGATTTACCTCTGACCTATAAAGGTGTCTCCATATCGCATCTAGTAAGAAGTAAAATGGTACAGCTTGAAAGAGCTTACATCTCTATGCATTTTGTTTCATAAAAGAAGATCCCCAATTCTTTCGAGTAGAATAAAAGAAATAGATTTCTGACATACAGAAGTATACAGATTCCGTCTAGAGAGGAGAAATAATAAAAAGGGGAAATAATAAACTACTCTTGGAATTTGGTTCAATATTACTGCCTTATGGAGGAGAATACCACCAAACACAAATAAAAATGTTAATTTTTACTGTAATACCAACGTTTCGCCGTGAGGCTTCATCAGGGTATGAAACAAAAACAATAATGATAACGGAATGACGTAACGTCCCTGTACAATAAGCAGGGTGGTGCCAAAAGATTTACATACATTTGCAAAGGACGCAATGATAAAATACTGCATAACTAATATTTACGAAGTAAGGGCTGCATAACTTAAAATATTGTATTAAATAATAATGAGTATCGGATCATTATAGATACAACGAATTCCTATAGAGTGCGTATATAAAAAATATATTTATATATATTTTTTAATATTACTGCCATTTGATAACGCTCCTGGTGCTAAACTGACACGGTAAGGGAAGCATCACTACGCTGATTTTGAAGCAATTTCAACGCAGAGTTAATTTCCTTGTCATAGCAGAAACCGCTGAGAATGAGCTGATTATACCTGTAAAAATAATTATTTTTGTACTTCATATTTTCTTTTTTTGTTTTGGCTTTTAAATCGCTTTAAATGAAAATGCTGAATTTTGAAGTAACAATAGTTTATTTTCTCGTAGCCATTATCAAGTGAAATCACGATTTACTATCAAAAAGTGTCTGTCATGCGTGGAGTTGTTCTGCAGCAAAACAACACAATGGAAAAAAAATGGAAATGAAATACATGCAGTTCTATAAAAACCGTCAAAGAAATCCTTCATAAGCCTGTATTTATTCAGTCAGTTTGAATGGAAGTCAGGTTCTAATACAGACAAATTCGTTTGGTTGATGGTTAGATGAATAAATGAACAGCAAATGATTTGTTTTTATGGATAAAATTATGAAAGAATAAAAGGAAAAGAAAGAACTAAAGGAAGAAAGAAAGGATAGAAGAAAGACCAAGAAAGAAAGAAAGAATAAACAAAATTTGAAAACAATATCTGTGTGTCAAGCTTATTTGTTTGTGATCTTCAGAAATTAAGAACTAATTAGTGATGGCAATATTTCAACTCGCATTTACATGTATGTAAATTCATTATTCTTATTGTAGCACAGAATATTTCTTAAATACAAGCTTGTCTTTATTTTACTGTACCTCTGTAGTCCTTTATTACTTTCATGGAGGCGAAAAAAGCTCTTTTTAGACAGAAATTACATCAGTTAATTGAGGAAATTGGATTTGTATTAAAAAAAAAACAATACACGACATATGAACAAACTTCATGTCTATGATTTAGACCGTCATAAAAGACAAGACATTGAAATCTCATTTTAGAATTCTCTTATTACGGACAAAGACCACCAAGTCATCTATAAGAATAAAATGCTTATGTGAGATAATAACTAAATCTCTGCTAACATGTTGGAAAACACTTTAATCATATTTCTTTCAATCTCTTATAATGTTTTTACGCCAATTAGGAAACAAGTTTTAAAATGTTGCCCGGCTAATTTTGTACACAATATTTATAAAGGAATATAATTTGATCACCCTGTTCAGAAAGTCAAAAACTAATCCAGTAACATCATTGTTGCCAAACAAATTCTTTTACATGATCATTCAACATCATTTTAAGATGTTAAAAATGAAAAAATGATCGAGAAGTTTGTTCATTGTACATAATTTGTGAATTGTAAATGTAATGAGAGATGTATTATTAACTGCCGGAGTCATTAAAGAGGTTTTACATAAAATTAAGAGTACTTCGTTTTCTTTCAACTTAAGTAAATGATATTGAAAAAACTATTACCCGGTGTAAATGTGTAACTGAATGAGAATTCTAAGTACAACATACAAACTGAAAACATGTTTATAAGGTTTTATACAGAGTGCTCTTGCTGTACATTTTATTCGAAAGAGTAGATCCGTTCATTCCTTATGAAAACTTCATTGGTGTCTTAATGCCTAAAAAAGGAAAATTTTTAACACATGATCATCTTTAAATTACCAATTATATTTCATTTTTTAAGCGAAAGAGCCAATTATATAAATATGCAATATATTATCGGTTAATTGAACGGCATGTCCATTTAATCTTTAAATTTGAAATTTAAAAGACAACTCTCCAACTTTTATATTTCTAATACAAAGTCGATGTTTATCAAACAAAAATGTTTCAGTTCTATCTAAGAGAGATTGTAGTTGTACCAGAATGGATAATGTTTCGTAAATACTACAGTTATTGCACGTCTTGAAATTCAAGAATTTAAGCAAAAACGAAACTAGAAATGTATATCAGCTTATATTTCGACAATTCTGCCTGTTCGCTTGAATAAAATAAGGAGGTTAATAGTAAATACGATTATGAGATATAAATGACAAAATTCAAATTTAACTGATTTGATATGATAAAATATAAACAGAGTCAGTCTATGATTTATTTAGGGTCCTTTTTTCTTAAAGTCCCAAACCAGCGCTGCAAACGTTTCCTCTTTTTTTCTCTTTCTGAAATTCGTAACTGGAGGTTGTTTGTAGATCGGCTTATTATCAATAACTTCAGTTTGATTGATGCTGACAAGAATCCAGGATATAAATAATAAAATTCTAATTTAACTGATTTGATATGACAAAGGATAAATAAAGTCAGTCAAATTTAAATCAGTACAATGTCTATCAATAAAATATTTTTCTATATTACTTTCCCTATGATTTATGTAGCGCCCGTTTTTCTTAAAGCCCTAAACCAGCGCTGCAAACGTTTTCTAATTTTTTGTTCCTCTCTGAATTTCATTATTGGAGGTTGTTTGTAGATCAGCTCGTTATCAATGATTGCCGTTTGATTGACTCTGACAAGAATCCAGGTGAACAAACGTTTTAATTCCACTTTCACCAAGTGACTTTTTATGTTGTTCAATCCATCTGTTTTGTACCTAGCTTCTATTGTTTCAAGAAGTAGATATCTGTAAAATATACAAATCTGAAATTAGGTAAAACTTTGTCAAATCCTGGAACTGCTTAAACTGAAGAAAGAAATAATTTAACAGTAAAGACTATGCAATATTCCTGCATGTTTCATTCTTTTCAAACTAATACGTCAGAAGTTCTCAAAAAACTTAATATTATCGTCATGTGGCCATGTAAAACTGTAACTTTTATCTTTTTTTACAATACCTCAAACTCCATTTTCAGTTTAAGAGTTTTTAAGCTTCCAATCTTTAAACTGATTTAAATATTTTACTACACTTTTTTTCATTACAGAATTAACGCAAAGAAAATCACAGGGAGTTTCGGAAAAAAAAACTTTTACTTATTCATTTATAACAGTGTAAATTATACAAGGAAACCAAATGCTAGAAGAAGTACAACAAAATACATTCAAGTTTCGCATATTTGATTAAAACAACTCTTTTTATTTAAAGGTATTTTTTACTAAAACTCCATAATGCCAAGCTTCCGAGTTTGAAATATCATTGTTCTTTTTACAGATAAAATGGTCTCACACTGATGGAATGATATAACATTAACTGTCTGCCTCAGTTGTTGTTCATAGGTAAAATGTTGTTGAATGTACTAAAGTCTCGTCTTTTACAATAAAATTGAAAATACCTGCGCCGATTTTTTTCCGCCTTTTGATGACTGAGTGCTTTGTATCGAGCAATGCGTTGAGGCGGTCTCGTGATGTTTAGTGCACTTAGCTTGATCCTGTAAGTAAAGAAACAAAGGTAATATTTTTAATATTTACAATTGTGGCTACTTAAAAAAGACAAATGTTGACAATGCTTTTGAAAATGACACCATACACTCGTCTTGTAAATAAAACAGTGTATAACGTCGAATAAGGGGAAATCTTAAGTAAACAATTATGCGAACGCATGTTTTAGAAGCCATCAATCCTACCTTGCAAACATATCGTCATCTTCACCACCCCATTTAAAATAAAGGTTAGAGAACCCATTCACTTCTCTGAAATGTTTTGTAGAAAAAGCTGTAACTCCTCCGATGAGAGCATCATACGGCAATCTAAAATATAACGTGGAGTGAGTGAACTAAGGATAGAAGGTTTTATTTAAGCATTATTTTATTGGGTCTGAACTACTTCGAAGCTGTCAAAATTAAGCCACAGTGACTATTTGTTTTATCAGTTTAAATATAAAAAAAAATTTCTAAAGGTTTGTATTTGTGTTAGGCACTGTAAGATCAACGTTGTATGTGTTGTTACAGCGAACATGTAAAACATTGACCTTAAAATGACATAGATATATAAGCTCTTTCAGGCTGTACGTTTTTTATTTTGTACTAGATGCGTTATCAAAAAAAAACTCAAGCAAGTTTTTACTTACCCTTACCGTCATCAGCGTAGTCTGCCTTTACCCTTATTCGTGCAGTCTGGCTGTGATTTTAACTATTACTTTTCAACAAGTTTTCAATTCACGCAACTATAGAATATCGTATGTCCATTTTAAATAATTGAAAAAATGTCCTTTTTTTAATGGGAGGGTCAGATTTAAACAAAACACAAAATCAGGAGCTTCAATATAATTATTTTTCAAAATATATTTGTCTTTTTACTTAAAATGTACTTACCTGTAATGCAATTTATCTATAGCAACGGACATGTGAACTGGACTATTCTCACAAGTATAAGGGATCCCATCATTTTCTGGTAAAAGGTCCACATCATGGAAAATAAAACAGTCGTAATAACAGACTTCATTTGCATATAGAAAACCTGTATTCATCATCATCGCCTTGTTAAATTGTCCATCTTGTGTCTGAAACGAGATTATTGTATTTTTATTTTATGCCTACCAATGAAATATAGGGAAATATCAGTGAGATAAAAGTGATAATACACTGTTTTGAATCAGTGAAATTACAATTTTGATAATACACTGTTTGTGCCCGAACTACTTTTTTACCTGATTCAGCCAAGAACCACACTGCTCCAATGATTGCAGGAAATAGTGAATCTGGTCCTGCACCAAGAGGATTTTTCATAAACAGTCACTTTCATGGAAATGTTACTTTCAATTTCAATTCCTCTAAAACTGTAACCCAGCAACTATCTCAACAGGTCATAAATTCCAGTCCAAAAGCTGGCCTGCTTGATGAAACTTCAGGAATTTCCCCACCACGTAATTACAAGAGAATCCGCTGTATTTCAGACAGTGACAGCGAGTGAAATTTGGCTGCGCCACTCGTGAAAATATCACATATGGTGTTCACTCGATGAAATAAATTCTCATCTTCCACAAAAACAAACAAATATCCTCTATGTCTTATACGTAACATAGAAACATTATAATATTGACACAGATAGAATTCTAAAACTTACATTTATGAGTTATTTTAACAACTTTACAATATCACACTGTATAAAAGAGTTACAGCTTCTTTTTTTACACAAGATATAGAACACTTACAAAACTTAGCTTGCCATCAAATGATGAAAAGAAACAAACCTGCTCTATAACGAATATCCTGTACTCTAATTGTTTCCTCTGCAAATACGGATGCATGTATCTTAGAAATATTTTAAGGTTGTCCTCCCTATTTCTGTACGGAACAATTATAGCGACACGATGTCTGGATTCACAGTTAGTTGGTTTATACCATCCCCCGAGTTTCACAAACTCTGCATTAGCATACGTTGTAGAATTCAATTTCTTGATGTCTATATCAATGTTGTTTGCTGAAACACCCACGAAGTAAAGAAATATTTATAAGGGATAAGACCTGATTTAAAATCTGATAAGCCTCCCCCTTTTTGTTTAGAAATTTAGCATATGTAATATTTAAAAAAAATGTATTTACCAGACTAAAAGATTTTTAAGCAGTCTAAGTGAACACGTTATTGCTGCAAGATTCGTTACTGGACCTTTTTATTCTATTGATTAATTCGTTTTACTTACACAGATTATTTGAAAAAAGCGGGCATATGTGCATTTGTTTGCCTGGTTGTGTCTTGATGGTATCTTTGATATTCCAAACTTCCTTTCTGAATATGTTATTCCTGCCCATGTTATTCATAAGAACTATGGCAAATATGGTTGAAACCACAATTATAAAAAATAAAGTTTTCTTTTCCATTCCTGTGAAAAAACTGATGTGTGGATTACAAGAATTCTGTGTTGTACAAAAATATATTCGAGTATTCCAGTTTCTACTTGTCTCTTCTAGAACATAGTCTGCATACTTGTCCTGTAGCTACGCTCTTTTCAGTTCAGATAATGATCACAAAATCTGAAATACGTCGTGAAACAGCTGTCTAACTGCATTCATTAAAACATTGATTTCTTAATCAGATAGTTTTGTAAGATGTTCCTGCTGTATCAAATGGTATTTCTAAAACTTAATACGTTTGCTTATATACAAGTATATTTATGCCCTTCATTGTACATATATGTGTCAACGTTCCCAAGAGACAGTGACATCTTTGATCAGGTACATGCTTATATTCAAATATAAATTGTTCAAGTTATCATTGTATCTAAATACCACTCTAGATACTTGTAAAACGAATTATTGCCTTTTCTTTATTTAATAAAACAAAATTGTGTTCTTAGTCATTGCTTAATCACTTTTGATATTCTGTAAAAGATAAAATCTCACACTTGCTCGAGATAGTCTTTAAGGATAGATGTGGATAGGGATTGCCATAAGTAGTAAAATCAACATATGTAGCAAATGATTAAAGACGTAAGTTATTTAAAAAAAAGTTATATAAGTGCTTTAAAACATCTATTCTAAATTTATTATCACGTGTGACAGTATGCCTCTACGTTTAACTTTGCTTAACCTTTACCTTCATAGGGAGCTTCCATATATGTTTGAAACATATTTGTCTTTTAACTTTAAATGTACTCACTCGTTACGCCTTACATCGATAGCAACTGACACCTGAACTAGGAAATTTTCACATGCATAAGAAATCCTATTATTTTCTGGTAAAGGGTCCACGTCATGGAATATAAGTCAGTCGTAATTATAGACTTCATTTGCATGAACAAAACTATATCATGTGTTATTAAATAACTGATTTAATAAAGACCCTGTTATTTGTTCGAAGTAAGTTGTATTGGACCCGAGGCCGAAGTTACGACTGTCCCTAGGACAAATAACAGGGCCTATATCAATGCCATTATTTAATGACTTTTTCATAATAATTCCAAAATTTGCTCGCCCTCCATCATCTGTTGTCTGCTTGTGTTTATGAGAAACAAAAGCTGTAAAAACAGCAAATCGGCTTTTAAAATAAATACCGTACTTAAACCATATACAACATTTTTGGTGGTTACTTCGCATTGCTTAACAGTATAAAAGTCAATACAGCAATTTCAAGTATTCTTAAAACTCGATGCTTTTACTTGGGGGAAAATGGCTGCCATTTTAAATTGAATTCTATAAAAATGTTTCGACCCTGATCTATGAACCAATCAAATTGAGTTACAAGAGGGCCAATATCAATATCACTTTTCTGGCCCGGGGCAGATCAGTGTTACTGATATTATCCCTGATATTCAGAAAGTCCACGTTTTATAAAGTAAGGCCTCTGGTATGTTACAGTGCGGATAATTAATGGTTATGAAATAAAAAAGTCTTTATATAGACTGTTGGTCCGGTGCCAGTCTTTATTTAGTATTCTTCTGTGTGGGAACATATATCCTTGCCCTTGTCCGGTCTCAAGAAATGAATTTTAATCAGAATATAGAGTATTCAATAGACGTGGGCTTTATTTTATTAATTTGAATGTTAGAAGACTTCAACCGAAACTGGATGACAGTCGTGTATCAGCTCGTAAGACCAGAGCAGCGTGTATCGGTATTTCTGAAACTTGGTTGGACGATTCCATATATGACGCCGAGGTTCATATTAAAAATTATAACATCTGACGCAAAGACAGGAATAGGCATGTGGGTTCTATGTGCATCTACATACGAAGTGATTTAGAATTCAATGCAAGAGTTGATCTTTTACATGATGATCTCGATGAACTCTTACTCCCAAGGCCGAAGCCAATCTTGTGTGGGACTTTTAATTTTATCGACCTCCTAAACAGACAAGCTTTTACAATGTTTTATAAACTGTTTGTTCAAATACTGCACATATGGAAACTATAATTTAAGGTGACTTTAATACTGATGTGTCTAAGTGCGATAAAAAGTGTACTTTAGCCACTACTCTGAGACCTTTTATGGATATGTTTCATTTTTAACAATTAAAATGCTTGGGATTCTTTCAAGTCTATATTTTTTGTAAGCTGTAAATAGCATAACACCAGTTAAGCAAGTAAGAATAAAGCAGCCTGTATTACACACGAAATTCTCCAGAGTATTAGTGAACGTGATAAATCTTTTCATGTTTACAAAAAAGGAAAGTCTATTGAAAACTAAAAGAAATTTAGACAGCTATGAAATAAATCACAGTACTTGATACATAAAGCTAAACAGGATTTTTAAAGCTAAATTAGAAGAAAACAAGTCAGATCCTAAATCTCTTTGGAATGCACTCAAGAACCTTGGTCTGCCATCAAAAAACTCTAAATTATCATCTTGTGCTAACACAGGGTTGGAATTGGGTGATACTGAAGAAATATGTTTTGATAAGCAGAAAGTATCTGAAAAATTTAATGTGTTTTACACAACTGTTGCTTCTAAACTGGTTGATAAACTACAAAAGTCTCTACACAGGTTTGGAAAGAATTTTGTCTTTAATTTAACTCACAAAAAGATGTCTGAGAATCAAATTTTAAAATACCTGACCAACTAAGTGTTAATAAATCTATTGGTTTGGATGGTATTCCCTGTAAGTTTTTTTTCGAGATAATGGTTCTATTATAGCCTGTCCTCTTACTCATGTCACAAATTTGTCCTTAATTCAAGGGATAGTTCCTGAGAACTAGAAATCTGCAAGAGTTGTTCCCACTTTTTAAGAAAAATGATAAAACTGATGTTGGCAACTACCGCCCTGTGTCCATACTCAGTGTTATCTCTAAGATTTTTGAAGGGGTTGTTTATGACCAAGTTGATTCATATCTAATTGATAAATATTTGTTGTACATGTTTCAGTCTGGTTTCAGAAAAAGATTTTCTACTGATACTTGTCTCATTCATTTATCAGATTTTATCAAATTTAAAATGGATAACGGTCACTTTATAGGCATGGTGTTACTTGATCTCCAGAAGACGTTTGATACTGTGGACAATTCTATCCTTCTTATGAAACTTGAAGGTTTAGGCTTTAGTCAAGATATTCTGCGCTGGTTCAGGTCATATTATTCTGAGAAGCAACAACTTGTAGATGTTTCTAGTACCTTTTCTGAACCTTGTAAAATTACCTGTGGTGTACCGCAAGGATCAATACTGGGACCCCTTTAATTTTAAATTCATGTTAACGATATGTCCGCAGTAGTCAAAAACAAACTGTTACTTTACGCCAACGACTGTACTATTCTGGTGTCTAGCAAGATTAGGGTACCTATTGAGAAAGATTTGACACAAGATCTTGAAATGGTTAGTCACTGGTTGGTTGATAATAAGTTGTCCCTACATTTGGGAAAAACTTTGTCTATTATTTTTGTTTCTAAACAAAAACTTAAGTCAGACACGAACCTTAACATTACATGTAATGGATGGGTTATTAATTCAAGTATTTAGGTGCCATTCTAGAACAGAGTTTAACAGGTGAATCCATGGGTAGTTCTATTATCAAGAAGGCAAATGCCAGGTTAAAATTTCTGTATAGAAAACAAGCTTGTCTTACTGATCACACTAAAAAACTATTGGTGTTATCCCTTATTTAATGTCATTTTGACAAAGTTTGTTCTTTCTGGTATCATGGATTAGCTAAATTTTTGAAAGACAAGCTACAAGTTACCCAGAACAAATTGGTCCGATTCGTACTCAATTTGGAACACAGGTCACATATTGAGAGACCACATTATTGAAATCAAAGCACTGATTATTATCGGATCCCCGATAAAAATATGTGAATTAAATAGTCATCTTTATTTCAGTTTTAAGTCACATAAGTTGACCATTAAGCTGAGTCACGTATCTACTGCATCAGCTGTTTAAGTGATCAAGCGTTTTGGAGTAATCATGTATCAGACTGTATGCTCCTCCAGTTTTATTTGAAAACATTCTCAATACAATATGATGGGACAGTATAACATAGCTGCACTATAAATATTGTTAGGTCATTGACCTATGAGAGCAATTTTACAAGAAAAAAAAAGAAAAGAGATAAATATAACTATCGCAGTAAGATAATATTACTTATAACATATAAGTATAATAATAATAATATATTCTGTTTAAAGTATTTAGACACGTGTGGCTACCATTCTGTCGTAGGTCACGGGTTCTCATGAGAGTAACTTACAAGCTTAGCTTTTTTTTAAAAAAGCTAGCATTCTGTCCGTTGACAAAGTAGTTTCAGCATTTCAGAAGTTTATATACAATAGTGTAATACTTAATTTTGATGTATGCATGCATTTAATGGACTCACAGTTCTTATTACATGCTAAGAATTGCATAAAACTTTATTGTTAACTATTGTCAAACTGTTACGTGCCGTCATTTTATCACGATTTTCCACATCTATATTTCACAAAGACAATGACAGACAACCCCTGGAGACAAGATTTTGATGCTAAAGTAAAGACCTTATCACTTGCCAAGTTCTAGCCTGTTTCAACACAGTGTTCTCCAATGTCTGTGCACTGTGATTTTATCCAATGTTTGTCTCATCAGTTTTATATGTACAAAGCCCCAGGGCCGGGGGCAGCCAACTAAACGGCCAACTTTGATTATGATAGAAGTCAAAAACATATGTTTTGAATTGTCAATTTATACATTTTTCTGCATTTTTGTCATGATTTACCGATATTAGCATAAGATAACTAAAGCAAAATATAATTTAAAAATGGTTTTATATCTCATATGGCACTTATCGTCAGGGGAAGTAGATATGTCTATAGATAATGTATATCCGGTCAAAATTTGGAACATGTTCTCCCTGAAGTAACCACAGAAAAATACACTGCATTCGTAAGCTTCGGTGTTTTCGCTGAGCCGAAACGAAAGTGAAAAGGTATGCAGCTTGCAAAATATTTTTGCCTGTGTAAAGAGAACTTTATAAATGAAATATTTTAACAACTATTTACAATAATGCTTAAACTATACAGCTATCAAAGGGTTTATTTTCGGAGATTCTACAATCTATTGTTAATATTCTGAATTTTAGATATTTACATTTGTAAACAATTTACTTAACAGGCCTCCCTTTTTCGGGTATACATATTTGGTACAATAAGATTCTTAAGGTAAAGAAGTACAAAGAAACAACAAACACAATCACATAAAACACATTATTATACCTCAATTTCATTTATAATGTAAATCTTCCATAGGCCACCGTGACATATAAGTACTGTCAGAAAAAATTTACTGTCGGAAAAATACTGTCACCCGTTACCATAGGTACGGAATGTTCGAAAATTATACTGTACCATTCGCGCATGCGCAATATCTATTTTTACATTTCCGTTGTAAACAGACGACAATAATGGCAAGCAACAAACGTTTTAAAATTTTAAGTTGAATAAAGTTGTTCATGGTTTGAATAGTTTTTCGGTATAATAAAATAAATGTTACAATTCTGACAGGGTGACAGTAAAATTGTCAACTTGAAGAAATACTGACAGTTCGCCGAGGTTAACAGTATTTCCTCAAGTTGACAATTTTACTGTCACCCTGTCAGACATGTAATATTTATATACTATACAGTTAAGATAAAGTTTTGTTTCTATCATGTATATGTTATTCTTACCGTAAAGATTTAATTTAAATCTCCAAATTGTAAGTTAATTGTATGTTATTAATTTAGTTCTATTGTATCTCAGTCATAGTTTTCATTATTACTTCTATGTATTTACACAGTTGAAGTAGTTCAGGTTGTAAGTAGTATTCATGAGATTGCTAAATCTAATTATACTAAAATGTTTTAAATAATATGGTTTTAAATATTTTTGTCGATGTTCTTGAAAGATTTAAAGCTCAATATGTAGCGAAACTCATCACCTATTTCATAACATGTATCTCTACGGAGATGGTATTTCCTATCTGGTATTGGTATACTATGCCATCCGCCTACTTCGACTGGTAGCTGATGATTCTGTGCACGAAAGGCTGTAAAATTTCTATTATAATAATTAGGAAGTATGTGAAAACACATTTTCATTTCAGAAGTTTTTGAATTACCTATAATTTGTACTTCCTCTTGATCCTGATACTAAGTCATTCCATGTCTGTAAATATTGATCATTGATTTTTTGTTTGCAGCCTTATGGGAACTATTTCCTATTCATTTCCTGCTGTTGTTGCCATATGTTACTAAAACCATATTTTTTACTAAATTCTGTATTCAATTTAGCCACTTAGAATTCTATACACCCTTGCTACTGAACACTTTGATAATAAGATACATATTGTTTGAGAGTTAATTATTACTGAAATCAATTATTTTACTCAAAAAGCTAATCATTTTACTTTCAATATCCATTTGAAGTGACTTTACACCAACTCCTCCATAAATCATATGTGATAGTGTTGTTTTCTTTAAATTTAGTGTATTTTTAGGGATTTTAACTGAATCTTTTCTATGTTATAATTATTACTATATCCCAAAATTTCACATTCATAAATGAACTGGTTTTATTGTTTTATTGAATAACTCAATTTGAAGCTCAATTAGTAAATTTAGTGTTCTGATTTTCTTTAAAAGTGAAAATATAGCCTTATTTGCATGTTTAGCTAGATGTTTTGTTTTTTTTGCAGAGACTACATTTAGATCTTGATAAGTACAGGCCAAGATATTTATATATTCGCTTGTAATTTCCAGAGAAATTCCTTTAAATTTATATTCATTTTTGAAAGTGTATTTCTTGAACCAAAAGCAACAACTTTTGTTTCACTGATATTTTTCTTCCAATTTCCATTGTATACAGTAATTTTCAAAAGCATTAAACATGTTTAACATATTTATTAGACAAGAGCGATCAGTGATCACATGTGTCGCCCAATGATTGCAAATTAAGCAGTTATATTGAGGGGCGATTGGACAGTTTGTTGGAAATGTAAATTGAGGTACTGATCAATCTTGTAAAATTTCATTCAAATTGCATTAGAAGTTTAAGAGAAGTAGTCCGGACAACCTTTAAAAATAAAAACCATGAAAAGGCCATAACGCTGACAGTTTTTGAGGAGTCGTCCGGACAAGTTTTTTGACGGAAGGACAGACGGACAGACAGACGACGGAGTAGTGATCCCTATATTTCGCGGCTACTTTGTAGCATGCGACACAAAAATCATTCACGGACCAAAACACCTTTTTTTATTCAAGGACCATAACTCAGTCAAAATCATTCCACCGAAAAATCGGTTAAATATGTGCAAATAGTTAAGATACCGATCATTCCTGTAACATTTTATTCAAATTGCATTAGTAGTATAAGAGAAATAGTCCGGACAACCTTTAAAAATAAAAATCATTAAAGGGCCATAACTCTGATAAAAATCATTGAACTGGGGAAATGCCGACGATATACACAACTACACTTGGTACTGAATATTCCTGTAATGTTTGGATGAAATTGCACCAGTAGTGTTTGAGGAGTAGTTCGGACAAGTTTTGTGATGGACGGACGACGGAGAAGTGATCCCTATATGTCGCGGCTACTGTGTAGCAGGCGACACAATCATCACTAGTTTCACTTAGTGGACTTTGTCATCAGCATAGAATATAATGAATAATCTAAACATCACATTAATTTCATCACTTCTTAATCTGCATATTATTCCATTCAGGTCTTTTAAGTTTAAATAATTCTCTGAGTCATTCAAGTATAATGCAAACAATAAGGAGGATTAATTATCTCCCTGTCTCATTCCAGATTTACATGGAAAAAGATAGTTATTGTGCTCTAATTTTATTCTAGACTTTATATTATGATACATGTTTTATTAGATTTAGACATTTCCCATTTATGTCTTGTTTCAGAAATTTAGCCAGAGGCCTTGTCGCCATACAGTATCAAAGGCCCGTTTAAATTCAATAAATACACAAAGTGTTTTTTTTTCCTTTTTCTTTTGAGAACATAGTAAATCTGAGGCTTTCCAATACAAAAAGGTTATCTATTGTTGAATGATTTTTTTTTCTGAAACCTGCTTGACAATTGCCAAGAATTTCATTTATTTCAACAAATTTATTTAGCCTATTAGTAATTATTGCTGTGAAGAGTTTTCCTAGGTAGCTGAATAATGTAATTGGTCTGTAGTTTTCTGGTGACTCTTTGAAATCTCTTAAACTGTTTTATGGCAGAGCATATTTTGTACTTCAAATCTGAGCACAAACTCATATGCGTTTGTCAGTCGTCGTTTGTCATCCTGCCCCATGCGTCTTACTTTTTTAATAACATATTATGATTGCCTTATATATAAATATTTTTGTGCTCTTCATTATTTGTGGCAACGGTGTTTAGAGACAAACATCCTTGATCAGCTACATGTTTAAAGGCAAAGATAAAATGTTCAAGTTATAATTGTATCTAGATACTATTCTCGGTCTTTGTGAATAATTATGCTTAATTACTTTTTACATATTTTAAATTATGAAATCTGCGGATTACTACCGCTTGCAAAACTGATTAGAGTTTCACATATTCGGAACGCAATAAAAAGTGACGTTACTATGTTTATCTCAGTAGCTTCAACTGTCACTTTACCTGTCAATAAAACTGCGTCTTGCAATCTTCCCACAGCCAGAAAAATGTGCCAGGGTGGCGCTAAAGTTGCTGTGTCGTAATTGTCGCTGCGATGCTATCGGAAATCTTCACTAAATGTTTTTTCCTTACCGCTTTTCCATTTCGTACAAAGAATGACAATAGAATGACACTATTGACAGGTTAAAGGCGGAGTTGGAAAGAAACACATTGGGCGGCGCTTGAATTGATTTTTGACAGGTGTACCCACGACTCTCGTTCTTTAGCTAACAGTGTAAACTCTAATCAGTTTTGCAAGCGGTTGTATGTTCCTGACTTATTTTGTCTTATTTCAAATAAACGGTTGACAGCTTTTTTTCTCATTTAATCGACATTGTCTTCATGAACATATGTTTGTAGGAATTGGCAGAAGTAGTTGAATGATCCTACGTCACAAATAGCGATATGTTAATTTTTAGACAGCTTGCAAAAACCTAACTACTCTAAATGATCAGACATTTAACACATTTACCCGCACAGTTATTCATTTTGGTCAGTATATGCCGTCCTCGGTATAAGTTGTTGTTGCTAGTTTGGAGGAGAAATTATCACCAACAACCTTTACTCAAGTTTTGATTTAATGTGTTTTCAAATTTCTTTTATCCTGCAACAGTAAGTTTCCACAAGAGGCCCAACAGGTTTTGTAAGGAAATAGTTTGAAAACAATGCTTCGATCCAGTTATAATATTTTTTATTAGATGTAAAATTCATTCTCATTAATAGTGTTTTCAATCTTTTACTTGTGATCATATATACAATATAGTTAACATGTATGGTTTATGTATCTTCACCATAAGCTAAAACCAAACATAATGCGTGATATGACTTGCAAATAATCAATCCCTACTGAAATACGATTTTTAAACAGGTATGAAAATTGACTTCAATTCATACCTGTCAGTCAAAAACAAATGAAAGAGGAATGTGTTTATGAAAATCAATTTGTTTTATTGTTCGCAAAGTGACTCAGTAAGGTCGATCATTTTCATCTTCTCATATGATCGTTTAAAGCTGTTCAATGAATTCTTTTTCAAAACCTAAGGTTTACAGCAGCATAATTATGTCAACACTTTAGAGTAAAACTCGACTGAGAAGCAACGATTGATGCATAACTGCTTTCTAATGATCTTCCGAAGAACTGAAAACAAGAATACGTGAGTACAAATCTATTAGCAGTATTCAATTTTTATAAACAAAAATGTCATTATGAATATTTGTTTAATCTTCAATTTCTTTGTAGTGTAGCACCTCAAGTATTAAACAGATTAGTTATTTGTGGTAATGTTCTCAATCTAAAGATTGAGTGTAGAAGTAATAAAATAGGCTCATTATATGTCAGATTATGAAGTTTTAGGTAAGGCTTTGTTTAGTTTTGTTCACAAGTGAGCATCAGATAAAATATTTTCAAGAGTGGTTTACTGATAATACGACAAAGAGTAAAACAGTATGTGCCGGGATTAAAGTACTGATAATACGACAAAGAGTAAAACAGTATGTGCCGGGATTAAAATACTGATAATACCAAAAAAGAGTAAAACAGTATGTGCCGGGATTAATGAACTGACAATACCACAAAGAGTAAAACAGTATGTGCCGGGATTAAAGCACTGATAATACCACAAAGAGTAAAACAGTATGTGCCTGGATTAAAGCACTGATAATACCTTAAAGAATGAAACAGTATGTGCCTGGATAAAAGCACTGATAATACCTTACAGAATGAAACAGTATGTGCCGGGATTAAAGAACTGATAATACCATAAAGAGTAAAACAGTATGTGCCGGGATTAAAGTCCTGATAATACCATAAAGAGTAAAACAGTATGTGCCGGGATTAAAGCACTGATAATACCATAAAGAGTAAAACAGTATGTGCCTAGGATAAAAGCACTGATAATACCTTAAAGAATGAAACAGTATGTACCTGGATTAAAGAGTAAAAAATTTATTAAAGAATCAATATTGTAACCATTTTTTATCATGATCGAATATTTTGAAAATGAAGCACTTAGTACCCAAAGAGATGAAAGAAAAATGTTGTTTTTTTCTTAGAAACAAGGTCACAACAGATTTAGGTGGTTTCGTACAAAAATGTTAAGAAAACAAGTTTTCAATCTTGGAAGACAAGCACTGGCGTGAAAGCCTACAGACAAACACTACAAAAGGTGATCCGCATGAATATTCTGTATGATCAAGTCGTGTAACTCAAAAAGATTATAGTTCAAATCGGGCATAATTGCTTTTACTCTTGCTGGTACCATGGATTTCCTCAGTGGAAACAAAACGGCTTATGCCATCCTTTTATTCTGAACTAAGACACTTAAGTATTATATGCCAGAACAATAATCTAAATTTGTCTTCCTAAACTTGATTAAAGTCAAGTTTTGAAATTTACTTGAAGTGACATTATGCAAATTGTCACCAACAAATGGCTTAGAGCCTAATTACAATACGTTTCTTGCAACGATTGTCATTGCATTTGACATTGTCACTTAAGAAGTGAAAATGTTGGGTTTTGGGAGTATTGAATGCAACAACCGGTGAACGACATTATTTCAACCTTTAAAATATTTCTCTCTCTCTCTATGATTTTTAACCTGTCTATACACTGAAGTATCAGTCAATGAAACAGCAAAATGTGAAAAATTGTGTACGCCATGGTAGTGTCATCATCGTCAGGACCTGCTCTTCCAAGCCCAGAAAGAAAATTTAGACTTTTATAAACATTAATATAGCTATCATTGCTCTTTCATTTGACGTGAATTATGAAATACGGCAATTTCAAAATGCCATGGCGTGACTTTTGACGTTGAATACTTTTCCCAAGCTGATGACATGCATTATTACATGAATTTGAAATGCGTCTGGACAAATTTCGCGTGAAATCCAATAAAACCACTACTACAACACTTAAATCGCGATAGACGTCAACTGTGACCATTCAGAGCAAGATATTCGCGACTTAGAAACTTATGTAATTTGTAACAGCTTACTATTAATTTTCGCCAGTGAAGACACACTTTCCCTTACATCTGTGTTTAGAAATGACCCACCACAGAGGTGAATTTTATAAAACTTGATTGCTTCATAGAACATATGTGTGGCATGGTGCTTTACAATTATCGGTATCTTATCGTCTTATACTGATATATTATTTACATACGTTAGTGTTGAAAAAAAAAACTTATGCGTATCTATCAACCAGAGACCATAAATGACACTTGTCCATTCAAAATGAAATTATCTACTAAAAAACTGAAATATGCAGTTGCTTTCATAATATATTTTTTTTTTCATTCCAGCTATATTAATAGGCTACACCATTCTACTGAGAGCCTTACCTTCCAGTTGTAGCAGTAATGTATACCATTCCACTTACAGCCTTGCATGAACACTGATTCAAACTTCCTGATCGATAGAAGTCTGAATATACCCTCATAAATATTATCAGTTAACCTCAGACGAAACAAACGAATTTCTACTTAAACTGAAGGTATTTCTGATTAAAATTGTTATTTTACCTAATTTCTACTTAAACTGAAGGTATTTCTGATTAAAATGGTTATTTTACCTAATTTCTACAAAAACTGAATGTATTTCTGATTAAAATGGTTATTTTACCTAATTTCTACAAAAACTGAATGTATTTTTGATTAAAATGATTATTTTACAAAATTCTGAAACGGGCCTATCACAAAGTCCGTTGCATTTTACCGCTGCCAAGCGTCTGTGCAATATGTGATCCACGTGTCTAAGTTTTACTAAATAGTTACCTTTTTTAAAATTATCATTTTTAATATAAAAAAACTGAGATAAATGTAACTGCTGTATTGATCATTTTCTTACTATATACATTAGTGGATCATAAAATATCAGTTCTCAATGATGTTGTCGGTCAAAAGTACTTTTTCAAACATGAAAGTTCGTAACAGACAGCTCCATGACCACCCTGAGCGGAATTCGAGCGCAGGTCCTCCAACACTCGCTTTACTAACTGAGTCAAAGAATCGATTCCCTGACGCAGTTGTCAGAGGTTGTATTTATATAAAGACCATATATGCACTGAACCGTAACACACCCTCTCTTGAGAAAGTCATCATTTATGATAACAAATGATAAGTCAGAAATCTTGTATTACTTAGTCCAGGACGAATCCCCATCTTACGCACATGAAAGTTCGCCACAGACATACATTACCTCTTGGGAGCGGGATTAGTTTTGTTTAAACTTATTGGGAAGCAAGTTCTTGCAACTTATATTATCCATTCTCGATGACTGCTTTGTAATGGCGTATACGGCTCCCGCCGTATATAGCACCCCGTTGTGCCTTCACGGATATAGCTAAATGGGGAGCTACATCTGTGTGCCGATTAAAATGGATATAGCTCACAATCAAAGGGAGCGGTATACGTCAAAATTCCCATTTTGACGGAAACAGCTCCTCGTACCCGATTAAGAAACTACAGGTGTAAGAAAAATATGCTTATGTTTGTATTTTCATGTGTATCTCACACGATAATTAATTTTAACTATATACTGTCCATTTAGTCTTACACAGTGTAACAAGTATGCTGTTCTGTTTTCAGCACTAAAAACATCATCATCTTCATCTCGAATTAATTCCCTATCTCTGTCTTATTTGAGGTTGTTCTTAATGTAAAGGGGCTCTTATTGAGTCAATCATATTGAATTTTAATTCACTTTCATAGGTCGGATTCGTCTCGAACATAGATGTCATTGATGACGAGATTTTATGACGTTATATCGTTATTCCAGTGACCATTTAATCACACTTTTACCGGTATGATTTACAAGATAATTATAGCTTTAAATGACTTCTTTTAGCTCACATCATTAATTCACAAAACGTATTCAATGTAAAGTAAAATGTTCATAATGTGTCGATCCAATGTCCAAAAAATCGAAAGAAGGACGTATAAGTGGCCATTTGTCCTGCCTTAAGACCTGCCTTACTTTGGCTTAAAAAAAAAACATTGAGATCGTTTTCTCAATTTTGGATGATTTTTGATGATTGATTATGATGGTGATGATGATGGTGATTTTGAAAACAACTTAAATTTTGATGATTATAATAATGCCTACGATGATGAAGATGAAAATAATGAATATCATGCTCATCATCTTGTGATTTCTGATGATGCTGATGATGTAAACGATGATAATTATGAAGACGATTATGGCGATGATTTGAGAAATGGTGATAGATAACAATGATGACGACAACAGTGCTAATAATCGTTCTAATTGATGATGTTTCTGCTGACAACGAAAATGATGATAATTTTGCCTATGGTGATGACGACTTCATGTAATATAATAGTTTACGATGATAAGAGTTTACGATGATAAGAGTTTTTAAGTTGACAGCCAACATTGATCTACTTGTTGTCGACTTGTTGTAAATTAGGTTAAACCCCTCATTGATTTTAAAATCTAGTTCGTTTATAAGAATTATACACTCACTGTTTGCATTAACTATCATCCTAAGAATGTAATATAGCCGTTTTCCATTATATATTTGTATATATATTTATGTATGTATACTGCTGATGTCTCCCGCTATCGTGGGACTTGTGCATTTTGTAAATAAATTATCTAAATTATCTATCTATCATTTTAATTTCTTAAACATATTTGTTGAAATGATGTCTGACTGAAATGTTTTATATTTGAAAATATTATATGCAATGTATCTGATTTTTCTTTCCGGTACTTTCTTATCCCTTTTTTTCTATTTCTATTTTAAATTTTGAAATGAGAAAGTTATCTAAATCGTTTCAAAGCGACTGACTCACAGAATTTAGCCGATTTTTTTTCTTTGAATTTAAGAGAAATTAATACACTATGGAAAACACATAATATTATGCTTCTATACCCCATGAAAACTGAAAACAAAATTTTGACTTAACCAGGATTCGAAGCTATGACCTTTCGTTCAGTAAAATATAAAGCGACGATCTACACCACTGAGCCAAAGCATTTAGTTAGAATGCTTCGTCAAAATTAATATTATAACAGAAGTAGCTACACCATGACTAACGGGGTAAACTTTTTACCGATAAAAGGGTGTAAAACTGTTGATGTTTTTCTGTAACAAAAAAATGAGTCAGTAACTTTAGATATGCTTAAATATATTCTTCACAATTACAGCAAGAATTTCAAGATGTATAAACATTTTCTTTCTTTTTTTTTCATCGCCGGCCCATCTGTGAGTCAGCATACGCTAACAGATAAAGTAGCGGGTCTAACAGCATTTACAAAAATGTATGAAACATAAGAGAATTTGTTTGGTATATAAAAAGAAATTTTAACTGAACCAATTAAATATTTTCTCATTGGTACCAATAATAGCTCATTTGCAGCGCTAAATCAATCTGTTGGTGCATCAGAACTCCCATAACCCAGCCTTTGTGCTTGAAGAGCATTGATTAGAATATATCATGTTTAATTCAGCCCAGTAAAGAAAAGAGAGGTGTAAAATATGATATAAATTCAGACTCCTGTAATTTGTACTTTTTATAACAATCGCCACATTAGTACCCAGTGCTTGGTTTTGTTAATGTTCGTAATATTGTACAGTTGATTTTACTTTTAATTTGACATTTTTTGGTTATGAGTTAGGTTTGAGGAATACAAGAAAACCCTTTTCTTGATTGTTGTATTACTATGGTTGATATACAGGTTTTGCATGTGAAAACATTCACCCGACTAGCAAGGACATACTTTGGTTGATGCGAACAAAGGAACTCAAACTTTTTAATGTCACCACAAAAAGTAAGATATCATGACAATTTGTATTAGTTAACATTATTTAACGACATGAGCAGATACGGTATACTTTATTAAATTACACGTAGATATTTGTGTTCCTATTGTTTTTATATTAACTATTCAAGACCTTTTTTTTTCAGGCGTAAACACTTTAAGTTCTTCACTCGGACTTCCCATCACAGGCGTCAGTATTTTCAAAAATACATCTATTTATATCTCTTAAGACTGCAAATAAACGCTTATTATCTTCAAATAAAACTTTGCCATACTGATCATTTGTAAACGTCCAGATAGCGCAAGTGTCAAGTAAGATTGGTTGTAAATCAGTCCTATTTTATTGTATCCGTTTGTGATTTTGACTAACCATATTCGATTAACATAAGACTGCAAATTTCGTCCTAAAACAGTATTACGATTACAAAATGGAGTAACATTTCAGAGGGAAATATTTTTTTCTAGTTAATTTTAAGCATATCGCTTAGAAACTTTCGTGATATGGTTAACATACGGTAATAGAAATATTTTTATCATATCTTTCTGCTGGGATTTTATTGAAACGATGTTAAGACATGGAGGATGGAGAAGAATCGTTTTTACGTTCATATTGATGACAATCATGTTGGCAATGCTGTATGCTGTTGGGAATGTGAGGTTTCAGAACAAAATGTCGTCTGCGCATATACAAGAAAAGACTGGAGTTTGTAATCGGTCGATTTCTGAGAAGCAAAGAAGTATGTTCTTTTCTATAATTTTCGTCTTTAGTCATAAAAAATCACTTACGTAGTTTTTTCGTTCGATCAAAGATTTTGGTAAAGAATATTTTAAAAAAACACTTACACTGTACAACAGGTATCAGTGACTAAGACTAGTTTGTAAAAATATTATACGGTTTTCAACGTTCATAAAAACATAAAACCGACTGAGCTACGTCTGTAGTTCTTACGGTCGTTTGAAGAATGTTAGATCACAATGTTCGAACTGTGTCTATTTAAACCTTTGACATAATAGTATTCTTTGACAGTGTTGCTAAAATCACTGACGTTTAACGTCACCGTAATAGACAGCATGTACATCTCTTGCAAAAAGTGAATTTAATGGCATCTTACAATGGTCGAGGAAAATTTATACCCATGTCTAAGCTGTCAACACCTACTGTCTATTTAAACTTTTGACATAATAGTATTCTTTGACAGTGTTGCTAAAATCACTGACGTTTAACGTCACCGTTATAGACAGCATGTACATCTCTTGCAAAAAGTGAATTTAATGGCATCTTACAATGGTCGAGGAAAATCTATACCTACGTCTAAGCTGTCAACACATACTCTTTTAAAACAAGCTATAAGCCAAATAAAAAAACATGAGACGATATAGGTTACCACAAAGGGGAACCGCAGCGACCTTCAGGTTGTTCTACATCGTCTATGATCTTATCTTTTTTTTTCTTACCTCATTTTTATACGCGCCTTAGAAGAGTAATATCACTTTATGTTATTTCTTTGCTGTAATATCTTAACGATTTAGATATCTTTAACGCATAAATTAAATAAAATGTACTAAGTACGTACCTATTTGTACAGTTAACGTGGTATTAGTAGTTAAGGTGACCCTGAAAATTTGATAACATTCAGTTTCAACTGATGTTCATTTGTAATCACTATTTTAATCTAATTTCATTCATACTGGAACAAAGTTTGACACCAATTCAGCTAAGCTGAATATCGAAGAAGAAAAAACTTTTATGACTGGTCCATTCATACATTTCATGATGAACTATGCTACATTCTAAATTTCAATTATATCTATCTTACAATTATATCTATCTTCAAATTTACACGACTTCTGATAATTCACTGTGTTTTCAACATTTATCTTGACCAGAATGTAACTTGGTCATTTTGATCACCTATATAACTTTAAATCAAGATAAGCCAGAAGCAGGTTACATTAACAAAATAAATGAAAAATCTCAATGACTGTCATGGTCCTGGCTATGTCTTAGGAATAGCGCAGGGTTGAAAATGAGGACAAAAACGTGTGAAAAATTCTAAAGCCATTCAAAATATAACAATTTCGTACTGCGTCACTTTTAATTAAACAGAGTCATACAAAAATGCGAGCCAAACGGTCTGTTCAAATATATAATATGTATCCCAAATCCTACCGACCTGTCGAAATATGACAAAACAAAGTACAGAGATATACAACGAGATAAGGGATAGAAATAACCTACATTGTAGAAGGCTAAATAGATTAAAATTAAACAATCCATTGGAGTGTTCTAAATTTTTATCCAATGGTCGTGTTTGCTAAAACAGTTAATGTTTAGACTGATCCCCAGCTGTCAAAATGGCGTCGAAACGTAAGTAGGTCAAACAAGCTCTTCACAAGAAACTGTTATCTGAATCAGATTGATATAAACAGTTCAATTTTCAACACTTTTATTCCCATACACAGTTAATCGTTTTGAACGCTGTATATCGATACGACAAAAAGAAATAGAAACTGGAATGACTAAGCACATGCAGGAGTATGTGTAGAATTGTGATAAACAATAAGTGAGAAGCTGACTCCAACATTAAAGCTACGTTCTCTCCTTTTGTTGTAATTTATCGTTCAAATTTTACTATTTAGACTCTTACATGGAAGACCAAAACATATCACATGAAATATACTTTGAAATGAAGTTCTGTCTCAATGCTAATCATTATATTCACAGAACAAAAAAAAAACAACATTAATTCTGTTAGCGTAGAAGGCAATTTGTCATCCGTCTTCGATGCAATTGCAGGTACTCTTATACTTGGTGGACATTATAAACCAGCTGACTGTGAAGCCAGCCATCGAGTTGCTGTTATCGTTCCATACAGAGACAGGGAGAAACATCTTAACATATTTTTGAGACATATGCATCCTTTCTTGCAAAAGCAGAACTTAGATTACACAATATTTGTGGTAGAAATGGTATGTTAATAGATGTTCAATTTCATTACAATCTATACTGAGACATGCATATAAAATACTGAGATAAGTAGTTTGGATAGAAAAATACTATGACGGCATTTGTTGGCTGATGAGACCAGGTTAAACAGATTATTTACTTATCTTGCGACCATAGTGCAAACTTGTTTTATCGAAATCTATATAAAAATGTTTTAAATCAATAGCATTATAATAGGCTAAAACACAGATTTATAGTTACTCTTTTATGTATTTTCTTATTCTATAAACAATTCACTTTTTACTGTTTCTTCACTTAAGCTGCCAGGTGTTAAGTTCAACCGGGGAATGCTGATGAACATAGGTTTTCTAGAATCGAGTAGACAGTACGACTACCAGTGTTATATATTTCATGACGTTGATCTATTGCCTGAGAATGATCAGATTCCATATACGTGTAGCACAAGTCCCACTCATCTGTCTGTTGCGATTGACTCGAAAAAGTACAGGTGAATATTTTAAATCGTACATTTTACGTCTGAACTAAAATCTGTAGGTCACTGCCGTCTAGAAGAAATTTGAATTTGATATAAATTGGGGGAAAAAAACGTTGGTTATTATATTGTCCGCCATTGTTAACTAGAAAACAACCATTGAAAATCATAACAGTAAAAAAGCGCTTTACAGAAAAAATATTCGTGTTTTTTTATGTTGTTGTTGTTTTTTTTTAGCTTAACATTTCAGTTTATATGTCATTTTGTTGCTGTTGTATTGCTGTGTTGCAGGATGCCGTATAAAAGTTATTTCGGAGGAGTGTGTGCAATATCTAAAGAACATTATAAAATAATCAATGGATTTTCGAACATATACTTTGATTGGGGTGGCGAAGATGATGATGTTCATGAAAGGTTATTATATTTTTTCATTTCATTTCAATGTATTCCAGCATCCGGTTTCTTGAAACACTGTAAAGCAACTAAATATACAGTTAAGTAGCTTGCAAAATACAAAGATAGAAAATGGATATGTTCTTAACAATGTACTGAAATTTCAAACATTGAAACTTTTGAATTTATGGGAGAACAGCCCCTTTGTTCGTGGACCATTAACCGTCGACTTTGTCGGGGAGGGGGGGCGGTTGTTGTTGTTGTTCTTTTTGTTATTGTTTTTGTTGTTTTTTGTTGTGCTTTTTATTCATTTTTTCATAGAAGCAAGTCTGCGTCATTACATATAAGGAAATAAACGGAACAAAAATATTTCAATAATATTTAGTTGCATTTTTTCTCCAAACAATATGCTTTCAGAGATCATTTCTAAAATGTGTAAAACTTAAGATTTTAATTGCTTTCAAATTTACATTGTTTGTTTACTTTCGTCCTGGAGCCAGCCATTATTGCTCGTAGCTGATCAAAAAGCTAGCTGTTCTGCTGTAGGATATAAACGATTGATACATTTGAATCAATTTGTAACTCAAGATGACATGTTTGAGCATCTTCATTACAGGCTGAAATTCAAAAAGCTTCAAGTCACAAGGCTGTCGAACGATGTCGGAAGATACAAAATGTTGTCTCATGAAAATGCGAAGCAAAACCCAGACAAGTATGTATCATACTTATATCACATTTTTCTAACACCATCATCAAAAGCATCCTAGTCCTGCAAGACAGCCTTCAGAATGGGAGCTGGAATCTGAAAAAGTTAAGTAAATTGAAAAACAAAGAAAGAAGATAGAAACCATGCTTTAAAAAGACTAAAAACTATGAAATCATCAACTTTTAGCTAAAAACAAGGTCCAACGAAATAAAAAAAAAATCTATTTTTCGTTCGATATGACGTCAGAGAAATAAGCACAGAAAAGAAGTCTAATTAGATGTCCCTTGCCATCCGCTCGTCTGCCGTCTGTCCGTTTGACTGCTCTATATCTCTTGAACAGCTGAAATTATATTCATGAAACTTGGGTTAAATATTTATCTCACCGAGACGACGTGCAGAACCCATATTTCAGGCCAACCACCTCAAAGGTAAAGTCACGATTAAAGATAAAACATAAACCATTTTGCCATGGAATGTTTGTCCAGATGATAGATGTTTATCTCCTCAAGTCAACTTGCAGAACAATATTCCAGGCTCACTAAGTTGCAAATTTCGAATAATACATGTTTTGGACAACATTTTGTTTACTCTCTATCTCAAATACCGCTTGAAGGTTAATTTATTAAACTTAGGTCAAATGTTTATCTCGTAGAGATGACACTGAGAACCAAAATTATAAGCCCACCTCTGGATCACGTCAAGATCACGCTTCAGTATAAAATTCCTATCCGTTCTATATTTTCTAAAGCACCACTGAATAATTATGGATCTATGGTTAGAGGTTTATCTTACTGAGGCAGTGTGAAGAACCAACATTCCTAGTACTCTATACTTGCACAAATTTGGATAATACATGTTTCAGAAAAAAGTCATTCAGTGTCCCGCCTTCAGCGAATCGCTTGTTAAAGTTATGATTTTGTTTTAAATGTAAGTGTTTGATATTGATTTCACTGTGATTTCAGAGAAATTATATTCAAAACAATGAAGGCAAGATATCTCACAGACGGCTTAAACAGTTTGAAATATCGTTTGATGAAGTACGAACTAAAGCGCCTATACACATGGATTCTAGTCAGTATCAACGAGACGGAAGTGCTGGAAAATGAACCAATTCACAAAGGATCTTTCATACCACATGTAAAATGAAATTTGTTTCGACAAGGAAACTTCGATAAAGCATATGTTACTAGTACTTAAAGGTCATGTGACACGAATTTTTGACCTCGAAATTTTAATATGAGCGAAAACTATATATCTAACTATGACATTTTTAAAAAAATCCGCGGGTAATTTTCATCTTAAAGATGTTTTTATAGCAAATTTAAATCCATATTTTACGCACTCGGTCGCGCGCACCTGTCACGAGCGAAACCGGAAGTGACGCACATTTATCTCTTGCCACTTGACACAGCTGCCTGGATTGTTAACAAAATCTTAAAAATTATGATGGAAAGTAAAAATGTAGACTGAATATAGTAAAAAAACAAAATTGAACAAGTCAAGCTAACATCATGAATACACATTGAAGATTTTTTAAAATAAATAATTTGAAATTTTGATGGAATTACGAAGCCAATGAGCAATATTATATAGAGGCTAGTTTAATTAGGGTTATAGAATTAAAAGATACATCAGTGAAATATCTAGAGATATTTTTCAAGTAACTGATCGAAAAAGATTTTGAACATGCTTATTTTTATCCGATGCAGTTTTTTGGAAGACTTGATTAACTAACTCCAATCGAGAGATTTTTTTCCATAAAAAAAAACATTCTCTTTACAGTGATGTGTTGCTTATTTGTCTGTGGTATATTTTGCCTGAGGTACGTGTAAGTAATCTTTGACTAGATCTATGACTTTTTTCATTATAACTGCCTACCTTTTTTTGCTTATTCATTCAACATTTTTAAAAAAAGCAATAATGATCATAGAACAAATAATATGAAGAAGCCATAAAAAATATGTCAAAATCATAACACAAACACATTGTTTTTGTTTTAATTTGTTCACATTTAGAAGTCGAATGATTTTTATTTTCATCATTAATAGATCCATTACATTTAATTATCTAATTAAAATGGTGTACTGACATAATCCCCTTCGGACAAAATCCCCTTCACATACCCGGACAAAATCCCCTCCATGGGTGGACATAATCCCCTTCAGGTTTTTGCAAGGCTGGACAAAATCCCCTTACCTACCTGGACAAAATCCCCTTGTTTCATAGGTTTCTAATGTATTATGCTCCATAAATTGATGATTAATGAAATTTGTTTTTTGATTTATAATTATGTATCAAGTTAACCTTTATAATTATATAAGCTTGATAAGACATATTTTTTTTATTTGTTGAGATCAATCATTAACCAAAATATCATTATCATTAAAAACAATTTAAATAGTTTAGAAGTGTTCATTATAATTGTGGTAAATTATCAGCTGCATAACAAATATAATTATTTGATTAGGCAATTTCTTTAATTGTTTTAAATTGATTAGTATGAAAAACATTTTAATTAGTTTAACAGTGTTCATTTTAATTGTTAAAAAAGGTAATTCTGAGTAAAACTGTAGATGAATAATATTCTTTATTTTTTTATGATTTAGAAATGAGCAAAATAAAGTACTAGCAATCACCACACAGCATAATATGCAGTATGTTGCTCTCATACCCTCTTTATAAGTAGAAAATTCATCCGAGGGGATTTTGTCCTAGGTAGCAATTTTATTGAGGGGATTTTGTCCACTTCAAAATTTCAAACATAAAGGGGATTATGTCCAGATATACAGAAATACATGAAGGGGATTTTGTCCGAAGGGGATTTTGTCTGACATTCAATTAAAATATGTATCTGCATGGAAGCTTCTTTACTAAAAATCATTCAGACATGTTAATTGGAACAAACTATTACATAATGTTTTCACATGTTTGACTGATCAAAAGTAATTCAATCAATTTGTAAGATCATTTGCCATAAAATTTTGCTATTTGTCTCAACTTTATCATTAATTGGGTCATAAAAAGTTAATTGCTTTGTTAAATTTTGACAGCTATGCAGAATATACAAGGGGCCCATTTGGGCAGGTTAATTTGCATAAATCCCACAGTATAAGGCGTGATTTATGGATCTTTGACATTTCATTGGATATTAATTTATAAGCAGGCACAAATTTCTACTTGATGGACATGCCATATTATTATTTTTCAAACAATATCCCAACATGAAAATACACTGTAGTGTGAATTTCCATTCCAGTGACACAAATGTTAACACATTAGATCACCTTAATTCACTTCAATTTTACTACACTTAAATTAAAAAGAATTTTTTTATGATGTAAACATCAAGTGAGGAATGGTTATGCAGCATGTTAAAACGTGAAGGAGATAGTTTTATATAGAACCCAGCATGGAAGAAATTGGAATATTTATCAATATTTATAAAGGTAAAATTACAAACCGTTCACCCGGCACAAAGTTTGAATTTACTTATAAAAATCGAGAAGTGATCACATTGTTTTATTTAATTTACAATTTATAGCATGCTATTTTTATAAGTGTGCCTTTATACTGTTTCTTGCACTTGTGGTTTAGTGTTATTTTTTCATTTAAAAACGGATGTGTTATGAGCAATGTAATTCTACACTACTGCCTGGGACAGTAGGGATAAATGTACGTCACAGCCAAAAATTGCAGCGGAAACTACCGATGTCGAAACGGAAATAGCCGATCATCAAATACACGTTTTTTCTTATCAAAAGCAATATTTTCAAAATTTCGCAATTAAACCATTTTAATCAGTACATTATGATTATTTTGAATAGACAAAGTTGCTATAGTCGTGTCACATGACCTTTAACATATTTAGACGACTGCCCAGTTTTCGGCCTGGAAATTGTGATGTGTCGCTGTACACAAGGCAAAAGAGGGTTATTACCCAAGTTCAGACAAATACAGATGATATAATTACACTTGTCAATAATGATCTAAATGATTTAATTAAAGCCAAAGAGACAAAAAAGAGATGGAGTCCAATGCATTGTCTGTCGAGGCAAGTAATAACAGAATACAACACAGAAGGACAATGGAGAAGGAAAAAATGTATATCTGCCTATTATTCAGGATGATATTAGTTCACGTCACAACGTTACTTTGAATACTGGATTACAAAGTGAGACAGTTTTAAAAGAACCATACTTACAGGACAGAGCAAAATACTCGGTCTAATTCTTCACTCAGCCTAGAATTAGGATCAAGTCAGTGCTGAAAGAGACACACTGTTTTACGTAGGAATTTGATAAAAGATATCGTCGGAGGATGGTAGAAATCTCATTCATTTAAACAGAACTTAAATACATCAAGGTGTATTCTGATCGCTTAGATTCTTCGGCTAATTGTTTTGAATTGAATTGCATTGTAGCTTACTTCATTATTTTGATAGCGTTGACTTTTTAAACGTTCGTAATATCCTTTGGTTTGTTGTTGTTGTTTTATTTTTCTCCCCAAAAATTACATGTTTATGATAATGTTTGCCTTTGAAATAATGGGTGTAGACATTCTGATATATATACACTTCAAAGTGCAAGACCGTGCTTTCAGGTAAAAAAAAATTGTCATGGTACATTTTGCCAGTGTCACGATATACGATTAGGTGAAAATGTGTCCTCATGAAGAAATAATTGGCAGCTTTGATATGTCTCTTATTGTGCTGTCTTACTGCAATTTTAGTCCTCTATTTCCATGACAAAGCGTGTTATCCGGCGTAGCTTAAAAATCGATTTTGACCTACATTTGTAACGAATGAAATTGTAAGGTACAAAATTTTTAGCTAAAGAAGGAAGTTTGCCATTGGTTGAAAAGTGTTTTTGTTATAAATTTTTTGAACAAGATCGTAATTATTGGTATTATTGCCTCTGAAAATAACGAAATAATAATAACATTAAAACAGCCGTAATTTAAATATATAAACGTTCAAACCATGAAAAATTATCATAAATGGAATAAATATATAATACATATGATTAAATATTTAATCTTTTTTACTGAAAATGACATTGACACTTTTAAGATTAAAGTCAACATTTTTTGTTCGCATCCCAGATTGTTAGGAAATAGGACATTCGATTATTACGCGCGCTCAATATTTGCCTATGTCCGAAAACTATATACTTATGGTGCTTTATTTTTTTTACTGTATCGACGCCGATTATCTTTTCTAAAAGATACAAGTTACATCAGTGTGTAAAGGGACTTGAATAAAATAAAACAAAATACTATCCAAAAATAAGCTTGTCAACAAATTTTGCAGTCGAGAAAAAAAATCAAATAAGTTTTGAAGATGTTATTATTTTCTAGACAGAGGGCATCTAGCTTAAGGTGTCACACTATAAGCATTGAGTGCTGACTTTACATACAAGCTTACCAAAAAAAAAATGGCCAAATCTCTCTCGGAGTGTCTAACGAAGCTAAGGTCAGACTATTCGATAAACTTTAAGACTTTCTTGCCGATAACCCTAACGATATCTAAATCGTCACTTTAGTGCATACACTGTTTTATCTTTAAAGGTTTTGTTTGGTGTAGAACGTTTTGAATACAGATAAATAAGTTGAATTCCATTGCTTTAAGAGACGTAAACAAAGACAAGAACAAGAATGAACATTCTCGTTTTATTTTGCGCCGTACAAGGTATTTTTCAACCATATATTCTATTAAATATTTATGGGCTTTAACAGTATCATTAGTTTCACAGATATATGCTTAATATTTCGTGTTGAAGATGATACAATCTCGTCAAATTTGGAGAAATAGTTGATCAAACTATGTTCATTTTGTCATGTCTTAGGTAGGGTGATGGTGCGCTTATATATCGTTCTGGCGTGTTGTTGCTCTTCAGAGAGCGCACGACATTTTCACAGGCGAAAAACGCCCACATGATATTTAAATTTGATATTTATTTCGTTTCGGCAGCATATATCGTCAATTTGGTGTATCAGCGCGTCAAAGAGGCGTCAACTCGATATCACCAGAGCTAAAAAAGAGAGCACCAAATTTGCCTTCTGTTTTTTCAAAACAAACAAGAGTATTTGCCCTGCTTTCACATTCCAGAGCCAGGCAGCATGACAGGAACCAGCCTTCCGATCATAAACGTGCAGATGTAATTAACTACTCTTTAAACCTTAACACTGCTTGGTGACCATTTAGTCAGTTTAATATAAGTTAGCCTTCTATGATTAATGGACATGTAAACATTGGTTAATATATGTATGTTCCAGAAATTCAGCAGGGTGAGGGTAAATACGTTTTCTTCCACCTACTTTTCGAACATTCGTAAAAATGGCATGTATATAAAATGTATTTGTTCTCTCCCCTCTTCATGCAGGATATTTAGGAACTGTCATAAATGAGAAGCGAGCTATGTGTTCAGACATTTGTCCTGCAAGCTATTCACCAGTCTGTGGGACTGACGGACAAACCTACTGTAAGTTTTTGACACAGGAAGTGCCGCCCGCTCTCTCTAAAATGTTCACAAATTTTCCTATCAATACACGTTTAAGAGAAGATCAAGAGAATGTCATTGAATTAGTGAAAACTTGTACATACCCAAAATATGTATATACCCAGATAGAAAGTGTGTTCAAGTTATGTGTGTTTTACATATAGACTTTTACACACAGACTCCAAAAATATATAGTGAACCCAATGTAATCCGTTCTAATTGTCGAGAAAATAACAATGAGTGTAATAACTATTTGGTAGAAATAACACTGATTAGTTTTATACCGTATATGGAAAAATCGCACGTTTTAACAACGGTCATAGTCATTCATTAAGATCATTTCATATCCATCCATTCAGTTCAGTACCATCGACGTTTATAAACTGACATAAGATGGCTGTAAACGCGATTTTAACTGACGGCTGTATATACGTAAAGAATCATGTTGTTTTCCCTCAGCAAACGGGTGTGTCCTAAATGCTGCTACATGTAAAGACAGTTCTATCTAGTTTGCTCAAGGAGGAGAGTGTCCTAAAACCAGTTTGTGCCCTCTTCGTGCTTGTTTTGCTGTAAATGATCCTGTGTGTGGGACTGATGGGAGAACATACAGTGAGTTAAAACATAGCAGAACATTACCGTTTATATTTATACTGTAATATTCTACTCAATAAAATATGAAAGTCCTATAAATGTATTTGGATATCAACGTCAAATAACGTTATAACAATGTTCAACTATTAACAACAGTTTACCTCGTAAAAAAAGCTTTGTATTGTTTTAAAACTGATTTATTTTAAAATGACCAATATGTACAATACAGACATCTTTTTTTTTTTAATTAAGACCGAAATCATTTCTTTCTAAATATAGATTAGACAATAAGACTTAATGCTCAAAAATACTCTTTTTCTAACATGATATAATTTCAGGCAATACATGTACTCTTCAAACGAAACATTGTCACGGTGAAGTCACAGTAGCCCACCATGGAGCATGCTCTGGAGACCTCGTTGTTAGTTGATTGTCGAAACAATCGTTTCAGAAAAAAATCCCTGATAAAGATGATAAAGAAACAATTTTATTTCGTAATTGCAGTGTATTCTGTGACCTCTTTGACAGACCAAAAATCAAGACATGAGCCATGTAGTTTATGTGTTTGGTTTTCAAACTGGAGGGCATTGGTGAATTACCTAACCTGAATACTCTCTGATATTATATTGGTCCTTCCATTTGGATTCCTCTGCTTTTATCGCTATTTTCTCTTTTGGTACGGTGATAATTAAGACTAATTATTTGCAACAATGGTAGTCAGATAACACTTTAAGTTTAGCAACATATTTTGTTAACACCATTATCTTTCTTTTTTTGATAATCCTAACTTTTTATTTAATATATAAGTGACAATTTTCACAACTAAAAGTCAAGACCATCACAATTAGAAACAAGGATAAAGTCAGAGGATTCCAACTGAAAGTACCAATGTACTATTTGGTCTACCTTTGATGTTATCTGAGTAAGGGAGATAATTTGTTATCAGGAATGTCACTCATTTAAGACAACACGTACGACCGAATAGAATGGTTCCAACTTACAAGTTACAGGTTAACAAACTCACATTTAGTTACTTCCCCAATGGTACAAAACGACTGCCATCAAAATGTTTATTTGGGTCGAAAATGAGCCAAAGTAACTGTATAAAATTTCAGAAGCCTATAACTTTTCCGTTTTTCCTTTTACTATGGTGGCCGCCATGTAGCCACAGTAGTATGAGCGTGCTTATACGACAAACGGTGACATTGTCGTGTTTTCGACCTTTCGCCCCGTCAGACACGACAAATTTACGGTGAAAACACGTCACATTTTAGCTATCGTGTTTACGCCTTCAATCTGTCGTGTTTCTGCGTTTTCGTATTTACGTGGCAAAAAGCCGTTTAGTCAGAAACACAACAAACGGTAGCTTTGTAGTTTTTGTAGTTTCGACCTTCGCCTTTTCGCACCTCCAGACGAAAAAGAGTAGCTTTCGTGTTTTCGTGTAGTGGAGCGAAAATGCGATCGAAAACACGACAAACGGTGTGTTTTCGACCATTTGCGTTTTCGGTCTATCTGCTTTTGGTCATTTAAGATGTCTTGGTGATACAAAATGAAAAAAAAAAAAACATTTTCAAAGAAGTTTAAAATATTCCTTTTTATTCACCTGCAGCTATCTTCACGAGAAATACATGATGGTATTGGTTAGCAGCGTAGCGTGACGTACGTAACACGTGAGCCAGTTAAACTTTCCTGAAGACGAGAAACATGTTCTTTAAGAAGCTAAGTTTGGAAACAGTTCGATTCATGAAACATAGATGTAAGGGTCATTTTCCTAACTTAATTAACATTATGATTTTATATCAAAAACAGAATTTGAAAATACTGTAAATTTCAAAATGGTACAGTCCATTTATTTCAAGACGATGCGTGCAGAGAAAGAATGTCAAACAATGATAAATCTAGCGTAAGTATTGAATGTGTTAAAAATATCGCATATACGTAAATATTTCAAAGTTTTATTCAAAATTATTCCCAGCTAATGATTAACTGTAATTAAAAAGAACAGAGCAGAAACTTTAATGACACTCGTATAAAAAAACATCGTCTTGCCCTCATGTTTTATTTTATAATATGTATAGTAACGTGGTCTTCGTCTTTAGTCTTCGCCTTAAGTGTCATAGGTGTTGAAATACAAACATTGCTTTTATTCTCCAAGACGTTTGGTTCCGTCTTATTGGTTTGATACATAATAATGCGTGATATCTATCAATGACCTGATGTCCGCTGTGTATGTGATATTTGGAGGACTATGTAAATTTGAAAAGGCACCAAGACACCCGTCTGATGGCATATTCCTGCCGTAAAACAACTAATTAATGTTTGCAAAGTTTAACACTTCCGTGTTAGAACATAGTGAAATTTGCGATAATTAACTAGCTGATAAGTAATCGCTCTTTGAGTGCCAAGGACTGCTAATATCAAAGGTACAATAAGTAGATTAGACTTGCGTCGTCACTGAACTGAGGAAATATTTGTGTTTGCTAGTTATTTGAAAATCGGAAGATTCTGGACAGTTCCATACGCTGGAAATGCTCGCCAGTGGCCTGTAACGCGATTAGTTACTAACAATCAACCTCTCGTTGTTAAAATTAGAATTGTTATTATTATTTATAAGCTAAGTTTTTATTCAGAGGTTTCTAATCCTATTTCTTATACGTTGCATATACGTATAGCTAGTTAGATATTGCTCGACTGTGTTTGTGAACCTTTACATGATATCTTATGGCAACAAGAGCCATGTTAATTCCCCCGCCAGGAAGAAGTTACCTGAAGATTGTACTTTCGTACATCTTACTTGGTGTGAGGAAATCCTTAAAAAGCCGCAGACTTTTGCTCATGCTGAGTACAGGTTTCAAGTAAATGGGAAAAGAATAAGGCTTTTGGAGTTTGCTCTGGATTTTTTTTCAATAAAATCTGATAAAGGCGAATAACTTTAGAAGTAGGCAAGATAGAGTTATTGTTCTTGCATACTGCACTATCTACCAATGTGCTATGTAAGTGTATAAAGTTTGAAGTAAATCTCTCAAGTACTTTTGGAGTTATGCTCTGGACAAAACTTTTAAAGTAAATCTGATAAAGGGGAATAACTCTAAAAGCAAGAAAGGTAGAGTTATTGTTCTTACACATTGCACTTTCTCCCAATGTGCTCTGTCAGTGTATTAAGTTTGAAGACAATCGCTCAAGTACTTTTGGAGTTATGCTCCGGACAAAATTTGGACGAACGCACAGACGCACGGACGGATATCATTTTCAATTTCCCCTTCGCCTTTGGCGGGAGGGTAAAAATCCGTTCATCATAAATACGTTTAAATCAAATTTATATATATATATATATATATATATATATATATATATATATATATATATATATATATATATATATATATATAATACTTGTGCTTCTCAAATTCCTTTCCCACAGCCCCCAAGAAGAGAGACAGAGACAGAAAGAGAGAAAATGGAAATGATAATACGGCTACAGTCGAAAAGTCTGTTTCACTAGTTTGCTAAAGTTGATGTTAACCTATAAATAACCTTTAACAACTCTAATCACAAGTTGAACTTTAAGAATAGTTTGATGATTGTTGTCCCCTTATCTGTCCATCCTTTTCTGTCCATCGTTATCTGGCCATCCTTTTCCTTCCCTCTCTTTCTTAAAGAATTACTCCTGCGTCATAATTTGATTAAGTTTAACTGTGTATGATGTTGTGGCACGAAAGGGAACATGAAAAGTGAACGCATGACACTTTTAAGGTTCGAAGCGTCCGAACAACTACATCCGGTTGCGACAACAGATCAGGACAGATAATAGCAACGTTAAATGGGACACGATTTTGCCTTATCGGTGTAGTTAATCAATTAAAGTTTATTTTTGTCCATTCAAACGTGTGTACATGAGATAAAAGATAAGGTACATTTAATTTCATTGCGTTTTATAGAACAGAAGAAAGAACAATAGGAATGAAGATTTTTGTTCTGCTTTTCATCGTCCAAGGTGAGTGTCATAAAAAAAGACTTTGGTACTTGCCTTCAAAGAAAAAACAGATGTAAAATTTTTAAGAATTTAAAGCTCGTTTTAAATTGCACTGTGTTACAGAAATGTTCTGTCCTTAATAAACGAGAGAAATGTCACAAGGCTTTCACTAATATGTAATGCTATAATTTTAGCAGCAAGTTGTAAAGTTTAATAGGGAATGGTATTGTATGTTTACAACCGAATTCAACAGACTTCACTGAGGTTAGTCAGAAACACCTTTAACAGAGATTTCTTTTACAACAACAATTATTACTCGTGATTAAAATTATGGACTGACAAGACAGGAGTTGCGGATGTCTGTTGGTTTTTGTTTCAATTATAATGACATGACATCTGTTCTAACTGGAACTGTTTTCTTTACACAGGATGTCTGGGGGCTGCACTTGTTGAAAAGCGAGTTTTCTGTTCAGACATCTGTCCAGAAAATTACTCTCCTGTGTGTGGAACTGATGGAAAGACATATTGTAAGTGATTCATGAACTGTCGACAATAACGTTCACAGAATGAGTTGATATTCAGAAAAGCAAAACAAATGTAATCCCTCAAACAATCAATCAATCAGTAAATCAATCAATCAATCAATCAATCAATCAATCAATTAATCAACTTGCTTAATTGCCTACTTTATTACTTAATATCTATCTACTTATTTTCTGAACTTTGAAGTTTCTCTATAATCAGCCCGCACTTAAGCTTAGGCAGGCGTCGGTTCTAATTTTGACTTAAACAGATGTGCACACGTCTTCCTCATATTATTTCATGAAAATTACAAATTTATATTTTTCTTTAGCTAATCAGTGTTTCCTAAACTCGGCAACTTGTCATGACAACACCATTCAGCTCGCCCATGCAGGAAAGTGCGGCTCTGGACCTGTTTCTAGCATTTGTCCCGCCATGATGTGTATAGCACTTTATGATCCCGTGTGCGGCACAGACGGCAAAACATACAGTGAGATAAACCTTTTATGTACAATGTTTTTTTTTTCTTTCTTTAAACCATTCTACAGTTAAATCAAATCCTGACGTGATGCATCGAGGGTGAACTATGACCAGTATATTTTTTCTCTCTGATATCTATTCAAGTTTCCAGGTTTATTTTTTAACAACTTTCAATTTGTACAAAGTACATTAAACATGAGATGAATATCCGCATAAGCATTCACACATGATCACAGAGGACATTATTTATTCAATAACATGAAAAAAAACCAACATTAATTACTGATTTATAAGCATTTCGAGGTCGGAATACAAATTAGCCGTGTAAGACCTTTTTTAGGAGTGAAATTCATAATGATGTTTTCTTCACGCTCTGTATGAATAGGTCATATGTGCATATACCCAAAAACATTATAGGTAGGCCTATTTATGTTTATCTGTGTCAGAACGACATGGTGTGTTATCTCGTGGATTTTAGATGATCGGTTGAGTATTTTAAGCTAAATTGTGCTTAAGAGCAGATTTATTCAATGAAGTGATATTATCATCGAATATACTTTGTTAAACCACAGAGTTTTTACAATATCACTTGTTTATTGATAGAATTTCAAACTCTTGTAGTTAAACTGATCTTCAAATACCTAACCATGCTGTAAAGTGAAATCCCTCATTGATAAAGACGACTTGTTTACAAAATTATAATACATTTCATACGACTATGTTAATGAACAACTGGGTTAAAGATAAGATTTTTTTCAAAATTGTCACAGAATGTTAACTAGGCTGTTTGAATCTCGTTTCAGGCAATGCATGCAATCTAAGAGTAACACACTGCCACGGTGAGGTCACGGTTGCCTATCACGGCGCATGCTTAGGAGATATGTTGACTGTCAGTTAATTGTTCCCATCAGATTTCTTAAAATTGATGTGAAAAATCGAAAATAAACTAGTTTACCTCATAAATATGTTTGTAAGACAAAAGATTTAACATGTAGAAGTAAAATTTAATTGATTGTAGGTAAAGAGTTTAAACTAGCGTGACGAAAAGGTCTCAAGCATGAGATACCACAACCAAACGATAGGGTCAAAGTAACCTGAATTTATTCTACTCACTTCCTGTATTAAATAATCAGGTAACTTATTTTGCTCACGAGTTAATTTGTTGGTTCGCTGTCTGTTCGATTTATCGGTTGGCGATAGGGAAAAACTATTTTTAATTCTTATTGATGACTAGAAAAGTTCAACATTTTAGTTACTTGCAGTGTTTAAAGATATAAAGAAAGTATGTATCAATATTATTGAAATATTGATTCCAGGATATCGTATTTAATTTCCAGGATATCGTTTTTTAAAATATTGAACGTCTTTATAATGGAATGCCTGTTTCGGCATTTTGTAAGTGTCCTGCATTATATGATTTCTATAATATTGTCAAGAAATGAAGGGAATAAAGCAGAAATAAATACAGTTGCAATAATGTGTTTTAGATACTAAAGCAACTACTGTATTGTTCAGGTGTAGACATTCATTTAACCTCGTTTTGCATGGTAATATTGCTGACTGAACGTGTTGGGCTTGACAATCAGTGAGAAGCATAGGACGTGTCATTACATACTCTCCAAACAATTCCCCTTCATCTAAGTATACTTATTTATCTGTGGTGTTACACACAGTTTTATTAATGTCATATTGATACCGATTAAGGTGTTTGGTTGGTCAGAGATAAAGATAATGAGTTCACTAAGTATGACTGCTTCTTGTTAAATTCGTGAAGCAAACAATACTTTCTTATAATACAGTTGACCTGTTTACAATAAGTTCGTGTTTGCTTATGTGTAAAAAGATGGAAAGGATATATAGACGTTTAAATCTTGTTGTTCCTTTTACTTGCTTGTTATTGTTGTCAAAATGCTGTGCCGATACTGTGACAATTTCTACAAGCGTTGGTAAAATTGCCGGATATACAGAAACTGTAGCGGTAGATGGAGTGTCCAAAACAATCTCAAAATTCATTGGTATACCGTATGCAGAATCCGCAGCTGGCCAGAACAGATTCTTAAAACCAGTGCCAAAAGCACCCTTTGTCGACACTTTTCAAGCTGTTTCTGATTTTACAGCATGCTTCGAGGCATATCCATCCAAATTTAGAAACATGACGCCGTATCTTAAGTTTACTGAAGACTGTCTGATTTTGAATATTTACGTACCGCACACCTTTAACAGAAATGTTTCTCTACCTGTAATGGTGTGGATCCATGGTGGTGCATTTGTAGGTGGCGCATCGTCACAATACCATGGAGAAATCTTAAGCGCATTCATTAATACGATTGTGATAACCATCAACTACAGGCTTGGAATGTTTGGTTTTTTGCGTAGTGCTGACGGCAAACTTCCTGGAAACCAAGGGCTTTGGGACCAACATCTTGCGTTGAAATGGGTTCATGAAAATATTGCAGCATTTTCAGGGGACCCTGGTCAGGTGACCATTTTCGGTGAATCAGCTGGCGGGGCCTCAGTACTTTTCCAAGCCCTCTATCCAAGAAACAAAGGTTACTTCCAGAGAGTTATAGCAGAGAGTGGATCTCCTCTTGCGATCTGGTCGACAATGCCCGGACCAAATATTGGAGCATTCGTGAAACGTGTGGGATGTGCCAAAGCCGTTGATGAAATTGCATGTCTAAGATCCAGAACAGCAAATGAGCTTTCAATAGATACGATGCTTATGATAGACCAGTTACAATTTCTTCCAGTAGTAGATGGAGATTTTCTTCAAGAATCTCCTGAAATCATTTTAACCGGAAGTAACCCAATATCGGCGTCAGCAAGAGAATTTTACTCTTCCCTTGATATCTTATCTGGCGTAAATGACTTCGAAGGTGGATTATATGTCTTGTATGTCTGGCAACAGATACTTGGATATACGAACACATCGTATCCTGTCATCACTCGCACTGATATCAACGACATTATCATACCATACGTCATTGATCAAATTATACCCAACGGAAATGACATATCAAAACAAATTCTTCAGAAACTGTTACCCTTTAGATATACAAATTGGAGTGATCCTGATTCACTTGAGTCTACCAGAAACAACCTGTTGACTTTGTCCAGTGATGTTGCTTTCTTTCAGCCAGCCATAATCGCAGCGAATGCGCATGCGTCCCTTCAGAGAGGAAAAACATACTTTTATGAATACAGCTATGAACCTGAAAAAAAAGCCAAAACGCATCCTTCTTGGCTCAAAGGTATATTTTTGAATTCTTTGATTTTGATTCATTACTTAACAATTTGTCAAATAATAGAATAGTGTTACTGTTATTCTAAGTCAAATTCAAAATGTAAGCTTTAGTCAGTCTACTTATTCAGTCAGCGTAAGAAGAAATTAAAAAAATATATTATTTTGTAACAGAAATAAGAGTATAAAATAGGGAAGTATGTTGACCCAACCTTTGTTTTTTACACAACATGAACAATCAGGAGCAAGCCATGGTGAGGAGGTGTCTATTGTCCTCTGTTACCCACTGAATGATTCTGATTCTAGCGGTCATACTGACGATGACAGACGTATGAGCCGGACAGTTGCCACAATGTGGTCTAACTTCGTCAAGTCCGGGTAAGATACCGTATTTATACATCACACACGCGTGCGCGCGCGCGCGCGCACACACACACACACTTAAACACTGTCTCTTTTGCACTTTTGCAGCGGACCATGGGTGATCGTACAATCAGAGACATTTTGAAAGCACTTCGGAAATGGAGTTTTAGCGCATGTGCTTTAGGTCACAAAGTGCACAAATAGGTGTTTTATAATTATACTAGTATGTGTTTATTACTTTTATGATAGAAAATGGAGGCAGGTCATGCGCTGACCAATATTGTGTCAATGTTTTGGGTTCAAATCGAATATTCAATTTATAACCATAATATTTTGTAGTTTTGATTATTATTTTTTACGAGTGCCAATGTACATTATCCACATGAATTGAACTGTACTGGCTATAACATCATCAGATAAAATATTCCTTAATTTACGTTTAATCAAAGTTTTTTTTCAACTTCTTTCAGTGATCCAAACCAGCCGGACGACGTCACGGGATATATCCGCACTAAATGGCCTGAATATGATTTGGCATCGCATCAGTACTTAGAAATAAGTAGTCCTGCTGCTGTGAAGGACAGTTTTTACCCTGAAAGAATGGCACTTTGGACTGAACTTGTACCTCAGATAAAACAGTCTTTCGTTCACGGAAACACGGACATGACTGAAGTTCCTGGAATCATAATTGGAAAATGAAATGAAAAACAATAAATAACATTTATCTATTTCCATAAATCCGTTACTAAAATATTGTTAACTGATCTCGGTATAATTACAGCATTCTCAAATAAATTACTATCAATTCCTATGTTCAGGTAGTACCAACAGGGCACAAGTCTTTCTCTCATATTGCAGACTTTGAATAAAGGAAGAAATATTGTTGAAAACACAAGATTGAGACCGATAAAGTAGAATGGAGTATACAGCATAGAAAGACACTAAGTCAGATTAAAACTGTCTCCTACAAGTTTTAAGAGCAACACAACTTTTATTTAACTGGATCCATAGCAATATATGGTTTTTGAATCCGTCCCAATAGATGCTGTCTTGTGCTGCACCACACGTATATGTCTTTTGGATTCGTCAAGTAAGATTTAAGAAAAGACATTTGTCTATTTAGCATCCCAGCTTGGTTCACTTAAATGAACCCTGATATTTTTTATCCTAATCATTCATGCTAATGGATTGCTAGACAATATTTACGTGTAAAACGTGCGCTGAAAATTAATGCAGTCATCAAGAAATATCAGTAATTCATGATCAATTCATCAATATTGTTACGTGGTTACGATATTAACAATCGAGCCAATTCTGCATGGTGTCTTAGTACAGTCAGTCAAATAAAATTTGATACTTATCGCGATCTTTCGCTTACAGGCATTCTGATTGTACAGTTTGTTGACCTACAAAGCTATGTTTCTCGTGACATTATAGTCTTGTTTTATCAGAGCTAGGTAAGGGTGTGTGAAAAAATAGCATCGATCCCTTGTTTCCTTTTCATGCTCAGTGACTAATGTTTACAGATTCATAGAAATACAGTGTTACTATTGCCTGATCCTCATAAGAGGAGTATGAGCAATGGGATTAATATCTTTGCATTTCTTGATAATAGTGCTTTCTCTTCTATCTGGAAAACATAAATCTGATGAAGCAACAGTAGAAACTAAAGTTAGCAAAATAACCGGCTACACTGAATATGTCACTGCTGATAGCCAAGCAAAGACTATAACAAAGTTTATGGGTGTTCCGTTTGCAGAGTGTACTGCTGAACAAAACAGGTTTCATAGGCCGATTACAAAAACGCCTTTTAAAGGGGCTGTGCTCCAGATCACAAAAAAAGAAAGTTTTCTTGTATTATAAATTTCTTGTAATATTTATGATTAATGTTTAGAAATTAAACTACTGACAAAAAATAAGTCAAATAATTACATTATAAATTGATTTTTTTCCCTTTCAAAGTGCTATACCGTAACGCGACTGTATAACTATGTTGTATAAGATTTAAAGTAAATATCTCTAATATCACATGCGGCGATGGTGGTGACAGTAACAGCGCTGGAAATATTTTGTTAACATGAGGGTCCAGAGTTCAAATCAGGCTGGAGCGAAAATATTTTTTTTTAATTCTATTTTGACTTTTAAATCAGTTTTGAAGTAAAATATAATGTTGTTATAATCTCACGGCATCTAAATATATTATTTATGAAAAAAAAAATGTCAAATCTGGAGTACAGCCTCTTTAATGACTTATTTTAAGCGACAGGAAAACCAATAGGACGTATTCATAGTTCTATAGAAGCGACACGAAGGTTGTCTAAGTATACCAATTTGTCTGAAGACTGTTTGATTTTGAACATTTATGTACAACATGACTTTACGGGCAATGTGACACTCACGGTTGTGGTGTGGATACACGGTGGTGGTTTTACCGAAGGTGCATCAAGACTCTACTTCGCTGTCGTACTCAACGTATACGCCGATGTCATAGTTGTCACAATTAAATAGGAATGTTTGGATTTCTTTAAAGCGCTGATGGAAAACAACCTGGAAATCAGGGAATATGTGACCAGAATCATGCGGGAAACGGGATCATGAAAATATCAGAACATTTACTGGAGACCCTAACCAGGTGACAATTTTCGGTAAATAAGCCGGCGGTGCATCTATCTTGTACCAAGTTCTCCATCCTGAAAATAGGGGTTTCTTCCGGAGAGTTATTGCAGAAAGTGGAATGGACTTTCTTAAAAGGGACAAATGCTGGCAAGTTTATTAAACGAATGGGATGTGATGTTAGCGCGGACCGAGTTGCCTGTCTTGGAATGAAACCGGCAGCACATATTCAAAACTCTCATCTGGTTACGGACAATTTACAGTTTCGCTTGATGGCAATTGCCTCGTGAAGATGTTTTTTTAACAATATGCAAGAGAAGTTTACGCATCACTGGATATAATCTCTGGAGTTAATATATACGACGGTGCTTTATATACGGTGGCAGTCTGGCAAGCGATTCTTGGATTCACTGATAAAAACAAGCCCCAGATCACTCTGGATCAGTTTGACAATATTGTTATAACTCTAACGACAGACAGTGTTTTGTCTTTGTAAAGACAACTACACCAAGGATATACTTTACTCTGGCTTACACAAATTGGACTGATCCTGACTCTTTCTCGTCAACGAAAATTAACAATCTCACTTTATCAACTGACGCAATTTTCTTTTCTCCATCAGTTCGTGCTGCACAGGTTCCCGCTAAAACGGCATATTTCTACGAGTTCAGTGTGGTTGTGGATCAACATTCTCTAGCTGCTTTCAACTGGATAAATGGTACGTGACAGAATAATCTATGTAGATATCATGTAGAGTCACTCTGCACGCGAATGATATAAAATATTGCCTGTCAATTAACAAACGCTTTTACATTGCTCCTCTCATTTATGCGTCTATTTAATAGTGCCATCGATTACGACTGTTTGTTTTGTTCTTTAGACAAGCGTTGTCACATTCATTATTTAAATGCTTATACGACAATTAAGCGAAACCGCTAAGGTTTTGCACCTTAGAATAGTGATAAAACAGCTCAAGTAAATTAGACCGGGAATACACTGGTAGTTTTCGAACTCAAAAATAGCTGTCAAATGTCAAATTTTCAAAACGAATGAACTTGGTTTTATATTTTCACCTTGACAAAATTTGTTGTTACTTAGAATTATATAGGTATTTTTATAGCCCAATGAGTTTAGAATTACTTCCGTTACAGGGTCAACACACAGCGATGCTTTTTTTTGCGAATCTTTGGCTAGCAACATGCAGAATTACTACAAGAGAAACTAGATTCACCGGCTATCGCTACAATGTAGTCAAATTTTGTTTTGTCTTGGTAAGAAATCTGAGATGATATCTGCAGATTCAGATTAATCTTCACAATTAGATAAAAACCACAGTCACTTGAAGCTGGGACCTCGCCCCGTCTCCCCAGCCCCCCACCCCCTTGTACAAGAGTTTTGTAGCATAAAAATCATAAATAACAGCTGCATACAACTATTCCTACTGTTATCTGTTACAAATTTGGCCTTTTCAAAAAAAGCCCAAACCCACTCTCCAACACTATAATATACACAAGTTATGAAACATTGCGCCTCAAATCACCTCACCGGCCTATGTTTTTCCTTGGTTTTTGCAATAAAAACAAAGGTCTGGAAAATGTTGATGGTGTCTATCAATTGAACAGTAATTATTCTACACATCAATGTCGGTCTCACCATTCTAGGTGAAAGAATAAGGTTGGAATTCAATAATAATACTCAAAATTTACCCGCCGCCACATATTCTTTCGAGAAATTATGACAGCGGCAACACTATCTCCCATCTTCCCGTATCAAAACGGACAATTCTTGAATGTGGAACCAGTCGTCCGCGGAACCAGCTGATAAGCACATCGTGTTTTTCATTTTGTATATTCTGTGTGTTTTGGTGAAAACTGGATATTATTGGTAAGTTTATCCTTCCGTTTATTGCCATTTTAAGTAATAAAAGTTATATGTGAATAAATAAATCAAGAAATATAACGGTTCCAAAATACGACCGCACTATTTTACATTCAGAAGTTGTCCGTTATGGTACGGGAAAACGGGAGATAGTGTCGCCGCTGTCATTATTTCTCGAAAGAATATGTGGCGGCGAGTAAATTTGGAAAGTTTTCATTGAATTCCAATCTTATTCTTTCACCTAGAATGGTGAGGCCGACATTGATGTGTAGAATAATTATCGCTTAATTGACAGACACCATCAACATTTTCCAGACCTTTGTTTTTATTGCAAAAACCAAGGAAAAACATAGGCCGGTGAGGTGATTTGAGGCGCAATGTTTCATAACTTGTGTATATTATAGTGTTGGAGAGTGGGTTTGGGCTTTTTTTGAAAAGGCCAAATTTGTAACAGATAACAGTAGGAATAGTTGTATGTAGCTGTTATTTATGATTTTTTTGCTACAAAACTCTTGTACCAGGGGTGGGGGTGGGGAGGCGGGGCGAGGTCCAAACTTCAAGTGACTGTGATAAAAACTTTCGTCCAGAGATTTTTCAGTCACACAAAAAAATAAAATAAAACGAAAATTAAATTCCTCGCAATATTGACAGTACACGAATTATGTATTGATCATTTTGCGGGTTCTGAAATCTTGTATCGTAAAAGCCAATAATAAAATTAATTTTCAATTACAATTTGTCCTTTCATCTATTAAAAAACATTTTGATTTGTTTTACAGGAATCAAAATATGTCTGAAAATGTTACAAACGTGGCCAGAATATTCGATGAAGTCACAAGAATATTTTGTGTTTTAATCTAAACTGTCTTCAGACATTATCTGCTTCGTATTCATTGTGACTGTTTCGCCCCACGAGTTGGCGCCCCACTCCCGACAAGTTCAGAATTCGGTCTGTCTATGATGGTATGTCTTGCAGGAATGAGCGCTTGGATAGTTGCATCCAGACATGAAACTGGTCTGGTTCGATTGTTGTGAATACAGAAACCAGTCTGCCAGATACACGAAACAGAAACTAACAGGATTATAGCTTGTACCAAAAAGATGTTTGATAACTTAACATTGTAAAAAGATAGGACACGTGTCCTACTTTACTGTATGATAAGAATGGAGTATATATAGACTCACACTCGGTAACCTCTTATACACTAAAAGAAATTTTACTTTTCGAATATAAAAATCATTCAATAAAACTTTTGTAAACGAGAAAACGTAAAAGGCATGTGTTCTTTCTGAAATATAAGATTGGAGATGCTATTCAGAGTCTTTCTTCTGACAGTTGCTACGTATTGTGCTGGTGGTGTCACGTTGGTAAAATATCGGGCTGCACCGAGACAGTGGTTGCTGATAGTCTCACTATTTCGCCTCCGAAGGTGAACCCATTTATAGGCTGATATTTTATAGTTGTTCACCTTCTACGTCTCACTTTAATCTGCATCTGGCTAAGCGGACTCGCCCAATCGTAGGCGATTGGGTACTTTTTATGGCTCGTTTGTCCAACAGTTCACAGAGTTTAAGGCAAAAATGATAAAAATATGATAAAATATGATAACTAAATTCATACCTGATCCTGTAATCCAAGAAAACACACAAATACATAAGTATAGAACTGAAACACTTATTTCGTACCTGATTAATCCACCACTTTATTCAAAATTTGGCAATCGGAATACTCGGTGTTTTAGGTTAATAGATAACCAGGACAGGGTAAAAACTGTGCCGAACCGAGTCCGCTTAACCAGATGCAGATCAAAGTGAAATGTAGAAGGTGAACAACTATAAAATATCAGCCTATAAAATGGGTTCACCTTCGGAGGCGAAATAGTGAGACTAGGTTGCTGAGTGCAATCCAAAGATGATAAGTAAATTTATAAAACATACCGGTTTTAAACGGTTTGGAAAGCCTATTGCCAAAGCACCATTCGATAACACATTTATGGCTTGGATGTATTCAGGCGTCTGTTAAAGAAACCAAACAATTATCAAGGTACACAAATTTTTCTGAAGACTGTTTGATTTTGAATATCTACGTACCACACGACTTTACGGGCAATATGACCCTCCCTGTTATGGTATGGATATAAGGTGGTGGATTTACGCGAGGTGCTTCAGGTCTTTACCTTGCTGACCCCCTCAACATGTATGCCAATGTCAAAGTTGTCACAATTAATTATAGACTAAGAATGTTTGGATTTCTTCAAAGTGCTGATAGCAAAATTCCTGGAAACCAGGGTCTTTGGGACCATCATCTTGCACTAAAATGGGTTCATGAAAATATAGCAGCATTTACTGGAGACTCTAACCAGGTGACAATTTTCGGTGAATCAGCTGGAGCGGAGTCTGTTATGTACCAAGCTCTCTATCCTGGAAATAAAGGCTATTTCCAGAGAGTTATAGCAGAAAGTCGATCTTCACTTGCAGATTGGGCAATATCAATAGGACCCAATGCTGAGATGTTTATAGAAAAAATAGGTTGTAATGGTACCTCAGATCCAGTGCTTTGCCTCAGAATGAAGTCCCCGGCACAGCTTCAGCTTCCCACACAAGTAATAAAGGAACTGAAATTTCGGCCAGCCGTTGATGGCGTTATATTTCCGAATCACCAGAAGAAATATTCTTTGAAAAAATCCTAAATCTGAGCTTGCAAGAGAGTTTTATACGTCACTATATATTCTATCTGGCATAAATAATTACGATGGTTCTCCGGATATGGTTTCAATGTGGCCATATAACGTCGGCTGTACAGACATTAACAGTACAAGAATAACCCGCGACCAGTTTCAGAATATTATCGTACGTGGGACAGTTGACAGTCTTTTGAAATCTAAAGCTAACTATACAAGAAATATTCTTGAAAAAACTCGTTTCCTTTGTATACACAAACTGGACAGATCCGGATTGCTTCGTTTCGTCTAGATCAAGTACAGTGAAAATATCAAATGATGTGGGGTTCTTTTCTCCTGGCATTCGTGCAACAAAGGCAACGGCGGGTAAAGGGAACACATATTTCTTTGAGTTCGCAGTAGACGTTAAACACCATACCTTAGCAACACCCGGCTGGATAAAAAGTATTTTGTAGAAGATAATATTATCAGAATGTAGGAAATATATGTACTCAGCCTCCAGACTTTGATCTTTAACATGTTTTAATGACATTGTATTACCTTCAAGGGAGTTATAAGAGAATCGTATTAATATATTGCATTTACTGATGAAAGGCAGAGATTACTACTTGAACTTTTCAGGATCTGGAAACCTGTCTCAAACTCTTAAATGAGTTGAACTCTCTTAATGAAATCAGTTTAATCTCGTTGAATACAGATTTTTACTTTTGTTCTGGAATATTTATATCAATAGAATAATCCAGCCTTGTGCACATAGCTTTACATTTTATATTAACCAGTTAACTTTATTTCAAAGAGAATATTGGCAAAAATTAAATGTAAACTTTATAGTGGAAAAAGTAACTGCCATATGTTGTTTGCAATGTTCAAAACCTTATATTCAGGTTCCAGCGATGCTGATGAAATATCCTATGTGCTTTGTGAGCCATTAAATAGTTACACCACGAATAATTTCACAGAGGATGACAAACTTGTATCACGGGCAATTGCTACAATGTGGTCCAAGTTTGCAAAATCAGGGTAAAGTCAAATTTGAAATAATTACTGATTGATCGGTTGCTTGATTTTGCATTTCAAAAGTGAATTGTATACCACTGAATCTTTTAGAAAACTGGCTGCTTGGAAATGTCTGACCTGTCAAACCGATATATATTTAAGGATGAATTTAATTTTGGGTGTGAGAGTGAAACTTACGTGGACAGTGGTCAATTTAACGTTTAATCTTAAGGCTTTTTCTGAGATCGTTTTAGATCACTAGAAACTTTGTAACGAAAATCGGAGTAAATGTTTTACAAAATTACCAAAAACATTCGACGTAGTATTATTTTTGAAAGGACCTTTACTTAAAATACCATAAGATGGAATTTTGTTGATGTTTTGCAGGAACCCAAACAGACCTGAAGATGTTACAACATACATACATACATACATACCACGTGGCCAGAATTCTCCATTACGTCACAAGAATATTTTGAGATATCGCTCAATATGTCTGAAACCTCTGTCAAGAATCACTTCTATGCAGAAAGGATGACCCTATGGTCGGAATTAATCCCAAAGATTAAAAGATTAGCAGAACAGAGGAGTGGCCATATACCAAATATAGACTTATCTGAACTTATTTTTGGAAAATAATGTCTCTGTTGTCTTCGTCACATATAATGTACAAAAGATCTACTTCGGACTAAAAACTTCGCTTTGAGCTATGTTACACAGTTCTAAACAAGAAAGTGTAAGTTGTTCTTTTTAAATTGGTGACAGAAATATAAAAATGGCCTAATAAAATTTGTGCATAAAAACGCAAACATTTTGATAAAATGTAAAAAAATATCGGAGGTGAAGAATTATAAAAAATGCGAGTTACAGAATTGTGTATGTCTTCATTACTGTTTTGTGGCAGTAATTAACTTATGTATTTTTCTTCTATGAAAATAAACAAGTTTAAATCTACTTCAAATGACTTTAGTCAATTTTAGGAACAACTTTTAACAAATGCTTGGAAACAAGCAAATGTTTTTACAATTTTCACCAAGTTTTCTCTTCGGTAAAACTGACTTAATTTAGTATTTAGTGGAAGCAGCATAAATTAACTATCTAAACAATTTTGATAATGTCGATGTAGCATGGATATCTCAGCTAAATTCAACATTTTATGAACACGTTCTTTGAAGCTCAAACTCAAAATTCTTTCAATTTATATCATCCGTTTTTAACAGACAACCCCACAAGGATTGTTTTCTTGTGCTAAAAGTGATTGTTATTGAGATTAAGTCTAAATTCCATCTAGCTCATTTCACTGGGTTAGGGTGAATGAGTGAACGCAGGTTAAACTTCGTTTATAATAACAAAGGTTGTATTGTGACAGGCCTGACGAAGGATCAAACCACTAGCAATTGCAACTTTAAATGTCTAATATCCACAACCAGCTTAATCTCTGTGTTTTATAAAGAATATCCTGCATCAAAGTACAAGTTTCTACAAACTAAATTCAAGCTTATAAGTAAACTCGAAACAGGTATGAAGAATAAACAGGCATCTTCCCCCTTAGAACCTATAATGTTATGTGTATAACAATGTAGGAACAACAAAAAGGAAATGTAAATGAAAGTGACAGCAAAGAGACTCGCCCATAGTAATACTTACTTAAGTAATCACTAAATATGTAATGTGCTTTGTGTACATAAGCGTCATGAAACCTTGCAAATATTTTTTATCAGACAAACATCTAATTTTAACAAAATGTAGCCTTAATTCTGATTACACAGAATTCTATACAGAGGTTGTTTTTTCTTAAAACGATTTAAAACACGGACAGTCCTAAATCCAAGCATTTCTGTAACATTTCACTCATTTTCTTTGTGCGTTAGCTTTGTGTCTTTTATTTTCATTTTAAGCATAAACCTCTTCCTGCTGATACTCTGTGAGCTTGTCTGCTTGACTGGTAACACAAGAATCACCTGTTTTTGTGTCCGTCAATGTAGAACAGCCATGGATACTTGTAAAACTAGGCACCGATGCTGGTGGAGAAAGTTTGGATAGTTTGGAGAAGGAACATTAAAATTTTTGGGATGTACATTAAAATCTGCCTCAGGTGTTCCTTGTGCAGTAGAAGATACAGGCACACTTTGGCCAGGAGATGTGAATCGTGATGGAACAGTTTCCATTAGTTGTTGCTCTGAAAACTGTGTACAATTCTTTCCTTCCACATTCGGAATTACAGAATTGTTCGTAGTTGTGTAATTTTAATCAGTTATGCTGCAACTTTCTCTAAAACTCTATATAACTGTTATTTAAGTAATATATGAACATAGGTTCTTACTTTGAATTCTTTTAGAGTACTTCCTTTATTGGTATCACTACGGCGATGATTACTACTGTTTATAAAATGAAATAGAAGATCTACAGAACAGAAGAAACGTAGCCATTTAGACATATCAGAGAGCCCCATTCTATCACTCTTACATTCAAGTATGTCAGGAGCTCGATATATTAACTTCTACCTTTATGTATATCATGTTTCAAGCAGTTGCTTTTCGGTTTGTCAGGGAGCCATATTTTCCTAATAGCTTCTGGTGTATCAGGGCGCCACCGTTTCTAGTTCTTACCTTCAGGTGTATCAGAGAGCACCAGTCTCTCCCTTTTACTTTTAAGTGTATCAGAGAGCGGCGAAGGAATCTTTTTTCTCACCCTGTCCTTCATGCCTGTCAGGGAGTCTCGGATTTTAGCTCTTACCTTTTGGCGTATCAGGACGCCCTGGTTTCTCCCTCTTACCTTTTAGTGTCTCAGGGAGTCCCACTTTCTAGCTCATACCTCCAGGTGTATCCGGGAGTCCTAGTTTCTAATCCTTACCTTCAGGTGAATCAGGGAGCCCCAATTTCTACGGCGCACATTTGTCATGCATCACATTTGTCACACCTGTGATGAATTTGCCTAGAAATTTAAAGCCTCATTTCGGGGGCGTAAGTCACTCTACAGAAAAAGCTCTTGTATTTAAATAGATTAGTTACTTCACATCTGAGTTGTCTTTACTTTAATTTTCCATACGTCTTGTTACCCTTAAGAAACGTGAACAACAACTAGAAATATTGCAAGCGCCTACTAAAATGCCCAAATGTTCTAATAGTCTACCAAAGATATAGGCAGTCGTTGGTATGAACGACTGTATTCGGTGATTTGCTAGTCTGCTGAAGTTAGTCTGCTAGTCTGCTGAAGTAAGTCTGCTGGTCTGCTGAAGTTAGTCTGCTAGAGTTGTTCAGCCATTCTGTTATTTTGCTAGAGTTGTTCTGTGGGAGTTTTCCTTTGAAGGGAGTACAGTGAATAATAAAAAACAAATGTGACGGTTTAAACGATTATTGTGGGCGATTTAAGTTTTTTTATTTTTTTTTAAATCAAATGGTTGTTTTTTTTCGTTGATTTCAAATTCATAAAACATTTTTATGATTGTAAGAGTAATTTTGATACACTTTCGCGCGTTTTCAGATTTCATTATTTCACGCTGAAAGGCTGCTACGTTCACGTTAATGCTAGTTTTACAACATAGTAAAATGAAAAATTTGAATTACCTAAAACATCTTGGACACAAGTCTGCTAGTCTGCTGAAGTTAGTCTGCTAGTCTGCTGAAGTTAGTCTGCTAGTCTGCTGAAGTTAGTCTGCTAGTCTGCTAACTTCACAGAGACCAATTTCTCCCCTTCTCTTTCTTTGCATCACCTTGGCCAGTCTGACAGCTTGCGCAGCCCTCCTTTTTCTCTTGAATTTCTCCCTCTTTGACCTCTTATCTTTTGTCTTGAAACAAGCAAATGCAAATACACGATAATGTAAACAGTGAATACTGATCGAAGAATTGAAATTTTCAATATGAGTCAATTTTTGCAGAATCAAAGATAAAATCTAATTTGCAGGGTCTTGATTAAAGTAACAATATTTTTCTTGTACATTTTTCCTATTTGCTGCCTTGCATGTTTTTAGAGAAAAAATTTGTACGTGTACATAGTGCCAAATAAGTCAAGAATGGGCCGCAGTAAAACAAAATGGTTAGTAGTATTAGTTGTAATATATTGCAAGAACATGAATCAAACGTTCAAACCATCCCAGTAAAACATATAAATCCCAGCAGGGGCTTTCACAATGGCTCAACCACCTTCAGAAGTTGATTTGACAAGAAAATACCATTTCTACGAGGAAAAGATAGCGCTGAGGTCATAACGTTCTCCAAACAGTGAAAATAAGTTCAAATAAAGCTAGTGTAAGTAACAGTAACAGTAAATGGTTATTGCATTTGTTATGAAAATGCTTAAGTATATCTAAACAACTCAAAGCCTATTCTTCAAATTAAATCGTTTATACTTTAGTAAAGTGTTATATTTATGTGGAAATGAACGTGTATTAAGGGGCTATAAATCGCACCCCGTGAGGAAATAAACTAATCACTAGGTTTGTTAAATCCTAGGCAAATATACGGAATCCCGTTCAGGCCATGTAAAATATCGCGTTTTTGACAGGCGAGATTCTCGCTTTTTCAGGTGAACCTATATACTAGCGAGAATTAAAAATTTTGCAAATGAAATACAGGCGAAATTTAACATTTAAATTTTTGCAAGACTCATAACAAAATATTGCATGTTTTTAGTCATTCTTTAGAATTACCAAAGCATTAGTGAATATTACGACTGGCCATGACGGAGCACTGTTTGGCAAAGTTAAAAAACAGTTTGGATAGAAAGCATTCATGCAACAAAACAAATATCATTATAGGCACTTTCTATTCAACGTTATAATTGATTCGATCTTTTAAGTACACATTATCTGCCTCAAAAATATTCTTTCGAGCACTTCAACGGCCTTTATTGATACATATGCTGACACTTTGATAGAAAGTATCTTCACTCCCGCTAGCCAATAATCATCAAGAATGAACCAGGGCTATCCAAACTGCAGGGTGTGCCAAACTTTTAAGATTAAGAATCTTTTGTTTCCAAACAAATAAATTATAAACAGAAAAATAAATAATAGTAATTAAAAGTCATGCAAAGGTAAAATTCGCTGACTAAGCTTTGCATAACTAGTGAAATGTTGTTTTTTTTTTTTTTTTTTTTTTAAGTAAACTTTAAGATCCACTTTAAAAACAAAACTATAACTTGCAAGTATTTAACATACAAACAATCTGACTCAATGAAACGTATTTAGCGGAGAGTAAATCACTAAAATTGTTATGTTGGGGAAATAATGTCTTGCTCGAATGAGTACTTGGATAGTGGCACCTGGTTATGAAACTGGTTTGGGTCTCAACGTATTTCACTGTAGAGTATACAGAAAGCAGACTTTTAGCACACAGATAACGAAAATATATGAAAACATCCATTACTTTTACCGAAATGATGTGACTAAACATGTTGCGTCATACTTGATAAGAATGGAGTAATGTAGACAGCCAAGATAAACTCCTATACGCTAAAGGAGATTTATTTTTGTATTCTTTGTACTTAAAAATTATTGCAATTTTGTAAAAAAGAAAAGAAAAAAAAAAAAAAAAAAGAAACGTAAAAGGTATTTTTTCCAAACACAAACACAAAAGATTGGAGATGCTTTGTTTCTCCTGTAGGTTGCTGCGTATTCTACAGATGCTTACAGTATATTTTTATAACCTATTTCACTAGTTTATGCTACTCTTAAAGTTAAAAGTCAGAAAATGTTACTCTTACAGAACTTTGAACTACTTTTATTTATCTTTCTGTTAATAATTTATTAATTTCTAAACAAAAACTTTTTCTGCCTTAAAGTTGTAAAGAGGGCGCAGTTCGGACAACACTAGTTTTTTCTTGATACTAAATGGCTGGCGGGAGTAAAGGTACTAAAAATGGTTGAAACATTTAAAGCGTTGAATGAAAGGCTTTGTTTTGTTGCAGGAATGCTTTATGTCCAAACCGTTTTTGGCCATCGCCAAAACAGCGTTCCGTCATGTCAAGTGCAATATTCACTAATGCTTTTGTTAAACAAATGAGCTACATTTTCACTGGGAAACACTGATCTCATGACTCAAAACTGAGTTATTTGTACGGAATCCCGTCCGGGCCACATAAAATATCGCCTGTTTGACAGTCCAGATAAAAACAATTTCCCTGTCTCGCCGTTTCAGATGAACATATATACTAGCGAAGATTATTCAATTACATTCGTGCTAGGCTATTAGAGTGGACGCGTGTCCTTGTCCTTGATCATGGTAGTTTAATAGACAGCACGCATGTCTTACTTAACATGCTGGGTAATGACTGATAAAAGTGGAGTATATATAGACACTCGGTCAAGATAAACTCTTATACACTAAAGGAGATTTAATTCTCTGTTCTTCGTGCGTAAAAATAATTGCAATTTTGTAAACAAGAAGACGTAAAAAGTCTCTTTTTTCTAAAAAAAACAAAAGATTGGAAATGCTTTTCAGAGTGTTTCTCCTGATAGTTGTTGCGTATTTTGCAGATGCTGTCACAGTGTCAACGACTGTTGGTAAAATATCTGGCTACACCGAAACAGTGATTGCTGATGGCCATCCACAGATGATAAGTAAGTTTATGAACATACCTTATGCAGAGGCCGCATCCGGGCATAACCGGTTTGGAAAGCCAATTCCCAAAGCACCATTCGTTAAGGTATTAGGCCCCTAATTGAAAATTTTAGCATATTTTTCAAATGGAAAATTTTCTTATTTCAATGCATTCAGGACATTATTTGTGTACTTTAAGGAAGTTTTGACCGTGTAATTACAAAGAAATAAGAAAATTTCGCTAAAACTTGTATCAAGTCCGAGGGGGGCAAAATGGACGACCACCAGCAAATGTTCAAAACGAAAAAAAAAAAAATTTTTCATTCAAAATGTTATATATTTACTATTTTTAAGTTAAGAAGACATCATACAATAAATTTATACAGTAAACAAAGATATATGATCAAGCATTTCAATCTAAATGTATTTTAAGTATATTCCTGAAATTCTAAAATGTGTCATTTTGAACATATTTTTTGTCCGACCCACATAAACAAAGTAAAAAATATAGAAAAGCAGAATAGTGCATGCAAAAATATTGATTTACATTTTATCTATATCATATCCAGTGAAGTATATTAAAAAATGAACAACTTTTACCGACAAAATATTCCAGAAGAAAAAAAAAACATTTGAGAAGGTTAAATTTGCCGACTCGTAACTTGGAAAAACTAAAATTGATTTTTTACCCAAAAAAGAGAGAATAAATTCACTCTCTGCATTTCTAAAATATAAGTTATGTAATAATTGTTTTGTGAAACAATAAAGAAAAAATTTAAAGAGTTTTCTATTTTTCCAAGTTAAAAAGTCTTCACTACAAATTGTTCTAATGATATAACATGACATAATTTCATTAAAAAAAATCTTAAAATAATAAACAAACTTATGCGTCTTCATTCTGTTTAGTTTAATAAATAATTAATTATTATTTTATTAAATGCTTATCAGTGAAATACTTGCTTTAATCTGTGAAATAAAATATATATCATCATTGTACATGTATATCACGCACACTGTGACTGATATAGCTTTACCAAACTTTTTTTGAAAAAATTTAATTTTTAAAATTTGTAAATTTACAAAGAATGTCATTGATATGTAGTTTTCATAATGGTACATTTCTTGATTCCAAACTTATGATTTACACAAATACAATTATAAACAACAGCATAATGATAACTATAAACTCAAAACTACTTGGTTTGAGCAGTGTTTCAGCGGGCACCTGAAAGTGTGGGCACCTGAAAGTGTATCATCTTTACGTGCATAAATTTGTTTCCATTTATGATGAAAACTGTTAAAAATTGCTGGTTTCCTAACTTTTAAAATAAAATATAAAAATGACTTGTTTGTTTGAGTGAAAATGATATTAATCACACATCAAAGTAAAAAATATTCAAATTCTCAATTGTGCTAGGCACTCGTAAAAAAATGCAATTTTCTCTCATCTTTCATTGTGTTACATAGTATATTCACTCAGAAAAAACTAATATCCCCAATCATTATTTCCTTCAACATATAGTATCATAAAAATAACAATATATAACACTGACAATACGGGTAGTTGTGGTCCTTTGTTTACAGTTCTATATGTAATGTCACTCACTTTTCCATAAGTCTTCCTGTTTGATTTACAGTTCACTCACTTTTCCTAAATAAGTCTACCAGTTTAGGTATTACAGCTTCTAGAACACGTTTTGAGTTTGTCACTCTTGGATGACATTCAGAATTTTTAACTGTAAAGGTATTAAGAAGTCCATCTTCTCCTTCACGTGAGTATATTCTCTGAAGATGATTGAAGTTTAGTCCAGACCCAGCTATGTTCTCTGCTGTGGCTAACTTGCAAATACAACTTGAAATCAGGATATCTAAACTTCTGATATTCTTGGCTTTCTCCCTGTTAAACATAAGTGAATTGTACATGGCTTTTGGTGAAAAGCTGAATTTGATAATTTCCTGCTTTGACAACTTTGTAAACATAAGGAGTTTACGTAAAAATGTAACATCCTCTATAGCATTGTGTGCACTGTACGTAGTATGAAGATGACGAACCACTAAATCTTCTTGTTTATGGGATTCACCAGGAAAAACCTTTTTAAAAACTGGAAGAGTGTCAATAAGTCCCAGGGTACAATAGAAAAAAGAATCTAGAAAATCCACTGTCTTTAAAACAGGACGGGAAAGTCAAACTGCCTACCATTGTGGGCAATAAGGAAAACATTTGACTTGCTTTCTAGCCATTTTATGAACTGATGTAAGGCTTCCTTGATAGGCAAAGATTCCACTAAAGTTCCATGAACCTTCATAAATGTATCAGAAACCACAATGCCAGTCACTTGTTGCGCAGTTGTTGTTATTGGCATCTTTGGTGTTACATACTTATCAAAGGTATCACCAGTGTCTTAATCTATTGCTGTTATCTGTGTAATGTGAGGAATGATACTTCCATGGACTGAAAATATATAAAACACCATAGATTGATAGAGTGCAATACATACATAATCTGTTTCATAATAAAATTTTAATAGAATCCTGTGAAGTATAAAACCAATCAAATGATAAGCCTTCATTTTTTGACAAGAATGAGGTGTTTACTGTGTAAGATATATAAAATGGCCCTCTTTACAGCGACAACCTCATTAAAGAACAGTACATGTGTTGCAAGAAAATAAACTTCACTATGAAAGTATCCTTGTTACAATAACCTCTAGTCTAAACAATAAGTAAAGTATATTTGTTTGTTTGTTTTGGGTTTAACGTCACATCGACACAGTATAGGTCATATCGCGACATTCCAGCTTTACTGGTGGAGAAAGACCTCAGGTGCCCTTCCCTGAATTATTTCTGGCACGAACGGGTACCTGAGTATAACCACCGACGTTTTGTAAGCTAGCTGGATAGATTCCTCACATGTAAGAATCCAAAGTCCCTGTCGAGATTCGAACCCACAGCGGTGAGGGGCAAGTGGTTTGAAGTCAACGACCTTAACCACTCGGCCACGGCCGCCCCTAAGTAAAGTATGTTGATAGTGTTTTAGAATAAAAGCAATTACTTACTTAGATCTGTAGTCTCTAAATCAAATGTAACAAATGTAGCTTGGTCTGAGGGAGTGTATACCACAGGTTTAAAATCTCCTCGAGGAACTGCATCGGGAAGTTTGTCTACATCAACATCATGTTCATGACCAATGCCTATGACAAAAAATAAAATAAAAATGCATTCTTTTGTTTAAAGTATGGCAAACAGTTTGATGTTTTCCTTATCATTCATCACCTCAGAATCTTTAGCTGAATTATTTTGAAGAAAACCATTTAAATTTGTTGTATTTTTTTTATATATTCACCTTCTGACATGGGCATCAACCATTTTCATTTTCTAACAACAGATGTATTCTCATATGACGAAAAGCAGAGTTGAAGTTATTCTAACACAAAAATAAGCTTATAATTTTCATGAAAACTGAGTTGGAATCCATTAATATAAGATAAGAAGAGTTTGTAAGTACCTGATTGATAGGAAATTCCCTCTAAGGCTTCTTGAGCACCCTGGGTGATAGCTCGTTCCTGCTTTAAAATGAGACGCCTACGTTTTGTTGAAGGTAACATTGACTTTTCCGATGACCTCTTTCTGTGTTGTGCACACTTTTCAGCATATTTCACAGTGTGTACCCCAGGTGACAACCCAGCTGTTTCATTTGCCTGTCAAAAGTGTTAAATGTTTTGTTACATTGCAGGTAGATAAATGCCAACCATATATAAATGTATAATTATTGTTCCAGTACTGTGCTCTAAGAGAGTTACTTTATTTTTAAATAAAATTTAATTATCTAAAGTATGATGCAATACATAAATCACTTACCTGTTCCTAATTTTGTGTTGACAACGAAACATGGCATTCCAACTTTCCCAGTACAGGTCTTCAATCTATGTGTTTTTCCATAGGGAACACAATTCACATGACCGCATTCTATGTTTTGACATTTCACATACAAATATCCAGACACACCCTTTTTAAGTTCACCTAACACGTTGTCAAATGTTAACGGCACCGGTCCAAGTCGACACTTTTTGCAAGATCTAAGATTTGACAGCAGAACGCCAAACTCAACGATTCTCCTTCCCTCCTTCCAACCGTCAGTATCAACCGATTTAGGAAGAGATGCTGCTTTGTTGGTTGCCCCGTAATACTGGTTACCTGTACTATAGTTGTGTTCTATGATTAAGTCCGAATACTTAGGTTTTCTGCATCTTTTTACATTTTTTTTGAATCGCCCCAGCGTATCACGACTGTGAGACGCCATGTTAGATATCTACGGAAATTACGTCATTTTCTTGGGGAATACTACCACGTGACCGGGGATATCCGCTATTATTAGAATTCCGACTTTACTCGTAAACAAACGAAGTTCGTTACGATAAATGGCGAGATATGGCGGTATTTGTCGATGATTGCCGATTTCATTAGGGGTCTAATACCTTAACACATTCATGGCTTCAGGAAAACCAATTGGATGTATTCAGGCATCTATTGAAGAAACCCAGCAATTATTAATGTATACGAATTTTTCTGAAGACTGTTTGATTTTGAATGTCTACGTACCACATGACTTTACGGGCAATGTGACACTCCCTGTTATGGTGTGGATACACGGTGGTGGTTTTAGGCAAGGTGCATCAGGGATCTACCTTGCTGACCTGCTCAATGCGTACGGCAATGCCATAGTTGTCACAATTAACTACAGACTAGGAATGTTTGGATTTCTTCAAAGCGCTGATGGTAAACTACCTGGAAACCAGGGTCTTTGGGACCAGCATCTTGCACTAAAGTGGATTCATGAAAATATAGCAGCATTTACAGGAGACCCTAACCAGGTGACAATTTTCGGTCAATCAGCCGGTGCGGCCTCTGTCTTGTACCAAGCTCTCTATCCTGGAAACAAAGGCTATTTTCAGAGAGTTATAGCAGAAAGTGGCTCTCCACTCGCAGACTGGGCGATATCGACAGGACCAAATGCTGAGGTGTTTATAGAAAAAGTAGGTTGTAATTCTAGTTTGGATCCAGTAGTTTGCCTCAGAATGAAGACACCGGTACAGCTTCAGCTTCCAACATCAGAGGATGAGAATTTTCGGCCAGCCATTGACGGCGATTTTATTTTAGAATCACCAGAAGAAACTTTCTTTGGAAATAATCCCAAATCTGCCCCCGCAAGACAGTTCTATACGTCACTAGATATTCTTTCTGGCATAAATAATTACGATGGTGCTCTCAATATGTTATCAGTGTGGCCAAATCTTATAGGTTATACCAACATAAACAGTCCAAGAATAACCCGCGATCAGTTTCAGAATATTGTCATACGTGGGACAGTTGACGGTCTTTTAAAACCTAAAGATAACATTACAAGAACGATTCTTGAAAACGTAGTTTCCTTTGTATATACAAATTGGACAGATCCGGGTTCTTTCGTTTCAACTAGAACGAGTACGGTGAAAATATCAAGCGATGTGGGGTTCTTTTCGCCTGCCATTCGTGCAGCAAAGACTCATGCTAGAGCGGGTTAAGGACACACGTATTTCTATGAGTTCGGGGTAGACGTAGAACAACATATCTTTGCAACACCAGACTGGATAAAAGGTACTCATCTTTTTTCCCCGGAGGGCGATATTATCAAAATATAGGAAATGTATCTATTTGACCTCCAGTTTGCTATAATTTTGACCTATGATTTGTCTTGTTTTACATTGTATTATCTTCATATGTGAGTTGTAGGAGCTTTATATTAAACAGATTAGATACTGTTGAAAGACAGAGATTATTGCTTGTACTTTTTAGGATCTGAAAAAAGGAGAAACTTGACTTAAACTCTTTAATGAATTGAACTCTCGAGATGAAATCAGTTTAAGCTCGTTGAATTTGTGTATTCCTACTCTTTATGGTGTCCACGTTCCTATGGCACGATCCAAAGCTTTGAACAAAAAAGCATTTAGAATAGATCTGGCGATATATTGAGAGAACATTTTTTCTACACACTTTCATATTCCCAATCATGCAGCCTTATGCACTTTGATTTAACTTTTATGTGAACATGTTGTTCTTACTTGAATGAGAAAACTGACGAAATTAACTATTTTACTTTGTATGTGAACCTGTAAATGCTAATATATAAAAGCTAGTTGTTGTTTGCAATGTTCCAGACGTTTATTTTTCAGGCTCTAACCATGGTGACGAAATATCCTATTTATTTTGTGAGCCATTATTCATTTTCACAACGAAAAATTTCACCAAGGATGACAAACTTGTATCAAAGGCAGTGGCTACAATGTGGTCCAATTTCGCAAAATCGGGGTAAAATAGAATTTCAAATCGATTTCTTAGTGGATGGATGTATTTAATCATGTACATTAATGGATTTTAGTTTTATTCATTTTGTTTTCATTCCCATGTTGTAAAAGAATATCTTTAATTCAACGCCAAGTGATCGTGTCAATAAAATCAAAGAAAAAAGAAACTTGAAAAATGAGCATGCTTATTTCCTACCAGAACAACTTTGGAGAGTTTGGAAGCATGCCCACATCTTGCAGTCACAGAACCCATAACTGCCTAAGTCCATCAGAGATCCGGCTGTACTGGAGGAAATGTCTGACTCTCATACCGTGATGTTTGATTTGAGTATATAAAATACTATAAAAATAATCTTACATTTGATCATCATGACGATTTGGGTTTAGAAACGAGAGTGAAGTATGTGTATTTATATCAATTTTTTTTTCAGCAACCCAAACATACCTGAAGATGTTACAAAATACATTCATACCACGTGGCCAGAATTCTCTGTAACGTCACAAGAATATTTTGAGATATCGTACAAAATATCCGAGTCCTCTGTCAAAAACCATTTCCATGCAGAAAGGATGACACTATGGGCTGAATTAATCCCAAGCATAAAACGACTGTCAGAACAGAGAAGTGACCATGTATCAAACATACCTGGACTTATAGTTGGAAAATGAAACTTCTGGTGTCATTTTTTCACATATTATTTAATAGTTTTTCCAAGGATTAAAATCTTTAAACAGAAACACAAAAATGCCTTAATCTATTATACAACAAATGCAGAATGGAAACATTTTGATAAAATGTAGAAAACAGATCTTTTGTTTTTTGATGAATTGTGAAATACTGCGAGCTAATGGGTTGCCCACGTCTTTGGTACTTTTGGTGACAGTAATGTACTTACGTATCTTTTCTTAAACAGAAACAGAAGTGTACTTTAAATGATATTAGTCGATTTTAGGAAAACGTTCCAACGAATGCTACAAACATTTTTTTAGTAAAATTTCCAACAAGTTTATCATGTTTTTACCCTGTGAAGAATGACTAAATCTAAAAAAAAAAACCAACACTGTTACTAGCATTTAGTGCAAGTAGCATAAATTTACTATCTAAACAGTTTTGATAATGTCGATGTAAAATGGAAAGAGCATTTAATGAAGACAGATAGTCTTTATCTGTTTAATGTAGTATCACCTCCTCTTAAGATTAAACCTGAACATAAATTCTTACAATTCATATTATCCTTTCTTAACAGACTAGCCCCAAAGAGTGCTTACCATTTGTTTTGCTAAAAGTGATCGTTACTGAAGTCAAGTCTACACTCATTTCTCTAGGTTAGGGTGAACGTTTGAACTCTGGTTTAACTTTTTTTTAACAACTTAGGTTGTATTGTTAAAGGTCTGACAAGGGACTGAACCACAATCTCCTGACTAGCAAGGCCGCTGAGGATGAACCTATTTGGTAAGGCGTCTGATGCTCTTCTTTCTTCACAATGGAAACTATTATATGTCTAATATCCACAACAGGCTTAGTCTCTGTGCTTTATAAAGAATATCTTGTTAGACATTTCAAAAGTTACTGATTAGCTCTCAGAATAAAACATCCATAATTCGAACAAGCCGGCCATAATCGCCCTTGATCGCTCACCTGAATACTTTGCCTTTGCGTCTGCTGTTGAGCAAACATCAGAAGCTTTTTTAAGGTTCTCCCTATATAAATCTAAATAAGCCTATGTAAAATTAAGTGACCCCGGGGTAGAGCCATTAATGACCAAGGGGCTGAATTTAAACAATCTTGGTAGAGGACCTCTAGCTGATGTTCCATGCAAAATTCTTAGCCTTTGGCATTGTGGTTTCATACATGAAGATTTTTTAAAGGTTTTCCCTGTATAAATCCATGTAAAATCAAGTGTCCCCCACCCCGGAGTAAAGCTAATTTTGACCCAAGGGGCATAATTTTAACAAACTTTGTAGAAGACATCTAGCTGATTCTCAATGCAAAATATTTAAGTTCTAGGCCTTCTGGTTCTAGACTAGAATATTTTATAAGGGTTTCCCTATATAAGCCTATGTAAAATTAAGAACCCCCTGGGTAGGGCCAATTTTGACCCAGGGGCATATTTTGAACAAACCTGGAAGAGGACCTCCAGCTTGTGCTGAATGCAAAATATTTAAGCACTAGGCCTTGTGGTTTCCAACAAGAAACTTCTTTAAAGTCTTCCCTATATAAGCCTATGTAAAATCAATAGATCACCGGGGCAAGGCTATTAATGACCAAAGAGGCATTATTTAAACAATCTTAGTAGAGGACCTCCAGATGATGATCCATGCTATAATTCTAAAGTCTAAAATTTATAGTTTCTCACAAGAATATTTTAAAAGATAAAATATTTTGCACAAATATGGCCCCAGTGTGGAGCCACTTTTGACCCTGGGGCAAAATTTGCACAAACTTGGTACAGGAACTGTAGCTGATGCTCTCTGCAAAATGTTTAAGTTCTAAGTTTTGTGGTTTCAGGCAGGAAGATTTTTTAAGTCTTCCCTATATAAGCATGAAAAATAAAGTGACCCGGGCCAGGCCATTAATGACATCAGGGGCATAATTTGAACAACCTTAGCAGTGGACTTTGAGTTGATGCTTTATGTAAAAAATCTTAACACTTGGCTTTACGGTTTCAGACAAGAAGATTCTTATTAGGTTTTCACTATATAAGCCTATTAAAATCAAGTGACCCCGGGTGAAGAGCTGATTTAAATCAAAGGGGCATAATTTGAACAAACTTGGTAGAGGAACTTCAGCTGATGTTCCAATAAAAATATCTAAGTTCTAGGCTTTGTGGTTTCAGACAAGAAGATTTTAAAGGTTTTCCCTCTATAAGCCTATGTAAAATAAATTGACCCCCAGGGCAGGGCAAATTTTGACCGCAAGGGTATAATTTGAACAAATTTGGTAGAGGTCCACTATGTTGTTAACAATTTGACTTGAACGACTTCTCCTCCTATACTGTTAAGCCAACTTTAACGAAACATGCCTTGGATATTCCTCTAGCTCTACCAAAATTGTTCAAAGAATTAAATTCCATCGAGAACTCTAGTTGCCAATGGCAACAGAAAGGAAAAATTTTGAAAATCTTGTCTGAAACCTGAGCCCTAAGATTTGGTATATAGCATTATGCCTCATGATGCACACCACCGGACAATAAAAGATCCCGAAGGTCACCCTTGAGCACTATGTGCTCAAGTGAGATAAAATAAGTTGTTGCTCAATGATTGTTCATATCATCATAGACTTACTATTGAAATGCATAGTTTGATTTATGTCTCTATCATAAAAGATAGCGATACAATAATATGGAAAACCTGGACAATAACTACGGATGTGTCCATCCACTGTTTTGTGACAAAAAATCCTGTACAATTACAGGTGCCTATTAACATTGTCTTTAACATTAAGGAGTCTAAAACTGCTATTGTTGCTTAATCAGGTGGAATAACTCTGTTGATCTCTAATAAATTTGCGTCTAAATACCCTGGTGTGTAAGTTCACTTTCTGCAAATGCTACTTAAATGGGTGGAGTGGGGGGGCATAACTCTGCCGATCTCCAATTAATTTGCTGACAACTATTTTAGAAAGTTTCATGGCTCTAACGGTTAAACATTTGTAGTTATATGCAACACAAAACAGCCTGACAGCGTGACTGCAGAGGAATGGACAAGGGCAAATCTATACCCCTCCACCACTCCCCAAAAAATGGTGGGGCATAAAGAGGTAAAAATTTCCACTATTTTTACGAAGTATAATCTGTGCAGACGTCTCTTCAAATGTAATGTGCTTGTGTATATAAACATCACAAAATCCTGCAAAGGAAACATTTTACACACATTTATGTTTCTTTCAATCACCTAAATTTATAAAAATTCAGCATTTATTCCTATTTCACCGAAATCAATAAAGTAACTAAATTCTCTTGAAACAATTTTAAACACAGGTAATTCTAAATTCAGGCATTTTACAACATTTTAATCAGTTTCACTGTTCATTAACCTTGTGTCTATTATTTTCACTTTAGGTTTAAACTTCTGTCTGCTTACACCCAGCTGATCAACTGTGGGCTTTTCTGTTTGACTGGTAATATATGGATCACCTGATTTTGTGTCTTCCAATGTGGAAAAGCCTTGAGCACTTGTAAAATTAGGCATTGATGTTGACTGAACTGCTGAATTTGTGTTGTCTGGAACAGGCTGATTGAAATTTGGTGGAGGAATACTAAAATTTGGGGGTGGACTACTAAAATTTGGGAGTGGACTATTAAAATTTGGTGGTGGAATATTGAAATTTGGGTGTGGGATGTTAAAACCTGGTGGAGGAATCTGACAGTTTGGAGGAGGAACATTAAAATTTGTGGGCTGTACATAAATATCTGGGAAAGGCGCTCCTTCTGAAGTAGAAGATCCAGGCACAGTTTGGCTAGGAGCAGTGAATTCAGATGCAACAGTTTCCATGTGTGGTTGCTGTGACAATTGTGTATAATCTTTTTCTACAAAATTCTGCATTATAGAATTGTTTGCACCTGTCTGACTGATATTTCCAATTGACTCTACATTCTGTCCAGTTTTTGATTCAATATTCTTCCTTATTTCATCTAGCTGTTTCTCAACAACTGACTTTATTTCACTTCCTTTTGTAAAGCTTTTTGTAGCACTATTAGTAACAGTGAAAGTTTTTGATCCAGCAGTTTTTGTTTTTCCTCTCTTACTAATGCTTTCTGAGGGATGCGTGTCATAGTAGAAAGAAGGCGGGGCAAACTCCTCCTCCCTTTCTGCTCTTTGTTTTTCTAGCCACACCTCTTCTGACCTCTCCATTGTTACTGAAACATTTTAACATAATGATGACAACAGATACATGTACTTAAGTGTACACATATATATTTTTACAAGAATGAAAACACTGGAAAACAAAATTCATACACTCATGAAAATGGCTGGCAATCAGTATGAAAATAAAGTTGGTATAAAAGTAACTAAACTATCTGCAATGAGAAAGGACTTTTTGGGCAAAAGAAAATATCAAATGCTTTATAGCTTTGTACCTGTGGTGAATACCTCTCACATAGATGTTTCATTAAATGGAATTTAAGCTTGGATGTAATAAGAACTTAAAATACATCCTCATATTTATTTTCTTGGTAATTTCAGTGTCACTGTCTTTAAAGTTCTTTTGATTTTAACAGACTTACATTGTTTTCCCTTGTCCCACTCCCTTGTTGATTTTGTGGCAGCTCTCCAGCTGTCATCTCGTGTTAAAGGTTCAGGCTCTTTTTTCTCCTGTTCTAAAGGTTTTGGACCAAACTCTTCATCTGAATTTGCATTTTTGTCTGCAAAGGAAAGAAGTGGATTGTAAACATATCCTAAGAGACAGGTACTGAAACTTTGGAAATTATAAAAGTCATTGTATAAACTGTTTGATGAAACAGATACTCCACCTTTGAAATTACACAAGTCATTCTACAGATTGTCTGATGAACACTTAAAGCAATACAGTCAAAAACTACAGCCTCCAGGAACCTACAAAGTATTCAGAGCAAAAGAAGCATTGTTACAAGCATACTAAATAAAACTATTGTGGTTATTAAGTTTAGATCTTTATTTCCATGTGTAATCTTAACCAATTAAACTGTAATTTCATTCTTGTATACTCTATAAAACCGTAACCTAAGTAATTTTTGAAAATACATGTAAGTTGTTACTTTGAATTCTGCACAGGAAGATTACTTTCTTCATTGCTATGACTATGGTAATGGTTAACACTGTTAATAATAAGAAACAGAGTATCTGCAGAGCAAAACATTAAGAGCCAATCAGGCATATCACAGACCCCCAGTTTCCCACAATTACTTTCTGATTTTTTGTGAGTTTGTAGCTCTTCCCTTCAGGCATATGAGAGAGCCCTAGTTTCTTCCAGTTACCTTCAGTGTTTCTGAGAGCACCAGGTTCTAGCTCTTAACTTCAGGCATTTCAGAGTGCCCAAGTTTCTCATTCTTACATTTAAAGGTAAAAGGAAGCCCCAGTTTTTCATTCTTTTCTTAAAGTGTTTCTCCCAGGTTTCTCCCTTCTATCTTCAGGTGTATAAGGAAGCCTGAGTTTGAAGTATTGAATTTAGCTCTAACCTTCATGTGTATCATGGACACTGTTTCTCATGCTTATGTTCAGGTTCCAAAGTTTCTCACTTTTACCTTCAATTGTATCAGGTAGCCCCAGTTATCCCTTTCACTTTCGGATGTATCAGGGACATCTAGTTTATCACCCTAACTTTCAGGTGTATCAAGAATCCCTAGTTTTAGTTCTAACCTTCAGGTGTATCAGGAAGCCCCAGTTTCTAGTTTTTACCTTCGGGTGCACCAGGGAACCCAGTTTCAAACTTTTGCCTTCTGATGTACCTTGAAGCCCCTGTATCTCCCTCTTACCTTCAGGTGTATCAGGGAGTCCAATTTCTAGCTCTTACCTTCAGGTGAATCTGGAAGCCCCAGTTTCTCCCTCTTCCTTTGCTTCACCTTGGCCAGTCTGGCAGCTAAAGCAGCCTTTCTTTTCTCCTTGATTCTTTCACTCTTTGACCTTTCATCTTTTGTCTGGAATGAGGCAATAGCAAATACATGGTGATGTTAGCAGCGAGTACTGTAAAACTACAAATTTCAGCATGATATAATAACAATCATTTTCTTAAACATAATTTATATTTATTGTCTTGAATGGTTTTAGAGGAGAACTTTATACATGTACATAGTGCTAATTAGTTAAAACAAAACAGTACTTTGATGGAGTTAAAAATATCAGAAGTAGTATATCGCAGGTATATGTATTCAACTTACATACACCTATTTTACTTCAGATGTTGAAGTCAGCTCTTTCATGAGTTTTCTCTCAAAAACTACTTTAATTCATGCAAAGAAACTATAAGCTGTTGAAACCTTTCAATAACTGCTTTTAATTCATGCAAAGAAACCATAAGCTGATGAAACCTTTCAATAACTGTTTCTTATTCATGCAAAGAAACCACAAGCTGATGAAACCTTTCCATAACTGCTTCATGCAAAAAAACCACAAGCTGATGAAACCTCTCAATAACTGCTTCTATTTCATGCAAAGAAACCACAATTTGATGAAACCTCTCAATAACTGCTTCTGATTCATGCAAAGAAACCACAGACTGATGAAACCATTCAATAACTTCTTCTTATTCATGCAAAGAAACTACAAGCTGATGAAACCTTTCCATAACTGCTTCGAATTTATGCTAAGAAATCACAAGCTGATGCAACCTGTCAATAATTGCTTCTGATTCATGCAAAGAAACCACACGCTGATAAACCTTTCAATAACTGCTTCTAATTCATGCAAAGAAACCACAAGTTGATCATTCTCAGATACCCAGGGGTGACTTAATGTAGTGTATCTGGAATGGAGTCAATCCTGGGTATCCGAGGATGGAAGTTGATGAAACCTCTCAATAACTGCTTCATGCATAGAAACCACATGCTGATGAAACCTATCAATAACTGCTTCTAATTCATGCAAAGAAACCACAATTTGATGAAACCTCTCAATAACTGCTTCATGCAAAGAGACCATAAGCTGATGAAATTTCACAATAACTGCTTCTAATTCATGCAGAGAAATAACAACCTGATGAAACCATTTAATAACTGCTTCTAATTCATGCAAAGAAACCAAAAGCTGATTAAATCTCTCAATAACTAGTTTAATTCATGCAAAGAAACCACAATTTGATGAAACCTCTCAATAACTGCTTCTGATTCATGCAAAGAAACCACAGACTGATGAAACCATTCAATAACTTCTTCTTATTCATGCAAAGAAACTACAAGCTGATGAAACCTTTCCATAACTGCTTCAAATTCATGCTAAGAAATCACAAGCTGATGCAACCTGTCAATAATTGCTTCTGATTCATGCAAAGAAACCACACGCTGATAAACCTTTCAATAACTGCTTCTAATTCATGCAAAGAAACCACAAGTTGATCATTCTCAGATACCCAGGGGTGACTTAATGTAGTGTATCTGGAATGGAGTCAATCCTGGGTATCCGAGGATGGAAGTTGATGAAACCTCTCAATAACTGCTTCATGCATAGAAACCACATGCTGATGAAACCTATCAATAACTGCTTCTAATTCATGCAAAGAAACCACAATTTGATGAAACCTCTCAATAACTGCTTCATGCAAAGAGACCATAAGCTGATGAAATCTCACAATAACTGCTTCTAATTCATGCAGAGAAATGACAACCTGATGAAACCATTCAATAACTGCTTCTAATTCATGCAAAGAAACCAAAAGCTGATTAAATCTCTCAATAACTGGTTTAATTCATGCAAAGAAACTACAAGCTGATGAAACCTTTCCATAACTGCTTCTAATTCATGCTAAGAAGTCACAAGCGGATGCAACCTGTCAATAACTGCTTCTAATTCATGCAAAGAAACCAAAAGCTGATAAACCTTTCAATAACTGCTTCTAATTCATGCAAAGAAACTACAAGCTGATGAAATCTTTCAATAACTGCTTCTAATTCATACAAAGAACCACAAGCCAATGACACTTCTCAATAACTGCTTCTAATTCTTGAAAGAAACTACAAATTGACGAAACTTATATAGTCTTTAAGCAAGAAGAAATTTCTTAACACTGGTAAATCCTACAGAATGGACATAGAAAACAAGGAAAATGCATATAGTAGCATAATTTATCACTGATCTCTTAAAAGACACAATTATCCAAATGACTGACAGCACAGCAGGTCAACTCTGCTTATAAATGAAATGAAAAAAGAAAAATGAGTTTTATATCTACCTGTTGCCTGAGTTTGTTGAGTTGTTCCATTTGTTCTTGTCTCACTTCCTCATCCTTATCAAATTGATAAAAACCAACACCATGGGAGCGAACCTCTGTAACAGAATTATACAGACTTAAGGCACTTTGATAATGTTTCAATGTCTAGAATATTTAACATACTCAATTGAAGTCTGCCTTCATATATCTAGAGAGCTATTTGTTTCAATGATCAGAATTAACAGAACTGAATTCTCAACTGTTCCAACTATTGATAACAAAGTGTATTAGGCACTGGCACAATCCTTTCTGTTAGTCTTCTTTATATCAATATCAATACCTTAATTATGTATATACTAAGTTATACTAAGTTACCAATGCATTGCTATTACTGGACACCCTTACTCTAACAGAAATACATGCTGTTTTTTTTTCCTCACATAAAATGTCAGGTCTGCAACAAAGGCCTCACTTGCTGACAATGTAAAATCTTTAACAACTCAACCAAAAAAAACCACCATAAAACAAAGGACTAGGGTTGCACAAGTACCTAGCTTCAAATTCTGTGGGTGTAAACAAATAAGTGGCAAAATAGTGTCAAAATACCATTGTGTCTCACATCAGCATAATGTATAGGCCCCTGTTTCTCCTCTACCATTTTCTCCATTTCCTCCTTTTCCCACTGCTCTCTGTCTATCTCACGTTTCATGTCAGCCGAAAGTAAACTTGGCAGCTCTTCACTTTTGTCCCTTCATTATATAACAAAATAAGAGAAAACATCTTCAAGTCTTCTAAAATCAATATGTTTTCATTTCCTACTTGAAATGCTTGAAACCATTTTAGTAAAACATATATCACATCCAAGGAAAACACTTTAAAAATGTACCAACTCATTTTAGAAATCTGTTTGACAAGAAATGACACCCCCATCCCCTTTCTCTACAAAGCCAACAGAATTTCGTTAATTTGCCTTCTTCGGGTGGGATATATGTTTTGGCCCATGGTTCTATTAAAAATAAAACTGACATTTGCACATCTAACTGATGAACAATTAAAGGTTACTAAATATTTAAATATGTTCAATGTTTGCAACCTAAAGTTAAGCCTGTTTGTCAAAAAGTTCAAACAGTTGTGTGTCAAAAAAGTCCAAACTGATTACATGTATATCTCACAGTAGTGAAGTTAAATGTCCGATAGGAATATGCCGATGCAAAATAAAATAGAAGTGTTGTGTTAAATTAACTATTTTTCATTGTGATTTCTTTAAACTGCAATACTGTACTGTTTCTTTTATTTCTGTCATGTCAGTAATATGATCTCCATTTTTAGTATTCATTTTACAAGATTCACAAAACATTGACTTACCTTAAATCCTGAAAATCTTTCAACCCTTTTTCTGCCTTTTCTTCCATTTTCCTAAATAATCCAAAAAAATGGGAAACTTTTAAATGAGACTTGTAATGATAAAAGAACATACATGTACCAAATACCAGGTGCATTCATCTTTTAGGACTTCACCAAAATTATATTTTCAAACAGAACTCCCTTGGCAGTGACCAGCTTTATAAACTAGTGACTGATAAAAAATTATATTCTACCATGAAAACTTGGAACTTCAACATTGTAATACAAAGCAAAAAGAAAGATTAGTTGTCACAAGTTATAATACCTGGTAAGTTCTTGGCCCCTAACATACCCATTTATGAATACTGTAGTTTAGTTTAAAACTGATTGGGAAACAAGGGCTTGCAACTTATGTTTATCCATCTTGTTGATTCTTCCTCAATTCAAACCAACAGTCATGCTGAGCGAGAGTGTGGAAAGTCACCAGTGAATCTTACCTCTGGTGCGATGCAAACCAACCTCTGCTACTAAAGTCTGGTACCTTAATCCCTTGACCACTCCTCCCCAATGAATATTTTAGGGAGTCAGGATGAGATCAAAGCACTATTCTTAAAGCAGGAGAGGTTGGATGAGACTATTGATGTCCATACCTTTTCTTGACTTGGAGAGTTTTGTCTTGTTGCTGTAAGTCTGGTAAATCCTTTCTGAGACACCGTCTTGACCTTCCAAATGCATCCACATAGTCAACCCTGAAATATTAAAGGACAGGTACTAAGCAATAAACATTTGTGGCAGCAAAATTTCCTTTTCATTTCTGAATCATGATTTCTATAAGCCAGCACTTCTTACAACTTGCAAATGTATTCACTTTTCAAAAGATCTACAAAAAGAAACTCAAATATATCTCACCATTCCTCTTCCTCGGACTCTGGAGGTGGGACAGGTTCAGATAACTGCTTCTGCTCCTCCTCTATTTCTCTTCTCTCCATCTCTTCTTTGTCCTTCTTTTCTTTTTCCAATCTTCTTTCAAATTCATCAATATTTTTCTTCTGGAAATCCACCAGGAATACACCACTGCCATCCTCCTCTGTAAAAGTAATTGTTTTCATTATAAATTTAGTATTTTCTCCTGAAACCTAACTGAGGACAAGTGAATACAAATATTAAAGAGTATTATGTTCTCCTGAGAGTACAAATAAGCAACAATTACTTTTTAATCCTATTTGACTGACCAAAAATTGGATAGCCTTTGAAATCTTTCTTTCTTTGTTTGTGGCAGATACAAATCACTTCATACAATGTAAGCCTCTAGGTTTCAACATGTTCAAGTAACACAAAGTGTGCTAGGATAGTGTGGAGATCGCTAGGCACTGTGAGTAAATTCAATTTCACTGTAATATAGCATCAGTATATATTCAAATTCTTCCAACGTCATCTCTAATACTTTGATTTTTATCTGGCTATAATGAACTCAATTCTAAAACAGAACATTTAGAAGAAAGAATCTTGTTTTTACTAGGAAAAAAAATACACAGAGCAGTATAAATTTTACAAATAAGCAATAAAACAACAACAGAAATACCAGAAATGTCAGCTCCACTAGATATCTTCTCATACAGTTTGGCTTTGCTTTCAAGGGATTTTCTAAAATAAGAGACCATTTTCAGATGTACTAGTAATAAGATATAATTATCAAATAACTAATATATACTCAAACAAGAAATGTCTTTAAAAAAGACAATCAGCGGAGTTTGCAAAGAACATTTTGATTTATTTCTAATCCGATTCGTACAAGTTTACATGAAGTTGAAAGGTACCAATGATTTTGTTTTAAGTGGGTTTTACGACCCACCAACACAAATTTAGAAGTGCTCAGGTGAGCTAATAACACACAAAATAAGAACTGGATTCACTTTATTTGCAAGATCTTTAAATGGAAACTAAACAACATAAAGGTATAAGGTATACTGTAAAATTTTGAAAATAAGCGCATGTGCTTATAATAAAATTAGTGGCTGAAATATGCGCTTATTTTCCATATGCGCTTATACTTTAGTGTAAAAGTATGCGCTTATTTTCAGTATGCGCTTATACTTTCGGGTAGCTGCTTAACAATGCATTAGTAATACTACACAAAAAATAATCCTCTATGTAACCACAATAAAAAGAATCCTCCAAACAGTGTATCATTTTCTTAATGAAGGGAAACACAACTGATTTCCTTAAAAATACATATTAATTTGACAAAAAAGCTAAGTTTTCATAAAAAACATTTCATTTACTGAAAATAAATTAGTACGCGTATTAATTTAGTCCCTTCAAAATCATCTGTAAAGCCCGCAATATTCCAACATATTTTAGGCCAGTAAACAATAATCTATCGTTTGAATCTAGATTAATTTCTTATTGTTATGCGAACTTTTTGTGGCATTTTAACAATTGGCGGTTTATCACTATTGGGTTTAATGTTAAGTTTCATACTTGAGCATCATTAAATGCAGTTTTGCCCTTTTTAAACATTTCAAATAATGGTGCAGATTGGAAGGACATAGCTCATAACAATATTTATTGCACTGCCTTATTTTCATTGCGCCACAAAATATCGGCCAATAAAATGCTAGTTTTTAATTTTCCCGCTGAATATTTATGTTGTGGCGCAGCATTTCATTGGTCTAAGCTTCTGCAAATCTAGGTCAAAATCAATTTTAGACAGCTCCGCTGAAAAAGACCTTTACGACTGAGACTGAATTTGACAAATAATAAGAAGTTTTTAACATAAACTCATACATCAACTTTCACAAAAAAATAGTTATGCTGAACAAAAAGATTTTTGTTGGCATAAAAACTGAATAAACAATAATTATAAAACATATCCTTGTCTTCAGTCACAGAAATCTGAAGTTTGTTATAAGAAAAGATAATCAGTCAGTGATACTGACCTTGACCTTTCAAAGACATTCTCTTCCTCCACTTTTTCCTCATAGTCTTTTTCTGCTCTCTTATCAACCCCAACATTCTTCTTGCTGAACAAACTAGGCTTCTAAAAGTAAGTACAATAACTGTAGCATTGAAGCAACAGTCTGATTTTGCTGAACAAACAAAGCTTCTAAAAGTAAGAACAATAACTGTAGCATTGACGCAACAGTCTGATCTTGCTGACCTTGACCCCATTAAAATATTACAGTGTTTTCTCCTTATCAATGAATATTCATGTGTCTAAATTTTCTGAATTAAGCAGTGAGTATTCCATAATGACTTCTCTGTTTGATAAAAGACTTATGTAACTATAGTCTGACAGGAAATTGTTTACATTGTCTGTAACTAGTGTAAGTATGTAACTACCGGTATGTATTTGTAAAAATAAAACAACCTAAAACAAAGACATAATTCAAAGAGCTGTTGTATGCTTATTTTCATGTTAAGGTGCCAGTATCAATATTCTTACTTTATTTGAAGTTGAAGGTTTTCCTTTGATAAATCCTGTGTTCTGACTCTGCAACTTCTGAGCTCTGAATTCTTCCTGCTTTCTGAATAGCTCTGCTTTCAAATCTATCAGCTGAAATACAAAACTACACAGTGTAGACTTGCATAACTACAACTGAAAATTCACACATCATGAAAATAAATGACATTTATACCCCTTTCTACCTTGAGATTAAAGAAATTCAAAATTCTGTAGAATGCTACTTCAAATACAAAGAAAGAAGCATGCTGCTTCAAATACTAGTAGTCCATATTATTAATCTGAGTTTAGTGAAAGGAAGAGAAATTAATCAAAACTTGATTATTTTGTATGATGCCACTATCAACAATAAGTAGTGATATACTAGTCACAGTCTTTCAACTTGGAGAAACATTATTTCAGGTACCATCTGAAATGCTTGAACTATTGTTGTTGTCTATCAAACTTAAGTCACATTTCCAGATATCTGACTCTGACTAGGCCACCAATATAAATTTGCCAAAACATAACTTTTTACTTCAGGGAAGGACTCAGAATATCTGTTTATTGAAGAAAAAAAAACATTTCAGCTAATTATAAAATAGGGAATTAAGCAATTACTAAACCAGAGACATAGATACCAGAGATATGTTGCTCTATTTTGCACATGAAAATATCATAAAATATCACACATGACAAAAGTTCACTAATCTAAAACAATGACCACAAGCCATAGTGATTTTAACAATATTTTTTTTTTTAAAGCTAAAACATTGAATTATAGCTACAAATAAAAATACTTTAATATTTTAAAAGATATTTTGGGAGATAACACTCACAAAAGTAAAACGTGCCCCTTTTTGACATAAGGACAAGTAAAATCTGTTTCCAACTCCATGTTAGTTGGTTGATGCTACATTTTTTGGTGACACCAGAATCAAATTAGAAGTACATGTATTTATGTTTCTGAACCAGTGGAGGATATTTAAGACTTTCTGAAAATGTAAATTTTATGGATGTGGAATAAATAGTTTTTAAGTTTTATCTGCTGCAATACAAACTGCTTTTGGTAATTTCTACTGGCATGTGTGATACTTTAGGTAGATAACAGGTTTACATAGGAAGCTGCTTATAAAATCTATGTTATCTATGTCTCTGACTAAACACAGAGAACATCCACAAACACGAAGTTGAATCATTGAAAAGTCCAGGTACAGGGGTTTCATTAAGAGGTGGAAGGTGGGGATTTCCCCCTGCTATTTTGAGATCTTACCCCGGCTACTTTTCTAAATATCAGGCTTACTCTAAAACAAACTGGCAGCAAATACCCCGCCTACTTTACATGTATTTTTTTTCAACTCAAAAAACTTAAAGAAATGCCTGCAGGCATTCTTTATGATCAGGATACTGATATATACTTTTGACTGGCAATATCCTTCATGTTGTTCAGGGCAACGTTCAAATGAAAATGGGTGCCGGAATAGGGGCTGGAAAGTTTGGTAAATATCAAGTTTGGTAAATTGATCTTATATAGCAAACTGCCATACTAACTTATAAAAAAAATGTTTGAAATAGTAACAACAAAAATCCACCATTTAATCATAAAAAAATACGAATAAAAAATAAAAATTGATGTCTAATTTTTTTAAGTTTACTCATAATTTTGAATAATGTTTTGAAATGAATTCTTGAACTTTAAAAAAAAAGTTTTAACATGGTTTCAAGGTAGCCAGTTCAATGTAGATATTTATAAATGATATTACAATTTTGATGTTAACAGTAATAATGAAATTCAGAGTAATGCTGGTCACTAGATTTATCATTTTAGTACTTGTCCCCTCAAACACCAAATAACTGCCTATAATGTGTAACTTACACACATTTTACCCTTTTATACCAAAACTTCCAAGCAATATGCTTTATAAAGTCAATTGATCAAACTTATTTACTGAAACCCCCTGTAACACAGGAATAACTCATAAATGAGACTAACTCAGTAAAACTAGATGGGTGTTCAGTTGAACACTTGTGTCGCCCTTGGAAACAAGAGCCTGCTGGAAAAGACAGCATGCTAGTCTGAGTACAAAAAGGGGCATAACTCCACTAAATGTGATCCTGACCTAAATATTTTTGCATCAACACCTGTTGTCATAAGTATAATAAAATTTGAAAGTCTGATGAAGAAATGGCAAAGTTATAGCAAACGTTAAGTTTTCATGACGGATGGACTGACGGAAAAAGCAATCCCTGTCATAAGCGATACAATTGTAAGCATTACAATAGGAAAGTTTGATGAAGAAATATTAAGAAATGGCATAGAGTCATAGCCAATGTTAGGTTATCCTTAACTTGATACCTGTGTCACACAACGAGAGGCAAACGAAATGATTCATTTCATAAATTCAGGAACAAACACAAAGATGAGCAAGTTCGTGCTTCGAATAACACCAGACTTAAAAAAATATTACACCAACCGAGGCTGAATCGACTTTGGATTTATCTGAATCTGACTTCTGCATCTTGACGTTTTAATAAGCAAATATCACGATATTCTTGTTCTCATGGGGAAATATTCGTACCAACTAAATTAAAATATTTATTTTTTCTACAAGTTTATGAAAAAATATCTCCAGGTATTTGCATATAACATAAATTATGTCAATGACTCTCAACGATTTATTACTTGTCTTATGCTGAAGGATAAAGCTGCCGTTTTTCTCATTAGTTCGAACATATTTGGAACGAATATAAATAAACGGGGAGGTTACTCTGGGATATTTTAATGTGTTTTTACTTTCACGGATAAACTAATTTCAGCCGGGGAAAATGCTGTCGAAACTTCTTAACATCAACAGAGTACGTCGTGTTTTGAAGTTTCTTATTGAAAAAAATGTAGCTAAATAGATGTCAAGCTTTATAAATGCTGTTTCAAGATACGACGATATGACCTTGCTTTGCCAGCTTAGTTAAAAAGACATCTTGAACATGTTCTTGGCACTTTATTTTGTTCATACTTCCTAAGATATTGGCCAACCATATAGGAACGTTGAATGTTATTGTTTTGAAATCTATTAATAGTAACAAGTAACTGATAAGAGATACAGGTAACTTTTTGATGGTTGGCAAAAACATGGCGGTTGATAAAAATGCAAAACATAGTAATTTTGTAATTACAGTAACAAAGTCATTTTTCATCAAATAATTCAATATTTTATATCATTTAAAAGGTCTGTAAACTCATATTTTAAATATTAAAAAAATAATTGTTAAAACTGTTTACTTTTTTGTTTGTAAATGGTTAAACATAGTGAATCTGAGCTGCTAGAAAAATGCTGAAATGACAGGTATAAATTAGTTTAATTTTTTTCTTTAAAAGCAAAAATTCAAAATCTGCTTATATTTTCAAAATATGAATTTAAAGAGCTTTCAAATGATATAAGAATCTTTAAATTCGGCTGACAAAGAAAAAAGTTATCTAAAATTAAAAATTCTGCTGCTATCAAATGTATATAAATATTGGTTCCTTTTGCCAACCAGTAGTTCAGCTATATTTTGGTAACAGGTGCTTGTGATGTCATCAGTCAATGTGCCTATAACACATTCCAGGGTCCAGCAGTTCAGCTGGAAAATAAAAAGAAAAGTCACACTAAAATTGAAACATGTGCATGTTGCAAATGCCTTATTTAACTAATTTGCCACAATTTGAAATACTGAGCCAATGAAATGAGCCTGTAAACATAGCACAACATTTAAATCCATTAATCCATTATTTTAGTCTTTCAGATATTTTACACAATACATAGTTATAATTGCTGTACAAATAAAAAATATCAGGTGGTGTCAAAATATGGATGGCACTTACAAATTCTTTATTTGGAGGACTAACAATTTGCGTACTCTGCTTTTTAAAAGGTGGAAAATACTGCTTTTTTCATAGATATTCTGTAGGTTGCGGTGTTCAATGACTGTGACATATTCCACCTTGTATTAGAGGTTGTTGTGTTCGTTTTATTTATTGCAAGTTTTAGAAACATCATTTTTGTATGAAGATTTTAAGTATAATTTACATTGTTATTGAGATTATACTTCTTTCAGAAAACACCTTCAAAGCAGATTTTAAGGGGATTGGCACAAGTCTCAGGTCTTAATGTAAGTATCATTCACTAGGTTTTTAACCTTTGTCACTTATTTTCACCTTAAGGCATATTTTAAAATGACTTGTAATTTTGTAGAATATATGAATTACCTTGAAAATGCAAAATACTTAAGAGTTACTATAAGTGGTAACCTGAACTAGTCATCCCACATAAAAAAAAAACACCACAAACAAAGCAAAAAACAGCTTAAGATTAATCAGACAAAATGTCAAAACACAAAACAAACGGCTCAAAGAAGTAGCATACAAAATATATGTATGACCCCAGGTCAAATACTGCTCAACCATATGGCACCCATGGCAGAAATACCTCGCCTACAGAATAGAAATGGTCCAAAGATCAGCCACAAGGTATGTTCATAATGATTACAACTATAACAGCAGTGTAACGAACATGATTAAGGAATTAAAATGGTCAACACTACAGCAAAGGTGAAACCAAGCCAGCCTGGTCATGCTTTCAAAATAAAAAATAAACAGGTCAGTGTCGATCACATTCACCTTACAGACACAGGAAACAACAAATTCCTCATCCCGCAGTCAAAAACACATCACATAAACTGATTTTGCCAAGGACTATACGACTTTTGAACAAATTACTGACCAAGATTAAGGCTACCCAAACTGTACCAGCTTTTATCAGTGGATTGAACCAAGTTTTATGAATTTTAAATGTTCACAATAAACGTTTAAGTAAGATCTCTAGTAAAAATCTTGTTTACTTTGTTTTTATCTTTTACAGTTTAAATGTTCCTGACACGCATCTGCCTAGTATAGTCAGTATTGACTTTTTGCCCTAATAAGTTGAAGTTGAATTTTAGCACCTTTAAATTTATACCTCTTAGATACTCTTTATTTATGTGCAGTTGAATGTTCTAATCTGGAAAAGATCAGAATTCTTTGGTAGAAAAATGTCATACATACAGACCATGTTTTGGGGAGCAGTCTTTAATGCAGTAGAAAATATTTCAATTTTCAAAGTTATGTAATTGAAACTGTAGATTTTGCTGAAACTTTACAGGATGTGGTCATAGCAAGTGCAGTAAGAACCCCAGTTGGGTCATTCTTAGGGAGTTTGGCCTCTCTTCCAGCTCCAAAGCTGGGCTCTGCTGCCATTGAAGGAGCAATTGAAAAAGCTGGTAATTTCATTTCATGGTTTTCTCATTTCATACAAGTTTTGTTTGTGTTATTCTTATGCCAGAGAACTTATTCTGTGGTCAATGGTAAGTTTGAAATAAAACATAGTAAGATGATTGAAGTCATGGGTTTAAGATTTCTGAAACTGAAAACTTGAATTGAGCACAACAGGCCATTTCTTACAGAAGATAAATGTCTAGTACTTGAACCTCTTGGAACTGGTGATAATATGATCTCCATTCCTACATAATAGATATTACTGTTAAAAGGTTTCTGAGAAAAAAAAAGAAACGAAAAAATTCAACAGAGTTGAGTTTTGTGCACTAAAAATTGCAGGGACAGCATAAGAATTTTGAAATTATGGCATAATGATGAGCAATCCAAAAAAGTTTTAAAAAGTATTTTTCCAGTTATTGAGGACAATCAGTTGTTGTTTTTAACATCTAACAAATCACTGCCTCAGAATATGTGTCTAAATGTAGATTGGGAAATATGAGTTACTTGTTGTAATTCTTATTCAGAGAAATACATATTTTTTTTAACACATATATATGTGTTTGAGCATTTAATGAATCAATAATGTTTCAACAGGTATTCCAAAAGATGTTGTACAGGAAGTGTACATGGGTAATGTTCTACAGGGTATGGAGGGACAGGCCCCTTGTAGACAGGCAACACTTGGGGCAGGTACAATATTTTGTTTAGAATAGATCTGTTATTAATGTTTCTTGTACCAGTGTACAGCATTATTTAGGTATGTTTTAATTAATGTCACATAATGAAATATTCTATAAATATAATGTAACTTTGAAGTTGAATCCTATTTGTTTTACATTGATAGTGAGGCAAAGTTATTGGCAACTGATAAAATCTTAAACAGCCCACAAAACACTCTGCATGATAGAACATGTCAATTGAGAGTGTAACTTAAGTTTTCATTCATTTTACTCTCAGCTGGATGGAATAAGGCCCTCCACTTAGACACATCTTATATTGGCTAACATTTGTACCCAGTATTGGAATGTGGAATTTTGGATATGGAGGCCTACCTCTTCTTTGCTGTTAATACCCCAGCTATTTGACCCTTATCTTAATAAACATTTGGAATGGATGTGCCCGTCATTCAGATTAGAGATACCCACTTTTTTTCTCAAAAAGACTATTGATTGAAATCTTCCTGCTAAATAGGGTGCAAGGCAGATTTTTATCAGACTGCATAAATTGTAGACTGGTTACAAAGGCATAGGCTGTTGTCTCTAGTAGCAGGGTGAAGTTGAGGCACATTGACTGATGACATCACAAGCACCTGTTACCAAAATATAGCTGAACTACTGGTTGGCAAAGAGAACCAATATTTATATACATTTGATAGCAGCAGAATTTTTAACTTTAGATAACTTTTTTCTTTGTCAGCCGAATTTTAAGATTCTTATATCATTTGAAAGCTTTTTAAATTCATATTTTGAAAATATAAGCAGATTTTGAATTTTTGCTTATAAAGAAGAAAACTAAACTAATTTATACCTGTCATTTCAGCATTTTTCTAGCAGCTCAGATGCACTATGTTTAACCATTTACAAACAAAAAAGTAAACAGTTTTGACAATTATATTTTAAATATGTAAAATATGAGTTAACAGACCTTTTAAAAGATATAAAATATTGAATTATTTGATGAAAAATGACTTTGTAACTGTAATTACAAAATTACTATGTTTTGCAATTTTATCAACCGCCATGTTTTTGCCAACCTTCAAAAAGTTACCTGTATCTCTTATCAGTTACTTGTTACTATTAATATATTTCAAAACAATAACATTCAACGTTCCTATTGTCAGTATATTTCATATTTGTATAAAATATATAAATTATAGGATTACCTATATCAACACCAACAACAGCCATAAACAAGGTGTGTGCATCTGGTATGAAGTCAGTAATGATGGTTGCCCAAAGTATCATGTGTGGAAGTCAGGTAAGATATTACAGAACAACATATACCGGTTATATATACATTAGTTTTAACATATTCAATTAAAATGTGGAAATGGAGTCAGTTGCCAATTGGTGCTCTGTATTGGAAGCTGTTATACTGTAAAAGCTGTTAACATGACTGAAGCTGTTTAGACAAGATGCAGAGATTAGCCTGGAAGAAAAAACTGATTCTTTTCTATAATTTACAGTTTCCAATATTTTTCCCTAATTTAGGACAGGGAAAAGGATAAAAGGAAGGATAAAAAGTAAGAAATATTTAGGCCTGCGAACTTAAGTTTTCATACTGTACTGTGTTCAACTTTTTCCCTGTGGATTCAGCTTTTGCTTAAAAAAACACACTTTTATACATAAATTAAAAGCTGTTAAACCAATAAGGGCAACTTGACAGACATGGGGTGTGTCACAGAAAATAATTGCTATTTCAGTTGTAAATGGTAAATGTCTTTAATATTAGATGATTTGGTCCTTTTATGATTCAAATTCCAATGAAATCTATTTAGAACAGCCAGCAAAACTTCAGCTAGATTCCAAAACATGACCTGTTTCTATCTGATCAGGATTTTTTAGCTAATAGCTAAGTAATTTACATCTTTCATTATGAAAGAATATAACTTTTGAATTGAGGAAATAACCTTTGATTCCAGGAGTTTGTTTTCACACCATCTTAATGCTTATTTTATTTTAAAATTGGCATCTGATGGTGTAAGGGAGGTAATCCAGTAAGATTGATGTGGATAAAGGAAATGATTTATTCTTGTTCCATTGTTCAGGAAGTGATGGTTGCTGGAGGTATGGAGAGTATGTCAAATGCACCCTACTACTTGAAGCGAGGACAAACACCATATGGCAAAGTTGAACTACTGGTGAGTATAGGCAAATCTGTTACTGTTTTTTTAGCTCACCTGAGCATGCTCATGTGAGCTTTTAGGATCCTTGATTGTCCGGCGTCCGGCCGTCCGTCGTCCACAATTCATTCAAACGACATCTCCTCTGAAACCACTGGGCAAAATTTGATGAAACTTGCCTGGGGTGTTCCTTGCATGAAGCTCTACCAAGTTTGTTCAAATGGTTCCGGTTCATTGCATTTCTGGGTCACAGGAGCTAAAAACAGATTTTAAAAGTTGGATCTTTAAAAATCTTCTTGTAAGAAACCACAAGGCCTGGAGCTTTGATATTTGGTATAAAGCATCATCTAGTGGACCTCTACCAAGTTTGTTCAAATTTTGATTCTGGGGTCAAAAATGGCCCCGCCCCAGGGGTAACTTGTTTTACATAGAGTTATATAGGAAAAATTTTAAAAATCTTCTTGTCAGAAACCGTAAGGCATAGAGCTAAGATATTTGGTGTGCAGCATTGTCTAGTGGACCTCTACCAAGTTTGTTCAAATCATGGCCTCTGGGTCAAAAATGGCCGCGCCCCAGGGGTAACTTGTTTTACATAGAGTTATATAGGAAAAACTTTAAAAATCTTCTCGTCAGAAACAGTAAAGCATAGAGCTTAGATATTTGGTATGTAGCATTGTCTAGTGGACCTCTACCAAGTCTGTTCAAATTATACCTCTGGGGTTAAATTTGGCCCCACCCTGGGGTCATTGGTTTTACATAGGCTTATATAGGAAAAACTTCAAATATCTTCTTGTCTGAAACCACAAGGCCCTGAGCCTTAAGATTTGGTATGTAGCATTGTCTAGTGGACCTCTACCAAGTTTGTTCAAATTATACCCCTGGGGTCAAATTTGGCTCCACCCCGGGGTCATTGGTTTTACATAGGCTTATATAGTGAAAACTTTGAAAATCTTCTTGTAGAAGAAGAAGTAACATTTTCAGTCCAAATAATCTGGAAATTTGTCAGACAGGTTGTTTCTATGATTTCTAGCTCAAGTTCGAATATGGGTCATCTGGGTTCAAAAACTAGGTCACATAGCCCAAAAATAAAAAAACCTTGTTAACACTCTAGAGGTTACATTTTCAGTCAAAACATCCCAGAAATTTGTCAGAAAGGTTGTTTTGATGATTGTTAGCTCAAGTTCAAAATTGGGTCATCTGGGGTCAAAAACTAGGTCACAGACCCCAAATATGGAAAAACCTTGTTAACACTCTAGAGGTAACATTTTCATTCCAAATAACCTGAATCTGTCAGAAAGGTTGTTTCAATGATTTCAAGGTTAAATTTGAATATGGGTCATCTGAAATCAAAAACTAGGTCACAGAGCCCAAAAATAGAAAAAAAACTTGTGAACACTCTAGAAGCTACTTTTCAGTCCAAATATTCTCGAAATTTGTCAGAAAGGATGTTTTAATGATTTCTAGCTCAGATTCAAATAAAGGTCATCTGGGGTCAAAAACTAGGTCACAGACCCCAAATATGGAAAAACCTTGTTAACACGCATTGAGGTAACATTTTCAGTTCAAATAACCTTGAAATTTGTCAGAAAGATTGTTTTAATGATTTCTAGCTCAGTTTTGAATATGGGTTATGTGGGGTCAAAAACTAGGACACAGGGCCAAAAAGTAAAAAATCCTTGTTAATGCTCTAGAGGTTACTTTTCAGTCCAAATGTCCTTGAAATTTGTCAGAAAGGTTGTTTTAATGATTTCTAGCCAAGATTAGGATATGGGTCATCTGGGATCAAAAACTAGGTCACAGAGCCCTAAAATGTTAAAACCATTTTAACACTCCAGAGGTTACATTTTCAGTCCAAATATCCTGGAAATTTGTCAGACAGGTTGTTTTGATGATTTCTTGCTCAAGTACTAATATGGGTCATCTTTGGTCAAAAACTAGGTCACAGAACCCAAATATGGAAAAACCTTGTTAACACTCTAGAGTTAAGATTTTAATTCCAAATAACCTGATAATATGTCAGAAAGGTTGCTTCTATGATTTCGAGATCAGCTTTGAATATGGGTCATCTGGATTAAAAAACTAGGTCACAGAGCCTAAATATCGAAAAACTTTGTAAACACTCTAGAGACTACAATTTTAGTCCAAATGTCCTGGAAATTTGTCAGAAAGGTTGTTTTGATGATTTCTAGCTCAGGTTTGGATATGGATCATCTGGGTTCAAAAACTAGGTCACAGAGCCCAAATATGGAAAAACCTTGTTAACACTCTAGAGGCTACACTTTCAGTCCAGATAACCTTGAAATTTGTCAGAAAGATTGTTTCAATAATTTCTAGGTCAAGTTCGAATATGGGTCATCTGGGGTCAATTAACCAGGTCCATAGCAACCTTGTCAAAAACAGTCATATTCAGGTGAGCGATATAGGGCCATCATGGCCCTCTTGTTATGCCTCCAGAGGGAGGGCATATTGCTTTTAGTTCGTCTTTGTGTTTGTTACAAAACTTTAACCTTGATCATAACACGGAAGTCCTTCCACCTACAGCCTCCAAACTTCACAAGTGCATGCATCTTGATGAGCTCTACCCACCAGAACCACTAAGAGAACATGGGGTCAAAGGTCAATGCCCACTTGAGGGCATGGCATTTGTTTGAAAGTAGCACTTGTTGTCCTTCAGTTTTCATGTCTCAAAAAATATATTTTTAATCACAAATGTATTTTTTAGGGCATTTCAATCAAACAGATTTTGGAATTATGAAGAGACAGGGTCTTTATCAAATTAATGAGATCTTCCTTGGTAACGAATATCAATTTATTATTGATTTAGGTGAAAGCAAACGCAATGAGTTTTATACATTGAGGTTGTAAATATTATGTAAGTACCAGTAATTCTTTTAATAGGCTGACATACTTTTATTTATTGATGTATCATTTGGACATCATGTTTCATTATCTATTACTGTACATGTATTTGTTCAGGATGCTGTTGTGTATGATGGACTTACAGATGCTTATGGAAAATACCACATGGTATGTATATCTGTTACCATGGTAATCCACTTACTACATATTTTTTTTGCTCAACAGTTACTTTTTTTGGTCCAATTTCCTTACCTCTCTCTATCTGTCCTTTTAGTTTATCTTACTTACATTAGAACTGTATGTGTAACTGTTCCAAGACTTAATAATAATTAGATATAGCAGGGCAAGGAAACAGTACTAAAAAATGAAATTGTCAAAGTCATTGTGATTTGAAGGCATCGTACCGTTAGTATATCTTGAGTTTATTGAATTAATTGAATGGGCATTTAATAATTTTAATTAATAGTCATGGTTATTTTTTATTTCATCTGGCACAAAGTGCCAGGGTGAGCATTTAGTATGCTATTTTGTCCAGCATCCGGCGTCCATCCATCCAGCGTCCATTCATATTTGCTTGTGAACACTCTAGAGGCTACAACTTCAGTAGGATCTTAACTTTATCAGAATGTTAGCTTCACTAAAATCTCAGACAAGTTCGAATCTGGGTGACATGGGGTCAAAAACTAAGTCACTGGGTCCAATAACCAAAAAAAACCAACTATTTTTCACTCTAGAAACCATATTTTTGATTGGATCTTCATGAAACTTGACCCATATATTCATCTCAATGAAATATTTGAGGAGTACAAAATCTGTAAAAATGGGGGGGTCAAAAACTAGGTCACTGGGTAAAATAATAAATAAAAACCTTGTTAACACCCTAGAGGTCACGTTTCTGACCCATTTTAAATGAAACTTGGTCAGAATGTTTGCCTTGATGAATTCTTGGATAATTTGAAAACTGGGTTATATGGCAACAGAAATTAGGTCACTGGGTCAGATAATAGGAAAACTTTTTTTAATACTGAAGAGGTCAAATTTTTATCAGATATGAATAGAAAAATTAATCAGAATGTTTCTTTAATGGATTTTTGGGCTTATTCAAAACTGGATCACATGGGGTCAGAAACTAGGTCACCCGGTTAAATCACAGGAAAACATTGTTGATATTGTAGAGATCACATTCTTAAGCCATGTTCCTTTGAAACAGCACATTTCAGGTGAGCGACCCAGGACCACTTTGCCCTCTTGTTTTATAATATTGTAAAGATAATGTATTATTTCATGTTATTTTGACAGGGTATCTGTGGTGAGAACACAGCCAAGAAGTTCAATATTGGACGAGAGGCCCAAGATGAATATGCCATACGTAGCTACAAACTAACTAGACAAGCTGCCGAGAGTGGGGTCTTCAAACAAGAAATCGTACCTGTACAAATACCACAGAAAAAGGGTAGATAATCACTTCTCTTAGTAGTGTTTAATTTTTTTTAAAGAGATCCTTTCTAGAATTACTTGATACATTTTTTCCTGAATTACTTGTTACTTTTTTACATAGTTGTGTTCACAATTATTTTCAAAAATTAATTTTTTTAATGCCTGTTCCTGTCTCAACATTTTCAAAACCCCCCCTAAATAATGATTAACATTATTATTATATGAGCACACATGAACTCTACCACCGGTAGATAAAATCTACTGGTTTTTCATTGTATTTACTGGTCCTGCTGACAGTACAGCCAAATCTACTGTTTTCAAGAGCAAAATATAGAATTGAGCATGTGCCTTCCTTCATTTACATTCCCACCACCCCAACACACTCTGATTAGTTTTAGAGAAGGAACAACAGTTGATACATTGAATAATTTATACTGAAACTGATACATATTTGCAATTACATGTTTATTTCAGGTGATCCTGTTACTGTATCAGAGGATGAAGAGTACAAAAAGGTCAACTTTGACAAAGTGCCTGGGCTTAAGGCTGTTTTTCAAAAGGATGGTAAATTTGTATTTGAAACACTTTTTGAAAGTTCACAACAACTTCTTACATACATTTATTGAAAACTATTTCGGTTTATGAACTTAAAGGGAAGTCAAGATTTTTCAACCATATGTAATCTGAGAAAAACTTATTAAACATAAATTTAAGGAGTACTTTCAACTGGAACCTAAGTGAGGGAGGTATTAAAGCATTATGTTTTTTTTCCCCCCCTAAGTTTTGATTCTGTTCCACAAGGGTGTTAGGACTAGGTGTGACAGTGTAAATTAGTGACTTACGTCAGGAAGCACATCTCACAATTCAATTGTCACAATCAGCAGCTATACTTTCTTTGCTTAGAATATCTAATATGTATACTGTCTTTGAAAAAAAGAGAAGTCATGTTAACTGCAGGACAGGTTTTATTTAGGTTATATGCATATTCATGCATTGAAAAAATCAAGTTGGGTTCAGAGTATATACATTGATAATTAACTTTCTCAGTACTATTGAAAGATATAGATTGTTGTTTAATATGTTTAGATACTTAAAATTTATAAATGTAATTGAAGCAGTGTTTTAGATTTGAAAAACTGCATTTGTAATGATTGATACAGCTAATTTAATAGTGTACAAAAGATAAATATTTGTTTATTTTCAGGGACCATAACTGCTGCAAATGCAAGTACCTTAAATGATGGGGCTGGTGCCATTGTCCTCATGTCGGCTAAAGCTGCAGATAGATTTGGAGTGAAACCATTGGCCAGGATTCTTGGTAAAGTTTTAAAACCATAAGTCAGAACAATTTTGGAGTTTAGGTATTGTTTATCTGTAATTATCTACAAGCTTGAACGGATATATACATGTATGAGTCACCAACAGAGGTTCATGTAGAAAATGTCCTCATGATTTACTCATTTGACCATTTCTTAAAACAATATTTTTCGAGGCTATTTGTGGGTCAGATCTCAGAAGTTTACTTGCCTGGAAGTGCACTCATATGAGTATTTTAAGTTTCTGATATCAAATATTTGAATTAGCAACATAACTTGCTAAAAACTTGCTACTGAAACTGATCAGAGGCTTTGCTTGAATGATAATCTGTTGTTGTGGATAGATTTTTAAGCTTACATTTAAATACAGCCAGACTGTGCTCAGATGTCAATGAATTGCAATAGAACGAAATTGTAGCATATTTTTGTCCCTTCCATACCTGGTATTCCTTAACTAGAAATCCATAAACAGTGACGAAACCTTATTTAATTCTGTGAAAAAGTATTCAGGTTTGTCACTAATTCATTAAAACAGAATACTATTTATGTTTGTGTACATTTTATAGCCTTTGCTGATGCTGCTGTTGAGCCAATAGACTTCCCAATAGCCCCAGCGTATGCTATTCCAAAGGTGAGTCTGATTTCAGTTAGTAATTTATGTAAGATTTGTGGCTGCCATCCATTCCTTCTAGCACTAGGCAAATTTAAGTTAGAGAAGAAGCAATGTTAGTTTGTTTTTTTTAAGTCAAGCAATTTTTAAGCCATTGAACAAAATAGAGTTTTTACCTTCCTGGCAGAAGGTGGTGGTTTGTTTATGTTTGTTGGACACTATATTTGTTTATATGAAACTGTGCTAATGCTGCAAGGATACACTAGAATTATTTGGAATGAAGAAAATAAAGTAACTGTAAAATAAGTTTGCAACCTACAATTCCATGGTATTTTATTGTGGAAAAAAACCTTTGTTTCTGCCAGTTTGCTTTGCTGTATGTTAGAATTAAAGCAGATAACAGCATGTGGCTATTAATAGTACATTTCCCTTTCAAGATATCAGATACCTTCAGCCTTGAAAGCCTTGGTATGAAGTCAGCTGCTCTGAACAGGCAAATGTGACAGAAGACTTTTTTATATACACATGTATATTGCAATCAGATAGAAAAAAAACATGAATATGCCTTTATAAGTGTTTATGAGTCTTTAATAACATCTTCAGTTTGTTACCTGTTTATTTATAGATTTGAAAGTATCTTAAATTATTCAGATTTAGGACTAGCACCTGCTGTATTTACACTTTCAAAGTCTCTGCTATTTTTATTTCACAGCAATAAAGGTGTTTGCATAATCTGAGAGGAATTTACCAGTTCTCCAAAGTTTACAAACAAAAAGAAGCATTTGCATGTAAGATATGACTATGATTGTCCGTTTTCTGATGGTTGAACACAAGCAATTTATGATGATGTTGAAACAACAGTTCTCGCACTTTTGAATGAATTTCCTTCAGAATCTTCAGTAGATAATTCATCTTTTTGTAATGATTTTTCTCGGATGGATTTGGCTTCAATGATTCAGGGTCATACATTGTCTGTAATACATGGATAAATCCGTTGTGTGTTGATTCAATGTTCCTCTGGTACTGCTTCACTGCATACATTGAAATGATACTGCCAAAACCAGCTATATTTGACCCTGACCATAATTGTCTAGCACATGATGATTTTGATTGGTCAGTTGGGTTTACACTAAACAAGCATTTTTCATGCACACTCATTACATTTTGCATGTCAATATTCCTAGTGTATGTTACAAATGTTTTGTTGTTTAAATCAAGCACTGACTCTTCAATTAGATGGATGTCTTTTACTCCTCCTGTGAACCTTTCAAGGTAACTAGGTACCTTTCCTTTCTTTGTTATTATCCTTTTGGTGAAAAGTTTGTGACTTTCAACTCTTCGTTCCAGAACATCCTCGGTTAAAACATGGCCGCTTGATGGGTTTGGGTACCGTCTCCAAAATCCACAAACAACTTGTGTCCATTCAAAGTTGATAATACTATCTCCACACCAGTATCGCATTTTGCTTTTGATTTTCCAATGGTAAATGTTAAGAATCAGTTGATTTTAACATATTCTTTTTCTCAATATGTTTTTCTCACATGTTTTAACTTTTTTCCAGAAATAGCCGTGACATTTTCAATTGAAAAGTTAGAAATATTTTAAGATAGTTAAATTCCAGATATTCTGTTTTCATTACATTTTTCTTTTGTTAGGTTTAAAGTAATGGTATATCACATTTTAAAAAATAAATCAGCTGCTAGATAGTTTGATTTCTATATATTTACCTGCAAACTAGTTTTTGAAAATTCACTGAACACAGACTGATATTTAAAATGCTTTAGGGGATAATTGAGGGAAAGTTAAGTTGACAGTTTACCAGTAGTTTCCTTACTAGTTCCTGGTTTTTTACTGGTCATAAATATGTTTGTGTTACTCACTTAAATGTAAAGTTACCTTTTTAAAATCTTGATTTGTCTGATAAGCTTACAAAGGTATGGCAGAAAATATGCCATTGTTTCCCAAGATGGTAAATCTTAGTTTCTTAAGTTAGTTTTTCTGTTGGTTACAGCCAGTTTTGTTTGCTCAGATAGAAATTTTTTTTTTTTTCCTGAGGAAACAAACCTTTTTTCACACAGTGTAGATATAATGAAAGGAATTCATGTATAGTAACAAGCTCCATGGCCGAGTGGTTAAGGCGGAGTGGGTGGTCGAAGATTCAAAGTTTGTCCTGGTTATTCTGATGCGACTGTTTAGTGAGCCATCAGCTAGTTTCAAGACTGGTTACTAATTGCGTGTCTGCCTGACACATAGGATAAGGAATTAGGGAGTAAAAGATGAACTTCAATAGAGGTATCGCATAAGCCTGGCAGGATGGCCCTCCCAGTAGGGGTGACACTATAGTAAACAGGCATTTTACTTTTAGTTATGAATTTTGTTTTTTATGTGTTAGTGGTCACTTAAAGTACAAATGTACATGTAATTAAAACTCGTACAGTACTTAAAACAGACCTTGACATATTTAGCAAACATACTTCCCTAGCCTGGGGCATTGTTTTAGTTCACAGACAGAAACATGAGAAAGTTTGATTTATTTACTTGCTGTAAACTTTCAGGGTCACTTCATATAGGTGAATTTACAACATCAGTTTGCAAATTTCACTTCAAAATAGGTCAGTCACTAGCAGTCTTGGGCAATGCAGTCATTTGAAAATATTACAGATTGCCTTATGAACCTTGTGAATAAGTTGAAAAGGTATTAAAGTCAGGCATGCAATAGCAAGTGGTTGCTTAATACAGTTTTTATGCCCCTACCACTTAGGAAAGGAGGGGGCATATAGATTTGCCTTTGTCCATCCGTCTGCTATCCTACTGTCACACTGTCCATACATAGACTGGTTTGTGTCACGTGTAACTCCAAACATATACCTGCTAGCACCATAAAACTCTAAGAATAGTTGTCAGTATGTGAACTTATGCACCTGGGTATTTTGACACAAATTAATTGGAGATCGGCAGTGTTATGCCCCCTCATTAAGCAAAAAATAGCATTTTTAGACTTGTGTCGCATATAACTCCAAACATATACCTGCTAGAGCCATGAAACTTTCTAAGAATAGTTTTCAGCATGTGATCTCATGCACCTAGGTATTTTAACGCAAATTAATTGGATTTCGGCAGAGTTATGCCCCCTTGTTAAGCAAAAAATAGCATTTTTAGACTCATTTCACATGTAACTCCACACTTATAACTGGAAGAGCCATGAAACTTTCTAAGAAAAGTTGTCAGCATGTGAACTTATGCAGCTGGTTATTTTGATGCACATTTATTGGAGATCGGCAGAGTCATGCCCCTTCATTAAGCAAAAACTAGCATTTTTATGTCTCCGAAGGGAGGCATATAGTTTTTGAACTGTCCGTCGGTCCGTCAGTCCGTCCGAAAAACTTTAACATTGGCCATATTAGTAAGTGGATTTACTTCATATTTGGACACAACACCCCTTTGGAGAAGACCTTCCTACTGACTTAAATTTCTTTGACCTTAAGCCCTGAATGACCTTCACTTTGAAAATTCAATTGTCCAAGAACTTTAACATTTTGTCATAACTTCCATATTAGTAAGTGGATATATTTCATACTTAAACACAACACCCCTTTGGACAAGACCTTCCCATTGACCTATATTTATTTGACCTTGACCCCTGAATGACTGGTCCTCAGCTCAAAGGTCAAAGCACCACTTCAGTGGCATCATCTTACAGTGACAGTTCTTGTTTAGGCTTGTGCCACATGTAACACCAAATGTATCACTGCTAGAGCCATGAAACTTTCTAAGAATAGTTGTCGGCATGTAAACTTGGTATATCAATGCAAATTCATAGGAGAGCAACAGATTTATGCACACTGATCAAGCAAAAATAGCATTTTTAGACTCCTTAATGTTAAGGACAATATTTATACACACCTGTAATTGTACAGGATTTTTTAGGACAATACAGTTGAATAAGGGGCATCTGTGTCCTATGGACACATCTCTAGTTATTGTTTGGTATCTGAATATATTCACCAAGTGTAAAAGATGGCACTACTTTTAGGAAAGGAGGTTGGAGCAAGTGCTGGCAAAAATTCCATAAGGTGACTTTGATACCAAAAAATAGACAAAAGGTGTTAGTTTTAGATTCCTTCAACTACTAATAATATGATGTTAGCCAGTATGATCTCATGTAATGAATTTTGCAAACTTTTCAACAGTTGTCCCAAAATAAAAACATTGCATTTCAAAAGATTTTATCCTCTTGTATTGTTTAAAAATAAAATTTCATAAAAATCAAATTTTGTATTATATCAAATGGTAAAAATGCAAAAAAAAATAAACAAAAACATCTGTTTGTATTTTGAGTATTACTGTTCACTGTATGTCATGTATTTCAAGTCATTGTGCATTTCAGATTACTACATATATATGGTGTGTTTTTCAGGTTACAAGATGTATATGTTGTGTATTTCAGGATACCATATGTTGTGTATTTCAGGATACCATATGTTGTGTATTTCAGGATACTGTATTTTGTGTATTTCAGGATACCATATGTTGTGTATTTCAGGTTCTTGAAGCAGCCAATGTGAAGGCTGATGATATTGCAATGTGGGAGATTAATGAAGCATTTAGTGTTGTGGTACTTGCCAATATTGAGATGTTGAAACTGGACATAAACAAGGTCAACATACATGGTGGGGCAGTTAGCTTAGGCCATCCTATAGGGTATGCCCAGTTTGCTTTTTATATGTTTAACTTCTACAGTGCAAAAATTTCGTCACCCATTTGAACAATTTCAAATTTGTATAGGCCCATTGACCATTTTTGTGGGTATCCTTTGATAGGATGATCATACTGCACAAATGTAAAGTCTTGTCATAGTCTGTTCTGGTTGCTAAGGCCAGACTACTGCCAGCAATATACCGGTATTGGTTTGATATATCTGAACAGTGCTTACTTATCTTGACAGTATCATTACCATTGCTTCAAAGAGGTAATGCTAAAATTGACAGAACACTGATCACATATTGAGGTAGGTCAGTGGCAAAATTCTGAAATAATGACTTTTAATCAGTATGATAATTGTAAATAAATGTGGTAATCTTAAGTAAATTTCGGACTTCACTATTGGCAGAAACTTACGTCTGACTTTACTTTTTTTTAGCTAATTGAAGAATAAGATCTCATAATCAAACTGAATATGCCTACATGTATTTACTATGGGTACTGCATATGAATTCATCACACTTTTCACATTTTAAAGTGAAATTGACATGACAATATTTATCTGAACATATTTTATCATCTACAGGATGTCAGGGAACAGAATTACAACCCACATGGTACACAACCTTAAGCCAGGAGAGAAAGGATTGGCTGGCATCTGTAATGGAGGAGGTGGGGCTTCAGCGATTCTCATCGAGAGATTGTGAACTTAAACAAAACCTGTGATAAAAAAACAACAACAACTTTGGTTATACTGAGATATGCATATTGATATTGTATAGTTAAATACATTGATATGGTTTGCTGAACAGTGTCAGGCTTCTGTGTACAAAAAACAGTGTGAACTGATACATTAAATGATTTACTTCATGAATTTATTTTTTCACATTAATTGAATCACCTTCAATGTTTATACGACTTGATATGCATATATTAACTCAAATGTGTCATTGGTGCATATTTTCTCATATTACATAGCCTAATCATGTCATTTGGTGAATTTTTAGGTGTGTTGTGTGCAGCATTTTCTTTTGACTGCTTTTGACAGTAACAGTGTGTAAATATCAACTCTGGACAAGATCAGTGGTCCATCTGTATTTTCATTATGTGCTGTATCAAATATAACCGTCATGAAATACGATTTGAATAAGATTACACTATGGGGGAAAAAAACTATATCAGGGCTCCATTGTTTATTTATAGAGACAGCTGTCAAAACATTTTACATTCAAGAGGGATGACATGTCCAGTCTGTTTGTTCAGTCATGACTTCTCTGACCCCTTTTATAATGATACATATTAAAATAAAGCTCGGTACAAATGCTGAGCACTAGATAATTTTAATAGGGTTACCTTATTTTGCTGTTTAGTTTTTGAATTTATGATAGATCTACACTAATATAAAATAAAATACTGGTAAGCTCTGTGCTATATTTGTACACTTTTCTGCTGTTATAAACTATCCTTATGCATTAATTCACTGATTTTGATTTTTCTGAAAAAAGTTGTCAACTGGAAATAGTGGGTACTTTTTGATAATATTTATTGGTACATGTATATACATTATTATTGTAGAAATTTTCCTGAAAAATAAATCTTGAATTTAAGCGCATCTGTTTTTTTATTCTACCTTACCTATTTTAACATGCATACCAATAGCATTTAATAGAAACTGAATTTGAATTTGAATATACTATGGTTTAATAGTGTTGTAAGTACATTATAACTAAATGTGCTCACTGCTAGAATTTAGCAGAAACAATGACACATTAAGAAGTCTGCTTCAAGCATATATCCACAGTGTAAAATAGATATCATTAATGAACTAAAATGATTAAAGTTATAAAATGTTGACTTAGTGATATATTGTCATATCTGTGAACCACACAATAAAAACTAAGCAGTTGATGAAAAGGTTGGGTCAGAGGCTCTTCTATTTCCCCCACTGTAAAATAAAAATTTTATCATTGTAATCCTTGATCTAAAAAGTCTTATTATTTGCCTTGTTTTGTTCTATTCTGTGCCATTAAATTTACTTGCTATGCAAGTGGACTAAGGTAATAACTAAGAGGAATGAATGCTTTCTTTTGTGAATAACTGCGAGACATTGTACATTATGTGGGACTCAAATTCAACACTTGAAAAGTTGGGAGTATAGCGGTTTAAGATCTACTTGAAGGCCGTACCAGGACTGGAAAACTAAAAATCTGATGGTATTTTACCAAATATCAAAAACTCCTTACTGTGCTGAATTTTTTAAATGTCCAACATTCATTTGCATAGACCAGTGGGATGAGTTTAAAATTGACAATGTGAATAGAAGACACTTCACAAGTTACATTGACAGAAAGTCACTGCAGATTAAAGGCTTATCAGTTACCTAAATTAGAATGTGCACATTAACTCTTAGTTGAGAAAATATTCAACTAGGGGACTGGGATTTGACTTCTGGAAGATGAACAACTTTCTGAAGTACCTGTCTCAGAATATTGCAAGAGCATGTGGGTGACATGGAGGATATATTTTGCAATTTATTCATGATCTGACACATTTGTCAAATATCAAACCTGTATACTGTACAGAAATATTCATATTCAATTTTGTAATCACTAAACAGTTCTTCACTTAAGTAGGCTGGAAGATTTTAAAATCTAATAAAAACTAAACTTTGCAGTATCCTGTAGGTTAAAGAAAGACAGTCCTTTGCTCAAAACCTTTCACAGAAACAGATATTTTGGTTTCAAATATGTGACTTACTTGCGAGTGGCTACATTGTTTCATAATTTAGCAAACAGAACAACTTGACACAGCTTGAAATATATAATGTTGTACTTAGTTCCATAAAGATTGGTGACTCAAGAAGCAGCTTATACGATCGAAAAAACTTGTATTTCTAGCATGGATAAATAAAAAGTATTTATTAATAAATGGAACACAAATCATTAGAAATTGTTTAATAAAGATATTGAATGTTCATAGTATTTATAAAATTTACAGTATCAAAAATAACTTACACAATATAACTCTGTACAAAACAGTAAACACTTACACAATTTTACATGAAACAGGTAAACAGTGACAAAACTGAAAACAAATACTGCCATTTTAATCACACATACTGTTCTATTAACAGTTAATAGCAAAACGTAAGCTGGCATACATGATTTACATAGACGGGTATCTGTACAGAATGGTATTTAGCACATAAGTAAATGGAATGTTTAGAAGGTCAAGTACTCTTGATTTTTTGTAGTTTTCTTTAGGGAAGTTCTTGTCTAATCTTGTAGATCATACATAGTACCATTAAAATATAACACTGGTCATGAGGTATTTTCTTGAAATATAGGAACTATAGTAAATATTTCATTCAAACATGGATCAACTAAATTTTAACTACACATCACTTCCATGAATAACAAAGGTGGACACCATATGACTTTGCTGTCCTGCAGGGGTATACGTTGGCTGTATGGACTGGCCATTTTGTTGCCTTCCATTGAGAGCACTATAATCAATTTTGGCATAATCACTGTTCCCATAATACCTCACAGGAACTCTCTGGCCACCATTTTGTTGTTGTGGCACAGGTCTTGCAGGAGACCTTTCAGACCTCCAGCTATCATACACTTTTTGAGTAGTTTCTTGAAGCTTACGCTGGTACCAGGTTTGTACATGATTTTGGACCTCATCTTCATACTGTTTCTTAGGTAAACACTCATAGTCGGTATTAGAATACTGGCTCTGTGGAGAGTTTGTGTTGCTGTGGACACCACGATCTGTACTAAATGAAGATGATGGCGTGCTGCCTAAACTTGCTGGAGTTACTGAATTAGCACAATTGCCATAGATTTTACTACTATATCCAGAATCTGGGTTACTACTAGAATCCTCTTTACTGTTATTACAAATATTTGGTGAGTTTTCTCTGTGGAATAAATTTTCAGATGAAAAATGTGGATTTTCTGTAAGATAGGTTTGATAAGCAGTTTTTGATCTAGGTTCAAGTTGGGTTTGTTTACTCACTGGACTATTCACCTTATGATGACTAAAGTATGTATCTCCAGGAGTATGTGCATCCGCTGCAACTGTCATACTATGATTAATCTGAGTCTGTGACTGAATATCTTTAACTGAACTATATGGATTTTCAGAGTAACTTCCATTTACATTTGGATGAGATCTACTCATTTCTCCATTATAATGTTTGTCACTTCCCCGTTTCACTTCTCCAACAGTTGCATACTTGTAAGACTGAGGCTGAACACTTGGTTTAGGTAAAGTTGGGGGTCCTGTTGATGACCGCACAGTTCCACTCTGAACAGTGTAAGGAGAACTGCTGTATGGTGACTGGGAGGAGTTATATGAATAAGGCATTTGCTGTTGTTGTGATGTCATTCTTGTTTGATGCTGAACAAATGATTTTGAGTTTGGACTGGCTGAAAAACTTTGCTGTAAATTTCTAGTTTCTGATGAAGATCGAGATGCAACTGGAGTTACAGGCTTTACTTGTGGCTCCAGTGTCCTTTCCTCACTTCGACTACGACTGAAATTTGCATGATCAATATCTGTTTCAAGTAATCCTTCAGATGAGTGAGCACGCTGATGTATCCTTGGTGTCAGATGTTTCATTTCAACATACATATCATCCTGGTTTCTGGGAGTGAATCCATACGAACCATGAGAGTTTTGGCGAGAAAATGAACTTGGATCAAATAAAGTCTTAGTATTTGGTTCCTCTTTTCCAGAATTACTGGACTTGTTGGATCTGGGTGTGCTTGAACTCAAAGCTTCCTGCTGACCCTGATCACTCTGTTCAACATTATGCTGACTCTGATTAAATGATACAGTATTTCGACCGTCCTGTCCATCATCATATCCGAAAGTAGAAAACGTTGGCTTTGGTACATCCGTCATAAAGTGATCACTACTAGTAGAATTCCTGTATGGAGAATTAACACTGACTGAATTACCAGCTGACCTAGGTGCACTATATGTTGAAGAAGTTGTCTGATTTGAAAACAAATTAGAGCCACCATTCAGATTTTTTTCACTAATGGACAACTGCCTTTTTGGCTCCAATGAGGAATCAGCTCTTTCAAATGACTGTTGCTGTGAATTACTATTTGAAACATTGTTACTGATACCACTATCTGTTTGACTACGCACTATTCCACTATGTAAAGTGTAAGGACTAGATTCCCTGGACTTTGGTGTACTATGTGACATAGGTCCTTTTGACCCTGACCCTTTCCTCACAGTTGAATAAACTTGGGGCTGTGGTAGAGCAGACTGTTGTGTAAGAGTACCTTGACCATGAGCCCCTGCCATGGTCATATATGTAATGTCATCATCCACTTTTCCATTTGTTTTTTCAACACTTTGTGGCTGAGGTCTATTTCTTACTTCAATTCGAGGTTCTACTGGATAATGTCTTACTTCTTCCATTTTATTATTCAAGTCTTGCCTACTAGCTCTTTTTGCAGATTCATACATGTTCCTTTGTCTTTCTTGCACTTTCACACGATTTCTGTCTTTACTATAGCTTGGAACCTGCCAAGCTCGAATCTGCTGCATTGCCTGTTGTCGAGACTCATAAAACTCACGTTTTCGATATCGTCCACTGTGATTATCCGACTGTGACAAGGTCTCGTCTGAACGAGACTTAAACAATCGTCCATTAGCAGTTTCATGAACATCAGAGAAAATATTTTCATTTGGTAGAGCAGAGTCATCATGGTGATGCTGAAGGCAATGTCCATAACCTTCAAACTTCTGCTCTATCCAGTTCTGAATCTGCGATTTCATGTGATCATCCCGTGGTCTATAGTAATTGTCATGTTCACTAAATCTCTGATCAATCCTTTGTCGACACAGATTTTCCTCTTCTGTGAATCGATCCTGTGTATATTTTTGTAAAGCCTGGACTCGCATGGACGACCTATGATCGACCTGATGGATCTGTTCCTGCATTACACGGTTAGTGGACTGTATCTGACCATACACATGGTCCTGTGTATCATGAACTTGTTTCTCTAATCGGTGTATGGCTGGTAAGCAGTTACATGTTGGAGTGTAACCAACTGGTCCCTGAAAGTTTATACAGTAAATTTTCTGTTAAAAACAAACTAAACTGCCTTAGCTGCTCTATTTATGATTGCCTAACTCCATTGTAATCATTTATTTCATTTAGCCATTACAAACAAGGTATCCTGGCAATCAAATAAATCTTTTTTTTGCAATTCTGGATAAGGTTTAGGTATACATTTACTCACTATTGTAAAAAAATTAACTTTTAAAATAATAAACCCAAATATAACTAAAATAAACCCAAAGCTTAGCTTGTATACATAGAAAAATATCTGATATTTACTTCAATTTTAAGCTTTTTCTTTTAAGACTTGCTGCCTATTTTAAAAATGAGCTCTAAAACAGGCAGTGAGCTCTAAACAGAAATAAGCTACAAAGGTTAAGTTTGAGACCTCTTACCTGTTTGATATTTCCAGCAAGATCTCTGTAGTACTGGACACCTTGTTTTGGTACATATTTACTGAAGAAACCTTGGACCGGTACATTATCTACAGGATATTTATGACCTGGTACATTTTTCTGTGGTACCACACCTCTGTGAGCTGGTGGTTTCTCCTAAAATTAAACCATGGACATAAGTTATTGAAGAACTGTTAAAATGAAGATATCAAATTCAAGCAAACTGTTAGTGATAGGTGTCATACAGAACAACCTTTAAAAATCTCATAAAACAAGATAAAATTTACAAATGAAAATGGAAAATCTATATAATTTATATCAAACTCTTAAGATTGCTTCTAAATTGATAACAGACTCATACAGTGTTTTGCAAGAAAGAAATTCAGTGCTAACTTTCATACTTGGGTGATTTCAATTAAGGTGCTACTTAAAACAAACAAATAAATGTTTCTGACCCCTTTCTTGACAGACCCCTAATGCCAATTCAATTAATGATAAAAGTTAATACCTTTGGTTTTCTTTTCTTGAAAAAGAGAAATCTTTTGCCCCTGTCAGGTTTTGTGTCATGTTTTGCAGGTATATCCATATTTGGTACAACAACCGGGCCCTCCATGTGATGTACTTCAGGTTTGAAACTGACCTCTCTGACAGGTGGCCTGGCTGGCTGAAAACAGAACAAAAATTTAAGTTCAGAGAGAAAAATTAAATCCTTATCTAAAATCAATACAAGGATACCCTCGAGTTGATCTTAAATCATACTTGCAGATTTTCTCTGGAATCTAAGTTAAATGAATTTTATATTGCAGATGCTGTATTAAGTTATGTTATAGATGTTCAACTTATTTCAATCATTAGATATAGTTACTCACTAGATATGAAAAAAATGATGGCATCCTTTATTTTTCCTTTTATTTATTCGAACAAGACAAAACAGTATGTACAGCACAATACCTTAATGCATCATGATTCCTTCTCAAGAAACACAACTCTTATCACTGCATTAATTCATGCTGATTTAACTCCCTTGACATAATAGTAATTTATACATACCCTGGAGTAAGCCTGAATGATAACAATAATCTCTCCATGGTCCTTTCTTCTGGCAACATCTACAGCACTCTCATTTTGCTAACAAAAAAGAAAAATGTGCTTTTTAGTCAAACTTTCTGAAAGTTTATAATCAGCTAGGCATCACTTTGCTCAACTTCTTTCAATTCATTCATATGATCCAAAACCTGAATATCTAACAAGACTCTCCTTGCTGACAGACTGTGACTGTACTCAGGTTTAATGTCCCTTTCTACAACATGTTCTATCATGACAGGAGACTGAACCGCAATTTCCTAATTCACAGTCAAGCACACTAAACCACAAGGCTACGAAGGACAAGCTTGCTTATAAACATCTAGAATGACTTATGGACCAATACTCATACATTGTTAAACCTTATCTACTGATTCTACTGATCTAGTTAAAGTTATTCACAAGTATATTTCAAAGGGGTTTAGAGGCTTTTTTTCTACAGTTGGTTCCTTACAAATTTTCATGAAAGGGATTAACAATGAATCACATCCAAAATACAGAACTGGCACTGGACCTGATGATATTCTTCATAAATTGGTATGTTCTGTTCTATTGCAATTCACTCAATTGAGTTTCAACTGTATTATCAGATATGGATAAACTTGTAAAGTTTTTAAAAGCAATTTGTAAATACCTTATTCCTGATGGAAACATCAATGCCTGACTCAACCAGTAGTTTTGCAATCTTTCTTCTTTTCAAGGCTGCTGCAATATGTAGGGCAGTGTCTCCATTCTGAAATACATGCAGATATTACAACAAAGGTATCATATCAGACAAACAAAATATAACCCATATGCATCAAACATAACCTAAAACATTATTATATGTAACTTTTAACAGCAATAAGAAGCCTTCACTAAAAATGGACTATTTCTTTTGTCAGAATGTTATCAATCAAGTCATTCAGCTTTAAACAAACAAAATTTTTTATAAGCAGACAGTTCTCTTCCACAGTTTTGTTCAGTTACACAGACAGTTTACCAAACCAAAATTCCCCGAAAAGTACAATTACCTGACAACCTTTCTTCTTTTATTTTCCATCTTAAAGATAAGTGAGGCCTGGGGTCATGACCCTCAAACAATGACAGAGTAATACAAGTCAGTCAAATGAACAAATCAGAGGTGAATAACATATATATAACATAATGTCTTTAAACAGTGAATCTCCAGTTACGTCCAGGATATTTTTTCTGAAGTTCCATATATGGAAATTTAATGAAAAGACTTGTTAATTTTAGCTCAAATACATTTGAACTTTATTTCTGATGATATTTACCTTGTTTTGTTCATTCAGTTTTGCTCTAGCACTGATGAGGATCCTGGTCACGCCTGCATGTCCGTACCTTGCTGCAGTGTGTAATGTTGTATCACCATACTGTAAAAATATTATCAATTATCAACATGATCAATGTTTATTCTCTATGGTTGCAAGTCTAATTATAAACTAATGCATATACACTTAATTAACACAGCTGTTGCCTAGAAAACAACACTAAACATGAGATCAAAAGGGAAAAAATGTAATCAAGTAAAACAGATCAAAAGAGAAAGCAATCAATTTTATCAGTAAACTAAAGAACCTTTTTGTATTTTTAGATTTTTCTACTTGCAGACAGAAGTCTAGACAAGAAATTTGAAAATGAAATTTTTCTGATCTACAAGAAAGGGTTGACTTGCATTGGGTTTGTACTGTAACACTGCTTAAGTAATTGGTTCGAAACTTCTCAGACACACATTTAAATATTCATTTGTTTCCATAGTGGTTTGGCTGCCCTTAGCCATCACCCTTACTATTTAACAGAAAGACTGAAATAAGAACAGTGTTCCTACATACTGACTTGATCTTTACTTACATTATTTTTCAAATCACTGTCACAGCCAGCATAGAGAAGAACCCTGGAGCTCTCATTGTGTCCATTCTGAGCTGCAAGATGAAGTGCTGTAAAACCAGCCTGAAATCAGACAGCATACATGTCAAATATTAATGATGTCTTATTCAAACAGGAATAACCCATATCAAAAACAGAAGAAGTCATTTACTTGATATCAAATTATTCAATAACTGTACTACAATTTAGAAGTGCCACTCAGAAGAAGCCATTTACTTGATATCAAATTATTCTTTAATAGTACTACAATTTAAAAAGGCCATTCAGAAGAAGCCATTTACTTGATATCAAATTATTCTATAATTGTACAACACTTTAAAAGTGCCATTCAGAAGCAGCCGTTTACTCGATATCAAATTATTCTATAATTGTACTACAATTTAAAAGTGCCATTCAGAAGAAGCCATTTACTTGATATCAAATTATTCTATAATTGTACTACAATTTAAAAGTGCCATTCAGAAGAAGCCATTTACTCGATATCAAATTATTCTATAATTGTACTACAATTTAAAAGTGCCATTTAGAAGAAGCCATTTACTCGATATCAAATTATTCTATAATTGTACTGCCATTCAGCTTTCAAGTATCTTGTTTTCCAATTCTGGAATCTAACTTCAACTAAAATATCACTGACTGGCCCTTCATTCTTTAGAAACTGGAATACTTCAAATGAGTGTACGCTATATATTTATATAAACATTTGATCATTACAGGTTATTTGCTTTGTATGGAGATACATCCACAAGTACTTTCTGCTGAGTTAAATAATCACGATCCATTATTTCTTATCAAACATTACTATGAAATCATTTGGATTCAATGACAGAGAATCACAACTTCAGGTTACTAAATAAATATAGTCTGTGCAGATATACTCATCTGGTATATCAAAATATATTGGCTACTATACATGCATGACAATTGAAAACGTAAATGAAAGTGGAAAAGTGTTTTGCATATGCAATAAAGTTGTTTATAATTTGCTATGGGTAAGTTTGTTCCTTTCAATGCCTTACCTTGTTCACCACAGAGAAGTCGACTTCATACTTGATAAGAAGTTCTAACGTCTTACTGAAGCCATTCCAGGCTGCTTCATGAATGGCTGCATTTCCATGCTGAAACAATAAGAAAAATCATTTAAAATGATATTTAACATTTTAAACAAAAAAATCATATTAAGAATGGTTTGAAGTTACAGGAGCTTGTCTAGAATGTTTATGATATGCAGAAATGTAGTTCTGTCTGCTTTGACAAGTGCGAAGATGTTAACAGCCATAACATCATGCTGAGAGTTCAAAGGACAGAACTCCCAATATGGTGGTAACTGATTCAAATCCCAACCTGGTAGTCTTCTGAATTCTACATTTTTGATGTAGCCACTGGTCAGAACCCATGACACAGAGTAAGGATTTAATGAAGTCATAAAAACACAATAGATGTTTATACTAAACTAAAAAAAAACACTAATAAACAATGCAGCATTTACAGAACAAGGATTTTAACATTAAAAATACTTTTGATAATTGTGAAGGTACTACTTTCACTACTTTTATAGTCATATACAATGTAACAGAAATGAATCAGAATTGTACAATAAAAACATACCTCATCCTGTGTATTCACATCGCAACCTCGCTCCAGTAAAGCTGCTATAACCTCCACATGACCTTGGGATGCAGCTCTGTGCAAGGCTGTATAACCACTCTGAAAATACATATGACATGGATATATGTCTGGGCTTTGTTGAACATTAGGGAGACATATTTTGGAAGTTTTCCATATCATATGAGGCCATATCTCTAGACTAGGAAGGACTGTTTTTTTTCCTTTTCTTGCATATTTCTCATGAGTCAAGCTATAACTGTGGCTTGAACCTTCATTTAAATTCAAGGAAAAGTATGAATATTTTATCAGAAAATACAGACCAAATATCTGTAACATGAAATTTCAATTTAAAGTACTACCTGTTTAACTTGATCTCCGAATATTTAAAAAAAAAAAAAAAAAAAAAATGTGTAACATAACAGGGAAGTTTTCTCCTAAATTCAAATAATTTTAATTTGAAGACCGAGTGCAAAACTCTCGTATCTTGTTCCTATACTTTATACAGTAACAACAGTTCTGCACAGAGTACCTCAATATGGCATTTGTTCATTGTTTTTATCATGCCACGGTGACTTATGGATTTATTTCTAAACATTCCCTATTTTATTCATCCACAATGCTAAAAATAAGTGATCTATACTTACTGCATCCTGTACATTGATATCACAGCCTTTGTCCAGTAAAAACTTTGTTACATCAGTATAGCCATTGAGAGCTGCGTAGTGCAAGGCTGTTCTTCCATCCTGGAAATGGCAACAATTGTAACATATTAGAAAACTTACAACAAGACTGTTCTAATAGTCATAATTTAACATAAATATTATCATTTTACATTTTCATCAAAATAAATTCAGTCACTGTATTTATTATTTGTTATTTTTAGTTTATAAAGCAGTATATAAGTGAAGAATATATTTTATTTTTGACTTCAAGACAATTAGCATTAATTGTCATAATATATCAGATTTACTAAGAGTGTTAAGAAAAAAAGTATTTTTCTATACAAAATAGGAAATATAGTTTGCAGAGGTTTATAGCATGAAAATTACATAATATCATTAAAATATATATGATAAATGGAATTATAATACATGTATCTTGACGAGGCTAAAGTCACATTACCTCACACCTACAGCTGACTCCAGATTCATCAGAATCACAAAATGATCTATGTGCCATAACTCCTTATTTAACACATGTAAATTCCATCCAAATATTTAAATCCCAACTTATATCTACTTAATTTTCACTTTTCACAAATTTATTATAAGGTTAATCCTATATCAAGAACAGTCCAGAAATGATAACTACATATCACTTTTCTGCTATTATAACACCTGAGTTGGAAGCCAAGTGTGTTTGGAGTGATTACTGCCCCTGATTCAGTGATAGGGAGCGATTGCTATCAGGTGATAAAAACAATTAAAACCATGCCAGTTTTAAAGCTGGGTTCTTCATAAAAATCACCCATGCATGTACAAACATGCACTAAATCAAACAGAATTGTAAATTACTGGAGTGTGCCAAGCTGTGTCAATAATTATGGTGTATAATATTTTTATTAGATAATTATTTGTCACACTTTTCCCACAAGAATTGACATCTGTTATTCTTGGTCAATATTTTCATTTTTTGAACAATCTGCCTTATGTCAAACTTTCATTAATGAAACCTAAAGGTGTCAACAAAAAGCAAAATTTAATCAAATTATAGTCTAGGTGAAATGAGAGTCATATGTTTTGACATTATCTTTCATCGCTGTTAAAACAACAAAAAAACATTAACATAAACATTTGAATTCATACCTTGAATTGGTAAAATATTTTAGACTTCAGATAAAGCATAAAATTTGTTAAAGAAATTTTTTCCTTTCCTTCTAAAATACACATATATATAGATATAACAATTACATATCAGATATTTTTTGTTGATTCTGAACACAAATTACTGATGATACACTGAAATTTTGAGCAAATTTTAACAAATTCTATTATTGTTATTAATTTGTTAATTTCATTTGTAAATTTCTTTTTGAAACAAAAACCTAGATTCAGGTACCAAATTTACTGAATGATACTTTGACTTAATAGGACTTGGATCAATTTTCTTCCAGTATATTACTTTAGAAGATATTTGTGACTTTGTCAATTCCCCATGCTGTATCATGTAAATTGTGAAAAAAAGATATGTTCTGCTCTGTTCTGTTCTGATAAGATCTATGACATTAGTGTGACAAGTGAACTGGGGTATAAAAGATCAAACTTATTGTCACTAATGACCACTTTTATCTATAAATTAACCCAAAGGAAAGAAAAAGAGCAAACCTGTCCTGACTTTGATGGCAATTTTACGTCTAATTAAGCAGTTAAATGACCATTAGGTGGTAAATGAGGCATTATACTACACTGCTACTTTGATTTTATAACCTATTTATTAAATATATACTTATAAACTGAAACATATAAACTCACATTTTTGTATTATTTATTTCTAAAATTAAAAAATCATGAAAATTGTAAACATGATTGAAGAGTAAATTAATTAATTTTTTACTGGTAAATCTGTCTGCCTTATCCTTTACATTTGAAACCAATTATAAATGTTATGCTTAATGCCTAAGTTGTCTTGAAAATCAATCACTTTTAATTTCCAAATCAAATAAAAAAGAAGTTGTTCTTTATTTTTTTATTTACGTTAAAAATTTAAAATCCTTTCATTATATGACATTAACTGTCTATCCTCAAAAAATTCTAAAAACATCTTTGATTTAAAGTCAGAAGCTCAAATCCAGGGGTCAAAGGTTGTATACCAACTACTCCTTAAAAAATTCTTATGGTCTATTCAAACCAGCCCAGTGAGTTTAACCACATCATCCCACATGACTGTATCAGGGGACCTTTCTGTATCCTGATCTGCCCTAAATACTGAAATTGATTACATAATTGTTTAACCTTGATTTCACTCAAAGTCAAAGTAACAAATAATAACATTAAAGAATTAAGTAAACTGACCTCATCCGGTTCAAAGCTTGCCCCTGCCTGTAAACAATGTGCAACTTCATCAAGGTTGCCTTTACTTGCAGCGTGACGTAACTGGTCTGATAACGTCAAAGCCCTCTGAGAGAGGACATCCATACTACAGTCTGGAAACAGAAAATCAATTTCATACTAAATGAACATTGCCTGCAAGTTCAATTCTATTTCTAGCATAAATCTTCCTGAAATTTGCAAATTTACTACAATATTCTAGAATTATTAACAATAACTTAAAACCATGCAAACTTCAAGATCAATTTTCATTAATTCTGATTTGAAACTGAAAGGTATGGAAAGTTCAATAAAGGTCATCTAAGGTTGAGTGGAAATGGCGTCAACATTCCAGCAGCAATTTGCAATTCTAATCACATACTGAACATTAAACTAATCACCTAGCATTTATCTTATATGGATAGAAGTACCTGACTAATGACTGATAAAATATGTAAATTATGACGGTTATCAGTAAACAAGGAAAAACGGCAAAACGATCAATATAAGTGCATGGAGTTAAAGTTTTGATACAGGATGTTAAACAACAATATGAAACTACTGTGATTAAAAGTTCTTCTGAAGTCTAGTATTGTACTGACAGTCTGATTTTATGAATATTGTTTAAATCATATTTTCACACCCATAAGACACTATTTCCTGTTCACCACTTCCCCTATCCATTATGGTATAATAAGGCTGGCTAAGCCAGTCTTGTCACTTAAAAGTGGATCAGTGGTCCAGCAGTAACACCCTGGACTGGTAACTGACTGGACAGTTTGATCACCAACTCCTCCAATAACATTACTAATTGTCTTTTGGATGAGAGATTAAACCATTAGGTCCCATGTATAAAAAGGTAAGTGCTATATGCTGAGCACAGAAAAAAAACAAGGGATGCTTTCTGTATCTTGCATTATATGCCATAACCTAAAATCACTATACTCTGCAATGGGTGTCAGTCATATAGGCAACTCAGGTGACTTAGAATAGATAGTTTTGTCACTTCTGATCAGGAACTATTCTTTTAATTATCTGGTGTATTACAAGTTTTCACATTTTTATTAATAAAGGTGGTTGACAAAGTCTTGTCCTTACTGACTTGAGTCAGTAAAAGATTGAGCCCCAGTGAGGTACTATTAGCATAAACTGTCAGCAGGAAATGGTCTAGAAGTGCTTTCAATTCCCAGAAATGAAGGATTGGCAAATGTCATACCTTCATAAATACTTGTACTCTTTGAAGGGCTTACATGTTCAATCAATTCCACAAGTAGACTTTGTGGTTACATGAAGATTAGTGGATGTTTTAGTAAACTAATAATATTTCACCATCTAAAATGTATGATTAGAAAAAAAAAATTGGACAGACTGGCTTAAATGTTTGACAATTTCAGTTATTATGCAGAAATCTAATGAGAAACTGCAGAGTATAAATTAAAAACATTTTTTATGACTTACAGCTAAAACGGTTTCTGTGTTAAGATTTTTTTTACTACATTCTCACTGTATGTATTGAATTCTGCAATCTATCATCAGTAAAACTATCTTGTTTGCATAATTTCCCCAACACTAACTGTGTGCACTATCGGTTATCCTCTTACTGTATGTTTTTCTATTTCGAAGCCATCACATCTAATTGTATATTGTATGACAAGTGTTCTGTATGCTATACTTCCATCAGTGCCATATTTGTAGAGTGTTTTCATGTTCTCTGAATTGCACCTAAGCAAGTATTCTGTATCTTTCAATCAACCAATAAACTTTTTGTTTATAATTTGAAATCAACCAATCAATTTGTTCATGCAGACGGAGATACTGTAGTTTTAATTTGTATCCCTTATATGCAGCATGTTTCTGCAATAATTATGAAGCATGACCCAATTTGACCAAAAAAAACCCCCCAAAAACATTACATTTATGAAACATTATACAATCAAATAGCCACCTGCTTCAGGTTATTCACACATATAATTCCAAATCATTCTATCTACACACAATGGGTGTACCATCGTCCAATAAATCTCCACAGTAAGTTCACTACAAAAGTTTCATTCACTTATGAAAACCTGACATAAAATGAAAAACATTTTATTGGTATAATTCGCAGTTTATTCAAACTCAGGTGAGGAGCGTAAGATCTACAGTGACAGCTTGTCGAGAACAGGAAAAAAATTGAAAATGATACCTGCTGAATCAATATCATGCACATTTCAACATATTATCATTTGAATGGGCAAAGCACTTGGTCCATATCTTTGTAAGAGGAAATTTTCTTTATATTATTTTATGCAGCCGTACTTAATTCACGTAATCATTCAAAAACGAGTTGACATTAAAGGTCTCTGATAGATTAAAAAGCTTTAGAAAAACAGACTATTTTCCTTCAAGTAGTATCAATATTTGAGTTTTTATCCTTCTTTTCTTGAAAAAATAGTTAATTTGTTTGACATCGGAAACATTGCCCTTCCATGGGGCCAATTAGTATACTCTTGTAATAAATTACTTTTTAAAATATGAATTAACCAAAATATCACAAAATGCCAACACAGGCAAAACTTCAAAAACAGCAGTGCATTCTTTAATACAAAGGCAGCATTTTTCGTCTTCACACAGAAATCTCTTCCTGGTACAGGCAAAATGTTAACAGTGCAATAGATATATACCAATGTTGTAACCTTAATTTCTATCCGAGTTTACTTATTATCAGTACCGGTTGCCCCTATGACTGATGCCCCCAGGGATGATACAGTAAGCATTTCATTCCAGAGGCAACCCTGGTTCTTTTTTCATGCTCTGTGTAAAGCACTGATACATGGGACCTCAGTTTAACTTCTCCTCTGAAAGACAGTTAGCAGCAGGGGATCGAATTTGTGACCTCTGGATTACCAGTCCAGCACATTACTATACTGGACCACTGCTCTGCTCCTTAATGTTGTAATGGTATCATGTGGTATTGCATTTTATATGCCAAATCATTGGCATTTTTCACCTTCTATTTTTAGAATTCAGAAAGTGCAAATGGACTTCCAATAGAATTAATTAGAGGAAATCTCTATGGCAAACTTGACAATTACATTTTCATCTTTTTTCTAGATCATTCAGAATTAATTTATTTCTAGCTCATACAGCTGATAATTAAGTCTTTGATCTTTTTTGTACCATGCATTTTAAAGACTTTTTTAAGGAAATAAAGACATTACCTCTGTTAAGATAGCATAATCAAGTGATTACTTCCTATGAAGTGTAAATGTATTTTAAACTGTTCTTTTTGTAGAACAAGTGCGTAAGAGAAGTGCTGTACCAAATGGCCGCTGTTAATACATACGATTTCAAACATGTCAAGTAACTTAATTTCTATATCTTTAATTTATATGATCAATCATTGCTTGGTTTAATATGTCTGTGCCCTATTTAAAATCCTACCCAATAAAAGTTATAAGCCATCTGATAGGACATGATCATGGCAGGGGAGCAATTTGTAGATTCTGGTATAACAGTATTACCTGACTGAAAACATAATCCAAGTATTTCCGTTTCCTCTTAACCAGATGATGAAAAGGCTTTTTACAACTAAGGCATTAACAAGACTGATTTAACTGGCTGGCAATTGAATAAATCAATTGACAAAATTAAATCCAACATGCAAATTTTTTAAAACTGCCAGTTTCAACACTTACGTTAATGGTAACTTTTAAACTTTTAATATCGTTGGATTATTTTCACCTCATTTAAAATCCAATTAAATGTGTCACAGATCTCCAAAACAGCAATCACTTATACATTCTCTTGTTATTTAATAGTTAAATCAATTTTATTTTAATTTATTGCTAACATTTGGATACAAAATTTCCTTTTAAACAGGAAATACTTAAAGAAATCTTTCTGCAATTAACCCAGTCTGTGAACATTGCTGAATAAATGTATATGGTAAATTCATTTGAGTTTCATCATGTTCACCATACATTTGATTTATAAAGATTTCACTTATTCACAGGTGGATATAACATGCCGGAGATGAACAATTAGTACATATATTTTAAAGACTTTGAATCCTATGCTATAAATGTAGATTACTAAACCAAGCTGGCTCTGCCAAACTTCTAAAATGGAACTGTCAGTCACTCAATTTATCTTTAATGTACATAGTATAGATTAGAAATTTGCCAAATGAAGAATGTGACCACTGCAGACCATGTCCAGTCTGCATGGGACGAACTAGATGCAAAGAGATTAAACAATAACAACAACAACAGACATCAGCAAGGTGGAGGTACACTGAAATCTCACATCACTGAGACATGAAAGTGACTTAACACCATGCTCCGTCTGATTGACGACAGAGGAACTAAGACATGTCCCAGTGCTTTAGAGAGATGATGCTCTGTTCTAATGTAATAATCAAATTGTACAAGATAATCATTTAGTGTAATGTACACCACTCAAAACATTCTAGGTTTAAGATCGGAATGTGTTTGATATTAAGCTTTGCCTCAAAATGGCAATGAAATGCTTGCTTTCATAATACGGTAATGCATAAAAAATGTGGAATGTACTTTGAACATTTACAGTCTGTAATTATTGAAAATAGCAAGCAAAAAACTGAAAATGATATCTGAATTAAAATATTTTCAAAATTACCAATGATCATATATCTGAGACAGAAACACAGATAATTTACTGTTTGGCCTTAAGAAGGCCAGAGTGAAATAAAAACAAAGAAATGTTCATTATAAGCAAAACCTGAAAAGCCAAACTGTTAATTTTTATCATTTTAGAGGTCACAGGCATCTTTATTCACTTCAAATTGATAATATATATGTTTAAATTACACGATAATTACCTTGATTTTGATAATTCTCAGCATATTTCTTGTCACTCTTCAGGCAACAGCTGCTGACACAACATAAATTCTGCCACATATTCTTTCAATACTTTAAACTTTTACACATCTAACATTATTTTCCTCTCAAGCAATGAGATGGAACAACATTTTTATGTCACTCTTGATATTATGTAAATGAGCTGATTTCTTTCATGTAAAAATGTTTTAAGATGGATAATCTCATAACTTCAATAACTATTTCAATTCACATATTCACAGTGCTAGGTAATGCTTCAAGCCGAAGTTTCAAATCTTGACTGGAGCGCTGAAAGTCATTTAGAGACTCTCATTACATCCCAAGACAGACAGTTATCACTGTGATGTACAATAACTGACGACAACTTGTATAACTAATCCATGACAAAATGTCAACAACATAACCATCTGTGTACAAACATGTCCAGCTTGCCTAAATAGCCCATCACAAATGTCATTGTTTTTGCTTATCATATCAAAAGTCAAATGTAGTTAAATTGTCTATTTAATACACTTCAAAATCTGCAGTTACTTTCAGCAAGCTTTTTTTTTTTTTCAAGAAAGTATTTTTTAAATGGTCTCAAATATAATAATGTTGTCAAAATAACAGCACAATTAAACTTGTCATGTATTTTAAATGTAAACAAATCCGAACTTTCTATTCCAAGGTTCACAACAGTGCTTGACCTTAATAATTTTGAAAATTTACTTAGTTCTTACAATTAAATAAATAAAGACAGCCAATTTCGTAAAACTTGAAATGACAAGTGCTTAGGTCTGTGACAATCAAATAGGCTTATTTTCTCAACCATCATGTAAAATAGCTCAATTAAGGAAAAGGTTTAAAAAGTGACGCCCTCTTTTAGAATTTCATAAATCAAGAACATCACGACTCAGCTGTGTCTGACATATCCAATGTTAGACAGAATCCTGATCATTTAATGAACCATCAACTAAAAATCATGTAGACTAAGAAATCAAATTATATTTGTGTTTAATTTCTAACAAAATTATTAGAGCCAGCTAAAGTTCAACCGTCAAATTTGTAAATTCACTTTTGTTTGTCTTAGAGCACTATCCAATATGGTTTCAACTTGTTTTTCACAGAATCTAAAAAATCTAAATCCATTCCTTCATGCTTTAATCCTGTAGGTTTTCCAGTTTGTTTGTTTGTTGTTTTTTTGAAATGGAAGTCTCTTCTCTAGGTATTTCATTCTATCCAATAACAAATGTCTTAATTAACTCAGATATATAAAAAGAATAGTTTTAAGTTTTACAATATTAAACAGTTCATAAAAATTTATGCGTCTTCGTTCCAAATTCCAAAGAGTACATGAACTTCACTAAAGACACAATGCCCCATTTTCAAAGGGTACTGTCAATTAGTATAAGGCTGAAATCAGCACATGACAAAATAAAACAATAGGAGAAATTCATATTCCATTGTTTTCCACAAGACCACCTTGGGTAGTCAGAAATGTGATAGGGTTTAACAGAATCAATCCGATCATTTGTCAAAATTTTCTTAAGCAAGTAGAGTAAAGGCAAAGGTTATGAATTTTAAGTATTTAAGAATTACTTTTAATTTAAGAACAACATGCTACAGAGTTTTCTGTTGTCTATTAAGACATTGTTTTTTAACTAATAATGGACATTCATCTAAAATGGCACAGATAACCTTGCCAGGAGTTTTAAACTAAGAAGCTACTTATTTCCACACAATCTATTCTGGCAATCAGAGTGTAACTTAAATAAACTTTTATGATGATATTATTCAATTTAAAGAAATTTCTTGTATTTGAAGTTCAAAGTCTGATATTTACTTAATATCAATTTTCTACAGTAAATATTTAACTTTCTACAAAGATAATTTTAAAAGTAAAATTGATTTTTTTCTCTGTTTGAGATTACAATAGAATATAGCTTAGATTGTACTTAAAATATAATCATTAAGCATAACCAGTCAGAGTGAATTTTAAATGTGGACCATCATAACCTGACCTTTGATCTACTTACAAAATATAAAGGGGTCATAACTACAATGTATTTCCACTCCTGATAAATCTATCAAAAATTAAGGACCATAGTGACCTGTGCTCTAACCATTATTTGCTGCTGCCATGAGGCAGGGTCAGGCATTTAGAATACATTTTTACCTTGACATGTAAAGGTAGCACTGAAAAGTTTTAATTTCATGAAAAAGTTTTACTGACATGAAAAAACTATGTTTGTAGATGTTGAAAAATCTGAATGAAGACCTTAATGGTGATAAAATTTCAATTCCATGAATTCTGGTGATACTGAATATAAATAAAATGTCTGGGGTCCAAACTGCTTTGCCGTTAGATTTGAAGTTAATCAAATTGTAGGTTATACACTAAAAATAATCATCTTACAAATAAAGTTCATTGTGACATTGACCTCTGAAACAGACATTACAAATTTATAATTATAAGGGGCATCTACTTATTATGACCTGCAGCCTTCCTATCCAGTCTGAGAGTGCCACAGTTTTCTAAATGGGACCTTGACCTTGATGCAGTGACCTCAAAATCATAGGGATTTCCCTATCTTTACCTAATTACCTACTAAGTTCTAATTCCCTAGGCAAGTGAGTTTCTTTTATAATTCATCTAGAACCACTTGGTTTTAACTGATTGGTACAAATGACTGAAAAATGGGCCATTGTGTTTAAATCCTGCCATCAAGAGTTTTCATTCCTATTTAGTTCTGTGATATTTAACTTAGTTGCCTATTATTTTGTTTTTGTTTTTTGTTTTTGTTTTTTTGAAACTGCTGTTACAACATTTATTTCCAACAACCTCAAAGCATTTTTGGAAAGTATGTCTGTCATTTGGCTGTAATTGTTTGTCCAGACAAAATAAGGCAACCTCTCTATGGTAACACAAGATCCATCCAAAGACCCAGGCTGTGTACATGTATTATAAGAGTAGAGATTAATATTACTAAGAGGACTGGTAACCATTCATGGCAAAAAAACCCTCTTTCTGGGTGTAGGCAATTTTCAGTCACAGAAGAGTTGTTAAGAGAAGTGTTAACTGCACAAAAGTCAAAATTTATGTGTATTTGATTAAACTGACAGCTTTGTGAGAATGGTTAAAGTTTGATCCCTTTCATGAAAATTGATTAACAAAGGTTTTGTCTTCCAGCATTCCCCTGTCACAGGTTTTATATAGCAAGTTTCAAAATGAGACAAGAAAATCCCGCATATCTGGAGTCAACTGGATTAAAATGCAATTGTATCCATGGAGGATAATCTGCTGAACAGTAAATATATTAACCCCTTATTTTATCTGGTCTGTATGATTTTATAAAGAATGTGTCATTATGGTGTAAAAATTAATACAGCAACAAAAATATTCAGCGATGACAAAAACAAAATTGAAAAAGATCCTTATTAAGTTTCACTACAAAACCTGTTGTCAGCTAGCTGCAGACGCATCACTTCTGAAAACTTAAATTGTCCATAACAACAATATTACAAATAATACAATAAACAGCTATGATTTGTGTTGAACTATTTATGTCAAATCTATTCATGCAATATGAATCTTTGCCAACAATAATTCTATGAAATGTGCAAAAGTTAAACAGCAGTCTGTCACCTGAGCTAAATTGACAGATATATCATCAATTAAGCTGCAAATTCATTTTAAATATAATGGCTGATATAATCAACCATCGTGTCATGTTGAAAAACTTATGAATTTGAAAATAAAGCATTAACATAATTATAACTTAATAATATTCCATATTGATAACAAATATTATATTCTTTACTTTTCAGAAATTCAAAACTAAGATTTAATGCCACACACATTTAAAGAAATATAACCTACAACTTCGCCCAAGCCAGCAGCTAAACCAAGGTACATATGTATAACATAGTAAATAAATCTTACCAGAAATGCATGTATGTGTTAGTCTTTGGTGAACGTGACATACACAGAATCAATATTTTAACTAGACTGTCACATCTGCAAGGGGCATATAACTCTGCAAAACTTTGTCAAAGCTGCGCAAGTCTGCATGAAATGTTAGTAATTAAAAACTCTTATCTCTTGTTGCATATCACATTCAAACTTTTGGCAACTGACAGTCCAATCAAAAAGATAATAAACAAAATTCTTATAAGGGGTGTACAGAAAGTACTGCTAAGTCTCAAACGTACCACTAAGAGTATCAGATGAGTATGGTAGAACATTGACAACTTCTACAGGAATAAATCCAGCAGATGGAATTTCACTACAACTAATTATGTCCCTCCTTTCTGCATATTAAATAAACTAGTATTTTAGAACTCAAGCAAAATGTTTATGTTAAACGCCAGAACAATAATTTTTCTAAAATCAACATGACAAACCATAACTTCTCTGTTTGATTGGTTGTCGAATGGTCAATACCTTTAGAATTCATTGCACATTCTGGAATTCCAGGCAGGACTTGTCTGACCAGCTAAAAGAATCAATACAATTGTATATTAGTATTAATAATTACCTATTTAATAATTCAGGAACCTAATAAAGAAGGCCTGTTTTGTATCTCATATGATCTTGGGAGAAATATATCTCTTTACAACTTGTCATTCAATGAGAAAGAGCACAAAAGAAACAAGAATACAGATCCATTTATTAATGTTGTTTAAAACACAGACAATATTCCAGATACAGAGTCAGGGGAATATGAAACCTCACTCATCTGAAGATTTATTGTAAATGACCCACAAAAAAATAATAAATGAGAAAACAACCAATATGTTCAAAGCCTTATTTCACCGACAACAATGAAAATTAAAGTACCGTTGAAATGCCAACAAACTATAACTGAACAAAATTCCAGATTATTAATATAACATTGATAGACAGTTTGGTTCCTTTCCTTTGGAATGAAAGGTGCAATGCTAAGAAAAATGCGATTCTACCAAAAAATTATTCTGTTGCCGATTTAAGAACTATGTTTCAGCTGTACTTTATGTAACTGTTCATGGTTTCACTGAAACACTGCTCTGATCTACATTCTGAAGTTGAAATAATTACCAATATATAGTTGGTCAACATACTGCAATAAATATGTTATGACTTGACCTAACCATAGCAAAAAAAAACACTGCAGAGTAAATAATGCATAATATTCACTTTTCATTTCTCAGCAATGAATACAAACATTTTGAACATCAGCCTACGTAACAAAATCTGAAGTGGAAAACAACATTAACAACAAAAAAAGTGGAAACTTTTTATCCAAACATCTGCTGATGTTATTTTAATACAATATGAGCACAGAAAATGCATTGTTGTGGCCATATTTAGAAATAAATCATAACAAATTTGAAAAGTCATCTTTCAGTGATGCATTCAGAATAAAGTACATGTGAGCTTTCAAAACCTGTGCAAATTAAATATTCAAATCATAACAAGACTTAAATGGTAAACTGAACATTTGAAAGCATTCATTGAAACCTGCAGAAATCGGAGTCCAAATCATCTGCCAAAGGAAATAGATCATGTAGGTCTTTCTCTCTCTCTATAGTGTTTTATGTAAATTATAAAGGTTTAAAATGAAAGAGTACGTCATATGCACTTCCTACGCTACTGTGAAAATCCTGATGATAAATTGTTTGAGACAGAATGTTTATCAAGTTGAAAACCTAGGATATTTTGAATCTGATCAGATAGACTTCTGTCAAGTTTTAGAAATGCACATTTTTGACCAAATAAAAGTTTCAGCTAAACATTCAGTTTCTAACAAGATGCAAATTTTCTGCTAAACTTAAAATTGTTTACAAGACAGTGAAAATCTTCTCTAACCTATAGTCTGATACAGCAAAAGCGTTGACTATAAAACCTTATAGTTCTGAACCTACAGAGGGTGTTGTGACAGCACTGATTTCAGAGTTAATCAAAAAACCTAACAACAAATTAATTCTAAGAACTGAAACACCTGTCGAGTTCTACCATTTATCCTAATGAAGTGTCATTAACCTATCTTGTATTTTGTGTAGATTACAATATGGTCAAATTTACAGTTGCAATTAATCTAACTTTACTACACCCATTTATATTTCGTTTTTCAGCATATTTTCATCAAACTCCATAAGAGCTCCAAAGATAACAGCATTAATACTAGTTGTTAGTAGATTTTCTTGTCTTGTATAACATTCACACTACCCAAGTTTCTTTCTGACCCTCGTTTGATCCTTTATGGAATGTGGTTAATGGTATCTGACAGGGTAATATAACAAATATGTCAACTTAAGTAAGTCTGGACTAGTCTCTGTAGTCAGTTGGTTGGTCTCACAAAAAGTGTCAGGACAAAGAAGTCCACAAGCACACACAATGCTCAGGTGCATTATTATACAAAATAATGTAAATCTTTCAATGTTTAGAATTATATGAAGTTAGAATATAAACCAGCAAACCCTTTGGTTTTAATAGAGTCAAACTTTATGCTCAGTTTGATTTGTAAGTTTTGCTTTCTGAGACCTGATTTAAATGTTGTTTTTGCAAAATGTGTACATTAAATAAATTTGCAAGATAAACAGGAGCATTACGGGAGGCCTGGAAAGGCTTTCCTCTATGACAAAACTGGAATTTAATCACAAATAACAAGATCATTTATTGCACCAAAAAAGGTAATCTGACAAATTAGCTTCAACCCCCTGGAAAGAAGGAAAGAAGCTATCTCAAATGATATGTGAAAAAATAGGAAGTATACAACACTATTTCTTTATTTAAATTGTATTATTTCTGAAAAATAAGCAATGTTGTAACATGATTGTGTAGAGGGACAGTGGGGGCAGAGGGGGTTAAGGGGGTGTCATGGAGACATACGGTAGATGAATGGTGACAACTGCAACAATGACATGTTCAAATGAAAAGAAATGAATAGTTTCACAATTTATTATCTAATTTTTCCCAGTTAAATAGCAGCGGAATAGAAGACAAAAAAAAAAAAAAAACCCTGATCAATAACTAAAAAGGTACAAGTCTCAATAACAATCAAAAGTTATTAAACAATCATTCAAACAGTTCCGTATTTTATCTAACACCCTTAAAGAATCAAGACCAATGAATAAAGAGCTAGTGTCTTTTTGCTGTCTTAAATGTTTTGTGCTAGGAATATTTGTTTGCATAACATTAAAAGCTCTATGTCATGCAGGAAATAAACAACCTTCTTTAGTTATTCAAATACACTTTTAACAAAGGTAAAACACAGTTACATTTAAATGGAGTAAGACATATTTCTTTGGAATAACATTTCCATTACCAGTGCATACAATTTTGTATTTGTCAATGTAAATAAAATGAAGTCATTTGATAACACAGATGCTTTTTATGTCTGCAAATTTGGAATATAAGTTCTATCAATAAATCTGAGGACATGAGAGAAAAATGTCACAGCGGATAACAATATTTCACATAAAATACACCTCTACCAATAAACACTCAATTTTCATATTATCGTTTCAAATAATTTTCAATATGCAAGAGCGTGAAAAGGTTGAAAGCTTGTTCAAAATCAACAATAAAATGACGACATGAAAGGATTTGAACCGTATGCTTTTGAATATCATAATTATAGGTTGTTACTCCATTAATTAGATGGCTGATAGCTCATTTTACGTTTCAAAGGTAAAATGTGCATCAATCGATAGTTATAGTCAAAGACTTAATAAAAAGCCTTTACAGAAGAGTTTTCTTATAGAACACAATGTCAAACCCTTTCATTACATAGAATTCAAATTGTGTATATGACCCTGATTAAATACACACTTTAGGAAGTTGATATAAATAGGCACACCTAAAATACTGAAAAAATTGTTCACTTGAAGTGGGAGATTTGGGAACTGATTGCGTAATGACTGGCTCAATATTAGTAAGTTCACTAGCTTCTATCAGCCAAAATCCTAACAACAGTCAAGAATATCTACCTACACTTGGGAAAAATAGTTCTTATGTTGCATTTTATAACAGACTCTCCAGCAGTTTATTTGAAAAAAAAAAACAAGAGCTGTCACTGGAAATTGACATATGCCCCTGAAATGTAGCTTTGAAATGAAACTGGTGTAAATATATAATTGAATATGCCTGTGGAAAAGAGATCAGACAAAAAAAAGAGCATGAACTGAATTTTTGGTAAATGGTAAAGTAATGTTTTTCTGCTTCAGATTCTTATATGAAGGTTGAAGACATAATTATTCAATGAAATAGAAAGCTGTGAGTTTGGCCTTGAACACGAACAATATTGTTTTATTCCCAACCCCTACTGATGTTTTATCTTTAAAAAGGCTTGGTGACGAACATTCTGGTTTCAATAAAATCCCCCAAGTGGTTTTGGAGATGTAGCTTGGATAAGATTTTAATATAGAAGTTATAAGGGCACATAACACTGCCAAAAATAATCAGACCAGAAACTCCTGACAATATGCACTGCTAGGTTTGGTGACAAACATTCCTGTGTAGTTTCAATCAAATCCTCCAGTGGTTTTGGAAATGAAGCATGGATAAGATTTTAATATAGAAGTTAGAGTAAAAAATGACTAAGTGCTCATAACTCTGCCAAAATTAACTGAGCAGATACTCCTGATGATATGCACAACAAGGCTTGGTGACAAACATTCCTGTGAAGTTTTAAGGAAATCCTCCAAGCAGTTTTGGAGATGAAGTGTGGAGAAGATTTTAATAATTGGAAGTTATAGTAAACAAGAGGGCCATGATGGCCCTGGATCGCTCACCTGAGTACTTTGGCTGTAGGTTTGCTGTTAAGCAGTATTTCATTTTTTAATTGAAAATATCTAAGTGCCTTCAAACCAAATATGTAAAATATCAGTCAATAAATAAAGGCTCTATGACAGAAAGTAGAAATATCTATTATAAGCTATGGTGACCTTGACCTCGACCCAGTGACCTCAAACCCTACCCATGGGTAGAGGTCCATGCAAGGAACCTATATACTGAATATCAAAGATATTGGTCTATAAATGAAGGCTTTATGAGGTACAGTGGATAAATCTATTTTTAGCCTCAGTGACCTTTAACCTAATCTAATAATGTGAACAACCAAACAAGCTTTCTGCCAAACTGCCAGGATATTTGGACTGAAACAGTAGCCTCTAGAGCCTTAACAAGATATTTCTATTTTTGGGCTCTGTGACCTAGTTTTTTACCCCAGGTGACCCATAATCGAACCTGACCTAGAAACCATCAAAATAACTTTTCTGACATATTTCCAGAATATTTGGGCTGAAAATGTTACCTGTAGAGTGTAAACAAGGTTTTTCCAAATTTAAGCTCTGTGACCTAGTTTTTGACCCCAGATGACCCATATTCGAAACTGGGCTAGAAATCATTGATACAACCTTTCTGACATATTTCCAGGATATTTGGGCTGAAAATGTTACCTCTAGAGTGTTAACAAGATGTTTCCATATTCAGGCTGTGTGACCTAGTTTTTGACCCCAGATGACCCATATTCGAACTTGAGCTAGAAATCATCTTAACAAGCTTTCTGACAGTTTTTCAGGAAATTTGGGCTAAAAATGTTACCTCTAGAGTGTTAACAAGGTTTTACCATATTTGGGCTGTGTGACCTAGTTTTTGAACCCACATGACCCATATTAAAAACTGAGCTAGAAATCATCAAAACAACCTTCCTGACATATTTCCAGGATATTTGGGCTGAAACAGTAGCCTCTAGAGCCTTAACAAGATATTTCTATTTTTGGGCTCTGTGACCTAGTTTTTTACCCCAGATGACCCATATTTGAACTTTACCTAGAAACCATCGAAATAACCTTTCTGACATTATTCCAGAATATTTGGGCTGAAAATGTTACCTGTAGAGTGTAAACAAGGTTTTTCCAAATTCAAGCTCTGTGACCTAGTTTTTGACCCCAGATGACCCATATTCACATTTGGGCTAGAAATCATCAATACAACCTTTCTGACATATTTCCAGAATATTTGGACTGAAAATGTTACCTCTAGAGTGTTAACAAGGTTTTTCCATATTCAGGCTGTGTGACCTAGTTTTTGACCCCAGATGACCCATATTCGAACTTGAGCTAGAAATCATGGAAACAACCTTTCTGACATATTTCCAGGATATTTGGGCTGAAAATGTTACCTCTAGAGTGTTAACAAGGTTTTTCCATATACAGGCTGTGTGACCTAGTTTTGGAGCCCACATGACCCATATTCCAACTTGAGCTAGAAATCATCTTAACAAGCTTTCTGACAGTTTTTCAGGAAATTTGGGCTAAAAATGTAGCCTCTAGAGTGTTAACAAGGTTTTACCATATTTGGGCTGTGTGACCTAGTTTTTGACCCCACATGACCCATATTCAAACTTGAGCTAGAAATCATCAAAACAACCTTTCTGACATATTTCCAGGATATTTTGGCTGAAAATGTTACCTCTAGAGTGATAAAAAGGTTTTTCCATATTTCGTCTCAGTGACCTAGTTTTTGACCCCAGATGACCCATATTCGAACCTGAGCTAGAAATAATCCAAATAACCTTTCTGACATATTACAAGGATATATGGGCTGAAAATGTTACCTCTTCAGTGTTAACAAGGTTTTTCCATATTTGGGCTCTGTGACCTAGTTTTTGACCCCAGATGACCCATATTCGAACTTGAGCTAGAAATCATGGAAACAACCTTTCTGACAAATTTCCAGATTATTTGGGCTGAAAATGTAGCCTCTAGAGTGTTAACAAGAATGTTCTATTTTTGGGCTCTGTGACCTAGTTTTTGACCCCAGATGTCCCATATTTGAACTTGAGCTAGAAATCATAGAAGCAACCTTTATGACAAATTTCCAGATTATTTGGGCTAAAAACATTACCTCTAGAGTGTTAACAAGATTTTTCTATTTTTTGGCTCCTTGACCTAGTTTTTGATCCCATATGACCCATATTCGAACTTGTCCGAGTAATTACTGGGAAAAACATCCTGACCAAGTTTCGTGACAATTGGAGCAAAAATGTGACCAGTAGAGTGTTAACGAACTAAATGTGAACGGACGACGGACGACAGACGACGGACGACGGACGACGGACATTCATCGATCCTAATAGCTCACCCTGAGCCAGCTCAGGTGAGCTAAAAATGACTAAGTGCCCATAACTCTGCCGAAAATAATCTGAGCAAAACTCCTGACAATATGCATAACTAGGCTTGGTGACAAACAATCCTGTGAAGTTTCAATGAAATTCTCCATGCAGTTTCGGAGATGAAATGTGGACAAGACTTTAATATAGAAGTTAGAGTAAAAAAATGACTAAGTGCCAATAACTCTGCCAAAAATAAATCGAGCGAAATCTCCTGATGACATGCACAACTAGGGTTGGTGACAAACACTCCAGTTAAGTTTCAATGAAATCCCTCAAGTGGTATTGGGGATGAAGCAAGGACAAGATTTTAGAGTGAAAAAAATGACTAAATGCCCATAACTTTGCCAAAAATAAATCGAGCGGAATCTCCTGACGATATGCACAACTAGACTTGGTGACAAAGACTCCTGTTAAGTTTCAATGAAATCCCTCAAATGGTTTTGGAGATGAAGCAAGGACAAGATTTTACAGGACAGATGGACGTACGGACAGACAGTGCGATTACTATATGCCTCCCTTTGGCGGCATAAAAACACTACCAGAAAATTATGAAAACAAAATACAGAAAACTAGGAAAAACTACTCAGGACTGCTGAGACAAAAACTAGGACTTACAGGAAAAATCTTACCTTTGGTGTGTGTTTTTCTATTTTATTACCATATTTGAAGGCAATGGGATTGTTTAGATGACTGTAATTTGCTTCTGTACTTATATTGTACTTGTCAGCATCAGTTAAGCATAATTTAACCTTTATAAATTATTATCTGAGAAGGCTGGACCATGCACCAGAGATGCCAGACAACACTGTCAGCAACACTGGCTGTCAACATCGTCAGATTGTCTTCTGCAAGAAAGTCTCAAAAACAATTTAAGAAACAATACAGACCTTGCCTATAATTTACTTTTTGCAGAAAGGAATACTGGGAGATTTTTAGAAAAACTCAAGGAGAACTTTAGAAAAACTAGGAAAACTAGGAAAAAAACTAGGAATGCTGGAGATTCTGAAATTATATACCACTGATGTATAAATTGGTCTTCAAAAACCACTGTATATAGTTCTAATGAAACAGAAAAATGTACATCACTCTATCTGCAAATTATAGTGGACAAATTTTCATTTCATTTCAGTCACAGTGCATTTCATAAAGGAACAATACAACAAAGGATGACAAGTTATAAAATCAAATCTGCCTGATAAGAAAAATACCCCTCCAAAACATGTATATTTCATTTGAACACACCTGTGGCTTTAATGACAAAATAAATAACAAAAACTACAGGACTACTTTATAATTTACATTTCTCAGATTGTATAAAACATGTCTACCATTTAACAAAATGAGAGGAGCCAAGAGCGAGAAAGTAAACAATCCTTTAAGGTGTTTTACAAAACCACATGCATGTGAACAGATCTTGAACATGACTAAGGGAAAAATGGCGACTCTGTAAATATTAGCATATCCTTATGTAGCATTAACAGAAAGAGATATTAGAATTTCAAATTCATAACATGATCACAGTCTATTGCAGGCATTTGTACAATTTTATGTAGAGAAAATCTTATTCAACAAATCACTTAAAGACATGTTTCATTAACTGATGTTCCATTTCTAATAAATAATAGCTTTTTTTTCTTTTATTCAATATCTTTAATACATTTTACCTTAACCTTTGTGTCAAACCATTAGCCTACTAAACCTCATTCAGGGGAAGACCTTTCTTTCCCATATCTATCTCTACACTGCTTTCAGCAATCATTTCAGCATGGCTTCATGGTAGTTGCATTGAAAGGCAAAAACAATTGGTCTCCAGGAGAGTAAAGGTTCCAAAAAAATTTTTTTATCCTGTATAACTATTTCATTTCTTTGTACCTTCTGATCAATACAAATAATTCCATTTCCTTGTTTTGTTAGGTCAAAGGCAATGTTTAACAAGATTGTATCTGATTAATTGATGTCAAAGCCACTCATCGCAGTAAAAATTACATAAGCTTAAAGAGAGGTAAGGTTAGGTTACTTATTTACAGTAACTAATCACTTACAGGCTTTTTGATAATGTCACCAGCTGACTACTGCAGTGACAGTTTGCCTGAATATCGTGTCTTTTAATACATACGTGTTTCAATTATCAGCAATGAAAAAAATATCTCACCAGTGTGTGTTGTTCTCTGTTTCTATGGCAATGTGAGTTCAATCTTATAATCCATACTATGAACTGAAAAAAAAATGAAAAGAGGGCATTTTAACTAACAGACAACTAAATATGGGCTTTCTTCTCACATATCATGTGCAGAGATCTCAATGCAAAAATTGGTGATCATGTCTCTTTCAGGGAGCATAACAAATTTATAACCGTATTTTCAAATTCTCCCATGCACAGAGAAGTTAGGCCCAGACAAGGTCTACCATCAACATTTTGGACCTTTGAGCTGTCAATGTGACCTTGACCTCTGAGCTAAGAATCTGGGTCTTTCATGCGACACACCATCTCATCAAGGTGACAAATGTGCCAAGGTATTTTAAAATCCTTCCATGCAGGGAGAAGTTATGGCCCAGACAAGGCAATCTGGATGGATGGACGCACGCACGTACGTACATACACCAAACTTATATGGTGCCAAATGTGACAACTGTGTCTAGCTATCTGCAAGTGGGCTCGACAATAAAATGATGTTAGAATAAAAGTGTTACAAAAAAGCAATTCTTTGCTGATACAGACTCATATAGACTAATAAGGAGCTACTAATGGTGTTATGATGGTTATTTTTGGTCAGTTGTGGTCAAAGCTTCTCAGAATTCACAATGTCTATTATAATACATGGATATCAGTTACACTGTTTCTGAAATTGTTTTTACTGAGACAGACCCAAAATGCACATTATAGCTGTAGCACTGTATCAGTCCCGTCTTTGGTTTTACAAGACAAGACTAAGTCATGTGCATGTGATAGGGTTATCTAAGATCAACACAAATCAATACAGCTGAAACAAACAAATTACCAAGATAACTACTGAAGGTTTTACAAAATGCTCTTTAAATGGTTGTGCCATTGAAAACAAGTGTTCTTGATTGGTATGTCAATATAAAATCACAATGAAAAACTCTGAAAATCAATTAAACCAGTGAAAATTTCTGCAGGTAACAATGGAAGTATTTATAAAGCATTTATTTGGATAAAATCAAAGGTGGTCGAATTACAGAACTGTTAATTATGAAAAGATAAAATCATAATAAAGTTTCCTATTTTACCAATATGGTACGTTTTTAATTTCATCCATATATTTTGATGGCAGTAAAAGTCAAACCAACATAGTAAAAAGGGGAAATTTGAGTCCCAACTTTGTTTAAACTTATTTATTTTACATCAATTCGGAAGCAAGTTCATGCAACTTATAACAATCCCTCTCGATGACTGCTTCCTGCGTTAAACCAGTACTCACACCGAAAGTGAGTGATGTGGAAAGTCACTCTTGTGGGATTCAAACCAGCAACCTCCGGATCTGGAGTCTGGCACTCTAACCCCTCAACCTCTGCCACTGTCTCAACTGGTGAGGCTTTCTCACATAATGCCCTCTTAAAAACAGTTTCAGTATTCGGAATATGAATAAATGAAAGATAGTTCTGAGACAAACAAGGAAAGCAAAAATGTTATAAAGTCAGCGCCGTGTTCATTTAACTTAAAAGTGGAACCATATGCAGGTTCAACCCGAGAGTTAAATGTGAAAAAGTTTGATGTGCTATGAAATATAGAAGAAGAGAGCACTTTTACACATTCATCTCCTCAAAATGTGTGAATGTATGATGAAAACAAGAAAAAATACATCTATCCAACTACTCAACTGCCATTAAAACATTGTCTGCTGAATAATACTTAAATTTGAAAAAATTTACACCAACACAGACACGAAAATTAAGTGAGATAAAGAGTCACTTACTTGTTAAGTTGCACTGAAGTTAAATATATCTAGTTACTGGTAAGTCCTTGTAAAACTCCTGTGACACTTATTCAATTAACAACTTCCACAACTTTTGCCACATTTCTATTCAAGTTGAAGTCCATTAAATGCAAATGACCTGTGAACAAATAAAGCAAAGACCATATAAATCACTACAATAACTTTGACGAAATTTTGCCCTTAAGAGGAAAAAGGCATTCCAAGCATGTAATCGTAAAATTACTTAATACCATATGTCTACATTTATGCAAATATTTAAGGCAGATGTTTAAATTCTGTACTTTACTTCACATATTATCTCAAAAGGGTCAGCGAGGCAGCTTTAATTATGATATTAAAGAATGAATAAAGTTTTCACGATATTACATTTTAATTTACTTAAAATAGAACATTTTAAGCTTGATGTGTCCTGAAAATATATCAACAATTAATTTAAAATATTTAACATTCCAGTGTGTTTTCAGCCTCCTTTATAATTCAACATATACAACAAATTTCCTTTCTAGAAGAGTTTGCCAATTCAGAATCTAGATCAGTTTGCCTTAAATGAATGTTACGCAAGTTCAAATGAACTACTTGGACAGACCACGGTTTCTCGGGCCATGAGCTCTGACAGTTATGTGTGCTGAAAGAATTTATGACTGCTAAAGTATTAGATTTATACCATTTCATTTTCAAAATCTCTGTCAACCCAGTATTTAAATTCAAGTTCAAATGAAATCATGAAAAACTTCAACTTCTGGCCAATTTGTCAAAGCTAAAGGTTTTACTGTAGTGATTTATTTCTTTGTTTTGAAAAACATTAAGGAAGTGTCTGGTCAGCTGAAAATGTCAAAATATTTTTCACTCAAGTTATGATCATTTATAGTCAGCTAACTGTTTTTTAATGGACTTCTTAACTTTATCACTTCTTTGTACCAGGTTTTAAAGTCTGATAAACTATCACCTAAATCTATGGCCATCTGCAGGTGAGTACCAATTTTGATGATCAACAAAATACTATCAATGAATCAGGTACAGCCATAATGGTAAGGATCACTTTCTGTTTTTAAACATTTTCTACATTTCTCTATGACGATCAGTTATTGAATCTGCATTTCTTTTCAAATTTTAATGAAGTGATATACAATTATTTTCATTACTCATGTAAAATTATTTTTAGACAAAAATGTTTCTACCTTGTAGGGGTTTGGCCAGTTAAAATTCTTCCAAAATAAGTCTTTTATCAGTTCTCATGAGAGACTGTTTCAGGCCTACATAACTTTGTTTGTATATAATTTTTTACAGTTTTATTATCCTTTTAGGGAGATAAAATGGGTAAAAACAAATTCAAATGAAAATTTTGCAAATCAAATTTCAAAGAAAGGACCCTGTTTCAGTCTACCAAACACACTACAAGAATGAATGCATGTAATAACTTAAAAATAATATTGTGATAAACTTATAAAATATAGCCAAAGTGTTTCAGAGAGTCTCCTTATGTCACTAAAAACAGCACAAAACATCTTGTCAAAATATTTGTAGTAGCCAAGAGTCCTAAAGGGACAAGAGGAATGTAGGAGAATTAACTTGTCATACATTATGTCACAAATATGTTTTAATCTTATCATACACAGCAATCACAGAGGCTAATTAATGACCTCTGTTTGATTTTCAATTGTAGACCGGTGACACTAACATGACAAGGTAATGTTTTATCAGTATAAAAGATTAGGTGAAAGATTAATGAGGAGATAAAAGAAATCTGGAAGATTATTGTTGCATTTCATATTCAACAGTGAATGTACAAGAAAGAGAAAAACTTAATTAGCTCAACTGGATTATTGAATTACATGTTTGTTTTTTTTTATATTTCAAATTTTTTGAAAGTTAACTGACCTGAAAAAACTCCTGGTTTTTTTTTTATTATTGTAAAAATATTCAACTGTTGCATAAAGTATTTTTTAATGTTCATAAGATATATAAAAACAGACCATTTATGAGATGAATTTATAAGAAGTGATTTTAACCCTTTACTCCATAGATACGTGTTTTAACACATATGCGACCAGTGCGGATCCAGATCAGCCTGCACATTCGTGCAGTCTGATCAGGATCTCCACTGTTCGCTTTTATATCCATAAAAGTATTTCTGACTAAAAAGCGAACAGTGGAGATCCTGATCAGACTGCACGCATGTGCAGGCTGATCTGGATCTGCACTGGTCGCATATGAAATTTAACACTTAACCATGTGGTAAAGGGTTAAATACATGAAGTTCAACAACAGGTGCATCGCCAGTCGAAATTTCTGAGATGTAGCACCTTGTCTGAAAATCTCTTATAAACAAAAATTGTCCAAGTTACTTGAGTTAATATAAGTAAGTGATATCTGTAAGATATAATTATTAGCTCAAATGTCAAGCTGCTCAAAGACCACTGTGACTGAAAGGCTCGAGGACAAACGCTCAGAATAATGAAGCAACATAGCTACAACTAGTGTTTATAAAAATAATAAATCAAAGATGTATACTGACTGTAAGAAAATCTATACTTTTTATTTTCTATATCTGTTCTTTCTGTACCATCCTTAAATACCATAATCCAAAATAGTAAAAGGAAAATTTCCAACTTATCTCATTTCCGAACAGTTCAATCACCAATAAAGACGAAATTGGGTAAACATGTGTCTGTTATCTCCGTTATCTCGTCTGCTGACAATGTGTACATACGTTAGAAACGTATCACATACCCATAAATTCACCTTAAGTAAACTTTTTCAGTATCTTATGTAGTAAACATGAAGATATCATTACAAACTTGAGAGCCCAAATATACAAGATATATTGGATACAAGGTGGATTCAAGGTGTCAATACCATGAAAGACTAGCCCTAGATAGTAACCCTAGATAGATTTGTATTACCCTAATATCGAAACCAAACATCAACTCAACACTGCAATATTTTCTCTTTTCAAAGCCATACATTATGACCTTCAAAGGTGTGCCGTCTCATCTTTTCCACAATTTTTTTTTTTTTTTTTTTTTTTTAAATCACTGCACATTTAAATCACTGTGCAATACTTAATACTTTATTTCAGTTAAAAAAAAAATCTTTTCATCTGCTGATAATTTGAAAAGTTTTAGACAACCCATCAATGTACAATATGTATAGTTTAAAATGTGTCAAAGAGAAGCGAATAAATCCTCTGAAAGATTTCAGCATAGAAACAAAAAGTCACAATAATCCACAAAATTATCAGCTGAATGCCTGCAATGTCCAAGCTTTAAGTCTAAACACTCAACAACAATTTACTCCACTTGAATGATATTATACTTTGAGGACATAACAAATGAATCAGGTAACACAGATATTGTACAGATCTGTAAACAAGGCATCTAGAGAAATCAATGTCCTTATTTAGAAATTGTCCATGTGACATATGGAAAACTCTCACCTGAGCAAAAACCAATAGCCCAATCATGTTTTGCTCTGAACATGGTTTTGTACATTTCAGTCCTCAATAGACAGCACTAGCACTCTAAAAAACGGCCAATCATGCCCTTCCAACTTAGTTTAAATGAAGCTGTGGGGTTTAAACTGTCTCTTTCATCTGCTTCCCATGTACTCTTCTTAATACAATATTGGTAGTTTCCTATACAGGTTTTCAAGTGGAATGTTTGTCCCATTCATCACGTCTCAAGAGTTTGCACTTATCAACGACCTATTCCACTGAAATCATGTCATCTAGTTTTAGAGACACTGAGTTACAATACCGGAAAATATGTCTTAACAAGAGGGCCATGATGGCCCTGTATCGCTCACCTGAGAATGACTGTGCTTTTAACAAAGTTGCTATGGACCTGGTTAATTAACCCCAGATGACCCATATTCAAACTTGACCTAGAAATTATTGAAACAATCTCTTTGACAAATTTCAAGGTAATTTGTACTGAAAATGTTACCTCTAGAGTGTTAACAAGGTTTTTCCATATTTGGGCTCTATAACCAAGCTTTTTAACCTAGATGTTCCATATTCGAACTTGAGCTAGAAACCATAGAATTAAGCTTTCTGACAAATTTCCAGGTTGTTTGGAATTATAATGTTACCTCTAGAGTGTTAACAAGGTTTTTCCATATTTGGGCTCTGTGACCTAGTTTTTGACCCAAGATGACCCATACTTCATTTGAGCTAGAAATTGTCAAAGCAACCTTTCTGACAATTTTTCAGATTATTTGGGCTGAAAATGTAACCTCTAGAATGTTAACAAGATTTTTCTATTTTTGGGCCATGTGACCTAGTTTTTGATCCCAGATGACCCATATCCAAATTTGAGCTAGAAATCATTGAAACAACCTTTCTGACAAATTTCAAGGACATTTGGACTACAAATGTAACCTCTAGAGCATTAACAAGGTTTTTCTACTTTCGGACTCTGTGACCTAGTTTTTGACCCCAGAAAACCTATATTCAAAACTGAGCTAGAACTCATCGATAGAACCTTTCTGACAAATTTCAAGGTTATTTGGACTGAAATTGTAGCCTTGAGAATGTTAACAAGGTTTTTTCCATATTTGGACTCTGTGACCTAGTTTGTGACCCCAGATGACCCATATTCGAACTTGACCTAGAAATCCTCAAGGCAACCTTTCTAACACATTTCCAGATTATTTGGGCTGAAAATGTAACCTCAAGAGTGTTAACAAGATTTTTCTATTTTTGGGCTGTGACCTAGTTTTTGAACCCAGATGACCCATATTTGAACTTGACCTAGAAATCGTCAAAGCAACCTTTCTGACAAATTTCCAGATTATTTGGGCTGAAAATGTAACCTCTAGAGTGTTAACAAGATTTTTCTATTTTTGGGCTCCGTGACCTAGTTTTTGAGCCCAGATGACCCATATTTGAACTTGAGCTAAAAATCATATATGCAACCTTCCTGACAAATTTCCAGATAAATTGGTCTAAAAATGTTACCTCTAGAGTGTTAACAAGGTTTTTCTATATTTGGGCTCTGTAACCTAGTTTTTGACCCCAGATGACCCATGTTCAAACTCGTCCGAGATATCAATGAGACAAACATCCTGACCAAGTTTCATGACAATTGAGCCAAAAATGTGACCACTAGAGTGTTAACGAATTAATTGTGGACGGACGGACGGACGACGGACAAAAGGTGATCAGAAAAGCTCACTCTGTCACTACGTAACAGGTGAGCTAAAAATTGTAAAATACCAGCATAACTAACATGAAATTAAAATCCCCAAACATTATGATGCATTAAAATCACTAACAGAATTTCTCTTTCTGACCTTATCACTTTTTCTTTTTCTGTTTTATGCCTCTCTACAAAAACTAATTTAGAACCAAGTTGCTCACAGTCTGTTTTCTCAAAGTTTACTGAGTCCAAACTGAGTCAGTATAAAAAACTTAATCAAATTAACAGTAACCTGCATGACTCTGTGTTCATTTTCATTAATTAGCAAATGGAACAGAGTTAAAAAGTTAGGTTCAAGATAGCTGAGTCACTCAGACCAGTTATAGTATGAATTCTTTGCCATTCATTACTCTTGCATGCTATACTATTATCAGATATGCATCCCATTCATGGGTGTCCACCTGGGAGTGCTAAGTAATGTCACAAACTTGTTGCACATTGTCACTAAATGAGGGAGATTGTATCGTTGAGTACTGGACCACTACTGGGGTCATCTCTTTATGACAAAAGATACATTTGAATTAAAATCTGAATTTAAAAAACTTACAAAATTATATCCGCAAAATTACCCTTACTTACAGTACCTAAGGAAAATGCACACTTCATGATATGAATTATTTTTGAAAGTCCAATACGATTCATGCCTTCAAGTACTTATCAATTTCCATTTTTACTTCAATATCCTTTTTTGATCTACAATAAATTTGAAGTAAATCACTTGTTATGATAATAGGTATATATGACAAAAAAATTAAACCTTGTGAAATTCAAATTTTGATATAATAACAGCTTATTATCTCCCATGTGTATAGAAAACCATTTTTAAAAATAGGAGATGACACTCAATTCAAAATAATTAGATCTATTCATCATAAATCTTCTAGTTATTTCTCTCAATAAAACTTCTTTACAGGCATAATGCTTACTAGTTTCAGCTATACCAAAACCACAATCTTGAATTACTATTATCAACAGCACGTCCATCATTTGACTTTTTTTATTTCACAGTAAGAAGAAACCTATTAACTCGAAAGGTGACAACTTAATAAATAGCTAACCATGTGAAAAATAAGTCAATAACGATTCTACAGGGCAAAGCGGGAGCCTTTGTTTGGTTGCATACACCTGCCTTGCTATGATGCCTCAGTGACAGACACAACATCACACAACATAATCCTTAGGCTAACTTCTGAACTGAACAATACAACTTTAAAGGTAGTCTAGTTTTCAAACTTGTCAAACATACAGACACACTCAGAAACACAAATTTTAATCTGATTAAAATTTCCAAGACAAGGGCCTGTCACCAGTGTAAATAACTCCAAGGTACACTAACAACCTTCAAGTCCTCTGTCAAACCCAATGCACAGCACCATTATACACAACATGGATTAATTACTTCAGCAAAAAGACCAACAGTAAGTAGAGGAAAGGGAGGTAAATCCTGTGAGGCCTTGAACAGAGTTAGTTGTCTAACTAAAAGACCTGTACAAGGTTGGTGTGTGAAATGAGCTGTTATAAATTATGCAAGAAAAGTTAAAGAAAAAATAAGCTTGCAATGTTAGCAATGTTACAGCACTGATATGAAATGAAGATAGGTGTAGGACAAAGACATTACTGTACACTGCTAAAACCTAGATGATCTTTAAAAGAGATTAAAGAAAATTAAAAAATATAAATTTTAGGCAATTCTGCAGATTCAACTTGAAGATAACTTTGTTAATAATCAACGTTAAACATCAGTACAGTAGTTGTAGTAATTTCCTTTTAAAACATATAAATCTGATATTAGTGTACTTTTTTGTGTTTCTTTATGAAGGAAATCCTTTCATAAATTTCTGGAAGAAATCAATTGGAATTCATTACTTTCATAACTAATAAATGAGAAATCAAGGGAGATAATCAATTGTAGTCATCCTAGTGTCTATGTTTACAAATATAATTTGCACAATAAGTTTGTGCATCCATTTGTAAAGCTTTATGCATTTGAATTACAATTTCTCAGGTTCTGAGTAAATATGATACACCACATAATTCAGACATCACAGATTATGTTTGACACTTTTCATAGTTATAAAATTTATATAAATAGAATTTGCATTTAGGTGTAGAGACACACATTTCCCTGGATTTTTTTTTTATTATCATTATCATGAAGGGTGTCCCCAAGGGGTGTCCCAGAATTACATGTATGTAGACTTTTGCCAATTTTTTTTTATTTATAGGGATATTGTGACTAAACTTTACATATAATATCATTTTTCACATCATCATAGTCACCAAGTATCTGTTAGGCGGGGCAGTCCATTTTTTGTTATGTTTCTGTAAGCTTCTATCATGTATATCTTCCGCGTTTCTGATGTAAAAATAGCGTGACATCATATGATTCATGAATGATAGCATGTCAATGTACACTGCAAAGTATGACATCATATCCATTACCATTGTTGTTGAATCACAGAAAAGTAAAAACCTTTGCTTATAGAAATCGGGGGGAAAAAATGACGTCAATGGATTATGCTGAAAACACAGGTGTTTGGCACATACCTAGGATTATATAAGAAGGATCTTGTCATTTCTATACAAGTTTCCACCTTAAATATTGTATATATACACTGAAAATAGTTTTTTTCAATTTGTATTATTGCATATGAGGAGAATGTATGTCCAGAAATGACTAGGTACTACTAACACTATCACAGGTATGTGCCAAACACCCGTGCACACTATTATTAAGTTTTGTGTGAATCTCGGGAAGACGCCTACGCAGATGCTGTTTGCCAGGCATTAATTTTCAAGTGACACAAGCCTTTTAGCGACGACAGGGAGAGCACTGAAGATGACAAGGGTCTGGGAAGAAAATCAACCTTGACTGTGACGTCAGTTAGGGCCGTCAAGTACATCATTGAAAGAGACCGGCGGAATACCATTCGAGATGTGTGTAACATTACCAGAATGAGTAGGGGAACCGTTTATCGCATATTTACAGGCAATCTAAACATGAAGAAACTTAGTTCCCTATGGGTCCTTAAGACTTCTTACACCAGAGCATAAGGAAAAGAGCGTGGCTGCCTCGAGGAAGTTTCTCACACAGTATTGCAAGGATGGAGACGATTATCTGGACTGTATTATTACTACCAAAGAGACCTGGATATTCCTGTTAGACCCTGAAACCAAGGAACAATGCCGGCAATGGAAGACACCTCCAAAGAAGGTGTGATGGGCGAAGTCAATCGGAAAACAGATGTACATCTTCATTGACAGGGCGGGGATAATATTACCTTTAAACACCACTTTGAACACCGAGTACTATTCAAAGGTAAAACTTATTGAAAATACTGTTTGAAAAACAATAATACTAGATTTAAAATTGTTAATTAAAATATATACTAAATACTAATGTACAGCACACTTTATTTCTTAGTATCACTTGTCTGTTTATCAGGTATTGTGGCGAAATGTAGTGCGAACCATACACGGTAAGTGACCATCACTCCAGTTGGACAGGGCATTGCTACACCAGGAAAATGCTACGAGCCATTCGGCCACGTCTACCCAGCTGGAGATTAGCCTGCTGGACTTCCAGGTTGTAGAACACACACCCTATTCACCCGATATGGCTCTGATGGACTTCCACGTCTTTCCAGTTGTCAAAGCTGCACTGAAGGGAATGAAATTTGATTCATTTCAAGAACTGTCTATGGCAGTGTAGGGTGTTGTGGTGGGGTTTGATCAAGACTGGTACAGGAGAGTTTTTGACCAGTGGGTTCGCCAACACAACAATTGTATTGACTTGGGCAGTGACTACATTAAGAAGAATTGAACTGCAATGTCACATCTTGACTTAAAAATAGGTACCCTGACAAAATGGCGTTATGAAATCGTGACGAGCTGCCCCTCATACGCTATCCCCTGTGTATGTCTACCATGTATAGATTCCAACCACGATGCGGTACAGACATGAAATCTGCTGTACTTTAGTAATAAAGATGCATTCTGGGCCTGATAATTTTTGTTTGTTTTTATAACTATTTGTTTTTTAGTTATAACTAAAGTCTACGTAATTCTGGGACACTCCTCGTATTATCTAAACAAGACAGGTAAGAAACACTTAAAGATTACCAAAATATGCAACACCAGCTTCTTTCAAAACAAATTTATCTCAAGGGTTCATGATTTTAGGGAAAGGGAAAAAGTATTGAATGAAATAAATAAAAAGTATTCTCTTTAAACAAAATTTCTCATCTTTCAATTTCTTTTCTGCAACTTATAAACAAAACTGGGTCTTGTTAAATCAAGAATCTCAGTTTTTTATAACCTAAAAAATAGCATGTTTTAAACTCAAATACAGACACTTTATTTGTTTATTTTTCACACAAAAATCATGATTCAAAATTATCTGGGTTTCACTTTTTAAAATATATAAGTACAAGGACAGAGAATTTTTTCATTCAAATACATTTTAACACACAAAGCACACCAATGCATAAAAAGTACGAAATATTTATAAAACATATTTTACTTACATATTCATAGAAAATTATGTACATCCAATGTCAATACTCTGTAACAAATATTTATTTTTTTCGATGAAAAGAAGTAACTGACTGTATATGTACAAAAAAATAAGATTAATTTGTCTCTAAACTTTCAAGTACACTGTTTAACCATTAAAGCCACAATGTGAATAAATTCCAAACTAATAATTTCTCCCGAAAATTCCAATTTAATGACTTCATAAACTTTTAAATCCTCACAAATCTTAATCCAATCACAGGAATAAAATACAGCTTTGATAACTTTCAACATCCATTATTCGAAAAACCGAAACCCATTCCACCCTCAGCGACAATGACAACAGATAGTATAGACACAATGCTGAATACTGGAGAGGGAACTTTACCATAAACCTGTCAATTTTTTGACACACTTTAATTTTGCGAGAATTTGATCAAATACAAAGCTTTCAGTCATCCTGATAACTTCAATATTAATAAAATTGGAAATATGTCTCAAGGAATATTTATTTAAGCAATTTTTCATGTATGAATAAATTTTGTGAAATGTTCATAAAATGTCATTTTAAAGTGAAGGTAAGATATAATGAACTTTTAATACAGCAAAGCTACCTGCAGAAAGCGTGATTCAATGACAGGACGGGAGCGAGGTAAAATTGATCACCTGTAGTGATAACATTAAAACGGCAGGTAGAAATGAGGGTAGATATGTCAAAGTTACACATGCAAAAAAGGTTACATAGCAAAATACAGAATGACACCAAAATCATCTCAGATTACGGTACACAGAATGCTCTGTCTAATTTATGGTACAGATAGCTGGTGTTAATTTGATATTTGAGATACAAGTTTTATCGGCTAAATGTGACCACAAGTGATGTGATACAGTCAAATAATTGTATTGGCTTTCAAGTTCCGATATCAAATTTTCACAACCAGACATCAAAACTCATCTGTGCTTTCTGCAAAGAATGCACCTTAACATGTAACTGTATGCAAATTTTACAAAATGCACTGAAGTAAAGAGTTGTAATCTTTAATCTTGTCTAATATTTAAATCTTATCTAACACCTGAGATTCAATCAATTGTTCGGGAAGTCTTGTGAGTGCTGACAAACTAGAAGAGATCAATCTATAACCAAAAAAATGTTTTATCAAATGTTTAATCACATACACGAAAATCTTTTTTTTTCAGTTCATAATATGATGTGATAATAATAGAACTTAAAATCATTCATTTGATATAAGGTACGAAAAAGTTAAATCCCCAGCTTTCCAAGTTCAAACTCATTAATTACTGAAAGTATTAGATATTGCTTAGAAACAGTCGTGTCATTTTTTGCTACCTTAAATAAAGCTGATGTAAAAAATAAGGTTTTTTCATATTTACATATTAACAATTAGTAAAGAGAGAGTAAATACCATAAACCAAGATTTCAAGATTGGATGATTGCTCTAAAATACACATTGACGCATTGAAGTATTGATTTCAGCACGGATAAAAATCTAAGGGGCTGTTTCATAACCTTGAAAATATCTATTGAAAATCAAAGGTGTGAAATTTGCAAATGATATATGATGAGTAGCATGACTTAAGGATCTCAGATCTTGCCCATCATCTAAACAAAGTTTACAAGCAATTTAAGGTATGCCAATCAACCAGAAAGTTTTCATAAAATAAATGTTGTACCAGTATATTAATTGAAAGTTGAGGCATGTCAGGTTATGTCATCCTTTAACTACATAAAAAGATAATAATCTAAAATCATTTTATGTGTTACAGTTGAATAAGTGTATAGATCGACAAAAGAGGTCTTCAGATCTGTTCCATTCTTACCACAATTATACAGACTTTTCACCATGAAGTACAGTGAAAAAATGTTAGTGAAAAAAACTTTCAGCTGTAATAAGCTGACAGACTTAGATACAAAATTAGTTTAAACCTGTCTGAAAATACCTGAAAAATCCTCTGTCTGATCTTCTAAAGGCTGGCTAATTGGCAAAATGATGTAACCAACTGCTGCGGCACCTGAAATGATAATAAAACAATAATTTAAAGCATTACTTCAACAAATAGTAACCTGGGATAAATTATCCGTCAAACCTACAGGAAACAATATTATAGACTTCCAACAGCAACAGGTAGAACTTTTTTTCATCGCTTTTTTGCAAATCAGACTGAAAAATGATAAAAATATGACTTCTTAATTTTCATTTAAGAAAGTGAGATTTGTGCTTTAAGACCTTTTAAAAGGTTTTTTTCACAAGGCAAAAAAAAAAAAAAGCTTCCCATAAACCACAAAGTCATGAAAATGGAAACTGTACTTTAAGCTTTAAAAGTTAAAACAGGTAAACACTAAAATTAAACTCTTTTATGGAACACATGATTTACCAACACATAAACTTACAGGGGGTTATATAAACAGTATTTTTTCAAACATATCATATTCATACTACTTCATAAAAACAACATATACAGTATAACTTGCTCTTAACAATTCTTGATTGTAATGACATTCACAGCATACTGACATATTATTCGTCCGTTTCAAAACGATCCTTTTCATATTCATAACTTGCCATATCTGACAACCTCCCATAACCGACATAATAACCAACTAGTACCAGTGTCAGTATGGACAAGTTTTACTGTATATTAAAAGTGATAGCAATTTTGCAAAATAAAATCTTTACTGAACTAACAAATCCCTTAATTTTTTATATGCAATATATAAGAAAACTTAATTCAGTTAGTACCAATCATTTGATACAACTTCCATATTCTTTTAAGTCTGATAAATAATTGCTGTAGTAGCCTGCTGTCTACGAAGAACTTAAATACCATGACAACACTCTAAAATCACAGAATTTGTATGACTGTAACAGTCAGTTATGCTACTTATATCCAAGATACAATGTTATTATATTTGTGTCTTTCCTGTTGAGAAATTTCTAACTGTCTGAAGCATGATAATTATATTGAAGACATAATGCTATGTAAATGACTTACCTACATTGAAAACTTTCTGTCTGATGCTAACTCACTCTTCTATACATCACTATGTATTTAAAATGTCTGTACCATCAAACAAAGTCTTTATACCACAATCCCCTTACCACTGCTGTGTTTTACATGATCTGAAATGGTCATTATTAATTCAAAATATGGCTGGGGTTATTACAGCATTAAGATCTCTTTGAAGAAATTGATATGTATGGGTGCTGCAGTGATAGATGCATAGAATTCATAAATAAACAAATTCAGTGGACCAAAAGAATAGGTGCCAAGAATGGTAATGATGTGTCAAGTGACCTTTCAGCTAGTCAATCAAGAGTAGTCACCTCTGGTCAATCATTATTGACCATTGTGTACTTAATGCCCTATTGTGAAGTTGCATTGTTGAGCCGATTTTGACACTTTAATGGTCAGTTTTTCAAAAGCCTTTCAAAACTGGCAATTCAATTTCTCCACCTTGGTTAATTTGTGAACAACAGGATGTGAATTACTGTGAAATCTGTCAGAGGACTATCAAAAGGCCTTACAGTTTTTGTAAAACAACAACCTTACTGTTCTTTAATTCACTTTACATACTGTCAAGTGATTAAAGTTGCTAAATACTTCTAACCATTGTAACCTCACACTCTGCTGGGTAGGAGCTCAGTCACACTGAATTTGTAAAGAAGCCGAGGGCACTGATGGAAGCCTGTGCTCACTAATCAAGTTTGCTTCTGAATACCATAGTAATAATGGCATAGCAATAATGCTTGACTGATAAGTCTACTGCTGGAAAGGAAGGTATCAATTAATGAAAGTATTCAGGAATACAGAAATCATTTTGACATAAAAATAAATCTATGACTTCTAGTTCTACTCTGCTTAACCCTTTACTCTGTGGATACACCTTTTATAACATGGTGACCAGTATAGATCCAGATCAGCCTGCACATCTGTACCGTCTGATCTGGATCTACAATGGTCGCCTATGTGATAAAAGGTGATCCATTGAGTAAAGGGTTAAGTAACATCTATCGTAGAACAAAGCCTTAAGCAGAGGAAGTTACTGACATTCTCAAATACAATAATAAAATCTACCGTTCATTTTGCAAACTGTAATAATGGAATTGTTTGGTAGCACTGGTAAAAATCAGTAATGCTGCATGGCAGATGAGCCAATATGTCTATCAGTCAAATTTGTTTTAGAATGCGCTGAAACCAAGCTGTAGTAGTTTTAGTAGAATCAAATACATTATCCCCACTTGGACAGTTGCCCTCTCATACTTGTTGCCAGACTTTGACCACCCTGTACAATTCCCCTCTTGGAATTCTGATATAACCGATATTACCTCTCTTGGAAAAAAAACAAAACAACTTTGTATTTCTTGTTTTAATTATCTAAAGAGTGAAATTCAATTAAGAATTGTTTTTATCCTGTATGCATCATTTTGAGTCTTTGTTTCTAAAATGATATTTGTTAATAGCAGGAGGGGAAATTCTTCCATGATAAAATTATGGGAGCTAGCAGAGGAACTGTTCAGACTGGCTGATATCTGTCAAAACGAACCACTGGGGCATTGACCGAATCCTGGATTTGTTACTCTATAGTCTTGCTTTCCATTTTCGTGACAAGTAAATGCATCAGAACTTGAAAATAATTGAAGTTCAACATTTAACTCATTTGACTGTGGGAAAACAGAAGCTGTGAGTGTATAAATTGTAAATTTTTAGTGAAATTTTATTACAACACTGCATACAACAATGCAGTTACACAGAAGGGAACATGTCTAGTTTGGCTTATATGACTGAAAATCAAGGAGGACAATTACTTGATTTACAAGTACAAGCACCGTTATGAACACGGGTGTTAAATATTGGGTGACACAGTACCTTGAAGCATTTGTCATGATCTTGCTAAAAATATCTGGCAATATTTTAATTACTTTTATCATACTGATGTTAAAAAACTTTGCCATATCATCATATCAAAGTGTTGCCCTGATGAAAGCTTCACTTCATGTTAAGATAAATGTATTCTTGCCACCGAAAAATGCCAAAATTTTGTATCAGTCAAAGTCAAGTACATCATTATTCATTATTTAAACTTGGTACAATAAGAAACGGTGCTATGAAATACCTGCAGTTGATTTTGTGTTTAACGTAATCTAATTCAGATTAATTTTCGCTAAAAGTCACACACATACATTATTTGTATATTAAACATACAGCATTCATTTACTTTGATTAAATTTTAGATTGCTTTTTGGTGAATACAAAATTCACCCATCTAAAAGACTGCAAGTGTCTGGTTACGCCAAAATATCTAATGTCGACTATTTCGCATTAATATCAAATTATGTAAATAGGGGTGGAGTGGGTACAAACCATATTGAAAATGTTGAACAATGTTTGCGGTTTGAATTTCAAAACACTTGAAAATAGAAAAGACATTGTGCAGGCTGCATTCACATTCATGTGTTATATAACATGAAGAAAATTTAAGAATATATATAAACAGTGATACAAGCAGGAAAAAATCTTTAGCGTTGCTCTGAAAAAACAACTATCCATAACCACCAATTATATATTCAACAGGTACTTTTCATTAAAGAGGCATTCCTTTTAATTAAGATTTTTCTAATTTCTTTCAAATCATATCAATGTGAATGATATTGAATGAATTATTTATACCCAATGTCAGTTATAAAATCTTAAGTACAGCACATGAACTGAGAACAATTTTATTATAGTCTTTATATAAAGAGTTGTTTTTGTACCATTTTTGGGTGGATAACCATTTACTCTAAATAAAGAATTTCTCGCCTTATGTCTAAATGCAGAAATTTTTTAACATATCAATTATTCTTCATTTTATACAGAATGAGCCAAATTAAAATATGCAGAATATCAATCCGTTTATTCACACAGACTATAGAAGTGTTGAAATTTACATTCTGTATATGCAATTCAATTACTCAGCTGAGATGAAAACAGTGATTAGAATAAATATTGTCAGAATAGATAAAATATTAATTGCAAACTCAATATAGTTCAACAGCAGGAAACGTCAAGTGAATCTTAAATAACATAGTAACCGATGAAAAAAATTGCTTAGCAAAACATTACAGTATGGAAAATGCTTGCTAATCCCAGTTGGCCACAATTAACAAGTTCTACCAGAAAGTTTTGATAAAATGCAGGTGATAAAAGATATTGTGAGTCAGCACAACAAAAACAATTTATTTACAACATTAATCACTTGATATATCAAACAAGTACAAAACAAACACACAAAAACAGTTCTTACATCTGACACAAGTACTGCAAACAAATACTAGAATACAATCTAAAATCCCTCTTAAACATCTGCATAGGATGTGTCATTTTGTAGGTTAAAATATCATAACAAATACAACCGCTGTAAAACAAGGTTTATTTTAACTGATTGTGTTGGTAAATGCAGGTGACTGTTAACAAAAGTTCTTTGGCACTGACTGTATTTGGGATGTCACAAAACAGTCATGACTGTTAACAAAAAACCTCAATATGATGACTGCTAAAGTGCTTGCAGGAAGTTCAGCTGTCGTATTGCTGTATTTCTAACACTGGTTGTAGAGTATCTCCAGTAATCTGGCTTCCTTTAACTTTATTGACTTGACTGGATAGTTTTCAAAATAATGAGAATTAATCACCCAGCTTTAAAAATGTATAATGAAATGTTTACTGTAAGAAGGTCCGTATTAAAGCATGACCTTGTTTGTAATTGTTCTCTTTAGTAAAGAAATAATTCTCCCATTAACATGCTGAGAGTTAACAAATCTGAACGAATTTTGGTCTAATTTACAGTGTATCTTATCTAGAAGATCTATTTTAGTAATGAAACCTTAAATCTTCGCTCTTATCAACAGTTCAGAAAAGTTTAATATTGACAAACATGTATTATATATTTTGAACATTGATTAAGGTTGTGATTGAATATTTGTAATTCTTTCAATAAGGCTTTAATCTTAAAGTACCTCCAAGGAGTTTGAATAAATCCAATCAAAACTGGGGACGTTCTGTTCCCTCCCAGTCTGACTCTTATCATTATAAAAAAGAACGAGTTTTGAATTTTCAAATTACAAAATCGAAATTAAGATTAACAGAATAAATACGTAAGAAATTAACCCTGTAAAAATGGCCCTTCTTTACAATATATTCATTAAAAGATTGTGTTTCTGAAGGTCATGAAGATCGAGTAAAAACATTTTAAAAGATTTGCATGGGTATAATTTATGTTTAAAAAGGACTGCATGGATATTGTTTTGGTAAAGTCAATGCCACTGGCCCATGGTTGTTTAAATGATAAGTACACTAATTGTTGTCACAATCAGTACTGCAGTTACATACACATTTTAGTGGAAAAATCTGTGATCTTTGATCATGGATCTATTTGTTAAACATCTTGATTAAAGAAGAACTAGAATCTACTGAAATCAACACAAACATATTTAAAAGATCAGTAACTCTAGCAATAATCACAACATATTCTGATCATATTTGTTGCCCTTATTCTGTCCTCCTTGACCTATGTGTCAAGTATATTGGAAGGACTCATTCAAACTAATACTTTTTGTACAGTAACAAAAATTCAACAAAATTTTGCCTACCCTGCTCATCATTTTTAATTACATTGAAAAATGATTTTAGTTTTTTAAACAACCAAATACATAGCCCAAATGCATGACAATCTGAAATTTAGATCTTGCCAAAAATGGCAAATCTGCACAAGAAAAATCATGGTTTTTACCTCTAAAAATTATTCCCTTGCAGCTTGGATCTAATCAACATTTGTATTATCAGTCAGATGATCTCAGGATGTCGTGTAGACAAAGATGAACCTTATTTCCTGTGAATTTCTCATAGTAACCAAACTTCTGATAAACTGAATAGTAACACTCTTGTGTGGCCTGCAATATTGAGTCACCTAAACACACAAAAAAACATGAATGGATTACTATATTGAAGAAAACATGTTTTCTGGTTAATGACCAAAGATCTGTGTTAAGTATACCCTTATCTGCTGACATGAAAACACCAGAGCATTTTTAATATCCAAAATGAAATGAGTGTAGTGTCTTCTTTTCTATATTTAATAAGGTTACTTAAAGTCCCATTCACAGTCATATTATACCTTCCAATAATAAAACATAACCATATTAAATAAAAACACCAGTAAACTGCAGTCATCACGCAGTCATCTTCAAGAAATAGTGATTACCTCGGCATCTGCTCAGACTCCAACTGGTTAAAATCACAATGACAGAATACTGCCACCAATGTGCTTTAATTCACCTATTTGACTGACAAAGCTGCAAAAAGCATCATGCATTTTGAAGTCATAGAATGTATATTTCTGAAACTTATTACTGCCAAAAGGCATGTGCATGTCAGGAACATTAAAACTGTCAAAGATAAAAACAAAGTAAACAAGATTTATACTAAAGATTTTATTGTGAATAAAATATGTATTTTGAATCCATAAAACTTGTTCAATCCACTGATAAAAGCTGGTGAAGTTGAGGTAGCCTTAATCTAGGTCAGTAATTCATTCCAGAGTCCTTGGGAAGAATCAGTTTATGTGATGTTGTGTTTTTGACTGCAGGATGAGAAGTTTGTTTTTTGTGTCGGCACTGTGGTCAAGAGGAGGTACCGTTGTCCAGGGGTAGAGCACATGTCTCCGGATCTGGAGGATGCCGGTTTGAATCCTGTCAGAGACGAGATTCTCTAACGATCTTCATATTTTTCCATGCTGCACGAACACTGGTATGAAACCCAAGAAGTATTCAATGACCGTAATGAATGTCAGACAAAATCCCCTTCGGACAAAATCCCCTTCATGTATTTTTGTATATCTGGACATAATCCCCTCCATGGGTGGACATAATCCCCTTCATGTGTGAAATTTTGAAGTGAACAAAATCCCCTCAATAAAATTGCTACCTAGGACAAAATCCCCCTCGGATGAATTTTCTGTTTATAAAGTGGGTATGAGAGCGATACTGCATTACTTGAGTGAATTAAGTTATCATTTTAAACAATAAAAATGAACACTGTTAAACTAATTAAAATGTTTTTCATACTAATCAATTTAAAAACAAAATATTTGCCTTATGAAATATATTTGTTATTCAGTTGATAATTTACCACAATTATAATGAACACTTCTATACTAATTAAATTGTTTTTAATGATAATTTGGTTGATAATTGATCTGAACAACTAAAAAAAAATATGTCTTATCAAGCATATATAATTATAAAGGTTAACTTGATACATAATTATAAATCAAAAAACAAAAGTTCATTATTCATCAATTTTTATGGAGCATAATAATTCATTAGAAACCTATGAAATAAGGGGATTTTGTCTGGATAGGTAAGGGGATTTTGTCCAGCCTTGCAAAAACATGAAGGGGATTATGTCCACCCATGGAGGGGATTTTGTCCGGGTATGCGAAGGGGATTTTGTCTGAAGGGGATTATGTCAGTACACCGAATGTAAGTTGTAATGTAAAATAAAAGAGTTTAAAAAAAAGGAAGTGTAGCCTAATTAATTTGGTTTGACCCATTTTATAGACATTCTTTAATAAAGACATCGCTTATCAAAATTTCCTTGATGTCTCTTTGACAAGTCTGATTAGTTGGACTACCATGAAGTGATGTGTGGGTGAACTCCCATGTGTTTCAACTTGTGTAGGGCATGTATGAGTTTGTGGTGATCAACTGTGTCAAATGCTTTAGATGACATCAGGCCTGTAAATAAACTTCATTCACAGGAGTTTGAAATTCTATCAATAAACAAGAGATATTGTAAAAATTATGTCCTCTACATAATAAAAAACACTATGTAGAGGACATAATTTTTACAATATCTCTTGTTTATTGGTAGAATTTAAAACTCCTGTGCTTCATTCGGGAGCAAGACAGTTAGACCCCTTGACAATTAGACCCCTTTCAGTTTTAGATGACACTTAGACCTTAAAGACACCTAGACCCCTGATTTGATTTTTTTTTAAAGACACTTAGACCCCTTATTTAAGGAATGTTCACTTATATTGATTTAGCCATGAGATTGATTTTATTACTTTTATTTTTTATATTACTTTTTGATATTATATCAATAAAGTAATGATTTTTGGTAAAATTTGATTGAAAGGGATCAAGAAAAAAAAGAAATGTAATTTCATGGGGAAAAACCTATCAGGAGAGGTGTTAAATATCAGGAGACTCAAGAGGTGTTAAAGATTATAAACATAAAGGGCAAATTGAGAAATAATTAGTTATTATAACATTTTTCCAACATGTTTTTACTAATTTAATTACTCATATGTTAAATTGTATTTCATTGGGGAAAGATAGGATCTCATTTAAGAACTTAGTTGCAACGACTTTTGATTGGTCTTGAATTAAAAATTGGCAACTCATGTTTATTATAAAAATACATGCATTATTTCTTTTATCCATTCCTTGTCTCTATGCTAGAAATATTTGGTACTGTGAAATTGAATTTTTGGATTACTTTAATTAATATTTTGGATTATTTTATTAAATTTTATAAGTAAACATTGTATATTTTTATTGCTTCAGTCATCAAACTGATAAAATATACATTCCCTGACAAAAAATTTATTTCAAACAAATATGAGAAAAAAAATCAAACATACTTTATATTGTCAAAATCCAAAAAAAGGGGTCTAAGTGTCTAAAAAAAATAGGGGTCTAAGTGTCACCTTCAATTGAAAATTTAAAGGGGTCTAGGTAACAAGGGGTCTAAGCGTCTGACACTCCTTCATTCAACCTGCTAAGAAAATCATTTTAAAATTTAAAGACTACAGTACCTGTGTTTATTAAATGTTTCAGTAAATTAATCATTGATTATTAAATTCTTATTTAACTTAATTTATAATTATTTGCACATTGTCTCACTAAGTGTCATAGTATAGTCGGTGTTGACTTTTGTTTTGGCAGTAATAAGTTGAAGAGTCATTCAGGCACCATTTTCCATTTGCACATTTATTTAAATATTGGCCCTAATAAAATCAAGCAACAAATAAAAATAATCAAAGACCTGACTGTGAACTTGGTTAAAGTAATTAATTGGCAGTAGTAAGTTGAACTAAGTTGAAATTCGTTAAAATACCATTTCAATTTATCCGCGCTGTTTACCAACTGGACTTGGTCTAAGTTATTCATCAATATACCGTTGTCGTCTATAGAAATTTTAAATACTCCCATAACAGACATTTTCATGAGTAAAATATATATTCAGAAATAATATATTCAAGAAATTTTCAATTTATGTCACGGTACATTAACGTCAATTTTCATACCAAAATATACGATGACAATGGAAATTTCCGTGTGGCATTGACTTAGGCTTTACCAATATGTCTGCGCCCATGATGAGAAAAATGAGGAACTCGTGAAAATTTTAAAGTCGCATGTCCTCTTTAAGAACTGATTAACTAAAGGTAAGTACTTTTATAAATGTAACAAAAGAGACCGTGAAATCGAAAAGTCACTATCAAATTCATTCAGATTATTTTTAGCTTGTTTTTCTTGATTTAACAGTGACTAGAATATTCAAGTCATTTGTCGTTTTGAGTACAATGGGTGGTGGTCGTTTTGCTACCTGTCAGTTCGCTACTTGTTCACATTCGCTATCGTTACATTTTGGCACCTGGCCGTTTCGCTACCCTGTTCATTTACTATGTTTGTCACACACCCGGTCGCCGTGTAAATATGTAATAATAGTGAACAAACATCTTTATTTGCTCATTGAAATATGCATTCTTTTTCACTCTTATTAATTTGGCTTTTAATATTGTATTGTTTAATACTTTACTTATACTGAAGGAGGTGGGCATATATAATGAAAGACAAGATATAACAGGTATAATCTTTATTGTTTCAATGCTAATTTACAAATACATAGAATAGTATTGCACTTGGCCTGCTTATGTCATAGAATCATTTTTAATAATCAAAAATAAAATATATTCATCTAAATATATATAAATTCTGTTTTTCACATTTAATGAATAAAAATATTTTGCATTAATAAGCATAATCATGTTATCACGATACCATTTGTTGACTGTAGGTAGCGAAATTGGAGGGTAGTGAATCAACTTCTAATGCATAGCGAAACGACAAGTGCAAACATGTCGACATAGCAAAATGACCTGAAATCGAGTACAATGATTTTAACAAGCTCAAGCACTAGTAACAACATCACTGGGAAATTCTACTCTTTCCATTAGACACTCAGAGTCCCTACTTGCTAACAAGTAAAAATTAATAAAAAAGAAACAATTTTTTTTCTACTTAATACTTTCAACTGTCAGTTTCTGATTGTACTGAGGTGACATCTGTCTTCATTTCTGTCAAACTCCTCATACGGATGCAGACAGTAAGCACATCAAGTCACTAAGAAAATTAAAAGAGTAATGAAAAATAGACTTCTATGGAAAAGTAGCCTAATTTATTATGCTGAAAGTGTTGAACTGCTTTTATGGGTCTGATATTTTTTAGTACTTCAACCTTAAAGCCTTATTTTAAACTGCATATAACTGAGTGGATATCTCACAGAAGGAATGCCTCCAGTAAATTCCTATGCAACAATCACATCATTGCCTTCATCACCAATTGCCAAAATTTAAATAAAATGGCAGATAAACAAAACAAGTGTTTCAGTTTATGGTTAAATTATCTGTGTTTTTCTTAGACGAAAGAGACTGGTATGATTAAAGTTATCATATTTTATCTTAACGTCATATTTTTTGTTGTAAACTCTGCAAAATATGTGACAAACGGGTGAAAATATGTGCCCAACTGCATACAATTGGTCAAATCTGCATAAGCAGATGCAGGTCAATGTGAGACGTAGAAGGTGAACAACAATAAAATGTCAGCCTATAATTTTGGTTCACCTTCAGAGGCGAAATAGTGAGACTAATAGAAGAGATTATATACAGTTAAAACAGTAGGAAATATACAGGGTTGTTAATAGTAAATGCCATCTGGCATACATATGTTATGGTGAAATATGGGCAATATAGCTAACAGCCACATTCAGCTGGTTAAATTTGGACAGAGTGACACTATCATGGGGTAGACTGTTCCAATGGAAAAGTGTCCTTGGGAAGAAGGAGACCTTGTAGTAGTCTGTTGAGGCTGGGGTTAACCTGTAGCACAACAGATTGGCCATCGTCGGAAACCCACGTTCGATCCATTCCGTTTCACTCTATTTATCTACCGTGGGACAATTGGCTGGTAAAATTTCGTACTCATGAATAATTCATTACCTACTTTCATTGGTTTCCGTAAGATTTCCCTTGCGGAATCTCAGCCAATGAAATTACTTGTTACAATTTGCCATCTATGTTTAAATCCTGGGAAATACGTCTATTTTAAGTAACTTGTCATTATGCCTACTCTCCACACTGAAGAGTGTCTATTTGTAATGCGGCATCTCATTCGGCGAAGAGTTACATCCATTTGCTAATAAATATTCATGAAAACGAATAATCAGCAGTCAATTATCCCACGGTACATAATGTAGTTGTGTGGAATATGTACCGGGGGTCACCGACGATGCAGATTGGCATGCCTTAAGGCTCTCCCTGATGGGGTAAGATAGTCTTCTAATGGGATGGCAACTGTATCATGTTTGATCTTATACATCTTGAAGAGCCTACAGTCAATACAATGAAGAGCTAGTCAGCTAGTAAGTGACAGTAATATCTGATTTATGAACACTGGATGAGTGCATCCCAAGTAAGCTTTGTCCCAACATGCAGATCTTCTTTGGGCAGATTCTAATTGATCTATTTGGGTTTGGGTGTTGGGGGACCAGACTTCAAATGCATATACCAATTGTAGTCAAACAAGGGTCTTGTATGTCATGGCCTTAAGGGGTTCTGAATTAACATTTACATTTTAGCATAGGAAACCAAGGGTTTTGCTTGTCTTTTAAGTAGACTTGTTTATGTGCTTGTCCCATGAGAGGTCATTTGATATATCCATGCCTAGGTATTTGACCAGTGTTACTGCCTCTAGAACAGTTCCATGAAGAGAGTAAGTAGTTGATATAGAATGTTTCCTTCTTGAGACATGGATTTTTTTAAATTTGGCTGAGTTGAACTCAGCCCCAATCCAACTCCTACTTTTCTAAGGACATTGTATACTTGGGAAAGGAATGATATTTAGATTTCTGGAATGAATGAGATGGTCAACAAAAACAAATTGGTTCTCAATTTTATATAGTATTATTAACAAGCCTTGAATTCTATAATGGAATACTCTCTAACGGAGAGAAGTGTATCCAAAGCTGGACTTGAACTTATGACCCCTTGGAAACTAATCCATATCTCCACCAGCTTAATTATCCTGTGTTCTGCCATGATTCCACCCAACATTGCCATCAGATATTCAAACTAGTCCAACTAATTGCATGCAAGATATTGTGTAACTTTTTGTAAAGGCCAGTATGTCCTCCTACAAAATAGATAAGAAATTTTCCGAGCTAATAGTTTCAACAAGATTTTTGCCACTGTCTTTCAATCTCCTAGAACATTAACTATAAACCCTTGAAATTCTCCCAAAAATTGAACTTTTGATTAGATTGTTATGTAGATTTGCACACATTCAATTTCTTTTTTTTTCAGACAAAATGTTAAATACAAACAGAGAGGGACCATCACCAAAGAAAATGAAGTTCTCTCAAAATGGAGGTATATTAACTTAATGAACTAGTAATTATTCCTTTTTTATTTACATGATCATAAGTACATGTATATAAATTGTAGGACATTTGTGTCTTTAGCTAGCTCTCATTTTAGATAAAGTTTTTGACAAATTTGCATACATAGGTACTAAGATGGTGCCCAGTGAGGTCTCTTGCTATCCTAATGTAGCTACAACAATTCAATTATAGATGATCATTTTGCAAAGATAAGAGAAGAGCGGCAGAAGCTTCCTATTAGGCCAGCACGTAACAGATTGTTACAAGAGGTTCAGACACATAACTCTGTGGTGATAATTGGTGAAACAGGTAGTGGAAAAACTACACAAATACCTCAGGTAAAACTATTTTGTAAAGAACTTTACACACAGATGCTTGTCTTATATAGGGAATGATTCAGGAATGTCACACTTTCAATGGAGATGTGTCAGTGTTAATTTCATTATTAAAATTGAAAATTTAAGTCTTGAATCTTTTTGCCTGCTTCATTCAAAGTCAAGGTCACCTTTGGCTATTAGAGATGTACGGTCTGAAGCGGACTGCAGTAGTGGACATCGGATTAAGGACATCATTTAGGGACTATCTCAAAATACACATTGATTTAAAGTTATACTGTAAAACGAAGAGTTTTTATAAATCTTTATTTTTCGTACTTTAATTTGAACTTTACATAATAAGTCCAATTTGCTTCCTTCTGCATACAAGTGCAGCACATATCTTAACAGTTCTAGCTAGCAATCGCCTCGGGTGGCGCCATACGGTACTAACACTTGTGTAACATTTAATCTCTCCGATAGCGTGTTCCACCAAAACTCTATAACGCTTTACGTAACGATTAAAACGTAATGACTGCCGTCGTTCTACACCATGTTTTCTTCTAATCTGTGCAGCGGAATATGGAGTAAGAACGGGATACCCGTTTGGGTAAATTTTGTCACCTAACAAAAAGCAATTATCAGGAAATTGTAATTCTCTACCAATTTGTTGCATTAGGCCAAATTGCTGTGCATCATTTTGATGTCCCAAAAACCCAGATTCAACGTAAACTATTTTACCCGTATTATCAACTATGACCTGTGAATGTAAACAGTGATAATGCCTATGACCAGAATAATATTGTTGTTGGTTCGCTGTTGGTCTATAAATTTCGTGGCTAGTACCATCTATTGCCCCAACAGCAGCATCAATCTTGGCCCAGTTTCCACGCAAATTATTCCATTCATGCAAATTTGGCCAGTGAATATAGTCAGATAATGATGCATCAAAAAATGGTAGTGCACGTTTTATCTCCTCTTGTACATTCGTCACACTAATGTTAAACCAAACAGCTAGTACTCTGTAAGAATGGTAAGTTCGTAACCAAATCAAAACAAGTAAAACCCGATTTCTTTTAGACAAAATGTTATCATGTTTACTTGGAAGAGGTATGATATTTACAAGTTCTAGGAAAGTCTCAGGACTTTCTCCAGTGGTTTCAAAGAACTTGTATCGCCGATCTGAGATCAAGCCAAACACATTTCTACCAGTACATGGACCGTCGGAGTTGGGTAAAAGCCTGTTTCTTACATCATATTGCAAAGACGTAAAAAACGGTGAAATTCTCAGAACAGGAAATTCTGTTAATTTTGCGGGCCTACCTCACTCACCCGAGCAAATGGTCAGAGATAATTAATGATGTGAAGGCGAACATAGATCAGCTTTAACAAGCAACCAGAGATCTGTATAGTTCAGCCACAAACAAACAATTGAAGGACCGCATGTCGACGAAATTGAGTTCACTCATGTCTAAGAGGCAGGAAAATATAGAAAGTGAACTAATAAGGTAATTGTTTTGTAATATCGAATTCTGCCAATGTTATATAAAACCTTATAGTCTAATACTTACCAGATTTACTTGTCCTTTACTACTGTATTTTGCATCAACATTTAGAGAATGTAGAATATGTACACGAAAGTCGCGATGTTACTAGTAAAAAAACTTGTGTCGTGATTGTTTATTCTCATGTATACCGTCTAATATATTAAGCTATGTAACAAACGTTGCGCATTTTAGTAGCCCTTGTTATGTTCAAAAGCTAGACTGTTCCTGCTGTAAATTAGCTTTATGTTTATATTTGTGTGTTCCTTTCTTTCAGAAAAGCATTGAATGACATCAGGAACACGGAGCGGCAATTGGTTCAGGTGCAACCACAGCCCCAACCTCCAAAGCAAGAAAATGCAGCAGCTCCTGCTGTAGCACCAGCAGTTCCCAATCCAGAGCCACGTCCTGCACAGGACCCGCAAAATGAGCTCGCTGCCGCAATATCAAGTGAGAGTGACCAGGATCAGGAACCTAGACAAAGGCGTAGGCCGCGGAAGAGGCCTCTGGCAGATCTGGTCAGGGAAAATCATACCAAGATTTTGAGAGAGCTAGGCATAAGTTCTGACACTGAGAGTGATTGAATTAAACCCTGTAAACCAGTGCATAATTAAAATATGATGACAAAATGTTTGTTTCTTTTTTGTAAAAAAAAACAATGCAACAAATTTGCTTGGCCTTAGAAAATCGTAAACAAAAATATCTTGAGAAAACCCCCAATATGTGTAGTGTGTCCGTTGTCCACATCCATGTCCGACTATAGCACGTACATCTCTATTAAAGGGATGAAGCTTAATGTTTGAAGTAAATGGGGTTGGGTGGGAGACCTTATAAAAGTATTGATTTATGGCAAAGATAAAATGGTTGGAATTCTGCTGGTTGATACCTTACAGTAGACACATTATGTTTTTTTTTCAAAATATTCTCAAGTTATAAATATATGTATTCAAAGTTGTTGCTTATGAAAATATGCAGAGTATCCATAGACCATTTTGTTACAGCTTTGTTAATTAAATTCCATAAGTGGATATAATGTCTTGAATCATATATTTCAGTCACCTGAAGCCATCTAAATACACCAAAGTTTTCTAGGAGCACAATTTTACACAAGACTTGTTTTCTTTTTTCAGTATTTGTATGAAGCTGGTTTGCACAGAAATGCTATTATTGCAATTACACAGGTAAAGTTGATTTTCTTTTTATGTTATATTATAGCTGCATATTACTTTACACATTTCTTCTATACATTCTGTCAAATTGTTGATCAGATTCATTTTATATTAATTTCTTTATTTCAGTCTTATCTATATAATTATATATGTATATATAAAAGATATTACAGATTGCAAAATTATTGTACAGCTGCCCGATTTACTTCGATGGAAGACTAAAACACATCAGACAAACATAAAACAAAATAGCCTGTTAACTGACTCGTATCTGCCTTTCACTTAACATCACTTTTCTCCACCCACTTTGTTTCATCAGTGAATGGTTTACCTGTCAATCAATAACAAACTCATTGGTATTTAAATCTTACAGTACTACCATGCAAACACAGAGATGGATGCATGGAGAGAAAAGCATTTGAGTAACATCAGGTCATTATAAAGAAAATGATTGCTTGCTTGAGATATAAAAATTGATGTTAGTAACACTTTGGGTATGTCATGTTAGCAGTGCCATGTTTAGTCCTAAAGCACAAGGCAGTCTAGAACACATATTTTATCTCAGCAACTGTTCACATTTGTGTTGTGCAGCTTTTGAAATAACAAACAAAGACAGGATGCAGGACCTGGCATTTCTTAAGTCTCCTAAGACCAGCAATAAGCATTTTGGGGTCTTGCCTTTGATGTACCAGAAGGCACATTTCCAAACATGAAGTGACTCGCTTTAATTTTGCAAGTAGAAATAAAATATGTAATGGTCACTATATCATTATAGTCATTCAATACAGAATTTTAGAAGACTGGTGAATATTAACATGTTTAACATATTTAGTGCACTTTTAAACGTGTAAATGCAAATAAATGTCTTCATGGTAGAGCTTTAATTACTGCATATAATCTTGCAAGTTTGCAGATTATCATAGACAGTGTAACAAGTGTTCGTGAATATTTTTTTTATTTTACAGCCAAGAACTGTTGCAGCAATCACAGTCTCACAGAGGGTTGCTCGTGAGAAGAGGTCTGATTTAGGAAACTTGGTAAGTTTCCAGTGAAGACAATTTATCTGTTTTGATTTTTAAATATTGCACATTCTTAGAATGGCAGTAGCACAATAGGAAATAAATGACAGTCTGTGAGATCTCTTTTTGATGCAAAAACTGGGAAATGCCACTGTTTTCATAAATGATGGCATCAGTGTGTAAAATGTGTCGGAGAAAAGTCGGGGAACATTAAAGGGAAAATGAACTCTATTTGTTAGAATCTTCATCTGAGCCATTAAAAAAATCTGAAACCTCTGACAAATGGCCATTTTTTACCTTAAATAAATCATAATTTAACAAAAGTTACAGATGTAATAAAACCTGAAAGTCACATCTTGTCTGATAGTCACTTATTCAAAATAATTTTTGTTTTTTCTATTTCTCTTTTGCGTTCACATCATCATCTGAAAAATTGAATCAAAAGTGAAATAAAAACAGTCATATAAAAGAAAATGATGATAAAACTCAAAATGTAGTATCTAAACCTGAATTATGCATTTTTGTTTATTACAGGTGGGGTATCGTGTAAGATTTGATGACACAACTTCAGAGAAAACAAAAATAAAGTACATGACAGATGGAATGTTGCTGAGAGAAGCTATATCAGATCCTCTCCTGAAAAGGTTAGACAGTCCTTAGAGTACAGCTGAAATGTGATCAAACATATTGTGGTACCATGAAATTTCAGTATACAACAACAACATGCTATGGACCCCTTTGCTCTGAAAGAAGGGAAAATGTCATTTTATACACCCAGAAAAGAACAGGTCCATTGCTGAGTTGAAGAAATGCATTTAAATTATACATTTGGACAGTATGTTTTGTAGGTATTGAAGGTGTAAGAGTGCTTTCTGTGATGGAGAAACTGTTTCTTGAGATGCTTTGGTTGTATGTAAACAACTTTAATCTGACATTAATTTACACCTTATGTAAAGATTTGACATCTTGTATGCATCTTTTTTTCTGCTGCCAAACTTTTAAATATTTCTAGGAAAAAGTTAATTTGTATGTAATTTTAAAGTCGTAAATACATGCAATGATTATGCCAATAAGGATATGTACTGGTGCAGGAAAAAAGATAGAATGATAAAGAAAAGGCTCATATCTCTCTACACAATGTGTTATGTTTTAGTCTGTGCAGTGATATATATTCAGTCAAAACTCATTTGAGCATATCATGAATGATAGAATAAAATTACTGTTTACTAATCAAACAGTAATCAGACCGTTCCAAACTTTTTGCAAGGGCAAAGATGCAGTACATTGAAAACTATGATTTAACCACCTATATGTTTAGTCAAGCACTGACTGGAAGAATTGTATTTCAACTTGACTTTTTCAACTAATACTTTACATTTTAGGTACAGTATTGTTATACTGGATGAGGCCCATGAGAGAACCATACACACAGATGTATTGTTTGGTGTGGTCAAAGCAGCTCAACACCAGAGAGAGAAACTGGGCATGAAACCTCTAAAGGTAGCCACAAACTTTGACATTGAGTTAATCAATTAATCTGTGTCTGATGTATGTGTAATGGTTAGAAGAGTATAGAGAAATAAACTGTTCTGTGGTACCTCTGATTATATATTTGCCACATAAATGATGTGAATTTCAACTATCTTTTGATTAACAGAATCAGAATATTGAAATTGTTGGCAGAAATCTGAAAGTCTAAATGTTAATGTTCACAGCTTAGCAGGTTTTTGTCTCCCTTTCAACACTGGTTGAACCTCTTTTAACACTGGCTGAACCTCTTTCAACACTGGTTGACCATCTTCAAACATTGCTGATCCTACATTGTATCTTAACAGTATTAAGAATAGCTGTTAAAATACCTTTGTATTAACCACTAACTTAATAATAGAAATTTTGCACAAAATGCTATTTTCATATTTCTTAGTATAAAGAATTCCAAAACCCTTTAGCCCCGAAACAAATTAATTTCTTTCCACAGCATTACATGCTCGAAAAGGGACCTTATATATGTGCATGAAATAATCAGTGCTCCAAAAGGGACCTTATGTATGTGCATGAAATAAAAAATGCTCCAAAAGGGACGTTATGTGTGTGCTAAAATAAACAGTGCTCCAAAAGGGACGTTATGTGTGTGCATGAAATAAACAGTGCTCCAAAAGGGACCTGATTTATGAGTATGAAATTAAGAGTGCTCCAAAAGGGACCTTATGTATGTGCATGAAATGAACAATGTCCCAAAGGGACCTTATGTATGTGCATGAAATAAACAATGCTACAAAATGGACCTGATATATGTGTATGAAATGAACAATGTCCCAAAGGGACCTTTTGTATGTGCATGAAATAAACAATGCTACAAAATGGACCTGATATATGTGCATGAAATGAGCAATGTCCCAATGGGACCTGAAATATTGTGCATGAAATAAACAATGCTCCAAAAGGGACCTGATATATGTGTATGAAATTAAGAGTGCTCCAAAAGGGACCTTATGTATGTGCCTGAAATGAACAATGTCCCAAATGGACCTTATGTATGTGCATGAAATAAACAATGCTCCAAAAGGGACCTTATGTATGTGCATGAAATGAACAATGTCCCAAAGGGACCTTATGTATGTGCATAAAATAAGCAATGCTCCAAAAGGGACCTGATGTATGTGCATGAAATGAACAACATCCCAAAGGGACCTGATATATGTGCATGAAATAAGCAATGCTCCAAAAGGGACCTGATGTATGTGTATGAAATTAAGAGTGCTCCAAAAGGGACCTTATGTATATGCATGAAATAAGCAATGCTCCAAAAGGGACCTGATGTATTTGTATGAAATTAAGAGTGCTCCAAAAGGGACCTTATGTATGTGCATGAAATGAACAATGTCCCAAAGGGACCTTATGTATGAAATAAACAATGCTACAAAATGGACCTGATATATGTGCATGAAATAAATAATGCTCCAAAAGGGACCTTATGTATGTGCATAAATCACAGTCATACATCATGTTACTTGAAAAATTTGTAACCCGAAGCACAGTGACAAAGAGGAATAATGTGGTAAGTCAGTATATGTAATAAAGATTTACCATAGTAATGCATTATGCTATCATTGCTGCAGTAGCATATAAAATACATTTTGTATTCCAGATAATAGTGATGTCAGCCACTATGGATGTAGACCATTTCTCTCAGTACTTCAACAAGGCACCTGTACTGTATCTTGAAGGACGTCAATTTCCAATAACTGTAAGTTTGTTAATATATATCCAGTTATAATGAGTGTAATTCATGACCATGAATTTCCTATTTCTAAATTGTTTTGATCTTGTGTGATCCCCATGTAAATATACAGACATAACAATAAGTGTAATTCGTGGCTTTGACTTTCTCATTTTCAACATTGTCTTGATCATTTGACATCCCCATATAAATGTACACACAAAATAATGAGTGAAATTCATAACCATGACTTCCTCATTTCTAACATTGTCTTGATCTTGTGTTATCCCCACATAAATGTACAACATGATACCAATAACACTCATTTCCTACATGCAAGAAATTTCCCTTTGTAAGGATGGTTAGTTTACCTTTTTAAAATCATGTTTTAAGTATCAGAATATGTTTTCAGGTGATGTACTCTAAAGAACAACAGTCAGATTATTTGTTTGCATCCCTGGTCACACTGTTTCAGATACACAGGGAGGCCCCTCCCCAGTAAGTAAACAGAGTCCATTAAATCCAGCAATGTACCACATGATAACAGTTGTCAGTGGAGGATAGCACACTGATATTCAGTGTATATATTTTGTTTTGTTCAATATGATATAGAGTATTCACCCACACTAAAAGAACAAACTTGTGGAGAGGTGATTATGTATTGCATATTTTTTGTCATTCAGGAGTCAAGTCACAGATGAGGAATATAGAAAGGTGGAATGAACAGATAGGTGGTTTCTGAATGCAGGTATTTGAATAATGACAGTCTGTGGTTCAGCAACACATGATGCCTTTCACAAGATGAGGATTTTCTTCATTAGTCAAGGGTTTATGTATTTTTAAAGTGAGATTAGCATTCAAATGCGATTCCTGTTGTAAAATCAGATGATGCTATCTTCTTAAAGATTAAACTACTAGATAATTGACATGTGGAATTTGTTTATTCAAAATTGTCAAATTTTATTTTCTTTACAGGGAGGATATTCTGATATTCCTTACAGGACAAGAGGAAATAGAATCTGCTGCCAAGTCAATACGAGACATAGCAAGAAACATCACTGGTAATGTGCCACATCTGATTGTCTGTCCTTTGTATGCTGCTCTACCTTCACAACAACAACTCAAAGTCTTTGAGCCCACACCAAAGGTAACAGTGACAATGAATGTACATAAACATCTCTCACAGACACAGTTGATCTAAAATGGAGACAAGATTACTTTGTTTGGATAAGTGAAGAGTGTAAAGACATTCCTATTTGTATGGTACATTTGTAAAGGATCCCAATTAGAATGGGAGAGCATTAAACTTAAATTACTTTTCAGCCACATGCTGTTTGCCATCTTTTGAAGTTTGAATCATATGTTGTTAGTTGTTTAATTTTTTAGAAAATACACAATTTAATATGTTAGCCTGTTACCATGTTTTTGATTTTAAATATTGTTTAAAATAAGGAAAAACTGTATAAATTTTTCAGGGTTGTCGTAAAGTGATTATTGCCACAAATATAGCTGAGACATCAATAACAGTGAGTGGGGTGAAGTACGTGATTGATTCAGGAAAAATTAAAGCTAAGTAAGGTCCTTATGTTATATCATTCAGATTATACAGGAATAAATAACTCTGGTAGACTGCTGAAGATTTCTGAATATTAAAGAACTTTTTTAAAGTTTATAAAATATTTCTTGTATCATGATCAGTCTGTGCCTTTTGACATTTCATATGTTTTGATATTTATCATAATTTGGGTTGTTATTAAGTTACAGAAGTACAAACATTAAAACAAAATCAAAAATAACTAAAGAATTGGTTTTGTCCAAAAATCAGTTGTTGGTGTTTTTTGGTTTATTTAGGGTCTTTTTATCATAATTTGTACATCCATAATGACATCTTGCTGCTTTTGACTTATTTCACAAATCTTAGATTATACCTAAATTTTATTCTACCTTTTAAAGGATCTATAATTCTCGAGGTGGCCTTGACCTTATGAAGGTGGTACATGTATCACAAGCCCAGGCACAGCAGCGATGTGGTCGGGCTGGACGTGAATCCTCAGGCACATGTTACAGACTATACACTGAGGAGCAGTATGAGGCTTTTCGTAAAACCACAGTGCCTGAAATTCAAAGGTGAAAGGTCACAGTTTAAAATGAATCACAATAAATTGTGCAAAATGGCAGTCAAATTAATGAGAATGGTAGCCTGTAATTTTGCTTATGAGGGGAGTGTTAAGTATTTTATTGCAATTAGGCACATTATCTGCCATTCATGCTTAAACAGATATATTTGTTGTAGCCATATTTTATTGAGTGTTTTGCCATGTTTACTTAGAAGTTTCTCAGGTGAACAACCTACTATGTATAAGTGAACAGGTTTTCTGTATCAGTGTTCTTCATGATTTTGTTTTGCGAAAAAGGTTTGACAACTTAGATGCCATAGGCTTCAGACACATTTCTAGTTACAAGTAGTTTCAGTTGTGGGTAGTAACCATGTAAGATTATAAAGCTTATTTCCTCCATATACATGAAGCTTTGGTAAATGTCATCTTCTGTTTTGCAAATTTCAGGTGTAACTTAGCAAGTGTGGTATTACAGCTAGTTGCAATGGGTATTCATGATATAGTTACCTTTGATTTTATGGATAAACCTGAAACAGAGGTAGGACTTTCTTTGTGTAACACTTATAGGGCCCATAATATACATGTATTATAAAATGACTGATTTAAGGTTATGGATTCATATCTGTTCTGACTGCTTATGTTAGAAAAATTGCATCTTCTTTCAGAAAAAAAACGGCTGTGTTAGTTTTTTTACTAAAATTTATAAAACTAGAATGAAACTTGAAGCCAGTAACAGTCACTTGGTAGTTATTCAGTAATTTTCTTACTTTATGCAGAAAGTGCTTAGCTTTTTTCTATTAAATATATAATGGTACAGGCATGATAAATGATATTTTCTTTGAACAGGCCATATTAAGTGCAATAGAACAGCTGAAACTTCTCGGGGCATTAGAAAATACAGAGGAAATCAAGGTGAGACTCTGCAACTTAATATTCTTTTGTTGTTTCTTTGTCAAACTCTAAAAGTCATCATTCTGTTGATTTTGGCACCCGAGTATTATCTGTTTATATAATTCTTGAAATAGATAGTTAAATTAAGTCCACCTTTTAAAAATGGTCCACATTGGGCAGAATACAGAAATTGAAATGAAAACAATTTTTGCTTAAATAAAAATTTATAATAAATGGAAAAGACTTTAAAACCTCTAGTTTCCAACTTTTAGTTTTATCATTTACAGTTAATGTCAGCAGGTCGTCAGATGGCAGCATTTCCTCTTGACCCCAGGATGTCAAAGGTCATATTGGCTGCAAAAGATCACAGATGTTTGTAAGTGGCCTTAATCATGTCAAATTTCATTTGCCTTGGTAGTTTCTGTGATGTTTTAAACTTTATAATCGCTAGGTTTATGATAGTGTTGCAAAAGTATAATGGATTTTTGTTGGAAAAATTGCATGCTGTTAAAGCCATTGCAGATAGGTGTCTTTGTTAAATGTTAAAAAAATTTTTATTTGAATTGTTCCTTAATCATTACATACAAGAAGAACCTTCTCCACTTAAGATATTTTAGGGTTGATACCTGCTTGTTTGTGCAAAAATATCAACAACAAAAAATGTACAATTATTGATATGTCATAAAAATGATAGGGAGAAATGAAATACAGAAGTTGTGAAGGTTCCTTTGATCATTTGCATTATCTTTTTTGTTTCAGAGAAGAAATACTTACAATAGTGTCACTTCTCTCCGTGGACTCAGTTCTGTATACACCCCAAAGCAGGGTAAATTCTTTTTATATCAGTAATTAAACTGTAAGTATTAAACATGATCGATTGTTTGAAAAATAATAAAGTTTTATGCAAGGAACAACTTGTTAAAGGAATCAGATTTGGTGTTGTAGATGAGTCTACATAGACTCTCTTGTGTGACTTTGACACTGAGAGAGTAAAGTCTGTCTCAACACCAGTGCTAGATTTAAACCTTGATTGATACTGTGTGCTTTAATCTGAGCACAGAACAAAAAATAAACTTCGAGCATTAACTGTTAACCAAATTAGTTATAAGAACGACTAGATCCTATTACTACAGACCTTTAAAAACTGTTCTTTTTTAAAAGTAATGTGCAAATTATTACTTGATTCACTACTGATAAAGTAATATTTAAATTGTTGTTCATTTCACTGCAGATTCAGTATTGAAAGAATTGTCCGTCATTTCACTATTGCTTACATGTAGGTGACGCATAAATTGTACGTTATTTAACTATTGCTTACATGTAGGTGACGCATAAATTGTCCGTTATTTCACTATTGCTCACATGTAGATGATGCATAAATTGTCCGTTATTTCACTATTGCTCACATGTAGGTGACGCATAAATTGTTTGTTATTTCACTATTGCTTACATGTAGGTGACGCATAAATTGTTTGTTATTTCACTATTGCTTACATGTAGGTGATGCATAATTTGTCCGTTATTTCACTATTGCTCACATGTAGGTGACGCATAACTTGTCTGTTATTTCACTATTGCTCACATGTTAGAAACGCATAACTTGTCAATTATTTCACTATTGCTCACATGTACATGTAAGTGACGCATAAATTGTTGGTTATTTCACAATTGCTCACATGTAAGTAACGCATAACTTGTCCGTTATTTCACTATTGCTCACATGTAAGTAACACATAACTTGTCAGTTATTTCACTATTGCTCACATGTAAGTTATTTCACTATTGCTCACATGTAAGTTATTTCACTTTTGCTCACATGTAAGTTATTTCACTATTGCTCACATGTAAGTTATTTCACTATTGCTCACATGTACATGTAAGTGACGCTTAAATTGTCCGTTATTTCACTATTGCTCACATGTAAGTAACGCATAACTTGTCAGTTATTTCACTATTGTTCACATGTAAATAAGGCATAACTTGTCAGTTATTTCACTATTGCTCACATGTAAGTAACGCATAACTTGTCAGTTTTTTCACTATTGCTCACATGTAAGTAAGGCATAACTTGTCAGTTTTTTCACTATTGTTCACATGTAAATAAGGCATAACTTGTCAGTTATTTCACTATTGCTCACATGTAAGTAACGCATAACTTGTCAGTTTTTTCACTATTGCTCACATATAAGTAACACATAAATTGTCAGTTATTTCCTTACAGAGAGAACATGCTTTAGCTGTTAGGCAGAAATTCATGTCCAGTGAGGGGGACCATATCACACTGCTTAACATATATAGAGCATACAAAGGTGTTAATGGGAACAAGGTGAGATGTTCTCCGACAGTGTTATAATGTCTGAATTCCTGTTTACTACTTGAATTACTGTACACAAGAAGCTAAATCTATGAAAAGGTTTTCAGATAGTTAGGTAGTTATACTATTTGTACATAAAATCATATCTGGTATTGCTATTGTATGCCATTACTTTGAGTTTAAAAGATATTTTTGTATGTATTAATTATCATTAATACAATGGGTCCTTTTTTAAAAGACTTTGCAACCTTTCCCACACAAACCAGGGACATTATACTATTTATGTTACAGAAATGGTGTCAGGAGAATTTCATCAATATGAGAAATATGCATACAGCATTAAATGTACGTAAACAGCTCAGGGATATCTGTGTAAGACAAGACCTACCTATGAAAAGCTGTGGCCAGGATACTGTCTCTATACGGTAAGCACACATCACAGCTTCTAGATAAAGTCTTGTATACGTAAGTTATCACATTACTTTTTTCACCTCCAACTTTCATATTTTTTATGGTATTTTATGTTTTTCATGTAAATGTACTGTGAAAAAATGAGAGACATACTCATATTACACAAAATGAAGAATAGAGGTAAAAATTGTAAAGTGATGGCTTGTTTATGGGACAACCACAGGATATGAATCGTAGAAATTGAATTTTTACATAGGCATCAAGTAACCTCTTGTTCTAGCTTGAGCATTTGTTTTACAATACAAGTAGATGTGTTTGGTGAGAAAATTCTTATTTGAAAACTCTGTTTTGAATCTTTCTATGTTTTGAATCTTTCTAAACCACATGTCTTGCATAAGCTTTTCAGTTTAAGAGAAAAGTGATGGGAAGCTACATGTGGTGATTTTAAGCCTCCCTACATGTGTTTTTTCACCCATGTCAGGCATATCTCATAATTACCTGAGGGATCATCTTGAAAGTTTTGACATAATGGAAAAAAAAGTAAAAAGCAATTTGGGCAAGGAATATTTGAATTATTTCTTTTTAGCTCACCTGTCACATAGTGACAAGGTGAGCTTTTGTGATCGCAATTTGTCCGGCGTCCGTCCGTCCGTAAACTTTTACTTTAAACGACATCTTCTCATATACTGCTAAGCCAATTTCATCCAAACTTCCAATGAATGTTTCTTGGGTGGTCCCCTTTGAAAATTGTTCAAAGAATTGAATTCCATGCAGAATTCTGGTTGCCATGGCAGCAGAAAGGAAAAACTTTAAAAATCTTCTTCTTTAAAACCACAAGGCCTAGACCCTTAATATTTGATATACAGCATCATCTAGTGGTCCTCTACCAAAATTGTTCAAACTATCCCCCTGGGATCAAAAATGGCCCCGCCCCAGGGGTAACTTCATTTTACATAGACTTGTATAGGAAATCTTTAAAAATCTTCTTCTCTGAAACCACAATGCATACAGCTTAGATATTTGGTATGTAGCATTGTCTAGTGGATGTCTACCATGTTTGTTCAAATTATGTCCCCTGGGTCAAAAATGGCCATGTCCCAGGGTTCTCTTGGTTTACATAGATTTATATAGGAAAAACATGAAAAATAATTTTTCTCCAAAACAAATAGGTGTAGACCTTAGATATTTGGTGTTGAGTATTGTGTAAAGAACCTTTACCAACATTGTTTAAATGTTGGCCCTGGGGTCGAAATTTGACACGCCTCGGGGGCCCTTAATATGTAATAAAGGAAATCTTTAAAAATCTTCTTGTCTGAAACCACAAGGCCTAGAATTTTAAAATTTGGCATGAAGCAAGCTTTATCAAGCTTTTCAAATTATTAGATTAGGTTAAAGGCTAAAAATAGATTTATCTAATGTACCTCATAAAGCCTTCATTTATAGACCAATATCTTTGATATTCAGTATATAGGTTCCTTGCATGGACCTCTACCCATGGATAGGGTTTGAGGTCACTGGGTCAAGGTCAAGGTTACCATAGCTTATAATTGATATTTCTACTTTCTGTCATAGAGCCTTTATTTATTGACTGATATTTTACATATTTGGTTTGTAGGCACTTATATATTTTCAGTTAAAAATGAAATACTGCTTAACAGCAAACCTACATCCAAAGTACTCAAGTGAGCGATCCTGGGCCATCATGGCCCTCTTGTTTTATTTTTGGGTAATTTGTAAGGGAAAAGCTGTTGAAGTTTGTCTTGCATTATGAGAAATGAGTCACGATGCAGTACATTCACACTGCTTCTCATTTGTAATATTTCAGTGGTTCTCTTTGAGTATATTAAACGTCAGTTCCACAAACCATATGAGACACCTGCTGGAGAGATTTGTAGTTTTAGGTTGTAGGCAAGAAACAAAGTATCCTGTTCAGAGACCTTCCTGCTTCTTTTCCATGATCATTGTATGGAACTGTTTCATGGGACATTGGTTTATTATATGAAAGACAGCTAGTTGTGTTAGGGTGTAGTGGGAGATCAAACTAGCAAACATTGAATTACAAGGCCCTGTGTATTACCACAGGACAATTGATATGCCTCTCGAGTTGTTAGAAACAGGGAAAATGCCTCTTGCATCATTGTTTTAATACTATAGTCTAGTCAACCTTGACAGTCATACAGGAACACTGGTGTAGCTACGTAGAAAAAAACTTAGTCTATGCTCACCTGCAAAACAAATAAGAAAAATAAAACATACCAGCCTCATCAGTTTTCAGTTGTAGACAATGGCCTCACTGTACAAACAAGAGTGATCACTGATCACATGTGTCGCCTGATGATAGCCAGTTAAGTAGTTGTATTGAGGAGTTTTTTGGCCAGAATGCCTTTTTTATTCAAGGGCCATAACTCAGTCAAAAATGATTTAGCCGAAAAACCTGTTAAGTATGTGCAAGTACTCGAGGTACCGATCAATCCCGTAACATTTCATTCAGATTGCATTAGTAGTATAAGAGAAGTAGTCCGGACAAACTTTAAAAATAAAAATCATTGAAGGGCCATAACTCTGACAAATATCATTGAACTAGAAAAATCATTGAACTTGAAAATGCCAACAATATGCACAACTAGACTTGGTACTGATCAAGTTTGGCTGAAATTGTACTAGTAGTTTTTGAGGAGTAGTACGGACAAGTTTTGAGAGGGACGGACAGACAGACAACGGAGAAGTGATCCCTATATGTTGCAGCTACTTTGTAGCAGGTGACACAAAAATGGTCATCAAGTCCCTATTTCCTTAGACTAGCAATATTAAAGCAATCTTACATAACTATTCCAGGAAATGTTTAGCTACTGGATATTTCATGAACTCAGCAGAACTACAGAAAGAAGGGGAGTATATGTCTGTAAGTGAATAAATATGTATATTCCAGTATATCTACCGTCTATATACATGTATTCAGAACTTTTAAACATAATTCCATACATGCATATTACAATATTGTTGAAATTGTGTGGTCAGACTAGCAGTACATTTTTAATAGGAAAATTTTTGGCAGGATTTTTTTTACTCTGAATTTGATATTCAGTAAATATGTATGTTTTGCATCTTGGCAGAAAAAAATGACATAACAGTGATCAAACAATGAATTTATGCTTACTGAAACCTTTGGTAAGCTCCCTGCAGATTCACATAGCAAGGGGTGAATATGTAAATGTTCTTAGTGCTTTGAAGTAAAGAAGCTGATACCACTTTTTTGCTTTCATACCACAAATTATAAAGAAAAGGTCAGTTTCATTAGGTACTGACTAGATTATCTTGACAGTGGCTGCCTTAGACAGGTGATAACTTAATCCAATTGGCTGTTCATATCTTTTTGTACTGTTTCACCATTCACTACCTAAGTATGACCCATGATGGGTACTTACAAGGAACCTTGTATGTGTTGACTCACATTTATGGATTTCGGTATGCTTTGTGGACACCGTCAGTCTAGTTTATCTGCAGTGGAGCACAAATGCTGTGTTTTACCTCCATTAGATTAGCATTTACCAGTGAATATCTTTATATTTTATTATCAGCTTTCAACAAGAAAGACCGTGACTATACATCCATCTTCAGCTCTGTTCCATTGTAAGCCTGCATATGTCATCTATAATGAACTTGTACAGACAACCAAATGCTACATGAGGTAAGCATTCTTTTACTCTGATAATTAGTTTGCAACATTTACAAGGCTGTTCAGGCCTATTGTCTAGACAAAAACTTGGAAAAAAAGCAAAAAATAGGTATCAGAAAAACTAGAAGGGCAGAGAAATACATCTGTGAACTAGGATTTGAGATAAATTAATCAGTTATTGCAGAAAAATGCATCTGCATACTAGGTTGGCAGAAACATGTATCTGCAAACTAGAATTGTAGAAGTTTGCATCTTCAAACTAAGATTGCATTTAAATGTTCCTGTCAACAAAGTTTGCAGAGATATATATTTGCAGACTAGGATTGCAGTAAAAACAATTAGGACTTAAAATTACATCTGCATACTAAGAATGCAGCAAAATCCACCTGCAAACTAGAATTTGCAGAAAAATGCATTTGTAGAGTTGCCAGGACTCCGTTCAACACGTCTTAGCTTTCTTTACAACTGTGATAATACTGTTTATTAATTTCTTTTGCTAGGAAATAAAATTTACTTAGTTCAAATTGTTCATCTACTCATATAATGTATGCATCTTATAATGTAATTTTTATTCCAGAGACCTATGTGTTGTGGATGCTGATTGGTTGTATGATACAGCGCCTACTTACTTCAAGAAGAAGAAACCTGGAGGATGAAAATTATTCCTTTTCTTCAACAAGGTGTTTTTGTCTGTTTCATTATTAAGAGTATAAATACATATGTACAAAATAAACATGATTTTAAGTTTCCATTTTCTTGTTTTTATTGACCCCTACTTGTAGAAATCCAGGAATGCCAGTTATCAAACATTATATAAGTAAAAGTGTAAAACTGATTCTAATAAAGAAACATCCATCTACTCACTGTGTGCTTTGGCAGTAGTCAGACATCAGCAAAATACCTTGAGAAATAGTTAAGCAGGACCAAATACTGAAAAAAAATGACAAGATGAATTTAGAAAAAAAATAAAAATGGTAGGTTTTTTTTCTTCAGTTCCCCCCTGGCTTGAATGAGAGACTGGTAGCAAAATACTTTTCTGTTTTTACATGCTGAAACAGAAGTTGAAAAATGTATAAACTGTATTCTTTTGACTTACTGGGCATAAATTCAATAGGGGTCTTCTTCTAAATGAGGGCAACCACTCCATGAAGCTTGAAGACTGTGAATTAAATGGAATTTGAGTTAGAGAGTGGAAACCATTTTCATGTTAAAGTCAACTCTGCCCTTTGACCTAATGACCCCAATAACAATCTGGCTCTTCAATAAGATCAACCACCCTATGAAGTTTGAGGGTGTAGGTCAAGTAGTATTCAAGTTATTTAGCAGAGACCACAAAAACTATAGGGATTTTCTGCTTTAAAAGTGCAACCATTCTATGAAAAATGTTGGTCAAATTGTATATAAGTTATTGAGTGGAAATGGTTTTCAAATTCAAGGTACTCGATATTTGACCTCCTGACTCCAAAATCAAGAGCTTTTCTAATCAATCACCCTGTGAAGTTTGAAGATTAAGGAGCAAAAGGTACTAGAGTCAATGAGAGGAATCCTTTTTTTTAACCACAACTGAGAGTTGTATGTGACACATGGGCTCATTGCGGTACATCCCTTCATGAATGAGAATGTTATATACCCCCTTCCCCTAAAGCTGAAATCTACTTGCAATATTATATGTGTAGTTCAAATTTCTTTACTGTAGCTGAACAAAAAGAAAAAGAAAACAGAACAAGACAAAAGTCTTGGTCACAAAAAGGTCAATGGCTAAGCTAAATGTAAACATGAAGTTTTCATAAGAATTAAGAGAAATATTTGCTGGTGTTTTTTTTCCCCTATTATCCCCTGCCAGAAAGGCGGTGGGGGGATATGGTATTAGTCTCCGTCAATCCCACATTTTTGTCCAGAGTATAACTCACAAAAGCATTTGAGATATCAACTTGAAACTTCATAGATGGAAAAATCTCATTGAGGAGGAATGCAGTCCCTAGGGCCATACTTGAAACAATGTCTGTAAAGGTCCACAATGTTTCATGCCAAATGTCTAAGCTCTAGCCTTTGAAGCTTCAAAGGAAAAGTTTCTTATAAGTTTTTACTATATGCAAATAATAATTATCTATGACCCCCTGGCAGGCCCAATTTTTACCCTGGATATAATTTGTACAAACTTGGAACAGGTACCCTAGACAATATTTCATGCCAAATAATTAAGCTTAAAGCTTTGTCATTTCAGAGGAGAAGATTTTACTATATACATATATGGAAAACCTATGACCCCCTGGGACGGGGCCAATTTTGGCACTAGGGGCATAATTTGTACAACTTTCGTAGAGGTCCTATATATGATGTCATATACCAAATATCAAAGCTCTAGCTTTTGTCATTTCAGAGGAGAAGATTTTTAAAGTTTTTACTATATACATATAAGGAAAACCTATTACCCCCTGGGGCGGGGCCAATTTTGGGACTAGGGGAATAATTTGAACAACTTTGGTAGAGGACCTATAGATGATGTCATATACCAAATATCAAAGCTCTTGGCCTTGTACTTTCTGACAAGAAGATTTTTTTAATTTGCATTTTTAGAACTTCTTTTTTGGCCCTGTGACCTACTTATGCAACAGACCAGAACCATTTGAACAACTTTGAAAGGTGACCACCCAAGGATCATTCCTGTGTAGTTTGGTTAATTTGCATCATTGGTTTCAGAGATGTTTTTATGAAATTGTTGATGACGCAGGACACGGGGATCACAAAAGCTCACCATGAGCACCTTGTGCTCAGGTGAGCTAAAACAATAAACCTCCAAGTGGGAGTTGATTTGACCCTAGTGAAATAATTTGAACATTCTTTGCAGAGGTAAATATACAATGCTTCATACCAAATATCTAAGGTCTAGAGCCTATGGTGTGTGACAAGAAGATTTTCAAAGATTTTATACATGGTAGGGTCAGTTTTGACTTAAGGGATGTACTAAGACAATCTTGTAAGGATCTCTAGATGCGAAATATCTAAGCCCTAGACTTTGCTGTTTCAATCCCATATATAATTTTATAGTTACGCTCTTGACAAGCATTATGACTAACAAAAATCATAAAGGGAAATAAATAATAGGTGCAGCTAGAGTTACAGTTCTTGGACATTGCTCTTTCTGCCACTCCCCTCTATCAATTTGCCCAGTCACAACTAAATCCTGGTCAGTCAAAATGTACTAAAGGAGATGAGAAAACTAGACAAGTTTGGGTTCTTGTGCACTGCACTTACTCTCAATGTGCTCCATCATTGTGTAAAGTTTACATTAACTCCCTTGATTAATTTTCTAAGATTCAAACAAAATCAGACCCCAGGGCTATAATTTGAACTATCAAGGTAGAGCTCCACAAGATGGTACTGGATGAAATATATTCAAGTGTAGAGCCTAATGGCTTTAAAGTGATTTTAAAAACCTTTCCAATGAAAGCCTATGCAAAAATAAGTGACCCCTTATTTTAACCCCAGGCCATGATTTGTATGACCTTTGTAGAGGTCCACTAGATGATGTTATAAGCCATATATCTTAGCTCTTGGCTTTGTGGTTTTAGATATGAAGCTTCTAAGGTTTTTCATTTTCAGTTGCAATGGCATCCAGTGTTCTGCATGGAATTCCATTTTTTATTTATCACCCCGCCAGAAGCGGAGGGGATAATAGAAATGGTCTCCGTCCGTACGTGCGTCCGTCCCAATTTTGTCCGGATCATAACTCCCAAGTACTTGAGCAATTTTCTTCAAACTTCATACACTGACAGAGCACACTGGGAGGAAGTGCAATGTGCAAGAACAATAACTCCACCCTGCCTACTTTTAGAGTTATTCCCCTTTATCAGATTTACTTTAAAAGTTTTGTCCAGAGCATAACTCCGAAAGTACTTGAGGGATTTTCTTAAAACTTAATACACTGACATAGTACATTGGTAGAAGTGCAGTTTGCAAGAACAATAACTCTACCTAGTCTACTTTTAGAGTTATTCCCCTTTATCAGATTTACTTGAAAAAGAAATTCCAGAGCACAACTCCAAAAGTACTTCAGGGATTTTCTTCAAACTTGATACACTGACAGAACACATTGGGAGGAAGTGAAGTGTGTAAGAACAACAACTCTACCTTGCTTACTTTTAGAGTTATTCCCCTTTATCAAATTTACTTCAAAAACTTTGTCCGAAAGCATAACTCCAATTTTGTACTTGAGCAATATACTTTAACTTTTATACACTGACAAAGCACATTGGTTGGAAGTGCAGTGTGTAAGAACAATAACTCCACCTTGCCTACTTTTAGAGTTATTCTCCTTTATCAGATTTACTTAAAAAGTTTTATCCAGCGCATAACTCCAAAAGTACTTGAGGGATTTACTTTAAACTTAATATACTGACATAGCACATTGGTACAAGAATAATAACTCTACCTTGCCTACTTTTAGAGTTATTCCCCTTTATCAGATTTACTAGAAAAAAAATTCCAGAGCACAACTCCAAAAAGGGATTTTCTTCAAACTTGATACAGTGACATAGCACATTGGTAGGAAGTGCAGTGTGCAAGAACAATAACTCTATCTTGCCTATTTTTTGAAGGATTTTCTTCAAACTGCATATGCGCATTATTACATTTAGTTTTAGATTTAGTACAGCCTTCAGGTAACTTCTTACCGGTGGGGGGATTAACCATGTGTAACATGGCTCTTGTAAAATTTTGAAAAGGGGCCGTTCAAGGATCCTTCCTGTGAAGTTTTATTGCAACTGGTCTTGTAGTATAGGAGATGTTGCTTGAAGTTAATGGACAGTCAGAAGGATACTTAAAGCAACACCTGACCTTTGGTCAGGTTAGCTAAAAAGCAACCCTTGTGCATTTTTCTTTCTACATCCACCTTCAAACAAATGTTGGCAAGTTACCACAGCTGAAGGTTTGGAGCTTGAAGTTTAATAAGAACTGTGGAAGGCTACTCAATAAAGATTCTACTATACATTCAGAAAACTCAGTAGCTTTGTGTGATCAAGTCAGACAAAGACTCTACTTATGAAAGGCAAAGGTTCATTAAAAGATACCACTTGGGAACATTTCCTGATGACTGTTGAGATATGGTAAGAAAAAGAAGTTGTCATATTGGTGAAATCACTCTTTATTGTAGGTGAAACAACATTCAAAAAGCAAAGTGAGAATTTAAAACATACACCTTGATTAAGGATTATGACAAAATGTTACTAATGCATATCAATTGAGGTTCACTTGTTGTGAATATTTTTTTACCTTTAGTTGTCTAAACTTAATTCTAGTTCAGGTTTTTCAAGACTGTAACAATCCCTGCACATGTAAAATGTATGAACCAACAAAACTGGCTCATTACAATTTACAGTGCTTAAATGCAAGCTTGTCCATATTCAAATTATCAAAAGTCAAGACAAGAAAAGGTAAACAAACCCAAAACATGAGCAGATGATGAAATAAAAGAAAATGTATACTGATTAAACTGAAATCTCAAAAGGGAAGGTGAAAGGTACATACTATTTAGGTAGATACTGCTGAAAAAAACAGCTCAAAAATGCTTTGTACATATGTCTGTTGCATAATTTTCCCCTTACAAAAAGATTAATGTTTTTAAATCTTAGTACATTATGAAAACAATTCAATTCTTCCATGCTATTACTTCCAAAAATAGATTACAGATCAGCATGTCAAGGTTAAAATGTTTTCAAAATTGTCCAGGTGTTTAAAATGTCCAAAATTTCTTTTATCCAACCTACTTCAAAAAAGTATGATAAAGGTCCACCAAAGGAATATTTCTGTAAAAAAACTTTGCAACTTGGCAGGGGTTTCTTAGGAGAATATTTCTAAGTTATCCATACAGTCATATAATGCAAACTTGCCCAACTACTGCTAATGTTTTTAATTAACCAACATGGCTTCAAGGAATTTCATGAAAGGCCACCACAGTAACACTTCTATGAAATTATTTTAAAATAGGGCGAAGGGTCTGTGAGATACAATGTATATGTATGTGTGTGTAAACTGAAAAGTTGCGTTGCCACCTGTCAGCCAAAAATTTCAGAAAGCACCATAACTCAAATGACAATGAAAAAGGTCTAGCTAGGGGGCATTTCGTGGAAATTATTTTGAAATTGTGCTAGCTATTTCAAAAGACTTTCTGTATAGTTGTATACTGAAAAGCTGCTGTTTTTCTTCAAACCAACAAGGGCTGAAGAAATTTGATAAAAGGCCATACAGATAGCATTTCTGTAAAATTATTTTCCAATTGTGCCAGTGGTTTCTGAGGAGAAAATTTAAAAAGTTAATATAGTCATAAACTGGTAAAAGGGCCAACTCCCTGTAGGCCAGCTAGGTTTTTAAGGGACACAAATTGCTTGAAGGAATTTGATAAAGGGCCACCAAAGGAGCATTATTGTGAAATTATTTTAAAATCCAGCTAGTGGTTCTAAGGAGAAGATTTTTAAAGCTTCCCATATAGTCATATAATGAAAACAGGCCCTGCCCTCAGTAGGCCATGTTTTTTAAGGGACCCAAATAGCTTGAAGGTATTTAATTAAAGGCAATCTAAGAAACATTTCTGCGATATTTTTTTTAATCTGTCATGTGGTTTCTGAGAAGATTTACAAAGTTTTCTATATAGTCATATGACCGACGACATGGGAAGAAGGGCACTCAAATTTTTTGGAAATTGACCCTTTACTAATTTACACAGAATGGAGTAATACCTTGCAGACTGTATCAAAAATAAAGTAAAAATGACAAAATATGTGATCTTTATGTTACCATGACCATCACAGTTACTTGATTTACAAACTACTGCAAATACTACTTTGTTGATTATGTGTTGAACAAATGAATTCCATGCCATACATGTAATTTAAAAGATGCCTTAATAGGTATAATGAAATGAATTGAAAAAACAATTGTGTGTACTGTTTAAGTAACTTTACAAACCTGCAAAGTGAATCAACACCCAGATATTTGTGTTATTAACATTTATAACTACATGTACATAGTATTAAAGAATATTTTCTTAATTTGAACAATATTTTTTGAATAAAAATGACTGATAGCAAAGGTTAACAGGAGGCTACTGATAAAAGCAAAAGATACAGTCATATTAATTGTTATAATACAAAATGGTGTAATAAAACATGATTTACAGCTCTAAATGACACATAAAAATGTTTAAACATACAGAAATTCTAGTTGTATTTGTGACAAATACTGTCACATTTTCTGTCAAGGAAACACTTCAAAATTTATAGTTTTCATATTTCTATCAGTATTTGTATCTGCTTTAATTCTATAGAACATTTTAAAGCCTTAGACTGTGGGTCAATAGCATTAACCCATAACATGCTGGCAGCAATTGTGTTTACCTTTCCAACAACTGCAGACCAAGATCACCCTTAAAATCACATCCGTGCAGTCTGATCATGGTTTGCACTATTCGCCATTCAATAGGCAAATTTTCAGTAATTTAAGCACATCATAAACAATTTATGGATCTGTCCAACTTGACACATGGTCAAGTCCATTTAAGATATTAGTAGGCTAAGGGTTAATAAACAGAATACAAAGAAAATGTAAATCATGACACAAAACCAGGTAAGGCAAGAAATAATATGGGTGAGATAATCTAGAGTAATTAGTACAATTTAATGACAACTTGTTCTTTAATGATATTTTTCCTCTCCAATATTAAAATGAATATATAGTAGTGTAATATAATGCACAACTATAAATTAACCTGCTAAAACTGAAATCTAAGTTCCCCAAACCAAAATGAAAGCTTGCAGTAAGCTTGTGACAAGCTTGCTGCAAGCTTGTCACAAGCTTACATTGACTATTGACACTTGCTGTAAGCTTGCTGTAAGCTTGCTGAAAGCTTGCGCAAGCTTGCCAGTAGTTTCATACAAAATTCTGCAAGCTTGCAGTTACTGTGAAAGCTTGCGCAAGCTTACAAGAATCATTTTTATCGCAAGCTTCTTAGAAAATTTGGACTTAGAAAATTCTGTGAAAGCAGGGAAAGGAAAAGTAATGAAAAATTTCTAAGTACAAAACTTGGAAAAGTTTATAAAAAATAATTTCACTTAAACTAATTAGCATTTATATATAATATAATGGGATTCAAATGAAGACATTTTTTTCATAGATTTTATCTGCCTGTCTTACATTCTATGTTTTAGATTCATATATAACTTTATCAAAATTTTTAATTACTGTTAATCAAATTCTTATAACTTTCTCAAAATTATTAATTACTGCCATGTCACAAACTAGAGAACACTTGTGACATCCAGATGATTTTCAGTAAAAAAAGAAAATCTCCCAAAATCAAAATGAAAGAGGAAATTAAGAGTCTTTCTGTAAGCTTATATATCTTTAGTAAAAGCTTTGAAAACACTTAAACTAAGATAAAGTCAGTATTTTAAATTAATTATTATGCTCCTGCATGAATATGAGAATATATATGATTATTGGTATCATTCATCTATTTATCATATGATTACACAATGACATAATTATATATATATATACAATCAAATATGAAATACAACAACAAATGAATGGTTATTGATATTACACTTATGGAAAAAAAATTATGAAAGTTATCTAAATTCACATTTCTTAACAACTGTTAACATACAAGCAAATATAATGAACATTATATATAATCTAATGGCTAATTGTTTTTTTTTTTATTTCAAACACTCAATGTTAATTTGTTTTATTTATGTGTCTTATAAGTTTTAATTCATTTGCACAAGTATATCCCTTCTTAAACATTAATTATTTTGTGCAAGTTAATGATGGCATGTGATTCAAATTTGACATTTAAACAAAATGATTGAATAGAATATAATTTTTGTAATATAAGATTTACTTAAATTACAATATTATTTTATCTTAAAGGTTTATACAATACTTAAATGCATGTAAAACTTTCACTAGTTAAAATTGTCATAATGTTAAAGCAGAAGTTCTGATAAAAAAAGACATTATCATCTGATGTAGCAGTCAAAACCAGTAGGAAAGTGAATATTTTCCAAGTGTATTGTTTAAACGAACAATTGCATTGCTAGATATATTACCGTCTGACAGATCTATCATTGCTGAAATTATTTATAGCAATATTTAACAAAATTAAAAACTAATGCAGCAAGAACAATTTTAATTGTTGTTTATATATGTTTCGTTTTAAAGACATTTTTATAAATAATTAAACTGGAATTAGATTGCCCAAAAAAAACCATTTTACTATGCATGTGCTTTCAAATAATAATCTTTTTTAATTACATGCTAATAATACCAATCATATGCATATAAAACATGAATAATTAATTATATTCAAATATTTTTTCAGTGTGTACAACAGGCATTAAATAATATGGATAGTTGTGTGCCACAATGAAGCCATTCTGAAAGACTGCATCTGTGATTGTGAAGGACAAGATTTATCATATAACAATATGGATACTTATTTGGAAAAAAACAAGAAGATTTATCTTAAATAAATAATGTTTTTATTTTATATTTTCTCAACTTGGTAGACATTTATTATTTTTTGTATTTGTGTTATGGAATAATGTTTGTTAAGACGACTTTTAAATCTAGAAATAAGAGGAAATGAATAAATTAATTCTATTATGTAATAGTTTATTAATATTATACCTTATCACATAACACAAAATTGCAATATAGGAAAAAGAGCTAAGTTTGTTACAGGCTAGATGCAAGCTTGCCGCAAGCACCATAGACTGGGCTTTTCGTTTTCGGATTTTGGCAATAACAGCAGCCATCTAAAAAACAATAAATTTCTCTGATATATCATGTGATTCACGTGTGGATTGGAAATATATAGAAGAAATGTAACTATAATTTTTAACATCTAAAGACCTGAAGATACATTAAATAAAGTTGATTTTCAGTCAGATTAACATTAAGTAGTCTAGCATATATTTAAACTTACCATTTATTTTACCTCATCTTAAGTTATAATAGATATTAATTAATTAGCAAAGAGTCAAATCAAAAAAGAAGTTGAAAACTATATTTCTTGTATGCATTGCCCACTGTCTTGTCCTAGGAAAATGATCCTGTTCCTAAAGTCATGTATATACTGACTTTTTCCCTCAATTATACATTTATATGCTGAATTTGACAAGTATGGATCTCTCTGCATTTGCAGTATGGGACTAAAGGTCTAGGTAAAGCACTCTCAATAGGAAAAAGAAAACAATAATAAAAAAAAAAACACCACCACAATAACACAAACTAGATTACAAAATAATTCAAACTTGTAGTTCTCTGAAAACCTCTTTAAACAAATGAATAACACTATTCATTTAGCTATGCACCTTACTGTAGACATACAGTGGTCTACGCATATACTTATAAGACATACTCACAAGACTGAATCTACAAGTTCTTGTCTTTATATATAAGTTATAGAAAAGCATAAAAATGTTTAAACTGCCACTTGACATACTTAATCATTTCTTTAGAAGAAAACTGATATAAGATGGTATTAATACAGTCAATAAAATCACTAAAGACACAACAATAAACTACAAGCCATAGGCTTTCCTTTTTATCATTTTGTCAGAAATCATTACATGTATTATGATGAGCAAATAAAATCTCATTTACTCCAATTTTAATCAACATGGCAGACCGCAAAATTCAAAGTGTTAAAGGAACCAACTTCAGGTCTTAACAGCAATCATCACTGAACTATCAAATATTGCTAACTGAATAAACATGATCTTTTGTAATAAAACAACTGACAGTGCAAAAGTAAGTACAAGTTGCGATCCTTTGAAATTAAAACAACTGACAGTACAGATGGAAGTACAGGTTGCGATCCCCTGTAATTAAAACAAGTGACAGTGCAGAAGGAAGTACTGGTCATGACTCCTATTAATTAAAACATCTGACAGTGCAGATGAAAGTATAGGTTCAATAAGAATACAAGTTATCATTACAATTCAATAAAAAAGTATTTCTTGCATTAAAATGATTAAACGTGAAACAAATAACATGGAAATATTCAGTTTGATTGTGTGTTTTATGGCCATGATACATATTACTTTCCACAGCATTGCAGTTAATAAATGCGCAAAATAACATTATTCAAAAATATGTTTCTCTCAAAAGGCTCTTTGCTGTAACTCAAATGAACAGTCTCTGTACATTTTGTCATACAACTGACTGTATATTTATTAACTGTCTATGCATAACTTTTAATAAACAAATAAAAATCCACACGGATTAACGCAGAAGCAGATCGTTTCCGTGGCAAATACTGTTTCACTGAACAATTCACTCACATACACTCTTGAATGGACATGTATGCTTATCATAATGATGAATGTGTACATATTTTCAGGTCAACTTCAACCAAATTGCATTGTAGTTTAATGCTTGCAATTATCATAAATTTTGAAAAGAGCAACACAAGTCATTACAAGTTACACAATATGCTATCAATAGTGACAAATATAAAGCACAAATGCTGTTGCACACAATACAGAAACTACCTTGCTAATTACATAACAAAATATCAAGGCAAAAAAGAATACAAGAATGTTACAAACTAAGAGCATACTTTAAATAACTACCTTGGAGTTACAATGTAGTGGAAATAAAAAACATATATCAATATCATATAATCTGTTATTATACAAAATGTCTCAGAAACAGCCCTTCCCTGTGTTAAGGTGACTCACATACAGTTTCATTTTATACAGGCCGACAACTGCTCCATCTGAAATGCTGTAAACCTCATGAGAAACATCTTTGTTAACCTAACAAAGAAAAATCAACCATGTCTGATGATCAATCTTTCTGGAATAAATATCTTAACTGTATTGTGGATGTAATGAATACATAAATAGTAAAACAGCTAGGCAAAATGAATAGTTCACATATACAGACTATAATACTGATGTGTATATATAATAAATAGCTTCGTATAATTCCTCAGTGGAGTTACTCCAAAGTCTACTTGTATACACACATAAATACACACACATGCACACACACATCAAACAAGTAAGATTTATCAAATATAACTACCTTACTAGGTGACAGGGTGATACTTGTGTGCAACAGAAATTTATCATGAAAATACAAAAACATTAGTATGAGTATATATGTAGAATTATGCATTGTAGTTTTAAGGTCGTGAAAACAGTCCACTCATTCAATTCAGACAAATGTCTTACACCAGTTAAAATGCAGCCTTATTCCTGATTTACTTTTTTTATCTAGTGATGAATGAAATTTAAAGACATTCAAATCAGCCTGACAGATTGTCTATATCATTACTGGCTTTACAGCCAATCAGCCAGTCAGAAAGTCCAGCATCAATGTCCTCTTCCACTGACTGCCTGTCAAACACAAGTTTTAAATGGTTTTACATCACAATAAAGTAAGAAAAATCATTAAAGCAAATGAACAAAAGTGACAAAATTACTAAATACCTGTATATAACACACATTAATTATCTATTATTTATATCTATTAGAAGATATAAACATAAACCAATACACAGAAAAACTGATCCTTTTCATCAATCTCAATTGCATCCAGTTTGCTAAACTCTTCTGAATGTAAAGAGGATACTTACTGTCATGAGTACTTGTACAGAAATTGTTAGTAATGTCTGTATCACTATCAGTTTGATGATATCTCAAAAACACGTACTCTCTACTGTGATGGCAACACAAGAAAACTTGTGATTAAAAATGGATCAATATAACAGTGTCTCTCTCACTTTCAAATATGCAAAGGATATCCAAACAGAAATGTTTAATTCACCAGTAAATATGTGAAAGATATTTCAAAAGACATTTATGTCAACAAACTCCCTCAAAAACTTATATAATAAGCTTGTACAGTATAAATTCCATAAACAAATGTGAACAACATCTCTAAGAAAGTCTCTCTCTCTCTTTACATATAAGAGTATAACTTACTCTCTAAAGACACTTCATAAAGAATATTGTACTAGGTACATGTATAATGTATCTGATCATATTTCAGGATGAACTATGCACAAAATGTCTTGTAAACAAAGACTATTCTATATCATGCATATATAAACATAAAACATTTTTCTCACTATCTTGTTAAACCCAAGACACAGTATTTTTGAAACAGGAAGTCTGTAAACAAAATTATAAAAATAAGTGAGGAAGTAAGTCAGTAGGTCAAGGTAAAGGTCCATGACAAAGCTAGGTGAAGGTTAAGAACTCAACTCCCCCAACAAGGTAAATCTATGTTTGTGACCCCATTACCTATTTTTGAACCAAAATGACCAATGGTCTTACATGACCTACCTAACAACAAGATAATTTTCATGACATCTGGAAAGGAAATTGTGGTCTCTAGACTGTAAACAAGGTACATTTATGTTTTGACCCATGACCTAGTTTTTTACCTGAGATGACACATATTCAAACCTGACCCTGAAATCATGACAAAAATATTCAGACAAATTTGGTAAGAAAATGTGGCCTCTATACTCTTCACAAGTTTGTATACATTTTGACCTCATGACCTAGTTTTTTTCTCTCCAAAATGACCCTTATTAAAAACTGACCTAGAAGACACTACAAGACAAACATTCTGAAAAAATTTCAGAACATCTGGAAAAAATGTTGCCTCAAGAATGTCAACAAGGTCAACAAGGTTATTCTATGTTTTGACATTGTGACCTAGTTCTTGATGTGACAGATATAATCATGAGAAACATTCTGACATATGGAAAGAAAATTAGTCCTCTAGAGTTTTAACAAGTATTTCTATGTTTCGACTCCAAGACCTAGTTTTCAGCCCAACATGACCCATATTTGAAACTGTCCAAGATCTTTAATAGACAATCAATCTGACCATTAGGCAAGTTATATGATGACTGGGCAAAAAATGTGACCTATAGATTGTTCACAACCTACTGTAATTGACAGATGGTAGATGGAAGATATTCAACAATCTTAAAAGCTCACCCTTAGCAGTGCTGAGATGAGCTCAAAACCTGAAAGCAATTTCTATACACTAGATATATGATTTTGCCTCTCTTCATTAAGTTGTGCCTCTCTTCAACAGTAAGTCTAAAAAAGCAAAAAGTGCAATCCTATAATACTGCATAGGCTTTATAAAGAACAGAAAGAAGAAAGTACTCATGACACAAACAAAACTTTGCTACAAAGACAAAGGCATTTTTCTTTATATATTTACTTTTGGCACAAACAAAATACAGTGAATGTAATCTTGTCAAAGATACCTCACACATGTATTTAGGCACTCTAACCACTTAAATATCTCATAATATACAGTTCCATTTTCATGTACTTTTCTTCTTTTACAAGAATCAACAAAATATGCATCATATTAGCAAAAAGAAATATGTATAACAGGAAACATTGCATGGGTTTCTAACAACACTGAACAGCCTTTATACATTCACATATTTCTCACAATAACTGTTACCTTAATTCTAAGATAAACACACATTTAGATTATTTATAAGAACTTCATCTTTAAATTTCTGATAATGCTAAATACAGCATATACAAAAAACATAGCATAACATGAATCACAAATTTTCTGGAAAACACTACTGTCTTAAATAAAGCAATGTAATCATTACAAGAAAAAAAAAACAGAACAGTACATACATACGGTATTCTCAACAACAACAAAAAAAGAATATCCCGCCAAAAACAAAATCTTGATAATTATGTTCATAAATACAAAAGTATCATACTGACATCATACTGACACACAATAATTTCATCATCACAAAATCAAAACCTGGAGCAACATACCAGCATCATTCTATAAAATAGAACCAACTGGTTTCTGTTTTAGTAGTCAATCTTCACTTATGATACACTCTGTTTGTTTTTTTTTGTTGTTATTTTTTGTGTGTTTTTTTTGCACATTAAATTCAGTTTCATGCACATTAAATTCAGTTTCGTGCATGTGACATTCACAAAACTTACATCCAAATTTCTTTGCACATTACATTTGGCTTTGTGCACATTTACAGCTTCTCTTGACTGTTTCTTGATCTCAACATGTATCAGACTACTGAAAAAGTTTGTGTTACATAATGCAAAAATAGTTAGAATTAATGAGTTCTCTTTTTCAAAAAAGACACATATTCAAATATATTTTATTAAATACATCAGGGTTACTCATCTAGCACAATATTAATGAAAATGTTCAATAGTATACGTTATTTAATGAATAGGAAAAAAGTATCTATTTGTACAAGTCAGTGATACTTGTACCCACTGAAATGTTAAAATTTTGAACCTCTGCCAACACTTACACACTTGGAATGTTTGAACGTGGGACAGACTAGTCTGGTTGCTAAAGTATTTAGGCTACATGCTGACTGTTAAAATAAATTTGTATAACACTTTGTTTCTGTATCATACAGGTTTGTACCAAACAGACAGAAGTAACGAAATACAACAAACAACCATCAAACATTCGAAAATTACTTAGGACATGTATGTCCTAACTGTACCCTTCACTAGGGCACGGCATATTGGACATTTTCTCATAGCTGGAGCACAATCAGCACATGTAACAAGGTGACCACATGGCAGAAAGACAATGCAAACAGTGTTGTCAAGACATACTTTACACAAGGTCTGCTCTTTCAGCTGTTCATTCTCTTCCTTTATTACTTTAGGATCTTGCTGTTTGGTTTCTGTCAATGGACAAGAACATCAACATTGTAAGAGCGACTTAAAAGTAGGATCAAATGTCAAACAATTTCATTTAGAGTTCAAAAACTTTTTTTACATACAGTGTCTTTTTAGTTATTTATTCTTCAATAGAGAAAAGAACATCTATTTCATTTCTTCTGGAACTTCAGTTTTATACTTCTTCCTTTTTTTTTGTACTGGTTAAATATTAAACAAGAGGGCCATAATGGTCCCAAAGCACTCATCTGAGTACAACTGCCAAGAAAGACAAGTGCCATGTAATGTATTTATCATCAAAATAAGAAAGAAAATACTAAACAATGGACATTATTTGAAAAATACTGGTAGGTCCAATAGGCAACACTTCCAACCAAATTTTAGATGTCTTTCTGCTTTGACAAGAAATTTTTTAAGAGTTTGTTCTATATAAGACTTTGTAAAACATTTGAACCCCTGGGTGCAGCAAAAAAAGTGACCACAGAGACAAAGTTAAAACAATCATGGCGGAGGTCCACAATGCTTCTTACCAAAATTCAGAGATCCACTAGAAATGCTTCATGTCAAAATTCATGCCTTGTATTTTCTTACATGAAGATTTATTTAGATGTTTCTATTTATTTCTTTGTTTAACATGTGATTCCTAGGGCTGGGCTAATTTTGACTCCACGGATGTATTCTTCTGATACAGTTCCACAAGATAAAGCTACACACCAATTTTAAAAGCCTCAGTTTTGCTCTTTCAGACAAGATTTTTAAAGTGCTGCCTTATATATATATCAATGTAAAACAACTGACCCTTTTGGCTGAACCAAAAATGACCCAAAGGCAAAGTTTGAACAATCTTGTTAGGGGTCAAACAAACAATGCTTCATGCCATATTTCTGATCTCTTGGCCTTGCAATTTCATACAAGGAGAATTTTAAGGCTTTTCCTGTTGTTTTTTTTCTGTAAAATATGTGACCCTTCAAGCAGAGCCACTGATGACCCCAGGGACATAATTTAAACAAACTTGGTAAAAATCCACTAGACAATGCTACAAAACCAAATTCCATTGCTCTGTTCCAAGTGGTTTTAGACAATATTTCTTTTTAATTTTTCATACTTGTTGCCATAGCAATGAGACTTCAGCATGGAATATAATTATTCGAGCATCTTTGGTAGAGCTTAATGCAAGGAACATTCCTGCCAAATTCTATCAACTTTAACCATGTTGTTAAGAAGAGGATGTTGTGTAAACTTTAAAGTTGACCATGCACTACACACAATCCAAACAGAGCATATGCACAGGTGAGCAAAAAAGAAAAAAAAAACTTTCATTACAATTTACTCTTTTCTGAGATTTTTTTCATTAATCTGTTTTGTTTTAATTCATTTTATTTTGAGGTTTGCAACTTTAGCACTAAAGGAATTAAAGGATCAATTTTCAAAAGTTTAAACAGCTTCAAAACTTGTAAAGGAAGTTAAAAGATTTATTTTCAAATTTCTGTGGATGAATGCAATTGCCATCCTAACAAATAATTGCAGCCACTTTAAAACATTTCTGCTGAAAAAGCAGCAAACAAACAGAATTTGATTAAAAGAAAATACTGATATGGCTACTGTTTTACACATACCATTTGCTTTCATCTTAGCTTCCAACATAGCAGCTTCTTTCCCTCTATTGTGGTCCTTTTCTTTCTTTTTGTCTGTTTCTTTTTTTGTGTCAGTCTGTTTTTCCTTATCTTTATTTTCTTTGGTAGATCTACCAGTTGGCTGTGCTCCTTCCAAGGTCTTTTCTGAAGCAGTAGCAGCAGGAGTAGCAGCAACTGGTGTTGCCTCTTTCTCTGCCTCCTCAATATCTAACACTTTCTCCATTAAGTTAGCAGCTGTAAGCTTTGCATTACCTTTGTAAAAAATTAATTAACACTTGTAACTACTACTTGCTCTTCTACTACTTCATCTCAACATAACAATTACCAATAACAACAAAAACAATAATATTTTTTTAAACAAAGTGATGATGACAAACTTACCACATATTTTCTGACAGACACAGCTATAATATGCCTTTGATTTTATTATCTTGAAACCTTTTCAATCTTAGCTGAGGGGGGATGTAGTGTCTTTAACTCAACAATGTCATCTTACTTTAATGCAGCTTCTTTGCACTCTATGATGGCAGCATACAGAACAAGTTGTCAATGTGTTAAGCAGTTAAAATAAAATGTATTATCACAGTTTATCGAAATAATATTTATAATTTTCTCCTTAAAATAATTAAGTTTATTCATTCGAGAAATAACGGTTGTCCGGGGCCCTGGTCTAATCCCCGGTCTGGTTGTTTTCTTTACAACATAAGTCTCTTCATGTATTTGTGCTCATTGAACTGAAAAATGACCCGTATGTGTTTATAAAAGCAAAGTCAGTGCAGCTTGGTCATTGCTTTATACACACCGCGTAGTGTACAGACGATTTTTCCCCGCCCGCCACTCCCTAGTGCTTTGGGTTAGATTACGCTGTTTTATTATTTTCTTTTCACTTATTTGTTCTTTTTCTTTAATTATTTGCCTTACGTATCACACTTGCTGCTTCCAGTGTATATTTCAGGGTATCTCTTTGACTCTACCTGATGTTTATCATGCCTCAGACTCATCGAACTGTCAGTGCATGTGTGACGTCCATTCCAAATTCTGCCGCGAGTCTATGAACCCTTCATCAAACGTTCGATGGTTGGATCGTGTTATTTCTTGGAAATTTTATGTAGTAAATACTGTCATGCAGTATTCATATATTGCTGCTGTGAGTGGGACTCTGTTAACTTTATCACTATTGTTTGTGTTAAACCTTACTATATGGTCACTGACATTAATTAGAATTCTTGTTTACAGTTATCTCACATTCGTCACTCAGTTCAAGTTGGATCCGAGGGATAAGGCGTATGCCCTAGTATCTCCATCTTTCATTGGTTTATTAAAGGGAGCTTTCAAGTTGTTTATGGGGACAAGGTTACTGGGACTGTCATTTGGCTAGCTAGTGTCTTAAATTTCCGAGCATTTGTTTACACCTCTAGTGCCCATCGTTTCGCGAATGGCTTAGTTTCACTTTGCATTTGAGGATATGTCCGGCTGCTGTAGGTTCATGCCATTGTTTTAAAACGACCGTTGGCAAGTGTCAAGGTCATGCTGTCATTAAAAAGTTGCAGACATTGCTGATCATGCTACCTGTAGGTAAGCTTACGTTTGAGTGGTGTTAGGTGCACCTTGCTTCTTAAGGTTGGTTGATTCCAAGTTGTATCGGGTCACTAGGTATGGCCCTTTATAGTACTGGTAAGACATTGATTGCGTTGCGTCTCTTGTCAGGTGCCACACTGCAAGCATTGTGCCCCCTCTTTTTTAGCACAGGGTCTTTGACAGCGGTCCTTGGCTTGCAATGAGGCACAGGTTCAGGTGCGTAGCCATTGTAAGTTGAGGTCTGAGGTCAGGCATCCGGGTGAGGAGTCCGTATGTTAGATGCTACCTACAGGTTAAGTCTGCATTGCTTGGATTACATTTAATTTTTGGGGTATTTAATTTGCATTGTGTAGAGCCTGGTCTCCTCTTGATTAAGGAATGATACTGAGCGGCCTAAATATGCCAACTTATATATTAGTAATGTCTTATTGGTAATTATAAGCTGACTGTTACCTCTAGCTATGACATCACATTTACAAATGGCGTCACAGATCTCTATATGTTAAGGGACTTTTGCTAATAAAAGCTGAATGTTGCACTTTTGGTTATTTTATTTCGAGTTGTATAGAATAAATAAGATCATAAAAGATGATGTGTTATAAAGTGTTATCCATTTTCTCATATACGGTAAATATAATTGATGTAAACTTACTATTCTGCCTACGAATCTGTTCAATGGCCTTTTTAATGATACTAGGCTGGTACCCCATTTCTAGGACACTTTGTGCTGCATCTGATAGGAGAAGTCTCTCTATTTCTGATGGAGTCTGATTTCCAGTAGCTAGAGTGTAAAACATTGAACTTGTAAGATTTTTAGTATATCATGCTTTTAAACATAACACATTCACAATAGTTGAGAACGTAACAAAGTATGAATATGACAGTGGATAGCTAAAAAGTCACTGATTAAAGATGTGCATGTCTGTAACAACATTGCGGTCTATCATGAAAGTAAATAAAAATATGAAAAATTCAGTGATCTTGGATAAAATGTAATGCAAATGGGTAATATGAGTAACTTTTTTCTGACATAAAGGTTTAAAACAGTTCAGACAAAAGAATTAAGAAACCAGTAAAACGCAAGCAGAAAATTATCAAAGCTTTCCACACACCTGATTCACTAGTCTGCTCTTCATTCTAAAACAGAAAAAAGTATTTAAAAAAAATGACTTAGAGCAACTAATAACCACACACCTTAAACTTAACAGGTCTATGCAACAATGACTAAAATTTAAGTATATCAAAATTTTCAAGTATATATGGTTAAACCCTCTTTCAAATACAAACCTTCATACGATGAAAAGATACATTCTTGACAAAATAAAGATAAATTTCTTGGCAAAGCATTAAATTAACTGTTCCTATCAGAATAAACTTTAATTAAACATTATCCCATTCTGAATTCACTGTAAGGGAAGCAGTGTCTAAAAAAATTGGTAGAAAAATTTGCTTTACATTCTGAGAGTACTGCACTGCCAACTGTACAAGGTTGACAAATTCTTCTCCTTTCTTCTGTTTCACAAATACACAATTTCTTGCCCAACGTGCATGCTCTATCCAAGGATTGTCATCTTTGGTCCAGTGACGTAAGCCTAAATACATAAAGCAGAAACTATCACAATTACCTGATACTGAAGAAGACCTTAAACACTTGAAGGGTTTTCTTTTTTGAAATTTAGACATAAAAATGGACAATATGTTCCCTCAAACATCATATATTGATGTCTTCTTTCTCCTCATAATTCACTCTTTCTTCTGTCTTCATCTGTACTTACAGGTCACCATGCAGCTTCTGTCTTTGGAGACCACAGGCCATTTCTCACAAAACATTAATTCTTAGCCAGCATGACAGAGCCTGATCTTCACCACATGGGCTTTCTACTGAATATTTGTAGATATGAATTTGAATTTCGCTTTGTCCTTGACAGTGTCACTATGGTCAAGGATTGCTAAAGCCTCAAGTATCCTCTTTCTGTCTAACTTAATTGAATAAATGTCAATTCACTTATTCATTCAAAGAAACTCCACAGTGGAGTAAATGTAATAATAATAAAAAGCTTGGGGCTTGTGTCTGTCTGCAAAAAGTCTTAGTAGTGGTTAAGATTTGCTTTTGAACTTGCCCCAGTTCTGACAGTCATATAAGAGTTGTATAAAGAAACATCTCTATCAACTAAGACCACAAACTTTAAGGTTGTCAATCAATAAAAGAAGATACTGGTTTAGAACTTTGATTAATGATTTTTTCATCTTTTCTGCTTTTGATCTCATCAACAAAGCAGCTCCTCTAAGCTCCTTTTTTTCTTTATTGTCATCAAGTTCCTTTTTACAAAATCATCCCAAAGACACCTGCATATTTGATCTGGTAAAACCCTTTTCCTTTTTCTTACATGGCTGCCTCCTCTAGTCTTGTTTCTAGGTTGATTTCAGTGATCCCATCTTTATACACACTGACTAAATCTGTAGCTTGTCTCTAGTAAACTTGGAGGTTTGTGTTGGCTGTAGTTGATTAATCAGCTAAAGATATTTGTGAAATTAAGCTAATCTGTAGCTAAGGACATTTCTTAAGTAATATCTACTGGTATTTCTCGCTGTTACAGTTAGTGCTTGAGATCTAAGATTCATTAGTTGCCTAGTAACACCCAGTTCTGATCATGTCCGGCACCAACTTCTGGCAGTTAAACCATTTAAGCATCTTTAGATTACAGCAAACCAGCATAATATTATGGACATTCACTCAAAACAACCATGCATTAAAGCATGTTTAGCAAGTTCCGTGTAAAATAATTCTTAAAGAAAGTGCTAAAAAGGTTAAATATCTTAACAAAAAACTCAGACTTTCTGTTTTGACAAGGTGAAAGAGCTACAGATGACCTGTCCTTGTCCATTGTGAAACACCAGTCCTCAGACCAAGCAGTATTACTGTTCATAGCTGCTTACATATTCTTAACCCTCATACAATCACACATGAATCCATACACTGTAAGACTGGATCATAAGTTTTGTAGAAATTTTTGTCACCAGCACAGTATACAGCAAGGTTTTTGTCAACTGTAACTATACTTCATCCAAAAATATCTTTAAATAGCTGACACAGATATTTTAACACATATTATACATGCTGCCACACAGCAAATGTTCACAAACTCTCAACCCCTGTTAATCAGCTGCACACAATCCAAGGAGAATAGATACAAAACTTACCTATTCCACAAAAGAAACACCTTACACAATCACCAAACCCTGAAAGAAAATATAAAAGCACTACATTTCTATAACATCTGGTATTATTTGAAAACAGAAGAATACAGTCTGTACCTATCCAAAACCTGGGTTTCATACCAGCTGCATCACTTGAAACTGATGTGAAACATACTCCTTTACTAAGTTGAATGCAGGGTAAACTTCATGTCCATACCATTTAGGTTATGGCCCTGGAGTGTCCCCACTTCAACCTGAAAAACATGAATTTTACTTTCATACTCTTGTACCTCACGTGAAGACTGCATAGTACACCAACACTGAAGCACAACAAAGTTAATATCAAAAACTGCCTGATGTAAAGAACTGCCTGAAAAGGAGTATTATTTTTTCTTTAACACTTACCCTGCTGGAGGCAAATTATTCTGCCTTTGTGACCAGTGCAGACCATGATCAGTCTGCACATCCTTGCCATCATTATCAAAATAACATCTCCTTTTATGGCTTGAATTTTCAATGCTCAAAATATTTGTCATTGTCCCCATAACTAAGAACCATCAATGACTGACTGTATATATAGTGTAAAACACTAACCAAAATGAAACAGCACAAAAACTGTCTTAGGAAAAGTTAAATATGTACATTAACATATCTTATATTACAAAAGAATTTGACTATTTTGAGTTTTTACTTGAAAAATGTCAGTGAAAGAAACAAAAGCTTCTGACTTCTCTATTGCTGAAAAAGACAGAACAGTTTAGATTACAGACAAAGATAAAGATACAGACATTAATGAAAAACATTTTATGCCACAACACTGTTGATCCTTATTAAAAAAAATCTTAAAGCTGCTGAGGTTTATCTTGTACAGCTGAATTTCATCCATGACAGTAACATTACAGATATACATGAATAATATTTAATATATTTTTATTCTGCTTGTTGAGTTGTTACAATCATTTCTGCATGCATGCTCATGTATGATTTACCTACATTTATTTATCCATAATTTTACTTTTTAAATGACAGATGCCTTTTCTGCAAAAGAAAATGATCCTACTTTTTATAATAATTTCCAAATTACAACAATCAAGTTTGTTATTTAAGTATAAAGGAAGAACTTTAAGAAATATCTTACATCTATTAAAGGCAAAACTAGGGTTCAGTGTTGACTATTGTACCACCTTATATGTAGTCACAGTAGTTTTAAACTAACACCTTAGCACACCATAAAGCCATGCCAACAACCTATGTATGTAAAATGCTTACCAGCATAGAAGAAACCAGCTTCTGCAAGTTCTTGTGGTGAATGACTGGCTGTATCAGGCCATCCACTGAAGCTAACCTCTCTAGAAGTTTTTGTTGCATACTGTGTATGTTTAGGAATAGATGTATTGATACCTGCATTATAACATTAAGAAATGTGAACTTTTTCTTTATATATTCTATAAAACATTTGCATTGGTGTCAGAATTTCAAAGGTTTGAATCATAAATGGAAAAAAGGCCAAAAGAAATGGAATCTAGAACACAAGTTCAATAGAAAATAATTAACTAAAACAATATCAAAGATGCTTCTTTCTAAAAAATGTGTACAGCACCTAATGGTCAGAAGTAAACAACATTTACAATGCTGTAAACCTCTGTAAAGACAAAGTCAATCTATTTTTCGATGAAGTTCACCCTTATATTTAATCTTAACTGCCTTTTTCAAGCTCTTCAGTCAAACTGTATAGGTGGATATTTTCAATGGTCAAAAAGTTTGGGAAATCACAATTTATGAAGTTGTTTGAAGTTCAGCGGTGATGATGTTGGCGAATCCTAAAATCATTCGCTGCAATTATAATACATTTGTTTCTTATTTCAACAGTTTTCTTTGTACTTTCAGGTTAAAAATAATTTGCTTTTGCAGTAACTATTTGATTATCACATTATAGAAAATTACATTTAATGCATTAATGTTATATTCTAGTATACGAGTTGTAAACAGTCAAAACTTGTTGTATAACTTTGGTAAAGGTTTCACAATGTAACTGTTTTATTTGGATTTTTTCACTTTGTGTTTCTGTAAATAAACACTTACCAAGTGAGTTTGTTCGAGCCTCCATCTGACTATTTTGTGGCCTAGGTGCTGGACTGCGGATCCGTTCTGGTGCCCAGTCACTGTTTACATCTTCATTCACTTCCGGTCTTTCTTCCGGTTCTTCTATTCCCATAATGGAAACCAGGCTTTCACTGAAGGGTCCAAAATATGCCACTGGAACATTAACTTCCCCATTCTTCTTCAGGAACTTGCAGTTTGGATTTACACGTTCATGAATTTTCCTTGGATTATCTTCTGCTGTCCAATTATATCTCCTAACACCACAACAGTAGCAAACAACTCCATCACCATCAGAAGCATAGTAGAATCCTGCCTCTGCTAACTTTATCAAGTATGGCTTGTTTTCTTTTGGGTAGCTTCTCAGTGTGCAAAATCGAAGCAGCTCGTACCTCATAGAAACATGAGGCGAGGGTGGTGTACCACTTGCAATAAGGTCAATGATCACCATTAGTGGTTCAAATTCCTGGACAAAACCAACAACACTGGGATCAAGTGTGGGAGCTGGTAACTGATCTAAAGACAGCCAGGTAAATTTTCTCAAAAGAAAGACATCAAATTCATGTTCTGTTAATGTGCAATCTATCTTTCTTTTTCTAGTATTTTCCCCTTCAACTTTGTATTTAAGATTTTGGAAAGATCTAAAACTGTTCCAAGTCTTAGTGTTATTCCTATGAGAAAAAGCCTGTTTCTCAGTTACAAATGTTGGAGTAGGAACAACTTCCATCGTAACTTTATGCTTATTTTTGTAAGACAATTTAGATCCTTTATGGGAAATTAGTGTAGTTTCCTGTTGTTTTACCTCAATACTTGGTTTACGGTCTTTTTTGATAGTATTACAATCTGATTTACGCTGGATATCTGTAACTTCTCCATTACAATCAATGGGCTGATCTCCAAAACATGATGCCCCTCTGTCCTGGCTGGTTGTATTTTCCTTTGGAATGTCAATCTTCTGTGTATTTTCATCTGAAACTAGTTCATTCTCAACAATTTGTGCACCGCCTATATACTGCGTTTCTGTGAAATCCAATGGATCAGAATCAATGTCATCATCCTTTTCTTCTGCTTCTTCCTGTATTAAGTCTTCTGACATATAGTCAAAAAGTATCTCTTCCGTTTGTGACAATGTAAAGCGTTTCCTTTGACAACACTGATGGATTTCAACTTCATTTTCAGCAACTGTAAGTGGCAAGTCATCTTCAACATTTTCATTTTTGTTATGTTTAGAACTGTATACTTCGTCTATCAGTTGTTGCCTTTGTTGATCTGATCTTAGATTTTCTATGTCATCAATGGTGATATCTTGAGGTTTAGTTTTGAGACTTAAAAATTCTTCAGATGTATGTTCATCTGTGACAGCATCTTCATCTGCAGAAGGTAAAAAGTTAACACATCTGATTATCCAGCATGATAAAAGGTCACTGAATACTGGTTGAAATAAAGGTAAATGTCAGAAGCAGTATTACAATTTCTTACTGAAGATTTGTAGGTGCCTACAAACCAAATATCTATAATAGAAATAATAGAAAGTAGACAAATCTATTTTAGCTGTGGTGACTTTGACCTGGTCAACTCAAATTCACCTAATGGTAGAGGTCCAAGCAAGGAACCTACATACCATATGTCGAATATATTCAATTGGTCTATTGGTATGTTGCTCAACTGTACAAAGCATAACACGCATTTTAAACAACCATCAACTTATACTTCAAAACTAACACGTAATGACACACTGGTTATTTTAAGAACAATGTGCTTAAACAAATTTGTACAACTGTGATTATAAGAAATAAATACACACCTGTACCTAGACACACAGGGTCATGTGTTTCAAAGTGCACTTTCCTGTAGACTTCATTTTCAACTTCAAGCAAAGAAGTAATTGCCTGTGGGTTTTTCCCAACAACACTGTTTTTGTAATGAACTAGAAAAAATGAAATGAGGTTAAATCTAAGCAAAACTGAAATATAAGTTATCTTTAAGGTGTACCTGAAAGCATTAGGAAAGCAAACATAATCATGTAGTCAAAATCTGTTTGCATAAAAATAACCTATTCAAACTTTGATCCTTTGGTATTCCTAGGCTCCATCCCATTCTCAAAGCTTTAGATTATTTGGTTTATATTTTTTTAAGTTCCCTACATTTTTTCTTTTTTTTCTATTTTTATATCAAACATGTGATCACAAGTTAGGGTAAAAATGACCCAAAGGGCATAATTTGAACAATCTTGTCAGCAGATAATATTCATCCCAAATTTCACATGTTTCCACCCTATTTTTCAGACTAAGAAATTTGTAAATGTCAGTCTGTGTAAAACATCTGACAATGGGATGGAGGCTAGGTATACCCTAGGATCAAAGTTTGAATAACCTTAATGGAGGTCCATCTCACGGCTACTGGCTAATGTGCTGTGCTCAGGTGAGATTAAAACACAATAAGCTACATTGTTTCCAAGATCTCAATAGAAGGTATGAATTTACCATTACAAGAAGAGGCCATACACATTATCAGAATAAACAATATAGATTGAATACAAAAAATGTAATCACGGAGACAAGAGCTATGCACTTTTGTACTCAATTTTGCCCTTCAGAAATGTTTAACAAAGATAAGAATTATCTATAGCATAACAGAACTCATTATATGTGGAGAATATTACATCCTTATTCAACAATTACTTGTTTCAGGAAAATGATCATTTACTGTAAGATACTTTGCAATTTTCAAGAAACAATGTTCTTGTTGGATTTCAATCTCAACAAGAACCACCCCAAGTGGGGGCTTACTCTCCTGCACATCGGTCGAATGTTTCACTTTCTCACCTCTGCTGAAATTCAATTTTCAAAATGATATTTTTATTTTTAAACAGGGAAATCCACAGTTACTTTTCAGCCAACCAGTGACTAGCCAACAAAGAAACGTCCATACATACACTTGACAACCCAAAATGTAAACAAACAATGCATGTCGGCATGTTACTTTTGTATTTCACTTTTATGTATGTGTAAATAAACCAGTAAAAATATCAAAAAGGTTAAAATCATGATGCTATGGTCATTTTTAGATGTTTAATTGCTGTATTAAGATGTTGACATAAATGTGTAGCTGAAATGTGGTTACAAAATTGTCAGAGTCTATTTATGATTTTTGTAATCATTTGATCGTTTCAACCAATGAAAAATGGTTTCAAGATTTTTGATGCAATTTCATTGGTTGTTCAAAAGTTCATTGTAAAGGTCCGTATCATAAATCTACTCTTATTAAAGCACCGGTGTAAAGTAACGGTGGTTTATTCACATAGCTGCTGAGGGAGCCTAGTGGGGGCCATGCTAAACTTTTCTTAGTTCTAAAGGCAAACTGAAATGAAACACACCAGAGAAAGCATATTGTGGTGAAGGGTTTTCAAAGGTAACATCATTCAAAATTATTATTATCAAATCCATCCTTTTATAAAGTTATGGCCAATTTTAGCAATATTCAATAACTTGACCTTGTAGGTTAAGCTTAAATAAAGGTCAAGGGCAAGTTAAGTTTGACCTTCTTGAATGTATTGTCTAGGGTAGTTATGTCCAAATAAGAAGACAATGCATCCATTATAAGCAAAGACACAGTCAATTTTAGCACTGTTAAGGTCAGTTAAAGGTCAAGGTCATACCTGAATTGTTCAACATGTAGGCTTTGTTCTTAGTGTTGTTTTGTCCCAATATGAATCAAATCCACCTATAAATAATAAAGTTATGGCAATTTAAGCAAATCAATAACTTGGCCATGACAGGCAAGGTCATTTAATGGTGAAGGTCATATTTGAATAATTCAACATGTTGGCTTTGTCATAAGCATTGTTTTGTCTAAGTATGAATCAAATTTGTAAAGAAATGAAGTTTCAATAACTTTACCTTAACAGTCAAGGTCATTTTAAGGTCACAGTCACACTTGAATATTTCAACATGTTGGTTTAGTCATTAGTGTTGGTTTGTCTAAGTCTGGATCAAATCCAAAAATAAACAAGAGATGTTTGTAAAACATATATGCGCCTTATCCCTAGAGGCAGTCATGAAGTTTCGAGGAGCTGGGACCAAGAATTCTCTAGTTACTGATCGGAAACCATTTTCATACATGTGATAACTTCGGAAACTCATAACTGGATTTTCAGCTGGATTTTTTAGCTTGAAAACTGGAATTTTTTATTGACGCGTTTTCGCAAAAAGAAAGACAAGAAGAACAGCAAAGAAAACTTGTGAAGTTTTTTTTCATCTTATTTAATGCATAAAGGTTGCACTAAGATAAGATAAGATAAGATAAGCTTTATTTTGAGTCGGCAAGACAGTGAACTACTTGCAAAAGGCATAATCTGTTCCCTTAGCACACTATCCTATCCATTTATATTCAGATTCCCACTGATGATTGAATTTTGTTTTTGTCTTTTGAATTTTAGCTTTTGGACCAGAGTCCTTACACAGGGCTCTTGCTAGGGTCAAAATTTTGGGAGAAGTGACTTCTCCCTAAGACAGGATTTTTTTCACCAGATTTTTTTTAAACAAAATTACAAACAATTTTTAGATGTAAATTATGTTGATTCATTATAATTGTTGCTTTCAAAAGTTAATACGACAAAAATATTCAAGGCTTAAAGAAAAGGAAACTTTTTCACTGTTTTCTATAAATATTAAAATACGACGGGGTTGCGGAAATATATGACAATCGGTATTTATCCGAGATTTTCACTCGCTGATTCATGTTTAATGAACTAAATATTTGCTGAAATTGGTTTCCTTCATTTTTTTTTAAGTTTGTCTTAAATCTACTTAACTTTTTCTTATAAGTACCAAAAAGTATTTCAGCCATTTTCATACACTAAATTTTTTTAGTTTAGACTCATTTATTTTACATCAATTGCGATACAAGTTCTTACAACTTAGATTCATCACGCTTGATGACTGCTTCCTGGGTTCCATACCAGTATTCGCGCAGTGTGGAGGAATGTGAAGATTGTGAGAGAATCTCGCCACGGACGGGATTCCAACCCGTGACCTTTCATACACTAAATGTGTTGTGTATCGAGTGTCAACATTGGATTAAATCAATGGAAGTAGTAAAATGCACTCTGATTGGTCAATATTTTAAAGGTAGTATGTATTGATCGCCGTTTCCGAGTATAAGCTCCGCCCATAACCGGGGCTGAGCAAGTAATTGACGTCGGCAGATATGTTTTTTTTTCTTCTGGATTCTAATATTGGGAATTTTGAATTAATACTGGGACAGCTGGAATTGATGTTGAATAACGGGATTTTTGTAAATCCCGCCGGGATATCACATGTATGCATTTTACTTTTCAAGGACATTGTTACCATGGCCTTTGACCTGGTGAACTGAAAAACTAAAGGGCTCATTTACAATTCATGAACAAATTATGTACAAAGTTTGAGGAACATGGGCCCAAGCATTTTACACTTATTCTTCAGAAAACATTTTTGCTTTTAAGGTCACTGTGACCCTTGACCTTTTACCTAATGACTTGGAAAACAATTGTTGTTATCTGCTGATCAAGGAAAACCTACAATACGTATTCTGAGGAGCCTTGGCACAAGTATCTACCAACTGACCCACATTTGCAAATTTATATGCAGCCTCACTTCAATGGGGGCATAATGACAAAGTAATAACAATTTAAGCAAAAAACAGTTGCCTGACCTTCACAGTCAAGTCATTTTAATATCAAGGTCATACTCGAATAACTCAACATGTCAACTTTGTCAAAAGTGTTGTTTTGTCCAAGTATGAATCACAAAGTTATGGCCAATTTTACCAAAATTCAGTAATTTGACCTTGAAGGTGAAGGTCATGAATCAAGGTCAAGTTTGGTCTGGTCTACTTGAAGGTCTTGCCAAAAGGGTTGTTGTGCCCAAGTATGAAGACAATCCATTCAGAAATAAAAAACTTATGATCAATGTTAAAGATTTTTTGTTGGGAATGGCAATGGCAACAACACTATGGCTGTAGCAATAGCCCAATTTTTTTCCTTGAAAAAGTCAAGCTAAAAATGGTCCCAGGTCTGTTAAAATTTGTGGAAATCCACAAATCTGCAGAAATTTGGCAGCCCTGTTTAATTAACTTATTGCTGGGAATGCCAAAATATCAAGGATTTGAAGTCCAACATTTTCTATCTTTCACATTTAATGCAAGTATCACATAATGACCAAGTATTCTGTACATACCAGTCCATTGCATTCCACTTAACAGGCAACAAAGACACAATACAGCTAGTTTCATCACAACTGAAAATAAAAATGATCCTCATTGCAATTTTTCAGGAAAAAATGAAGGCCAAACAAGAGCATTTTTTTTTTAAGTTTAAATATTGTTTCAAAATAAACAAGAGCTATCACAAAGGGGATAAATACCCCCAGATACCACCTTGACACAACAGTTTCCACATTTGCAGTTTGTCAGCCTTAATATAAAAAAAAACTGGCTAAAAATTTCAAAACTTAAGTTCTGTGTAAAGTTAACTCAACAGTTTAAGTCAACAATATCCATAAACACACAAAACTTAACCATTCTGCAAATCAGAAAATCAATTCAAACACTACATGATGAGGAAATGCAAATCTGGGCTAAGAACTTTGGATATATTCCAAATAATAATTGCTGAAAACAAGCACAGACAAACTTACAGTATACACTGGACAAACTTTTTATATGTTATATATAAAAAACAAAGGGTCATAACTCTGTGAAAATTCATTGGACTGGAACACAAAAATGTCATGCACAGTATTATAATTGCTAAACCAAATGCTGATATGTATAGGTATATGTTTTGCTGTTGTTATCGTGTTAATCTATTTCACAAACCAGATTGAAATTACAAAAATTCAGGTGTAAGTTAACATTGTTTGATTGATATATTGTTAATATGCCATTCACAATCATAACAGTTAACATATTACAATAACATAAGTAATATACTTAAGTTTGTACATGTGTTTTGATAGTGACTTATAGGCCAATTGGGCTGGGTGATTTTTTGTTGTGTTTATATGTTTGTAAATATATTGTATAGATGTATCACAGGTCACTATAATAAACAAATTTTCTTCTTCTTTCTTCTTCTTCTGAAAAAGCACATACTAACTTGCACTGGACAAACTTTTAATCTTTTATATGTAAAAGAATTATCAAAGGACTATAACTTAGTGAAAATTATTTGGACTGGAACACCATGTCATGCACAAGACAGGCTGGGAACTTATGATTCTTGCAAAGTATTATTTAAATCTGACAAAACAGTTGCTGAGAAATAGCATGGACAAATCTATGAATTAAAAGAGAATCAAAGGCCCATAACTCAGTGAAAAATCATGGCAGTTGAATGTGGCAACAACATGCACAAATACACTTGGTACTTATGACTTTTATTATTTAAATCTGAAAATTAGTTGATGAGAAACAGTTCAGACAAATTGATGTGTAAAAAAAATATCAAAGGTCCATAACTCAGTGAAAATCATCAGAGTTGGACATGACAGTAACATGCACAACTAGGATTAGTACATATGATCCTTGCCATGTATTATTAAAATCTGAGAAACAGTCCTGACAAATTTTGTCTACAGAAGGACGGACAGATAAATGGACCAACACAAACAAATCCAATATAGCCCCCAGATATCTTATCTGGGGGTATAACCAGATATTATAGAGGTATAATGACAAATATTTTCCCAATCACAACATTTAAACAATTAATACACACAGTCTTAACACATAATTAATGAAGTTTTTTTTTTTCTTTTTTGATAATATAAGCCTATTCATCAATAAATAAAAACAGTCAAACATAGTAGTATAAAGATGATCCTGTATTATTCATTTAGCTAAAGCTGGTAAACGAGTGCTATATGCTCAGAAAATAGTGATTTATTTATTCATTTTATTGGGGTTTAAAGCCAGTTTCCACTGCTAAGGTCATATCCTGGTGGGCAGCCCACCTAACCAGTGTTCCTGGTTATCCAAAAAGTTAAGTAACCAATTTCTCAGCAAGTGACTGACTACTTCCTCACATGCTTCCTAGGTGAGGGAAAAATGACCTATAGACGCATTGTCTGAGATCAATTATCACAGAGAAACTTTGCAGGCCCTGATGGGGATTGAACGGGGATCGTCCAGGTTGACAATCCGATGCTCTACCGATTTAGCTAGCCGGGCAAGAAAAAAGTGAATAGGTCATGATGAGAGTTCAACTGATAAAGTCAGTCTAGAAGTAGTTAAAAAGTTCCGGGCATACTGAGTTATTGCAGAACATGTAATTATTTTCTACAGTGGCAGACAGCTCATGGGAATCAGAAATTTAGAGTGTAATAATTTGTATAACGGATACTTAAATGAATATCCTATTCTTCCAGCCATTGTTTATTTAGCTGCCAAAGAGCTTACAGAGAAACTGCCACCAAACAAAATTTACTGTTGCCTATTGTTCCCACAGCCACCCAATTTCAGCTAGGGTTGGTCAGATAAAGGAAAGAAGAGTTAATATTGTCTGTCCTCAGACAATACATCTAGCACTGACTCTTTTAAAAGAGTGTATATCAAAAACCCCTTGGTCAAAACCCCCTTGGTCAAAAAAATAGCATAGTGGTCAAAACCCCCTTGGTCAAAAAATGGCATAGTGGTCAAAACCCCCTCAAGAAAAATAAAAGGTGTTCAAAACTCCCTTTGTAACAAGAGGGCCAAGATGGCCCTATATCGCTCACCTGAGAATCATTGCACAGAAACAAAAAATCAGGATGTAAGTTAGTAGGTCAAGGCCAAGATCATCCACGGTCAAAGATTTAATCTGCATGCAAAATTAACTAATGTTTCATTGTTGTAGCTGAACAGAATGTCTTGTAAGAATAGGCCCTGTGACCTATTTTTTGACCCTGGATGACCCATATACAATCCCATCCACATTTTATCAAGACAAACATTCTGACCAAATATTGGGAAAATCGAAAGAAAAATACAGCTTCTATCGCATACACAAGCTTTTTCTAAGATTTGACACCGTGACCTAGTTTTGACCCCAGATTATTCATATACAACTTCAACCTAGATTTCATCAAGACAAACATTCTGACCAAGTTTCATAAAGATCCAATGAAAAATACAGCCTCTATTGCATACAAAAGGTTTTTCTAAGATTTGACCATGTGACCTAGTTTTTGATCCCAGATAACCCATATTCAATCCAAACCTAGAACTCATCAAGACAAACATTCTGACAAAATATAAGGAAAATCAAATGGAAAATACAGCTTCTATTTTATACACAAGCTTATTCTAAGATTTAACCCCATGACCTAGTTTTTGACCCCAGATGACCCATATATAACCCCAACCTAGATACCATAGAGGCAAACATTCTGACCAAATATTAGGAAAATCGGATGAAAAATACAGCTTCTATCACATACAAAAGGTTTTTCTAAGATTTGACCCTGTGACTTAGTTTTTGATCCCAATTGACCCATATATATTCCCAACCTAGATTTCATCAAGACAAACATTCTGACCAAATATTAGGAAAGTCGGATGAAAAATACAGCTTCTATCGCATACACAAGGTTTTTCTTAGATTGGACCCCGTGACCTAGTTTTTGACCCCAGATGACCCATATATAATCCCAACTTAGATTTCATCAAGACACTCATTCTTACTAAATACTAGGAAAGTATGATGAAAAATACAGCTTCTATCGCATACACAAGGTTTTTCTTAGATTGGACTCCGTGATCTAGTTTTTGACCCCAGATGACCCATATACAATCCCAACCTAGACTTCATCAAGACAAACATTCTGACGAAGTTTCATAAAGATCCAATGAAAAAAACAGCCTCTATCACATACACAAGGCAAATGTGAACAGACAGACAACAGACATCCAGTGATCACAATAGCTCACCCTGAGCATACACTCAGGTGAGCTAAAAATAAAAGGGTGGTCAAAACCCCCTCAATAGGTACATTCCAAATCCCCTTGGTGATATGAATTATCTTTCAATTACCATGGTACATTTAAATGATTAGAGTGTTTTGACTAAATGAGCACTAATTGAAACAAGAGGGTTATCACTCACTTCAATGTACCTGCTTAGAAAACAAGTGTAATGACATGGATTTATAATCAAAATAAAAGAAACAACTAGGCAATTTCACCAGTCAAATAAGATCTAGACAAGTTGGTATATAAGATATGAGGCAGGACTGATGACCTCAGAGACAAAGTTAAAACAATCTTGACAGTGCACCACAAAACAGGGCTTGATGTAAGGTGAAACCTGTAATGACCAAGGGGCATAATTTGAACAATCTTGGTAAGGGTAAAAGTGAATACAAAATACTATAATTCAAGAACTCTGTGCCTTATCATTTTAACACAAACAAAAAAATTCCTATATAGGACATTAGAAACTAGAACTATCACTAAAAGTGATTAATACCCCCACATGGGTGCTTGATACTGGAGCTGGAAAGCTTAGAATCAATGGCATAAAGTGACATAAGAAACATGGAAATGTGTATATATTTTAAATATTTAATAGGGATGGCAACGAGTACCAAAATCAATACTCGAGTACTCGGTCATTTTTCCGATCGAGTACTCGGTTACTCGGATGATTTCCAATGATCTTCAAAGTTTTATCACACAATATCAACACCGTCTGCAGGCTACTTTCGGTTTCTATTTGAATTCATAGAATTCGTATCTATAAATAGGACTGCAAGGGAGGTAACTTAGAAAAACCAATAAACAAATTAGACCAAGAACATAATTGTTGTTTCTGTGTGTCAGAGTTTTTGTTTTCAGAAGGATGCTTTAAGCGTATATGATTTAGCATGTTTGTAGTACCACCAGTATACGTCATTTCACAGCTACATAATGTACATTTAACAGTCTTGCTATCAGCACAGCGTTTGAAATATTTCCAAGCATTAGATTTTGCAGGCGGCATTTTGACTCTATGGAAATTTTAATATCTTATTCTAAGCAAAAACTTTATCAAGATATAAAAAGATAATGATATTTCTGGATTTATATGCTTAAAGAAGAAAAGGGAGTTACTCTCCTTTATTGAGTAAAGAAAAACAAACGTATAATCGGGTCTAATTACAACCTTTAATCTAACATTCATAATAGCAATCAGGCCCTTTGCTGTTTTCAAAACGGTTACATTAAAACAAGTTTCGGCTACAAACTGTTACACAATTAAAGGTAATTAAATATCATAAGAGGCCGAATGACGTAAGCGACACAGGTGTTCAATCCCATGCGCGTGTCTAACTGATGATTACTCGTTATGTTTACGATATAATTTTCGCACCTCTTCAAGGATGTTTTGATTGTATTTTACAGGTATTTATGAAGATACATGTATATCTCCGTATTTCTGAACTAAACGTTACCTGTATCTTATGATGTTATACCTGTGTACCAAAATTTTTTTTAATCTGTCTAGCCTTTCATGCGTAATCATCAAAGAACCATTTTTCTATTTTTAGTAACAGTGACCTTGATCTTGGCCCCACAAGCCCCAATATCGTTGACACACGTGTGTACAAAAAATTATTTAAATCTGTCAAGCCATTCATGAGTTATTGTCCGGAAATCGTTTTTCTATTTTTAGTAACAGTGACCTTGACTTGGCCCCACCAGCCCCAATATCAAACGTGACCTGTATCTTATGATGTTACAACTGTACACCAAATTTTTTTTAATCTGTCTAGCCTTTCATGAGTTATCGTCTGGAAACTGTTTTTCTATTTTTAGTAACAGTGACCTTGACCTTGGCCCCACCAGCCCCAATATCGAACTTGACCTGTATCTTATGATGTTACACCTCTGTACCAAAAATTGTTTAAATCTTTCGAGCCTTTCACGAGTTATCATCCGGAAACGGTTTTTCTAATTTTAGTCACAGTGACCTTGACCCCACCAGCCCCAATATCAGACTTGACCTGTATCTTATGATGTTACAGCTATGTACCAAAAATTTTTTTAATCTGTCTAGCCTTTCATGAGTTTGTCCGGAAACAATGACGGACCGACAGACTGGCAGACCGACTGACCGCCAAGCTCACTCCTATATACCCCCTCAAACTTTGTTTGTTGGGGTATAAATATATGTAGACCACTGGTGGAGAAAATACTGACCCTAAGATCAATAATGATAAAGGTTCAATAGACAATGCTATATTATATTGATAATGACTCCAAAGATCATTTGAAAAATCTTCTACAGGTCCAAAAGAAAATGCTACACACTAAATTTCAGATCTCTGGACCTCGTGGTTTCTGGACTATAGTATAAGTATGTACGTATGATTACAGACAACATAAGATAGTCAATCACATAAACTCACAATGTCCTTGTTCTCAGATGAGCTAAATGAATATAAGCTTTTTTTCAGTACACAATACTCACATCCCTGGATGTTGGAATTCCCTCTGAAGAAAAGTTCAACATCAACATCCCACTTACGGAACTCATGATTATTTCCAGTGACTGGTGGACAACAAAATAAGGAAACCAGTACCTGTAATATTTAACTATTTGCTATAACTCAAAACATAAAAGGGTTAAATAAAACAGCATCTTTTCATACTGACAGCATCATGACAAAAAATTAATACAAGTTTCATGAAAATTTGGTAAAATGTGGTCTTTATAAATTATTCAAAATGTTTTTCACTGATCAAGAGCTTTGTTCTTACCAGATTTCTGGAAGACTGGGTGAAATATCTGACCTCTTTTGTTCACAAGTTTATTCTTTGACCTGAGTTGCTGACCTAGTTTTTGAGAGTTAAGTTTCAAAGTTAACTTATTAAGTCTTACGAAGACTGGGTAAAAATATGATATCTAGAATATTCACAAGGTTCTACCACGATATGAGCGAATGTCCTGAGTTTTGAACCCACAGGGCCCAATTAAAGCTTGTCTAACAGATCATCCAATTAAACTTTCTGAACATGTGTTAGGAAGATTGGGTCAAAAAAGACCTCTTTATCTACAGCTGTTAAGTCTAGAGCACTGCAGTTTATGGTTTTATACTTTTCAGTAAGACAGGAGCCATAACCCTGCATATACCCAAGCTGTTCAACATTACAAGCAGCATATATATGAATTTCTGTAGGGTTTTGTGATTGCATTATACACTGTCACATGTGCAATACCAAAGTTATTAGTTAAGGGCATAGCTCTGTATCTAGGAAGTATATTCACACAGGAAACTTTAAAGTGGTCATTCTAAGATACTTGATTCAACATTTTTGATAAGTTTGGTATCTCTTACTGTTATATACTGTATGACATTTAAGACACAAAAAAGTACTTCTTTCTTCAAATCAATTTCTAAACACAGATTTGAAAATCAGGGATCTCCTAAAAGGCTGCCAGTTTTGACCAAAAAGCTAAGACCTAGTACGATCGTGTCAATCTGGTAAGATCTTGAGCATAATAACTAAATAAAATATATGCCAAGATTTATGCTTATATAGCATTTTTTCAGGATTCAAAAATATTTTTGTGCTTGCCTGACATAGATTGAAAGAAAAAAAATCTAGGTTTTTTTATTGTTACACTATTACCATGAACCAAGATGAGCAATGAACCAAAATCATTTGACCAAAACTACAATTAATGAGTCAATGCCAGGATTCTTCAAGTTAATTTGAATCAAATCCAGTAATTCCTGAGAAGTTTCTAACATTTGCTTACATGAAGAATGCTGTGCTTATCTGAGCTTAAACTCATTCTTCATAAGTCAAATTATGTGTTATTCTACATTTTTTACATGATAAAGATACCTACAAAATGTTTCAATGTCAACTTGGAGGATCCAGGTGCTAAAAAAAAAATATATATATATTTTTTTAGAACTCTAGATGGCCTATTCAATAGAGCAACAAAAGCATAAAGCTGTTTCAAAACTAGTTCTTCACAATACCATACAAAGAATTACTATATAAGGTATCAGGTCACACATCAGAACTTTACAAACACAAACTCTAAAGCCTGTTGCAACGATATTACAGCTTTTCTGTTATACATAATTGTCTCTGGTAAACATTAGCTTACAAAGTTTTTTTTATTACTGTTATCACAAGTTTATAATAAAATATACTGGTAGTATGTTTTATCAATATAAAAGGAACTTACACATAGAAAGTTTTGGGAATAATCTGAACAAATCAAATGGAGAAGAAAATAAATTTCCAAGCGGTCTTTTATTTGTTTCATCCACTATTGTCATCCCTGGGGATTCTAGATGCTTCCCATCTGGTTTATCTGTAATGAGTTTAGAAACATATGATAGTCTATTCCTCTACACTTTTACTGTACACAAACTTGTTAGGTAGTAAACGTCAAAATATATCTTTCTACCCAGACACATCATTAATTTTTTGTTACAAACAGTTGAAAGTTCACTGAATCAAGACCATATTTGTAGACTTAGAAATGCTATACAAAAACATATATAACACTGCAGGTTTACCACATATGATTAAACTAGAAACTGGTGGAACTGGATTATAAAATAAATACTTCTTGCAATACTCTCACAGGATTTAAAACTTTATAGAGGAAAACAATGAAATGTAGATTTTTTTGCTGGAAGAAATCCAAATGGAACTAAATTTAGTAATACGTACAGGAATGTTTAAGCAAAATTTATGAGTATTTTTTAAATGAGTTCATATAATGACATACTACATTTTAAATACACATTTGCTTTAAACACAAACTAGAACTGCCACTGTCCTGGTGCCAATACCCCCTCACCCCCCACCCCTGCATGTCACTTTGTCAGAAAGGTATTCATTTATGGGACCAGGTTACTTTATGCTCCAGAGTAAAATTAAGCATGAAAAATTATAAAGAGCAATAACGCCAAAAAAGCACTAAAGAGAGTTATGGTTTTTGGGCACTGTACTTCTCTTCAATGACACTTTGACTTCATATGAAGTTTCAATGTTGATATCTTCAATAGTTTTTGAGTTATGCCCTGGACAAAAATTATGTATGAAAAATTACAAAGGGCAACAAGTCTTAAAATCATGCAAAAGATAGTTATGGTTCTTGAACACTTCACTTCTTCCAATGAGATCTATTTATCTGTTTCAAGTTGATATTTTCATTCCTTTTTTAGTTATGCCCATGACAAAAATTAAGTATGAAACATTTCAAAGGAATTTCTTGATTATTTTCCCGCTTATTTTGTAGTACATAAACTTAGATAATTTTGCATTTGACTAGTAAGTCATGACATTTATGTTTTAGTCAAGAAATCTTGATAATAGTTATTTGACATACTGAAATTTAAGCTTAACATGTATTTCAGATATTTAATTTCTTTTCTGTGATAATATCTAAAGACAGAAGTTGGATTTTAAAAAAAAAATATGGGAATAATTCATTTTATGTGAAACTGATTGTTATTCCTAATATAATACAAAAGAAAAGTTTGAAAAATGAAATTTTAAAACATTCCTTGTGTTTGGTTGTCTTTTTATACAAAGGTTAAAATAAAGGTTCAAAGAAATTAGAACATCATTTCATTGTGGTATAAAACTATTTCAGTCTAATATGAAAGTATATTTGAAGGAAAAACATTGTGATAATATACTGGTGACTAATCTGAAAGATGCAGAAAACTCGACCACACTAGTTTTGTGGTTTTGATGTTTTCTAGAAGAAATGCACAGCCAGTATCATCAAATACTTATCTGCTTTGGAATAAAATACTTAATCTTTAATACTTGGAATAATCTTTGGAATACTTGGCCAAATTGGTAAATTTTCATCACCAAGTTTTTTTGTTTTGTTTTTTTCTCATACAGTAGGCTAATTACACTTGAACTGTACTGTTTTCACTGAATTAGATTACATGTTGTGTATCAACAGCAACTGAAAATTAACAACAAAATGTATTGATGAACAATATATGACACTTACCTTCAGACCCTTTATAGCCTTGCCTACTGGCAGTACCAAACACAACGCCTCTCCGTTTCTTCAATGACTGCTGGATTTTGATCTGTGGCTCTCCTTCAAATCTAATCCATCTATCATCTATAACATGTCTTTTAATGTTTACATCTGTTTTTCTTGCCTTCAATGAAAAACAAAAGATAAAAAAATAAATCTAGTTTCATTAAAACCCATCAAACATGTTGCAAAAAAGTGAAACACTGGAAAATCAAAAGCAGCAAAACAATCCCTTCCACCCCATCCCCACCTCTCCCCACTTTCTTACTACATCAAAAAATCTCTCAGCATGGTTAGCTTAAACAACTGGATATGGAGTTCTCTACTCTAAAGCTGATCTGATTCCTGGATTCTTTCTCTCAAGTAACTGACTGGAAACCACTTATGAAATATATGTTCATGTGAGCCTGATATTTGATATGGTGAAGAGGCTGGTGGGTGAGGGAGGAAGGAGGGGTAAACTCACATATGTATGTCAAAATGGCATTTACTTCAAGTAATATGTGGTACTTTGCTGTGTACATAATTATGTGGCAAAAACTGAGCTGAAAAAAGGGGTAAGAATTGCATTTCTGACTAAATTGCGTAAAACTAGCTTCTCAATGCAGTTTGACCATACAAACACTAAAGAAAATGAACATGTATTTCCTTTTACTATAAGTGAAAGAATGGCAGAAAAATCTTGATGTCCTATCAGACTAACTAAGACAAGAGCCACCCCAAGTGGGGGCCACGCTCAATTTTTTCCTATTTCCAAAGGCAAACACATCAGAGGGAGCACATTGTGGTAAAGGGATTTCAAGTGAAACATCATTTGGAATATAATTGTACATAAAAAAAGTTATGGCCAATTTTAGCAACATTCAGAAATTTGACCTTAAAGGTCAAGGTCAAGTTCAGTTTAACCTCCTCTGGAGGTATTGTCTAAAAGGTAGTTATGTTCAAGCATGAAGACACTACATCCATTAACAACAAAGATATAGCCAAGTTAAGTAATGTCAAGGTCATTTAAAGGTCAAGGTAATGCTTGAATCGTTCAACATGTTTGTTTTATTCTCAATGTTGTTTTGTCCCTGTATAGATCAAATCTGTCCATAAATAACAAAAGTTTGGCTATTTAAGCAAAATGCAATAATTCGAACTTGACTGTAAAGGTCATTTAAAGGTTAAGGTCATACTTGAATTTAACATGTAGGTTTTGTCATGAGCGTTGTTTTGTCCAAGTATCAATAAAAAAGAACTTAAAATGACATTATGGCCAATATTAGCAGAATTCAATAATTTGATCTTGATGGTCAGGGTCATTTGAATGTCAAGGTCACAGTTGAATGATGCAATGTGTCAGTTTTGTCATAAGTGTTGTTTTGTCCCAGTATAAATCAAATCAAACCATAAATAACAAAAATTTGGCTATTTTAAGAAAAATTCAATAACCTGACCTTAAATGTCAAGGTGATCTAAAGGTCAAGGTCATACTTATAATAAGTAAAAATGTCGGTTTTATTGTTTTATCAAAGTATAAATCAAATCCATAAATGAACAACAGTTATAAAATTTAAGCAAAATACAATAATGGGACCATGACTGTCAAGGTCATTCTAGGGTAAAGGTCATACCTGAATTATTCAACATGTAAGTTTTGTCAAAAGTGTTGTTTTGTCCAAGTATGAATTAAGTCTAACCATAAATTACACAGTTATGACCAAACTTAGCAAAATTCAGTAATTTGATCTTGCTAGTCAAGGTCATTTTTAGGTCAAGGTCAAACTTCAATCAAAATATCTGATCTGTCAAAAGTATTGTTTTGTCCAAGTAAAAATCAAATCCATCAATAAATGACAAAGTTATCACAATTCAAGCAAAATTTAAACATCTGACCTTGATGGTCAAGGTCATTTTTAGGTCATGGTCACACTTGAGTTATTCGACATTTCGGTTTTGTCACAAGTGTTGTTTTGTCCAAGTATGAATCAATTCCAACAATAAATGACAAAGTTATGGCAAACTGTAGCAAATTCAATAATTTGACCTTGAAGGTCTAGGTCACTTTAACGTAAAGTTGATACATAAAAGCATAATAATGTCAGATTTGTCATAAGTGTTGTTTTGTCCAAGTATGAGCAAATCCACAAATAAATACAAAAGTTATGACGATTTTAGCAAAATTCAATAATCTGACCTTGACAGTCATGGTCATTTTAAGGTAAAGGTCACTTTTTAATAATTTATCACGTTGGCTTTGTCATAAGTGTTGGTTTTTTCCAAGTGTTATTAACATCCAACCACAAATAAGAAAATTATGGCCAGGTTTAGCAAATTCAATAATCTGACCTTGACTGTAAAGGTCATATCTGAAAGAATCAAAATGTTGGTTTGTCATAAGTGTTGTTTTGTCCAAGTACGAATCAAATTCATTAATAAATAAGAAAGGTATGACAATTTAAGCAAAATTCAATCATCTGACCTTGACAGTTAAGGTCATTTTTAGGTTATGGTCATACCTGAGTTATTCAATATGTCCGTTTTGTCATAATTGTTGTTTTGTCCAAGTATGAATCAAAACCAACCATAAACAACAAAGTGACAATTTAAGCAGAATTTGATTATTTGACCTTGACGGTCATGGTAATTTTAAGGTTAAGGTCAAACTTGAATTATTTATCTTGTCGGCTATGTCATAAGTGTTGTTTTGTCCAAATTTGATTCAAATCCAATCATAAATAACAAAATTATAGCCAGTTTTAACAAAATTCAATGATTTGACCTTGATGGTCAAGGTCATTTAAAGGTCAAGGTCAAACCTGAAACTACAACTATCACTTAAGGTGATTAATACCCCCACATGGGTGCTTGATACTGGAACTGGAAAGCTTAGAATCAATGGTATAAAGTGACATAAGAAACATGGAAATATGTATATATTTTATATTTAATAATATTGTGTATAGAGAAAACAATGACCAGTAGACCATTGAGCTGTATATTTTCTGATCTCTTCTGGAACAAGACATCTAGAGCATTCACGAGCTTTACTTCAAACACGATCATCATCAAAATTTACAAGTACATATTTGGGCTTGAATGCATCCTTATCCATCTGGGAATAAATCCCCGACTGTTCCTGTAACTCATGAGGTATGATCCAGAAAATGTTTTTCTATTCTTAGTTAAAGTGAACAGTGACCTTGATCCAACTGGCCCAATTTTCAATCCCAAGCGTTGTCTTTATAAAAACTATCTTTAAAGAAAGTTTCATCATAATATCTCATTCATAACTCAAGTTATTGAGCAAAAACCTCTTTTTTTATTTTTAGTAACAGTGACCATGATATTGACCTCAGCAGCCCCAAAATTGAACTTCACCTGTATTTTATGATGTTACACCTGTGTGTAGCCTTTCATGCGTTATCATAAAAAAAAAAACGTTTTTCTATTTTTAGCAACAGTGACTTTGTCCTTGGCCACACCAGCCCCAATATCAATGTTACACCTGTATACCAAAAATTGTTTAAATCTGTCAAGCCATTCATGAGTTATTGTCCGGAAACCGTTTTCTATTTTTAGTAATAGTGACCTTGACCTTGGCCCCACCAGCCCCAATATTAAACGTGACCTGTATCTTATGATGTTCCAACTGTGTACCAAAATTTTCTTAAATCTGTCTAGCCTGTCATGCGTAATCATCCAAAAACCCTTTATCTATTTTTAGTAAGAGTGACCTTGACCTTGGCCCCACCAGCCCCATATCGATGTTACACCTGTGTACCAAAAGTTGTTTAAATCTGTCAAGCCATTCATGAGTTATTGTCCAGATACTGTTTTTCTATTTTTAGTAACAGTGACCTTGACCTTGGCCACACCAGCCCCAATATTGAACGTGACCTGTACCTTATGATGTTACGCCTGTGTACCAAAAATTTCTTAAATATGTCTAGCATTTCATGCGTAACCATCCAAAAACCGTTTTTCTATTTTAAGTTACAATGACCTTGACCTTGGTCACACCAGCCCCAATATTGATGTTACATGTGTGTACCAAAAATTGTTTAAATCTGTCAAGCCATTCATGAGTTATTGTTCAGAAACTGTTTTTCTATTTTAAGTAACTGTGACCTTGACCTTGGCCCCAGCAGCCCTTATATCGAACGTGACCTGTATCTTATGATGTTACACCAAAGTACAAAATTTTTCTAAAATCTGTAAAGCCTTTCATGCTAAATCATCCAAAAACCTTTTTTTCTATTTTTAGTAACAGTGACCTTAACCTTGGCCCCACAAGCCCCAATATCGATGTTACACCTGTGTACCAAAAATTTTTTTAATCTGTCACGCCATTCATGAGTTATTGTTCAGACACTGTTTTTCTATTTTTAGTAACAGTGACCTTGACCTTGGCCCCACCAGCCCTTATATCGAACGTGACATGTATCTTATGATGTTACACCTGTCTACCAAAAATTTCTTAAATCTGTCAAGCCTTTCATGCATAATCATCCAAAAACCCTTTTTCTAATTTTAGTAACAATGACCTTGACCTTGGCCCCACCAGCCCCAATATCAAACATGACCTGTATCTAAGGATGTTACAGCTGTGTACCAAAAATTTCTTAAATCTGTCTAGCCTTTCATGAGAAATCATCCAAAAACCGTTTTTCTATTTTTAGTAACAGTGACCTTTACCTTGGCCCAACAAGCCCCACTATCGAAGTTGACCTGTATCTTGTGATGTTACAAATGTGTACCAAAATTATTTTAAATCTGTCTAGCCTTTCATGAGTTATTGTCCGGAAACCATTTTCTATTTTTAGTAACAGTGACCTTGACCTTGGCCCCACCAGCCCCAATATCGAACTTGACCTGTATCTTATGATGTTACACCTGTGTACCAAAAATTTCTTAAATCTGTCTAGCCTTTCATGCATAATCATCCAAAAACCGTTATTCTATTTTTATTAACAGTGACCTTGACCTTGGCCCCACCAGCCCCAATATCAAACATGACCTGTATCTTATGATGTTACACCTGTGTACCAAAAATTTCTTAAATCTGTCTAGCTTTTCATGAGAAATCATCCAAAAACCGTTTTTCTATTTTTAGTAACAGCGACCTTGACCTTGGCCCCACAAGCCCCAATATCAAACTTGACCTGTATCTTGTGATGTTACAAATGTGTACCAAACTTTTTTAAAATCTGTCTAGCCTTTCATGAGTTATTGTCCGGAAACTGTTTTTCTATTTTTAGTAACAGTGACCTTGACCTTGGCCCCACAAGCCCCAATATCAAACTTGACCTGTATCTTGTGATGTTACAAATGTGTACCAAAATTTTTTTAAATTTGTCTAGCCTTTCATGAGTTATCGTCCGGAAACCGTTTTTCTATTTTTAGTAACAGTGACTTTGACCTTGGCCCCACCAGCCCCAATATCGAACTTGACTTGTATTTTATGATGTTACACCTGTGTACCAAAAATTATTTAAATCTGTCAAGCCTTTCATGAGTTATTGTCCGGAAACCATGACGGACTGACAGACCGACCGACCAACCGACAAGCTCACTCCTATATACCCCCTCAAACTTTCTTTGTGGGGGTATAATAATCATAATGTCAGATTTGTCATAAGTGTTGTTCAGTCCACATATCAATCAAATCTATAAATAAATGAGTAAGTTATGACAATTTAAGTAAAATTCAATCATCTGATCTTGACAGTCAAGGTCATTTTAAGGTCATGGTCATATCTGAGTTATACAACATGTTGGTTTTGTCATAAGTTTTGTTTTGTCCAAGTATAAATCAAATCCAACTATATATACTAAAGTTATGGACAATTTTAGCAAAATTTAATAATCTGACCTTGAAGGTGAAGGTCGTTTATGAGTCAAGGTCCGGTTGAGTCCGATCTACTTGAAGATTTTGTCCAAAGGGTTGTTGTGCCCAAGCATGAAGAGAATCCACCTACTAATAATAAAGTTATGGCCAAATTTAAGCAAAATCAATATTTTGACCTTGAAGGTGAAGGTCATTTATGAGTCAAGGTCAAGTTTAGTCTGGTCTACTCGAAGATCTTGTCCAAAGGGTTGTTGTGTCCAACCATGAAGAGAATCCACCTACTAATAATAAAGTTATGGCCAATTTTAGCAAAAATCAATATTTTGACCTTGAATTTGAAGGTCATTTAAGAGTCAAGTTTAGTCTGGTCATCTTGAAGGTCTTGTCCAAAGGGTTGTGTCCAAGTATGAAGATAATCCATCAAGGAATAAAACAATTATGATCAATGTTAAAGTTTTTGGACGGGAACTGCAACGCAAGGACACCATGACTAAAGCAATAACTCCATTTTTTTTTTTCAAAAAGTCGAGTTAAAAATTGACAAACTTTTTGATTGCATTAAAATAATGCATTTGTGTCTATATATTGTGTGAATCATGCCATTAAATAGTACAGTGCACTAACATGTTGAATTCAAGACTTAGAATGAAAATATTAAATAGTAAAACATCATTGGCATCTTTATGTGATGAATAAGATGCATAATTATGGGGGCAATAGCTTCTATCATTGAGCTGGGCCAATTTTAACCTGAGGGACTTAATTTGAACAAGGCAGTCTGAAGGACAGCTAAATCCCCTTTCGCAGTGGACATGAATGTGTACTTCTTGACCTTTAACCAATCATGACCTTGATGTTGTGCCATGCATATTATAAGCACACAGTCTCATGATAGTAATTATCTGTGCCAAGTTATTTAAAATCTTCCATAAAGTCAAAAAATTATGGAGAACATTTAACCTTGACCTTGGGGGTAGCAGCCTGGATGTTGGGTTCTGCACATCGTGTCATAGTGGTGATCATTTGTGCAAAGTAATTAAAAAACTTTTCGCAAGCCAAGTTAGTAAGTTCTAGAGCAGACGTAAAATGTGGATATTGGACCTTTATCTGTGACCTTGACCATGTGGATAGCAACCCAATTATTGCGCTCTGCATATCGTCTCATAATGGTGATCACTTGTGCCAAGTTATTTTTTATGGGGCAGACACGAAATGTAGACTTTCAATACTTGACCTTTAAGTGTGACCTTGACCTTGGGGGTAGCAATCAAATTATTGTGCTCTGCACATCGTCTCATAATGGTGATCACTTGTGCCAAGTTATTTCAAAAACTTTTCAGCCGTTTAAAAGTTATGGAGCGGATATGAAATGTAGACTTTTTAACACTTGACCTTTACGTGTGACCTTGACCTTGGGGGAAGCAACCCAATAATTGCGCTCTGCACATTGTCTCATAATGGTGATCACTTGTGCCACGTTATTTCAAAAAAATTTCAGCAGTTTAAGTTATGAAGCAGACACGCACAGATGGACGGACAGAAGAACGGACGGAGGGATGGATGGACAAATGAACTGACATAAGGAGGCCATTCCTATAATCCCCTTCCTGCTTGGTGGAAGGGAATTAACAAACTTTGTACATATCCAATATCTCTATGACATACAGCAATTTCAAACAAGAAGATTTTCAATTTTTTTCTACACAACCCAATATTAAAACAAACAACAGATGTTTGTAAAACATATATGCCCCCCTAGCACCTTATCCCTAAAGGCAGCCATGAGATTTTCATAAAGCTGGACCAAGTGTTCTATATTTATTGATTGTAAACCATTTTGCTATTCAAGGACACTGTGATCTTGGCCTTTGACCTGGTGACCTGAAAAACTAAAGGGCTCATCTACAAGTCATGAACAACTTATATACCAAGTTTAAGGAACATAGGCCCAAGGATTCTACACTTATTCATCGAAAACCATTTTGCTTTTCAAGGTCACTGTGACCCTTGACCTTTGACCCAATGACCTGAAAAACAATAGTTGTCATTTACTGATCATGACAAACCTACACATTAAGTCTGACGAACTTGGCCTCAAGGATTCCCTAGATATACAGTGGCAACTGTTTTGCTTTTCAAGATTACTGTGACCTTGGGCTTTGACCTAATAACCCTAAAACTACAAGAGTCATCTAATTGTCATGACTAACCTACCTATGAAGTTTTTAGGACCTAGGCCCAAGCGTTCTGTAGTATTTGATCAGAAACCATTTTGCTACACAAGGTCACTGTGACCTTGACCTTTGACCTGGAAAGCTATAGGGGTCATCTACTGGTCATGGCAAATCTGTAAACTAAGTTTTAGGAACCTGGGCCAAAGCATTCTATAGTTATTAATTGCAAATAATTTTGCTTTTCAAGGTCACTTTGATCTTGGTCTTTGACCTGGTGACCTGAAAAACTGTAAGGGTCATCTACTAGTCATGACAAACACTAAGTTTGAACAATCTGGGATCAAGGGTTCTATAGTTATTAATCAAAAACCGTTTTGCTATTCAATCACACTGTCACCTTGACCTTTGACCTGATGAGGTGAAAAACTAGAGGCATCATCTGCTGGTCATGACCGACCTACACACAAAGTATGAAGAACTTGGGACAATGGGTTCTATAGTTATTGATCAGACCTGTTTTGCTTTTAAAACTCACTGTGACCTTGACCTTTGATTGCTACAGTAACAAACACCTGTTTCGACGAAAAATAAGCCCACATCGGCTAACACTTTGATCTCATTCCAACAATGTTTACATTGGCAAAAGAGCTGCAGATGAGTCAAACAGTTGCATTCTCAGTAAATCAATTAATGTGTTTTCTTTGTTTTATTATTTAAATCAATATTTTATATGTCAAGGTATATATTAAACTAGGCAGAAACATATCTTACACAGATTTATAAAATTTGAAACTTTTACCGCATTCTGGAGCAACGCCTCTTGTAAACATAAAGCCAATGATGACAGGCAGGTTCATAAGCATTTTAGACAAAAATGGTGGCAACCACTTAAAATTGCGAGCGATTTCATTTTGATGATAGTTGCTTTTGACATTTTTATAATAGTAAATTGACGGGATTTTATGTTGGGTTTATAAAGCAGGTATCTATAACAGTACCAGTAATTTTTGAAATGGTATTCACTGGTACTTTTTAGAATTAGTTTTGATACAAATACTAGTACTAGGTTGTTTTTTTTGTTTGTTTTTTTGTTTTTTTTTTGTTTTTCAGTTTTAGGTCAAAGGAATGGGAAAAAGTATTCAATACAGACCTTTGCAAAAGCACTGAATAAGCTGCATTTGTCTGTAAAATAAGAATCATAAGGTCCCATGCAGTAAACCAAATGGCTCTGGTATGTCTGAAATGAAAAGTATGTAAAACTTGGATACATGTAGGTATAAGGATCATTCTTGGAACAATCCTAAATAAACAAATTCATCAAAATAATTTACCCAAGCTAAATGAGAGTTTTCATCAGCAGCAGACATAATAAGCTGGATAAGCTATACCAACCACAGTATGAACCATACAGTCAAGTTCATAAAAAACCTATATTTTTCTATTTCTGATTCAAATTGACCTCATCTTAAAAGTGAAAAAAGTGTACATAGTCACAGTATGAATAAGTTATTAAAAGGTACAGTGTTATGATAAAAATTATAATAAACTAAACAAGACCATGACAATATTCCTAAAGTGGTGCCTTCACCTTTGATTTGAGGACAAGATGAAGATGAGTTGCAGATTCTTTGAAAGAAATGTTTTTCTGGGGCACTTAAAAAGTTAAGTTTACCCAAAACAGATATTGCAAACAGATAAATTCAAGTTCTGATAATTCAGAATGCAAAGCTAACACTCATAAAAACATGGATAGTACAGTAACTAAGCAGAAATTCAAGGACTTTTTAAGGCTGGAGTAACGTTTTAAGGTCCATAATAGTTACTGGTATGAATAATATTCATTTTAACAGAGGCTTAGACTTTTTTTATTACGGTATGTGGGTAGGAGAGGACTGGGTACCCTGGTGAGGGCCAAGATCTTCAAAAGCCCATCTAAATAACTAGGCAGTGCTGAACCATAGATCTCAGCTCAAGGCCTTTCACTTTCTTACATGAAGTTTTTTAAAAAACTTTTTCCTATATAATGCTATGTAAAACAAAGTGACCACTGGGATGGGGCCAGCAATGATTTGTACTTACTTGGCAGAGGTCCACTAGACAATGGCACACAGAAAGTATCTTACAAGAATCTAACACGGGCTGACGGTACAGACCGGAATATCTTGCCTGAAGGGTAACTGTTTACAGCACTAACGAGGCTCTACCAAGTAACTGCTAAACAGTTACCCAAGAGCCAGATATTCCCATCTGTAATGACAGCCAGTGTTTCATTCTTTTTCTTGCATATTACATGTCAATCATATTTCTGATGAAAATAATGAAAATCTAGTGACTTTATTTGGCACTTTTTTCTTGAAGGAGTGTATAAATTTACAACTTCATTCATCACTGCAAAATTACCTTTATCCTAAGCCTTAATTCATTCATAAAATGCACCGAAATGATGTCACTTTAAAGCAACTTGTCGTACCTGGGGGTTGTAAAATGAGTTTTTCTAGCACCCAGGTAAACTGTAAAAAATCCTATCTGATATGCAAGAAAACTCTAGGCCTAATGGTTTCAGACAAGAAGATTTTTAAAGTATTTCCTATACAACATTATGTAAGGCCAAGTGACCCTTTAAGCAGGGCCAATTTCGATCCAGAGGCATTGATTTGTATAAACTTGTTTGAGGGAGAAATTGTAAGACTATCTTGCATTTATATTCTTAATCCTGTGGAAGGCAGTCAGTTCTTATGTGGATCACTTAGCCCCTCTATGTGCTACCTGTATTTACTGATGGTGCTAAATGATTAATATTTACTGTACAGAGTACAGATGATGTTAACAGGTACATCAACCATAACTTTGATTGATCAACAGTGGCAGGTTTCTACAAATGTCTCCTTCTAAATACATAGTGAGCCGAGTAACTACTTTGGGACTTAGAAAAAAGTGTCTTTGAGTGGGTAAAATATAAAATGAGGCAAGCATTTGATGCTTGAGCTTTTCACCTGTGACTTTTGACCAGAGTATCTAACAAGAGGGCCATGATAGAGCTAAAAGGCTTACCTGATTATTATATATACATATATAAATGCCTGTAATATTTCTGAGTTTTGTTTAGAACTTCCAACAGACATACAAGATAATTAAGCCTTGCCACTTGTGGCCAGTTTTTTTTTCCACTGATAAATATAAAGTTCATAATTCATAGAGAGGGTCAGGACATTCATTTCAAATTATTTTCAAATCAAGATAGCAATTTCTAAGATTTTCAAGTTTCCTTAATGGACATGTTAGGAAAATAAGCCTTACCTCTGGCTACCATGTTTTTTCAAAGATCTCAACATATTTCACCATTCAAAGAGAGGATCACCTAAGAATTTGTGCCTTATCATTTTCAAATTATTAATGTCTTGCAAGTCTTCTCCACATGTAGCTTCTTTGCAGAATGTTTCATTTAAAAAAGATGTAAACTTTGGGACATCAGAAATTGCTGACTGAAAAATTCAAGGGCAAGTTACTCCAGAATGCATACCAAAATAAGACAAGAGGGCCATGATGGCCCTGGATCACTGAGTACTTTGGCTGTAGGTTTGCTGTTAAGCAGTATTTCATTTTATTAATTGAAAATATGTAAGTGCCTACAAACCAAATATGTAAAATATCAGTCAATTAATAAAGGCTCTATGACAAAAAGTAGAAATATCTATTATAAGCTATGGTGACATTGACCTTGACCCAGTGACCTCAAACCCTACCCATGGGTAGACATCCATGCAAGGAACCTATATACTAAATATCAAAGATATTGGTCTAAATGAAGGCTCTATGAGGTACAGTAGATAAATCTATTTTAAGCCTCCATGACCTTTAACCTTATCTAATAATTTTAAAAAGCTTGATAAAGCTTGCTTCATGCCAAATTTTAAAATTCTAGGCCTTGTGGTTTCAGAAAAGAAAATTTTTAAAGATTTTCTTCTATACTGCTATTTAAAACTTGTGACCCCTCAGGCGGGGCCAATAGTGACCCCAGGGATATTTTCCTGATAAACTTGGTAGAGGTCCACTAGACAATGCTGCAAACCAAATGTCTTAACTCTAGGCCTTGTGGTTTCTGACAAGGAGATTTTTTAAAGTTTTTCCTGTATAATTCTATGTAAAACATGTGATCCCTAGGGTGGGGCCTATTTTTACCAAGGGGCCATGATTTGAACAAACTTGATAGAGGTCCATTAGATAATGCTGCAAACCAAATATCTTAACTCTAGGCCTTGTGGTTTATGACAAGAAGATTTTTAAAGTTTATCCTATATAACTCTACGTAAAACATGTGACCCCTGGGGCGTGGCCAGTTTTGACCTAGGGTCCATGACTTGAACAAACTTGATAGAGGTCCTCTAGAAAATGCTACATACAAAATATCATAACTCTAAGCCTTATGGTTTCTTATGTTAAGATTCTTAAAACCTTTCCTTATATTACTCTATGTAAACAAGTGACTCCTAGGGCTGGGCCTAATTTGACCTAGTGGCTATGATTTGAACAAACTTAGTAGAGGTCCACTAAACAATGCTACACACCAAATATCTAAGCTCTTGCCTTTCAGACAAGAAGATTTTAAAAGTTTTTCCTATATAACTCTATGTAAAATCAACTAATCCCTGGGGTGGGGTCAGTTTTGACCCCAGGAACATAATTTAAACAAACTTGGTAGAGGTCCACTAGATGATGCTTCATACCAAATATCTAAGCTCCAGGTTCTGAGGATTCAGAGAAGAAGATTTTTAAAGATCCAAAATTTAAAATCTGTTTTTAGCTCCAGTGACCCAGCAATGCAATTGACTGGAACCATTTGAACGATCTTGGTAGAGCTTCATGCAAGGAACATTCCAGGCAAGTTTCATTTAATTTGGCCCAATGGTTTTAGAGAAGATGTCGTTTGAATGACGGACGGACGGACGACGGACAACCACCAATCCTAAAAGCTCACATGAGCACTACGTGCTCAGGTGAGCTAAAAATGGTACAAAACATTATGATTATTTTTCAGTAGATTTTTTTATCTTCTCATTTGTGACAATTTATTCTCCTTCTTTTGGCATGTCATGTAGATTAATAAAAGAGTGAAAAAAGAAAAGCCCCAAAAGTTCATCAACAATAAATAAGTTACCTCTTGAACAGAATACAAAGCAAGAATTCCGTTACTGACACATTGTGGGAGGAAAACTATTCACCTCCCTTGAATCTGCAGCTGAGGTGTCCCTATACTGTTGTCTTGATATGTTGAATATTCTTCTATGTAGTTTCAAGATTTAAACCAATAGAATGCAAAGATGAAACTGGGGACAGTCCAGGGGATGGACTGATGGTTCAGTTACTATAATTATTGTTGAGAACAATAAAAGCAATAAGGTAAGGTGTAAATACTCACCATAAACTCAGAAAGGCATATGTAACGTCTCAATAGTCCTGAAATGCATGAATTTGCCTTTTTTCCTTTTACTGGAAAATAATGTCACAGACTATATGGATTGTACACAGAGTTTTGGTTAAAAGTGTGATGAAATGCATCCAAATGATTTCACACAGTTATTATTAGTTTTATTTCACTTTATCCAAAGCTGGGATATTTCTGGCATCAAGTTTAATTTATCAAATGATAAACTAATGTGAAATTTACTTCTATGTTGTAGCGACATAGTGACAATGAAATAACCTTGCCAGAAAACAGTACTCTTCCTAAATATTCAAACATATGTCTCACTAGATACATATTTTTTTCATTTACAGTACCAAGAAATAATTCTATAAAATGTCTTAAGGTCCTCTGAAGCATGATAATGGCAAGCTGCAGATATCTATAAATCATTAACAGTAAATCTGAGTTTATAGGTATTCTTTGCTGTCACTTCAGGTACATTAAAGCAGGGTGTATAAAACATATCTTAACTCAACATACCTTGCAAGCTAATGTAGATCTCTCTAAAACTTGGTTCATTTTGTTTTATTTCTTTACATGTGAGGGTATGCATTTCTTTCCAGTTTACTCCAGCTAAATTTTGGTCTTCTTGTCTCTCTTCTGACAGATCTCCATCTCTTGGTCTCTCTCCAGATGCTACTTTTGTAAGACTGCCATGATAACATATTTCCACTAACTCTTCACTCTCCTCTGAAGAATTTCCATATCTAGATCCCTCTTCAGATGTAAGTTTTGAAACATTGTGACCATTTTTTCTCACCATAAATTCTTCATTTTCATCCGACTGTTTCTCATCATAATGTCTCTGTTTAATTAACAAAGTCTCTCCTGAATAGTTGTCAACTAAGACTGTGTTCTTGAGTATCTGTATGTGGACCTTTTAAAGAATTAAGAAAGGAGTTGTCATTATTCTAAAAATGTAATTACCATAGATTTAATTCTGCAAAAGGTACCACCTGACTTTGAGACAAAAACATTATCTTGATACAAAGATCAGATACTTAAATGACAAACCATTGTAAAGGAGGCATTTTTTATTTATTATGCCATTAAATTAATATTAAAATACCTGGATTTAAGTATGAAACCATGCCTCTCACCCTTTGACCTGCACAAGACCTCAACTGAACTTGGAAAAACACAAGGCAGTTTAGTTGATACAAACATTCACATTTTGGTGTTTGCATTGATCAGACAGAACATGTCCAGGGAAAAAAAGCTATTAACTTTTCTTTTGTTTTAATTTTCCATGCATATGACAACATGGATAATCTATGGTTTCACTGAGAGGCAGTTTGAATAATAATAAAACCAAGACTCTGGAAAACCAAAAATTTGCCTCTTTTTACCAGATTTCAGCTTCCTGGATTGACTTTTATGTCAAAAACTCATTAAAAAAGCGGTGCAGATTTGTAAAAAAAAAATATTAAAATGCAAATAAAACTTTTCATAAAAACGTAATCGATCCCTGATGTGGTCCTCATAAACCCTTAAATCTGTCACTCTGACAGGTGGCCTGAGGCAATTATCACCAATTAAATATGTGTCTGTCAGTTAGTGTGCTTGATTCACAGCTAGACAATCGATTACATTTTAACCGGTTTGCATATGGCACAAACACAGAGGTATCACTTGATTGAAATACTCTGTAATGGTTGTCTGCTTTAATTTGCTGCCGCAAGGCACACTTAAAACATTAATGATTTTCTTTAAAATTCCTTTTTGCAATTTCTTTAGTACCTGTAATTTATTGGATTATTTCATCTTCTAACACCATGTTTCAACCTTGCTGCACAAGTATTATTGCAGGAAAATAACCAGTGTTTGTTGAAAAATTATAATGTAAAATTTGCACTAATTTGGGTTTTAACTTTCACTTTGAACATAATCGGTTGGGGTTTTTTTTGCTATGTCAACAAACCAATAAACATAAGAATCTTTATTTGAATTAAGTTGTCGGTGACCATAAATTGAGCTTATTTTTCAATATGAGAAGAGGTTGAAAACATATAGTTAGCATACTAATGTTGTTTATGGCAGATTTACTTTCATATTTTTGAAAAGGAAGGTGGTGGATGGGGGGTGCCATAATGTTTGGTGGCTGTGAAATGGCGGAGATAATGGGGGTTGAACCAACTGAGATTTCAAAATTTCTGGCCCTGAATAAAACATCTCCAATCATGTGACTCTGTGCCAAATGCCATAAATCTTACAAAATGGAGTTGTCCTTGTACTTTTTCAATTCACAAAGAAATCTGGAAATCTTTAAACCAATTAAGCAGATTTTTGGAACAGTTAGACAATAGCCTGAAGCGTATGAATTCTTCAACAATTACTCCAAAAGTAAACGCATCTTGGATACATGTATGAAGAAAAACAAGAAGCGCCGCAATGCGACGAAAACCAGGTTTTCAATGATTAAGTATTGATGTGACAGGAATTAGGAAGAAATATGGCAGTGAAGTAAAAATGGTGCTGTTATTTTGGTACCAGCACAGAAAGTTGGTTTCAATAGTTCAAAATAAAAATAAATCAGATACCTAAGTAGCAATGCCAGGCTGTATTTTCATGTAAGCTACACACATGCCAAGTTGAGTATCAATAGGTCAAAGTGTGCTGAAGTTATTGAGTAGAAGCTGAACATTCTATTGTAAGCAAGTGACCTTGACCTTGCTCCCAGATATCATAAGTAGCAATCCCAAGCTACAACTTAATATAAGCTACCCACACAGCAAGTTTGGTGTCAACAAGTCAACGCAAACTCAAGTTATTACGTGAAAACTGAATTTCTTTTTTAAAGCAACAGTGACCTTGACCTTCTGAACAGCCACCTGGGTAGCAATCCCAAGTTGCATCTTGATATCAGCTACCCAAATACTAAATTTGGTGTCAATAGGTCTAAGCAAACTCAAGTTATTATGCGGAGACTGAATTTCTGTTTTTAGCAACAATGACATCTACCCTGATCACAGACATCTGGGTAGCAATCCCACGTAGCGTCTTGAAATAAGCTACCCACACACCAAATTTGCTGTCAGGAGGTCACAGCTAACTCGAAGTTATTATGTGGAAACTGAATTTCTATTTTTAGCAACAGTGACCTTGACCTTGATCATAGACACCTGGGTAGCAATGCCAAGCTGCCTCTTGATATAAGCTACCCATACACCAAGCTTGTTGTCAATAGGCCAAAGCAAACTAAAGTTATTGAGAGGAAACTGAATTTCTTTTTTTAGCAAGGGTGACCTTGACCTTGATCATAGACACGTGGGTAGCAAACCCAAGCTGCCTTTTGATATAAGCTACCCATACACCAAGGGCTACCCATACACCAAGCTTTGTGTCAATAGGCTAAAGCAAACTCAAGTATTTGAGCCAAAACTGAATTTCTATATTTAGCAACAGTGACCTTGACCTTGACCACAGACACCTGGGTAGCAATCCCAAGCTGCCTCTTAATAAAAGCTACCCATATACCAAGTTTGGAGTCGATAGTTCAAAGCAAACTTGAGTTATTGAGCAGAAACTGAATTTCTATTTTTAGCAACAGTGACCTTGACCTTGAGCACAGACACCTGGGTAGCAATCCCAAGCTGCCTCTTGATATAAGCTACCCATATACCAAGTTTGGGGTCAATAGGTCAGAGCAATCTCAAGTTATTGAGCAGAAACTGAATTTCTATTTTTAGCAACAGTGACCTTGACCTTGATCACAGACACCTGGGTAGTAATCCCAAGCTGCCTCTTGATATAAGCTACCCATACACCAAGTTTGGCGTCAATAGGCCAAGGTAAACTCAAGTTATTGAGCGGAAACCAAAAGTTGACGCCCTCCCGCCCGCCGACTTCAGCATTACAATAACCAGTTTTCGTTGAAAACCTGGTTAAAAATCTTGTTACAGAAAGAAAGTTAAGGATGTCAAAAATGTCCAGCAACTTTTGCTACAAAACTTTTCATTTGAATCAACCTATCTATGCCACAGTAATATTACATTCATGAGCATCAGTTCTAACAACATTAATTCACTTAAAAAAAGGTTCTTCCAGAGCCTGAAACTCATCAAACCCCCTCCACCAAGTTATGAAATCCGCAACACAAACTGATATGATTTTGGCAATGGTGACAGTGCCAAATATAAGAAACTAAAAAATTTAAACATATATCCTACAAACAAGCACTCAGAAACTGTGATACCAAGAATATTCAGCAATTTCAGCAGAAACTTTAGTTGCTACTGAACTCTGTTTATTTCTAAAAACTTTAATTTTCCCATGACAGAGAATATTCAAATTTTTAAACTGTACCTTCAGAGAAAATGTATACAACTTTAGACCTATATATAACAGTGAAACCAAAGTAAACTGACTTCTTAATAATATTCTAAAACAAAGGGGCCACTGGCCCAAGGTCACTTACCTGAGAACAGAATGGTAATGGTGTAAAATGCTAAAGCTAATGAAAGTGTTTATCACAAGAATTTGAACAATGTTGGTAAGATGAGGTGAGGTGAGTTGTAGGATCTAACACCTTTTTAACAGCTAGGTCATTACTGTAGTCAGTCCAATAAACCAACTCTCACTAGCCCCTTTACTCTGCGAGCGACAGACTGCTTTCTCACATGAGTCATAATACTACACTGATGAGGCTCTAACCCTTGTAGTTTCAATGAAGAAGATTTTTGAAGTTTTTATTCTATATAAATATAAGGAAAAACCAATGACCCTGCAGGGCAAGGCAAATTTTGACCCCAGAACCAGATTTTGACCCCAGAGCAAAAATTTCAATAGTTTTGGTAAAGGTCTACTAGATGATGTTTTATGCCAAATGTCTAAGCTCTAGCACTTAGGGTTTCAGAGAAGATTTTTAAAGGTTTAACTATATTTATAAAGGAAAACCCATGACCTCCAGGCCAGGGCCAATGTTGACCCCAGGGTCATAATTTGAACAATCTTGGAAGATGTCCAATAGACACTGTTTCATGCCAAATATCTAAGCTCTAGTCCTTGGGCTTTCAGAGATGAAGATTTTTGAAGGTTTTTATTATATAAATATAAGGAAAACCAATGACCCCTTTTCATGCCTTGTGACCTACTTATTAAACTGACAAGAACCATTTGAAGAACTTTGATAGGGGGCCACCCAAGGATCATTCCTGTGAAGTATGGTCAAAATCCAGTAATCAGCTTCAGAGGAGATGTTTGAAGAAATTGTTGACAATGCACAATGACAGAGGGTGATCACAAAAGCTCACCATGAGCACGTTGTGCTCAGGTGAGCAAAAACGGTAAACAGTATTGTAATATCATATGCCCTAGAGATTTCAGTGTTTTAATTTCTCTGTCAATTCAAACAGCAATATTGTGTACCCCTATAGCACTTCATTATCTCATTAAGAGCTTTGTGATTTTTACAAATAATAGTTGTCAAGAAAATGCTCACAAAAACATTGTGAAGGATTTACATGTTGTTTCCAGGTAGCGAGATTGTATGACTATGTTGCATTTACATTCTTAATCTAGTGGGCAGTCAGTTCCTATTGGAACACTTAGCCCCTCTGTGTGCTACCTTAAACCTTACCCTACTATCACTGAAAGCTTGTTGTATTTGAGTTTCCAGTAACTTTTTATGTTTGAGGATGGAGTGACACTAAGTTGTCTTAAAACTAACTCTGTTCCCTAATTGTTATGGTTAATGGACAGTAATATATTTGAGGTCACAAGTGTTAAGAATTAAGTAAATAGCCCTTTCTTTCTACTGCTGGAGATTCTGCTAAATGATAAATATTTCAGGCATGTCTTTTCTGGCATTTAAAAATACAATTTTACCTCTGGCGTTCTTGCAGAACCTTTTTGTGTGTCATCAACTTCTGTTTCACAACTAGGGTGAACAACTAAAACAGGAAAAAAAAAAATTTCTTAAGAGCTGTTTTATTTACATATACAGTAAACTTGTCTATACCGACACTCATAGAGACTATTTGGTTATGTCGTTTATGGGAGGTTGTAGGATATGGCAAGTTACAAATACTGAATATGAATAAAAAATGGGACCAGACATATATGGTGGTATGCCCCAAAGGTCATTATAATCAAGTGACGTTAAGAGCAAGTTATACTGTAAATAAAACTTAACTGAAACTTACATGTACTGAATAATTAGAAACCAAAGTCTCATACTCAGATACAAATACAATCTCCACACATCACTCCTACAGAATCTATCAGGACAGCTGTATTTGATTTTGAAGTCAGTTAAATATTTAAGGTAAGTTATACCGGTAGGGTAGAGCATCTGTCTTTTACACATCTTTACCCTTTCTGAAAGGCATTTTGCCCCAGCTGAAATCTGAGCCTGCTACCCTAAGCAGATACGTGTGTAGGACAATGGCCCACTAGGACAACAGTCCACTTATTTGCATAATTATGCATTTAATTAAGAAATTGAAGATGTAATGAGTTTAAAATACAAGTATTCATAATTATGTCAACAGTGAAGACTTTTTTTTTAATTCTGACATTTCTGTTTAAACAAACAGCAGATCCAGATCCAATGGATTTTTTACCCGCGCTTTACTTTTTACTCATGTTTTATTTGGTAGACACAGGGTATAAATGAGTAAAAACACATTGTATTTTTGAATATGATAATTAATGCAGACAAAGGATTGAATTTGTATTTAAAATATATAGATGTGAATATTAAAACAATTAAACATCTATTATTAGTTTATTACATCTGCACCCTTTTTGATAAACAGTGGGCTATTGTCCTCCCTGCCAAATTTAGCAGTGGGCTATTGTCCAGTTGGATATTGTCCTAGTGGGCTATTGTCCCAGTGGACTATTGTCCGTTCCCCATCAGATACATAGATGTAATGTCAAACAAATAAATCAGTTAAAACACTGGGGAAAAAATAATTCTGTAACAACTAACATGAAGAGTACTTCAGATTTAAATAGACAAGAAGTTTTCCTTATTCAACATTTCAGTTGTCACACTTAAGTACTACTTCTTCCTGCTAAATTATATAAATATTTAGGACAAAATTAAAGTAGAAACACTACAAACTAATCAATGAGCCGTAATAAACAGTATATAGTATATCATTTGTCTAACTGCTTAGTTGGTTCTTAGAAGTACAAATTAGCAACCAAATAATCTTTTTTATCAAAAATTCTTGTCATTTTTTTAAATATACTAGAAATTCTAAGGCTAAACTAGCTCTTATATAACAAGTCATTTTTCTTATGCAATAATTGACCTTTGTTCAGATAACCAATACTTATGAAATTCTATGCTATTACTTATAAAAATGTTCTAGTAATAAACTTTGCAGCTGAGTAATTTGAATGTATGTGAACTACAATGTTTCTAAAAATCAATTATTTTATTATTTATTATTTATTTATTTTATTATTATTATAATTATTTTTATTATTTTATTTAATTATATTAAGACTCCAGAGCCATGATTTATACAACTTTGGTATATTCCACTGAATGATGCTATCAACCAAATATGTGAGCTCTTGGCCTTGTGGTTTCAGACAAGAAGATTTTTTAAGTTTTTCTTTTCAGTTGCCATGGCAACCAAAGTTCTGCATGGAATTCAAGTTTTTATATAACTTTGAAGGAGGACTAATACAATTATCATTAATGTAAAGTTTAATTGCAACTGATCCAGCAGTATAGGAGGAGATATTATTTAAAGTCAATTGTGGACGACGGAAGGACAATGTTAAAAGCTACACCTTGGTCAGGTGAGCTAAGTAGAAATGAGTCCATGGGACACAGATGCCGCCTAACATGCTAAAATGTTGGCAGAAGATCATCAGCAGATGGTTAAATCTAAAAAGAGGCAGGTGGAATGTCAAAAAGCAGTATAACTGATTTAAGTAAGAAATGAACAGAATACTGCAAAACATACATGTAGTCCTTTTAAAAAATACAGTAAACTCCACTTGTAACATTTTTGCTTGTAACGATATACCGCTTAAAGCTATGCTGTTGTCGGGGTCCCAGCTGAAGCCATCTTAATTCTCCATGCTTACACACCGCATGTACCAATATCGGATGTTGCGATATTTCAGATCCAACGATACGTTTTTCAGCTCCCAAGTGAAAAATTTTTCCTTTTAGTGAGATATTTAGTGGTGTAAAAGGTGTCACTGATCTTTGCTCAAACAATTAAGATTAATTTGCTCAATATATCGGACAAACAATCTAACGTAAATGCTGAACACAATAGCACTACATTTGAGTAACAATTTCTCCCTTCGTGAACAATTAATATTTTCTACATGTATATTAATGGATTTTCGTGCTTTTAACTTTTGGATTTTTATGCTCCAAGTGAATACCACAGGTGAAAATATAGTTCAATTATAAAATTGATGGGGTTGCGCACACAAGCAATATTAAGTATTTTTTCAACTGATTATGAACTGTCAAACTTATTTACAACTGGCTGTCTTTATGTTGATATTACTGTGAGCAGCAAGAGGGACACAAAAATGTTTCTCCCCTCCTTATGACCCTCACAGAGGTACAAAAAGCCAAATGGACCCAGCCTGCACATTTATCACACTGGCCCCAAGAAACAATTACTATATATGGTCTCTTATTCATGTCTGGGCTAAACCTTTTACACACTACACACTTTTCTGACTCACTAACTTCATCATCTTCAGAACTATCAACTGTTTCCAAGTGTTCAGCAGGGTTTAATTTAGTTCTGGGCTTTTGTTTCTTCCTGAGGTTCCTGGTTTGGATGCAGTGCATGGTCTTTTGTTTTCTTTACTTGAAGATTTTTTAGGTTTTGCTTTGGTAACTGGGTGCTTATCATAGTGAGCTTTTATTTTTTCAATGCTGACATTTTCAGTAATGGCCTCACCTCCTACTATTTTACTCAAAATGTTTCTCGTTTTCTTAGCAGTCTGTACATTTTCTAAGACTTTTCCACCTCTTGTAGTTAAAAACTCTTCAGCAACAGACAATTCACTCTGCTCAACATGGACTGTATCACCATTATCTCTGCTGAAAGAAGATTCATGGGCAATTTGGTGGTCAGATATAGCATCCCTGTTAAATGGGAAGATACCACATCTCTAGAATGCTGCCTGGATATTATTTGGACTAAGAGTCGAGTTGTATACCTTACATGTACATGCCAAGTGTGCTACTTCATGATGTGTGACCAAACACCCTCCAGACTCTCTCATGTAGTGATGTACTGCACCATTCCAGGCAATTTCAAAAGGCCAAAAACAACTTACATCTAGTGGTTGGAGAAGGTGGCTACACTGGGGAGGTAATACAAACAGAATAATATTTTCAGTGTTAGCCTATTCTATTAAACTCAAGGACCCATGACTCTTGTGACCATCATACAAGATCAAAACAAGTTCCTCAGGACATCATTCTGTTAGGTAAGTATTTAAGAAGGTGGTTCTTCATGTAGTGTTCAAAGATTTCAGTATTTGACCACCCTGTAGGTGACACAGTCCCATTTGCTCCTGGTGAAGCTCCCTCTAACAGGGTATCTAGCATTCTTGTTCCAGGGAAGACAAAGTAAGGTGGGACCTGCTGTCCTACACTATTCACACATCCAATCACAGAGACAGTTTTAGATTTCCCTGATGTAATGGTTTGAGTTTTATTGTACCTACCAGACACAACCTCAGGTGGTTTGTGTTCAGTTTTAAGTCCCTTTTCATCAACATTGTAAATCAGATGAGGTTTTGCAGCTAGATGATACTTTACTAAAATATTGTTTAAATGATCAAAGTATCTGTCTAGTACTTCACAGGTAGCACATTTTGCCCTTGCAACCTTAAGACTTCTAGGTTTTTTATTTTCAGGTAAGGCCACCTTTCAAGAAATTTGTATTACCAACGGTCAGTTAGTGGATGGCTTTTGTCTCTCAGTCCTAAACTTACAGCCTAGTCAGTAGCAAGGTGAATTGTCTCTTGGCGACTATAGCCATATCCAATTTCTGCCACAGTTTCTAAATGATTACCAAAAAGTACTACCTGCTCCTCAGTAAAAAGTTGAGTGGTTCCAGACTTAAGCACATCAATATGGATCTTTCCATCAAGTCTGTCCATTAAAAATCCTCCTTGGAATACCAAAAGCCTGTGCAGCTTTTCTAATAGACATTTTGTTTTCTTTTACAGCCATGTATGCTTGAACCATCTTATCACTATCATAGTATCTATACTTCCCTCCAGTAGGGCCAATTCTCTGAAGAAAAAAATTATTGAAAACCTGATAAAAGCAACAAAATCAATACCTGTGTTTATTCAATTAAAATCCAATTAGTTGAAAATCAATCACAACAGCATAAGAATCATGCACATTTAGAAATAAGAATAAACATGCAAATAACAAACGATGTTATACGGAATGGTATAGGTTTTTGGGCCCTGGTAATATGTAAAACATGACAGATGCCAACAATTTTCTTTTAGGTTGACATAAGTGTAATAAGATGGCAAATTACTTGGAGTAAATTTAGTAATAGTAAAAATGGCGTAAAAAAACACTTATTTAATTTAAAGGTTTGTATTTTTACCGTTCTTATCTCCATTTCTCTTCAGTTGAAGTTGTTTGACATTTGTGCATCTTTCGTAAGCAAATAGCGCGAGCACCTCCGGAAATTACGTAAAAATCGCCGTGCTTTAGGTATTTTCAGCGGCCAGACGAAAAGAGGTTGTACACAAATACTGGTTGTTACTACCAACAATCTCAGCCATACTTATATATATTAATGTAGTTTACAATAATACAGCGAGGGGAAAATCCCGGGATCCGGGACCCTGGACACCCGGGATCTGGGATCGTATTAAACATATAGGGAAACCAATAAACAGTGTTGGTTTTGATATTTGTCGTAATTTGTGGCAATATAATAATAAAAAGAATGTCGCAACTATATCCAATATAAAAAATAAAATCCATCAACGATAAAATTAATTTACTGAAAAAAAAAAATTTTCACGCCTATAATATACATGCTTATCTATAACAAAAGGCAAGCAATAATCGATAATTTATTGATGACACCTATGGCAGGTGGTGTATTCCCGGTATTACTATATGTTTAATACGATCCCAGATTCCGGCTTTTCTAAAGACGATCCCGGGATTTTCCCTTCGCCCAATAATACATAACATCATAGTAAACTTTGTCTTAACAAAATTTTCTGAAGTCACTAAGTTTGCAACAGGGTCAGACTAATCAGCTGTCATTCAATCACTGTGCTGTTCTTGATTGTAAGCCATGGTCTTATGCTCTGACTTCTAATTAATGAAAACAACTGCAGTTTTAAGATTGCTTAAGTTAATGATGTAACCTTATCACTGGTTGAATGGTTTTCTAAAAACACAAATCAGGTAAAACCATTAGAAAAGCTTGCATTTGACTCTTGCTTGGTTGAACTGTCTTTTTACCAGCCTAACTTGTGTTGCACCACTTTTGATATTTTTTTAGCTGTTCAAATTTTACTACTGATCATTATCACAGAATTTTTTGATTTACACAAATGAACCTTTTCAAACTAGTCTTTATTCACATTTCTATAACTGATTAAACAACATATTTCACAAGTTTTTTTACAAGCAATATTTCTTACAAATCTACATTCAGCATCAGTTATAAGAACATGATTGCACATTTTTGTGGGCTCACTGAGATGTCATCTTAACTATAATTCAAACCGAATGTAGGACGAAGCGTACCACTGCACAAGGGTACCGGGACGAAGGGTACCACTTTATAGGACGAGGCATACCACATATGAAATATATAGTGAAAATAATCTGAATTTGTCAACAGTTATTTTAGTGAGCAAATACATAATTATACATTTTTTTCAGTACTACAAGGCAAGTTTATTATTTCAATTTAATATGTATAAAAAATACTTTAATTAGTTGTAAATATGAAAGACTGGTATTTTACTTAAAGTAAATGATTAAATAGTGTTTCCCTTTTAACTTTTAAATGTGCATGAATACATTTAAAAATAAAAAAAAATAGTTGATAAATGGGAGCAATTAATCAAATCAATCATTGAGTAAATAGCAGCTTTTCTAGTCTCAATAACTCGCCTTCAAAAGCGGACCCATTTATTAATCTGATATTTTGCGTTGTCCGCCTTTAGCGTCTCAACCAGGAAAGATCAAAACTGTGGTGGAAATCGGCGAGAGTTAAGATTTTCAGAAATCGGGTTTTATCAGTTGTTTCCAGGAAATCTATAACTTACATTGTTGACTTATTGTTTTAAAACATATTTGCCATCAAAAGAAACAGTATAACATTATATTTTGTGAAAGATCTCTGTTAAATCCATTATCGTTTCATCCTTTACATCGCCATGCGGGGAGGAGCTTCCTAACACGTTAACCAATGAAAATAATATCTTCTTTCAAAACAAATTTGGACAGTAAGGGAGGGTGTACGCGGAAAATGTATTAGAAGCGTGTATTGTTACGTTTGACAAAAAGCATAAGCTCAGACAAGTAACCTCGAGAGACGGCCAACTGTGACAAAACTTTTAATATTTGTACTTGTTTATTATGTAACTGTTGCATACACTGTGCAGCTGCGTGTATATGTACTGGAAAAATCCAACCTAGAGATCGTTTCTTGTTTTAAAAAAAACGACGGTAAAAAAACTTGATTAAAAACGACATGAGCTCAGACAAGATATTCCGCGCAACAGCCGATGTATTTGTAATATTTGTACTTGCTTTCTATGTTATTGTTTAATATTAATAGTGTGCAGCACAGGAAAATGCATATTCAAATAAACATTAAAATTATAATACTGCCCAAAATCGTAATAAAAAATAAACCTTATAAGAACAGTTCGTTTAAAAACATCAACTCTCAATATGTATGATTATTTTTCGCGGATGGCAATATATGTTTGCGATACAAAAGGATGAAATTATCAAATTATTTAATGACCCGCCAACCATTAATTCACTTTGGAAATGCCGAACACACTTCGTCCATTTCCGTAAATCAAGCCGTTAATATCACCTGATCAAATTTGAATGAGCGATATAAACAACAATAGCGGATCAACCAAAACAAACTGGGAAACATGGTCGCACGTTTCTTACAAATTCTGAGAGAAAGAGGCAAAAATGCAAAAGAAAATACTTGAATAAGTTCCATCTACTTGATATAGACATCATGATCGACTTTCTATTTATATGCCTGCCCGGTTTATCAGAATTGACAAGATGTACCCGACCCACAACATTCAATATCATCCGAGACCTGTTTCTAAAAATAACTTACGTATGCAAATTAGCATCTTCCGACTAAACTCGGGCGCATTCGAGGAATGGCGGTGAGGGTATAGAAAGCGAAAGTTGACATTTTTATATCCGTTGACATCCGCGAAGCCGGTCAAGAAATTAGTGATATTTAGCAGTTTTTTTTTTCATTTTCGCAAAGTCTGTATGCATTAATGTGATTTTTTTCGAAACTGGCGATAACGTTATATTTTTGTTCCTGGGGATTATTATAACTTAAGAATTGATCTGTTGTATTAAAGATATAGCAAGGTATTTGCGAGTTGGCGAATTCCATTTTTTAAAATATTTTTGACCCAAAAGACAGTACTACTTATGGCGGAAACAATTTGAATTATTCTGTATTAATGTTACATAAATTGACAAAAATCCAACAATGTTGTCTACAATGCGTAAAACAGCGTTAAACGTTTACGCGCAGTACAGGTTATCATATAGTAGCGCCGTGTTTACATCAGCTGTCGATATCCAATATGGTAGAGCTAGGTAGATTTTAGCGTGTTAAATCAGTTTGAAAGTTTAACTGCCAGTGTGAACGATTGCGTGGATGGATTTTCTTCATAGATGTCTCATCTGATGCAGAAAATGACAAGCTTTCTGTACATGTACAAATTATGCCGGTAAAACCCTATTTTATAGCTATAAATCGTGCCCAACGGATTTCGTTGGGCATTACATACGCAAAGAAGAAAACTTTTCCACCACAGTTTTGGTCTTTTCTGGTTTGTACTCTGAAGGGGATATTGACCTAACATAAAATAGCACAATATACACCTTTTAGAGTACAATTATTTGGACTACAGCTTTTCATACAGTGTAGGTTCCCTAAATAAGTTATGATATAAATTAAATAATTAGCCGACATTAATCTCACAGTCCCGCTAACACCATATTAATAGGTGTAATTAACACCTAGCATACTGCAGATACCCACTATGTATTTTATGCATGGTACGCTTCGTCCTGAAATGGTACGCTTATGCAGTGGTACGCTTCGTCCAAACCGATTCAAAATTCGAGAGGGGTTTGACGAAAATGAAAGATAGATAGAATAGTTTATAGTCGGTCAATAGCTAAACGTGACTAATGTTGTATTTTTGACTTAACCGACTTTAAATAAAATTTGTATTTGTATATTGTATTTGTAGTTTAAAAGATGACAAAGCAGCCATTTTTGTAACCGAGCCTACCTGAAACTGAAAGTAGAAACAAAAAGATACACTATTTCACTCCTTAAACTACCTGCACATGTTATTATGTACTTTAAAAAAATCTGTTTGTGCACTTTCGTACACTATAACCGTTAAACGTTTATTTTTTTGTCATTTTCAACTTTTCGACATTTCTTCGACTTGTTCCTGTTCAGACCTCATAGGGAAGGTATAAGACAATTACGTGGCGAGGGGAAAATCCCGGGATCCGGGACCCGGGACGCCCGGGATCCGGGATCGTATTAAACATATAGGGAAACAATAAACAGTGTTGGGGTTGATATTTGTCGTAATTTGTGGCAATAAAAAAGTTACATTATTTGATATTTGTGATAACGAAATAAACAAATGTTTATTCAAAACCTATTTTGCTTAGATATTTTTTTTAAATTACCACGTACTTTGGGTAATGCTTTATAAAGAATTTCAGTACACATGTTAATACGATATTTAAATGCTAATATAGTAATAAAAAGAATGTCGCAACTTTATTCAATATAAAAAATAAAATCCATCAACGATAAAATTAATTTACTGAAAAAAAAAAAGATTTTCACGCCTATACTATACCTGCTTATCTGTAGCAAAAGGCAAGCGATAATCGATAATTTATCGATGACACCTATGGCAGGTTGTGTATTCCCGGTATTTCTATATGTTTAATACGATCCCGGATCCCGGCTTTTCTAAAGACGATCCCGGGATTTTCCCCTCGCCCAATTACGTGTTATGCTTACGAAATAGAAATAGTGGGAAAGCAAATAGACGTCTCATTTGACGTTTATTTTGCATCAACTTCAACCAGGCGCGTGTCAGGAACATTAAAAATAAAAGACGGTAAAAAAGAAAACAAGATTTTACTAAAGATCTTAATGAATCATTTATTTTGAATGTTTAAAATCTATAAAACTTGTTCAGTCCACTGATAAAAGCTTGCACAGTTGGGGTAGTAATCTCGGTCGGTAATTCATTCCAGAGTCTTAAGGCTGAGTGACGAAGACTTTAAGAAGACTGGTTTAAATTGTTTATTTCATATGTTGGCTTTTGTCACTGGGTCATTGTGAATATGATCATCAATGTTGAATGGTGCAATTCCTGTGTTTTAGTTGTTTTGTGTGTGTGTGTGTGTGTGTGTGTGTGTGTGTGTGTGTGTTGTTTGTGTGTGTGTTTAATAAAGTTGTAAAACCTTTTCTTATGGCCTGAATCTGTATTGTCTGAGAATATGATTGACTCTAGGTATGACCAATAGGCATTTCTTATTTGTTTTTGCACTGGTGCGTTTAGTTGTTTGAATTTCTTTATGATTTGACTATTCCGTAGCAATGCCTTTTTTTATATTTTTGTAAAGAGTTGTTTTTCCTTTTTCTAATTTGTTTGACAAAATCGTGGGTAACCCATCGTAAATCAGTTTTATTTTTGCTTTGTCTTGATGTTATGTGTATGGATGATAACCTATTGATCTCAGCTTTGAACATGTTCCCTAATTGGTTAGGTCCTCATGTTGCTTTTACATCCTTGTAAATGTCACCAATTATTTCTTGAAATCAGACCAGTTGGCCTTCTTGTACGATTTGATTAGTCGAGGGGTTTGTCCGATTCGCCTTCTTTGGCCTTAAGTTCATGAAATTCTATATCACGGTCTGATATACCTAAGCTTGGTAAGACTTTTGTGTTGTGAACATGACCAGGGGTGTTTGTGAGAAATAAATCTAGGATATTTTTATCATTTTATCACATGTGGGGACTTTGACCATTTGTTCAGGATTGTGATTAGTCATGTTTTCCGCAAAGTTATCACACATGTCTTTAAACTTGCATATGTTGGTGATTCATTTCACTAGTTCATGTCTATAAGATTGAAACCACCCAGTATCCAGATGTTGTTGTCTTGACGAATTTTTACAACTTATGTCCAAAGTTGTTTGAGTGAAAGTTCATCATGTTCATGGGGCGTGTAGTATGCAGAGACATATATGTCTTTGATCCCAGTTATTGAAATATTTGACCATATGATGTTGCAATCTGTTTTTAAATCTGATTTTTCTTTACTAAGTTAGTTGTTTGTGACTGCAAGGAGGACACCTCCGCCCTTGCCAGTTGTTCTATCATCTCTGTAAACCTTGTAGCCAAGGTGGCAAGGGAAAATTTGTAGGTGTGGGCTTTAACCAAATTTCAGTGCAACAGATTATATACTTATTGTATATTGTAGGTAATATTGTAACTGCGAGTAGTTAAGAAAACCCTTACATTTTGGTGTTTATTTAATCAATTTAACAAATTCATTCACTCATTTTAATCAAAAAATTAAATTCTTCATGACATTCTTAGGTAGTTTAAACAGCGTCCAAAGTCATTACATTAACGTCTTCATTTTCATATGCCCTAAACAACGTGTTGGACCACCTCCGATGTCGCAACAAGCTATGCGATGACATCTCATACTCCCAATAAGACGACTGATGGTGTGCTGAAGGATTTTGTCCCACTCTTCCTGCAGCGCCGCACCAATCTCACGTAACGTTCTGGGTGGAGGATCACGTCTTCGGATACATTTTCCAAGAATGTCCCACACATGTTCAATAGGTGATAAGTCCGGGCTCATCGCCGGCCATGGTAAAGTACGGATTTGTTGCTGTTCCAGGAACTCAGTGACAAGTCTTGCCCTATGGGCCCTAGCGTTAACATCCTGGAAGATGAATTCTTGACAATGACGTTGAACAAACTGGACAACATGCGGAACCAACATGTTGTGACGGTAGTACTGGGCACTCAGACTGCCATGGCACACATGTGGCTGTGTTCTGGCAGTCATAGTGATGACACCCCATACCATAACAGACCCACTCCAATATCGGTCGTGGGCAACCCTAGCAGCGTATGTTAAACGTTCACCTTGGCGATGCCAGACTTTTCTTCGACCTTCACGAAAGTCTAGGTTGAATCGGGATTCTTTTGTGACCACTGGTTAATATTGCACCGACCCCGCTGTCTACACCACCACATCTTAAATTTGCACGCGCAGCACAAATTTGAACGAGATTTCTTTACTTTAGTGACCACACTATCTACTACGCTCCTTTAGCAGCAATGTGAATACAATACCGTTACTTCACACCGCTGCTTTAATAAGAGAAGATTAATGATATTGACATTTACAATGAACTTTTAAACAACCAATGAAAGTGCACCAATATCCTCGATACCGAAAAATCTTGAAACCATTTTTCATTGGTTTAAACGATCTCGGATTCCAAAAAATATAAATAGACAGGTGTTTTCTGACAATTTTATAAACACATTTCAACTACGCGTTTACGTTAACATCTTAATACAGCAATTAAACGTCTACAAACAACCATACCATTTTGATTTTAACCTTTTTGATAGTTTTACTAGTTTATTTACGTATACATATTAAAAAAAACACTTTGAAAAGTGAAATACAAAAGAAACATGCAGACATGCATTGTTTGTTTACATTTTGGGTTGTCAAGTGTATGTATGGACGTTTCGTTGTATTCTAGTCACTGACTGGCTGAAAAGTAACTGTGGATTTCCCTGTCTAAAAATAAAAATATCGTTCTGAAAATTGAGTTAAGCAGAGATAAGAAAGTGAAACATTCGACCGATGCGCAGGAAAGTAACTATCTACACATGAACGAGCAGTGTAAAACATATACATGATGACTGCATATACAGAGTAAGTTTCCCATATCATAACAAAAAACAAGAACTGTCACTGTAAGATGACAATGCCCCCCGAAGTGGTGATTTGACTTTGGGCTGCGGACCAGTCATTCAAGGGTGAAGGTCAAATAAATATAGATCAGTGGGAAGGTCTTGTCCACAGGGGTGTTGTGTCCAAGTATGAAGTAATTTGACTTTTTAATAAGGAGGTTATGGTCAATGTTAAAGTCTTTGGACAATTGGATCTTCAAGGTAAATGTCACTCAGGGGTCAAGGTGAAATAAATATAGGTCAGTGGGACAGTCTTGCCCAAAGGGGTGTTGTGTCCAAGTATGAAGTAAATCCACTTACTAATAAAGAAGTTATGGTCAATATTAAAGCTTATGGAAATTGTATCTTCAAGATGAAGGTCTATCAGTGGTCAAGGTCAAATAGATATAGGTCAGTAAGAAGGTCTTGTGCAAAGGATGTTGTGTCCAAGTATGAAGTAAATCCACTTACCAATACGGAAGTTATGGTCAATGTTAACGTTTTTGAACAATTGGATCTTCAAGGTGAAGGTTATTCAGGGGTCAAGGTCAAATAAGTATATTTCAGTGGGATGGTCTTGTCCAAAGGGATCTTATGTCCAAGTGTGAAGTAAATCCACTTACTAATAAGGAAGTTATGGCCAATGTTAAAGTTTTCGGATGGATTGACGGACGGACGGACTGACGGAATGACGGACGGACAGTTCAAAAACTATATGCCTCCCTTCGGGGGTATAATAACATAATATCCCCTACTTTTTGTGAACAGTTTGTCTGGTTTGACTTGATCAATAACTTGGTGAAGTTCAGGAATTATTCGTAGAACGACAGTTAATATTGAAAATAGGTAGTCTTTCTTCGGTCTGTAATCTGACATTTTTACACTGTCTGGGGTAGAGCTCGCTTTTAGACAACCATGGTGACTATATTGTCTTACTAGACTGCTTTGATTTGGGAGGTCAGCAGAGGCATTCTCTGGGGGGGGGGGGGTGAAATTTGATTGGGAACCTAAACTGTCCAGTGAAACTGCTAATGATGTTGAATGGTTATGACTTCCACAAATAGTACAAAACCAAGAAAAGCTTGAGTTTATGGCACGTCAATTTCCAATTATAAAATGAACCTATGTTTACGCTCGTAAAACTAGGATTTACGGTCGATAATCTAGGTTTTTCAAACGTAAAACATGGTTTTTCGAATTTTAACCTCTATTTTCGAGAGTAAACATAGGATAACAACCGTAAACCGTAGTTTATGCTCGTGATCTTATATTTACGTTCGTAAACTCATATTTTTTCTCAGTAACTTAGTTTATCAACCGTTAACCTAGGTTCACGTCCGTAAACTATGTACACAACCGTTATCCTACGATTTTGCTCGAAAACACTGGTTAAATTCCGTAAATTAAATTTCAAGGGAAGTCAACTGTCCAAACTAACCTATGTTCACGCCCATTAATCTAGGATTTACGATCGATAAAACAGGTTTTTCAATCGTAAAACCTGGTTTTTCGAATTTTATCCTATATTTTCGAGCGTAAATATAGGATAACCGTCGTAAACCCTAGATTACGCTCTTGAACCTATATTTACGTTCGATAAACTAGGTTTTTCGAAACAATTGTAAATTTCTTACGGTCGTAAATATAGGATTACAGTCGTAAACTTAGGTTTACAAACGTGAATGTACATTTACGAGCGTGAACTATGGTTCTCGACGTTATCCCGTGTTTTCGCTTGAAAAAATATGATAGTCAGTAATTAACCTATGGTCACGATCGTAAACATAGGTTCACGCTTGAAAACATAGGTTCTCGATCGTAAACACATGTTAACGCTCGAAATTCAAGTTTGATTTCATAATCCTAAATATCGAATCTAAACCATAGTTTACGATTGATAAACTAGGTTTTTCAATTAAATAACGGATTTCAACCGTTATCATATGTTTACGGACACTATTGTTACGTTCGTGAACCCCGGTTTACGCTCGTAAAGGATAGTTTACACACGTAACCTATATTTTCGACCGTAAACTTGTGTTTTCAAACGTGATGTATGGTTTACGAGCGTAAACTACAGTTTACGACATTAACCCATGATTTCGCTCGAAAATATAAGTTAATATTCGAAAAACTAGGTTTTACGTTTGCAAAACCTGGTTTAGCAACCGTAAATCCTAGTTTTTCGACCGTAAACATAGGTTCACGTAATAATAGGACAATTGGCGTGCCATATGAGTTTGACAGGAAGTTATAAGATTTGTCTCCTTGCTCTTGACAATCACATTGATACCAGGTGCTGCAAGAGTCTCACAGGATGCCATTTTCGTTCAAAGTAACATCTTAAAGACATGTTCCACATGGATATTTTGGGTTCGCCTCAGTATCTGATGTTTGGGTAGCTAGGAGACAGTGAATAAATATCAGCGCGCACTTGCTTGGAATCTCTACTAGATTGCAAGAAATAAGCCTACAAGATCTTTTAACTAGCTTCACTGAGCTTCATTGTAAATGTGAACAAATAGAGCAGAAGTAAGCGAAAATGGCGGGTGATTTTGACAGTTGTAACTAAGGAAGAAATGTGCTCGAGTTACAAAGGTAGTGGGTAAACTTAGATTTAAACCAAATTTTTGTACTGAATTAACAAATATAAACTTGAATATAATTGAAATAACACTTAGCTACGGAGGTGTATGCACTGCTCCGACGCATACGCAACATCTCACTGGACTTAATTAATAAGAACAATATGTATGATTTTGCAGCCTGTCAGTGTTAGACGTATCTATTTATCTATTTGGGTTTATTTATCGTCGGTACTGGTTGCCCATAAGACCGTCGCCCCCTGCAGAGATTATTTTTGTAGGTTCCGTGCGAAAGGGCAAAATACGTACAGAAAGCATCCGACTGGTTCTTCTCCATGCTTAGAGTACGGACTGATACGTAGGACCTCGGTTTAAGGTCTCATCCGAAATACAGTCAGTAATTTTAGTGGAGGAGCGAGGGATCGAACTCGTTAGCCCTTGTTTAACGGTCAAGCGCGTTATCACTGGGCCACTGATCCGCTGTTAGCAATAATCGCTCCGTGGATATAAATAGTATCAAATTCCGGACGGAATACCGTCACTTAGGACTGTTCCGCTAAAGACATTGAAATGCATTTTGTTTGTGACGAAAAGAAAAAGTTAAAACCAGATTTAAATGTATCTACAGCAAAATATGTGTGAAAGTATGTTACTTGGAGGTACGGGCCGAAAAAGATAGGGATATACAAATCCCCATCAGAGTCTGGCACTTTGTTTGTTCGCGATATTTGATTGGTGATTCAATATTCTGATTTGAGTAAGTCAGAATCCGTCCCACTAAACACCGCAAAACACACATTAAGACCGCAAACTCACATAAAGGCATTCAATACAGTTAAAGTATAGCAGATAATCCAAAACCGTGAAAAGGGCTTACAATAAAATTCATCCATGTCTGATAAATCTTTGTGTTTTTCTTTGTTGTTGTTTAATTTCCATCTTTGTAATTCTCTAGGGTGTCATTTCAGCTCGTTTTACATATTTTTTGGGATTTCCAGGAGTTTTAAACTTAGTAAAGAGTTGCTGTGAACAGGGTAAGGAATTTACATATGCAAGAGCAGCAGTTCCCATATAAATCTTAATCACTTTTGGATACATCTTTTTACAGATACAAAGATCCATTTTATCCATGATCACTAGGGAAAACAGAAAAGAAGTTTTTGGTGCTTTTCATTGAAACCAATATCGATACTTACGCAACAAGATCAATTCTAAACAGATAAAAAATTTACATACATTGAGACACATCTTTCGTAGATGATTGCTGTCAAAGGATGTGTTTGTTGTTGTTGTTTTTTTTGTTTTGTTTTTTGCTTTAATTTTTTTCTTCTAGAGTATAGTTCTAAAGGTTTTTCTATTTTACATTTACTTTTTACAATGACGTTTACAAACCACGTGATGGGCCTCAATTAGAAGTTACAAGTAGTCACAAGAAAAACGTTGATGCACAGCAACAAGTCGGCGCAGAAGATTCTGAAGATTTGAACCTGTTGGAAAACATGTAATTTTACACATACAAAATATTTCTATTACTGTAGAACTGTTAGCTCATTTAACTAGACCATCTGTGAGTGTTATTTGTACTCATACTGCCTCGATTATAAATAGTTTGCTAAACTAACGCTCTTACCACTGAACCTTGTCGCGTTTATCGGAGGTTGTGTCTATAGATTTCAAGGTCTTCTTCGCTACACTAGTATGTTCGCACTAATCATTTTGCTACCAAGTAGAAAGTCGATTTTTCGATACCCGATGTTTTAAGATTACGACAAAAATGAAACCATGACTTTGACTGATAGTAAATTGAAAAATGCTAAACTGTATTGGAGATTGTTTAAAAATGTGATAAAGACGCTAATATTTCTGCAGAATATATTTGAACGTTATTTTAAGCCTGTAAATAATCCTGATGATGATGTATTGTATTTTATAGAAAGATACGAAAAAGATGAGTTTAGTATTATGTTTGATGAAATAAATATAACTTTTAGTTATGAAGAACTACTAAATGCTATTAAACAGTTAAATACAAATAAACGTAGAGGACCAGATTTCCACCCAAACGAATTTTCTATTTACGGTAAAAATGTTTTGTCGTCATAACTGTTAACCTTGTTTAATAAAATAGTCCACATGGACTATTTTCTATATTCTTGGTCTGTAGGTTTTGTAATTCTTTTACATTAGAAAGGTAGTATTAACAATGAAAACAATTACCGAGGTACAACACTCCTGAGCACACTAGAAAAATTGTTTACTACAGTACTGAATAATAGATTGGCTAATTGGGCCGAAAATTACGTTGTATATATAAAGGCACAAACAAGTTTTCGATCTAATTTAAGTACTTTTGATAACATAATTGTTTGACATGGACTTATTATCATATGATAAACAGCTCCAAACAATTATATTGTGCGTTTATAACCTATACGAAGGCTTTTGTTTATATAAATCGTGAAAAACGAGGTAACATATTCAATATCATTTGATCGATTTTTCACTCGGTAAAGTGAAGAGTTAAATATATTGCAATACACTCAGTGATAGTTTTCTGCGTACATAAGGTGTTAGACAGGGTGAATGTTTATTCCACTTTTAGTTTTCAATGTTTATAAATGACAGAAGATATTTATGTTAAATATGGTATAAAGTTATTGACGTCAATATTGATTTTGTATGCTTTTAATATTGTTATATTTGGAAATAGTAGTGCAGAGTTGCAAAAGAATTTAAATTTATTGTTTGATTATTGTAATAAATGGAAGTCAGTCGTTAAAACTACCAAATTAAAAATATGGTATCTAAGAGAGGTGAACGGTTACAAGAAAATTTAGCTTTCTACTACGATGGAAATATTTTTGAAACTGTCAAAACGTTTGTGTTTCTTGGCATCGTTTTTACGACAGGTGGCTCATTTTGGGAAGCACAAAACACACTTTCGAACCAGGGGCTTAAAGCTATACTTAAGATGGAAAATGCTTATACAAATTCACTAAATTATCAGTTGGACATAAATAAGAACTCTTTGATAAATTAATATCCCCAAATCTTAACTATGGAATTGAAGTTTTGGGTTTAAAACAAGGAACTTCAGTTGGACGCGTACATATCCAATTTTGTACAAGACCCCTAGGTGTAAAGAAAGTACACTAAGTGATTTTCTTTATGTAAAATATCATTACAGAACGCTAGATATTTTAATATTTTCAAATATAGAGTTAAGCTGTTACAATGTAATGAATATAGATATAATAAAAAGATAAATGAAATGCTTTTTCATGATATTACTGAAAAACCAACTATTACAAACTGGTGTTCATTAACTAGAGATTTATTCTGCATTTTTGGTTTGTATGATGCTTGGTTGTTTGTTTTTCTTCTTTTTTTGCTTCTGGAGATGTAAGCTATTTCTACTGACTTTAAAGGGAAGTTTAAAAGACTAGTTCTTGCAAAACTCGTCAGGCAGATTGAACGAATCTAGCAGAGCTTCATTGAACAAACACACTATGAATCATAACTTTCAATCATATTTAAATATTTTTAACATCCGAAAGTTTCGAATTTGTCTTTCTAGAATACGGGTAGCTTCTCATAGATTTCATATTGAAACTTGTCGTTGAACAAACCTAATAAAACACAGGTAATTAAACGAAAATCGACCTTTTGAAATGCTATAGAAGACGAATGTCATTTTGTTTCAAAATGTATTTTATATAATTCGTAGTAAACGTCATATGTATAGTTTTAAAAAGTTCTACTTGAAAAACATTACCTCATGAGAAGTATGGGTATGTTGTTAGTAAGTACAAGAATATGGCGCTCCGCGCCTTGCATTTTCTGTAATGTCTGATTATTACATTTTTAAATAGACTAAAATAGCATTTTCAATATTTAGAAAAAGAAAAGAGAGAAAACGTTAACTGTCGTTTTAATAATTCAATTTTAGACTTTAATTATTCTTAAGATTTTGTTGAAGTCGTTTAAGGAAAACACTCGTGTTTTCCTCTTCTTTTCTTGGAAAGCGAGCACAGGAACTTTGATAATGTTAAACTTTTTTTTCTGAAAATGTTCTCTTTAATTCAGAAAAAAAACGATTGATTTCTTTATTGTTGAATAAAATGGAATTATTAAGAACACATTTCAAGAATGTAGCACTCGAGACTGCGGAAAGTCTGCCCGTATGGCGTTTTCATTATTGTCTTATTCCATAAACGCCGGGATCATTTATGTTCAAATATTTATATGAAGATGTTTTTGGTTGAAATCAAATCTAAGAGGAGTGAAAACTTCATTAAAGCAGCATTTAGCTACTCTCCTGCGCATCGGTCGAATGTTTCACTTACTTACCTCTGCTAAAATTCAATTTTCAGAACGATATTTTTATTTTTAGGCAGGGAAATCCATGGTCTCATTTTCAGTCAATCCGTCACTAGACTAAAATGAATCATCCATACATAAATTTGACAACCCAGAATGTAAACAAACAATGCATGTCTGCATGTTACTTTTGTAATTCACATTTCAAAGTGTTTTTAATTTGTATACATAAATAAACCAGTAAAAATGTCAAAAAGTTAAAATCACGATGGTATGGTTGTATTTAGACGTTGAATTGCTGTATGAAATGCTAACGTAAACGCGTAGTTGAAATGTGTTTACAAAATTTTCAGAAAACACCTGTCTATAATTTTTGCAATCACATGATCGTTTTGACTAATGCAAAATGGTTTCAAGATTTTTCGGTCGCGGGGATATTGGTGCACTTTCATTGGTTGTTTATATTGTCAATGTCAATATCATTAATCTTCTCTTATTAAAGCAGCGGTGTGAAGTAACGGTAGTGTATTCACTTAGCTAATGAGGGAGCGTACATTTAGCAGGAATATTCAATCTATATTTATCACAGAATTCACTACATGACACTCAATGAAGGATTGAAATTAATATAAATTATGTCCCGTTGTGACTCTAAATTGTTAGTCGTGAATAAAAAAGAGAAGTGGTCATAACAGCTAGAATCTGCCTTTTTTATCTTGTTAAATTAGTATTTAAGTGATATTTAACCTAAAATTGTTTCTTTCGGCATGAGCGCAATACTACTTTTGATAACCAATGTCGGAGATAACAAGAGTGACTTCCCCCTGATTTTGAGATGTGGGAGTTATCTCGCCGATGTTGTAAGGAGTGTGAGTATATAGATTCACTAATTCTTAAAAAGTTTCACCATGGTCTAATCTTGACCCTAGAGTTTTGACTTTGCTAATACTTAATTAACACATCCTCTTCTTATAGCTGGTACAGAGAACAAAAGTCCAACTTGACATAAAGTGAATGTAACATTTAATGGTGACGAGTGATATGTCCACCGTTTAAATAAATGTTCAATTCGTGTGCCCTTTACCTAGACCTAGTGGTCACAATTTATACATCCACATAAATTACATTTAACTTTTAAGGTTTGAAGAGGTTGTTCGTATGAAAAATGTACGGGTTCTAATATGATTGTAACTCGGAAAATTCCCCTTGCCCTAAGCTGAATTTCAACTCGATCTCAAAGCAGACACTACCACATCGCCTTAAAAGCTAGCTGACAGGCAAAGGTGCGAACGTGATGTATTACATCTCTGCTACGATTATTCAAAGATCCACAGCATGACTCTTAAATCTTATAACAACAGGTTTTACCCACAAACATTACCATGTGCTCTTTTGTTATATACTTGTTTGTGGTGAAAATAAAACTGTACTTCTTTGCTTAATCATGCAAATGGACGAAATGTTAAGTACATATGCATAACGCCGTAATTGGTCTTGCAAGGGTTACTAGATTGTCCTAAAAGTTGCATACTAGTGTCAACATTGCGGTTTAGATATGTCAGTAAATAACCAAGGATAGTATGTTAAACATTCATTCTTAGATAAAGGGGACAATTACGAATTTTGACTGTCCTTCGAAGTGCTTCTACTTAGAAATGCGATCAGCTCGTTTAAGAACATACCAAAACAAACAGTTGGTAGGTATGTAAATGACTTAGAAAAAACTTGAACTCTGTTTGAAAAAATTCTGTTCAGACAGATGTCTGAATGCTACAGAATGAGATAAAATTTTCTGTCCCACTGCACAGTAGGTATGTTTGGAGACATACTCTTTTAAAACTACGAATTCAGAGTATGCAACAAAATGTCTTTTGTGAAGGGGAAGGCTTGAATTTGTGTTCAGCAGCATTTTTTTTGTAATTCCAACTTTGGAAAAATTTTAGTTGATATCATTCCTTTGTCCTTTCTGACCGAATAAGATACGTTATACTGCCTTAACTAAAACATAATGCTAATCAGTGTTTACAAAAAACAGTGTTAACTCTGTTAACTTTTCAATAAATAACCACTTCACACAATAAAAAAAGACTGAGCTCAATTAATAAACTAAATTTTGCCAGAAAAGCCATTCAGTGACAGCGACTGGGTTTCTTATTTTTTCTTCATAAGAAACGTTATGCTAATTTTTGAAAATTCTAAAAACTGTTGTGAAGTCTTTTAAAAAATACAGGTATGAATGAAAACTCATTAATCTTTTTTTTTCATATATTTCGAAATTTACACTTGTTCTTCAATATTTCACTTAACTAAAAGCATTTAAAATATTTAACAAAGGTACGTTTCTTGAAAGGAACGTTATATCGATTTACGAAGGTGTTTAAATTTTAGTCCGTGTAAAGAAAATCCGTGCAAAAACATACATTGCCTTGTCTCTCAAATCAATTTTGATTGTTGGATTTAAAAGTGAAGACCTGTATTCAGGCTATGAAGCATAGAGTCTAAAGCAAATCGTGGAATTGATTACTTCTTTTACTCAAGTCAGATATATTTGTGGAAAATTAAGTACTATTTTAAATGTTTAAGAGTTTTGAGAGTTTTAATTGTTTCAATAGTTATATAACTTTATTTGCTTTATATGTAGTTAAAAGGTTATTAATTGCAGTCGAAAATGTCTTCTTTTTTATATCAAGTTGTTTTCGCTTAAACAGGATAAGAAACGTTACATAGATTACACACTATAATTGATTGTGTCTGTTTCTTTTGTACGCATTAAATCTTTTCCTCGGTAAATATTTTGCGTAAGATACTCATCAGCAGACCTGTTTAAATGACAGTTAATTTGTTTTTATATAGAAAAATATTCGATGGTGTGTATTTATATAGTGTTAAAGTCACATAGTTATTCTGCTTTAGCATTTTGCTGTAAGATCATTAAGTGGTAAGCCTACATGTACTTTTGGTGGTTAGCACGCTGTAACAGTTCGATATTTTAGGGTTTTTTTATTTAATATTGTTTTACGTTTTTATATTGTTGAGATGCAGTTTCTGTAGATATTTACAGACAACAGAAAAACTGCATAAGGAACGTTACGTTACCTTTATACTAAATTATGACAATAAATCGTCTCATAAACTGTAAAAAATTGCATTGTTTAACGGTTGTCTGCCTATAAAATGGATTTCGTTTATTAGTGTTTTTTTTTTCCTCTGATATGTTTGGTTAAGCTTTTAAAGTTATTCAAATGTTATAGGACTAATATGCTAAAATATCGGAAAAAATATATATTTAAAGGATAACATATAATTCCTTGACTCCGAAGTTTCATATGTTTTTCAATTTAAAAAATATTTACTTATATATGAATAATAAAAATGAAAAATACATTTAAATAGTTTCAGATGTTGTGACCAGTAAGGTACGTTATGACTTTTCGGTTTAAATAAAGTGACGCTGTCCTTTAGATTTCATGGGCCAACTTATTTAAGAATGAAGCACTTCATTGCTTTTAAACAACTGTCGAATTTAGTGCGTTTTTCAGGTAGAATGAATGAGTTTTGATAAAGATATAATAATGAGAACGAGCATGAAAATTTAAAAACTGTTTTTTTGTATACTCGCTGTAATATTTTCTTGCAGAAAACCAAAAATAATAAGGTGATACTCGAAGTTAAGGGTTTTACGTGTTGTTGAATAAGTAACGATTTAGAGCTCGTAGTCTTTACATACATGTATACAGTATCTAAATTTTAATTTCATAGGATTGGAAATATAACGTATCTTATCGTCCTTTTGGGTGTATATTTTTAAACAGCTGCATCTTTTAAAGTAAAGCCGGTTTGGGTCCACTGAATGTTGTTTTATATTGTTTAAATGTTGTCAAAATAAAATCAGGAGAAAAACAAGGATTTCTTATCTATCGATTTTCAACCCTTGTTTTTTTGAAATTGTGCCCTTTATCTAAGAATGAATGTAAATCTTAAAGATCGATTCTAGTAAATAACAAACTGTGAAAAGTACCACTACAAAATAGTTACCTTTCGTCCATTCACTTTGACTCGGCTTCTTTTCTCCGTGTATCACCTTTACTGACTTTTCCCGCGGAGAGGAAATCAACTAAATAAAACGATTTCATTAAATTTTTAAGAAGGAAAATGTCATTTTCTGAATGTTCTGAATTAGGAGAAAATATAATGGTTATTTTGCGTCGTGCGCTTACCAAGTTTCAACACGTTTTATAGTCATCCTCGATGATATTTTTGATACTTGCTTCACTTTAAAACACAAAATAATGACAAGTTTAGTTTTGCATAAAGGGCAAATTAACAGACATCTTAAGTGGACATTTAAAATGGACAATCTTTACTTTAAAAGACATGCTTTTGCAGCAATGAACATATCGATTTATATTTCATGAAACAGACGTAACAATTACATAATTTATGCGGTATTTTGTCACTTAACTGGACGTCATTTACGCTTATAGTATTTAACATGCTTGGAAGTAGATACATAGATCTATTTGAATATAAAATGTCAGACAGCATGGCATTATAATACAAATGAAACATACATGAAATTAACAATAAACAAGAGCATGTATGAATTAAACATATTCAGCCACGTCAACCAACATTATATATCAAGGATAACATAAAAAAGAGTTTGTGAAAACTCTTATTTCTATTGTGGTCCTTGAAGTATAGTGTTGTGTGGCATAAGAAGACATATAGTTATCACAGGACTTATCAAAAAAATATCTCATTTTTGAAAAACTAAGTAAAAGTTTGTAACAAAAATAATTAACTATACAAATAGTAGTTTTGAATACTGTCTTAAACATACCCCCTACAGAACTAAAAGTACATTTTAAAATTAGTAATCAGTTAAATTGATAAAATGTTCCTCAGCAACGAGTTTGAAGTGTGTATATGACCTGGAGTCCCTAATATGCTGCGGTAATTCATTCCACAAAAAGCATCCCCAATGTAGCCATGTAAATAAAGATTAGCAATACTCAGGGGGTTCTCTACTCACATATGAATTCTGCTTGGAAGTCTTGACTTACTTACCTCAACACATAATCAGCAGATCAAAATTTTCTTTGGTATTATATTATGTTCAAGTTGAAAAATCATGTACATACTTGATAATCATTTTCCATTGTGATATATGTATATAAGCTTATACCAATTCCACACATCTTAATAATAATACTGTCTATTCTCGTTAATTCTAAAGTACAACATAAGGTTCGCAGATAACCCCGGTACCAGGAAAATATGTTTTACATTGATTTTTCAGATGACTGCATTTGAGTATTGTTTTAATTAATATAAAGTTGTTAACAGATCTTTGTTTTAAGGATGTGTATTAAGAAAGCAAGGATTCTACTTTGTTAAAATTGGAAGTTACATTTCTTACAGATAAGAACATAATTAATCAACAAGCGGGTCATTATGGCCCTAAAGAGTTCAACTGCGTTCTTCTATCCTTATCGAAATCATACTTGTCAAATATAATTTGTCGTACCGGGTATGGCTATCAATTGTTTAAATTACCCGTGTACGACATCGTGATACAAGACTTTTGATTACTTATTTTATTACTTTAGACAGCCTTAGAATTAAATTATTTTATTATACTTTACAAATCACGATTCAAGAATCCTACTCCATTTGCAGCTTTTTTTAAATGTGTGAAAAGCAAACACACGCTGCATAACTGAAATGCTGAAGTTCTTACTTACAACACCAACGACCATTACTCCAGAAGCAGATATTTTCTTCGCCTCGTAACATTCTCTCGTCCAAGTATCTGGCAAGAAGACACGTCTACGCTTGCCTACAAAACAGTAATTCATTTTAATATCTGACAGTGTATTTCCTCAGGATAAGCTATTGGTCTTTCATGAAAAATTTTCATCTGGCTGTGTTGAATCATCTACATGCAACATAAAAAAAAGTTTACCATAATGATTGAACGTGTCAGAAACATGTACATGGATAGGAAAGCACAAATATTATAACTTTAGAGTTAATCGAGTCACTGATAATGATGATACATGATATAAATAAAAGTAACAATACTGTTTAGGGGGAAATGGATTCGCGGTTTTTATTTTCGCTATATTTGCGGATATTTATAATCCGCGAATTTAAAACCCGCAAAATGGTTTTATGTTTTGATATGCAAAATAACATCTGACCTTACTGTAGCTTGCATCGTGCAAACAGTTAAAATAAAGGAAGTAACTCTTAGAGACAGAAAATACACCTTTTAAAATGCTTGCTTACATGCTTAAAAATGAAAATATATTTAAAGATATATTATGCTCAAATTTCAGATACAAATAACAACTACACCTTTTCTTTGTAAATATTAAACAAACATATTAAAGTACATACAGAGCAGAAATGATCTACGTTTAAAACTCTATACACTAAAGGTAAACACAGTATAAATACATAGTGTCATTAAAAACTGGCAGTTTTTTAAAGCACTAACATAACATGACCTGTAATAGGGAATGCAGCTTCCCATACATAATGTGTGTATTCTAGTAGCCTAATCAGACATATTCAATAAGACTTTTATAGATTTCAATTAATTTCTGCAACATAAGTATTTTACGCAAAGAAAGGTATAGTAAATGTTTAAAGTGAGTAAGTCATGTTGTTTGGCGTTTCCATTTTGAAAAATTGCTTTGATCATACCAAAAATATCATAACCATTCTAGACTCCACAAGTTTTATCTAAAGAGGTTCAATAGGCTTTTTATAACCAATGAGAACACAATATAGTTTAGCACTGTAGAACCCCGACTTCTTTACAAAACATTTCTAGCTCGTCTGATTTTGAAAAAAAGTCGGGATATTGTGATCACTGGGTCGTCGTCGTGCAAAAACTTTAATGTAGTTGATAAACCACAAGACTTAGAGTTAAGATACTTGTAATGCAGCATTGTCTAGTTGACCTCTACCACGCTGTTTCATGATCCCAGAGACAATACTGCCCCGCCCCAGGGGTCATTTGACTTTACAAATACCTATACATAGGACATTTTTTGAAAATCTTCTTCTCTAAAACCGCTTGACAAAGAGCTTTGTAATTTGACGTGAGACATCTTCTAGTAGACCTCTACCAATATTATTCATATTAAGTCCCTGGGGTCAAAATTAGTCTCACCCGAGGGGTCACTTGGTTTTAGACTTATATAGGAAACAATCCTTTTATGGGTAAGCACAAAGCTTAGAATATAGCTATTAACTGGATGGGTTAAGTACCTCCAACCTAGAAGTGTTGTAAGTAAAAGGTGACAGAAACACACAAAAACTATTTGTTTTGTCCGTGAAGGCACGAACATCATCATCGTATTGCTAATGACGTTGACGTCAAACTGTTATTACACTAGTGTAATATTAAAACATTTAACATGTCTTTATCACATGCCCACGAAGTCTTCTATAATGTAAAAAATAAAACCCTATTCAGTTCAAATCAATTAATATGCTCCTGTTTGCCATAATAAAAAAGACAGACGTTGGCGCAGCTCCTGTCATAAACTGTTTTATCAAACCTGGTATTCTGACACTAAAATGTCCACTTTCAAAACCTGATCATGTAATATCATTATAATTTCTTGAATTGTTATGAAAAACAGGTACTGAAATATCAAACGTGTGAAACCCGATCAGAAAGTTCCGACTGGTTCGCATAATGTATTGATAATGTATTGCTTACTTTTATTTCAGCTCTAATAGTTTTAATTTTATTAATAAATTATATTCTTATCTGCAATAAACAGCTTTTCAAAATTTCGAGAAATCTTTCTTGTACTTTCACTAATTTATTTAAAGATTCAGTTATCTATTCTCTATCAAATACTTTTTACTTTTAATAAGTATCTTTCAATGTTTACTTTCTCTAATTATTTCGAGCATCACTATAGGAGGGGTTTAAACAAATATGTATTTTTACCTTCTAAAGATAACTCTGACTGACCCGAACTACTACTGTGTCTCCTTCCATCCACTAATGATAGGATAGAATTCTGAAATAAATTTAGAATACATATGAGACGGTACAAATATTACTAAAACATATTTGTGGTGGAAATTCATAAGCAATAGTGCCTGCTCGTTAGCTGGACGAAAATGTTTTTTTTTTCTTTTTTTTTTGTCGTCACCACAGAAACCATCTAGGCTCGTCTGTAACATAGACAGGACAGCGTGTATTTCAGGTTTACGACTTTTTCAATTCGTAGCATATCTAGAATTTTAAAATGCATAACACCATTCTTGCTATCCGGCACTTTTAACTGTGTAAGATTACCAGTATCTTTCATGTGCTTGAGATACGAATGTGCTAATTATCGCCGTCCCTGGACGGCGATATATACAATTAACAAGATTTGAACAGTTTTGCCTGTACACCGCCTGCCTTTAGCCAATCAAAGCAAAGCATTTCATATCACATGATAACAAAATGGACGTAAAAATTCTTCTGCAAGGGATGCGTAAATGGACTCGCCCAACCGCCATGTTTGTCGGGTTACTTATTCTTACAACTGAAAAATACCATCATGAATGTACGATCTCAGGACCAGTCTTCAGGCTGGTGTAGGATAAACACAGGATAATCGCAATATTTTTTGCTACATGTCATTTTTAACTAGAGAATGTAGTCTAAATAAGAGTATGGTTTGTTTGTTTTTTCCAAAACTTGCACTTAAAGAAAAAAATAAATGCTTGCTTCCGGGCGGTTCTAATCAGGATACAAACTCCCCGCAGGGGTTACTTCCCCTGATTAGTACAGTAAAAGTAGCAAAGCGTGACTTAACCGGTGCGAGGAGTTTGATCAGGATTTTTCCGTGTTTTATATATGCTTCATTAGGGTTACGGCGATATGTTTTTCATTAAGAAGCCAAATCGTCTGCTTTCAAAAATAGTTCAGCTACAATAAAAATTACAATGTATATTTAATCTACTTTATAATTTCTGTGTGAAAATTATCAAATATAACTTCGCTTTTCAGTGCAAAGCATGTTGTAAGATTATCAAATTAATGAATGAAGAACCTGAAATACATTCATCTATGGATAAGACGAAATGCATGGCTGAACGGCGATTTCAAGCATTTTTGGAAATGCTAATACTTGTTTGACTCTAGAGTCGTACCGGGAATGACTATCATTTTTTTTATATTACTCGTTTACGACATCGTGATACTAGCTTCATTTCGGACAAGACATTTAATTTTTTATTTTATTCCTATAGACAGCATAGGTTTAGTTGTATTATGTGTGCCCGTATACATTTTTCTTTGCATTCTTCTTTAAAATAAAAATTTACCTTTACTGCTTTTCTTTATACTTTACATTGTACTTTACAGATCACAATTCAAGAATCCTACTCAATCTGCAGCTTTTCTTAAATGTGTGAAAAGCAAACATGAATTTAGAAAAAAAAAATAAACGAAATTTAATTGCGACACTTCACTTTATACCCTTTTTTTAACATAAGGATTTACATGTGTTAGAACTATGCCTCTAACCAACATTTCCATGATTCGAAGAGCTAAATACAGTCCCTTATCCTGTCAATTATGTCATATCTGACCCGATAAAGGGGTGCCGTATAAATTTTGCTTTATAACAGGTGAGCCGAGTGGTTTGTGCGTTGGACTACAAAGCTAGCGATCCGGGTTCGATTCCGGGTAGCGACTGAGTTACCGACTGATTTCTCAGGACTGTGTGGTTACATACCCAGGTACTGTTTCCAACAGTATCGGCCTACGCTGGGGATCGGGGAGGTAAAATACACGCACCGTGGGCTCTTCTGTAGTTGTTCCACCCCCAACAGGTGGGGAATTTCGTTGACTACCCACGTTATATAAGAAACATTTACCTTTACCTTTATACGTCACATGATACGTGGCGGACTACTTTTGTGTTTGAAAACTGAAGGAAGCGGTGAAATTGTTGTTATTACAAACAGAGACTACTTGAATAAAAATTAAATATTTCGATATGTAGATCTTACAATATAGTGATCATTTAAGGAAATAAAATTATTTAGACATTGGAACTAGTTTTTTGCGTATATGTAACCCTGGCTGATAACCTTGACATTAGCCTAATTTGAAACACTTTAAATATAGGTTTTAAATATTTTAGTGAATTATTTCTAAATACCAGATGTGACAGGATAAATGGAATAATAGGTTAGTGTCTTAATTGAGAAAGTTACTCTAACTCGGCTGCGAAATTTATCGGGTTCGCCTTCGGCTCAAACGATAAATTCCTGCGCCTTGCCAGATAAACTTTCTCATATTAAGACACTAACCTATTATTCTCTATGTATCTAAAACAGGAAACACCAACGGTTTTGCAAAGTTGATGCTTTAAAAAACTAAGTGCAAGTCAGCTACCTTTACGTGGGTAATCACGAGACAATATGCATATCTAAATTTATCTCAAACGAAACAAATATCCAGTGTTTATTTTAGATTAAGATGCCCGTTGGTTGTAACATATGTAAATCCTGTCTATTCAGTATATTTTATCTTTGCAAGTGAATCCGGATCTTCAAGACATTCTTTGATCTCTATATTACAATATTGCAAACAATATTCTGAAAGATCTAGAATTTATTCAAAACTGAATATCTAGATTACATGTTTTTAAGTAAAAGGACTCGGGCAATAAGCATTATTGGTTGAATTTGAGGAGTAATGGTTTTCGTAGATAGAAACTAAATCATAAAAAATAAGCACACTTAATAAGTGCAAGTACCGTTGACTTTCGAAGCAGCACTCTCTTACAGATCGAGAACCTTCTAATAGGAGAGATCGCTGTGACGTCACACGGCAAAACAGATATGATGTCTGATGGGCAAAACAATTACATTAACAAAGGTTGTGTACAGGACAGAATTTTTAAACTTTAATAACTTTTTTTGCTATTTTATGGAATTTCAAATTTAAATGGTTCTGAATAACTAATGATTTTCATATTTTTATATTAAAATATTATTTAAAAATGAAAAAAACATTTTTAGTGACATTAAACTATTTAGAACATTAGTGTAAGTTAAGTCTTCATAGTTTGTTCATTTTAAGATATAATTAAAATATAATTATGTTAATGAAAAGGTAGTTAAATTAACTACCTTTTCATTGATACAAAGCTTTTATAAATGAGTAGTATAAACAAAGTTGTGACCCATAGAAAATCACTACCGATACCATAAAAATACGGCCTATCGGCATCTGCCCATCCGACTTGTGTCTTATCAGATGAAAGGATTATGCAGTGTTTGCAAACACGATCTCTCCTATCTCAGAGGTCAAACATGAAAAGCAGCAGTAATTTCGCCTTTGTTACTCGCTACCCTTGCGCCAGAAGATTGCCAGTAACCAACAACTTCTCTGACAAGTTTGTTGTAGTTGTATACTTTTACGCGAAATGTCCTCAAGTTTTAACTAATTATCTATGCGTTTAGTTGAAATTTATACAAAAGTGTCGACGGTTGCCGCCTGTATTCCTAATAAGAGCAAGAGAAAACTGAAAGCCATTGACAGGACCGAACCTACAACATTTAAAATAAGACTAAAACGTTGCACAATGTACTTAAAAGCTGTATATACGAGTATTTATCTGAATTCAGTATACAACTGGAAAAGTCGTACTTGGTGGGCCGCTGTGTGTATTTTATAATTATGATATTTTAGCTGTGTACGAGTTCATACATATTATTATCGTGTTAGACGGACCAATGTTACCTTATCATTTTATTCTATAATTTATCAATAGTTTTCTAAAATTCATTGAACAAAATTTCAGCATGACAGAAAATGTTAAAAATATTACATTTTCTGAAATCTGCAATTCAGTCGCATGACAGATCTTGTCATATCACGTGAACGCGTCTGTTTTAATCTAATACATGCAAAGATCATTATGATTTCAAACCGTCCAGTACAGAAAATACAGCCTGAGGATGCTTTGATCCAATATTGTATTGGGCAGTAATATGGTACTAATTGACGTATAAAGTAGATATAGAGTGTTATAAGATTTTTTTACGCTTTTCTTTTATGTTTGGAAGTTTTGAATTGGAAAAGTCTTATTTGATGAGCATGTAGGCAAGTCGAATATGATCTTTTCAGGCGTGTATCAGTCCAAATATATTTCGCATGGTAATAACAATGTTAAATTATAATTTTATTCAATATATTACCTATTTTTTTTCTCAAAAAGTTAAAAAGTTGAAGCATCAAAGGAATTCTTAAATATATAGCGATTTCTAAAACTAGCAGTCTAAAAGTCTGACAGGTCTTCTGTTTTTTAATTCATGATAGAAGCAAGAAAAGATAGTTTATCGAACTTAACGCGCGTAATTAATACGGAAATATAGGGTACGGTCACGTGGTTCAATCGAGCTGAATTCTTGGACAAATAAAAATGGTAAAGAAGATAATACTTACGATAAACGCGCTTTTCCCAGTCCCGACAGAACCGACTGAAGCAAAAGATGAATATAGAATGTATACAAATAAGTATTTCCCTGTACATAATATAAACCCACAAATAGGGCTAAAAAAAATTAATGTTTAGTTTCTCAGGCCATTTTTATTAAAATTATATGAGGGAGGGCGGAATTTTTTTTTATACCCTCATTTTGTTTTTATTCATGATTTTGCACTTAATATGAGGTTTCATATCCCCAAAAGTTCATATAAATACAGTTTTAATGATCAATGGCACTGGATATGTTGAAATCACCATCTGTATTAAGATGGTGTTTAATGTGTTGCAGAGTATTAACCTAAAAGATCTACTGAGAGCATTCAATAAAATCAAATCATATTTTACTTTAACTGCTCATCAGTCTCTGTTGCATTAAAATACTTTATAATATGCACTTTTACTTGCTAGAACTTTTTTCTAAACAGAAATAACATGTCATGTGAAAAAAAAAACACAATAAACTTTTCAGTAAGAATGTATTTCTACATGTACTTATTTGATACATGAATAATAAAATCCTAATTTAAGACAGTCTAAACACACGAAAATTAGTCTTAATCTGTTAAAATTACGTCAGGAGAAAGGCATTGACAAAAGCATGGAATATTGTTCTGAAAATAAAATTTGTTTTACAAGCTTTATTTTTAACCTATTTGTCGCAATTTTGTAGAAAAAACCAAAAACGTGGCCGTACTTGAATCAATGTGTCGTAAACACTCGCTCGATCGAAGTTATTGAGACGCATATATTTGTTTGTTTGGGGTTTAACGCCGATTTCAACATATGTTATTACTCGGCGGTCAGTCCACCTAACCAGTAATTGCCAATTTCTCCGCAAGTGACTGACTACTGTTCCCACAGCGGTTAGAGACAAATGAACATAAGGCACAATGTCTGGGAACAATTGTCACGGAGAAATTTTGCCCTGCCCTGGGGTCGAACCAACGACCGAGTAATCTAGTACTCTACCTATTGAGCTAAGGTTGCGCACCACTATTACACACATTCGGAATAACTCGGGCGACTTCAATAAGTCACCTCGGAAATAATGTTGTAGGCGCCATATTGGACTATTTTATAATACAGGTGGTGTCTGCTGAACTGAAAACATTTCTTAATGCCTCTATCTGTTTATACTTTGAATTAACATTTATTTTCATATTTTTCTAATGCATAAGACAGAAACTGCTTGAGTTCTGCCATGTTTGTTTATATTTAATAAAGCCGAGGCGAATTACCATTTGGTGTATTCATAATACTTACATACGAGGTCTTTATACGAAGTTGTCGGAAAAGGCAGAGTTGTTACGATTGCTATTAACGTAAACAAACCGTTTACCGCGGTACTTCTTGCCACACCGGGAATAGTAAAAAGACGTTTTAATAAATAAAATTTTTTTTGCCAACGATTGAAAATCGAAGCGGGCGTTCTAAAATGTATGCGGCGGGGCCTGAGAAACAAAACATTAATTTTTTTTAGCCTAGGATATTTTTTTTTAATTCCCTGTCGATGTGTGTGACGCCGTTATATGTCGCAACGCCGCTAAATGTCGCACTTGCCGTTAAATGTCGCAACATTGCCGCTAAATGTCGCAATCGCCGCTATATGTCGCAAAATCTTCTGCATATCGTAGAAACTGTCAGTATACCAAAATCGAATTAGTTCATGTCTGAAATAATTGGGACTACCGATCTATCTGCTAGAAAAAGGTTTTCTATTAATTTGAAAATAATAAGTAGAGATTGGAGTTAGCTTATTCGTATTTTAAATTGACGACCATAATTTATGCCAAAGAGGTACCGAGCGATTAAACACATTCGTGCTTTCCTTCATTTAGTAACCGAAGTGTCATGGGTTCGAGCTACGACGTAACCGTGACAGAGATTTAACACACCAGTAAGTGCATTCTAGAAAGATTGAATTGAAATTCAATCAGAGGTAGATTCTTATTTTTTAAATTTTGTGCTTCAAGCATGTTTGCCGGCGATGTTAAAGTATTATCAGTACTCAAACTCAAGGATTCGTGGTTCATAATTAAACACTTTTCTTACTGGCCTATCCTGGCGGACTGATGCTTATAAAAGATGATTCTTAATTAAATATCAAATAAAATATCACATGACTGTAGTTAGACTTCTAGTACTTTGTTATAAGTACAACCAAACGAAACATTAAAGCACTGCCAGCACAGACAAAAAGTCGTGTTAATACGTCAGTCATTCGACAACACACGAAAACAGACGAGGTAAATTGCAAATAAAAGAGCGTTAGATCTAATTAACATTTAGCCCGCCCGCTTAGCTCAATAGGTAGAGCGCTGGATTAGTAATCCATCGGTCGTTGGTTCGACCCCAGGGCAGGGCAAAAATTTCTCCGTGACAATTGTTCTCAGACATTGTGTCTTATGTTCATTTGTCTCTCACCGCTGATTAAGAGTAGATCAAGTGGGAACAGTAGTCAGTCACTTGCGGAGAAATTGGCAATTACTGGTTAGTTATCCAGGAAAACCGGTTAGGTGGACTGACCGCCGAGATATAACATATGTTGAAATCGGCGTTAAACCCCAAAACAAACAAATTAACATTTATTATGTGCCGGATATTGAGCAAGCAGACGTCAGTTTTAGAAAACATACATGCACAGTCAAATCTGAATGAGCGGTCACACCTGAACAGATGCCAATTTGTTAACTGCAGCAACTTTACTGCCTTCCCTTCAGTTACTGGTGTACACAGATTTGACTGTATATATATATATATATAGTAAATTTTAGCAATTTTTTATATCGTAGAGGCTTGCAAATAATGCAGGGATAATTATGCCCTAGTTTAGTACATCTAAAATGGGTTACTCCAGCGAATGAACTACGGGGAAATCCCATTTTGTGTTTGGTGAAAGAAAAATAAAATTAAGAAAACAAAAATCAAATAAATAGGGAATATTACATGAATGTACTATTCCGATGGGTTGTATCGCTCGCTCCTAGATAGATTTGGCGTACGATGGAAAGCAATTGTAAGTTTGATTGTTTGAATAAAGATCACTTGAATGATTCCTCTAGACATCTTTACTGTCGTGGAAGGTATTAGAAACCCTCACTTCCGAGTGAGATATATTCCATATCAAAATTTGACTGTGATTCGCTTGCTGTTGTATTTTGTAAGCAACCTAAAACCATGCTATATATAGTGGATTAATAAAGAAGATTAAGTGTGTTTGACTATATTTTTTAAGATTTTCAAGAGCACGAAACATTTTCATATGTGAGTGAAATATAGTCTATATCCATTAAAACAAACTGTCTTCTTATTTTACTTTTATTCTATAGTTTGTTATGTTGTCATAATTTACACCAAGCACCGCTAATTTCCATGACCTCATGAAAATCTTTTTCTTCTGCGCTTCTTTGCTATATCTTTAAAACTATAGAATGGGAAACAATATCTGACTGACTTTTTTCAATATTTCATAATAAACGTAAGAATAATACATAATAATTATATAACCACGGTATTTAACATTGTTTAATCGAGAAGCATTTTGTGATATGCATGGGACGGAAAACCAATACAAAAAGACCGGTGCATGTAATATAATCTTTCATAACTTTTCTTTTTTTCAAAATATTTCACTATTTTGTAGGATAGAGTGAAAAACTCTCTCGTGCTAGTGAGTAACTCATACATAGGAAATTTCTTGGAAAAAAATCAGTATTTATCTGTAGAGTGAACCCGCGTGTTTGAACAGTAAGAAATTTCAACGCGGTTTCAGTTTATGAAAAAAAAGAAGATTTTTTCCCCAAAGAAACATTCTATGAATGTTTTACTCACTATGAATAGAACGGTCTTTTTGTATTGGTTTCCTGCCCCACTCAGATAACAAAAAGTCACGTGGTATAGGCACTGTGTAAAAATATCTATTACCATTTGCATGTTCATAGAAGAAACTGAAATATTGTCAATTAGTATAAATGATGTTCAAAATTAATTTACTAATTGATTGTTGGTGTACTGAAATCATACTGTGTCGATGTTTTACACCGTATATTATGTGTCTTTCTTTGATAAAGAATTATTGCAAACCATATTAGAATGCAGCCTTATTTTTTGAGTTTTCTATCTAGAGTTCGAGTAGGACTTTTTGCATTCGTGTTATCTCGTAACCCGTAAGGTCTTCATGCGCATGGTGAATAAGTCTTGATAGAAACACTCTTAAGGTACAAAAGACCAAACTAGAGCTATCTCTTAAGGTGATTCTTACCCCACCTGGCACCATATACTAAATAAGATACTTTAAGAATTTGGAATGCCCGCCTATAATTTCCACTTCTTTTCAGTTATCATTGAAGTTGATAAATATCCCCAATATACCACCTTGTTACAGAAATATGCAACCACAATGAAAACAAAGGCCACATAAAGGATGTATTAAACTTGTTTCATTTCAACGTAAAGAAAACTGATTTCAGCCTTGAAGCTTGTTGAACTTAAGTTTCCAATAACCTTAATACAAACCAAAATTAAGAAGATTACTTTCAGGTAAACACCAACTTCACCAGAGTCTTGAATGGTTTTCCTGTATATTATTAATTTCAAATGTCCATATCACCTGCTGTACATAGAATTTTTCATGCTGCTATGTTTTAGTTTCATTGTTGTAAAAGGGGTCAGGAGTAAGTGGTGTGAACCCTAATTCCAATTCCAACTGTACTTCATGATGTTTCACCTGTGTACCAAAAATTGTTTCCGTCCATTACCTTTTTAGGAGTTTTCATGTGGAAACGTTTTTTTTTTCTTTATTAAATTTAAGATAAAAAGGGGACACAATAAGTTAAAAAATAGAGGTTTGTAGCCAGATTTAATCATCATCTATATTTTATTCTAGTACACATGTGTACTAAAAATAAAACAATCGCCCCATTAAAGAGTTATCATCTGGAAACCCATGTAATATGTCATTTTTGTAAAAAAAAGAGAGAAACAGGGAGCCAGAAGTATGTGAAACAATTATTTCAGACATGAACTAATTCAATTTTGTTATACTGACAGTTTCTAATAGGTTGTTAACATAACGTAAAAAGTGATAACATTCCACTATAAACCTTGAGTTTAACATGAATTAACATCTTGCGACATTTAGCGGTAGAGTTGCGACATTTGACGGTATGGGAATATCGTGCTACATTTAACGTTACCATTGCGACATTTAACGGCAGAAGATTTTGCGACATTTAGCGGCAATAGTACGACATTTAACGGCAAGTGCGACATTCAGCGGCGTTGCGACATATAACGGCGCCACAATGTGTCAGTCTAGGGTACATTAACTTTCTAGGGCTAACTTATGTACCTACACCCTCTATGCGATTTGCTTTTTCTACAAAAAGAGAAAATATCCATCAAAATATTAAATTAAAGGTTCGTTTTTTTATGTGGAATCTGACGAGTTAAATAGGCAGCATGAGGACCAGTAAGTTGTGATTCAAATTCAGAAATCTCTAACAGTCTTATTATGTCAGAGGATAAAAACTTTGTATTACATATATGAAAGTTTTAAATAGCAAAGTCACGTGAGGTTTGATAAAACTACAAATAACAATAGATATGTATAGCTACTGACCAACCAACACAGGTCTGTTCCAATTCGTTTTGTCTTTTGCCGCAATTTCTTTAAAATTTATTTCCGGAGGTCTATGCTTAACATCATATATGCCAAGGAATCGCTTTTGGAGCTAGTAAAAAGGGAAGTAAAATCTCAATTAGCAAAAATAACGATTTTTCCTGTAAGAATTCTTAAGAATATTTTAACATATGTGTTTAAAAAAGATACTATTATCTTATACAAATAACAACTTGAATTTGGTATATCATTATAATCATCAAAATAATGTTTAAATTAAAGATCATATGTATTGATATGATTTCTATATAAATACAGTTCCATTTTATAGAAAGAAAGAAAAATTTTACTGCAATAAAACTCTTACAAGAGTCATTAGCAAAACATAACAAGAGTGCCAAACTGCCACAAAATAACGCCCGTCGAAAATTTTGGTAAATGGTTGAAAAGTTTGACAGAGAGGTGTGTACATTCAGGAATCCTAATAACCCAAATTTCATAACTCACCTTTGATTTTATATGAGTACAGAAGTCTTCTGTTGATAGTCAGAACAGGCTGGAAGGTGAATTTTGCAGCTTTTTGACGATTTAAGGGCTAGCGCCTAGAAGTGTCTGTGGTGATTTGGTTGGTTATCAAACTTGGTAAAGATATTATAGACACCAACGATTCCACAAACATTCTTGAAGATCAACGAACAACTGTTTCACTAAGAGCAGAGACCAATTTGGCATTTTTGTAAAACTAAGAGCCATAAGTCTGAAGTGTGTAGGGCGATATGGCTGGTTATCAAACATGGTCGAGATATTATGCCCATATACATTTTCCTCAAGTTTCATGAAGATCAGACAACAACTGTTTGAGTTAGAGAGCGGACAAGACGAATTTGCCATTTTTGTACAAATAAAAGGCTATAACTCTGAGGTGGCTAAAGTGATTTGGCTAATTTTCTAACTTGGCCGAGATATTAATCCCATAAACATTTTCCCCAAGTTTCATGAAGATTAGAGAACAACTGTTTGAAATAGAGAGTGGACAAGGCGAATTTGCCTTTTTTGTACAAATAAAGGGCCATAACTTTGAGGTGACAATAGCAATTTGGCTGATTATCTAACTTGGCCGAGATATAAAGCCCATAAACATTTTCCCCAAGTTTCATGAAGACTGGAGAACAACTGTTTGAATTAGAGAGTGGACAAGGCGAATTTGCCATTTTTGTACAAATAAAGGGCCATAACTCTGAGGTGACTATAGCGATTTGGCTGATTATCAAACTTTACGAGATATTGAGCCCCTTAACATTTTCGCCAAGTTTCATCAAGATTGGAGAACAACTGTTTGAATTAGAGATTGGACAAGGCGAATTGCCATTTTTTGTACAAATAAAGGGCCATAACTCTGTGGTGGCTGAAGCGATTTGGCTGGTTATCGAACTTGGCCGAGATATTATGCCCATAAGCATTTTCCCCGAGTTTCATGAACATCGAAGGACAACTGTTTGAATTAGAGAGCGGACATCATTGTGGACGCCGACCGGACGCCCGCCATGGGTGTTCCCATAATACGACCCGTCTTCGACGGGCGTATTATAAACCATACAAAGTGTATACATACAATTTAGGCGCATGGTAAGATGACAATACTATATGTATTCTAAGTTCTAACAGTTGGGGAAAAAGTCTCTCATTTCAATTACAAAGTTAAAGAACAATTTCTTTAACCACCATTTCTTGAAATTCTATATGTAATTATAAATAAGTAGTCATAGTAACATTTCAAATTTTAAACAAGGCAGTCTGAAAAACAGCTAAATCCCCTTCCGCAGCAGACATGAATGTGTACTTCTTGACCTTTAACCAACCATGACCTTGATGTTGTGCCATGCATATTATAAGCACATAGTCTCATGATAGTAATTATTTGTGCCAAGTTATTTAAAATCTTCCATAAAGTCAAAAAGTTATGGAGAACACTTAACCTTGACCTTGTGGGTAGCAACCTGAATGTTGGGTTCTGCACATCGTGTCATAGTGGTGATCATTTGTGCAAAGTAATTAAAAAACTTTTCATTAGCCAAGTTAGTAAGTTATAGAGCAGACGTGAAATGTGGATATTTGAGCTTTAACTGTGACCTTGACCTTGTGGGCAGCTACCCAATTATTGTGCTCTGCACATCGTCTCATAATGGTGATCACTTGTACCAAGTTATTTCAAAAACATTTCAGCGGTTTAAAATAATGGAGCCGACACGAAATGTAGACTTTTAACACTTGACCTTTAAGTGTGACCTTGACCTTGGGGGTAGCAACCCAATTATTGTGCTCTGCACATCGTCTCATAATGGTGATCACTTGTGCCAAGTTATTTCAAAAAGAATTCAGCGGTTTAAAAGTTATGGAGAGGACACGAAATGTAGACTTTAAACACTTGATCTTTAAGTGTGACCTTGACCTTGGGGGTTTTACAACCCAATTATTGCGCTCTGCACATCGTCTTATAATGGTGATCAATTGTGCAAAGTTATTTCAAAAATTTTTCAGCAGTTTAAAAGTTATGGAGCGGACAGGAAAGTGTTACGGACGGACAGACGGACAAACGGACGGACTGACAGGTGGAGGCCATTCCTATAATCCCCTCCCCGCTTTGCAGAAGGGGATTTACAACTGGTGCATTGATGTGTGATCTAAGAAATGTACATAATTTCTGGATATTAATTGTATTTTCATCATTTATTTGGACTGCCATGCATCCTTGTCATTTTGAATACGAATTTAATCCTTGCCTTTTTTACTTGCTCAAGGGCTTCCTTGACAGCTTTGTTGAACTCCTCCGTTTTCACAGCTTCTAATGCTTCTACGATTGTCTGTAGATACTGCTGTGTCTGCTTATGTGTGAAACCGCACTTCGGTGCAGCTTCTAGCTCGGTTTTCAGGGTACATAACTGAAAAAGGTGGAGATCTCTACATTTAGTTTTCAAAGCAATAATCTGAATACGTAAGTACTCAACAAGAAAAACGAAAATGAATGCAGACATACGCTAATAGCGCTGTTTTACCCATAACCCAAACAGGAACTGTCATACAAATACTGCATATAACAAAGCATGAAAAGAAAATGCTTTTTTGAGTGTCATAGGGCAATTACATTTTGCTTCTTTTGGGATGACCTCTATTTGTATCTATTACGCCTCTAAACGTTCAGGGCACTCTATAGATAATTCACTGGTATCTAGGAACATTTTTTAATCCATGAACTGAAAAATTGTATACTCGTTATCTTTGCATCTATTTCTGTAAATTGTAAATATACGAGACGATAAGACGGCGTTTTGGTTGTTTGTGCCATGTCGAATAAGCGCGTTTTTCGTTTTTCGACCTTTTGCACAAGCAAGGCGAAAACGTGAAGACACGACAAATAAAAGGCGAAAATAGGTCACCTAAAATGTTTCGTGTTTTTGCCATATTTTTCGTGTCTTTGCGCTTTCGCCTTGGTCGGGCGAAAGGTGCAATAAAAAAACACAACAGAATCACCGTTTGTTGTATATTTGACATTTCGTGTTTTCACGAAAACACTACAAACGATTACTTGTCGTGTTTGCTTTTTCGCCCCGCCTCACGAAAAAAAATCTCTTTGTGTTTTCGTCTGGTGGGTCAAATATGCATTAGGTCGAAAGCACAAAGACAAGACAAACAGTGATTTTGTCATACTGTCAGCGTTTTTCCTTTTCGCTCCGACAAACGAAAACTTATACCTTCGTTTTCTTCGTTGGACGGGGCCAGTGCGCCAAAGGTCGAACCACGGAAAAACACCGCACATGTTGAAATAGGTATTTTTTCCCGTTTTCGCCCCCTACCCCCTTCCTCCACACACAAACAAAAGAGCTGATCGAACATACAAAAACACAGAAATTGTTTTTCCTGTTTTCGACCCTTTCCCGCCAAGGCGAAAGCCATAGAAACGACCAATACAAGGCAAAAAATAACAAAAACAAAAACAAAAACAAAAAACGAAAAAAAAACAACACCTAAAATGTGTGGTGCTTTCGCCGTAAATCGTTCGTGTCTTTAGAGTGCGCACATTGAAAAGTCGAACACGCAACACAAAGTCACCGTTTGTTGTGTTTCGACATTTTGCCTTTTCGCCCCGCCTCATGAAAAATTTTCCTTTCGTGTTTTCGTCTGGTGGGGAAAATATGCACAAGTTCGACAGCACGAAAACACGAGTGTTTTGAACCTTTCTTCCACCAAGGCAAAAACCCAAAGAAATGACCGATAGAAGGCAAAACCAGGACACTTTAAATATGTTGTGTTTTCGCCGAAATTCTTTTGTGTCTTCGGAGGCGAAAAGTCGCATGTTTTCGAACCTTTCCAGTCAATGCGGAAGCCCAGTGAAATGACAAATACAAGGCAAAGAAAAAAAACGACAACTAAATTGTGTCGTGTTTTCGCCTTAAATTTCGAGTCTTCGCGTTGGCGGGATGAAAGGTAGAACACCCGACAATGTCACCGTTTGTCGATTTTTCGACAGTTTGCTTTTCTGCCTTACGAAAAAAATTCATTTCGTGTTTTCGTCTGGTGGGACAAATATGCAAAAAGGCGAGAGCACGAAAACACGAGTGTTTTCAACCTTTCTCCCGCCAAGGCAAAAATCCAAAGAAATGACCGATAGAAGGCAAAAGCGCAACACGTAAAATGTGTCGCGTTTTCGCCCTAAGTCTTTCGTGTGTTTTCGTTTGTGGGGCGAAAAGTCGAATACACGACAGTCATCGTTTGTCGTCTTTTCGAATTTTCACCCCGTAAACGTGTTCATATAACATGGCACAAATCAGCCACCATATTGTATTTTCTTTAACACCATTATCATTAAGCAAATCTTTGGCTTCAAAACAAAATGATTGTCATCTTGGAATAATGCATTCTTTAATAAATTACATGAAATACAACCCCACGTTAATCTCAATCGTCTTCTACAGTCTTGAAAGTCTGCCTTGACATTGTGTTTGTTGTAATTCATCCTTTGAAAATTACCCCTTAGAAATTATTATGGTTATAATAAGAATTCTTTCGTCATATCATTGTTCTATAGCAGATAAGCTTACCATCAGTCCTTAAAGAGAACCACACGCTGTTTGTTATATATGCACTCAATCCCCTTCAAACATAGAAAATACGAAGACATCATCTGCCAAATTCTTAGGCATCAGTCATTAATTATTAATTAAAAAGCAAAACAAATTGCCTTTTTCCTACCTAAAAAAATAAGTTTAGCCAAATACATATATATAAACATAGTTGTAAGGTTAGTAGAGGATGGCTCCCGACCTCTATTTAACCTATGACGGGGAAAATAAACGGGGTTACCCAATACAAATGGGGCCTCAAAAAAAAGTTTGCTTATAAGCTGTCTGACTGAAGTAAACGATCGAACTACGGTTAGATCTAATCCTAATAGCAGAACGTTATTTAGGAGCTGATTTTAATCAGATTGACTTAAAACAAACCTAAACAATTCAGACAGTTCTATCTTGGACATTGCGAAATAATGACGGTAAAAAACCTCGTGACCATACCTTGCTGAAAACATTGTTACGCTTGTTCAGATCGACCGTAACATGTCTGTCAAACAATTTGCAGTTAGTGATCAAGCTTAGAATCCCGAATGCATCCAAATCCTCAAACGACCTAACGTTTCTGTAGCCTTTAGTTGGAAGGAAGTATTTTATCCTTGACCAGTGGTCTTTCATAAAGCAGAAGCCAAGCGCGTTTTCCAGCGTTGGTGACTTGTGTCTATGGAGCCGTTCTAAGACTTTTGAGATCTTGTATAATCGATTTCTTTCAGACATGCGTTCTGTCTCTTTACATAAACCTTTTTGCAACACGACAAATACGAATTCGTTTAGACCCTCTTTCACTTGAGCCAATCCAGAGAGAAGAAACGACTCTGATACGCTATATCCGCTACTAAGAGAATGTAAAATCGTGAGAAATTAATGAATAAAACTGAAAAGTGTTCGTATGACACGAGTGCCATTGCTTTAGAGCATAAGGCACGGAAACTAGTTGTCAATACTGGATATGGGAAATAGTTACAGTAATGTTCGGCTAATAAGACCAGTCAAAAGTGGTCTAAATAAAGAATCGGTCTGAACAGCGGACTCTTTTTTATAAACTGAAGATATTGGGTCCTTAAAATTGCTGATTGTTGTGTAAAATGAATAAAGTACTCTAAATAACAGAACTTAACTGCGTAATATCAATTAAAAGACTGTCCTAGATTTTGGACGGGAAAAACCCCATGAACTGCATGGAACGAATATTACCTGAACTCCATGTCAATAACCGCCATTTTTCTTTGAAATGTTGCTGCTTCCCGAACTGAAATAAAATATTGTAAAACATATATACAGAAAAAAGTCGTTGTATATATTTTGTAAGAAAACGCTAAAAAGATAGTGATTGTTTTATGTACCTGTTTGCTTGTTACTATTCGTAGACGTACACTGCGACAATAACATGTTTGAAAAACAATATTTTCAGTCATTAAAAGAGGCCGCCTCTATCTGATGCTCGAGTTTGCTTGTTGTATGCAAAAGTTTTCATCCTTGTTAAAAGAACAGAGCGGTTATTTTATTATTGCATGTGGAACGTTGCAATAGTCAGTTTTATATTTGCATCGTTTATTGTTTTATATGTATAGTAAAGTAAGATCGAATTCTATATTGTTAATAACTGATTTGGCACTATTCGTTTCTGAACTAATTTGACTATCTATCTATTTAAGTCTATTTATTGTCGGTACCGTTTTCCAATATGACTATGTCCCCACCTTTCCCCGCCCCCATATATCCCATTCCAGGAACAACCTTGTTTTCTTTTTTTACTATATAGCACTGATACATGGGACATCGACTGAACGTTTCAGTCGAAAGACAATTAGTTGTGTAAGTAAAAGAGCAAAATTTTAATGTAAATACAATATGAATAAACTGCAAGATACTTAAATACTTATATACTTATGAATAATTTGCAGTACAAATTTTACAAAAGAAACAACATACAAGACAAACAATACAAATGTAAACATTGAAAATGTGAACTTTACATATGTCAATATGTATGAGTAAGGTCTTTCTTACATCAGCTTCGGAATAAAAGCAACAATCTATCCCAGCTTAACTCTGTTAGCGTCTTTCAACGAAAATGAGAAGTTCCCACTGCAGTTCTATAAATACTCAGCAGTGTGTTTGACTTCAACGTTTCCTTATTCCTTTCAAGCTAAATAGCATTCTACATTACGGAACGGATACAAAAAATACAAAAAAAAACGGTACAAATGCGGCAGCCTTACCCTTCAAAGACCTAATTTAAGCAAATTCAATATCTTTTTAAGATAAATTTGGTCCACAGCTAAATGATTTTGAAAGAATCATTGAAGGCCTATTGTCTTCTTCGATCTTCAGCACCAAACGTCATGCAACAATTACTTACCTTTCATAGTTATAGGGACTGTACTCCAGATTTGATATAAAAATATTTTTTTACATAAATGTCTAGATGCCGTGAGATTATAATATCATGACATTTTACTTCAAAACTGATTATAAAATTCAAAACAGAACCCCAAAAAATACATTATCATAAAATTTAGATTCATTTCTTTTGCCGTGGTATTAAGTCAGATGTCTCTCGGTACTGGCTGTGTTGTAGCAGTGAGAAAAACTGGTATGAAGGAATTCCTTTGCTCTTATTTACTGTAAGAGAGACTTTGGCTTCAATCTTTTCGAGTTACTGCTTTATCATACAGACAGTGGATCATTACTATGAGTCTGCTTTAATTTGTTTCTGACTTTCGTAATCGTTTCTCAAGAGCTTGTGAATTCGAAACAAAAAGTTTAAAATTTTGAAAACAAAATGAAAGCCCGATATGACAAAAATTTAAAAGAGTTTCAAGTCTTGCTCTTTTGCCTACTGCATGAAAACCTTTACATGTCAAATATTCTGGACCTACAATGTTGACAAGAACGTTTGTGATCTTAATTTTGTTATTCAAACTCCTACGAGGCATAAACAAAAACAAATGTGCCATTTATATGTGTTTAAAATACGCGGACAGAGATAATAAAAAGTTGTTAAACCTGTTTCAGTTATAAATGCTGTCCCACAAGAATATTGTGAATAACTCAGATATTGTACTAGTGATAATTCGTAAATATGATTCTTGTCAAACTAAAGTTGAAAATGCTGACATTTTTAGAAATATTCTGACATTTTTAGAAATACAGACCAGAAACTTTCCCACTTGGAGCCATCACAACAAAATCAATTGAAAGAACTGATAATCGACTTTGAGCACTTATTTCCTGATGTCCCACAAGGACTGACATGTATCGTGACGTTATAATCGCGAATGATGAGTCAATGAACCAGCATCCATAAAGAATGCCTCTTGATAAACAACATCATCTGCCTTGATAATGTTGGAAAAGCTAAATATGTTTCATAATCTGACCTATGAAAAAGATTTTGGCAAGTTCCGCTCACAAATCGTGCTAAAGACGTATCAGGTTTTGTTACTCCTGGTGGACAAAAACGATATAAAGTTACGCTATTTGGAATGAAAAATTCGCCTGCTACATTTCATTCAAACTATAATTGTTGGTCTAGAGATCTGTGTTGCTTAAATCGACGATATAATAATCTACTCGGATACGTTCGAGGAACATGTTCAGATAAGTAGAGCATTTTTTTCAGCTGACTCAGTGAAGCTAGTTCGACAGTCAAACTTGCAAACAGTGAAGTTGGTCATGCTTCTCTGACATTTTAGGACAGGGTAATGTAAAACCTGTAAGTGCAAAAGTTGACGCTATCTCTGATTTTCCTATACTGTCATTTAAAAGACAACTGATGCGTTTTCTTGTTTAATACTTTTCAAAAAAGATTAGCAAAGATCAGTAAAAACTGTTCTACTATAGAAAAAGAATGTATTGCTCTTATTCTTACTATACAGCATTTTGAAATCACAAAAAAAAACATTTTTGTTTTCAGTGAACGCAGTCCCCTAAGTTTCTCGCATAAGCTTAATAATAAAACTTAAAGATTGTTGAGATGGAGCTTACTGTTGCAAGAGTATAACAACGCCATTAGGCTTGTTAGAGGAGAAGACAATGTTATCTGTGACTTTTTTCATTAAGGATCCCAAACAATTATCTGCAATGTATAAACTTTCACCGAACTCAGTTAAATTTATTTGTCAAAATCTTTCAAAATAATGAAATTTATGTTTGTAATAAACATCATTTTTCAAAATATCTAAGATCTTTCAATCTCCGCTAATAAACATTGTTATGCTAGAGAAGTTGAACACACATTGTGTTCAGGTAAGCTATCGAGACGCGTCATAAGCTGCAGTGTCATTGGCTGAGATATAAATAAAATAGTGGGAACTCCAAGTTATCGAGAAGACAGGAATGAATGCGTCGTCTTCAGGTCTAACCGTAGGGAGATCGGGAGCTTAAGTCAGATTGTTGCCAAAAATGTTAATCTTACTAAGACAATAAGCCGAGAGCAGGTCCAGATAGTTTAAATCAAGGTCAATGTCACAGTTACTCATTAATGATATAAACCGACTGAAGAATTTGAAAATAAATGCCAGAAATGTTTACCATACTGAGACCATGTGCAGAGCACATGTTTCAGTTGGTCATACTTACTGTTTTGAAAAAAAGCGAAATTCTGTTTGCTCTATATCTCTTGAATTGACTGAAGGAAATTTAATTTGTTTGGCAGGAACGTTTATACGCCTGAAGGAACTTATTATATTATGCCGCTTCTTGACTATCCGTCTTTGCAGTTGTTTAGCCGTTGAGAGCCATTGTACACTGACCATAAAATTCGCTGGATTGGCTGTTAGTAAGGTAAACATGACTATACTATAGAACTAATCAGTAATACAATAAACATTTTGAACTTATCTTCAGACGTCCTTATGAATAAACTACATCTTAATATGTTGATAAGTTTTAAAAAGGTCTTCTTCTGTCTGTAGCTTTCTTCGGGAGTATACTGTCCCGCTTGGGCGGAACTCTTGTCGTTGTTTTTTTCTCTTATTGGGATTTTAAATTTAGAAAAATGATTTAGATCCACGCTTACACAATGATCGATAAGGTATTATTCAAAGAAACAGTATGAAGACGAACACCTTGTACTTTAATTGCGTTTAAACGGTCAACTTGAATTACGACTTAGTGTAAATCAAGATAAAACGGATTACACTGGGAAACCATTCTTTTGTATGACGTAATCTTGAGCGTTGGAAACTACTTTATTGCGCAGCTACTTTATTCTCCACTGTAATCTGATTAAAATCATCTCCTAAAAATCGCTACACCATTAGGATCTGAGGACGACCAATAGAAGGTCACCTTCTCGTGACCTATCCATCAGCCAGTCAGAGCAAACTCTTCATTCAACTTGTGAAAATCTATTTATATAGCTGGGATCCCAAACAATTATCTGTATATTTATAAACTATCATTGAACTCACGAGTTAAATTTATTCGTCAAAACCTTCCAAAATAATGAGATTAACGTTTGTGCCGATTTTTTTTCAAAATATTTAAAGTTATAATACTGCCCAAAATCGTCATAAAAAATAAACCTTATAAGAACAATGGTACGTTTAAAAACATTATCAACTCTCAATCTGCATGATTATGTTTCGCGGATGGCAAGATATGTTAGAGATATAAAAGGATAAAATTATCAAATTATTTAATGACCCGCCGACATTAATTCGCTTTGGAAATGCCGAGCATACTTCGTCGATTTCCGTAAAACAAGCCGTTAGTATCACGTGATCAAATTTGAATCAGCGATATAAACAACAATAGCGGATCAACCAAAACAAACTGGTAAACGTTGTCGCCCGTGTCTTACAAATTCCGATAGAAACAGGCAAAAATGCAAAGGGAATAAGTTCCATCCACTCGTTATACACATCACGATCGACTGTGTTTATATGCCTGCTCGGTTTATCAGCAGTTGACAAGATGTACCCCACCCACTTCATTCAAAATCAGCCGAGATCTGTTTCTAAAAATAACTTACGTATGCAAATCAGCATATTCCGACTAAATTCGGACGCATTAGAGGAATGGCGGTGAAGGTATAGAAAACGAAAGTTGGCAATTTTATATCCGTTGACATCCGCGATGCCGATCAGGAAATAAGTGAAATTAAGCAGTATTTTTTTCATTTTAGCAATGTCCGTATGCTTTAATGTGAAAATTTTTCAAAACTGGCGATAATGTTATATTTTTGTTCCTGAGCAGTATTATAACTTTAAGCATTTTCCGTCTCCGATAATTAACATTTTTATGCTAGAGAAGTTTACATGCGTCATATGCCGCAGCGTCATTGGCTGGGATATAAATAACAACAGTGGAAATTCCAGGTTATCGAGATGATAGATGAATTGGTCGTCTTCAGATCCAACCGTAGGGAGATCGTGAACTTCGGTCAGATTGGTAAGAATGTAAGATAACAAATTTGTAACGTACCGTAACGTTGTCCACTGAAGATTGGCTAGCGTGCTTTGTACATACTAAAAGAATTTTTATAATTTAAAATTTTAGTTTAGGCCTGAAAACAGGTGAAAGTTTTATTTCTGGAACTTTCCAGTCGGACTCTGGTAAAAAAATCACCGTAAATCTGATTGAAACCGTTATAAAGCCACTACAAAAACAAAGCCGATTGCTGATTAGATAATTCACTGCTTAAGTTTGGTTTGTTTTTGCTTACTATGCAGATTTCCGTAAATTGAATGTCTCAAAAACGAAAATGCCCCCTCGTGAACTCAGTTTCAGAGATGCTCTTACGCAGATTCAGAGATATGAGTTAAAGTTATAATACTGCTCAGGAACAAAAATATAACATTATCGCCAGTTTTGAAAAATTTTCACATTAAAGCATACGGACATTGCTAAAATGAAAAAATACTGCTTAATTTCACTTATTTCCTGATCGGCATCGCGGATGTCAACGGATATAAAATTGCCAACTTTCGTTTTCTATACCTTCACCGCCATTCCTCTAATGCGTCCGAATTTAGTCGGAATATGCTGATTTGCATACGTAAGTTATTTTTAGAAACAGATCTCGGCTGATATTGAATGAAGTGGGTGGGGTACATCTTGTCAACTGCTGATAAACCGAGCAGGCATATAAACACAGTCGATCGTGATGTGTATAACGAGTGGATGGAACTTATTCCCTTTGCATTTTTGCCTGTTTCTATCGGAATTTGTAAGACACGGGCGACAACGTTTACCAGTTTGTTTTGGTTGATCCGCTATTGTTGTTTATATCGCTGATTCAAATTTGATCACGTGATACTAACGGCATGTTTTACGGAAATCGACGAAGTATGCTCGGCATTTCCAAAGCGAATTAATGTCGGCGGGTCATTAAATAATTTGATAATTTTATCCTTTTATATCTCTAACATATCTTGCCATCCGCGAAACATAATCATGCAGATTGAGAGTTGATAATGTTTTTAAACGTACCATTGTTCTTATAAGGTTTATATTTTATGACGATTTTGGGCAGTATTATAACTTTAACTAAAAAACAATCTGTCAACCGTACTCCGTAGTCTCATTTACAAGCCGTTCGGGCGTGCCCTAATATGAAGGAAAGTATATATCAACACCCTGAAGCGGAAAGGATACCTGGACAATAATTATTGTTAATCGATACAAGTGATCTTTAACTTAGTAAAAGCGAATTTAGTATATTGAGGAACGAAGTTAAATACGTAAATGAACTTTTACTACATTGATTTGCGTAAAGTGTTCCTTACAAGAAACCTACTGTCAGCTGAGACAAAAATCGAACAGTGATATCACTGAAAATAAAATACTTACGTAACTCAAATTCCATATCAATAAAAAATACAAAATACGAAGAATTAATTAAATAAAAAATTCAAATAAAAAGCGACAAATATATTAACTCACTAGGTTTCTAAAAATAGTTAAAATAGGTTTTTCCAACGCTATATGTAGACCTTAGATTCTATTGTTTGGGATCCCAGCTATATAAATAGATTTTCTCAGGTTGAATAGGGTTGAAGCGTTGCTCTGATTGGCTGATGGATAGGTCACGAGAAGGTGACCTTCTAGCATAGCGATGTTAAGGTTATGATTTTAATCAGATTGGAGATACAGATAACAGAGATATGGTACTCTGATGAATGGTAAAATATCACACATGACACGAAATTAAGTACCCTATAACTATAAGACCACAATATACATTTTCTAAACCTTTCAGCATTATAAAACTATAGGTAGAAATAAAAATACTTTCATATTGTAAACAAAATTCGGATATATAACACTCATAATGTAAAACTTGACCGTTTTACTTTAGGACAAAGTGAAATCTGTTTTCAACTCGATGTTAGTCGGTTGATTCTACCTGTTTTTTTTCATAACACTTGAATCAAAATAGAAGTATTTATATTACTGCAGCTGAAAAGGACATTATAAACTTTCTAAAAAGGTAAAGTTTATAAATGTGGAATAAATAGTTTTTGTGTCGCCCTTTCGAAGAACGCTGATGTCCGTCGGTCCATCACGAAAACTTAACGTTGGCTATAACTTTGCCATTTCTTAACACTTCCTTATCAAACTTTCAAATTGTATTGCTTATGACAACAGGGTCGAAATGGTGCCAAAATCTTTAGGTCAAGGTCACATTTGACAGAGTTATGCCCCTTTTTGTACTTGGATTTTGTCATGAAAACTTAACGGTGGCAATAACTCTGCCATTTCTTAACATTTCATCATCAAACTTTCAAAATATATTGCTTACAACAACAGGGTCGTTGTGATACCAAAATCTGTAGGTCAAAGTCACAATTGACAGAGTTAGGCTCTTTTTGTACTTGAATTTTGTCATGAAAACTTAATATTGGCTATAACTATGCCATTTCTTAATATTTCTTCATCAAACTTTCCAATTGTAATGCTTACAATTGTATCACTTAAGACAACACCATTTCTCAGGGCAGATAACCCTCAAAGTTATTTTTGCAATGTTATGCCCCTTTTTCAACTTAAAATTTCTTGGTTAACCTTTTTGTTAATGCCCATTTCTCAAAATGTGTCAAAGATATTCCATACAAATTTGGAATACTTGATCACAAGCAAGACCCCTGCAAAGATTGTTGGTACCCATGTCCTTTAGGTCACAGCTAGCCCCACCCCCAGGGGTCTCTTGATTTTGCTTATACTTATAAATAGGAAAAAAATTCTTAGCTTAGAAATAAAATATTTACTGACATGAGATGGGTAAGTACTCCCCCCTTTCTCTCCCCCTCTGCCCATTTTTTTACAACCCCCGGGCCCGATTTTTTTATTTTTAATACATAGGTACTTGACTCCCCATCCACCCTCAATCCCCTCCCCCCAACCAGTCCCCTCGGGCTCGTATTTTTTTTCATACATAGGTACTTGACTCCCCATTCACCCTTAAACCACCCAACCTACCCACAACCAGTCCCCCCAAGGTCCGATTTTTTTAAATACATAGGTACTTGACTCCCCCCTCCCCCCCCCCAAAAAAAAAAAAAAATCATCTTGTATGTTTAGGTACTTGCCCTCCCCAACTCAATTTTTTTTCACTTGGGCCTCTTGTTTAACTTGGCTTATAATTAATTATCCAGCACTGAGAAAAGTGGAGCATGCTGTCTGTGGACAGGTCTTGTTGTACTTGGACTAGCATGCTGTCTTTTCCAGCAGGCTCTTGTTTACCTTTTTAGTTATTCTAACAGAGTACCCAAGGGCGACACAAGTGTTCAGCTGAACACCCATCTAGTTTTAGTTTTATTTGCTACAAAACAAGCCATTTTTGGTAATTTCTACTGACATGTGTGATAAATTACACAGATAATAGAACAGAACAGAACAAAATAGTTGTATTGAAATTTAAAGGCGAAATTTGACATAGATGTCAAAGTTTTATCATTTTTAAAATAATTGTTTGTTTCTGGGATCAATACTGATAATTTCTCTTAGTTTTTTATAAATTGAATACTCTTTACTATTTATATATTTAACTTTTTGTCACTTAATGCTAAATTTCACCCTGTTTCTGAGGCAAAAAGCCTAATTTAGACTGCATAGCTGCCAGTTAAATTTGTGAAGTTCATTTGGCAACCTATGATTTTTTTTCGGAAATCAACTTCCAGTAAGTTAATCTTCATGAAAAACACAGGCAGAAAAAAATGGTATTAGTTTGAATTTCACAAGTGGACCCCCTTAACAGCAACAACTTCAATTCATTATCGACAACTGCTTGATCATTATTATCAACATCTTCATCTTTATTTTAAACATCATCAACATTTTCTTTTCTAAATATATTATCTATGCCATAACTTCTTTGTTGGGAGGGGGGAAACTTCATGTTTTAAGCATAGGTAAAAGAACTGACAACCTAGTGTGTCTTTCTGGCTTACACCTGGACAGTACAAAGTAGGGTTGCAGCTTACGGCTTTACACATCTTACTTCATAACTTTGAATATGTTTGCGAAAGATGTTAAATATATATTTACAAAATATGAAAAAACTGTATTAGACTATGATGACGAGAACAAAAATATGAATTTATATCATTTAAAATTTAACCTTCAAAAACACTTCGATAATATTTTTCTTGATGTGAGAGAAGTGCGCGCACATTATTTTTTTCAAAATTGTTTTCTTAAAAGTCTTTGCCTAAGCCTGGTACACCATATTTGGAAATGTTATCTTTACATTTTCGCATAAACAGTAAATCTTCATTTTTAGAAGCGAAAGCTTCTAAAGCTGCACACTAGATTTTGTATTAGGCAGTGGCTACGGTTACGAAACCGTAATCCTAGCCTTCGAGTCTAGGATTACGGAAGTTCCGTAATCCTAGACAAACCCACTGGAATAGGCTACGTTTACGGAAGTTTTTTAAAGAAGCGTATTTTCAACAGTTAAATATCAAAAAGCCTGCCAAATTTAGTTTTTATTCATTAACAAAGCCGTTTTACCAAATTTGCGTTATCATAATCGTTATGTACGCCATTTTGATTGTTGTTTTTTCAGTAACAAACTAACATTAAATATCGTTGTCATCTTCACAATGTCAGTTGAGGGTTCAGTTGTAGTTGGACAAGTAACATAATTATTTTTTGAAAGTAAAATGTTGTAATGTAAAGTCGTGCAAATCACTTTTACGTGTCCATCTACATCCAGGCCACATCACAAGGAGGCGCTTAAACCATGGCCCGCCAAAATTTGTATTTTTACAGGTTTTTCCTTCTTTCTTTTTGTCATTGTTTTGTGAAGTAAACATTGATTTTGAATAAATGGAATTATTGTTGTTAAAAGACTATTGCATTATAATTTGCACATAGCAATATCTGTTCGTTCTTCATGAAATGTGTTATGTTTTGTTGTCGTTTTTCTTTTAATTGCCATCCATTTTCATTTTTATTTGGATCATTTTCTATCCTAGCAAGGCGGGGAGGGGATTATGGGAATGGCCTCCGTCCGTCAGTCCGTCCGTAACACTTTCTTGTCCGCTCCATAACTTTTAAACTGCTTAAATTTTTTTGAAATACATTGTAACATGGCACAAGTGATCACCATTATGAGACGATGTGCAGAGCGCAATAATTGGGTTGCTACCCACAAGGTCAAGGTCACAGTTAAAGGTCAAATATCCACATAATACGTCTGCTCTATAACTGACTTAACTTGGTTTACGAAAAGTTTTTTAAATTATTTTGCACAAATGATCACCACTATGACACGATGTGCAGAACCCCACATCCAGGTTGCTACCCCCAAGGTAAAGGTTAAATGTTCTCCATAACTTTTTGACTTTATGGAAGATTTTAAATAACTTGGCACAAACAATTACTATCATGAGACTATGAGCTTATAATATGCATGGCACAACATCAAGGTCATGGTTGGTTAAAGGTCAAGAAGTACACATTCATGTCCGCTGCGGAAGGGGGTTAAGTTGTCCTTCAGACTGCCTTGTTTTCTCTTTTTTTTAAATTTGACTACAGGTTGTAAACAGTCTTTGTTATTACAAAATCAGTAGCGTTACATGATAAAATATTTCATTAACTGCTTTCTTTTAATAAAGGAATCTTATACAAAAATAAATAACCTGTGGTCAAATTTATTGTTGCACAAAATGAACGAGTACTTATTCCCAGGACACCATTGTTTTTCCCCCAAACAATTAGAATTGACAAGATCGACCTGCAGTATTTGCTTCCTAACATTATAATTCAATGAAAACTTGGAATTTAATAGATATTCGTTCATTTTATGCGTCATAATAATGCGAACAAGACAACAATTAAGACAATACACATTAAAGGGCAATTATTTACATCTGTCACATGCTAGTGTATGATAAATGTGCTGTAGTAAAGACAAAAGGCCAGCTACTTTAAGTCCCACAAGGCCTAGTTTAAGCTCTGATGAGCTGACCGGCAACTGTTGGTGCCACAAGGTCATTCATCACAATCCCTTCATCTTTCATATTAGACCGGCTACTTTATGTGCCACACGGTCTTAGCGTCTCTTATCGATTTCAACAATTTGAACAAAACCAGTGCTTTGTTTTTGGGCGGAAGTTAAGGCCGCACAATGGTAATGAAACCGTCCTAGGCACATGCCGCAGACTATGCATCTGGTGTCTAGATGGCCACTGCAAGCAGTACATGTCCATTTTCTTTGGCGGCATTCATTATACAAGTCAAGTGTTGCAACGACTCGTTGTCAAAGTATTGGTATTTGGTTCCAAATTGACGTCAGTTGCGGCCACATTTAGATAATTTGCTGATGTTGTTATGTCTTTCACCGTAACAAGTTTTCCTGAGTATATACAAGCCGATACCACGTCTTCATGAACAAAACCAGCATGATTGCTCTTTTACATTGTCTGTCTTTTGTTCAAACGGTGTTTTTTTTCTATTCAGGTGTCGCCTTAGTTTTTTCTTTGGTAGACCAATAACTGTTGCTTCAGCTCCCTTAGGACGCCCTCTTTTTTTTAATATTTGGTGGTAAAGTGATATGGCTCAGGGTTTCTACATTTGAATTTTCATCTGCTTTCGCTGATGTTGTGGTGATTGTGATGTCATTTCCTAGCATCGTGACCATGTTTGTGGCTGCAGTTGTGGAAGATGTATTTTCGTCATCTGTTTGATCGTTATCGTCTTGTTGTTTGATACTTTCTGTTGGTTCATTAGAATCTGAACATCAACGGCTTGCAAATCATTTGTTTGTTCATCGTCAGTGAGTTTGGCACCAACATCCATCGTGTTTGACATGTCATGTGATGTAATTTCCGAATTTTGCACGTTTTCATTGGCAGTTATCTCCGATTCTGTGTTTGTTGTAGCAGTGTCTGGCAATACAGTTTCAACATCCAGATGTAAAGGCCGCTGTATCTCAATTTGTTGAATATCTTCAGCATCATCGGTTTCCTCTGCAGCGCATGATGCTAAACGTTGTGCTATATGGTAAGCAACGCTGTACCGCTGCGGCTGTGACTGAGGTGCACGCCGTGGAAGCACAGTTTGTTCTACGCTAACGGACTCTGCATGTTGTGTGAACGCATCCAGATACTGTCTACGTGTCCACCGAGACTGACCTACAATCACTTGACCGCCTCTCATCCATAAATTCGCGTTGAAAAATAATACCGCTTCTTGTATAAATTTTCAGTTGTATAAATTATTGCAGAATTCTGTTGATTTTGAAAGCATAAGGTATAATTTCATTTTTTTTTTGGCAAACTGTAGAACTTACAAGGTATTGATGTAATATTCATCCGCACAAGTGTCACTCATAAATTTACTACGTATTGAAACAATGAATCGTAACTTCTGAGCCATTAGCTAATCGGCGAGGTATTCCGAATACATGTTATGTTATTAAATTATTAAACACGAAAAGTACACGAACAACCAATTACACTGTTGACTCAGTTGATAATACTTTTTGTTGTTTTGGTGTCAGATCAATCAGAATAACTCAAATATTTTCCTTTGATAAATGTGCTTAAAATATTTTTTGACATCCTTGCTTTTAGTTTGCATGTTGATTAAATTATCAATGTCAATATATTTATCTGTTTTCCCGAATCTTGAATGGAAAACCCAACTCTTACTGTATTATCCAACAGTCCTTATTTATGACGATAAAGAACGGAATATAGTGTTACGAACCGAATATTCGAGTATTAGTTTCAGTATTTGTTTTCATCTCTTCTTTTTGGTAATCTTTTACTTTTATATAATGTATATAATAATGTATATACATATATTTTAATGCTTTTCTCGAAACACTTTTAGCTGAATATTGATAAGACAGATCTCAAAATATGATGGTTATAAAGAATGAAAGGATTAAAACATTTCAATGAAAACGTTTGGGATTTCATCATGACCATGTTTTGCCTTCAGTTAAATTCAGACCACATTTCCCATACAAACTATCAAGATCCAGTCTGAAACTATTAATACCTTAAAACGTTTTTTTAAGGTATCTGATAGAATAGGACTCTTTATGCAAGTTTACTTCATGTAAGGTAGGGTGTATGTGTTACATAATAAACATGTCACTAAAGGTTATTCTACATAGTCATTATGTAGGTCTAGGACAATTCCAAATTACATTTAGTAAAACAGCACTGAATGTTTTGAACATGGTCGTGGAGTCAAGAAGTTAGTTTCTGTTAACTTCTGTGTTGTCAGTATAATTGCATTTGAGGCAGCAATATATATTTGCAGTATTATTTATCTACTGTTTTCAGATCTATATTTTTGCTTACATGATTTTGTTACTTTTTATGAACAGTTTACTTAAATAAAAAAATGATTTCTGTGTTGGTCGTGATTTGGATATAATCAATTGTCAAATGTTTCAGTTTAATAGAGATCACCATAGTATTTCCACTATTTTAGCTTATCTGTTTCGAAGAAAGACTCTAGCTATTATGATCACTAGGTCGTCTCGTGCAAAAACATTGATGTAGACCGTTACTGAAACACTTAAAGGTATCATCAAAAAACTTGGAATACTTTGTTATAATGAAAAGGTGCCGTTGTAAGGCAATGGGTATTATTCTGAAATATATTTCTGGAGTTAGCCCCATTTTAACTTAGAATTTTTGTTAAATTTGGTTATTTAGTGGAATGCTTACAAGTCTATCAAAGATATCAACAAGAAACTTGGAATACTTGCCTTTTATGACAGGGCACAGTTGTAAGACGAGGGACATTACTCTGAAAGTCGTTTTATTGAGTTCTGCCCCATTTCCACTTGAAATCTTTATCGAAATTGGTTATTGATATAGAAAATTTTGAAAACTATCAAAGATATTATACTCATCCTGGCATACTTGCTACTGGGGACAAGTAATCAGTATTTCTAGGCTTATGCCGCTTTTTACTTGCATTTTTGGATTATCTCCATTTCTTTTCTAGAGCATTTTTAAAAGAGCAACTGAAGGAATTGATATGATTCTTATCACATTGGTAGGATGTGCAATGACAAAGAACAATCTTCACACATTATAACTTCCGCTTCTGACAGTACTCTCTGTGCTTTGATTTACCAACTCAGTGCAGCGGTTACCTCTCTTTCTTTTCAGTGCAAACGCCACACAGCGGTTACTTCCCTTTCATACTTTCTTTACTGTAATCATTTGGAACACCTCGGGCGACTTCAATAAGTCTTTATACGAAGTTGTCGGAAAAGGCCGAGTTGTTACGATTGGTATAAAATGTTAAACTTTCTTCAAGTTACTTTTTTAAAATTTCATTATATCCAGCATGTCAAATCGATGCAATTACAATTGTAAATAAACAAAAAAGAAAAAAATAATAAGTTCATAGACTATTACCACATATTTATATAGCTGAAATCCAGGAGCCCGTTGCCTAAGCGTATCGCTACGTATCGCTATCAAAAAGCGCTTTCTTGTTCTAATGTGTGTGTAGGAAACGGCTTGCTATTTACGTCATAAACCAAGATGGCTGCCTCCATTGTCTCCGAAAGAAACCCACACACTGCGGAGGCGGCCATTTTGAATCGTCACAGCGCTTTCGGATAGCGAAGATTTTTTATGCTAGCTATCGCTTCGAAGCGCTACGAAGCGCTATGTTGTAGCAAGCCGTTTCCCAGGATTTTGCTACGTAGCGATACGTAGCGATACGCTTAGGCAACGGGCTCCAGTTGTCGGCAAAGACCTTTCCAAAGAATGAAGGGGAGATCACTGCGAGGAGATTGTTTTCAGTGCAGTAATCGGTTGAAGTATGATGCGTGCGATATGCGAAGTTTTACTTCCGTAGTACACAGGGGATTTTAAAAGAAAGTTTGATGTTTTATTGTTGGACCATACAGTCCATTAGGTATATATACAAAGACATATACACACAATGAACAATAAAGTAAAAGAAATATTGAAACCATTAGGTGTACGTTTACGTCATTCATATTATTATTAGTTTACCTCATACACGAAACAAATGATAAGCTGAATATGTTTTTCATATATCCCCCTTATTTAACCTTGATTCAGGTATTCAGATTTGGAAATTCTAAATTACGGACGTTTTCGACAATTTCTCAATTTAATTAGGTTCTCTAAAATATATCCAACTTCTCAATAAAGAGAGAGAGAGAGAGAGAGAGAGGGGGGAGGGGTAATTTCAACTATTTTAGCATTTTGATACATTTATTGAGTTGTCCCTCTAATATTGTTTCCTATTCTAAAATTATAAAAATAAAGCGATATTGGTAGTTTGCATAAACCAAGTGATTTAAAATGATTTTTTTTTTTTTGTAAATGCAGTCATAATGAAGGAATAAAGTAATCATATTAGCTAGATTTCATTTTTTTAAATAACTCTAGTTATTGATTAATGCTTTTGTCCCGCTTTATACACAATTATTGCGTGGATTCGTAACTTCCTTTACCATATCTGGAAAAATAGTTTCATGCGTTTTATGCTATATAATTAAAACAAATACTAGTTTTAGAAGCAAAGTATGATCTCAATTCTTTAAAAATTCGCATTGTTTTGATATTGATAATGCGACGGAAAACGAAAGTACTTCCTACCATTTCAGTATTCTTTTTGTTTTAGTTTTCTGAAAACAAAGTTCGTTTTCTTTAAAACAGCCACCAAGTGGGGTTTGGGGATTATTAAATTCCAAATGTTTTAGTTTCTTAAATGTGTGAGATTATACTTCAAATTAATTTGATTCTTAATTTTTGTTTTCTCTTTTTTTTCTTTTTCTGAAAACAATGTTCGTATTTATTCGAAAATTTCATTCTTAATTACTCTCTCAGTCGTCGGTATGTATGCAATCATTTTTAGCTAACCTGAGCACTTTGTGCTCAGGGTGAGCTTTTCTGATCAGTCCGTCGTCCGCCCGAACGTCCGTCGTCAACTTTTCATTCAAACGACATCTCCTCTGAAACCAATGGGCAATATTTAATGAAACTTGCCTGGGATGTTCCTTGCATGAAGCTCTACCAAGATTGTTCAAATGGTTCTGGTCCATTGCATTTCTAGTTCACTGGAGCTAAAAATATATTTTAAAAGTTGGATCTTTAAAAATCTTCACATCAGAAACCAAAAGGCTTAGAGCTTAGATGTTTTGTATGTAGCATTGTCTAGAGGACCTCTACCAAGTTTCTTCAAATCATGGCCCCTGGGTCAAAAATGCCCTGCCCCAGTGGTCACATGTTTTACATATAGTTGTATAGGAAAAACTTTAAAAATCTTATTTCAGATACCACAAGGCATAGAGTTAAGATATTTGGTGTACAGCATTGTCTATTGGACCTCTACCAAGTTTGTTCAAATCATAGCCCATGGGTCAAAAAAAAATGCCCCGCCCGAGGGATCACATGTTTTACATAGAGTTATATCGGAAAAACTTTAAAAATCTTCTTGTCAGAAACCACATGGCCTAGAGTTAAGATATTTGGTGTGCAGCATTGTCTAGTGGACCTTTACCAAGTTTGTTAAAATCATGACCATGGGGTCAAAACTGACCCAACCCGGGGGGGTCATTTGATTTTACACAAGGACTTATATAGGGAAAACTTAAAAATCTGCTGCTCCGAAACACCAAGGGCTAGACCTTCAATTGTTTGTTGTTATGTCTCCCCCTAACCCCGCCCTTCTGATGGAGACATATTGTTTTTGCCCTGTCCATGGGTCTCTGTTTGTCTGTCTGTCACACTTAGTTTCCTTTCAATAACTTGAGAACCAGTTGATCCAAAGCCTTCAAACTTCACAGGTTTATTGCCCTTATTGATTAGAAAAAAACCCTTTTGTATTTTGGGCCAATAGGTTAAAGGTCAAGATCAGAGGGACCTCTAGAATGAAAACCGTTTCCACTCAATAACAGGAGTACCATTTCACCCAGAACCTTCAACCTTCATATGATGATTGCTTTTACTAAATAAAAGAATCATATTGTTTTTGGGGCTAGTATGTCAAAGGTCAGGGTCACAGGGACCTGTTGAATGAAAGTATTTCTGCAGAGTAACTGTAGTACCATTACACTTAGAGCCTTCAAATTTTATCCATAGGTCAAAGGTTAAGTTCACAGGGACCTCTAGAGTGAAAACTGTTTCTGCTCAGTAAATGGAGTACCATTTTACCCAGAGCCTTAAAACTTCATAGGATGATTGTCTTTACTTAGTAAAAGAACACTATTATTTTTGGTGACAGTATGTCAAAAGTCAAGGTCACAGGGACCTGTTGAGTGAAAATTATTTCTGCTCCTTATCTGGGGTACCATTACACCCAGAACCTTCAAACTTCATAGGGTAATTATATTAAAAAAAACCCAATTGCTTTTGGGATCTGTGGGTCAAAAGTCAAGTTCACTGGGACCTGTAGAGTGAAACTATTTCTGCTCAAAAAAATTGAGTACCATTACACCCAGAGTTTTTAAACTTATTGCAAACTTATTCAAACTTGCGAACAACGAACACCAACAACCAATATCGATACTTGTAACATGAGCAATGAGACTCAGGTGAGCGATTTAGGGCCATCATGGCCCTCTTCTTATTCCTTTCATAGCAGTTATCCATTTTTTAATGATAAGTGATTGTTGAAGTCTCCTTTTTATGCCCCCGAAGGGAGGAATATTGTTTTTGAACTGTCCGTCCGTCCGTCCGTCCGTCCGTCCGTCCGAAAACTTTAACATTGGCAATAACTTTCTCATTAGTAAGTGGATTTACTTCATACTTTAATTACAACACCCCTTTGGACAAGACCTATACACAGACCTATAATTATTTGACTTTGACCTCTGATTGACCTTCACCTTGAAGTGCGATTGTTCAAAAACTTTAACATTGGCAATAACTTCTTTATTAGTTAGTGGATTTACTTCATACTTGGACACAACACCCCTTTGGACAAGGCCTTTTCACTGACCTTGACCCCTAAATGACCTTCATCTTGAAGGTCCAATTGTCCAAAACCTTTAGCATTGGCCATCACTTCCTTATTAGTAAGTGGATTTGCTTCATACTTGGACTCAATACCCATTTGGACAAGACCTTCCCGCTGACCTGTAATTATTTCACCTTGAACCCTGAATATCCAATCATCAAGAAACTATTATTTGGCCATAATTTCCAAATTAGTAAGTGGATATACTTCATACTTAAACACAACACCACTTTGGACAAGACCATCTTACTATCATGTATTTATTTGACCTTGACACCTGAATGACCTTCACCTTGAAGATCCAGTTGTCTAGAAATTTTCACATTGCCCATAACTTCCTTATTAGTAAGTGGATTTACTTCATACTTGGACACAACACCCCTTTGGACAAGGCCTTTTCACTGACCTTGACCCCTAAATGACCTTCATCTTGAAGGTCCAATGGTCCAAAACCTTTAGCATTGGCCATCACTTCCTTATTAGTAAGTGGATTTGCTTCATACTTGGACTCAATACCCATTTGGACAAGACCTTCCCGCTGACCTGTAATTATTTCACCTTGAACCCTGAATATCCAATCATCAAGAAACTATTATTTGGCCATAATTTCCAAATTAGTAAGTGGATATACTTCATACTTAAACACAACACCACTTTGGACAAGACCATCTTACTATCATGTATTTATTTGACCTTGACACCTGAATGACCTTCACCTTGAAGATCCAGTTGTCTAGAAATTTTCACATTGCCCATAACTTCCTTATTAGTAAGTGGATTTACTTCATACTTGGACACAACCCCCTTTGGATAAGACCTTCCCACTGACCTATATTTATTTGACCTTGACCCCTGAATGACTGGTTCTCAGATCAAAGGTCAAAGCACCACTTTCGGGGGCATTGTCATCTTACAGTGACAGTTCTTGTTTTGAGTTAACGTTTATATCAAATTTGGTAAATTACTAAATAATAAGATATTATGTATATTTAGAATATTGATAATTTTTTTCTACATTTTCTTACTATAATTGCTCGCACCTTTATCCTACAATATCCTAAGTTCATTTTTACCACAACATATATGTCAATTGTCTTTCCCTTGCAGCAATCTATTCAGTCTTGTTCATATTTTTGGAGGGCAAAATATTTCCAGTTTCTAGTATTCTACAAGAATTCATACGATTGACATAAAGCGTCCTAGTTCACTGTAAACACCATTAGAGCCAGTACTTATTTTAACATTAAAAATGCATTGACAAATTTTATAAAAATATTCGTTTTTGATTTGCAGTTATTCCAAATCTTACAGGCGTATTCAAGAATTGATTCTAAAAAGGATGACATAATAATTTTGGATTTATTGGAATAGCTTTACAGTGTGAAAGTATGACATAAAATGCTTTCACAGCTACAGCGACTTGGTTCAGTGTAAATGTAAAATTTCCGGTATTATTGAAAAAAGTTCCGAAATAATATTAATATTTATTAATTACGGATGACAACATAAAAATCGAATCTACAGTTGAGTGCCCCGTTTTGAATCCAGATTAGGCGTCTGATAAAATTATTTGTATAATAGTCTAAACAATTCTGCATTTATTTTCTGTATTCAACTATGCAAAATAAATACCATTCACTCGAAGATTATAAATAACTGAATGGGAGGAGCCAATATTCTGTAAAGGTAAACCTTGTTTTCGAATGCTAGCAAAATGTACCGTGCATTATTGCTACAAGATATTGATTGTGAGCATTTGTTAAATGAGAATGTCGGGAATGCAAAACCTGCAATATCCTTAATTAAGTCTAAATTGCAGGAGTTAGAAAAATAAAAATGAATTTCTATGTTGCGTAGGAATCAATCTGCTAGAGGAAATAGTGGCAACAAACTTAGAATCTATAGATTGTTTCAGTCAGAATTTGAAACTGGAAAGTACCTTTCAAAGTCAAACCTACCTTTTTATGCCCCCATCGAAAATGAAGGGGCATACAGTTTTGTAAATGTCGGTCGGTAGACACATTGGTTTCCGATCAAAAGCTAGAAAACCCTTGGACCCATCTTCCTCAGACGTGGTGTAGGTTGGCCGTGACTAGTAGATGACTCCTATAGTTTTTTAGGTCACAAGGTCAAAGGTCAAGGTCAGAGTGACTATGTATAGCAAAAAAGTGTTGATATTAATGAAGTGCAAAACAGTTTCCGATCAATAACTATAGAACCCTTGGTCCCAGGTTGTTTAAACTTAGTGTGAAGGTTGGACATGACAAATAGATGACCACTGTCATTTTTAAACATCACCAGGTTAAAGGTCAAGGTCATATTGACCTTGAATAGCAAAACGGTTTCAGATCAATAACTAAAGAACCCTTGGTCCCAGGTTGTTTAATGTGTAGGTTTGCCATGACAATTTTATGACCCCTACAGTTTTTAAGTCACCAGGTCAAAGGTCAAGGACACAGTGAGAATGAAAAGCAAAATGGTTTCCGGTAAATAACTATAGAAAGCTTTGTTCCAGGCCCATCATACTTAGTATGTAGTTTGGTCATGACCAGTAAATGAAACACTATAGTTTTTTAAGTGACCAGGTCAAAGGTCAAGATCATAGTGACCTTGTACAGCAAAATAGTGTTGATAATGTTGAGGAGCAAAACAGTTTCCGATCAATAACTATTGAACCCTTGATCCCAGGTGGTTTAAACTTAGTGTGTAGTTTGGTCATGATAAGTTAATGACCCCTGCTGTTTTTTTCCAGGTCACCAGTCAAAGGTCAAGGTCAGTGACCTTGAACAGCAAAACAGTTTTACATCAATGTCTGTAGAACCCTTGGTACCCGGTTGTTTAAACTTAATGTGTAGGTTGTTCATAACTAGTCGATGTAGTTCATAGTTTTTCAGGTCACCAGGCTAGTTAAAACGGCATCTTCTATTCAATGGCAAATTTTCATTTCTTCCGGTCACTAGACACTAATGATTTTTTTCTACTAAACACAGTTTACACATATATACTGTAACAAAAACTCATGTATATAAGAGCGTTTGGGTTTTATTGTAGGAATCTCTATGTGTGATCGGAGAATTGTAAAATTGGAATAACGTTCTAGCCAATTCTGATATTTAAGACATGATTTATGTGATGTGATAGTTTTATATTTTATATCATACAATGTATACAGCATTTTTTATAGTTTCTTGCGAATCATTAACTGATTGGTCATATGCATGTTGTAAAATGTAAAATTGATATGTAAATTGTATATGTACATGCATTGTGAATGAGACTGAAATACAATATCTTACTATATTCTGTATATTCTGACGTTAAATGACCACTGTTGTAAAAAAGTTTAGATGTTGAGAAGTGTAATTCCTCGTTAATTGTTTGAAATGCCTACATCACCCTTTCTGTGTATAGGCGGGAATGGTCCAGTTTGAAGAAAAATATTAAAGATATCACATATAGGTGATCATATTATATCGAAAATATTCGTTAAGCAAACGGTAAATACCTTGGGCGTTGTAAGCTCTAAGATATTTGATGGCTTTGCAATTTATTTAAGGTAAAAGGACTGTCCAGTTCCTGGAATCCATTAGAGATATTATCAGAATCATTATTGTCGATTAAGGATTCTGTCTTTTGAAATATCGCCAATTAGATATAAAAAAATAATTATTTAAGACATTTAGATCAACACTACATGTGTTGCTATTATTTTTATTCTTTAAAAAAAACCTAGAACAGTTTTTAAATAATTTATTTCTCGCAGCATTTTTAAAATAAAATTTTGTTTTAGATCGCAGGAACATTTTATAGTTAAATTTTACTGAACAGATATTCTGTCTATTTCCAATACATTTATCATTTTTAATGCCCCTTAACAAAATGCATCAACAGAAAGTTGTTTTTACCGTATTTAGCTGGGTAGCTATTTATTACAAATAGGGTGTATTTTTGAAAAATAAATAAATAAAAGATAATAATAATAAAAGCGCCTTTTCATGATTAAGGCTGCTAGCGGCCCAGCGATATAGTGGCCTAAAATATACATTGTGTATTCAAAAAAAAGATATCTTTGAACTTAGTTTAAACAAACAAAAATAAAGGTGGTTGGGCTGTATTTTTGCAAACAAAAATAAAAGCGTCTTTTCATGATTTGTTATATGATTTTCATGATTTGCTATATGAACGCTGCTAGCGGCCCAGCGGCCTAGCTACCTAAAATACAAATTGTGTATCAAAATAAAAATGGTATATATCAAGTAAGTGTCTACAAAAAAAGGTGTTTTGGTGGATTTTTGGAAACAAAATAAAAGTGTCTTTTCATGATTTGTTATATTTAGGCTGCTAGCGGCCCAGCGCACAAGCCACTTAAATCTTAAATATACGTTGTATCAAAATAAAAAAAACGAGATATATATATATATATATATGGTTATGATAGTTTCACACCTTACTCTAGGCACGGTTGACGTCACCTGACATCACAGTGGAACTGTTTGTATCAACGGCAGTGTGGAAGACAGCATATGTTACTCCGTGTAGCTGTAATGTATTGGAGTAACACCAGCTTCAATGCAGTCCATGTTTTTAACATATATATGGTCGAGAAGTGTCCTTCCAGCAGTGTCCTTGACCTATGACCTACTGACCCCAGAATCAATAGGGTTCTTCTACTCAATAAGAGCAATCACCGTATGAAGTTTGAAGGCTCTGGGTGAAATAGACTCTAGTTATTGAGCCGAAACTATTTACACTCTTTGGGCCCCTGTGACCTTGACCTTTGACCTACTGACCCCAAAATCATTAGGGTTTTTTACTCAATAAAGGCAATCATCCTATGAAATTTGAAGGCTATTGGTCAAACGGTAGTCCAGTTATTGAGCAGAATCGGTTTACACTCATTGGGCCCCTGTGACCTTGAGCTTTGACCTACTGACCCCAGAATCAAAAGGGTTTTTCTACTCAATAAGTGCAATCACCGTATGAAGATTGAACGCTCTGGATGAAATAAAACTCCAGTTATTGAGTGGAAACGGTTTTCACTCTTCTGGCCCCTGTGACCTTGACCTTTGAGCAACTGACCTCAGTATTAATAGGGTTCTTCTACTCAATAAGGGCAATCACCATATGAAGATTGAAGGCTCTAAGTCAAACAGTAGTCCAGTTATTGAGTGGAAACGAAGTGTGACAGACGGACAGAAGGACAGACGGACAAGGCAAAAACAAAATGTCTCCCCTAGAGGGGGGGAGACATAATTATCAAAAATGTAATCAGTAAACTTTTAAATAAGGTGCGCTATTATTAGAGAAAACCATTACTGCATACTGCATTATAATGAGAATGAGGGTTTGAAGCCCAACTGTGACCTTGACCTTTGAGGTACAGACCTGGATCTTGTGCAAGACACATCATCATAGTGTGTAACAAACTATGCCAAATTATTTTAAAATCTATCCATAAATGACAAAGAAACAGATCGGACACGACCATCACTGCATTATCATGAAAAAAAAAGATATTTAAAGCCTAAGAGTGACCTTGACCTTTGAACTGCAGACCCAAGTCTTGCGCATGACACGTCGTCATAATGTGACACACATTTATGCCAAGTTATTTTAAAATCCAATTGCGAATGACAAAGATACAGACCGGACACGACCGTCACTGCATTATCTCAAAAATGACTTTTGATGCCTTAGAGTGACCTTGACCTTTGAGCTAGAGATCCAGGTCTTGCGCATGACACATCGTCTAATTTGGCCACACATTTATGCCAAGTTATTTTAAAATCCAATCGTGAATAACAAAGAAACAGACCGGACACGACCATCACTGCATTATCTCAAAAATGACCTTTGAAGCCTAAGTGTGACCTTGACCTTTGAACTAAAGACCCAGGTCTTGCGCATGACACGTCGTCATAATGTGCCACACATTTATGCCATGTTATTTTAAAATCCAATTGTGAATGACAAAGATACAGACCGGACATGACCATCACTGCATTATCTTAAAAATTACCTTTGATGCCTAAGTGTGACCTTGACCTTTAAGCCAGAGACCCAGGTCTTGCGCATGACACGTCGTCTAATTGTGCCACACATTAATGCCAAGTTATTTTAAAATCCACCTTATAATAACAAAGTTATTGACCGGACAAGGAAAATGCGGACGGACAGAAGGACAGAGGGACAGAAGGACAGACGGTTCAAAAACTATATGCCTCCCTTCGGGGGCATAAAAAATACCTTAGTTTATGATGAAAATTATTTGATGGTTAATTCATTATTTTAACCTTTGCTGCGTTTACCACATTATATGTAAAAACAGATCTACTAAAAATACTAGTATTACTTGAGTCAAAACAGCTATTTGCTATCAAATTTCCAGCCTTCTTTCGAAATGTTTCAGACACAGTTAGCATTTTATTTCTGGTAAAACCCATGCAAACAAGAAACTTTTGTTCCTTGTTTCATATTTTCACATGATATTGCATGTCATTTGACGATTGGTTTACAAGTACTATTACACATGCCATTGTCACGGTGACTCATATTCGATTAATCTTCCTCACTGCAATGACTTGTTTTTGTACTTTCACAAATGAACGTGGATATTCTTTTGGATGATATATCATATGATTCGCTTGAACAAGTTATGACCACAAATAATATAACTGGATTGCATCGTCTTTGTTTCTATTAACAGGAAATGATTCATATATCTCGCACTTAACAGTCTTAACTAGTGGCAGAGGACAAAGAAATAGGTTTAAATCAGTTATTTGTTAGTCTCACTATTTCGCCTCCGAAGGTGAACCCATTTTATAGGCTGATATTTTATAGTTGTTCACCTTCTACGTCTCACTTTGATCTGCATCTGGTTGAGCGGACTGGCCCAATCGTAGGCGATTGGGCACTTTTTATGGCTCGTTTGTCCAACAGTTCACAGAGTTTAAGGCAAAAATAATAAAAATATGATAAAATATGATCTTTAACTAAATTCATACCTGATCGTGTAATCCAAGAAAACACACAAATACATAAATATAGAACTGAAACACTTATTTCGTACCTGATTAATCCACTATTTTATTAAAAATTTTGGCAATCGGAATACTCGGTGTTCTAGATTAATAGATAACCAGGACAGGGTAAAAACGATGCCGAACGATATCCGCTCGGTTATATGCAGTTTAAAATTAGGCTTAAAGGTTGAACAACTAAAAAATATCAGATCAATATATGGGTTCAACACTTTAAGCCTAATAAATTAGGCTAGTTATTTGTACGAATAAACGATAAGATACGTTATTAAATCATTGGTTTTTATACGCTACCGATAGTTTGGTAAAATAATTTGCCGCGCATTTAGGTCAAGCATGCTCAAAGTACCAGAATGAAGCACCTGTCATTGCTGTGCTTAAGAGGTAAACAAACAGAGGAAAACAGCTAAAAATGCAAGGATATTATGATAACAACAACTTTTAAAGACACAAAATGTAAACGATGTCGATAATTTAAACTCTTCAAAGATAAATACCTATATCACTTACCCGCGACTTAAGAAAACCCCACGACCAATCTGATTAAAATCAGCTCCTAAATCAATCTGACTGAAGTTCACGATCTCCCAACGGTTAAATTCATTTCTATCTTCTCGTTTACCTGGAATTCCCACAATTGTTATGTATATATCTTAGCCAATGAGCACTCGATAGCTTACCTGTACACAGGGCATGTTCATACAGCGTGTAAACTTATCTAGCATAACAATGTTTATTATCAGGGACGGAAAATGCCTAGATATTTTGAAAAAAATAATTTTCTGCACAAACATTAATCTCATTATTTTGGAAGATTTAGACAAATAAATTTAACTCTGAGTTCAGTGACAGTTTATATATGGCAAATAATTGTTTGGGATCCCAGCTATATAAATAGATTTTCACACGCTACCTTGATTTCCATTAGAGCGGAAGAATTGCTCTCATTGGCTGATGGATAGGTCACGAGAAGTTGACCATCTATCGGTCGTCCTCAGATCCTAATAGCGTAGCGATTTTTAGGAGATGATTTTAAGCATATTGCTCCTAAATAACGTTTTGCTATTAGGATCTGAACGTCACCAAAAGAAGGCCACCTTCTCATGACCTTTCAGCCAATCAGTGCCTAGTTTCAAGTTTTTGAAGAAGAGTCAGTTCTATTTTTATCAATTTGAACACGTGAAAGTCTATATTTAACTGGGGTCCCAAATTACTCAGTCACACATTATCACTCTAGTCAAAATTAATTGAGGAAATAGCTTTTGAGATTTGATAGATACTGCATGTATACAATCAAAGCATAAAGAATACTGTCAGAAGCGAAAGTTAAATTCTTTGCCACTGAACCCATGTGAAAAGAATCATATCAATTTCTTCAATTGCTTTTCTGTACGGAAAATTGCCAGTATATTCCTATATATATACAATTGGAGCGGGGTTAGTGTTATCCAATATTATGTAATTCTTTGTTTTGATTGGCTGTTAGAAGATCCGATTATTGCCGAAGCATTACGTATTTTTACGATGTACTACCTGTTGAATCAATTTGCGAAGTTGTGTTATTCCGGAAATCCTCGGACAAAATCACATGACTGTCTGGTAATATTGTGTTGGAACATTAAATGATATTGTTTTGAAATCTATTAATAGTAACAAGTAACTGATAAGAGATACAGGTAACTTTTTGAAGGTTGGCAAAAATATGGCGGTTGATAAAAATGCAAAACATAGTAATTTTGTAATTACAGTTACAAAGTCATTTTTCATCAAACAATTCAATATTTAATTAATTTAAAAGGTCTGTAAACTCATATTTTACATATTTAGAAAATAATTGTCAAAACTGTTCACTTTCTCGTTTGTAAATGTTTAAACTTAGTGCACTTAGACTGCTAGAAAAATGCTGAAAAATTGCTGAAACGACAGGTATAAATTAGTTTAATTTTTTTTTCAAAAGCAAAAATTCAAAATCTGTTTATATTTTCAAAATATTAATTTAAAGAGCTTTCAAATGATGTAAAATGATACATGATTATGTTTAATATTTTCAAATAATAAAATTCGGCTCACAAAGAAAAAAGATATCTAAAGATAAAAATTCTATCTGGTTCCCGGTCGTACTTTGCTACGACAGTGACTGTATCTCATCTGGTCTTTAATATGTTGAATTATATCAAAGTAATCAAAGCATGGTCATAGTTTATTATCATAATTGATATTACAAGTATATTTGTTATTCTACTCAAGCATGTTTGTTATTCTATTCAAGCATGTTATTCCATGAAATTCATGTTTTTGTTACTTAACAAAACAAACAATGTTTCAGTATCATAATTATCACCATTAACATCAAGAGATATATGGAAATAAAAGGTTGAACAAATATGTTGTTGTTGTTCTTCAAAAAATGTGTATTACTTTAGTTATAATTTGTCTGAACAGACAGGTCTTCAATTTAAAGATATATATTAAATTTCTTTTTATTATCATCTGCAAACAAAATAGAGTGCTGTAGCTTAAGGTTCCTTAAAAATACAGTAAAAACCGTGCACTCAGATGGACTCAAGTCCATTTGAAATTTCCTTGTTTTAGATATGCTCTAGAAAAGCATAATTTCAGCATAAAAGTAATAAAGAAAATCTAAAAATGAGCCAAGATAGAGTTTTTGTTCGGACTTTCTTGTCACATAAGTGTGACCATTGTATAAAGTATAAACTCAATCCCTCAAGTATTTCCTGAGTTTTGACGTACAGATGTGACGGAAGACACTGTGGATATTTGAGACTCTAATAAGAGCATCGCATGCGGTGCCAACGCTTTTATGTTAAGAGCAACGACTTAATAAAATCAATTTCAATAGTGTTATTTTGCTATTCAATAATTGCTGTTATGCACTTTACTTAAGATGAATAACTTTGTGATTATAAATTTTTAAGATGAGCTAAAAATAGGGGAAATGACATAGTGATCTCTATTAAACTGAAATACTTGACAGTAGCTAATATCCAAGTCAAGAGAAACACAGATATCAAATATATTTTTGTTTAAGTAAACTGTTCATTAAAGAAACAAAATCATGTGAGCAAATAATGACGATGTGAAAACAGTAGATAAATAACCTGAAATGTATAAAAATAATAACGCAAATATATATTGCCGCCTTAAAGGCATCTATACTGACAACACAGGAGTTAAGAGAACGTGATTAGTTTTTCGTGTACGTTTTCGTGTTTACGTTATCTCATTACACGCATTCGGAATACATCGCCGATTAGCAAACGATTGTTTCAATGCGTAGTAAATTTTATGAATGAATTGTTTTGCGGATGAATACTAAATTACTAACTTGTTATTTTTACAGTTTGATTGCCAAAAGAATGAAAATATACCTCATGCTTTCAAAATCAACAGAATTCTACAATGTCAAAGAACTTTTATCGAAATTGCAATGAAAACTCATACAACCTGTGGTACTATTTTTCAACGCGAATGTATGAATAAGAGGCGGTCATGTGATTGTAACTAGAAATTCTGGCGTGTAGCTTTAGAAGCTTTCACTTCTACAAATTACTTGAAAATTTTCGTCACAATGCTCATACACTAATATATATTCATTAAGTAAATTCAAACCGAAACTTTAATAAACTTAAATTAATCAAAGGAGAAATCATTTATCGTACGGAACACAAAAAATTCTCAAAATATTTGAGATGATTTAAACATGCTATAGAAGTTCACACACTCAACATAAACACGCCGTGCATACAGGCAAACCATAAAGACGCGTAATAGGATGCAGTCTCAATGGCTGGGATATAGATAACAATATTGGAAATCCAGATTATCCAGAAGATATAAATGAATGTGTCCCCTTCATGTCTAATCGTGGTTAGATCGTGTACTTCAGTCACAACTCAGGAAGAAGTAGACATACACGTCATCAGTTTATATGTTTATTTTATATTTAATGTACTTGATTTATCACTCTAAATTTTTGCCTTATGATTTCATAATAACAGCATATAGACAGATTCACTATCGCCATTTCCCACAAAGTTAAGTCAAAACTACAATATACTACATGAATGAATAGCGCGGTAAAACACGTTGCCACATGTATTGTTACGTTCTGATCAGACAGTCAACGCTTCCTGCAGATTTTTGAAAATCTATTACAATTTAAAATGAAAACGATATCTTTCAGTGGTAATGTCATACACTTTTTTGACTTCTCATTGGCACTACTCTTGATCCTCAACATCATTTGACTATTAAAACAATTAACATTACCCCATGTAAACTGAATATATTTGTCATATCGCCTTGGTTTAAAACTGGTTTGAACAGAAAAGCTATTTGATGTAGTAGCTATTTGTAAGTATCAAATTTAAAAGTCAGTAGAAAAAAAAGACAAATTTAATAGTAGTGCATTACAATAATATTAGCAAATAGATAATTGACCAACAGTTATAAAGAAGATCAAGAGGACACTAATAATTTGATAGTATGATGGCTCTTTTAGACCGTTCTTTGTGTTGTTATGTCAACGCCTTAGAAACACCTTTTCCTCTCGAAATCAAGACAACTCTTTAATTTTACCATAGAAATGCATTTAGTGGTTATAACTTAAAAGTAGTGACTAGAAAGGAAATATCTTTTAAATTAGTACCTTTAATTTAAATAAAGTAAAAGAACTACAAATCTGTATTGCACTTGTGTTAAATAACAAAAATGAACTTCAATTGTTGCCCTTAGTATTTTAACTAAATAAATCTCTCACTTTAACTGTTAGAAGCATGTTGTGGGTCACGTCACAGCGTTTCCTTGTCATTATTGTTTCTCACACTCCCCTTTAAATCTGCTTAACATTTGGTTAAATAAACCTTATTCGCTGTTTCCATACCTCACATATTCTTAATGTTTGTGGTCATCGATGTATTGATGCTGCGTTTAAAATTAGAAATTTTACATTTTGTAAACCAACTTAATCCTGTAATATTAAAGTTGAAACATAACATCTTATATGACATAAAAGTTTGTCTTCTGAATGTCACCAACACCACGTTGTTCAGAATGCGCATACGCGCTACATTCAAGGACAAAAGAAGACTGTAAGATTCTAAGATTGTAGCGAACATGTTCATCAACTAAAACTGAGTTTATTAACTTTTCACATTCATTACCAGATTTTCGTATTTTTATGAAAGTTATTTATATCCTTCTGACGTTTTCTACGAGAGTATGTTTACGACATCAGCTGCAGTATCGAAGCGGAAGCAGACAATATAGTCTTACTAAAATTGTTCACGTCTGCCTGAAGGCACATTCCCTAAAATTTACCGATGATAAACTGCATCTGTATTCCATTGGCTCATTAAACTTGAAATAAAAAATATTTTAAAGGAGACCATGTGCTCAAAAAATGCTTCTTTAAACAAAAAAAGTGAGCATTTGTAATAAATGGCTAACCACCCAAAATTTGTACATCAACAACTCTCTTTATACAGACTAAAATCAGTGCTTTCAGTTTGCCAGTTGTTGTTAGAATTCTCGACTGACACCTTGACATCTGGTAATAGTTTATTCAATGCCATTCAAATTTACAGGATTTTGAAGAAAACTGTACTCATATTTAGGGTAGGCCTGTTTAAACAAAGCTTAATTACACAAATATTCAATAAGAACAACCTCTGTACGTAAACGAGATAAAAAGGTTTCCGATACCTTTGATCGACTTAAATGCGATTTTCTTTTAGTAAGAGTTATATAACGAAAGTTGTCGGTCTGTTGTTGTATATCGTTGACGTTTAAGGATAGGGTTAATTAATTTTGATATAGTTACAAATACTGGGAGTGATAAATCACCAGTTTGCTCTACGGTGTGAGGCTTAGAAGACTTTGCACAGGTAAGAAGTAAAACAAGATCCTTCTGAAACAGTCGGACTCTAAATGCCCAATCTGATTAACAGCACTTAAGTCGATATTCCGAGAGATTTAGTTAACATTATCCTTCAAACTTTTGAATCTTTACTTTCATGTCAAAAATGGTGAAAGGTTAAATAACTGTTCCACTATAGACGTTTAGGTTTCAAGTGATTGATGTCTGAAATGGCTTCAGGGTTTAATCTTAACTACCTTCTTAAATCAGATAATTGGGAATGTAAGAGTTTTTTCATTCATACAGAATAAAGCAAGAGATACGGGAATCACGAACTGAATTTAGACTAGAAAAACTAATGTTTGAATCAGATTGCCTATTGTGGAAGCGTTTGTTTATTGTTTATTAGAAATGGGCTTAGTAGAATAAAACCCATTGAAACAATGTTCTCTTTTGACTATGTGATAACTTTTTGTCACTACTTAACCTACCGAGCACCTTAACTCAAAATATCATGACGTCATCCTATAAGCTCTAATTGAGCCGTGTTATCGATACAGTGTAACCCATGTAATAGTGCCTTGTTAACACTTATATAGCCAGCAAATTGTTAGACTATGGCTACCTTTTTATGTAAATATAGTAATGATATAACACGTAATTTGCCCTTATTTACAGGCTGACCTTAATATTGATTTTTAGTCTGTACCTTATCCTTCCGTTTGCAAGCATTCACGTTTTGCAATTGATTATGGTTTTCCAGTACAAAAGGGTATTAGATTAATAGCTGTTCAGCAAACATTCACTATATCGACTACTATTCATACAAATTATATGAAATAATCGAGCGCTCAACGTTTAATTTGCTCAGACAATTTTTTTATCCGGAGAAATAGAGAAAAAAAATTGAAATTTGAGTCGGTTTTCAATACCTGCTCTTTAACGCCTACATTCGACGCGTATCCATGGCTTTCCAATAGAACTATGGAAATAAGCTCACGTTGCACATTTGATATATTGCTGATCATTCGACTATTACAATGACTGGATATCAAATAATTGTAGCTTCAGTCGTTAAGCTATGGATAACTTTTTCATTCATTATCAAATTGGAGGCAGTGGATTTGTTAGAACCTGGAAACTGTGACGGATAATTTATACTGAATGTGAATATCTCACAATTTTAGGGATCGTTAGTAACGATACTTTAGTAAAAGTCACAACAAGATACAAGACCAATTTTTTCTGCAATTTTTGATGATGTCTCCGTTAATGGCAATGCTTAGATGTAAGTACTATAAATTATACATCAGCATTTGTAAAAGAAATAATGAATCTTAGATCTCTAAAGTATACATTAAACGTACTTCAAAATTAAAACATTAATCTAATCTACATTTTTATGTATCTTATTTATCATTTCCCGTTAACTGTTGTTTTGTTTATTAATAAAAGCTTGAATATTGGAAAGATTCAGATCTAAGGTTACAAAATGGTTACTTCAAATGATAACACGAAAGAAGAACCTGAAAAAATACCTTCCAAAATATTACGTTTATCTACTTTGAAATATGTTATATAAGTGGCATTGCTCACCAAACAGGTATAACGCATTATTTGCTTGAATTCGACAAGTAAGCCAAAAACGTGAAAAGATAACCTCAAAGTAATGACACTCATTTCTGTTTCTTGTTGCTATATTTTCTTACGTTTTTCCTTCTTCTTTTTTTTGTTTAGTTTCTTAATACAACGCAATGTACGATAAGTTGCATTGATAATTTCAAAAAAATATGATGAATACGTCAGAGTTATGATGTTTGGACGTATAAAGTTCCCTACTTAGACAGGCTTATTTTAAACCACTTTTTGACCGATCTCAGTAAAAGTGTAGATACACACACAACATACATGTTTTAATGTTTGTACAAAAAGTACATGCTTCAGAATGCTTATATTTTCAGAATTTCAAATGCTCTTCGATTTTATTCATAGAAAATCGGAATTTTTTTTTGGTTTTACCACAGACAATTAAGATACGTTTACTATGTTTAAATAAATGTTTATTTAAAATTAGCCATACTTATTGAAAATCTGGACAAATATGCAACATATAAACATATACATACATTGTGGAAAATACACGACTTTAAGACTAAACTTAAGTTCAAAGCATCATTTAATATAAGCAGTGACATAATGTTAGAGTTACTTTTACTTAGTCTTAGTTTTTTAGTTGAAGAAAAATATACAGAAAACCTTCTACAAATTTCATAAAAGCTGAATTAAAGAATAAATATTTACGCTTTCTACGACATTGCGCAAAATTTGTAAGAAACTACGCAGACGAAATAATAAATTAAGTGCAATATTAAACAACAACATTGCAAAAATTGGTAACGTCGTTTTTTCCCGCACACATACTGAATATTCAATTCGAACAAAAGCACCCTTTTGCAAAAAGTATTTGCAATTAATTTTTCTCTTTTACCCTTTCCACAGAGAAAATTCTTGAGCATCGATAAAGAGATTATAGAAATTTTTAACCATTAATCACAAGGCTAAACGAACAAAGAATATTACACAGTATGACCGATTTTTGCCTTTTAAAACCCACTCGCTTGTAAAATGATATTCTTTCAGCACACCACGTAGGGGGTCTGTTTTTTTGTACGGAAACACTTCCGATTTTTTTTCTTCTTTTTTATTTTTTGCATTCAGACATATATCCAGACAATGAAACAAGACAAAAATGTCTATGTCTTAAGTAAATTTCAGAGATATGCATGCTACTTTGACAGTTTGTTGTTTCTTTTTTATAACATAAATAGGACCAAGGGTATTACCTCATGATGTTGTGAGAAATCTTCGAGTGTGAGGTAAGCGAAACATAAGAATGTAGTCTGAACACACAAAATAATGTTGCCAGTAGAATAGAAGATTGTAATGATAAAATACATACATACTTTACATGTTGAATGATTGAGATGTCAAGCTCATGAAACCACGACACACGCTTACTGTCATTTAATAGCAGCCCTTATCGTGCTGAATATCCAGTTTCAAAGTGCTTAGGTTAAGACGATAAATGTATTTATTATTTGTGATTAGTAATGAGGTATTTGATAGAAAGATCAAATCGTTTTCTCAGATATCCAGTATGATAGATGTACATAAAATTTTAAACATCGTGGAATATCAGAAGCGTTTCAGTGGCGGTAACTAATCTTTAATATCTTTTGTGATTTTTGCGGAAAATCTAAACAAAATGCAGTTTGTATCTAGAAAGTAGAAAGTTTACAACACAGTAACATGACTGAATTAAGTCATGCTAAAACAACATTCAATAAGTTCATGTATATTCCCCTAAATGTTGTTCTAATTCTTGTAAAAGTGAGTATTCCTAAAATGAGCTTGGTGGGAAGGTGATTTCCAAAGTTCTAACACTTTTTTGTTGATACAGGTAAACGGTTTTGATAACGAGAAGATTTTGCCAATGAAGCGGAAATGGGATGTGATACAAGTAAAACTGAAAACAAAGAAGATCTTGAAATCCAAGAAAATGGCGAAGACTTTACTGATAATCAAATAGATTCAATAAAAAGCACGTGGCCAATACTGTCTCGAAATAAGGTGGCGACTGGATCCGAATTATTTCGGCTGATATTTCTGACAGAACCACAGATCAAGTCACTGTTCATTAATCGAAAGTAACTGTTCTTCTATCTTGTTTTACTCACTATATTATGTTAGGCGTGAACAGTCATTTAAATGTATAATATTGACTTTAAGAAAATAATTTATTGAACACGTTCAACACCATATAATCATTTTAAGTAATTAGGACGCTGTTATTCTTACATGTACTTAGAACAAAAAATTTCTTACTTCAGTTCCTTTTATGCGACAATGTTTCCTTAACAAAATTATTTTTAAAATTTGAAGACTTGACTATGATACAAACAATTGCTGGTTGCTTTAATATCTTCCTATTAAGATGTAAATCTCATAGGCACTTCTTCAGTTATTTCGTAACTTTTCGATTCCGTTGTCATTCTTTCAGAAATATTTGTGACGAGGACATTTTAATGAATTTGGACTTCAAGGAGCACATCGAAAAGTTTATGCAAACTCTAGAACATGTTGTGGACACTCTAGATACAAACAGAGAGGAGTCTGAACAGACCCTGTTACTTCTTGGTGCAAAACATGCCATGATTGAAGGATTCAAAGATGATTACTTTACAATTTACTCTAGTTGCATGCTAGATACTTGGGAATCAGTGATTGGTGAGGAATTCATAATTGAGGTGAAAGAAAGCTGGGAGGTCTTGTGTTCCTTTATAACTCGTTTTATGAGGGAAGGATTTGTAATGTACCACGAAGATACAGACCGCACCGACAGTGATAATGAAGCTATTGTGTAATGAAAAGGTGCCACATTTTGTCTCTATTTGTGCTATTCATAAATGTATTCTTCTACAACGTTATTGTAATATACACATTATTTCAACGAGAAATGTATTTTTTGTGTCTTCGTAAATAAAAGCCTTTAAGTTTCAAGACAAGACTGAGATTGATGTAAAACTTTGGGTAGAAAGTTTTTACGAGTTTTAAGAATGACTAGTACCATTTGCACTGAAATGTTCTACAGATTACCAACGAAGTTCGAACGTTCGTTATTGAAATTGTCTATATTCCTGCTTCTGTGGTCAGAAAAAAATGTTACAAAGCATTCGAGCTGACAATAATATGTAAAATAGTATTTAGCAGAAAAATACTTCACGTTTACTTTACCTGAAAACAAACAGTTTATTCAGGAAGCAGAAACAAATACTCTGTCAGCAGTCAGCTTTTAATATGTTTATTTGCTATGTTTATGCTCCCAGAACGAAGGTTCTTAGTCGCCGCTTCGGCCGTCCGTCCGTCACTTATTCTCTTCCGAGTTATTTCTCAGCAAGCTCAGCCTGGAATTGAATTAATTTTTATGGGAAGCTTTAGTACTCAGAGTGCGTCAAGTTTCGTAATTATTTCTATAGAGCCTTTGGCACTTTGATTTGCTACCTAAAGTATTCTAAAGCACTCTACAACCACTGCTTGGAATTAAATGAAACTTTAAAAGAAGCGTCAGTACCAAGAGGAGATACTATATAATCAGTACAATCCAAATTGATTATTTTTAGCAGAGTTATAGGCTGTTTAAATTTTCCCGCATCACCATCTGAGTCTAGCCTTTTTCTCAGTAACCACTTGCTGGAATTAAATGAAACTTAATGGGAAGCTTCAATATCAAGAGGAGATGCGCAAATTGCAATTGATTGTAACTCACCAGCTTCTCGACATAGCTTAGTATACTGAGGATTGAATACTATTGGTCCTTTAATTTCGCTACATACTTAAGTTCTGTTTCACAGTCTAGACTGTTTTTCAGCAACCGGTTTCTAGGCTTCAATAAACATTTATGGGATGCTCCAGGAAAAAGAGGCGACACATATATTACAAGCATGGTTTCGGGTAAAACGTCATTCCACAAGGGGTTTCTATGGAAATTGGCAAGCAGATACAATGGCAATTTAAAGAAGCATAACTAGTAACAAGCATACACAATCATAATTGTTTTTTTTTTGTACCGTAGTCATGTGCTTCGGGGAGCATCTATCTTTTCCTTGTTAAATTATTGCGATCGCATTGTTATATCATTAGACATGAACTCGATGGTTTTCTTTTCTTCAAGATATAAGCCATGCGAACTACTACCATCTCATTTGTTTGTGATTTTAAAATGCTTTACACCATTTTTCATGTTACATACATGTCGAAAAGTTTATATGAACGAAATAAATAGTGATGAAATATTTATTTCAGTCTTCAGGATAAATATATAGCTTCATAATTTTATATTTTTAAAGAACTTGAAGATCCGTAATGTGTGAATGTAAGTTAGCTTATCTGACAATTTTTTAATCCCACAGCGGCGTTCTATAATCTTACTTTAGATATATATATAGACGGTCAAAGTGACCTTGAAAATTAAAACAAAAATTACTATACGCTAAATTAAATGGGTATTCCTACAAAAGCGCACATTACCAATATTTTTGCTTAAATGTATTTATTATAATAAAGGATCTACTCCTATTGACTGAATCTACGTATGGTAAAAATTATGTTTTAACTGTGCCTCGCGAAAAGTGGATTTAAGATCTGACAACACAAATATAATTAATAACTGAAAAGCAATTACTACTAGATTTAAAAAAGAGATAGAGAAAAAAGAAACATTCTTTTCTTAAATTTGCAATTTTGAAAAAAAGGTGTTAACAGCACAATAAATACTAGAAACTTATTAACGTTTGCAAACAGAATAAAAACTGTAAGTGCTCTAGACCATTAGATTCCTTATCTGATTCGTTACAGAAAATAATGGTGTTCTGAACAGATTTCAAATTCGTACTGTGTATAAATGTGTTCCCTATCTGAAAAGCTACCAACGTGACAATTAAGTCCATTAACATGCAAACACGAACAAACACCGCAATTATGTAAATGAAATTCAGCACTCAAATATAATGCAGGAGTCGACTATTCATGTCTACAAAAAAAGAGATTTTTTATAAAAGAATCACGTAATATGAATATTTGTTATTGTTGATCTAATATAGTGTCAGTTTTCAGTTTTATATTAAGCAAATCGACACTTGCTTCCCTTTGGCCTCTTACATATAAATGAAACGAATAATGCCAAGACATTAAAGAAAATTTATTAAAAAGCACCATAATACCAATAAAGTGCAATAAACATATACGTTGTATATGTAATAACATAAATTATGTTTGTTTATTATTTTATTCATCCTAAACTAATAATTATGTATGTATGATCCTCATTTCAACAATAAACATAACATAACATAACATATAGTTTATTCGACATAAAATTGTATACATACAAAATATAGTCGACTTACAAAATACAACTTATGCAAAGCAGAAGAGACAGGTCGGTCTGTTTATGTAATATTGTAAAAGGCAATTGTTCTTTTATCTCTCGCATTGGTGTTTGTTACCTGTGCCTTACTATGTTTTTTCATTGTTTATATTTGTATAGGTAAATGTTCTGTTCTGTTCTGTATCTTATCTAAGGAGCTGATAAAATGATATCATACAGAATGTCGCAAAGTATAAGGAATGAAGTTCATATAAGTGTTTTATCGATTGTTCAGTTCAACGTGATAGAGGTGTTCTGATTAGGGCAAATCAAACTGAATTGAGCCTGAGGCAATCGTCGACATTCTGATTTGACCCAATTTATTTTGTAGAACATATAAAAGACAAAATACCGTTTAGTGCGGTTTATTCCTTTTATTCAAATATTTATTACTATTTAAAAAAAAAGAAAAAGTAAAGCAAACGGCTGTGTTCTGGGTCTATGCGTAGCTCTGTTTTTTTTTCTTCTTATTGTCGTGACAACTTTCTTAGTGATTGTTGCTTAGTGATTAGTTGACAGCTTGTGAAACAAGATAGCTCCCACCATTGATACAGCAACTTACTCCTCGAATGTTTCCGAAAATATTTCCTTTTTACCAAACCATGTTTAGTTGGCCGATAGAATAATAAGGTGTCATAATTATTTCATACAGCGTCCAGGACATTCCGATAAACGACCATATCTTATTCTTAACAAATTTCATTTGCTTCAAATATGTTTAATGTTGCAGTGTGCAATTTCAGTATTAGTTCAAAAAAGTATTATCTGGAGACATTTTAGAGTTTTAAGACTTCGGACCTGTTCTATGAAATCGCCTTACTCAACTGAAAATGTGGAATATTGGAATGCAGAAAGGCAACTAGCTGCGGCGTAAGCAAGTTCGTTATGTTTATACTGTCTACATTTAAAGGGATTTTTACGGTATTAAAACAGAAGTTTTGAATGGTTATTATTTAGTTTCAAATATCTTAAATCATTTCGATTTCCACCAGTAGGTTTACCGTATTCCTGTTATTGACATGTGCAATATTTAAACTAGATTGCGTTTTACTGATTTATCTAACGTAAATGGTCACAGTTTTCACCAAGCATATTTGATACGCGGTTTCCAATAACTTTAACGAGATACAGAACATATTCTCGACTAATAGAAATAGCTCGTTACGAGTAAATATTCTAGAAATTGAACGACATCATTTTCTTTAGCGCTTCACATGTTACATTGTATATTTTTTATGCACACATCGCATAATGACTTATAGGTCCACTCGGCTGGGTCTGTCATATGAATGTCTATATTGTTATTTGGCTCACACTAGTGACGTTTGTAATCAAATATCTGATCTGACCTGACCTGAATTGACCTGACCCCGGCTCGCTTCCTCTCAACTTATCTCACCTCATAATAATTTTTCAAGAGCTGAGACATCATATCTATAAAGCTACTTGATGTAAGTGTTCAGAGCTAGTAAAAGCCATTCGCACTAACAAGAGTCTCAAAGATCAATAGATACATTGGGTCGTTGAATAAAATAGTGATTTGAAAAATATTTTGCACATTATTGTAAAAAAATCATCTGATATGTTTTCCTGTTCAAAAGAAATTAAGTATGCCCAAATAAAACATATTATGTCATTTATATCATTAATCACAGGGGCTAAATGCCCGAGAACGTGTTAACATTTAAGCTTACCCACTATGGCTGATTTTAGCAAATGCTTGCCCACTCACCTGTTAAATGATTCCCATTAAGTACCTCACGCAATCTATTAATGAAAATGCCATAGATATGGAACGCATTTCCTTTTTTATTCTGCATAAAGAAAGATCAATGCAGCGGAAATTAAGGGGAAAGCCATGAATTTCTGTGTCGCTGTCTGATTAACAGATAAACGAGATAGTTCGAAAAGATTTTTAGTTCAGTTACTAAGATAAGGATACAGATTACTGAGATAACTTTTCCTAATTTGAGAGTAAAAAACTAAACAAACATTTACTAATAAGTCAAAACTTGGTAAAAAATTATTCCGGTTCATACTGAACGTTGCCAGTTAAAGTTATTAAGTGTACGGAATAATGCACTGATAAAAAAAGTTAACAAAAGCTTTTATGTTCACGCAACCACCCGCCGGTTCGATTCGTGTGTGACTTACGGCAAGGCAGATTTGTTTTCAAAGTCACGTTTATACGTATTGTTCAGTCGAAGAAATAATTGCGAGTAGGCTTTAATTAAGTTCGTGAAAAAATACTTCAACAGTTAATTTTATATAATTAATCAGTCTTACTGAGAAACCTTTTCACGAACTGAGGCAAGGACAACTAGAGTGTTTTCATATTGGCTTATTGCTTAAAAAAAGGTTGTAACATCACTTCATGTTTGCACTATTTCTATTAAAAATACGCAGACTTCCGTATATTGCTTTGAAATCAACAGTCATTATAAGACGATTTGAAATTATACTTCGTTACTGAGATATCAGGATTTGAGATTATACTTCGTTACTGAGATATCAGTTCTGTTTGTATCTGAGATTATACTTCGTTACTGAGATATCAGTTGAGATTATACTTCGTTACTGAGATATCAGTTCTGTTTGTATCTAGTTAGTAGTCTTTTTTCCAACCAAATTAGAAATGCGTGATTATAAGTAATTTATTATAGTGCTTGCATATTATATTCTCAGTAAAAAAAAACTAGTGTATATTCACCGAAAATATTTTTCTGACATGTTTTCCTTCATATCGTGAACTATTTTTGTTTTATTTAGATTGAGCAATTAGAATATGTATCCAGTGGTTTGTTTAAAAAACCAACAACATTTTTTTTGCTTTGATTAGCTTTCAAAGGAGAAAGCATAGATATCTCAGCGTGATAAATATCTCATTACGGAAAAAGTCGTACTCTTATTGATACATATTATCAATTAATTGTAAATAATTATATTCTTCCTTTCATTTTCAACAAATCTATGTACTTCAATCTAAAGCCAATGGCAGACAATTTCTTCGATGTCTTTTTTTCTGTCTCTTGTTTGTATATTAAAAAAAAAAATTTCATAAAAGTATCGTTAAAAAGCTTAATAAATTCTTCGGTGAAAATACATATGCATATAAAATAGATACATGTTCTTAAAAGTACTTCGTATTTACAGCAGAAAAGTCTTAAAAAGAATATCAAATGCTTTTATTAATAAATAATGAGCAATATATGAAGTTAATATAATCACATGTTTTTTCTGAAAAATATATTCTATATTCTTTTATAGCAAAAAAAAATCACAACGAAATACTTATCTAGGATTTGAAAAAATAAGAAGGAATAAATGTAACTGAAGATTTCTACTTTAACGCATCTAAAATTTACGAATTTTGATGCTTCTGTGTAAAAATGTTTTGTTTATATTTATATACCTTGCTATTAAACTGAGTAACTCTGTCTTATTTTTAACTCTTCTTTTTTAAATCTAGTTTTTGTATTAGCTAATCTCACGTTAAGATTGTTGCACCTAACAATAACCTCTTACGTTTCGATATTATTCCAAATGTCACTAGAGAAAACTTGAGCTTTTGTACTAATCAATTCGCAAAATGTCAAAGGTTAACAGATATCGTATTAGATCTGATGTTCTGATATAAGGATAAAATCCTAGATTTAAGTTAGTTATTCATCAAACCGCCTGTTATTGATTCTTTCGTAAGGTTTCCAGAGTTATTATCAAACGACAGATTTTGAAAAAAATCACGACAGTTTGTTGCTGAGCATACGAGCTGCGGAAATTAAAATTTTCTTTTTTTTCCAGGCTTACTGAGTTATATGTCTTAAATCAGAATGTATGAGAATGCGACGGATATCTCCTTTCAATCAATGATTTCAAAACAAAACGTCTCAATAAGAGTACGACTTTTTCCGTAATGAGATATTTATCACGCTGAGATATCAGTGCCTTCTCCTTTGTACTGAAAGCTATTCAAAGCAAAAGGAAAAAATGCTGTTGTTTTTTTAAACAAAACACGTATTTGCCGCATTGTAATAACATTTATGAGAGCTGAAACCATAATTCACTTCACCTGGCCATAATGTTAATGAAATGCACAAACAAGCTGGATACATAGGTGAGTTCCTGTAAAGCTTCTAGACTAGAAACAAATTAGATTTACAATATTTGATTATGTTAAAAATTGGGGAAAATTAATCCTAGCCGAAGGGCTTTTTTTTTTGAAACAATAACCAAAAAATTTTATGAACACCCTTCAGGAGAACAAGCTCTGACAAGACTTCAAATATGTTTGCTTTATGAGATTCTGCACTGCAATGAATTTGTTACCTATGAGGTTCCGTTGTTTAAAACCAGTTGTATTTTAAAATGCCTCATAAGTTTATTTCGTTATTTCGTGCAAATTGCTCCTGACATTACCTTGATATTTAATTTTGCAATCTATGCAGTCATATCCTGACCATTGATCCTGTAGCACTGTCATACGGTCCAAATAACTGAAGCCTAAGTCTTTACAATAGGCTATGCGCTAACATTTAAATATAAGAAAGTTATGTAACTCACTTCTGCTAATATTCTTTTTTATCTGCACCGTTTAAAGGTACTTCGGAAGAGTATACTGACCGCCCTTACATCTTTTATAAGGGTTTTATAAATAAGCCGATGAATCATGACAACATAATAGTTATCCTTTATAAACATTTATCAAAAAATTTTAAATATCATATAACCTGATTATTTCTAAATATTTGTATTATGTAATGGTTTACTTTTCTTAGAATACATAAAAGATGTAATGGAGGTCCCAGTATATTCTTCCGTACGTACCTAAAAGATGTAATGGAGGGTCCAGCATACTCTTCCGTACATACCCTAAAAGATGTTATGGAAGGCCCAGTATACTCTTCCGTACATACCTTAAAAGATGTAATGGAGGGTCCAGAATACTCTTCCGTACATACCCTAAAAGATGTAATGGAGGGCCCAGTATATTCTTCTGGACATACCTAAAACCTGTAATGGAGGGCCCAGTATACTCTTCCGTGCATACCTTAAAGATGTAATGGAGGGTCCAGAATAGTCTTCCGTACATACCTTAAAGATGTAATAGAAGGTCCAGAATACTCTTCCGCCGTACATACCTAAAAGATGTAATGGAGGTCCCAGTATTCTCTTCCGTACATACCTTAAAGATTTAATGGAGGGTCCAGAATACTCTTCCGTACATACTTAAAAGATGTAATTGAAGGCCCAGTGTTCTCTTCCGTACATACCTTAAAGATGTAATGGAGGGCCCAGTATACTCTTCCGTGCATACCCTAAAAGATGTAATGGAGGGTCCAGAATACTCTTCCGTACATACCCTAAAAGATGTAATGGAGGGTCCAGAATACTCTTCCGTACATATCCTAAAAGGTGTAATGGAGGGTCCAGAATACATGTACTCTTCCGTACATACCCTAAAAGATGTAATGAAGTGCCCAGTGTACTCTTCTGGACATATCTAAAAGGTGTAATGGAGGGCGAAGTATACTCCTTCGCACATACCTAAAAGATGTAATGGAGGGTCCAGAAAACTCTTCCGTACATACCCTAAAAGATGTAATGGAGGGCCCAGTATACTCTTCCGTGCATACCCTAAAAGATGTAATGGAGGGTCCAGAATACTCTTCCGTACATACCCTAAAAGGTGTAATGGAGGGTCCAGAATACATGTACTTTTCCGTACATACCTAAAAGATGTAATGAAGTGCCCAGTATACTCTTCTGGACATACCTAAAAGGTGTAATTGAGGGCGAAGTATACTCCTCCGCACATACCTAAAAGATGTAATGGAGGGTCCAGAATACTCTTCCGTTCATACCCTAAAAGATGTAATGGAGGGCCCAGTATACTCTTCCGTGCATACCCTAAAAGATGTAATGGAGGGTCCAGAATACTCTTCCGTACATACCCTAAAAGATGTAATGGAGGGTCCAGAATACTCTTCCGTACATATCCTAAAAGGTGTAATGGAGGGTCCAGAATACATGTACTCTTCCGTACATACCCTAAAAGATGTAATGAAGTGCCCAGTGTACTCTTCTGGACATATCTAAAAGGTGTAATGGAGGGCGAAGTATACTCCTTCGCACATACCTAAAAGATGTAATGGAGGGTCCAGAAAACTCTTCCGTACATACCCTAAAAGATGTAATGGAGGGCCCAGTATACTCTTCCGTGCATACCCTAAAAGATGTAATGGAGGGTCCAGAATACTCTTCCGTACATACCCTAAAAGGTGTAATGGAGGGTCCAGAATACATGTACTTTTCCGTACATACCTAAAAGATGTAATGAAGTGCCCAGTATACTCTTCTGGACATACCTAAAAGGTGTAATGGAGGGCGAAGTATACTCCTTCGCACATACCTAAAAGATGTAATGGAGGGTCCAGAAAACTCTTCCGTACATACCCTAAAAGATGTAATGGAGGGCCCAGTATACTCTTCCGTGCATACCCTAAAAGATGTAATGGAGGGTCCAGAATACTCTTCCGTACATACCCTAAAAGATGTAATGGAGGGCCCAGTATACTCTTCCGTGCATACCCTAAAAGATGTAATGGAGGGTCCAGAATACTCTTCCGTACATACCCTAAAAGGTGTAATGGAGGGTCCAGAATACATGTACTTTTCCGTACATACCTAAAAGATGTAATGAAGTGCCCAGTATACTCTTCTGGACATACCTAAAAGGTGTAATTGAGGGCGAAGTATACTCCTCCGCACATACCTAAAAGATGTAATGGAGGGTCCAGAATACTCTTCCGTTCATACCCTAAAAGATGTAATGGAGGGCCCAGTATACTCTTCCGTACATACCTTAAAGATGTAATGGAGGGCCCAGTATACTCTTCCGTACATTCCATAAAGTTTACTGATAATATACTGTAAATGTATTTTATTCGCTCATTTTCTTTAAAACATAAAATAACTGATCATCTAAAGACGAACATATTTTCAGAAAGTTTCCTTGTGACATATAGCAACCAAGTAAGTATGCTTAATGAATATCCATCCAAAAAATAGTGCTACAACAACTCTACGTAAAGACTTACATTAGCGCATTCAGTTTGCTTGTTGCACTTAGAATTTACAACTGGCACCTTGACATCGGGTAATATTTTATCTATTACCATGCATATTTACATGATCTTGGAGATGGAATACTCGAAACTTTAGGTTAAGAGCTTTTTTTTCTTTTCTTATGTGAACACATTTTAAGTATTTTAAGCGTTCTGCAAGGTGTATATGACAAGTTACCCTCCCGCCTTTGCCATGTATTAAAGGATTGGACACAAATTACTTGTTTTGTTGATATGTTTTGACTAAAAAGGCATCTAATTTACTTCAAATTAAGAAACAAACATATAAAAGGCTAGTTCATAGTGGGAGTTGTAAAAGAACTTAATTGTGCTAATTTAACAATACTTACAGAAAGTCTGGCGAAGACGCGTGACGCAGTTAATTAGAGTCTATCAGTTTCGAGAAGTTTGGATTATTCATTAGTTTTTTTTTATATATATTGGTCTGATTTAAGGATGATTAGTTCAATGACTGTAGAAACCAATCCATCATATTAATTATTCGGGCAATCTTCCACAGCCTTTGAAGGCCTTTCGTATGACATGTATGGTAATAATTGTCGCTAATCATAAGAGAATTCATTTTAGGACAAATTTTAAATTAAGACTGTAATTTCTTTTTCGAACATTTGGTTATCATATCATGTTTAAAAACATTAATAAACAGAGAGAAAACTATGCTTTAGATTATCATACAATAGTATACAAAATAGAAGAGCTAATTTCCTAGTAATTCTTTAAGAATGAAAATGAACGAAATGTTCTACAGTTTATTAAGTTTTACATGTTTTGTTTCTGAAAAGGCCATTTTTATATGGATTTGATACTTAATGCCAAGAAAACATTTTAAGTTCATCAGGTAAACTGAATGATGTGTGTCTAAAGGCATCTCTAGCCGAAACCGATGGCGAATTCGAGACAGAATGCCGATATATGAATGAAACTGAAACTGTTTTTTTTAATTAAACCCCTATTTCTATATACATATTCAATGGCGTTGTACAATAGAATAATAAAAGTATGTACATATAGATAGAAAATCACATATGCATGGCAAATGAACTACATAAAAAAATAAGTCAGAGAAATCAGCCGTGTAAAATATATTTAGAGTATTAAAAACTTAAAAAGTAATAAAAAATAATAATAAAAGAAAATTTAAAAGAAAATAAAAATTAATGGTTATTTTAGTAAAAATTTTAACACATTTCCACATCTCGATCAGTTTACAGTCCAATCACAATCTTAAAACAATGCGTAAAAATCTCTAAAATAGTAGGTTTTGACATGTTTCTTGAACATGTCCAAAGTCGAAGACTGTCTTATATACAGAGGCAATTTATTCCAGAGAGTTGGACCAGCGGTACTAAAACTTCTGTCGTTAAATGTTTTCCTTTTGTTAAAGGGAACAGCAAAACAAAAATCCATATTATCAACAGATCTGAGATTTGGCTTTTTAAGACATGTTTGTGTAACAGTTCTGTTAGATAAACCGGAGCATTGCCCACGAAACAGTTATACATTGTACATAGTATTTTAAAATTGATTCTAGCTTTAATTGGTAACCAACGCAGTTCAAACAAAGAGTCTTTGGAACTATCATATTTTCCGCGTTGCAAAACAAGTTTAGCGCACATATTCTTAATACGCTGTGATTTCTGTAACTCACTTTCTGAAATGCCAAACAATATAGAATTGCAATAATCCAAGTGTGAGATTACTAGCGACAATACTAGGATTTTTGTAGCGTCCTGAGTCAGATATTTGCGAATGCTCTTTATTCTCAAATAATTTAACATGGCAGTTCTACACTTGGTCTTAACATGTGTTGAGAATCTTAGGCCCTCGTCTAAGTAGGCACCTAAGTATCTTATGACACTGACATTTTGAATTTTATCACCGGCGATATCAATTTCTTTAATTGAACATTTACCAAGTTGGGCTTTACTACCAAACATAATGTATTCTGTCTTAGTGGTGTTCATTTTAAGTTTATTGGCATTCATCCAGTCATTGATGATTACAGCACTGTATTCAAGTTGCTTTATAGCGTTATGTTCATTGGTCACTGAAGCTGTTCGAAAGCGTTGACTATCAATGTGGTCATCAGCAAAGCCGTACACAGATATGGTTGGTGGTATCACATCAAATAGGGTTCCCGCATATGTGAGATAGGGCCACGGACCAAGACAGCTCCCCTGAGGTACACTACTTTCCAGCAATCGTGGAGTCGATTTAGTAGAATTAACACTGACGCGACAAATACGAGGTCGCAGGTACGAGTCCACCCATGCTAACACGGTACCATTTACTCCGTACTGACTGTGTAACACGTCGAGTAGAATGCGAATGCTGTGGTCCACGGTGTCGAAGGCTGCACTTAGATCTATTGCAATTAAAGCTGTCACCTCTTGCTTCTCCATACCATCTAGAAGATCATTGACAAGTCTGAGTAAAGCAGTCTCACATGAATGATGACGTCTGTATGCTGACTGATTTTTGGGTAACAAATTGTGGGTATCGACATGGTTATTTAGTCTGAAGAGCGCAGCCTTTTCTATCAATTTTGAAAGAAACGATAAGTTACTAACAGGCCTGTAGTTTGACAATTGTAATTCTAAACCAGACTTCTTAAGAAGGGGTCTAACGATCGCCTGTTTCCAGTGTGTTGAAAATACGCCTTTAGACAAAGATAGATTGACCAGTTTGGTAATGGTTGGCAGAAGCTCATCAAGATATGACTTTAATATATGTGTGGGTAATAAGTCTAGCTCACACGATTTGGTATTTAGTTCACTAATAAGACGCTTCACCTGTGTTTCTGTAAGATCCTCAAAATTTTCTAAAGGTTGAACTTGTTTGACATTTGGAATGAAGCTTGGAAAATCCTGAAGTGATTTAAGAATTTTAGCTATTTTGTCCATGAAAAAGTCTGCAAACATCTCTGCTAGCTCACCGTCATTTGTAGACTGTGGCATAAGATTTTCAGCTTTAGTATCAGTTAATTCCGAAATTACACCATACAGTTTTTTTGAATCACCTTTGGCATTTAGAATTTTATCACTTATAACAAGTTTTTTCTCAGAATCAATTTCTTTACAGTATCTATTTCGTGCTTCTTTAAATTTCTTGTTCTGGCTCTTTGTACTCTCTCCAAATTCTCTCTTTTTTCCGGACAATACGCTTAGATTCCAATATTGACTCATTGAACCAAGGTTTTTGAGTTCTGCATATCCTAGTTTGTTCCTTTGTTGGAACATGTTTGTCGATAACTGACTGGATTTCTGATTCAAACAAGTTTACAAAAGTATTGACATCTTCACTATCAACTGAAATCTTCGTCAAATCATCACATATATGAATGTGTATCTATAGGCATCTCTAGAAGAACCCGATGACTAATTCGAGACAGTATGCCGATATATGGATGTGTGTCTATAGGCATCTCTAGCCGAACCCTATGACGAAATCGAGACAGTATGTCGATATATGAATGTGTGTTTATAGGCATTTCTAGCCGAACCCGATGACGAATTCGAGACAGTATGCCGATATATGAATGTGTGACTGTAGGCATTTCTAGCCGAACCCGATGACAAACTCGAGACAGTATGCCGATATATGAATGGATGATGACTTATAATTTACTTTTGCAAGATAAAACCAGATTATTTTCATCAGTCTTTATCAAGCTGTAACAACTATATAGGAATAGGTTTCTAGAGAAAAGGAGAGATATCACGAGTCGAATTGCGATAAAAACTTGGTACAAGGGACATAGCTAAGTCCCTTTCTTACCTTTCTTATAAAACGAAATTGTAGAACTGTAGTTATAACTAAAAAAGGAAAATTATTTCAATATCTTCTGAAACGAAAACAATTGTTAATGAAAAATTTGAACATAAAAAAGAAATCGTTAACAAGTATAATTGATTTCAGATGGCTTTTTGAGTTATTTTAAGAACTATCATAACTTTCTTTACATTAAATTATTAAAATCGACATTAAAAAAATGCTGGGCAAAACATATGAATAAAATATTAAAAGACAATATCAATGATCAACTGTCGATTATTTGTGGGTTTTTTTTTTGAACGAATGTAATTTTTTCAGCTAAGCAAATGAAGACATTCTTCATTCTGTAATTGCTAGCGACAAACTTGTAGCTGAAAACAGCTCGAAAAACGACTGAGTCAACTGAACAACATTTGATTGCCTGAATAAGCTTTTTTCTATATCCTATTAAACTTTTTTTCAACATCTGTCTCCATATATCCGGAAATTCTGTCGGGCGAAACAACAATCTCTAGGACTCCGGCGTTTTTGTTTTTTGTTGTTGTTTCTTTCGTGGAGTTTTTGTTTTCTATGGAAACAGATCATGTTTAAGACTAGCATAAATCGTTTGCAAAGTTAAAGATTTGATTTCCTAAAAGTAATTTAAGAAGCATCAACAAAACTTTGAGTTTAAAGACAGGAAAAAATGATGATGTGCTCTAAGAACGATAAAGATCATCAATTAAGTAATAATGTAATTACTGAGTCTCAGTATGACTTATGTCACAAGTTATTTACACAAAAAATAGTTTCAACATTTCAAGTGCGAAGTAATTATTGAAAAACATAACATGTATTCTAAAATAAAACAATATCTTGTCTCTTAAGCTCATTATATATCACGGATAAAACCAAAACAAGTGCAATGTTGGAATGAACATATATGGCAAATGGAAGACGATATATCTTATGAAAAACCTGAAGCTAACATGGAAAACAGTATTCATACTATTACCAAAGCTAGTGACATAACGCTTGACAATTTAGAAAGTCAAATGCCTTGAAGATTTGGTTCAGGGAAAATTGTTATAAAGTTCAATAGAGACTCGCTTAATAGCACTTTTCCTGAACTTGTTAATTAAAAAGTATATATTTATACGAAATTTTAATCTGTGTCAGATACAAATGTTTTATGTGAATTATATCAGTATGAAGTAAGCACTATTTAGAGCTTTGTGAATAATTTCTGAATGAAATAAAAAAAATCTACAGTGATCTGTAGACATTTCCTTATGAGAAATAAAGCAATACAGTTTCTCATCAGATTGGGAAACAAGTAATTTTCGTAGTTTATCTTCGAATAAGGCTATTCAGATAAAATTATAAATCTACCGAACGTGACACTATTGCCATTATCTACTTTTTTCAAAGTGAACTGTAGTAGCAGTCTTTTTGTTACCTGACTATTGACGTGGACCAGCTAACAATACCCTTGTTTATCACTTCGTGCCCAATAACGATGCCTTTTCGCAAAGCAGTTAATCGTTTTTTTTTTTTTTTGTTTTTTTTTGTTTTTTTTTTTACAAATTAAAGACAATGAAAATTTTGCACCATTAACATAATATGGCTATTTCAACAACAAAAAATTAATTTAATAGATATCTGTTTTATAAATGAGGAACTGTCGAAATTTTCTTATTTCAGAGAGAAAACACGTCGTTAATACTATTTATATACTTAAAATTCATAGTAATATTCAAAATGACCTAGAACCATGACGGTTAAGACGCATGATAAAAACACAGTAAAAGTTCGGAAATTATGTACATTAGAAATAACAAGGAGATCGTTTACTTTTAAGGAGAATATAAATAAAAAAGTACCAGTATAGCTTTAAATCATTTTTTAACACAGACATTCTAAAATTCAATTTTGACAGTGACATTCAAAAATTTATTTTTTGACAGTGACATTCTAAAATTCAATTTGACAGTGACATTCTAACATTTATTTTTGAAAAAGATTTCAAACGTATTCAACTTGCTCAGTGGGAGTAAAAATTGCAGTGAATATATCCGTAAGTAAAAAGATTGGTAACGGTTTGTTTTTAAAGTGCACTGTATATGCAGCAATGCTCATTGAATATTTGAACATTTCAGAGTCATTGACCACTGACATAACTTTATGTTTGTGACAAGGACTCACTTTTCTGACTCATCGATTCTTACATTACTTTACTGGTTTTGGATTACATTGTCGTCAAAATTTACACTTTCATGAATTCACAATTCAATCAGTTTTGATGAAGAAAGTAAAACGATAAAATCTTGAAATAGATATGTATGGTTCGAACTACAGTGGCGATATACAGGAACAGATTAATAGGTGAACATTATCATGTAATTAGCTCAAGCGGCTATCTTACTTTCAGATTTTTTAATCATATTCACTAATACTGAAACATTTTTACAATTTACTGAGTAACCTTTTCCTATCAAAGTGATTTCTAGGCCATAAAAAATACACTTAAAGATCTCGTACTGAAAACTACTTTCGTTTTCCTTTTATTTTCAAGTGCCCGGAGGTCTAAAAGTCTATGAAAGTGCATTGCTTTTAGTACAATTGTTTATAACGACATGTTCAATGATATCTTTTTGTCTCCTAGACGTCAATCAATACCCATGTAAAAATAGAAAACGTCGGTATGAAATATTAACAATTGATAATGATGTTTACAAGGAGAAGCAGTCACTTCCCACCGGCGTTAAAGAGTTTGTTCGTTATAGCACAACGCTAAATCGTGGTGAATGAGACTCCTACAATTACATCGATCGTCAATATACGCAAATTTAAATATTTTCAATCTAAATACTGCATATAACATAACAACGAACAAACTTAATCCTTTCAAGTTAACAGCAAAATAAATATTATACGACTGCTTCACCTGCAACGCAAACAATACAGATAAAAGAGTTATGAAAATTGTCACCATATCGTAAATTCTGCTTATCTGACTTGTTAATTAGATTTCTGGTGCTTGAAACAAATTAATGTTATTGCTATTGCTGTATACGCAGTAATTAACTATCTGGCCACCAATGGTGTGAAAATGAAACATTTAGAAAGCATATATCTATTAGCTATCGCTGTTTATTTCAAGTATTTGCCGAGGATTACAAGACAAATGTACCTGTAGTTCACATTAAATGTACTTAATTCATCAGTTCTATAGCACGTCTCTATTATTTCAGTGATGGCCTAAGATAAATTTTGAACCCAAGAGAAAATCGAAGCAGCAATTATTTTTCCAATGTTATGACGGGTTATGAGTACCTTTATTTTACAACAATGGGCGTGCATTTTAGTTGTTTCTTTAATGTTTGATCTTAGCTATAAATACCCAGAACCTTGGGGGAAATTCAGTCTGCTCGTAGAGTAAAGGAAGCTTTCTTAAACTGAAATTTTAATTGAACTGCGTAAAATTCTCATTGTTTGAATATAAGATTAAATAAAGATGGTTGGACTCAGACTTTTGCCTGTTTACACTTTCTCTGGTTCACACTGATCACTATTCTATAATGATCCATACCACTAAAGAACTTGTCATTAAGCAGTTTTAAGATGATGAATTTTAATTTGCTTTTCAGAGCTAAAATCATTAAAACTTACTTTCATATTCTTTGCAAGTACTACGAATGCCAAACAGGACACCTGAATATGCAACTAATTTCTGAACACAATTGTAAATAGGCGGTAAATTTACATCTTTGAACTGATTTTACTCTGTTACCACTGAGGAAACTTCAAAGCTTATTTTAAGTAAACATTGAAGCTAAAAAAACTGGTCATAATACAGTTTTGAAATATTTCAGGTTTACATTTTATATGCTGAAGCAGTAAAAAAACATATAGGCACATTAGAGGAGAAAACAAATAAAATAAAATACATACATATTCTATGTAACAGGTCGCATGTCTTAAGATGGCACAGAAGACGGATCAGAAAGTTTGGAAAATTGAGCTCGAGCAGGAAGTCAGCCATTGTGTTCGTTATTATCATTGATGCTGATAGAAATTTAACTTCTAGACACCATAAGTATAATTGGAATTTTGTTAGAACTGTGTATAGTACAATGGCATAAGCAAGTAAGTCCGTCGGAAGGCAAACATTTACTTCTTCCAAGAACACAGGGCCATGGATCCTTTTCTGGAACCACAAATTGCATCAGAGAATTGTGATGGGACGGTATGTTCTGCCATAAAATGTCAGAGCATGACATAAAATTGTTTTTCAGAAACACAGCAAATTGACTGTTTAATTGGAATATCTCATAAAATAATTATTTTTAATATCTTTATTGAACAAGATAGTTCAACTTAAAAAATAAGTAACTAATTTAAGTCCGCTAATATGACAAGCCAAAAGAAAGACCTTTTACCGAAACGGTCTTAATAACGGAGCCTATTTGTTCTAAATTTTAGTCATTAACTCTTTCTAACTCTTGCTTATTTTCGCGTGATATTGAAATAATAACGTTGGAATGGCGGGACTTTACTATATACAGTAAGGCGCTAAGGCGAGAGAGGCCGTCTAGAGATGCAAGTTTGGTTCACTAAAATAATGCTACTGTGGTTGCAAGGCCGTTAAATATCACCTATGTTTGCCAATTCTCGCCTGTAAGTACACCAAGGTTGTTTCCCTTGGTGCACAAGAAACAGGTAGAATGAGAATGATAGAGATACATAATAATATATACATACATACTATACTGGGAAATTAGCAACTTGCTCTCAGAGATGTCGCAATACGTCAGGTATAATATTTCGAAATCGGTTAACTGAAAGGTTAAATCCTTAGAAATGAAAACATAATGTTATATGTCATTGATGTGCCCTCAATTTGTATTACATTCTGTAAACTTTATATTAACTCTTAGGCGTACAATCGACATTTTAAATGAGACTTTATGAATCTAACCTGTAGGCAAATAAAGAGAATGTGAAAAAACTGATAAAATGCTTTATTTTCTCTGAATCGAAAACAATTTTAACAAAGTTGAACATTGACAACAATGAAATGCAAAATGAATCGAAATATGAGCTTGAACAGTAAATTCCGCAATTAACGTGAACGTGTTCTGATTTTCCTGATCCTCATTTTTCTCGTTGCAAAAACACGTTGTAAATATTGGTTACTGGTTCATGGTCTCTTTGCTGCTCAATATCATTTAGGCGTTATTTTTACCATTAGCAACTGGAAGGGACTGTGCCCTCCAGTTAATTCAAATTGAAAATAATACTATCGAAACTGACCATATATCAAAATAAAATCTGCGCTGTAATCAGAATACAGTGTTTTAATTAATACATTGTTTTGAATATTCCACAAATGTTCATTCTAGATATATTAATACAAAATTGCTTTCCAAAGAGAACTTAGTTGTCATAGAGAAAGACTTAACACGTTGAACAATGCATAAGAATACGCTAGGGTGAGGTAAAGTATGGCATTAGCCTACTCTAGTCACATGTACATGACATATAAAAGAGATCAGTGGCCGAACGTAATGATTTACGGCTGGCATAATGGCATGTGAATAACGCTCCCATCTATACATAAAAACGTTAAACTATTATAAACTTCCTTCGTTCTATTCAGCATTCAGATACAAATGACTGCAAATTGTCACCATATGTGTCGCAGAAGGAAGGTTTACTGAATAGAAAATGTTTCGTCATTCATTATCACGCCAAGTTTTTTTTTTACTTGCTTTATTAACCATCATATGTTTCCTTGATAAAAGATTAAAACTAACTAATTTGATGAAATTATTTTGTTGGTTGCAGCTACGCAAAAACTGTAAATTTTATTGTGAAACCTGACACTGTGGAACTATGGAAAACTTGTACTTATATGCCATTTACAGGCTATTTACTGACCTACTTATATGATTTTAGTCATAATAAAATAATAGTAACATTTAAATGAAAACTATGAAAGAAATTGTTGCTTGACTTAGTATTTCTTACAAAATCTATGACATATCTTATTCGTGTGTCTGATGCTTGTAGAGATGCCAAAAAAGGTTTTTTTCAGGACCTTGGAATCTGTATTGCATGTACAAACATGTTAAAAAACATATTGTCTAGCGCTGGTATTTTCACCTTTATGTATATTTTGTTTTTGCCATACTCTGTTGTTGTTTTTAGGGATATTTTGTCAGTAACCATGAAACTTGAAACTTATAAATTCACATATTCACTGAAAATTATTTACTTACCATAAATCATCTAAAAGAGTGTGATTTTCTTAATTCAACATTGTCAAGAAACTCATGATCACTGGTACTACTTCATATTTTAGCGTGTGATTGAAAGAATATTTCAAGCGTAAATAAAGCGTCAAATTTTGTTTTAAGACCAACTGTTTACATGAAGCTAAAATATCCCGTTGTGTTTTGTTATACATAAAACAATGCCAACGTAGATGAGAATATCTGAATATAAATTTATTTGCACGTGTTACTCATTTTAATTGATTATATTTATCAGGTATCCAGACATTGCTGTAACAGTCCCTGTAAGTGAAGAAAGAGTTTAAAAAATCTTGTAATTAGCTGATGATATTGTTAAAAATGTCTTCCTCCATTCCGTCGTTCCATAATCAATGCTTTTAATTCTCACTTAAACATTACTTCATTTCCATGATCACTTCTCACAAGCTCATTACGCCAATAACTTCCATTATCCTCGCCCGCTACTCTAACTATAATCAGCAAGAGTGTTTCTAGTTTTGTTGTAATTTTAGGGTAGCAAGTACATGTAAGATTATTTAATATAATAACTCTTAGAATTTATTGTTAAAATTCATAAAAGGGAAACATATAGGGTCAGCTGAACTTATTTCACCTTTGGTTAAACTCTGCCTTGAATTTGATTTGCCTTGAGAACAAAGGAGTAACATGTACCACCAAATCATGACTAGCACGCTACACCTGTAGCATTGTAGGATGGTCTGTAGGCTAAAATTTGATATATTATGCTACACTAATCATGGTATACACCTTATTTGGAAGAAAGGGTATATAAACCGGAGCAAACGGGTATTTGCGAGTCTTTCTTTCCAGACAGTTTGCTAACAAGGGTCTTTTACTAGTGTTTCACAGAAATATTTCCATAAAAGTGTATTTAACACAGCGTGTAGTCAGTGTTGAGCTTAGTGCGAGAGAATAACATCATTGGACTAATAATTGTGAAAAATACATTTGAACTTTTGTAGAATTAAATAAGTAAAATGAACATTTATAATTTATGGCTCATTTCGCTAAGTTGGGTCTTCGGATCTTCCTTCTTTAAATGGCAATCAAATGACACTGTATATTGGTGAAACTACATCACCAATGGCCACGCTAATGCATACATCACAACCAAGTTTTCTCCCCAAAACTATTAGAACACAGGCGGAATGTTTAGCAAAGTCCTTCTCCATCACAGTAAATTCAATTATGTAGTCCTTTTTAACATATCACTTTCCATAAAGAAATACATGTACAAGATGTATTTAGTTTAGAATGTAAGAGGCAATGCTAACAAAAAAGGCATCTGAGTACAAGCGTTGCTTACCGACAAGAATACCGGTAGATTAAACTATGTGCTCTGTTGAAGATAAAGTAAGGTTTGCAAGTTTCACCGAATTAACTCTGAAGTTCTGAACTATAATTATAAATCTTAGCGTTCGTCGGCTTTTCTCAATTGTAAGCCGAACAGCTGCTGCGTCAAACTGATGAATTTAGCGCCCGTTTTCAGTATATTTATTTTACAAATCCTCCAGACACATACATGCACCAGTGATTCAACGGAAAAAAGGACATAATGTTTCACCACAGTCTTTTCGTTCAAACATTCAAAATAACATCCGAATTGTGAAAGGTTTAGGTATGGAAGGAAACCTATTCGGGCCACGTAAAATATCGCCTGTTAGACAGGCGAGATTTTAAAAAATCACTTATCTCGACCTTCAGGTGAACATATTTACTAAGCGAACAATTGAAACCTCGAGAAGAAATAAAGGCAAAATTTAACATTTTAATTTTCGTATGTCATTTTAATCCTCGCAAGACTCGAAATAAAATATTGTCTCGTGTTATAGCCTTACCTGTAAAACGTGGTATTTTAAATGGTCTAAACGGGATTCCGTAGTTTGGTTATGTTAAATAATTGTAAGTGTGTGCGTTCAAAATCAAAAGATTTCATTTACTCAACATGCCCAAAAATCTCGAAAAATATGAGGGCCTTGGATTTGGTTGTTCTTGAGACATTGATCGCAAACCGTTTGAAAATGCTCCTATGAGCTAGATTATTGACTATTGAGCCATTCAGTAGCATTCATCTACTCATAATGCCAAATCTACATACAAAATATAGAATCCTTAATGGCATGCACTCTCACGTTAGTATTATTATAATTACAATACATACGAGTACTTATATTTTAGGAAACTGTTGTTGCGGGTTGATGTACAAACTGTCTGATATTTTTCTGCAATGGGGACGAATCGAACGTTTTAAGCTATGTCATTTTTGCGATTGGTCTATCGTCTGTCGTGCGTGTTCTGTCGTCCGTCGTCGTCAACATTTTAGCTTGTGTTCACTCTAATAGCCACATGTTGAATTCAGCATTCACTGCTCCGAATCTTTGTTCTGAAATTCTTCAGAAGAGTTCGGAAATGTGTCATGTTGGTACTAAAAATTCATAAAATATTCAACATATGATTCCTCTTAAGAGTCTGAAACTCGAAAACTAAGGCACAAATCGTATGCAAACATTATGAACTTTCTAGAAGCTAGAAGCCACATATTTGACCCAATCTTCATGAAACTTTTTCAGAATGTGTGCCCTGACGATTTCTAAGACGAGTTTCGAATTGGGTTACATTGTCTCTAAAAGAAGCAGTGGAAAACTTAAGATCTTTCTAGAGGATACATTGTTTGCCCAAACTATTAAAACTTGGAATGTCTTGATGATTTCATCGATGAGTTTGAAATTCAGCTATGTAGTGTCAAAGACAAGGCTAGCTACCTGCTCAGATCAGTAGAAACTATGTGAAGATGTTAGATGCCAACTTTTTCCCAAATTAGGTTACCCTTAGTCGGATTTATTGTCTTTGATCACTTGTTACGTTGTCTGAATAAAAGTTGTTTGACAAATTATAGTTAACCTTATTTTTTCAATAAGGACAGTGGAAGATAAGTGAGCGATTAAGGGTCATCATGACCCTCTGATATTACTTTTAATTTACCTGGAAAATGCCTTTAACTCAGTCAACGTAATTAAATGGGAGTGGTAAGTCATGGAAATGCGAGTAAATCAACCTGTCCACTGATTCAGTAGTTTTCGGCATTTCTTCAATACATTGTACCACATTACTATATAGATAAAACTTGTTTTTGTTTTCAAAGAAAAAACAGAAATGAATAAAAACTCTGTTCTTTATCTTCCGTTAAAACTGTTGCAAAGCATGTTAATATAGTTTTCATATAGAAACATATTATAAATATATATTTTGTAATTCATCGATTCTTAATAAAAAGTCACATGGCGCTTAATTAATGTCTGCAGAAACTTAGACAAACATTACAAATTTAGCTAAAGTGTCCCAGAGACGGACTTCTTAATAGGACCTGCATCTTGAGTTCGGCAAAGTTTACAAAAAAATATCGTGTACAATGTTTTTTATGTCTCAAAATGAAATGAAACGCACCAGTTTTTACATCGTTCAATAAGCGTATATACTTAGAGTGTAATGTTTGCTAACTAAATCAATCCAAGTGATTTATAAAGGTTTTATGCATCATTCTCTCAGAAAGCTCACACCCACGATAATATCAATTGGTGACTTATACATGTTAAGCAATGTCTTAATAAGTATCGGAAAATAAACATGTTGTTTTATTCGATTCAAGGCGCCTATTGTGTAGACTAAGGAAAGGCCTGTTTGTAGTGCATTATGTTTATTTATAAAGCTAGTTTAATCAAACGTCAAAGTGAGACATGCCAGAAGTGTCTGTGCAACAATTTGGTAAGATATTCAGACCTTACAATAAAATATGTTACATAGTAACAACACAACGGTAACATTTTGTGACGTTAATGAACTGCGTCTGAAAACTATCACAGTGTAAGATGAAAGACTGGTCTGGGAAAGTTTTGCCAAAAGAGTATTCGGATTCGAGTTTTCACTGTGTGCCATGTTAATAGAGAATTTAATTTTTAGCCTTAAGAGGTACGTTTCTGTATAATTTTAAATCTTTGATTTATTGTAAATCCGCTCTATTCGTGTCAGTAAGTACATGGGTTTTACAACTGGATAAGTTCAGACCGAAAACATTATTACCCGTGCACGTTGTAAAAGTAGTTATGTACATCATCATAAGAGCAGTAATTATACGAAAAGCACGTCATGGTAGCAAAAAGTTCCTCTTGTTTAAGGTTTATGTGAATATTGTAGTATGTATAAATATGTACCATAAGTTTTCGAAAAGACTAGATAAAACAGATTTCAAGTTGCAGTGCTGAAATCAGAATAGACGATACAAATATTTCGAGCACTTTCAACCGAGGGTTAGAAATGCGTACTTGCATAAGTGACCTTTTATTTTTGTTTCAGATTTAGATTTATATCAGTTTGATGTGTAGCATCTGTATGCGAAAGTTGCATGTAAAAAAAAAAAATAAAAAAAAAAAACGTTATGCATCGCTTTTCCCCGGATATTGCTTGGTGGTCATAGTTTGAACTGAGTGTAATCCTGAATGAATCAAAACTGTTAGAACAAGAAAATCAGCATTTACATATATTATGCTCGAAACAACAATTTTATTTCTATCGCAATTATCCTCCCTGTGAAAAACTGCAAATGCTGATAACATCGTGAAAATTACATTTCTAGCCTGACAACGTTCTAAAATATAATTATTTAATGGCAGTTTCTGACTTCTGAGTTAGTTGGAAGTAACAACATAATTAGAATAACAACAAAACAGAAGAACCTTTGTCAGAATATAAACCGGAGGGTAGAGCTGTAAACTTCATATCTATAAACATAACATAAGCTTGACACCTTTGAATGTTACTAACCTTGGGCATTTAACGATGAGTTTGATTTCTCATTAATTATATAAATTACCTTCATAATACAGGTGTCTTGGTTAAGCAGTTTTGGGCAGTTTAATAAGTTTCACACACACACACACGCACACACGCACACGCACACACACACACAGCTGACTTTGTCAAACATATCAGGGAAAAGAGATCTATAGCTACAAACATCAAATATATATATGCATGCTTTATTTTTATGAATTAAAATAAGATGCGGGTGTTTATCAAAATAGTGGTAGTTACGACTTTTTTAACTAGAAATTTGTTGATTTTACGTCGAAGAAGTGTTCTGAGAATTGAACGATTATCACTTAAAGGGTAATGTTAAAGAAATGTCGTATTATAAAAATAAAATGGTTAGCACAAATTTAACATTGCGAGGTACTTGGAAGCGAAACTTGGCTTTTGTGAGAAGTGAATTTTAAATCCTTTACATTTTGAAAGCATTATTTTTGTGCGTTTATAATTATGGCCGGGGCCGACTTCCCTTATGGCATTTACAGCAAAGTTGCAGTTTCTTTTACTATATAAAATACATGTAAAACCCCGCCTTACCGCCACTCCGGTATTACGGACGACCACAAATTTTGATGAAAAAATATTTCCTAATCTGACCAAACAACATCGTCGGTGACCCCCGGTACATATTCCGCACAACTACATAATGTACCGTGGGATAATTGACTGCAGATTATTCGTTTTCATGAATATTTATTAGCAATGGGAAGTAACTCCTCGTCGAATGAGATTCCGCAATACAAATAGATACTCTTCAGTGTGAAGAGTATGAATAATGACAAGTTACTTAAAATAGACGTATTTCCCACGTATTAAACATGGGCGCGAATTATAACGAGTACTTTCATTGGCTGAGATTGCGCAAGGGAAATCTTTCGGAAACCAATGAAAGTAGGTAATGAATTATTCATGAGTACGAAATATCAATTGTCCCACGGTAGATAAATAGAGTGAAACGGAATGGATCGAACGGGATTTCCGACGATGACCAAACAATGGATTATCATTTACAAGATGTAAGTCTGTTACAATAAGCGTATTGTCATTGGCGGCGACAATTAAAAATGTGTATTCGTATGATTTTAAAGTTAACATACCTTACAATGTCATTCTAAAATTTGATTTGCGGCGTTTCATGCAATTTTGATAGAGTGTTAGGAAGAAATATTATTGGATTGAAAAATAACGCAATATGATTTCATCTGTAATCAGTTCTTTCTTCAACACACATATGCGTACACACAAACATGATCACAGTGTGAAGTACTCATTTATTTGGAAATTATTCTTTATTTCGTTAACAAGACTAGAAAATGAAAAATATATCTGTATACTGTATATAGCTTTTATAGAAGTAGAAATTGTTAAAATACTTCAGAGCTTTCAGCATCTATCTGTGATTGTATAAAGAACCATGTACAACAACAACAACAATCTTTTATATTTGGTAATCGAACTGTTATAGAAAAAAACCAGACACATACACAGATATATACATGTCTCTAAAGAAAACAATTCAACATTGCTGTGGTGATAGTGAATATGTTTTTGTTTCAAATGCAAATCATAATAGTACATGTTAGAAGATCTTAATATAATATCATTTGAAGAAAAAAAATCATCTAAGCATAAACAGTGTTTATTTAGTACTATACAGTAGGTTAATGTTGGGGTATAAATAGATAAATGGATTCGTGCAACTCGTGGGTCGTCTTAATAAGATTGTAAGATAGTAGATAATTTTATTTTTCTGCCTCTAAAGAAAAGAGTTCTCAAAATTTCCGTAAGTTTGGATTTTGAATGTAAGAAGGAGAAATGTATCGCTTTCTCTGCTCACTTAAATAAGGACATTCTAAGAGATAATGATATTCGTCACCCACTGTGTTAAATGTACATAAACTGCACGTGCGATTAAGATAAGCCACGTGCCTAGACCGCCAACGTCCAGTTTCGATAGGAAATCTATAGTTTTCGGATCTAAATTGAAATAAAATAAATCTAAAATAAGGTGGTAGTATCATTAAATATGGTTCGAGCTTTAGCTCGTCCTTAAGTAATTTGTAGTTTGCTCCTTTTGATGAGTTTGACATTGGGCTTTGCAAATTCTGTAGAAATTTTTTTAGTGTTTAATTTACTAAAGTATGTACGTTCTTAAGATTAATTTGTCTTTGATTTTCCCAGATGTAAGTAAAACCTGTATGATTAAGGATACTTTTTACATATTCTATCCATTTAAATTCTGTGTTGGAAAATAGCATATTTTTATAGCATATGTGTGAAATTTTATTTTCGTTACCCATCAGTAGCTTACTCCAAAAATTTATAATTCTAGTTTAAATGGTGATTTCTATGGGATATCTGCCTAATTCTCCATACAACATATATAATGGTGTAGTTTTCTTACTTTTGGAAACTTTACGTAAAAAAATCGGTATGTATCTTTTCAATTAAATTTATGTTTTCTGATTTCCATACCTCACAGTTATATGTCAGTACTGGGACAATGGTCTGGTCAAATAATTTTAACTGAATATCAACTGGTAAATCTAAGTTAAAGATTCTTGAATAAAGGATATGCATGGTTTTATTTGCTTGAGAAGCTATATATTTTCTAGCATTGAGAAAAGACCCACTGCTAGAAAGTAATACACCTAAATACTTATATTCTTTTACAATTCCTACTGGCTGCCCGTTTAATGAAAAACTGAAATTTTCAGGTTTGTTAGTACCAAAAATCATTATATAATTATTTCTTCCACTCCGAAGGCTCGGATAAATTATGTATTTCTTTGATGTAACGATTCCATATGTGTCCTCGATGACTTCAATATGTTACTTTTCGCATTTAAACGTAATGAATCTGAATTTACACGTAATTAGATACATTTGATAGCGCACAGATGCCGTAATGAAAAACTACGAGGAACAACGCCAGCACCAGTTATCACGTTGAAAAAAATGCAATTATTGATATTCATTTCTGAACAACTGTACCGTTAAGTGTTCGTTGCCAGAGACGAGAAATGTGTTCACTCTCTTACGGCAAAGTTATTTCAGAAAGCGACCATAATTACACGTTGCCTTTAATAGTGGATTTCAACCTTGGTTGTGGCTAGTTCAACTCAGATTTCGCCAAAAGTGTCATAGAAAAACCTTCTATACATTTGTCTGTATACAATAACAGATAGAAGCTGAAAGTCTGAAGTATTTTAATAATTTCTACTTTTATAAAAGCTATACAATGATGTGATAGCTATACCTACATATAATGAGGATGTTGAATTTTATCTCAAGCTGTTTATTCTTTTATATGCTGATGATACTGTACTTATAAGTGATAATTAAGAAAATTTTCAATACTTACTTAATGATTTCAGTGCATATTGTAAATTGTGGAAATTATCGGTTAACTTAAGCCAAAAAAATAATCGTTTATATTTTGAATGTCAAATCTATACAAACGTCAAATCCTAAGAAAGTTAGTTATTAGAACATGATATCTGTACAAGGCTTATATTTTGAACGTGAAATCCATACAAGGTTTGTATTTTGAACTTGAAATCCATACAAGGTTTGTATTTTGAAAGTGAAATCTATATAAGGTTTGTATTTTGAAAGTGAAATCCATACAAGGCTTATATTTTGAAAGTGAAATCTATACAAGGTTTATATTTCGAACATGAAATATTTAGAAGGTTTATATTTGGAACGTTAAATCAGTACACAGTTTATATTGCGACTAAGTTTATATTTCGAACACCAAATCTGTTAAAAAATGATTTTCCGAACGTCAGGTCTGTAAGAATGAGAATATAAAAATAAGAACAGATAGGAAAAATTAAAGACTGTTAAATTTAAAGAGCTGTGAGAGTGTTGAATTGTACATGAATTGTACATGAGGTAAAATAACACCTAGTTAAATAAGTTAAGATTTGAATCATGATCACTTTAAGATCAGCTGAATATGCAGTTGTATTATATTTTTCAGCCAAGTTCGGAACATGATCACAATGATGACTGTCGTTTGTATTTTCACGCAGTTTGTCCTCCTGTATTGCCTGTTTAGCTATATTGCGTTTCAAACGCTACGAGATACAAAACCATGGACGGATTTTTCTGCTGAGCAGCGAAACGATACAGAAAACATCGCAGAAACAAAATCACAAAGAAGAAATTTGTTAAACAATATCTCACCTGACGAAATAAAACGGGCAAGCAATGATGAGCCTGAATTGATCAAAGATCGAATATTTTGGTCAGAATATGCCGAATCTTTTGTTCCAAAAGGTAAGTTTGATTTTTATTGTGACTTTTATTTTTAACACCGTCGCCATCATTGTCAGCATAATTATGTCATCATGATGCACAAATTATTCATTATGGAATTTTCATGTTTTTTTTTCTTATCAATAGTGACAAAAAATTGTTAAGAAAGGTTAGAGGTAACTGCGAGTATTTTAGGAATAAGTATTTGACAAATGTGTGTGTTTTTCTCTTTTTTATACAATTTCGTGCATTCAATTAAATTTCACAAAACTAATTTCTTTTTGTTTATTTTATTTTATTTATTTATTTACTTTTTTTTTTTTGGACATCATTTTTTTTCTAACTAAGACTAGTGAAGGATGAAACTTCGTGACGTATTGCTAGATAAACTTCTTCGAATGATCTTTAATTTCAAGTCAGTGAAAAGAGGACTTCTACTAAACCTCATAGATATTAATTTTCTCTTGACATGTTTCTTGGATTTATTTTCTTACCGACTTGTAAAGAAATATAAGTATTCTTATGGAAACAATTTCACGGTCTTTTGGATTCGGCTTCTGTGACGGTTTTCAGACTTGCCTTTAATATATTAAACGACTCAATTATAGGACAAGATCTGGTATGAGGACAGTACGCAGTGTCTGCGATATTTTGATCAAAATGTTTTGTATCTGTGTTTTAATTTGACATTGTGATTTATGGAAAGAATACAGTTTTCTTTCCGGAACTAAGATCAGCTATGCAACAGAAATAAATATTTAATTCAAGACAAATTATGCTTATAAATAAAACAAATTATTTACGGTAACGACCAATAATTTCAGCCGAAAGTCATATGCTGTAAAAAGTCGAGGATTTGTGTTATATTCCGTTATTTTCGTTTATGTCTGTGAATGATATTTCCATTATTTGGGAGCAAGATATTTATACTTCACTTCTATAAAGGTATAATGTGGTGCGTTTTTATAAAATCTAATTTCTCAAAAGTTCTAAATTCTGTTGTTGGCTGCATCTTTTTTGTTTGTTTGTTTGTTTGTTCTTTCAAAACCATTTTTCGTACGAGGTACTTAATTGGCTTATGTATTTTTTTTTCATTGATCATATAAATTGCATGGTTTTTACGAGCTTTTACCAGGTATATATATAGCCGGTAAATCGTCACATTTGTCATTGGAGGAGAGGATGAATGGTCTAGTGGTATCGCACTGGACTGGTAACCCCGAGATCGATCCCCCGCTTTTCCTTTAACATTACTGTCTTTCGGATGAAACGTTAAACCGAGGTCCCATGTATCAGTGCTGTACACTGACATTGCTAAAGAACCAGAGGTGTCTCTGGAATGGGACGCTTTCTGTATCTTGCACTATCCCCCACAACATAAAATAACTAATTTTGGCGGGGGGCGTCGGCCATATGGGCAACCGGTACCGACAATAAATGAACTCAAATAGAGATTTGTCATAATGGGCGGATAAGTGGTCCAGTGGTATGCATTTGATTGAATATACAAGAAACAGTCACAATTCTGGTTCTCTTGCATTATTCTGTTTACTACCAATTTACCATAAATTGTGATGTGTTTGTTTCGATTATAAAGTATATTGATTAATTAAATAGTTTTCTGTATAAAGGTAGACATTTCATCAGAAAAGACTTTTTCTTCTACAGTGCACAAGATAGTTCCTTTTCAAACATTGGAATTATAACTCATTTCTCCATTTCCAAATGCTGAGAGTGCAATTCTTTCATCACGACATATTTGAAATTGGAGGCCTTCAGTACAAATGTATAAGAACATTTTACCAGTTGCTCTGTGAAGGGATACAACTATTAGAATATGGTAAAATTCTGATTTGGGTAACATTTCTTATTTGTGAGCAACGTTTTGGTACTAGTTTCTTCATAAACCAGTCAAAGAAGGTTGCCTTCTTATTCCCATCTAACCCCTGGGCTCCCAAATAAAGCAAATATATATATATGTGCATAAATATATGAAAGCTAATTATTACCACGCATTTTCTTCGTTTCGACAATGTTTAGGTTTGCAATGTTTTATGATCCTGAACACCTTTTAATTAAGTATTTCTATTATTTCTATAGCCATAAATGTTATTCCGTGTTTTGCTTTTACTACAAAAAATTCAAACATCGAGTATTACATGGTGCAGTTTTTGAGACTTTATTAGTCATAACAACAAATCAGGGTTATCACGGAAGTGTCATATCACAACCCCATAATATTTTGCTGCTACAACCGAAGTTGACAGAAAAACTTTAAACTGATGAAAATTACATACATGTCACCAAGTAAGCCACCATATTAAGAATGTATTATTAAATCTCTTGCAGCTTGTTTCTTCATCTTTCCATGTCTAGGGCTGTAAATTTCGTCATATATTTCTATAAATGTTCTGTTTTTAGCTCACCTGAGCCTTTGGCTCATGGTGAGCTATTGTGATCACAATTTGTCCGGCGTCCGTAGTCCGTCAAAAATTTCATTCAAACGACATCTCCACTGAAACCTCTGGGCCAAATTTGATTAAAATTTGCCTGGGATGTTCCTTGCATGAAGCTCTACCAAAGTTGTTCAAACAATTTAATTCCATCAAGAACTGTGGTTGCTATGGCAACTTACAGGAAAAACTTTGAAAATCTTCTTGTCTGAAACCACAAGGCCCTGTGCCTTAAGATTTAGTTTGTAGCATTGTCTAGTGGACCTCTATCAGGTTTGTTCAAATTATGCCCCTGGGGTCAAATTTTGCCCCACCACGGGCGTCAATTGATTTTACATAGGCTTATATAGTGAAACTTTTAAAATCTACTTGTCTGAAACCACAAGGCCCTGAGCCTTAAAATTTGATATGTAGCATTGTCTAGTGAACCTCTACCAAGTTTGTTCAAATTATTCCCCTGGAGTCAAATTTGGCCCCTACCCGGGGGTCAACTGATTTAACATAGTGATACTCTAAAAATCTTCTTGTCTGTATAAAATATGAGATCTTTGAATATCTTCAGTTAGAAAATGTAATGTTGCATCTGATGTTTGCTTAACGGTAGACCCTCAGGCAAAGTACTCAGGTGAGCGATCCAGGGCCATCATGGCCCTCTTGTTTTAAAAATCTTCTGAATATTTGGAAGCCAAGACAACTGTCAAATGTATTTCATTGACAAAATTTCCTGTTTATCGGATTCCCTTCAAAATGTTTGCTTGACATGACAATAGTCAAATGCGTTTCACTGATCATATTTCCTGTTTGTCGGCTTCCCTTAAAAATGTTTGCTTGTCATGACATTGTACAAATGCTTTCCTCGATCATTTTTCCTGTTTATAGGTTTCCCTTCAAAATATTTGCTTATCATGACAAATGTCTTCGTTCATTATATTTCCTGTTCATCGGCTTCTCTTCAAAATATAAGCTTGACATGCCAATGGATAAATGATTTCATTGATTTTTATGTCCTCTTTTTTCATCTTCCTTCTGAATATTTGTTTGACATGACAATGAACAAATGCTTTCACTGATCATATTTCCTATTTATCGGATTCCTTTCAACTAAATGTTTGTCATGACAATGGACAGATGCTTTCACTGATCATATTTCTTTTCGTTTATCGGCATTCCTTTTGAATATTTGCTTGACAGGACAATTGGCAAATTCTTTCACTGAGCATTTTTCCTGTTTATCGGCTTTCCTTCTGAACATTTGCGCGTCAAGACAATGGACAAATGCTCTCATTGATCATATTTCTTGTTTAGCCCCTTGTCATGACAATGGACAAATGCTTTCATTGATAATATTTCCCGTTTATCAGCGTTCCTTCTAAATATTTGCTTGACGTGAAAATAGGCAAATTCTTTCACTAATCATTTTTTTAGTTATCGGCTTTCCTTCTGAACAGTTGCGCGTCAAGACAATAGAAAAAGGCTCTCATTGATCATATTTCCTGTTTATCCCCTTGTCATGACAATGGATAAATACTTTCACTGATCATATTTCCTGTTTATCCCCTTGTCATGACAATGGACAAATGCTTTCATTGATCATATTTCCTGTTTATCCCCTTGTCATGACAATGGACAAATGTTCTCATCTATCGTATTTTCTGTTTATCCCCTTGTTATGACAATGGACATATACTTTCATTGATCATATTTAATGTTTATGCCCTTGTCAAGACAATGGGAAAATGGTCTCATTGATCATATTTCTTGTTTATCTCCTTGTCATGGCAATGGACAAATGCTCACATTGATCATATTTCCTGTTTATCCCCTTGTCATGACAATGGACAAATGCTTCCATTGATCATATTTCCTGTTTATCCCCTTGTCATAACAATGGACAGATACTTTCATTGATCATATTTTCTGTTTATCCCCTTGTCATGACAATGGACAAATACTTTTATTGATCATATTTTCTGTTTATCCCCTTGTCAAGACAATGGAAAAATGCTCTCATTGATCATATTTCTTGTTTATCCCATTGTCATGACAATAGATCAATGTTCCCATTGATCATATTTTTTGCTTACCCCCTTGTCAAGACAATGGACAAATGCTCTCATTGATCATATTTCCTTTTTATCCCCTTGTCATGACAATGGACAAATACTATAAGTGATAATATTTTCTGTTTATCCCCTTGTCATGACAATTGAAAAATGCTCTCATTAATCATATTTCTTGTTTATCCCTTTGTCAAGACAATGGACAAATACTTTTATTTTTAATATTTCCTGTTTATCCCCTTGTTATGACAATGGACAAATACTTTCGTTGATCATATTTTTGTTTATCCCCTTGTCCAGACAATTCACAAATACTTTCATTGATATTATTTCTTGTTTATCCCCTTGTTTAGACATTTCACAAATACTTTCATTGATCACATTTCCTGTTTATCCCCTTGTCATGAAAATGGACAAATGTTCTCATTGATCACATTTCCTGTTTATCTTCTTGTCACTGCAATTCACAAATACTTTAATTGATCATATTTCTTGTTTATCCCCTTGTCCAGACAATTCACAAATATTTTCATTTATCACATGTCTTGTTTATCCCCTTGTCATGAGAATGGACAAATACTTTCATTGATCATATTTCCTGTTTATCCCCTTGTCATGAAAATGGACAAATATTATCATTGATCACATTTCCTGTTTATCCCCTTGTCATGACAATGGACAAATACTTTCATTGATCATATTTCTTGTTTATCCCTTTGTCTAGACAATTCACAAATACTATCATTGATCATATTTAATGTTTATTCCCTTGTCAAGTCAATGGGAAAATGCTCCCATTGATCATATTTCTTGTTTATTCCCTTGTCATGACAATGGACAAATACTTTCATTGATCTTATTTTCTGTTTATCCCCTTGTCCTGACAATGGACAAATACTTTCATTGATCATATTTTCTGTTTATCCCCTTGTCATGACAATAGACAAATGCTTCCATTGATCATATTTCCTGTTTATTCCCTTGTCATAACAATTCACAAATACTTTCATTGATCATATTTCCTGTTTATCCCCTTGTCATGACAATGGACAAATACTTTTATTGATCATATTTCCTGTTTATCCCCTTGTCATGAAAATGGACAAATATTCTCATTTATCACATTTCCTGTTTATCCCCTTGTCATGACAATGGACAAATACTTTCATTGATCATATTTCTTGTTTATCCCCTTGTCTAGACAATTCACAAATACTTTCATTGATCATAATTAATGTTTATTACCTTGTCAAGACAATGGGGAAATGCTCTCATTGATCATATTTCTTGTTTATTCCCTTGTCATGACAATGGACAAATACTTTCATTGATCTTATTTTCTGTTTATCCCCTTGTTATGACAATGGACAAATACTTTCATTGCTCATATTTTTGTTTATCCCCTTGTCATGACAATGGACAAATACTTTCATTGATCATATTTTCTGTTTATCCCCTTGTCATGACAATGGACAAATGCTTCCATTGATCATATTTCCTGTTTATCCCCTTGTCATAACAATGGACAGATACTTTCATTGATCATTTTTTCTGTTTATCCCCTTGTCATGACAATGGACAAATACTTTCATTGATCATATATTATGTTTATCCCCTTGTCAAGACAATGGAAAATGCTGTCATTGATCATATTTCTTGTTTATCCCCTTGTCATGACAATGGATCAATGTTCCCATTGATCATATTTTTGTTTATCCCCTTGTCAAGACAATGGACAAATGCTCTCATTGATCATATATCCTTTTTATCCCCTTGTCATGACAATGGACAAATGCTCTTATTGATCATATTTCCTGTTTATCACCTTGTCATGACAATGGACAAATACTTTTATTGATAATATTTTCTGTTTATCCCCTTGTCATGACAATGGAAAAATGCTCTCATTAATCAAATTTTTTTGTTTATCCCTTTGTCAAGACAATGGACAAATACTTTCATTGATAATATTTCCTGTTTATCCCCTTGTAATGACAATGGACAAATACTTTCATTGATCATATTTTTGTTTATTCCCTTGTCATGACAATGGACAAATACTTTCATTGATAATATTTCCTGTTTATCCCCTTGTAATGACAATGGACAAATACTTTCATTGATAATATTCCCTTTTTATCCCCTTGTAATGACAATGGACAAATACTTTCATTGATCATATTTCCTGTTTATCCCCTTGTAATGACAATGGACAAATACTTTCATTGATAATATTTCCTGTTTATCCCCTTGTAATGACAATTCACAAATACTTTCATTGATCATATTTCTTGTTTATCCCATTGTCATGACAATGGACAAATACTTTCATTGATCATATATCCTGTTTATCCCCTTGTCATGACATTGGACAAATATTCTCATTGATCATATTTCCTGTTTATCCCCTTGACATGACAATGTACAAATGCTTTTATTGATAATATTTCCTGTTTATTGACTTTCCTTCGAAATATTTGCTTGACTTGATAATGGAAAAATGCTTTCCATTGATAACATTCCGAGGTTATCGGCTTTCCTTCTGAATATAAGTCTGACATGACAATGCACCAATGCTTTCATTGATCATATTTATTGTTTATCGGCTTGCCTTTAAAACATCTTTTGACATAACAATGGACAATTTCTTTCCATTTATGATATGTCTTTTTTTTGTTTTTCCTTATGAATATAAGCCTGACCTGACAATGCACGAATGCTTTTCATTGATCTAAGTCTTTTCTGTCCCGTCAGGTTAAAACACTTTAAATCTTTGCATGTATCCACTCACGTTGAAATAACACCTTAGTAAGAGTACAAAGCTAGTCTTTTTCAAGCTCAAAAATAATGTCTGGAAAATAGTCTTAGTAAAACATGCAAAGAATTGACTTTTACCTAAGCTCTTCTTATGTCACCAGAGTCCAAGTAATTTTCAAACAGAAAACAGCCCGAGATAATCCCCCTCACACACACACACACACACACACACACAGAGTTTAAATCATCGAAAGTAATGTCAAACCATTTCATATAAACTGGATTAAGGTCATCCAGGAAGGCTGTAAAGTCTGACAGAGACTGATTCAACCGAAAATTCTGGAATAAAAGTGTATTGACAATGTTAACTCATTTCAGATCCTATGTTTATCAGAATTTTCTGTTTGCTATGCTGGGCGAAAAAATCTCAGTTCTTAAAATGTGACGTAAAATGCACTTATAATATGTTCATCTTTATGGAAATGATATTTTTATTTGTGAATGAATGAATGAATGAAAGTACTCACGAAATGTCAAAATCGGCGAAATCTTATGCTTGAAATGTTTAAATACAGTACACATGAAATATGGAGTTATTACAGCGAGGTAAAGAATTATTTTTGTTTCTGCTTTTGTTTTTGTTGTGTCCCTTGTTCTGAAACAAAGGCAGTGATATGGGCTGAATGAATTTTATCTTTGGGAAACAATTATAATTATTTTAAATTTATTGGTTTTTGACCTACTTGAAATATTTGAAATGCACACATGTTTCCAGATAGTAGTTCATTAAAGAACAAGAGCCTTGCTATGGCCCTTTGCGATCCAGCCTACATTATTCAGCGCACTAAACGTCTTAATTTTATAACATTACAGGTTTGTCAAGGGTGCAAAGCATCAAACTTGTGAGCTATATGCGTAACCACGTTGTAACTGTCCTAAAACGAGGCAACTTTGCCAAATGTGGGGATTCGCAAAATGCTGTTGCATTGTTGCCAGACAAAACAAAAATGTGTGTAAGATACTCGGAACAGCCGTTACATATTTATGGTAATTATCGTAAGATTTTTTTTTATCTTTTGTAATTAAAATATTTTTCTTCTTTTTTTTTCATGAGGAGAGGTGGAGGTGGGGAGTGGGGTGGATGAGTGGCACCTTTTCTTACTTTGAATAGAGATCTGCATTGATTCACTCAAAGAAAAACAATAAAACAAAAAGCTACTTGTTTTTAGAAATAAATAAGATACAGTAGTTGAAGTTATATGATAAGTAATGGAAGTGTCTGACCCTTCGTTTTTCTACAACTGATAAATGCCGACTCATTCAAAAACATTTATATACTTTTGAAATTATTAAAGAAATGTCGGACGCTGAATTCTCTTTCTGAACGAAACATTATAAACACAAGCAAAAAGAACAATAAAGATGTTTTTAAAAGTTTTTATTGTTCCTTTTACTAGGGCAGATGGATAACTAATGAATTAGGATCAATTTCCTTAAATGTACCTTAGTTCTATGAAAAGTTATATGTGACAAATAACTAAACGGGCGATGGAATGAATTCTGTGATACTGCATAACAGTGACAAAAGTTAATTAAGAAAAATGAAAACGTAGTATTGGCGTTACCTTATCATTTGCTACCGACATCTTTGGCATTGCAGTGTGGTAAATATCAGGCACTAAAACACGATGGAAAATGGATTCTTTTTTTTTATTGTACATTTATTTTTGTTTCAGCTGAAGTTTTGGCTTTCTACTTGTCTCGTATGCTAAATATGGACAATGTGCCTGAGGTTGTTCTTGCGTCATCGAATTACTCCTCTCCACGTTGGAAAGAAGTGAACGTCACGAGATTCAGATGGAAGGAAAACGTAATACTTTCAATGATCAGAAAAATTCCGGGTGTGACGTAAGCAAATTCAAAATTTCATTTTCCCTAACGACAACAACAACATATAAATAAATCCAATTACATTCAATTGAACTTATTAAAATTAAACCCAAGCCCTCTAAAAATGTAGAACTTATCATTTTATTCGCTAGACATAAAATTCATGTTTTGGCAATATTTCAAAATGTTAAATTGCTTTTCTGATTTGTGACTTGTATTGAAAAAAGTTATGCAAAGAAAAATTACAAAAGAAGAGCTAACAGAATTGTTCCAATGACTGATAAAAACTGTTTTTTATACATGATTATGTATGATATGATCCATATAAATTCACAGTATAAGTCCGTTTAAGCAGACAAAGAAGCCATTCTTCATTCCAGTATAGCACCAACACTTCTTTGATTATGGATAAGTCATTTTCAAGTTTATGATGGAAGTGTTCCTTTTATTGCAGAACCCAGATTTATATGCCAGAAATTCTTCGCCAAGCTTACCTGAACGGGCTAACGGTCACAAGCGGTGTTATCCGAGCATTAAAAATAAGTAACATGACGGAAATAGCAGATCTTATTCAATGGGGAACTTTGATAGTGTATGATAGTTTAATAGGTCCCTATGATAGGTAATGATTTTGTTTATCTAATATTCAATCTTTGCACATGCAAACGATGGATGGGAAAAATACATTTATCCCCCCCACGAGTCCTTAATATCTTAAACACATGCGCACAGGCTAAAAATAATATTTGTGACAAACTGGCGACTCAAAACCAGAAATGTATGAACAGTAACCCGTCACAGGACTCGAAACTTTGACCGCGTGCTCTGTTTGCTCTGTAACCACTGGCCATCGAAACGCAAGTTATCAAAGGGCAGACAGTTTACATTCAAATTCAGTTCAATGAAAAACTTAGGAGTAAACCAAGTTTTTGCAAAAAGAAAGAAAAAAGATCATCTTAAAATAGACCTAAGTCTCATTTAGAAGAGTTTGGTGTTCAACCGGGAGATAGGAATTTAAAGACAATATTTCTTTGTTTGCTTTTTTTCAGGTTACACTTATGGAAAACTTCCGGACGTTCTGAATTCACGGGAGACCTTCACAATTCTTTTAAATCGTCCATAGGCAAAATATGGCTGTTTGACCACGAGAAGACAACGTTTTACCACTATAAATATCTGGATCCTGTCTATAATTTTATAACTTCAGTGAAATTCCATGACCAAGTGCTGAAAACATTTTGCGTTTTCCAGTCAAATTTTGTTGACGGTCTGCGAGTACTTTCTAAACAGCCCTCGCCTTTCGGAGCTCTTTGGAACTATTCCCTTTCACAAGAGCCATTGCTTGGCACAATGACCAAAGACCACAATTTTAAAGTGTATGAAAAATTGTTTAATAAACGTTTGAAACAGATATTGCAATGGATAGAACAATGCTATGTGTTAGATAAACAAAGTACCTTCTGATAATCAAGTACGAAATAAATTGTTAAGCTTTAATATTGTGATTAAATCACACCTATGACAGACCTGGAAAGCATGCTAGCTTTTAAAATCTATGAATATAATAGAAATAGTACAAATAGTCGCAAAGCAAATTAGAAATAACCATCATTCAAGGGATGATTTATCAGTGGAAAACTCTGGATTATAAAATGTCATGCTGAACATGATAATTATATTGTTATCGAAAAACCTGACAAAAGACAAATATCTTTAACTCACGGAAGAGATATAAGATTCCCGAGCTCCGTACCCGTATAAACATGACTTTACTGTAGTAAAACTAAAACATCACGCCATATTGTTATCAGGACATCTTTTTTTTATCTTAAATACACATGTTTAAAAAATCTTCAGTTGACGACAATGACTTTGTGACAACGTCTTATCGTATACTCTTTAGTACTGCCATAATGTGTTGATCACTTCCCTTTCTTCTTATTTTTACTTTCAAAAAACAGCTGAAAAACATTTAATAAATATCTGCTCAATGATTGCTTAATGTAGACATGGATTCACTCCATGAAAGACACATTTAATTTAATTCTACATAAGAATTTTCACTCATATTTGTGCATGTTAACCGATAAAAAAAAGTTGATTTTCATAACTGATTTACATATGAGAATATTTCAAACCAATAGTCCTAGAAAAAAGCGCTCAATACACGATTTTCTCTACAACACAGGAAAGGCTAAAGGGAAACACCTATAATGGCCTTTGTCTTTGAGCCCATACGCATCTTATAGTTTTCTACTAGTGTTCCAAGCATATTGTTGGTATAACGACTTTCTAGGATAATATTTTTTGTTTATCCACTTTTAGACCTTCAGGATGACGAAATATAGCTGAATAAATTTAGCGATAATATTGAAAAGAATGATGAAATATAGCTGAATAAATTCTAGCGATAAATGTCTGAGCCTTCGATATTATTTTGCCGTTCTTAGATTAGAGGTCAAGTTTTTGTGACTATTGAGACAAAAAAATTGCAGTGAATATTTCGCTAATTTACCCAAGAGTAGTATATTTTATACATCAAGACGTTTCAACTTTAACAACTTATTTCTTGCGTAAAGCTTATATATTATAAATATCGTTGAAATAAAGCAAACTCCTGTTTGTAGAAAAAAATCAATGTAAATCTTTAAACTTGCTTTTTTTTTATAAATTTCACCTAGGAATTGTCTGACATTATTCACCCTTCTGCGGCTCTACAACCTTATAACGTGCCACTACTCAAATTCAACGTTAAGTTACTTCTCCTTCCCTTCATTGTCTGTTACGACCTTACATATATACTTGGTTATTTTTTCTGAGAAAGAAACAGTCATAACATGGGCCATGTCGTGAGGTAATTAACAATGTGGCGAAATTTAACATTTTCATGTTTGTTTGTTTTTATTTTCAAATAAAACACTTTTTTGAAGTCACGTTTATATACTTTAATCACACTCTGACTACCAGTAGGTACACTTGTAGTGGAATAAACTAGTGGTCAAAGATCTGTTTAGTGAGATAAAATGGATGCCTTTCCTATTGAGATATAAATATCACACTGCAGTATTAGTTTCTGAATATTTGAATGAGCTAGCCCCATGTTCCCTGTCTGAACCTTTAACATTCTCGCAGAACCTGAATTATGGACTCGGGTCGTCATCACGAAATGATCTTGTAATACCAAAATTACAAAGACTCGTTTATGTACTACAGTGCTCAAATTTGGATTGATAGTCCTACCTCTATTCGTTTGGCTCCAACTCTTAACTCATTTAAATACAGATACAAGCATTATTTACCGCAATCAACAATATTAGATGACAAATAAGATGTTTGATGTTACCATGTTCATGTACATTTGCGTGAATGATCTGTTTAACTGATATATTATGAATGTGCACTACTAAATTATTGCATTTTGCTGATACCACTTTGCCGTACATATTGGTTTAGGTTTAAGCGGGAAAGGTCGATTGTTAATTAATATTACATGATGAATATAATTTTGAGTGTCTGTCGATGTGTATTGTGTATGTGTGAAACTTAAATGTATAATTAATATGAATTATATTCTGTGTTTAATCTATTGTTTAAGAAAGCCATATTGTAAATAAGGTCTATGTATTTTCCATGTATAACCTTAATATGTCACCTTCTTTAAATAAAGATGTTATTGTTATTATTATTATTATTATTATTATTATTAAGCAGTGCATATATAACATTTCAATTGACCATTTTCACATCATAGTCGACTTGGACGTCATAACACGTTCTTTTGTAATCCATATCCATACTGTAGTAACTTTTAAAGACATGTGTTTTTCAAAGGCAGTAATTTATGATAATTCAAAGAAGGCAGGAAACATCGTATGTTTGTGGAAATCGTTTATCAGTTTATGACGTCAACGTTGACGTCGTTTTGTCGCCAGATTGTTAATTTTATCACGTCACGTCGCATATAGTGTTGTGTTTTGTATTTTCAATTTTTCATACCGAAAGCATTCTTACTTTAACCATAGGATATGGTTTCTGTTGAACTGGCGAAAATAATGAACGTAAATTATCTAAAAAGTTTCAAGCGTACAAAAAAACACTTGACTTCTTAATTGAAAACTGCCAATTTTTTATGCTTAAAAACATTTCTACAAGACTAAAGCTAACTTATATTTATTTTGAAGGATAAATGTATGGCATGGTAAATAGGTAATAAAAAACACAGTATTTCTGTCTTGTTATTTGTCTAGAACATATGTTGCCAGGGCATGCTTGAAAGCTTTTATATCATTTCATATCAAATAGGACAAATTTCTTTCATTTTCGCAAAAGTAGGCTCTTTAATGTAGTAAATGTCACTTGCAATGACCTGCATTTTTTCTAGGGTAGGTTGACAAGCTGTGCCATGATTTAACATTTTTATTAAGATTGGACAGGATGTCATTGTATCAACATTATTAATGCTTTTTGTTGGCGATACTGAGAAAATGAATGACGCAAGCAAAAAAGTGTGTTTCTAGTGTGTCAGTCTGTACTATCTGAGTCTAGGCAAGGCAAGTAAATTGATCTAAAAGAAAAAAATATATAACCTTGAAGATGCTTAAATAGCTCTTTTACTATTAATGATGCTATACCATTACTATTCTAGGTGTGTGTATATGTGAGCGTGTGTGCGTGCCTGCGAGTGTGTAAAGCAGTACAATACAAGAACATAAGCAATAGATACACTAAGAGCGTTTTTATAAGTAATTTGAGAGGACTAACAGCAGAGAAAAACGAGAATATAAGGTTCGATATTGGACTGACTGGCTATTGTCACTGTCACTTCACTGAGGATGAGACATTTTTATTAAGTCGATTTTGAGTAACTGTCTTTTTGAAGTATTTTAATCGGTGTATAATACTGCAAGACAAAGAGAGATAACTCATGTTACACCAATATGTATCTGATAAACAAGTTGAATTTCTCTCTGTCTGCGTAAGTAATGTTTTATGTTTAATATATATATAAGGCGACTACAATTTATACATGCCATTGAAGGTGTTCAGTCTGATTTTTTTTATGTTTTTTTTTCACAAAGACATTGTGAGGCATACGCTCATCCTATTCAAACTTTTAATTTTTGACTTAAATATTTTGTGTGTTTTTTTGTTATTATAGCCATATATCAATTTAATGAAATAGAAATAATTATGGAAATTTCATTATTAAGATTAATAATGAATGACAAAAAAAAACATCCGGTATACTGCCGCCCTTTTGTGCCTCAGCATTTCTTAATTTCTAGAACCGCGACTGTATATTCTACCTCCGCCACCCCTTTCTAAATTTCTGGAACCGCGACTGTATATTCTACCTCCGCCACCCCTTTCTAAATTTCTGGAACCGCGACTGTATATTCTACCTCCGCCACCCCTTTCTAAATTTTTGGAACCGCTACTATATATTGTACCTCCGCCACCTTTTTTTAAATTTCTAGAACCGCGACTGTATAATGTACCTCCGTCATTCCTATCTAAACTTCTGGAACCGCGACTGTATCTTGTACCTCCGCCACTTCTATCTAAATTTATGGAACCGCGACTGTATAATTGTACTTCCGCCACCCCTTTCTAAATTTTTTGAACCGCGACTACATATTGTACCTCCGCCTCCCCTTTCTAAATTTATGGAACCGCGACTGTATAATTGTACTTCCGCCACCCCTTTCTAAATATTTTGAACCGCGACTGCATATTGTACCTCCGCCACTGTTTTCTAAATTTCTAGAACCGCGGCTGTATATTTTACCTTCGCCACTCCTATCTAAATTTCTGGAACCGCAACTGTATATTGTACGTTCGTCACTCTTTTCTAAATTTCTAGAACCGCGGCTGTATATTTTACCTTCGCCACTCCTATCTAAATTTCTGGAACCGCAACTGTATATTGTACGTTCGCCACTCTTTTCTAAATTTCTAGAACCGCGGCTGTATATTTTACCTTCGCAACTCCTTCCTAAATTTCTGGAATTGCTACTGTATATTGTACATATTTTTAGCAGATATTTACTGCTTTGGATCGTAACACATGCTATTTATTTACTCAAATTTATGTTCTGGATAATTCTATTTCTTCTAAAAACAGGCGTACTTATATGTATGAGAAAGTTCTTTTTCTGCTTGAAGTTTACCTACCACACATAGTCCGGGTACATTTAGTTTTTTTAATATCTATCAAATGACGAAGTATATATTTATAACAGTGAAGTCAGAATGGTATGCCTGATATAAAATCTATTTGTTGAATAGAAGAGCACTCCTTTATTTCATATCTTATTTCAGTTTTAAACAAAATATTCCCGGTTTATTACCTTTTTATTCTAATATTAGAAACGAAATAAACACACCGGCGTATACGCTCTATAAACTATTAACAAAAGTCGATAACGAGACTTGAATGTGAAGGTTGCATGAATGTTTACAAATGATAAGCTTATTCAATATGGCTACCAACAAGCCGATGTCATATTTATTCGTGCTTGTATTTAGCATTTCGTGTTTCGGACAAAATGTAGAGGAAAAATGTTCAGAGAGATTGAAAGGATGTTATTGTACGGACAGGTATATAGACTGTAAAGGGGCAGAGTTCACGGAGATAAGTGAAATTTACCCGTATATTACTGCTGAAACGTACCGTATCCACATAACAGGGGGAAGAATTCGGTCGATACCAAAGAATGTGTTTAAAACACATGAACTAAGCGGACCTTTAAATGAAGTTGTTTACCTAAATATGTCTGGAAACAGTATCGAGATCGTAGATAAATATTCATTTCAACAGCTGCCTAATTTGAAAATTTTAGATGTGTCAGACAATGAGATATCAATCAATTTGTGTGACCAGCAGAATGACTTCTCGACGTCCCTGGCTCCGCTGGCGAATATCGAGCAGTTATATCTCCGACGTATCATCAGCAAAGAAGACGCAGCTGCCTGCGACCCTGGAAACATTTTCTCACATTCTGAAATGAATAATCTCGAGAACCTTGACCTGAGTTTGAACTCCTTCGACCTAGCTGGGTCCAACATGGAAAGCTTCCTGTGCAAGACGTACAGTCTAAAACAACTAAATCTTTCCAACAATAACTTCGAACAACTGCCTGTTACACAATGTATGATTAACCTTGTAACTCTTGATCTTTCGAACAATCAGATGCCTGTCCTGTCCCCAGACGAAATAGATATGCTTGACAGTATGGTGAATCTGAAAGCTCTGTGGTTAGGAGGAAATCCTTTCAGCTGTGATTGCTATCTTGATGCTACATACAACTGGATTAACTCTACGCATGTGCCATTGGATTTAGACAATATCGTTTGTGGAGGGCAACAGGGTGAAGATACTGCTCTGCTTGGAAAGCCAATTAAAGATCTTAAATATTTAGATTTCTGTGGGGAACCAAAAATAGCTATCTGCTACGGACCAGGAAGGGTAGTGTATTTATCGAAAACTACATTCATTCTTGGACTGTCAGCTGGTCTTGTGGTACTTCTTACTATAATAACTGTTGTTGTTTTTCTTTGCCGACGCCGACGTCGACAACAGAGGCTTCCAAACTCTGGTATTTCAGACGTCTCCAAGTCGCCTGCGTACAGCCGAATGGTGTAAACTTGAGAGACATGTCAACAAAGATATGAATTTAAACACGTTGCCGGAAAAAAGTCAACGAGCATACAACAGAGTGCTGTCCCTGTACCCCGGGTGATTTATAATTTATAGACGGTTGTTTTGTATATTTTAAAATATCATAACTGTGATAACCTTGCTGAGTGTGTTACTGTCTGGTTGATATGAAGGAATGCTTATGTTCTGTTAATATTTATATTAAAAAGATTGTATAAACATCATGAATCATGAATCTTACTTGTAAATATCACTTCAAGTTTTCTACATTACACATTTAATGTATATACGCACCGTACATGTTTAATCTTCCGTGTTTTTCTGCATGACTTACGAGTAAAATAGCTGTCATTAACCATGCGTTCGTGTTTTCATTTGTGAATTTGTTCACATAAACTGTGATAAATTGCTTCATTTAATTCCTTACTTAAATTAACTGGAAAAGTACTGTAAATTTTAAATGATTATTTGTTTCAAATGACTTCCTCAATATTAAAGAATAAACAAATTCTTTATTTCTTTGTTTTATACGGTTTAGATTGATAAGTTTTGTTTTATATAAAGGCGGATCAATTTTGATTTTTGTTTGGGGTTTAGACGGGTAAAGTTTGTTTGTATTTGGTTTAAATTGAGCTGTATAAACTGTACTTATCAACTGAGTGAAGTATTTATATCGAAGCCTCTCGATAGCTGTCATAATTACAAATATGTTTCAAAATTTATTAATCAGTTTCTAAAATGTTGACAAATACTTACCTACTAAGAAAGAACAAAAATCCCTCTCATTGTCATGTTGTTTAAGACCTTTGGCAAATTTAATAATTTGAAATTCCGATTTTCAAAGACTAAGGAGAGAAAAGAACTCGAAAATTAGAAAAAGTTATTTGTAAGAAGTACATAGTTGTCATACGATATTTCGTCTATTTCTTCAGTTTTGTATGTATATATATATATATTTTAAGAAGTGTTAATGTTGCTTAATTCTACCTTATTGGCAATAAATCTGAATATTCAAATTTTGTTCCTTGTTAATGGAACTCAACCTTATGTAGACATTGCTTTTTTTCTGAGACATTTATCCTGTATGGGTTTATAGTTTCGCCATTGCTAGGGGGTAAACAGAGTATAGAACATGCCTTCGGGGCTTTAAAGGCTTCAAACATTACCTACATGTTTGCCAAAATTTAAACGCTACATGAACAGGGAACAACTAGTCTTAATGGTTTTTTTTAATCAATAATATTAAAATTTCAACACAATTTTTATCTATGTGAGTGCTTTAAACTAATCTTGGATCATTTAAGTTTTATCAACGTTCCGACGTTTTGTTTGTTTTGTATTAGTGGCAAGATGAATGTTTCAAGCTTTTACGCTGCCTGAGAAAATGTCTGTGGCTAAGGTTTATATGTTTCAAACTTATGTTCACTGACGCACAGAACGACACTCTTTGTTAGTTTTTTGCTTGAGAAGCATAAAATACTAATCGCATTTATAAACAAACATTAAAAAATAGAAAAACAGGGCCTTGAAAAAATCCTTACATACTTAAGGGCAGTAACTCAATATATCTAATCAAAACTATGTCAGCAGCGTTTCCCTCCCTTCGTAAATAATATCATAATAACTTAAGGAAGAAGCTATTTCTGGTCTGTGGATAGTTTGTTGAACCTAAGAACTATTTTCTGAATAGAAATATATATTATATTTTGGGTTACTGCCAACAACTGTCCTCAGTTTTGTAGAGGGTAATTTAATGTCTGACAATGTGCAAAATAGTGTTTAACAGAAAGATTGATTGCCGTCTCATCAATAAAGACATTATTTGTTATCAAGCGTTTTAAAATAGAAACAAATCTACCGAACTAAGAAAAACGTTTGATTTGATCCGACATTTTGTCAGTCTGAGGCAGATTAATTTCAAGTTCATATGGGTTCGCGAAAACCTCGACTAAACCTCAGTGACAAAAACAGCTTATCAAGGACAACGGGGGGAATGTGCACGGGTAAACTGGATGCAAGTTTATCAAGGACATGGGGGTAGGTGTGCACGAGTAAACTGGTTGCAAACTTATCAAGGACTTGGGGGTAGGTGTGCACGTGTAAACTGGATGAAAGTTTATCAAGTACATGGAGGTAGGTGTGCACGGGTAATCTGTTTGCAAACTTATCAAGAACATGGGGTAGGTGTGCAAGGATAAACTGGTTGCAAGCTTATCAAGGACATGGTGGTAGGTGTGTACCGGTAAACTGGTTACAAACTTTACACTTCCTTGAATATAATTACTTAATATATCTAGACTACTGTGCAGGAATTATTTTTATAGGTCATATAGTGCGACTTACGAATCAACGCAACAATGACACATTTTATACGCATTCACAAACAGATTCATAATTACTGCAGTAACATGAACATAACTGTCGTTGCCAGCCAGTTACTTTTCATCTTGCATACATGAAGATTGCTTCTATCTTAAACAAATGAAAATTATAAACTGTTACATTGTCTAATCGCCTTATGATGCAATTTGTTGTTGATTGTAGCAAATAATGAGTTATCAAATTAGATATTTACTACTTTATTTTGCTATAACATCAGATGTAAACCAAATAAAACGCTAAACTTGAGACAATTTGGATTTTTGTAAAATGTTGTTTTTTTTTCAATTTAAAAAATTGTGTGATCAGTGCACAAGGCAAACATTTCAGACTTTTATTTAGAATGCAATCAGAATGTCACTATACGCGATGTCGTAATTCTCGTCTTTTTATTTTTATAATTTTGTGCAACATGATTCAGACGAGTACTTAAGCGACCAATGCAATCACCTTAACATTATGTGCTCGCAAATTAAACATCAACTTCTCTAACACAAAACTAATGTCAAAACTAACTACATTATGTTTTTACGCATACTTATCCATCCCAGAAACGTTAAGTGAAGAAATATGAAAAATAAAAATTAATCTTGAAACGACTCGACAAAGATAAAACTGATCAAATCGTTTCTTTGATCAAGCTATTTTTGATCAGAAACAAAAATAGCATAAACAAAATAAGGTTGCAGCGTAAATTTTGCATGTTGTTACAGATTTTTCCAGACTTAGTTTGACAAACTCTATACCTACGTGACTGTTCCACTTTTTTGCATGAAAAGAAACTTTAAATGTAAAAAAATGGGTACACGGACACCAAATTGCTCCTCACCGTCTCATAAGTCATCGATCACACAATGTTTTGTTTAGTTGGATTGTATGTTTCTTTTGTGTAGGTTTATTCATAATCTTTTCTAGACTCTTTTGTCTCGTAATTGATGTTATAGCAAACTTATTTGTTCATTTGTCATGTACTTTTAATGTGGGAAAATTTTTCTCCTAAAAACGTTGAGAACTGAATTCACTCTCGACATTTGGGATCACGAATGCATGATTTTATTTTGTTTTCCAAGACATTCGACGGCAAGTCTGGAGTTGTTGTTCTAGTTTACTCTCCTAGCTTTCGTCTTGAAAATATTCTGCAATAAAGATGTCGATAACAAAGCAAAAGGAAAGAATAAATCAACAAATGTTCTATAACGAATGAGAGGAAGATATAACCTCATTGTGTATTGAACGTAAAGATCAGCGGGAAGCCGACTATTAATACAGAAAATATATACATATTTGTATGCAGCTGACAGGACACCACTGAATAATAAACGCCTACAAGGAAAAAAAATGTCTCTGTTCTAAAACCACTCTTTGTTTATGTTACAATAGATTTAATATGTGGAACCTCGAAACGTAGGAGTAAACTTTTGCCCATTTTGAAGTGAACTCATTTCCGCACAAGTCGCCTAATTTTTTTCTATCAAGGTGACTTTAAGGGCCATAAGCTTAAGTTGGTATATTCATTGAATTAATGAATTAAGTACAGCTAATGTACTATGGACTAATGTACTATACTATGTACTACGGACATATTTTTAATCAACAGAGGCAATAGCTTTAAAAACTATCATATAAAAGTTACGGTTCTTTATATTGCACTTCTTACCATCCAACACATTTTGAAGCCAACACATCGTGAGGTTTTAGAGGTACGCTCTGGCAAGGTATTCACAAAGCAAGTTTTCCTCAGTTAAGTTTGACTTAAGTCAAAAATTTTCAAATCGGTTTGAGCTTTATTCCGTAATGCATAATTGTGAAACTATCAAACAATGTTCATTATATTGTCAAAAATAAGAAAGTAACAAAAAGAAATGTTTTAAATTCTTTCTTGTTTATTGACTTTTGATACTCAAACAAAAAGATAATTTAAGAAACATAATTGAGTTTTTACAAAGATACTTTATGAATACGACCCCTGTCAACACTTCAGTAGGATATTTTAACAAAGGGCAATATCTCTACATATAACCCTAGGAGAGTAATGGTTTCTTTTCTCTGCACATCCTCGTGCCCTTTTACCTTAACGTTACAAGTCAATATATAGATGCGTTGGAGAGTTACGTGCCGGACAAATATTTCGGTCGAACAAATGGATGTAGAGAGGAATGGGAAAGATAATGACGACACGGTCCATGTGCTTTATTGGTACAAATGTAAAGTTTCTTTAATTTATTAATGCTGATAAGACCAACGATACTTAAGAAATGATGTCAGTAAAAAATTCTAAATGCGTTAATAGTGTACAGTTGTAATGTCAGCATTTTATGCATTCAGGAGCAATTCTGCCTATTTGATAACTATAAATTCTTCTACCATGGAAACGAAATTTTGATGTCATGTTTACTTTCTTGATTTCTTTTTTTCATGCTTACTTTTTCTTCTTTGTTTTTTACTTTTCGATTGTCTGCTGATAGGTCGGTCTATTTTTGTGAATTTATGTCTGAAAGACTTTGGGTTTTTTTACTATTCAGCCTGTCTGCATACCTACCGAGACGTTTTCATTATATTAACATATCACCAGAAAATTTATACATAATAATTAGTGCTTAATGATGCCTGCAGTGGAAACAACGAAGCTTATACAATAACCACGTCGAATCGTTGTGAACCTACTCACAAACATGTTAGCAGCAATTAAGAATGACAGGTCAATACAACAATGAGTAATAGCCATACAGTACATTGGTCTGTCACATGTATATTGTGCCAGACAACACTAAGAAAGTAATGCAAAGTTAATATGTCATTACAACTTTTTACCACACTCTGTAACTGGTACTGTCCTTCGACTGTTTTATAAATATTTGCAACCAATATTACACTCAGTAAAATAAGTGTGAAGTGGTGCAAAACATCAATGTTTTATCCAAATGAAACAGTGACTAGACTGAAACAGATAGTCCTAGACATTCAACAGGAGGAAAGCTATGGTGAAGATTACGAGAAAGCAGTGAAGGATCTAAAGGCATGAATAATCTGTAAAGAAGGAACCACTTTCAATGAAAAAAATCATGTTGATATGCTTTACTAGATATATACATGTAGTTATATTGCTGCTATTAGATTAATGGAGCGTTTAATTGATTTATTGAAAGTTTTAAGGGCATGTCTCACAGGTATCTCTCACAGGCATGTCTCACAGGTATCTTTCAGAGGCATGTCTCACAGGTATCTCTCACAGGCAATGGCTTTTTTCTTCCTTTGGTCTTTGTGGTTTAAAATGCAAATTGCTTGGTTATTGTCAACATATATGACTGCTTTAGCTGTTTATACTGGTGTTAACCTCCCCCAACTCCCACACCCCACCCCCCCCCCAAAAAAAAAAAAATAGCAATGCTTATTGACCAGCAAAAATCAGGTTAATGGTTTCTCTCTTGCAGGGACAAAACAAGTAAATAAGTACGAATTACGACTCTGGAATTCATAACAAGTTATTTCATTACCTTTATGTGTTTCCGTAGCGTATGGTTTACTACCAATAATGGTTTGAACCAATCATGGTTTGATATCATGTTGTGCAATCAATAGAATAACTCGTAAAATAAAAGCAGAGGCGACAGACAATGTAGCCCAATAATATACTGGAAGAATTCCAGGACTAGGTTATATTGGCTTCTATATTCTAGATGTCGGTTGAAGAGTACATCCCTTTCATTCAAAATTGGTACACAAGTACGAAACAGGGACAATATTGGAAAGTGACAGAACAACATTTTCATTTTGAGCTCATGATATTAGCATGTGTACGTCGGTGTCAGTTGCGTGTTGACAATTTGCTATTGATGACTTTTTTCTATACCACAAGCGAATAGATGGTCACCTAATCGGAAAGAAATAAAACAACAAGTAATTTGGCCTTTATTCGTCGTCACGGTCGTCCCTCAATGATTTACTTTAAAAATAAATTTCAAGCTTGGAGTTGACGAAACTCTATAGGACTGTTTCTTAAATGACATTCTATTGAATGTGTTCTAAAACTATTACTCCATTAAAACTGAAGGATTTTGGTTGCTGTGAAAAATAAAAAGAATCTTCTGGTTTGAAAGTTTGAAACCACTATCTAGACCTAATGCTGCTAAAGTTTTAGAGTGTAGTTCTTTCAAGTGGACTTCTACAAAGGTTCTTCAATAATATTGATAGTGCCGTTTTGGCCCCGCCCAGTTTATATGTTAATATGTTTTACATAGAAATACATTAACCTTTAGAAATATTCTAGATTGTAATAAATCACACAGCTATTATAACGTTTTAAAAGTAGCTTTGTCTAGAGGACCTGTATCAAATACAATGTAAGTCACATCTGGACTCTTCTTGGGTAAATCCTGGCTTCTTCCTACTAGTATGGGTCTAAATCTTACATTTTTTACGCAGACTTGCTTAGTATTCATCGAAAATCGTTATTTCTCTTCAGGTCTGAAACCATAAGGTACAGAGCTTCGAAACATGGTATTTAGTATTGTATTAATGTGCGATTTCTGATTACAAGATACAAGATACAAAAAACTTTATTTAACGTCTGTTTTGTACAATAAAAACATTAGCTATAAGCTATTTTCTGACATAACAGAGATCATTTAACACATAGACATAAAAAGACAATCAACGAAACCTGTAAAAAGAAAGTTACGACAGTTATATTAGAAAATAAAACACAAAATTGATAAGACTGACGTTCTAACATATAAAGTACATCACAAAGGTTGCACATAAAATCACATAAAAATTATATACATTTACACATAACACATGTACAGGTCTGACCAGTCCAGGTCTGGATCATTCTGGTAAATTCCTTGTAGTTATCACATTTTCTTACATGATTTGGTAGATTGTTCCAGACCCGGGCTGCCTCAAACCTGAACGATTTCTTACCATATGTTGTTGTTCGGACTTTTGGACTAAAATGGTATTACTGTTTCTAAGAGTATAGGTTGATTGTTTGAATTCAACAAGATCGTGTAGATAAGGGGGAGATAAACGGTAAAGGCATTTATATGTTTCTATTGCTATAGTTCTAAGTCTAGCAAGATGCAATGTGGGCATGTTTACTTTTTCTAGTAAATCTTCGTAGGTTGAATTAAAATAATTAAAAACAATTCTAAGTGCACGGTGTTGAAGTTTCTCTAACTTTTCAGTATTCTGTTTACTACAAAATTGCCATATAATAGAACAAAAGCTAAAATTTGACCTGATAAAAGATTTATATACCAACAGTTTACATTCTACAGATAAAAATTTACTAATTCTTAAAAGTACATTTAACTGACCAGCAGCTTTTTTGCATAACCGGGTAATCTGTGCATCAAAATTCAATAAAAAGTCAAAATCTACACCTAAGAGTTTAACCTGATCTTCACATGCAATATTTACATCATCTATGTTAAAACATTTCAGTTGATCATCTGATTACAGATTCATGTCTGTCTCCACAAGGCCAAAAGATCTAACTGGTTATTCGACTACAAAATGTGTTTGAATTTGTCCCTGGAGTCATTTTAAACACCAATTCAGGACATATAGTTAAACAAAGAAATATAAAGAATAACTTCCTAAATCTTCTTGCCTTAAACAACAGGACCGAACTATCTTGTAGACCTCAGCCCAGTATGTTTATATTTTGCAAATGAGGTCATTTTAATTAAAGCCCGTGGGACAAATATTCCATACAGAAAATTACAAGAAATCTTTTAAAAATAGTTTTGGCTGAAACAAAATTTTTTAGAGCTCTTAATGTTGATTCGAAACATTGTCTAGCAGACCATTACCTATATTTTCCAAACTTTTAATTTGGTGGTTATTGGCTTTTTCACGTGGGTCACATACTTCACATATATACTTATCTTAGGAAATATTCAAACATACATAAACAAGGAAAATGTACAAGAGTTCTGAAATTTGGTTATCAGCAATGCCTTCTAGTTTCTACCATATCTTCTTACAAATATATTGCCAACGATGTAATTTAATTTCACTGTTTTTTATTTTACTTTTGAAGTTTTTAAATATGGAGGTGACAATAGTCTAAAATACTAGCATTTTAGTGCAACTAATTTGGAAAACAAAGGCATAGGGTGTTTGGAATGGTAAGAAGCAATCTACTTCATATAAAAGGAAGCCTTAGTTACAATGTTTTCAGTTAGATCGTGCAGTATCAATCTGAAACAGAAACAGGATGTTATTTCTTGAAATTCCATCTAATATGTCTTGAAGCTTTGAGTCACTGTTTGTCAAACTCATGGTTGCTACTTATTTTATCAATATATTTATAAGAACAATGATTCATTTTATATGTTAATGCTTGTGTTATTATCTTGGTGCCATCTGAAGTGCAGACACGAGAACTCGGATGCCAAACATGCCTCCCACGCGTGATTTTTATGTCTCCATTTATTGGATTAACTTACATATTTGTCAGCTAGTCGTAGAGTATGTTTCATAATAACGTCCTACAATTTTAGTACATGTAGCTCAAACATTGCCACATTTATCTCATATAACTTGGTACAAGCAGCCTTTAAAGAAAGAAAAACATTTAATGTCAAAGTCACATGACTGATAAGGCCAACTTATCAATCTGTGAAATATAATATAAATATCTTTTCAACCTAATAATTAAAAGTTATATGTAGTACACTATGAGCACAGTATTAAAATACGTTTACTACAACAACAACAGATCGGAAAGTTTCAACATTTCTGCCAAATCATACAATCTGTTTTATTGTTTATCTGTGTTTTCTGTGGCCGTAAACCATTCCATTATATAATACCCACTTGTTATACTTCAAGTGTATCTGCTTGCAAACTTATTTGTAGTAACTAAAGAGTTTGAGCAACACTGCACTTAATAAATGATCTGCAGACAACAGGAACTCTCGTAAATAATAGTGCTATCGGCCCACTTAATGCTACCTTTCATGCTTGGCAAAAGGAATAGTTTACCAGTGTTATACTAAAATCCAGCTGTTTGCTTTAATCGTCACTTACAAAGGCTAAGTACATTGAACAATGAATGAATTGTTTGCTGTCTTTATTTGCAGAAGGAAAAACTTTCAAAGTGAACGTTACCACACACAGACTCATAATGGAATAAATATCTTATAAGTGTTTAGCATCAAAATAAAACTTCAAGGAACAGAAAAAATGTTTATTTTTTGTGACACATAAAAAAACAGTGACAAAGTGTGTGTGGGCGTAGAACTGTTTGCTTCTGTCAAACAGATGGGGGGCAAAGAGTACAGCATGCAAATTAAATTCATATTTGTTTAAGAAAGAAATGGTTTCCCGATGAACATTATTGTTTTGTTTTTAAAAGTCTTAAGCCATTCATGCCTAGCGTCTACAAAAATAAACATACCCAAAAGTGCAGACCCAGATCAGACACCACAATATGCCGTATCTGTTCAGGGTCGTCACTGTTTGCCTAAAGGACTTTCTTCCTAAAATATAATAAAATTGAAAATTTATACCAGAAACCCTTTTAACTGAAAACGGACCCATCCAACTAACAAGGATGGCATAATCCATTGGGCATAAATGGGTAAAATGTCCGATTTCACTTGTGAAGACAAAAGATACTAAAATAACAGGACTGACGTATGTGTTTCAATTCTTCTTCTAACGAACATCTGTATCTATATAACAGACGTTGGACATTCGTTATGTTGGTAATAAACGTAGATCTGGCTACGGTCTCTGTAGCAGTAAGCTGATGTACCATCAAGTTAGTAAAACCGATGGTGGTAACTTCAGATTTGTAGATACAGGGATGTATTAGATTGTTTGAATGATAGGAACTTATGTTAGGAGTGTGGTTGTAACACAGAGGTAAATCCAGACAATTCAGTTTTTTTGTGCAAGTAAACAAACCGGGCCTTCAACTAATTATGTGCTTTAAATCAAGAATGTGTCGTCTTTGCATTTTTTAGAAAAATATTCTATCTTCACGACCTGAAACTGAAACATATTCACGTTGCACCTTTTGTCTTGATGTTGATTTGTGTTTGACGACAGAAAACTCAATTTTAGAGTTAATTTTTAATTTAAAAAAATCGAGGATGCTGTATATATATTTCTGAAAAAAGACTGTAACAGTGATTTTGCATGTAAGCATTTATTTTCTTAGTCGCTGTCAGTATCTAAATATCTCTTTATAACACTATCAGAATGAACTGAATAAGCTTTATGAATACTAAGACGATAGAGCTAAAATCACATCTATAGATATACTAAATATAATCTAGCCGAAACAAACTCAAAACATTCCCTCAGACGAAAGAACACGTTTCTGTTATAGCAACTATTCGTTAAAAGGCTGAATACTGTCGATGGCATGTATGAGAAATTGTTTATTTTAAACCCATTTATGACTAATGGATCATGCCACCCTTGTCAGTTGGACAAATCCATTTTCAGTTAAAAGGGTCACTGGAACAACTTTTCAATTTCATTCTATTTAGAGAAGAAAGTCCATTATGCAAACAGTGTAGACCCTGATCAGACGCCGCCGCACATTGCAAAGAATGATCTGGGTCTGCACCGTTTGCCTTTGTGTAATTTAGTAGACCCTAGGCATTAATGGTTTGATTCAGACTTTTGCAAGCTGTGTACGTTTGTTAGCTTTTGCAGAAATTTATGAGCAGAAAAGGAGAGAGAATGAGAAAATGCAAAAGAAAAGAAAAATGTCTCGTACTCGAAGAACGCTCAATGTTCTTTTATGTTTAGATTTATCATGTGTTTATTTTCTGTAAATTGATCTCGTATTTCATGAAGACCAATTATGTGTTCTATATTCAGATTCTTGATTTCAGTGTGTTCATAGGATAACAAAAACTTTTATTGGATGTACTAAAATATGAGGACATTCCTTTATATCGAGGTCATAACTGAAAAAAATCATATAAAATTGCATTTGATTGTAATCCAAGACACCCAGCTTCACACATAAAATATTAAAATTCAGTGCTGTTTCATTATTCAAGCTTGCTGTTATTTTGAGAGATTGTGTGAAAGACAAAAGAAGAGAACAGAGTTCAACATCTGATAAAGCACACTATTTCTATAAAGAAAACAAAAGAAACAAGTGATAATAAAAGTGCTAGAATATAAAGCCATCGCGATCACAATATACATTGTACTATTTAAACGCATTTCCTTTAAGTATGCAGAATATACAAAGGATTTATTTTGAATACTTTATGTAGAAATTCATTTTAGAATCATCCGTAGTGTGACTGTCTTTCGATCTTAAAATGATAAAAATAATAATAAAGACGATTTGAAAAATGGTATTAAAACTCCTTTTCAACAAGGTATGATTAACTGAGATATTATTTTGTTAGACGTGCATACGTGACATAAATGTGCAATATATAACCTACACCATGACATCAAATGTATGTCATGATATGTATGCGAGGAATTAACTGGCTTGAGAAGTTATAGTTTAGTACCTTCATGTTTTCATTATGTTTAGTGTTTGTGCAAAGGCTTCTTCGTAATTTTTACAAAAAAGCCGTATAGTTACTTAGTTTGTATTTATCTTAGGTATGTACATAGGTATATTTCATGGTAAATGTTATCCAATTATTTGGAATACAGCTGCAAATTGACATGTTGACGAGCATTCTTTTTCACAGAACCCACCGGTAAATTGAAAAACATGCAACAATCGATTCGACTCGAGTCTGCGCTGCTATTTTTTTCTTCTTCTCATCTTTGTTCCAGGTAGATATGTAACTGCTTATCAAATATGTTGATGGACAAAATGATTTTGAATAGGGTAAAAATAATGAAAGACAGTTAGAAACATTTGTAATTTATTTAGTCTCGGTGACACGTTCGAGTCAAACTGCCAACTTGCAATTCTTTAATACGTGAAATAATGTTCCTTTTATTATTTGAAAATGTATACCAGTTCCGAGTCAGGTTTCTGTAAATTCTCATGGTTTTTAATATAGAAATGACGTTCATCCACATGCCATGTTCTGAGATATGATATAATAAGATTATGCCATTACCATGTTGTAACCTTGCATATTAGATTAACCTGATTTCATTGTCATTTCAGAAATGTTAGAGTTTTGCCAAACTCTGATCAATATGTACAAATGTTATTTAAAGGCGATATGTTCCGATATATTTTCGCTAATGCGAAAACAAAAACAAAAACTCCGACGCGACATCTGTCTCAAATTGGCCAAGACAAAACGGAGAAGGTTAATGCATCGATTTATGTCAAAGATATTATGTTTGTATGGCCAAGTTTACAAGTTTCCGACAAATATACTTTTAAGTTACGACAAAATTGCAAGGTTTGGGTTTATGGTTAGAAAATTGTGGAACAACAATAAGCAAGACCCTTGTTTATCAATAATTGCAACAGTGAAATGATTGTCAATATCACTGTATCTTTCTTACCCTTTCCCTTATGAAGAAATTTTTTAACAAATCATTCTACATAAGTTAGAACCGTTACGTTTTAATGTTAATAACTTAAGGTTAGACAATTTGTGCACCATGAGTGCACAAAAAAAAGCAAATGGTGACTTTAACCACAGCGTATTCTTTAGGAATGTAATAACGAGATTGTAAGCTTTAATAGAAATAACTAAGTAATACCACACTAAACGAACACATTAAGAACCATGCATAATATAAAATGCAGGGTGAAACATGTGATCACATGACGTATCCTTTAATAACTGCTTTTTTGTAAAGGTCGATTTGTAGTGCATTTCTTTCAGTGTTATAAGTTCAACAACAAAAAAAGCAGTGATTACCTTCAAAACTTAATTGTTTGGAGCTGGTCTGACGTTTTAGACCTTAATGGTTTGTAGTGCTTCGTTTACTCGATGGCACCAACAGCAAAATTTTACACAACGTTTGTACGTTTATTCAAAGAACAACACATTAGCGTGATTGATGAGGTGATATCATGAAATATCATACGATAAATGAAAATATATAATATTTGGACTAATATAAATATCTATCCCATAAAATCTAATGGCAAAGAAAAGCTTGTCTGTTTGCATAAATACAGTTAAGAGATGAAAATGTCAAAGAAGAGATGCTAGATATGTGTTAACTTGTATTTGATATTGACGAAACGCAGATAAGAGAGAAAGGAAACTGTGTTAAAAATTTTCTTAAAGCGATTGTACAGCGATTAAATGAAACGTAATACGCAACAGAACCACATTGAAATAGAAATTTGCAACATATAATGCTTCGTTTAGGGCTTGACGATTTCTTGATTTTGATTTAAATACTCAGTAAAAATGAGTGACCTACAATGTCCAAGCGATATTTTTTAATTTAAGATCTATTGTACTTGTATTTTGTTAATTAATGCCATCAGGATATATATCTGAGGATAATTTACTTAGCTAAAGAAGTGCTCTTACCCACTTCTTGCGTTAGTTGAAACACTAAAGCTCTTGTGTTTTACTGAATGGTAAATTCGTACCACAGAAGAAAATGTAATAATAAAAACATTTTCTGTACTTTAACATAGTAATAATCTTCTTTGATATTGCATAACACCACCCGTCAAGAGCCAAGTATAATCCAGACTAACATCTCTATCCTTGGCAGACCGTCGTTTTGGAAATAACAACCTTCAATACAGTAGAAAGAACTGTTGTCAAGTTTTCGTGGGAGATAAATATGATTAATGTATAAAGCTTTGTCACGTGATCATACATGTATACTTATACATTGTAAAATGTTGTTATGTAATGATGTACTATATGAACAAGTTACAAAAATAAACTTCTTATACTTCTGATAAAGAGAAGTGGTTGCTTTAATCGTAGTTTTATGTTCTAGCATGCATGGGTTGATCACTTGATGACGCCCTCGTTTCCATGAGACCTTTTTCTTTACTGAGCACACGTGTCATTAAATCCTCTGAAGTGCTCTTTTTGACGTTTCGAAGAGATATCTTACATGGCATTATATCAGAACTGCAGACTGTCACGTAGCTACGGGCAATTCTTGTTTTCCTTAATAGATCTAAAGTAATGTATATGATTTTTTTTCAGACGATAGATGAGCTAACTATTCTCTGTATTCACTGTTCATTCAAGAAAATGGATCGTAAATTAGTATTAATATCTGGCGATATCTGGCTGCTTTATCTCATAGATAATTTCTTTTATAAGAATAAGAACACCAACTGAAATGTAGTGTACACGTTACAAAAGCGTACATATAACACTAGTGTACACGTTACGAAAGCGTACATATAACACTAGTGTACACGTTACGAAAGCGTACATATAACACTAGTGTACACGTTACAAAAGCGTACATATAACACTAGTGTACACGTTACAAAAGCGTACATATAACACTAGTGTACACGTTACAAAAGCGTACATATAACACTAGTGTACACGTTACAAAAGCGTACATATAACACTAGTGTACACGTTACAAAAGCGTACATATAACACTAATGTACACGTTACAAAAGCGTACATATAACACTAGTGTACACGTTACAAAAGCGTAAATATAACACTAATGTACACGTTACAAAAGCGTACATATAACACTAATGTACACGTTACAAAAGCGTAAATATAACACTAGTGTACACGTTACAAAAGCGTACATATAACACTAATGTACACGTTACAAAAGCGTACATATAACACTAGTGTACACGTTACAAAAGCGTAAATATAACACTAGTGTACACGTTACGAAAGCGTACATATAACACTAGTGTACACGTTACAAAAGCGTACATATAACACTAGTGTACACGTTACAAAAGCGTACATATAACACTAATGTACACATTACAAAAGCGTACATATAACACTAGTGTACACGTTACAAAAGCGTACATATAACACTAGTGTACACGTTACAAAAGCGTACATATAACACTAGTATACACGTTACAAAAGCGTACATATAACACTAATGTACACGTTACAAAAGCGTACATATAACACTAGTGACACTCAGAAAAAGCTTATCATCTTCTTCATACAAATAATAAAACAAATCAAAAGTTTCATATTAATTTTTTTTTTCACTACCTGTGATATTTATAAACAGATCGTTCAGGGAGAATGTTTTGAAGCAGGCCTCAGGCAATGTTACCGAGTGTCTGATTCTTATTATCACATGACCAAAACAACAATAAAATGAATTCTACCCTATTTTTGTTCAACTGAAATTTCCTGAAAAAAAACCTATCACAATACATCTGGCAAGAAAAAAAAGAAATTTCCAAATAAAATGTCAAAACATTGTCGGAAACGCTAAACACAGAAGACGTTTTTCGAGGTATAACATGATAACATGGTTACAAAATGACAGTCACAATAGATAACTCAGTTGTAGCAAGACCTTTATGTATAAATTTAAAAATAGAAAAAAAAGAAGATAATAACAACACTATCTTTTTATTTTCCGTTTTACATCCATACAAACGTCCAAAAACGCAGGAATGAGAATTTCTGTGACGTCACTACGCGTCCTGTTCACACTACATGGTGTAAACATGTTTTACTACCATTGTTTTGTCGTATAATAAATAACGGAATGCAAGCAAAAGATATGAGTATGCGATATTTTCATCTGTTTCAAATCATCCTCATACACGATTTCTGAAGAAAATATTAACAAAACATCTGCCAATTGACCACGGCCATAGTGTGCGTAGATTTACGTCAACGGAATTATGTTATGATTCATACAGCATTATCGATAATCCTCGCTATGGCATGCTAACGAAAATATAACATAAGCAAATATTAAGTCATTTAAAAGACCTACAACATTCTTTTCAAGACCTTGTTGGTCGTGAGTAAAGCCATTTTCGAATACTTTGCCAGTATCCCTCTATTTTTAGCTCACCTGTCACGTAGTGACAGAGTGAGCTTTTCTGATCACCTTTTGTCCGTCGTCCGTCCGTCCGTCCGTCCACAATTAGTTTGTTTACACTCTAGTGGTCACATTTTTGCCTCAATTGTCATGAAACTTGGTCAGAATGTTTGTCTCATTAATATCTCGGACGAGTTCGAACATGGATTATCAGGGTTGGAAAACTAGGTCACAGAGCCCAAATATAGAAAAACCTTGTTAACACTCTAGAGGCTACTTTTTCAGTCCAAATATCTTGGAAATTTGTCAGAGAGGTTCTATCAATGATTTCTAGCTCAAGTTCGAATATGGGTCATCTGGGTTCAAAACCTAGGTCGTGGAGCCCAAAAATAGAAAAATCTTGTTAACACTCTAGAGGTTACATTTTCAGTCTAAATAATCTGGAAATTTGTCAGAAAAGTTGCTTTGACGATTTCTAGGTCAAGTTCGAATATGGGTTGTCTGGGGTCAAAAACTAGGTCACAGAGCCCAAATATTGAAAATGCTTGTAAACACTCTAGAGGTAACATTTTTAGCCCAAATAATCTGGAAATTTGTCAGAAAGGTTGCTTCTATAATTTCTAGCTCAAGTTAGAATATGGGTCATCTGGGTTCAAAAACTAGGTCGCAGAGCCCAAAAATTGAAAAATCGTGTTAACACTCTAGAGGTTACATTTTCAGTCCAAATAATCTGGAAATTTGTAAGAAAGGTTGCTTTGACAATTTCTACGTGAAGTTCGAATATGGGTCCTCTGTGGTCAAAAACTAGGTCACAGAGCCCAAATATTGAAAATCCTTGTTAACACTCTAGAGGTAACATTTTTAGCCGAAATAATCTGGAAATTTGTCGAAAGGTTGCTTCTATGATTTCTAGCTCAAGTTCGAATATGGGTCATCTGGGTTCAAAAACTAGGTTGCGGAGCCCAAAAATAGAAAAATCTTGTTAACACTCTAGAGGTTACATTTTCAACTCAAATAATCTGGAAATTTGTCAGAAAGGTTGCCTTGAGGATTTCTAGGTCAAGTTCAAATATGGGTCCTCTGGGGTAAAAAACTAGGTCATAGAGCCCAAATATGGAAAAACCTTCTTAATACTCTAGAAGTAACATTTTGGGTACAAATAACCTTGACAAATAACCTTGAAATTTGTCAGAGAGATTGTTTCAATAATTTCTAGGTCAGATTCGAATATGGGTCATCTGGGGTCAATTAACCAGGTCCATAGCAACTTTGTTAAAATTAGTCATACTCAGGTGAGCGATACAGGGCCATCATGGCCCTCTTGTTTATATAATTATCATCTTGTAGGTTTTAAGTTGGAACAATTGAAAATATTACGTATAATTTACAGCAATCCATCACTGTCAGTACTGAGAGACCTCTACATAATTTGTCGAAGTTTACAGGCAGGACGAGTAATTGTTTATCACAAGTATCAGAAGGATTATTATCAAAGGGACCATTCACTTCAGATGATTTATTGCTAGCCTCCATTAGTGAAAATATCATCAATTGAACGGGACATTTGCTTGTCTGCTTCTAGCAGTCAGGCTAGTTGATAGCCAAGAAGAGACGGTACGAACATTTTTTACATCTTAAAGCATTCTTGAAAACTACCGTATTCTATTTTTGTAACAGACGTTCATTCAATTAGTCAAACACAGTCTCAAGTAATATCCCTAGCAGCATGTAAAAACCCAACACTTATTTTATTATCATTATTATTTGTTTATTAGAACAAACCCTGTCACTTGTTTACCCGTCCACATCTAGGATGCATAAAACAAATACCTTGCCTCAAATTAAGGACAGAAACTAAAACCAAAAGATATTTGGGTATTGCTCATTTATGTGAGACCCTGATAATCAGTTTCAACTTTAATATTTTCTTTCTCGGAAGAAGGTACCAATCTTGTTCAAACCATTAAAATTCTGATTTTTGTGAATCTTTTACATAGCCCATTTCGTACACTACTTTCAAATTTGTATCAAGGTATGAGCTGTCTCGGTGAAATAAAACAACAAAAAGATATGTATGCGAACGGTTTAATTATCTTACACAACTGAGTTTACTAATCTTCTGGATAGACGCAGTTTTTTAAAGTTTTTAATACCATTGAAATATGTACTTATGAAACATTGCGACATTCAAAAATGTGTATTTTATACAAGTGGCATTAATTAGACTCCCTGCAGAAGTTAGTATGTAGATGCAACTGTAATCCTGATCTTCAAGACAAAGAAACTACAAGTATAACCTCATAATAACATATCGTTATAAGGCTGAATTTGTATGCTAAAAGCAAAATTTGACGAAGTTAAGACAGACTGAACAATGTATTTATTTGCTACATTTAAAAACTGGATACAATAATTTTTACTGCGTGTTTTTAAGTCTGTTGCAACGTCAAGTACATCTCTTTAACTACAACGAAAACGAGGCACATTACAATCAGCAAAAGCTTCTGTTTACTGTCAGACAAACTGTCAAAGGAGCTATTCACTTCAGGACAATTTATTAGCCTAGCTGTTTCCTTCCCATTAACAAGACTTTCACGCTGTCTTTTCAGTTACAACATTACATTAGGCCTAGTTAAAACCATTCTACAGATGTCTACAATAATATCTTTCATGACTGATAGAAGCAATGACTATTACTCATTGCTCATTTGTGGATCTCCTTAAATGGCAATATTCCCCATTTTTATATTTAACAGATGGCATACAATCCCTTCAACGGACCGACTCAGACAAATTTTGTCATTGTAAAAAACTCTAAAAACAAAAGGGTTTCGAGGAATCATATATACATCGAAGTTTTGTTTTCAAAAACAATGCTAAGTTACGACTACTTCCGCTGTTAACAAAAACATAAAATCAAAAAGAAACAAAAGAAAATAACAGTGTTTATTGAAAAGACCCAAAACTGAATATCTAAAAGGGTCATTGTTGGGATGACGTGTAGTCATGTATTTGTAATGAATATGATGAGGACCTTATGAAACCAAAAAAAATCTTTGCATCTTGACTTCCGAAAATTGAATATCAGTGAATGTTGTTTACTTACCTAACAGAGATGCTTATTAAAGTAAAGAATTTCAGAAAATATAAAGATGTCTTACTATATGGCAACAGGTATAAACTTTTGTTTACAAATTTGTTTATACCCAGTTTCCGAGAACAATAAATACAATAGAAACTTACCACAGGCAGTAGAAATTAATTATTCTTCAGGAAAAGGGTTTATTGTGTATTTCCTTCCAATCGTTATTTTTATATTATTTGTTTGTAATTATTTAAGGCACAAAAAGATTAGTTTAAAAGCGCACATCTACAGAAAAGGGAAATTATTCAGGAGTAGAAGTGGAAAAACAAACATGATTTTCTCACAATAATCTTTTTTTCTCTTCTTTTGGGGGGGGGGTCATTTTACCATGAATGATCCAATGCAATAGATATGAGTTTATGATCTGTTAATTGTAGGGATTGTCCCTTAAGGGGTCAAGGTATTTAATATCGGCTACACAAACGAACGTTTTTAAAGTGTTTGTTACCAACTTACTCACAAACGACAACCTTTGTTGAAGGAATACATGTTAAAATTGTAATGTAAATCCTTTTCAATGTCTCCTTGAACCATCTCGCAAAAATTCGAACATCCTACGTTTCCTGGCAAACATGTTTTATGAATAATTAACTACGAGGTGAGACGTGATGCAATTGATGAAATAAGTATTGATAACTGTGGAGGCGTAATTGCGAGAGTAATCAGTTGAACTTGTACATAAACATGTTTATTCTCTCAATATCATTATTGACCATCCTGTGTTCTGAAGTATAATCGGGTATAAAGCTTAATTATAAAATAACGTAATTGTTTTTAGGAGACATCAGCGCTTTTTACAGACGTATTGTGTGACGATGATAATTGTAAAAATTTATATATTTTTTTTCTGGGATGATGTTCGTAAATATTAAAGATCCTAGTATAATTATGACTTCTGATCAAATCAGAATTAAAAACTTTTGCCAGCTCCAGTTGTTCTAACTACAGGTGAAATAAAGTCATAAAACCGGCGAGACTCGTGATAAAGATGAGCTGTTGAATAATTTTCTTTGTATTAATTGTACCCTTGCAGTACTAAAGACATTAATAACATTTTTATTACACTGGTAGAATTAAGCGCAAAAACCCAATTTTGCAGACCAGTCTAACTGCTTAAAACTAGAAGGCTCTGGTGACAACTTGTTGCTGCAAGTCTAACAACGAGTTTCTATAACGTGATCGAATGATTTCCCATCAGTATTCTTAAAATATCTCGCATATCCCCATTTGGTGCTTATTCTTTTGTAAATAACGCTTTGTAAACATCAAGTTTTTTGGGAACCTGCTCTAACTAACATAAAATGATGTATATTTAAATGATTAATCTATCAATTTATTGTTGAATACCTACCTAGTTTCAAGTTTTTGGGAATCTTGACATAAAATACAAACGATGAAAAAGTAGTTTTTGTCTTTAAAATATGTGAAGCAGTTAGCCGAATTGAATTGCATTGAAATACTGTGGAAGAATTGTAAACAGAAGTATGACCAAAACGTTTTTCAAATTTGTTTTAATTTTTAATTTTTGTTATATATTTTTAAATCCTTTTTTGTTCGTTTGTTTGCCTATTGTTTTTTTTTTTTGTTTTTTTTTGAAGACGGCTTTTAGTCTGTGTTGGTTGTGTTTCTTCCATTTCTTACAGTCCCGTTAAGCCTTATGTATTATCGTGTGGGGATTTTATTTAACGAACTCTTAATGGTACTGCTTAGAAGCTAAGTTTTTTAAAACAGACTAAAAATGTTCAAGAAATATATTTCCCCAAGTTGATATGTATGTAGCAATGCATCGTGGGACATTTTCAAAGACAGGAATGGCAGACTAACAGAATAACAAGTATCATACAATAAACATGCTCATATTAACAAAGTCAAATCCGGAAAACATGCAAGCTTGAAATAAAAAGCGTAATCTGTAAATGCTATGACCAAAACTTCCGAATTAATTCTCAAATGCTTAAACAAATCTAGAAATGGGTTCGGCCATATTGGAATATATCATAAATACTTTTTTGGAACATTGAGAAAGAAAATAATTAGTTACAGCAGAACATTGTGAATGTGCTTGTTTTCACGTTTGCCGTTGTGGTATAGATGAGAAGGAGGCTTTGGTAAATGCGCAGAGAATGACGTCATTTATATATTGCCCTGATATCACCTTTGACAATGAAGAGTTTCAAAAGTCATAACCTTCCAATAAACGTTCCTCTCTTTATTTGATACAAATCTTTCATATGTGATACTGTTTCTATTTGTTATGTTTGTTACAGAGGAGTATTAGCCTTCATATAATGATATTGTTTTACAAGAAAGAAAATGAAGTAAGTTATAACATGAGAAAAGTGATCTATTATAGTTGCACAAAACACACAATATGAAGTCCCTTCTTATTTTAAATACGAAGTCTACTTCTTTCTGCAGGTGTTTATTTTTATTTTGGAGGAGTTTTCTTTTTTCTCTTCACAAATTTCTATAATTATACGTTTTAAACACTTGCTGTTTCAAAAGTGTATGTTGTAAAATGATACATCAGTGATGTGGGTATCGCTGACACTTGAAGAGAAATGTGTATTCACCACGATATCAGACAATATGGAGTGATCAGTCTTAACATAGCGCTATACAAGCAATTTTAAAGAAATATGCACAACTTTCATTACAAGGAAAAAATGCATTATTCATTTAATACTAAACAGATGGGTGCGACACAGTGTAACCCTATTAGACGTTATCCTAGTTTGCATCTGTTAAAACTGTTCATGAGTTTTTCTTCATAATTATTCCATACAAAATTAAAATATATGTGCTCATATCCTTTCTGTTGACTTATATCATTCCATAAATATTTCACCAATTTCCATAAAGCCCAGTGTTATTATTTGTTAACTATGATAAACATTATTTGTTAACTATGATAAACATTATTTGTTAACTATGATAAACATTATTTGTTAACTATGATAAAAATTATTTGTTTTTTCTTTTAAATTAAACAGGAATTGTCGATTTTTTTCTAATATAAGCATTTTCAGACAGATATGAAATTCTGCTGAACACTATACCTTGTATATGGTTTCATCTGTGCAATTAATTAAGAATAAAATCAAGTGCAACTGCAGATAATTGCCATTAGTTTATGTGCACAGTTTTACGATAATCAAAAGAACATGGGAACAGATGGTTGTGATTCCCGTGAAATGTAAAGTAGAGGTAGTAATTAATGCCAATAATATATACAACATAAATGACAAAAGTGCTGTCTGTCTGCAGGAATAATTTTGACAGGAGGTCAAAGTAAAATGAAAATAGACCATTTTACTTCTATTGTAGATGACACTAAATGCCATTTAATTTGATATCTAAAATACCAAAGAGACATGCCTTGAAACAAAGAACGTCCCCTTTCTTGAAAAATCATGTAAATGTGTGTGAAACTATAACACAGTTTCAAGATATCAGAGAATAATTCATTGTTAAACATGTAAACTGAATGCATGAGTATTAGATTTTAAATAGAGCTGTTGTACAATTTATGGGTGGATAGCAATTTATCAAAAATTAACATTTAGATTTATATGCTCTAGAGAAAAATGTTTAGACGTATACTTCTTATTCTTCAATATCAGTTATTTTTCGTACCATAGGGAATGGGCTAACAAAATCCTGTGCAGTAAATGTTCGGTTAAATTTGGGTGGGTCCTTTTAAGCACTTTATCAGAGCAAAAACTATTTTGAATACCTCCGAATTGTTTTAAAAACGTGTTAGTCTTCGTAAAATGTAAGCGCTTGTTATTTCGGTACCTTTGGTGACTTTGCTCTTGGCATGGCTTCTTTTAAGTAATTGAAACGTAAATGCTGAAACAATCTGTAGATGTCTAAAACATTAGGTTTGGCTAGATTGTCTACTAAGGTAAAGTATGGTAGAAACATCCGGGCACTAAAATGTACAGTTGGTCTTTGCAACAACTACAAAACATTTGTTTTGACATGTACTGTTGTATAAATTTAAAATGGTAAAATGGCACGGATGATATAAACTCGTTACATTATAAATCCACGTTCCATCGCCATGGTGATATTTCTACTAAAAGCAAGAAAAAACAGCGCCGATCATATATAATCATAAAGTATATTGCTCCTGTGACAGCAATCAGTTAAAATCTCCTCATTACATATTGCCAATTTTAGTTCATGATACTGATGAGAATGGTGGTGCATTTAGAGAATGAAAAAAGCGTATATCGTTCATCAGTATTCACTGGAGATCTGCGTTTTCAATTTCTTACTTTTTACTGTATATACTTACAATGTAACTCAGAACGCTTTCTATAAAGAAAGTTCTTGTTGCTAACTTATATTTGCTTGGACTGTGTGTTGCATCGTAAAACATAGGAATGGAATAAAAGCAAGAATGCAAATCAGTGGAAAATCATGCCGAGAATCTCAATGCGCTAGAAAGCAATTGATAGAAAGCCAATAGTAGGTAATGATTGTGTTGTGTTCTCTGAGTACAATAGTGTTTCACATCACTCGCTGGATATACACTACGTTTCCAACATTATGGGACAGTGCAGGAGTTTTATACAGTATCGGAAAAGCTAATTTCTCCGTGTCACAAGCGGCAAACACATGTAATTTTTCGGATGTCAAAGAAACGTTATACTGTTTATGCGTAAATTGCCTCTAATATAAAGTAAAAGTGATTTTAAAATGTAAATAATAATGAAAAAATGTGAGAGAAGGGTATGGAACACTATTACAACGACACATAATATTGATTGTATTTTTCAATATTTCATTTCAGCAGTATTTAAGTGTCTAAATCATTACGTGTAGTGTTCAGTTTGTCTTAGTGTTAGGGCAAATTTCAAATGCAAGTGTACATAAAGTGTGTATTTCTTAACCACTCAAATCAGGATAACGAAAAATGCATAGATGATGATGTTTCAATGAAAATCATGACCTACCGGTCTAATCATGAAATTCAGGGGAGATTTCGGTTTTACGACAACGAGGAACATTTACGGCGGGACTGGAAGCAGCATGCTCGTGCAAATATTCGCCAAAAGACATTTTTGGAGGGAATCTTGTTAAAGTCGCTTGATCCTGAAAGTGAGTCATTTTAATATGTTTCGGTCATATATTTTTATCATTGAACAAATAAAAAAATAACTATATTTGGTTACTGCATATGTTGACTTATTTGCACTAAAAAATGTTCTCTTTGGTTCTAAATAATGTTCTCATTTTTCTGTTTGCTTTCTTTGTTGATTTCCTAGCCTGCAAACCTACAGTCTACATTGCAAGATGAGTTTGTTGTAATCGTTTTTTTTTTCAAATTAAATATTTGTAAATATCTTCATATATTCCTTTTTCTTCATTTCAATTGATGTTTTTACAAATATAAAAGGCTTAAATTTCCTTTTGCTAGATTTGAACACTGTCACGGCAAAGGCAAACAAATGTCTGCTGAAATCTCAAAGCGACATCCATAAAGTAATTTTGACAGAAACTTCTGAAAACATAGTCATAAAATTGGTGAATGAAAACCAAAAGCCTCAATAGCATTATACTGTTTTCATATTAACTGTGCCTTGGCTTCACATATTCAAGCCAGACTATCTTACTAGGCCTTAGGGACTTACAGAACACTTGTCCTGACTTTCTCTTTCGTTTAAACATAATTTATCTGCCCTTGTGGTACCAGAAATTTGATTGACAAACAAAAAGATGAAGTAAAGAACTTATGAACGTAAACATTTGTCAGTTGACTGTATAGAAGTCAAATGACAAGTAATGAACAAAAGCATTTTAAGAAATTGTTTCATTTCTACAAATTTTGAACGTTGGTGATAGCAACTAAACCTTTATGTCTGTAGTCGGAATAAATCAAGATGAATACAAATGATTCCAACCTATATGTGTAGACATTTTTACTGCTTTTCTAAAACCGCTTTCTTTTTCACTTATAACGAATTTAAGTTTTTCAATAATGTTATTTTCATTTGTTTGGTTTTTTGAAATGGTATTATATTTATAGTGACGTCCATTAAGAGAAGTCTTACTTTTTGCATAGTAATGTCAAGGCCATGCACACCGAAAATAAAATAAATATAGGTAACTCCTGACTTTTGTAACCATGACCAATACGACTTTTAAAGGAACGACAAAGATGTAAGTCAACGCTAAGTTCCTGCTAGTGACCTACAAAGCGTTTGCTTTTGTTTTATCCTGGATTAATGCCAATAGTGTTAGGTAGGTTAGATAATGAGAATATTGCATTTTACTTTCTGTACGCAGAGACCTTTTTGGCGTGTGAAGTAAAACTAATCAAGAGTGCTAACTCTTTAATCATTTTGTGACTTGCTTAATCAACTAGGCTTCCTAACTTGTGAACGGCATTTAAGACAACTAGTGTTTGTTTGCATCAATTGCTATATTTGGATCAAACCATTTAATTCCATTTTCATGTTTTTATTACAATCGAGTTGTAATGTAAAATTTTCTTCAAAAGTACTCTGTACTCTTATAACCAGCTCTTTAAAGTATACGGGAGCTAGATGTCTTCAAAGCAGTCTTGCTGTATTTTATTAAAACATTTTATTTATAATTTCCAAAAATATAAAGAGCAAAAAACCAAAAGGCATATGAAATTTAACAAACAGAGGCAACAGCTCCGCACATTACACAAAATTCCACAATATTAATGACAGGGAGTTGACCGTGGAGAAAAGTAAATTTGGTTTTCATTAATGTCAAGATTTATGGTGGATATAGACAATAACAGGCAGAAACCTTCTACTCTTAATGTCAGCATGGATCTATTAGAACTGCTACAACGATCTGTATTTATTACCTTTCTTCAAAATTCAAAAATTTCACAAGACAGTGTAAGGAATATGATCTTTTAATTCTCACTGTCTTTCAATAAATGAGATTAAAATACAATGATTATGTTCTATAATAAACATAGGTTTATTATTTTCAAAATGAATGTACGGACGTGAACGGGTATTTTCTGGTAAATAGGAAATGATAAGAAAAATTGCGTCCCCAGTTATAAGTGTATTTGCCTTATAGAAAAAAATGTGATGCTAAAAACACATGTACTTCAAAATCAGTTAAAAAAACCTCTTAAATTCATACATGTATTACACTAAGATGGCCAGATAAGCAAACTGTAGTACGCATGATAGTTCCACTGACATTTCACCTGTGCCACACGTCAGCGAAAAATTCCAAGAATGCTTTCTTTCTTACCATCTCAAAGTATTCTTTGTAAATGAAAACAAAGAGCACTGTTTGCAAAACATGTTTCGTGAATGAAAATAAATAACATTGATTGCACAGACACACAATCGTGTTAACTATTTAGAATTATATGATGTCTTAGTTGGCCTAATATATTGGGTATTTCATTAACATCACAGGAGATAAAGTTAAAACAATGTTACTACTAGATTAAACTCGTTTATGAAATGGTATGTATTTTGTCCTCCATATGTTGTTTGAACACCGGCATCCCCTTAAGAGATTAGTTTTTGTTTGTAGGGGATAGTGCAAGATGCAAAAAGCATCCCTTTCCAGAGACACTCTAATTTTTTTCCATGCTCATTGTCATTAAGCCAGGTCGGAATTGTCTTGTCGTAGTATCGTAATGCATAGAATACCTTAGCATTTGGAATAAATGTTAAAAATGCAAAGTAGATCTAGTCGCTTTGAGACAGTGCAGATGTATGTCTATTTCATTATGTAAATAGTATCGAATCAGGAGTCATTTACATGTATTATTAACCTTTATTCCTGTTTCTGCTAACGAGACTCGTAACTCAGCGAATGAACTTTTAAGACCTTATTGTCGTAGAGGAAATATTCTATGACAATAATATGATTATCATTTCATTTCTCGTACGTTTTAAGATGTGACCTCTTTTCATACGGTCCATCTGTTATGATCTTTTTTTCAAAATGGGATTTCCTCCTAAACATGAGCGATGGCAGCTGTTTTCAAATTTAAACCAGATTCATCAAATTGTTTCACTACAAAATACATCTACTTCGTACTTAGAAATTTCCCTCTGCTTAATTCATTATTACCTTGGATAATTTGTAAATTACACGTGCTTAGGCAAGTGCACGTTTTAGAGCGGTTAGATCGTTGGATATTAATTCAAAACAAATTGCCTTGAAACGTTTATAATATTCTGGGTTCTAGCCAACTATAGGATCGGGTAGATGCCTAGAACATGAGTATTTGTTCTGTTTAAAGAAGCATAAAATACAGGTTTGGACTTAGAATTTCCTTTATTTTTTGCTAAACTTTGCAAAAACTTTATATAAAGTTTACTTAACATAGACTTTGGTTTTCTAATAAAAGGTCTTACATGTTTAAGAACTTTTTACCGCTTTTTATCTTTTATCCAGAAATATTTAGGAAAATGATATCTGGTATGAAAATAAGTCAAAATGTACAACACTTTTCCTTGTTTGGTGAATTTTCTAGAAAATTTGCTCCAAATGAAATGTACATTGAAAATGAAACGAGTCGGTTTATAAGTCACGTGATATTTTGCTGTTAATATCACCTTCCTTCTTTAAAGCCGTCAGCAAAACATTATCTTGAAATGAATTACTTTTAAGACTCCAGTTTGTCTCCTTTAACACGAACTTGTATCACGAATTTCTATCTGTAACTTGTACACCCTTCCATTAAGATGACTTAAAGCATTCTATTTTCTTAAAGGAGGCAATAATGTACGTCATTAGTCCAGTCTTTAGAATAAAGTTAATATTAATTCAAATCGCTTTCTCTCAAGAACCAGTCCTGTCTAGACAGAAAATCAATGTAGCCAGAAAACAAGAAAACAAAAGTATGAATAGGAGTCCTCCAATATGATTTTAGTAAAAGTGTTTTGTTTCGATTGATTGATTGATTGATTGATTGATCGATTGATTTTTTGCAAGCACATTCTTGCTTATATTTACTTTCACAAATGATCAAGATAACATCAAGTTATGAGTAACCATGACTGTGTCCATTGCCATGTTTCGTGTCTGTTACACATTTCTTGTTTTCTGATGCATTATAACTGTCCTTGCATTAAATTTTGTTTCTCCATGGAGAACAAGAGCATGAGAACGGATGATGGACCTGTCGAGATGCAGTCCTTAAACGTCTGTTATAAATGTCTTCTTAAATTATTAAAATTCTAGAAACATTCATAGAACAAGGTGTCGAAAGTAGAAAGGATGAAAAAAGTAGAACAAGCCGAAGAGGTTATGATTTTATTCCTGAACACGTTTATACATTGTTCCAGTACAAAAAGATTTGGTTTTTGTACATCCTATACCTAAATATACGTACACTTCGTACAAAACTATATTTAGAAATATGTGTTGGTTATTTTGAAACTTGTTTGTATTTCTTTTTATCGATAAAGCTTTCTTTTTTTAACCAACTTGCATATCAAGAGACTGAAAATATTCATGACATCGGTAAAATTCCGAATGAATATTCATAGTAATTCCATTGGTTAAAAATTGTAAACTACGTAAGACAAACTTGACCCTCTTAAAATTATCGAAATTGTTATAATGATATAGAAATTACAGTTACAGGGTAAGTCTTAACTGATAAGTCCAGCTTCCGTGCAATCCAGTCAACGCTGATTTTTAAGACAGGCTCTTGTTGATCTGAACACTTTCAATGCATAAACCAGATTTAATTCTGACAGAATGTAAGAATTCGTTCATTCATTGCGTGGCATTTTCTACACATATCTAATTGGTTCTGCTTATTGCATTAGTCTCTCGAGGACTGAGTTTTGTTTGTATGCTTGGGATAGGATAGCAGGATATATATTAATTAACAGCTTGTTCCAGATAGTAACACTAAAATCTTTTGTAATATCCGGGTTGTATGCCAACAGTCGAGTATCGGCTTTCTAATTAGAATATACGGTATTTCAGTGCTTGCGGAAACCTGACAAGAGATTAGTTTAGATGAGACTTGCAGTTAATCCAGGATATATTTTTTTATCCAATCGTCTGTTGTTTTTTGTTGAACAAACTAGACAGTCAAGCCTTTTTATTTGCCTTTTTTACATAATTCAGTCCTAATATTCAATTACAACTTGAATTATAGCTATAGGCTAATACCAATATATTACTATCATTGTATGAACTGCTGAAACATTTTACGCTGAAGATACAAACTTGTACTTATTTAAACATTCTTTTTGTAACTACTTATTTGTATAAAGAATGTAAATTTGTTATCTCTAGGATATAAATTGATCATAATTATAAAAAGTGGGAGTACATATAACATTTAAGTCAACTATACGCAGCTTTGTCATTAGAAATATGTATGGTGATATGTTTTTGCTGCAAAGTATGTATAAAAAAACTTAATGCCTTTACAGTCACCTTTTACGATACAGGGATATAATTTCTGTAATGCTTAAGTTCTGTATTCAACACATTAATTAAAACTATTTTAAAATATATTTATCATTTAAGTCAAAGAAGTTTATTATAAAAAAGAGAGTATATATATACAATATACGTGTGTTTGAAAATTGCAAAGTAATTAAAGAAGACTGATAAAATATTTGACATAACTTTCTCCTTCTTTCTGAGCAAGGTGTAAGTATACTGCAAGGTTAAGAAGAGTCTTTTTTTCATTTGCAGAAATCACAAAATCACAAAACCACAAAAACTTTTGAATACTTATGTGAACTTTATAGAAGTCAGGTATTATGAAATATTTAAATACGATATCTTTATATAAAGAACATACTAAATGCAAAACATAGCTCGTCTTCAGTACAACCTTCGCAATATGCATATTCAATGGCAATATTGTCTATAGTTCTTGTCATTAGAACATAGTTAGAACATATTAACCTTTGAAGACACTTTCTCTACATAACACAAGTATTCTTCAACACTACAAATCATTTTTAACTTTTGTGTAGTAAGAAAGTTTAACGTTTTGTTCACATTTTGATTTTCAGTCCTGATTTTCTGATCTTTTAATTACTGAACATATGCCAACAAAAACAAAGTTCGATTGTCAACAGTCTGTTATTCATAAACTTACCTAAAACCATTAGTCTTGCGATTTGTCTCACTTCTCTAACCCAGTTTCTATAACCAAGACTGTCAAAATATAACACTATTTCATAACATAGTCTAACATACCAGTAATAAGGCATACTGAGTAGCGTAATCCAGTACATACCGCTTTGAAGCATGAACGTACATCAGACGTACATCAGAAATCTACCAACATCACCCATAACAGCATCATTTCAAGAATTGTGTCATACATTTGCGAAATTATGTATATTTTCGATGAATTGTGGTTTTCTTAAACTTCCTACTTCCGAACCATAGAAAATATCAGAAGCTATTTTATTAGAAAAATTTAAATATTGTCTTATACTTTTTTCAAGGAAGTTGCTGTAAAGAGTGTGTAAGGTTAAATAGTATCTGTTTTTACTCTGACAAACATTACCCTAACCATCTTAAAAACTGACAACCTAGTTGTAAAATATACCCCGACATGTCCGATTTTTACCTGATATTTCCAACTTTCTGTTCTACTTAAACGTCAACCTTGCGTATATTTACACATAGCTTGTGTTTATTAAAAAACGCTTACAAGACATTCCATTGCCTCTGTAGTCAGTACATTGTGTCAGAGATAGGAGCAATGTTGGCAGCAAACACAAACAAAATATTTCTATCCAACTTTGTCGTATTTTGTTTTCTCTGGACAGTATTTACTTTATTAAAATTACTGGTTACACGTTGATCAGTTCTTACATATGCCTTGTCAGACAGATTTTACCTGCCTAGTTTTAAATGAATTTCCTTTTTCCCTTTTATTCTTTGTATATAGCACAACACAGATCTTTTTACAGAATCAAACGCCTTTTGAAAATTTTAAAAGGCTGAATACACAACTTTACTTTTCATACAAAAATATTTAGACACAAGTGTATATAAAATAAACGCATTGTCTATAGTTCAATAACCAGATCTATAATAACTCTGTGATTCATTTACTTTATTATATGAATCTACATTTAAGTTGAATCTTTAAGTGATAATAGAAATATGTATTTTACTTAAAAGTTTCCGATTAAGCAATCACCCGGAAATTATAAGGACTGTTTTCCTCACCTTTGTCGAGTATTGGTATAATAACAGAATTAGACACCTGTTCTGGAAATCCACTATTAGAAAATAACCTATAAAATAATTAAACGCTGTCGAAAATTTCAACGTTAGTGCTTTTTGATTTAAAACAAGCTCTTTAATTTCGTCTTCACGTTTACAGAAAACTATTCAGTTCCAATATTTTCGGAGTCACTTCTTACAGAAAATGTCTGCTAAAATGGCCATACGATCTATCTAGACATATATCTGGTTCAAAGCTTGGCCTTTCTGAAATCTAAAAATTCCATTCCAAAAACATTCCAATTTAGTCACTGAAGCTTTATTTGCTTTTACTAAGAGCAAGATTTTATCACAGAAACAAATCTTCCTTGCTCCTTTCTGATAACAAAGAGGATTAGTTAACATGTATAAAGATAGACAGGACCTGGAAGTGAACGCGCTTATTTCTTCGTATTAATGAATTTTTAATGAAAGAAAAGTGATATTGCCTCTATCAGAAGGAATTTTAAGGAACTCTCTATTTTCATGGTGTATAGAAGCAAAAATTATGTTTTTTCTTTAGTACATTAACACCTCTCATTAATTTTAAAGAAAAAAAAAAGGCTTAATTTCTTTGAGTCAGTCGCTTTAAGGCGCGGGTGCTGGATTTGACATTAAAGTGACCAACCAAAAAAACTCGGTTTATGGCAACGGTGCATCATAGGTACACCATTAAGGGAACATTGTTGTACCAGTGCGCGAAGAGCTAACAAAAAAAACAATGTAGGTCAAGTTTATTTGAAAGTTTTATCTCAATATTCAATTGTAAAACATAGTGAATTAAGTAAACAATTTTCTAATTTGATCATTAATTCTATGATTCACGTAAATTTCATTTAATGCTGATAATTAATATTAGACAGATGTACATCTATTGTCTGAGATGATGTTTCTCACGTTTATGCACGTAAATAAGATTAGGCAAAACTCAGCAGTGTTATAACTAGGAGACAATCTTGTAATACGGCAGTAAATTGCCAGACAAAAGAAAAGGCCTAGATACAGACAAACAACCATACGTTTATTATGACATGAGAATTGAGTGCATTTAAAGCAAACATTTATCGTTTAATTATCTTATTAATGAGGTTTTCATTGTCATCAACATACAATGTGGTTGTTACCTCTCATAAACAAATAAATAACTGTCATTAACGGAATCAGCTTTTCTATAAATAACTCCACATTGGATTCCGTATGTGGAACATGTACACGGGCTTAGCGACGACAGAGACAGGTAAATAATTTAATTTCGACGCATTAGGAATACATTCCACAAACATATCGTAGACGCACATCTTCCATTTAAAAAAAGCCTTAACCAAAAATACAGTATCAAAAAGGAAAACAAACATCGTGATATCAAGAATTTTTTTAGGCTGACGATTTAGGCTGACTTCTATTGTCTAAGGACGGACCCCTTGCGTTAATACTTCTAAATACCAAGGGATGTGTTGATAAAGAGTTAATTATTCACTATATTATCAAAATTAATGCCTAATATTACACTCCCTGCTTATTTGCTGTACTTTACATAGACAAATCTTAAGATATTTTACTCCTGTTTTAGCCATAGGTGCACGGGTCCAGAATCGTATCTAATCGGTGGATTTTTTCTCTGTTTCCCTTGCAGAAGAATAGAAATGAAATGCTTAGTCTTATTTAAGCGAAATCTCAACATCGAGAACCAGAACGAAGATAAACAATACGCGCAAATCCTAGGGGGAGGGGGGGGGGCACTCTAATGTAACGTTGCGGATAACGTGGCGTATGTCTCTCCTTTGTTTTTTGTATCAAGAATATCGGAGCGAGGGGTAATTTTTGAAAGTTGAGATTTCGCAGAATAGATACGATCCTGGGCCAGGGCTCCAATGGTTTTGAGACAAAAGTTGTTATGAAGCATACATATATTTTAAATATATCTAGGTCTGGAAATATCTAAAAAAATATGCAGACGTGTCTCGAGCATATTAAGCATATTATAACAATAATTTTGGATAATAACATAAAAACATGATAAGAAAAATATAGTAAGTAATATACAAACAAAATGCATCTCCATTCAGGAATGTATCTTTCAAGGATCTTTAATAAAAGGCCTGTACAAATGTTACAACTTAATGTGTGAAAAATTAGTTATTCCAGAACAAAGTATCTAGCATTTGCTTACTTCTTACGATAGAAATAATATAAATTCGAAATTTTTTAGTACAAAAGAACCACTCCATATATTCAAAATAACTAAGGCTTACAAAGTCCGCTGAAAACAAAGACATACTTTCATTTTTATCTATAGAACATACGTTTTTACAGCTGTTAGTATTTCTTTTTCCGATGACGGAAATCTAAATCTGAAACTCGCCACAATTGTTCATAAAATATTCTGTCTCTGCAAGGGAACAAATTATCTTTCTCATTTCGAGACTACAAAAACAAATTTACATTCATTTAAATTGCTTAATCTCAAAAACTTATCCTGTCTAGACCGGAAATCAATTTAGTCGGAAAACAAGAAAAAAACAACAGGAAAACAAAATAGTAATGATTCAAACGTCTCAAGAAATACTGATTTCCACATTCGTGATTTTTTTCTGTTTTTGCTTCATTTCTTGTACACTTGTATGACATTGATTGAAGTTGTACATTGCGACAGATTTCCGATTAACGTTATCTTTTACAGTCTTCTCGACGTAGATGTATTAAAATTTATTTTGACCTTCATCTGTAACGAATGAAACTGTTAGATACAAAATCTGCCGCTGAAGAAGGAAGTTTGCCATTGGTTAAAAGTGTTGCTGTTAAAATATTGTAGGACAGATTTTGTAATTGATAGTTTAATTGCCTCTGAAAATAATACAATTATAATAACATTAATACAGTTGTAAATTAAATATCAAAACGTTTTAACGAAGAAAAATATACTAAATGAAATGACTTTATATTTGATTTATTTTACTGAAAATAATTTTAAGCATTAAACTCAACAATTTTTGTTTATAGCCTGAACTGTAATGGAAATAGGACATTCGATTTCTAATGTCCGAAAACTGTATTACGATTGGGCATTAATTCTGTACTGTATCTACGCCGATCATCTTTTTTAAAGATATTTCTTGTGTATCATAAGAACTGTTACTAGTTTATTTAACAACTGGTATGTGTACTTCTATAAGAATATGTGCAAACTGACATGGATGATGCATTCAGATATTTGTTGGTATTTATATAGGTTAGCGACTGAGTTGACAGAGAGAGACCTAGTTTCCTTCATAGAACCACTATAGGGTACCCCCATCCCCCACCACACACAAACACACATTTGGCGCAGTTTAAAAAATATATCCTATCAGAAAAAAAACTTGTTTGTCCCGTTGAATTTGTTTTCCGTTAATTTTCGTATTTTACAATTGTTTATCACATTTACAAGGAAAATGACTGGGACCCTATTATACGTTTGAATAAAATCACAACTTTTAACAAATTATTTTACGATACGACTGAATGTATGTAAGGAGCGGTTTTCTCAACAACCCCATTTTCATGTCTGTAAATGCGTGTTCATCATGTCTACATGGCCTAAGTGTTTATTCTTTATTCTTTGAAAAACATACGCTCAAACCGTTATGTTGGCTGCGTAAACAAAACTGGCCAAAAAACAAAGAGGCAAAGATTCAATGTCTTCAGAGAAGGTATCAAATGCCATTTTAGATTTGATATTGTCCTTGGCATTATGTAGCAGTTTTTGGAATTTGGTCCTTCTTCTGTATTCATTTAGGAACACAATTTTTGTTTTAGCATGAAGAGAAACTAGTAAAACGTAAGATAATAATTATTTTCCGATTAAGTGTATGAAATGTGTGTCTGTATATGAGTGAGTTCATTAAAAGGTCAAGCTTAATAAGGAGTTGAAAGTCCATTATGATAGAGCAGTGGTCGATGGGTTAGACTGCGTGACTCTCTATACGGAGGTCGCTGCTTCGATTCCCAATAGTAGTAAGATTCTTTCGACTTTCCTCATTATCAAATTAAAATGCATTTGGTGAGATTTATCTAAACAAGCAAAGGCTAGCTATTTGATAATACCATATATACTGTGCAACTTCGTCTAGAAATACTTTTCTTAGTTTTATATTATCTTTGAAACCCACGCTTTTCACCTAGTATGCCTAAACCTTCAAACTAAGGGATTGTAGGCAATTGATTTATTTATGTGCGCAGGAGAATAGTTAAGTTGCTAATTATCAAAGAATCCAACCCAAATAATCAGTTTCTATATGACTGCGTGCCTAGAATTATCTCCAGACCCAGCATGGCGTCGCAACTTGCTCGTGAAGCAACTAAATGCCATCATGTTTGTTATTCAGTTTTATGACTTGTAGCATATTTTTACAGAAATCCAGTTAGCATGTGATGCTTCATATATAAATGCTTTTTGTGTAAATCATAACGAGCAATATTTTTCATCGTAATGAAGAGACAGCGTAGAGACTTTCTTAGTATGTGGTAGCAATATATTGAAGCTAAAAGTAGTATTAGCACAAACAACCACTTGTTTATTATGATATGGGATTTGGCTGAGTTCAAAGCATAGTCTCCGTATTTTATATCTGTATGAGTAGTTTCCAATAGCATTATCCTGCAGTGTGGTAATAGCCACCAGGTATAATCAAATAAAATGGCTCTCAGAATCAGCATATCTGATAGAGATTTGTATTGGAATTTGTATGTAGTACATAGCTTGAGCTAGCTCGGGGATTTGTTCGGTTATTCATTTTAGAGCATTTGCATTCAATATGTGCGTCACATATGCTAAATGGACGCAAAGGGACAATCGGTGAGTTCATAATTCTCCTAATCTATAAACGAATATAGAGACTGAACTTAGATCCAGTGTCCACCTGAATATATGTATCATATCCCCTAATATGATCTAAAATTTCAAAAAAGAAGATTGATTTGAATAGTGAAGGATTACGTTTGACAGTTTCTGCCTGTTTTTATTTTTGTTTTTGACAGAAATTGACAGAGTACATTTATTCACTAAACAGTCTCCTATTACCAAACTGACTGACTCGTCATATAAAATTATGATTCAGTACTGATCATTCTTCTTTCCATTTTCTTACTTGATCTGGATTATTTTTAACGACTGGCATTCTCTCTTTTGGTGTCGAGATGGATCTTTTGTTCTTATAATGAAACAATTATAAGAACAGACGGCAACTGTTTGTTATACCTATTAACATAAAGGGTTTAAGGATAAATATTCATTTGGAATATATAGAAGAAACGTTTATATCGAAATATCGACCATGAAAATAGTCTAAAGTGGTCGGATAATACTGAATTATTACACGTATTTTTGAGATGTAACATGATATAGTATATGACATCAAATTAAGAATATGACAGTTAATATAAACAATTTCATTAATGTAATTCGTAATAAGATGTAAATGTGCAATGTAATGATTGTTGTAGTTTAAGTAAAGTTTATATCTAGGTTATATGACATTATAATGTCATAAATACTTGTACCTTTTAAGTACAGAACTATACCAGTTGCAAGCTGGGTTGTCTTATTTATGTGTAAAAAGCAAATCGTGAGATTCATTTCTTATATTTCTCGTGTGCAAGAACATACCGTGTAGATGTATCGACTTTTGTCATTGATCTAATGTCACATTTATCACTTAGCTATTCTCCCATGTTTGACAGCAACATTAGAATCGCCATAGTAATCCTATATATTTTAATGGACTAAGCCTGATCTAGATTTCCCCAAGTCATTGTAATCATGTTATCCGGAAATATTCTTTTTATTCTAAGATCATTTTCTGCCTTTCATATTTTTAATGTACATTGTATACATATTGAAATGTACTGATACTTAAATGATTGTCAAAGCTCTCATTTACAAGCGCTCAGATAATGAACAATCGTTGTTTAGAATCTGAAGTATATTTTTCGGATGAGAAGAATTCATTTTGAATAGCTTTCCAGCATAGCAATCAGAATGACGGCAAAGAAAATATGCATGTAGATTCAACTCACCACTGCCATTTAGAGCAAAAAAAATGTTACAAAGAAGCTCTACTCTTCGTTTCATTCTCCTATTTCACATTGTTCATGTTTTGTACAGTCCGAGAAATTGTCCATCAGTTATAACAATATTTGTATCAAGAGAAAGTTTTTCTTCTGGATTATCCGGTGTCACCTCATGTTACAATACAAACCGCAATTCGGCTGATTGCTGTACTATGTAGAAATGGGATTTTATTTTTTAAAAATCCAGGTGAACAATATTTTAGATAAAAAAGCAGACGGTGGCAGTGAGGGGATTTGTAATAAATTATTAACGATTTGTTAGTTTGATTTTTGTGTAAGAAAATAAAATCATATATCCTAATGAATGTGTTTATTTACTAAAAGTATCAGGTTTTTTAAAAGGGTAATTTACAGGAACTTGTTTGTCGAAATAGTATTTTACATTTCATTTTTTTCCTTAACACTTCAATACAAATATACAGAAATGACTTCGCTTAACCAAGATTATATTGATCCCTCTATCTAAACTGGCGAACTGTTTGTATTAACGAGGTCAAGCATTTATCTTCAATATTCCAGAAACTACTAGAGTTAATAGCTATCAATTAAATATACTCTAAAATAGATTTGAAGATGTTTTGATAGCGTTCTTGACTATAATCGATATCTGACCATTATCACTGTATATTACTTAAAAAGTGAGAGATAGTGTTTCTCCGTACGAAAAGATTAAAGCTTCTTGATTCCTCAAAGGTGTGAACGATCTATTAGGGTGAGATACATCGTGTCAATTAACGTTTTAAAATACTCTAAAAGACATTTTTTGCCGAGTAAATGTTGAGTTTTGCTGTCTAACCTAGATTCTGACCTACTTAAAAGACAATTGATTTCAAAAGTGTCGCTAGAAATGTTTGTAATTACTAAGAATGAATTGCAATCACTGTATTGTTTAAAGATTTAAAAAACAGTGGAAAAACCTAGCAGATCTTCATAACTGTCAGTATGAATTTGGGCGACAATCTCTATCGTACAACATCTTTCAAAAAGCAGCATCGCATATTACCGCATAGATTTTATCTTGACGAGGAAGAAAACTTGAGTCCTATAGCGACTGACATAGTTATCACCAATCCGAATAGTTTCCTAGAAGATTACCAAGGAATGGTTCTGTTAATTGCTCCCAATTTCATGTTCATGACTCTGGCACAGTGCGATCGATCATCATTGTTTTATCTACTGATATAATCAAGAAAATAACTACGCTTTCTATGGCAGTAATGTACACATCGATTTTGTCTCAGACGAGATCTCTGACAGAACTGAACATATAACATTGATCCATACTTCCTTCCTTAATAGTTCGAGTGAAATATCGCGAACATCAACAAATGATTGTGTTCAATTTCCTGTCAGTTTACAAATGTATTGTTAAGAATTGCATAGGAAAAATGACGTAATAATTTACCAATGAAGGACGATAGCTTTATGCACGACTGTGAACCAAATCATTGTGATAGAATATGTTCAACAAGTTCAGAAAAGAAGTTACTCAGCAAGACTGGCGATTTAAATTAACGTTTAAAATTAAAAGTTAACGTGTGTCACGTCAAATGAGCAAAACCATTATAAATTTGACTTTACCGTTGCTCTATTCAGTTTAACGTTGTCGGGAGAGAGGCTCTTAAAAAGTTACTAAAAAGGTTGCAGAGAAATCTCAATACATGTCAGCCAAAACTGAAAAAAATGACATTAAGAATTTGTAGCAGTAAGTTTTTGCGTAATTTTGTATTTGCCGTCATGGATAGAATCCCCGCATACTGCATCGATATATCCAGTGGTTTTACCCGCTTGATGTTACCATGTAAATGAGACTTACAATTACCGTTATTGTGTTGTTTATAGACACTCTTAGGTCACTCTGACGTCATATGCCTTTAATTTGTTTCTACTGCAAAAGTGAAAGATTTAATGCTATATCATCGTCGGTGACCCCCGGTACATATTCCGCACAACTACATTATGTACCGTGGGATAATTGACTGCTGATTATTCGTTTTCATGAATATTTATTAGCAAAGGGATGTAACTCTTCGCCGAATTAGATGCCGCATTACAAATAGACACTCTTCAGTGTGGAGAGTAGGCATAATGACAAGTTACTTAAAATAGACGTATTTCCCAGGATTTAAACATAGGCGCGGAAGGCAAATTGTAACAAGTAATTTCATTGGCTGAGATTCCGCAAGAGAAATCTTACGGAAACCAATGAAAGTAGGTAATGAATTATTCATGAGTACGAAATTTTACCAGCCAGTTGTCCCACGGTAGATAAATAGAGTGAAACGGAATGGATCGAACGTGGGTTTCCGACGATGCTATATTCAAGTAACAGGTATTTAAGAGGTTCACAAATATTTATTTCATTTTTAACTGAAAGCGTGTACAATATATCAACTAAATTTGTACAGATCACACAAATGTACACCATGTTTTTCTAGTTAGATCTGTTTGAAAAATATATACGTGATGTGGGACATAGTGCATTTTGAATAAACTGTATTTGATATTCTTCACGTGTACAGCTCGGCAGTTCTTACGGCTAGGTACGGATAGGAAGTGTCAAAAGAAACATACAGAACGTCGTCCTCACCCATTAGATGTTTCCATTGTACCTTGAAATCAGGGTGCAAGGTTTATAATAATTGTAACAGCGATGCTTTACACACGTCCAAGCTTTTTCAGTCGTCTTGTCCAAAGAAAATGTTACTGGGTCAAATCCTTGCTTAAGTCTTTGGTAGACCTTTTTCTTGTTTTGTACTAGACTGTGTTTTTCTGTTAATCTCGACACTGTTTGCTGCTGTCATTATATTGAATTTCTGGCTTGACATTATAAGCTTGGAACGATCGAATGTGGGAACTCTAAATCGGAAAATATAGTTAAATTACACCGTAAATAAAGAATACACTCATTAATGCTGCATTGGGAACAATTCTAAAACGTGTTTAGATGGTAGAACAATTCCATATCCAGATATGCTTGTAATTTGATTTTGGAATCATCTTTGAAATGAATGCAAGAGGCATACCCTTATTTCCTCCAATTTCTTATTTCATGTCTTATAAATAACAATGTTATTGTACGAATATTTGCCCGATGTCAAAGTGAATGTTTTAACTAAGCACAATTGTTAAACTGAATGTATTGAAAATTAATATAAAAAACATATATGGAGAGTTGTTGTAAAGTTTTTGGATGGATAGAATTTATAATAAATGAGCACTTTTGTTTCTGTTTGCCATAAGGAGTTTTTAAAATAATTATGTTTTTCTGACCATTATCAGTTTATTCTATTTTAAAGAGAAATGATAAAATCAGCAAAAATGCATATTGCAGTATCTCTTCGGTAAATTATTCAATATGTCCCTTTATATTGTCAAAACAGAAACAATAGTGTCTGAGAAGTTTGCAATTCCTTCAAGGCAAGTTTTATAGGAATAATTTTCACAATTTAGAAAGCTAAAATCAAGAACAAAAAAAGAATAACTACTTTGACTTGAGCTTTTAAGATACACATTGTTTTCCAAAGCTTAAGAAACAAAATTGTATGTACTATTCCGGTTTATCTTTATGAAATTCAAGAGATACGACAATTTTAAGTACATTAGGCCTTGTAAAATTCATAACATCTTTTATCTGTGTATAAAAAATGTACTATTATTATTTTTTGTCTTGTGACCAAAGCAAAACTAAACTTTTGATATATCAACTTATTTCCAAATGTTTTTAATGAAGCTAACCAGAAATTTCAATCTGATTAAAATCATGTCTTACAAATCGATACGCTATTAGAATCTGAAGACGACCGATAGAAGGTCACATTCTCGTGAACTTTTCATCAGCCAATCAGAGCAACGTTTCCACCGTTTTGTTTGGTTCTATAGGTATATTGGTTAAAATTAATTAAAATATTTAACGGGGATCCTAAATAACCGAACAGACCTCGCATACACTCATGCCCTGAGAAATATATTAATTTAGTAAATACAGAAATAAAAACCAAAACTTAAACTTATTTGAATCAAGAAGTTTTTGTTTATCCGACGAAGCACAAATATATTTTTTAAATATTCAAGATTAAAACATAATGCTGTGGAAGTTTACACAGTCGTATGTGTACAGGTAAACCATAAAGACGCGTTAGAAGATGAAGTCTCATTGGCTGGGATATAAATAAAAAAATGAAATTCCAGATTATCAAGAAGGTCATCTCCAGATCAAATCGTAGGGAGATAGTGTACTTTAGTCAGATTGCCATACATTCTTAGATGGGATATGTCACAGAACTCTATCAGTTCCATTTAATGTTCTAGTTAAGGTTCATCATGGTATGGTGAATTTTCATTGTTTTATCAGTTGAACAATCAAGAAAATGATTGTTCTTTCTAAGGAAATAATATAAGCATTGATTTTGTCTCAGTCCCAGTTTATCATAGAACAGAATGCATTATTTATCTGAAATTTCTGCCGAAAACCGGTTAGGTGAAATTTTTCATTATAACAAACGCAAACGCTAAATTTGTTTTCTTGGTCACAACTGTTTTACTAATATGAAGAAGGCCTTCGTTTATAACAAAGATAGCTTTAGCAACTATAATATCAAGACATTAAATGTTCTGGGTCATTTTCTTCACAGTGTCGTAATTTAGTTGATTAAATTTAACTTCTAACTTAAGGTGTCTTCCAGATTTCCCTTCCAAATTGCCAAAGAGCGTATTTGCTTTAATTAAGTTATTGCTGTTTGCCTTTGTTAGAACAAACATCGTCCATAAATCCGGTTTAATGCCCATTTGTTATAGAATAAAAGGACTTAATGTGCTTGAATGTCCAATTTAATTATCACATCTAAAGTCTGTACTTCCATTCATTTTGCTTTTTATCTCGACTTACTGTTTATTAAGCTAAAGAAAATACTATGGCTATTTTTAGTTAAGTGAATTATTCTATTTGGGTAAAACTCTTAACAATAATCAACCGTTCCCTAATATACTCAAGCTTGAAACTGCTCGAAATTTTTTCTTAAAAGGAATGGGGTTAAGCATTCGCTTTTATAATTTTCATTTATGAAGATATTCGAACATGTCTTTTAGTCAAAAGAAATGTATCTTGCAGAATAATAAACCATATATCTGTGGTACCAATGAGTGTACCCTGAATGCGCTTTGTCATATTTTGGTTATTTTTGGTAAGGTATTACGCATTGCTCCATCTATTTAACCTAAACATTCCTGAAATCAAACAACTGGTTCATGAGCATAATTACTCTATTTTACAATCAAGGACTCATAACTATGTGAAAATCATCCGACCGGAACATCTTGACAATATGCTTCTTCTCTTTCTACTGAATATTTTCACAAAGTTCGGTTGATAAGTGCCTTAGAAATAGCACTGAAACGAAATTGCTCTATTATATAATCACAGGGCTTAACAAAATGAATGTCATCAGGCTGAAACATCCGGACAATATGCCATCTCCTCTTGCACAAGTTCTGCTGAAATGCAAGCAAGTATGAGCCCTTCAGAATGCGATCGGTCTTTAACATGAACCAAGAATATGCTGTCATCTTTCATACAAACTATTTGTATTCCACGTTCCTAGAAAATATTATTTCACTTCTTGTTTTCAAATACATTTCAGTTCATGTAAATAAAAACCGTTATTTAACTATAATTATGTCTATTGTCAAGAGAGAGATCACATCAGTTGTAACAACTTTCTTCTCAGTCCTATGTATTTATGTAATATTTAATGTGTATGTTGTGAGATTATGAAATATATATTGTTTAAACTAAACTAATCCAAATGCTTGCCATTGAATTCTGTAAATATACATAGATTCTCTTGCTAGTGAAGCTTCACACAGTTATCTCAAGGCGCAGATCCCTTAGAAATAACCGAGAAATAAGAGTGCGACGAAAGGAGAGTTCGGGATGTAAATACCCCTTGTCAGGATGTATAGGAATGTGCATTGTGTTGCTTAGATAAATGCTTATATGTCTGTCATATTTTATGGGAAGAAGAAAAAAACACTTTTGTAGTTTCAAAGGTAAAAACTTAATAGCAATAAATACACCAAAGACTTTCGATTAAATGTCTTGTAATTATTTCTATTTAGAAGTAACACAGTGAACACATTTTTGAAGCATATATTTTGGTAATTTTCCCTAATTACAACTTGCTAAGATGAGATTTGTTCTCAAATTAGAGTTTTTGTTGATATTCCTATTTCTTCTGATTTTTGTTTATTCTGTGTTCATAATTTAGATAAGAAAATATTCCTCTCCAAATGGATAGAACAAAATTGCAAACATATGTAACTGAATAATTGTAATGAATTATGGGATGTCCAAGTTCTGGGTCTACCTCTAGTAGAGATTTTTAACATACGTTTTAACGCTAGAGAACGAAGAGCTTACAGCGACTTAAAATGCTGGAGCATTTACTATCTTGCTTCTACTGAGCTTTTCTGAGTCTTTCTCCATAGGAATGTTTCAGATATTTTTCTTTCTCATATTTTGAATATAGTTGTTACATATATGCCAATTCTCGTTTTTTCGAGACATGTTTAATACTTGCAAAGACTTTTGGTTTTTCTTTGTTTTTCGATATTAAACTATCACCCTGTACCAGTTATAATTTGATTTCACTTTTTCATTCGATTTCGCGCTTGTCACATTTATCATAGCACGTTTCCACAGGGAAATCTTAATCTGTATAATGTGTTGAAAAACTAGAATTAGAAAATAAGTTTTACACTCAGTTTACACACCGGAGATAGCATGATAAATAACCCTGTAGAACTATTCACCTGGGAAGAATGCTCGGCTTATTAGTCTAACATCAGATATTGTTCAGGATCGCCCCTCTTTCTCTTGCTTCAGGGCAGTTACAAACTGTATAATATTAAGTAATATTAGTAAGCATTAAGCAGTGTTTCGAATACAGACAGAGATTTGAAGGGGTTGCTTAAGAATAAGACAGACAAAAGGCATAATCATTTCAGTTTTGTTTGTTCAATACAGCAGAGTGTATTAAAACAAGATAAACCAAAGTAGTTTGGTAACTGTTGGTGGTATTTTTTTTTTCTAAAGTATACATATTCCGTAGCAGTTGAAGGTAGCTTGAATGGTCAATCTCTCAGTTTTGTTTTTACTTCTTCTGTATTAGTATGTTGATACCATTTCATAATTTCTAGCCCTGTACATGAATAAAAGATATATGTCCAGTTAAATGCAACATCAACCCTTAAGTATTTGTGTTATGAGACCTTGCACTTGTCATGCACTTTAGTTTTCACTTTTTTTATCAAACAGGTTGTTTTTGTGGTAGAGATCAATGATAACCCTCAAACAAGTTAACGAGAGAATAAAAACAAATAATAAATCTAAGGAACAGGAAAGGAAACGTGTTATTACAGTATTTTAAGCGTGTTCCTAGAGTATTTAAGCGTGTTATTAAAGTAATTAAGCGTGTTGTTAAAGTAATTAGTTGTGAGAAGACAAAAAAATAAAATGCATCACATGCGGAATTCGCAAGCTGTGTCACGCTAAGACAAATCCGATTCTGTGTATTTGTACAACAAATAGTAAAAATAGGGGTTTTTTATTTCAAAACGAACATTAGGCTCGCGAGTTAATGTGAATTCATTCACCGTTAGCTCACTCGAATGAGCAAGTTAGGATTGCTCATGACGACTAACTCCATGTTCAGTGTTGACTTTTTTTCAGCAATCTATATTTGTCAAGCCTGTCTCTATCAGACAGTTCTGAATCAGTTTATCTCTGCTTTGATTCAAGGTAAGATTAAACTCGAGACGGGACCTTAAAGTGAGGTCTTTTGATAAGACAAATGCTTTACACTCTGTGACCGGATGTTATTATAATAAATTATATCTAATAATATTAAATATATTACTGAACATATATCCTTACAAACAATAGATACTAAGACATCAAATACAACCATATCAAATTAAAAACAAAATGTGTCTGCATCTAAACGTTTCCGATTTCTAATGTTTTACCATCATATATCCACATATTTACGAGTAATTTTCATTGAAATACCAAAGGAAATGTGTATTTAAATAAAACTGTCTAGACATTTAAGTCGTACTCGAAAAAATCTTGATCTTTTCATCATTACAGCGCAGTGTAATATTAGTTGCGCATGTTCAGTGCATGCAAGACATTTCGCTTTAATCCACACAGAACTGAGGTATCATTAAAGTACCCTGCTTGTACATTTTTAACGTAATTTAAGGAAAGGGTCCCAGTCACTCTGCTTAGTTTTGCGTTTTGCTGATTCGCGTCAGGAAATTACTAACTCAATGATTCCGGATTCACCACATTAACAAACTGTTGAGATATGTCCATTTTTATCAAAACTGGAAATTGAAATCAAAGTAAATCTATTTGTAGCATCAGTGAGATTTAGCGTAAAGTATCGATTCGTGGTAACGATTTAAAGAGATTTTATGTAAAGGATTTCCCAATTGTATGAGCAACTGTCAAAGCATCTAGACAATATAGATTGGATTTCTGGCATGTCTGTAGATATTTAAATATTGTTAGTCTATGGTCTGCAGATGAAAAATTGACTGCATCTACATAGATAAAAAGTTTAAATTTCGATCTATGAAACAAAGGTATGACATAGACGATACCAGTATGAAAACTCTTGTTAGATAGTACTCCAGATAATGGAAATATAAAAATTTGAAACAGCTTTTTTCAGATATGCAGTTATGAACTTTTTTTTTACTATTATTTGAATGTCTCTCCCTAAAATAAATATACCTTATAATATACGCGAATGGTTATCAGGGCAGCTGCCTATCTACATTATTAATTCATATGTATTTTTGAAAGCTGTTTTCTGAGAAAAAAAAGGCACCTGATAAAATCTTTCATGTATCTCCTTAATTATATAGTTTGTACATATATTGTTATAAAGGTATTTGATTTTTACTTTTCAGACCCATTCCCATACGTGGATTATGCAGTATTCTGTACAAGTCTAGCATCAAATACCTCAAACCACAACATTCCTGCCCAGCAGAACAGCAACAAACCACTAATGTTCCGCAGCTGCAGAAAAAATTCTGGGCCACAGAATGGGCCTGCAAGACTAACAGGTTCCGGTAAATATGCACATAAGCTTCGTTTTGTTTGCTTATATATCTATACTTAAAGGACTCTGTTTCTCTGTTGACCAGTATGAATGTGTTTGACAAAATGTGTGAAACGTTGATTTGAAAAATTAGACATATTTCGGATGACAGCAATATACAAAGAATGTTTACTGCTCTTGCTCCGCAAGCTTATAATGTACAACCGCCTGAACTGAATCATGTTCAAGTATTTTACTAGGATAACATGACTCTTGGCAAAAAGTAAGAGTAGTTGTTCATTTAAAGCGAAACTGTTCTCTTTTTCCCTGAAAATATAGCTGTTAGTTTGTTTTGTTAACAGATAACATTGTTGCCCTTTTAAAACAACAATGAAATGTTGAAATCTTCTTTGCGACATTGTATGATTTTGATAAGGCATTGATGCCCTTTTAAAACAACCACATGTACGTACCCACTACATTTTTGTATCGAATATAAACCGACAGACAATTTTATTTCCGTTAATTAGGCTAACAGGCCCATGGTGACATATAAATAGCATAATCGACGAACAGTGCAAACATATAATATCATTTTTATCGGAACGTATTGATATAGTCTAGTTTTACAAAATATACTATTTCACAAAATATACAGTATTCTTTTTTTATTATGAAAAAGAACATCCTAATTTACAACAAAAATACCAGAAACGAAGAAGGTCAAGTCATTCAGAGGAAAAAGTATTTTGGAATTAAAGAGTACGATATGTTATGTCATTTAGATAAACTTGAATAAATTCATCAGACTTGACTGTATTTTTAGGGTACCTTGGTGAACCTTGAATGAAACTGAAACCAATGTACAGCGAGAAACTAGCATCTAATAATATCTTTATACAAGATGCATGATCTTTTCGAAAACAGAAAATAGATAATATACGTAAAATAATATACGTGAAATAACTAGTTAATACCAGATATTACACAAAAGCAAGCAATAAGTATTAAAAAAAAATCAAAATAAATTCACGTCAACTGGATTTACATAGTTGTTATTTGTCTATACATAATAGAGTTTCTTATCTTAAAATCATTAAATACTATATACCAAGTTGTCTAACTAACTTTCTGTTTTCGCAGGTTATTAGCTGTATGAATTTTAACATGTTAGGTATTGTCCAAATCGGTTTGATACACAACTACTTCTAATATCGTGATATAAAGCCCATTCGACAATAACATGAAATTCATCCTCCAATTTGTCACATAAAAAACATTTTCTTTCAGACAGTGTTATACTTAGTTGTTTTATCCCTCTACAATGCACAGACACTTGTTTAAAAGCGAATATAAGGCATTTATGAATGGCCATTCTCCAGTATATGGCATATATTACAAGATAACCAACTTCGAAATGTAAACAAACAAAATCGAAGCACATTTATCAAGTCGCTGCAGAAACACAAATGCACTTTCAGAATAATTCTAGCATCATTTCATACCTGTAATATATGCCCTTTCCAATGATATATGTCACTACCAATAACTCCACTTTGTTACGGAGAAAATCACATTTGTTTCCATCAAAAGTCTGATTTTTTCGACCCGTCATCTTGCGAAGCTGCTGTATCTATAAAATAAGGCTTTTGCTTGAATTGTTTATCTTTTTCATTCGAGTTTGTTAAAAACTGGTCAGTTAAGCGTTGTTTAACAAAAGAAAGAAATATAAGAAGTATTTCCTACGTCCTGAAAAATCCAAGCTTCATTTTTGTTTTGCCTTTACTCAACTTAAGATCCTCAACCAGTAATTTTTTGTTTGAAACCACAGACACTTGTTTAGAAGCGAATATAAGGCATTTATGAATGGCCATTCTCCAGTATATAGTATTATATTACAAGATAACCAACTTCGAAATGTAAACAAACAAAATCGAAGCACATTTATCAAGTCGCTGCAGAAACACAAATGCACTTTCAGAATAATTCTAGCATCATTTCATACCTGTAATATATGCCCTTTCCAATGATATATGTCACTTCCAATAACTCCACTTTGTTACGGAGAAAATCACATTTGTTTCCATCAAAAGTCAGTTTTCACAATCTGTCATCCTGCGAAGCTGCTGTAAGCGAATGGTTCCCAGTGTTGTAAACGGAACCGTTGCAAAATCTTTGAGCCGGGTTTAAAAATCACGCGCCAAAAACATTTGAATATAAAGAATCTAGCGTACGTGGTAATTTGCGCCCGGCTCAAAAGCAACGTATCGATACCGTATAAGATACTGGGAACCATTCGCTTACAGCAGCTTCGCAAGATGACGGGTCGAAAAAATCAGACTTTTGATGGAAACAAATGTGATTTTCTCCGTAACAAAGTGGAGTTATTGGTAGTGACATATATCATTGGAAAGGGCATATATTACAGGTATGAAATGATGCTAGAATTATTCTGAAAGTGCATTTGTGTTTCTGCAGCGACTTGATAAATGTGCTTCGATTTTGTTTGTTTACATTTCGAAGTTGGTTATCTTGTAATATATGCCATATACTGGAGAATGGCCATTCATAAATGCCTTATATTCGCTTTTAAACAAGTGTCTGTGCTTTTGAACAACACGTAACCGCACTGCAATAATTAAGAATGGGTGATGCAATAATTAAGAATGGGTGATACTAGTTGATGAAATAACTTGAATATATTTTTTGGTGTTAGTGAACTTATAAAGATATTTATCTAAAATTCAAGAGAAATGCTTACACGGAAAGGTGGATTTAAGGCATAAAAATCTAGTGATGCATGTTACACTTTATTAAAGGAGATTACCACTGGAAAGATTGCACGAGAGTATGTCCCAGATGAAAGCTAATCTGGTTTACTTAATTTATATACTTTTCTCAATCCGAGAACAAAATGAATTGAATATCTGCGTAGGTTTGATATGGCTGGATTGGAGATCAATACAATAGCTTCAGTCCCTGCAGCGATCCGTGTACAAAGATGTGTAAACAAATTTGATTGTTGTGATTTGTAATCTGACTGTCAAAGGTGCATGTGCACAGCCTACATAATATAGGGACTGTCAAAGGTTCATGTGCACAGCCTACATAATATACGGACTGTCAAAGGTTCATGTGCACAGCCTACATAATATAGGGACTGTCAAAGGTTCATGTGCACAGCCTACATAATATACGGACTGTCAAAGGTTCATGTGCACAGCCTACATAATATAGGGATTGTCAAAGGTTCAATTGCACAGCCTACATTATATAGGGATTGTCAAAGGTTCATGTGCACAGCCTACATAATATAGGCATTGTTTCTGTGCTGCAGACTAAAATAATCGGTTATAAACACCATGTTTGCCAAATTTGACAATTTTACATTTCAGGATTTTATGATGAACTCGAATACATTTTAAGGAACGAGGTGAAGCCGTTACCAAGGACACCAGTGAGCAAGGACAGTGTTTACTTCCTATCGGTCTTCCAAACTGATGGCCACATCGGACGCTTGGAAGAAACATGGAAAACTTGGAGTGGTGCAGATTTCATATTGTGGAAATGTCCAGAAAAACTGAAACTCAGACGAGTTACATTTTTCAAATCAACCTGCGATCTTGACATTTACACTTTCATTGTCCTATGCGAATGTGAAGACGGATTAAGCATGTGTGACGTGGCCAGGGCTTTTGTTGAACGTTTAAAAGACAGACGTTGTGGTCTTGTGGGGTTATATCAAGTTGAACGGTATTATATTGCATCAAAACCGTCAAGATCGTAGTCCTTGTATATATATCCATCCATACCTTTGTCCAAATTGTGCAATCTACTAAACCGATACATTCCAAAACATTTTTTTATAATTTGTTTTAATCATTCATTCTCTTTATAGTTTTTTTTTAAATGCAAGTTCGAAATTCAAGAACCTATCTTTAACGTTGATTATCTTAATGTTGTAACATTTTTTAACACAATAATCCATGGTCCACGAAAGGTTGGATAACGGTTTTACAGGCACACGTGTATTTGGATAACGGTTGTACAGGCACACGTGTTTGGATAACGGTTTTACAGGCACACGTGTATTTTCATAGCGGCAAATAAATAAATTCTCCGCTATAGGAAGATTTACGCCGTATCATCACATGTCTTAAGTATTAACAACATGTGTGTTTGTAGTCAGTACAAACAAGCAATAACGTTAATTGTAAGATGAACGCATTTGGCCTCAATGTATAATGTATTTTTTTCGAAAGTTTTGACGTATTGCAGAGAATAAATTTCAGAAATATGCACACCACAGAAATGCAGAAAAAAGTTTTGATATCTTTTCATGGAAGACATTTGATTACATTTATTAGGCCGGCAATGAATCACAATTTTAATAGCCGTCACTCCATGGTGTTTGCAAATACATGTTATCGAATAGTTTGACATTTAACTTGCCACTATGCAATTCAATTTATTGAGAAGCTGTTATAGTTGCTGAAACGTGGCCACAGTGTTATCATTGCACTCCATTTACTGCAGTATTTAAACTTTGATTTTCGTACGTGAATCCGCCCTCATTTAGTGCATGCTTATCATTGCATTATCACCCCTTAGTCTTGTTATGGTGTTTTGAATCAACGTCTACTTTAACCCTTAACTTAAGCTTAAGTTCAGGCAAGGAATTTGGTCAAATACAGTATCGAATCAAATTTTTTTAAGCTATTAATTACCGGAAAAGTATTATTTTACTGAAATTTATGGTTGCTCAACTTGACAAGTTTATTTTCGATTTTGGAGTATGTGTACTTTTAATTGTACATGTATTTTCTTACAATGTGTTTCAAGTACCTAGGGAATGCAAGAAAACTTGTAACCCTCTAAGTAATATATGTTCTACTGATATAAACATATCTCGGTTTTGGCTAATCCAATGTAATAATGATATACAGGTGGCCAAGCTGATCGAAAACTCATAGAAGTTTATATCTTTATAACTAATAGAGCTAAAAAAACTTTTCGAAAGCTAACTTTGAAAGAAAATACAATTCTATGTCTCAATGATGCATTTCTTTCTTTCTGTATATTGAGAAAATTATGAATGTTCATTATCTCAATGATGTCTTTGCAAAAGTCCTAAACATAAGGTTTTGGTCTTGAATAACGCAATGAATTCAATTCAAACAATTTCTTAATTTTTCACTGCAGTGTTTGAAACAGAATTCTCTAATTTGCTGTGCGTCTCTGAGCTTAACTTATGAATCTGTAGTATCTTTAAGTTTAGATATACATCAATGTTTTGCAATACAGTTGTTACAAGTTAAATGTGTATTCTAAGATTGAAACAAGCCGTATCTAAACTATCAAGAGAATATCCATTTTCGATAGTTTAGTCGAAACGGCGTTCCATAGGACTGTACCTCCTGTACCAAGACACTGTTTTGTGTATAATGCAGAACTGTATATAAATATTTTGACTTGTTCATTGTCAGGAATTCTGTGTCACTTGTAATCTATGTCCGTAATATCAAAATGTAAAAAGGGACCAATTGTACCTAGGAGTTGTAAATATTTCACCTAATTCTTTTTTTATAGTTTTGTTAATTTCATATATCAAGTTAAAGTATTCAAGAGATTTTATGCTACAGTTTGAAAGTGTCAATATTGTGTGTAAGTATGTATATTTGCTGTTTGGTTTAAATGATTTCAGTCCTGTTCCAGACATAATAAATTGATAATCCATAATTCATGAAGTGTTTGTTTTCAATAAAAACAATTCAGTAATTTCACATAAGCTAATCTGCTGCTTAGGTTTAGTGTAATGACAACTTAAATTATTATTATTGGCCAAAAAAAACAACAAGACTCCTCCATTACAAACGTTCAGCTGTCTCAGATGTTCTGTTTTCTTCAACCATCCAAAGATGTTTTTTAATACTGACCACGATATTACCTTTTACAATAATAAAGTATTCCTGTTATTTGATAGGTGTCATTATCATAGACATAAATTTGGGTAACTAGCAACTGTTGGTTGTTGAAATGCTGCTAAAGCAAAAAAGCCGTCTGACCGTTAACTCTGTCGAGATAAAATTTCGCAACCAGTTGTGAGCGGTTCTTTCTTCGCAACCAGTTGTGAGCGGTTCTTTCTTCGCAACCAGTTGTGAGCGGTTCTTTCTTCGCAACCAGTTGTGAGCGGTTCTTTCTTCGCAACCAGTTGTGAGCGGTTCTTTCTTGCCTGTCTCTTTCTGGGAAGCAAAACATGAGATTCATCTAGAACATTATCTCCTGGCAGAGATGTTAAGTAAAAATAATATTCTTAAAAAAAATCGATTTACTCTCACATTTAGAGATTTTTTAAGAAAGAAAACGATAAAGCAAAAGTATTGCTTGTATCTGAATGTAAAAATCACTTCTCCCATCGTCAAACGTTATGGAAGCAGTAAGAAAAAACCGGCTATGTCATAGAAATCGTTCGATTTGCTTATAACACAAACAGCCACTGAAAATTCTTTATCTTGGCCAAACATAACCTTCACAACTCAAGGTTTGTCCTAAACTTACTATAAGGAAAATTACGAATTCCATTGAAACATTCATTTCATTAAATAAATAAAGATGGTTATATTGAAAGCCCAGCGGAAGAACAGAATATACGGTTTTGATTCGTATTCAGAACATGTGTAATCTGTAACTTTTTGAAATTTGGTTAAAAAAGTCTTTTTCCTCGTTTAATATAAACACACACAATCACTTATTACTTGAAGACATAATTATACAAATATCCCATAAGAAAACTGCATATTGTAAAATCAATTCAATAAATGACAGGCAATCACTCTTGGATCACTTATCTCCACACCTCTGAACGAAATACCATCCCAAGAAACTATCTGTCAACTACAAAGAGATAAAAGAGATTTATTTTAATGAAGTGCCTGTCACCACTTTGACGACGGAATGCGAAAATATATCATTCTAAGATTGATTGATTCGAACGGTCTCACTTTCAAGAAATATGAAAAAAAGTTACTCGGCTTATATCTTAATATTTGTCTCAACTGCTTATATACTTACGAACGTCAAATAAAAACAAGTAACTGGTGTTCAAGTTTATTTTTGATTTATCTAATTTGGTTCAGACTTACTTCATATTATGTGACAAAAGAGGCATTCAAATTAATAATGTAGCGTCTAGTTGTGAGAAATATCCTCTTTAAGAACTAATATAAGTGAAAAAATGCTACTGTTGCATCCTGACTACAAATGGCAAAACCAACAGTTCAATATTTTTTCATATGAACAGAACTTTTTTATCTAAAAGCAACCCAAGTAAAAAAATAGGGATTCATGAAAATCGACGCACAGCAGGAGTGGTCGGATTTCCGAAAAAGGCAGAAAGCGTAAATTACGTCAGAGTTACGATGAACAAAGGTTTAACTCTAAAAGAAACTTTTTACAAACAATTGATGGCATGAAAGTTCTTGAATAAATCGAACTAGATCTGCTCAAAATAGCCGATGAATATTTTTTTATCATCAATTCAGTCATTGTCATTTTTTATTGGTGACACATATTTCCAAACAACGCATAGTGCCATTGGCCTATTCTGAAAGTTTTAAAGACCAACAGCTGATAATGCCGCTCTCATCTGAGATCTTATTTACAAATATATCAAACAGCCTAGCGAATGCAACCTGCAAGCGATCTGCATCTAGTAGAGAAAAATTGTTAAATTTTATTTTTAAACATTCGGTAGACTCTCTGATTTTGTCAGTTGATTTTTGTGGAAAATATTGTAAGATCCTAGAAATTATCGGTTCCAGAAAGCTACAACGATACTATAATATTATGTAACTCACGTAAACATAAAACTAGTTTTCTACAGTCAAATAATGTGCTGATGGCATGAAGTATTCATCAATAAGTGTATCAAAATACCTAAAACTGCGCAACAGATTTTGTTATTCTCTCTACTCGACTAGAAAATATGTTTAAAATTCCAAAGGCGATAAAAAGACTTCATAGCAAACTTATTTGCAGTGGAAAACCTGATCAAATATTATATCAGTCTAAAGGTCAGAGTTACAACAGAAAAAAATATTTTATCATTTTGCATGGAAAACTTGCAACTACGAAGTGACTATTTCAAATTAATGTGTTGATCTAAATTTTTATTTCAGTAGTTTGGAATATTTAACTTCTCTCTTTCTAAGACATTTTAAAACTTTGTATATAAATAAAAAAAATAAAAGTACAAATTACGCGCAGATAATAATATCCCTTTTTCTTTTAAATTTCAGTGTTACTTTACACTTTAATTTTACATACCTTTCTAACCTTCATAGAAACCAGATTTATTTTAGATTTTGGATCATAAAATATGTATTATCTCAGACTACCTGTTTGACATATTTATTTATTTAATGTTCAAGATATGTATACAGGTTGTGTTACAACATCTACCAGACTTGCTGTTATATATAAAAATGTAAAATGCTTCACAAATGTCTTTAAAGGTTGACGTCTTTTCTCCTAAAAAGTGATTGCATTAAAGAATAAATCTAAGTTGTTTTCACACCCTCTATAACTTTTAGAGTGTATCTTTCCCTACTTGATTTGATTAGGTACTCTCGCACGTATACTGGTTGATACACTTGACATTTGAGACTGACTTGATCAAAGAAAAGTAAATGGTATTACGTGTTAGAATGCATTTAGACAGTGTAAGTAATTAAAACACTCTTGTTTTAAAGCCTCAATGGAAATGATTCTATATTCATCCCCAACTTAATTACAATTCAAGTTGCCATTTCTTTTTCATCTTTTAATATGATATCATCTCTTGTCTGTAAATAACACTTCTTGTTACAATAGAAAATACATGTAAGTAGTTTTTATTCCAAAGAAATCCAGTTGCTTATAATAAGTACCTCAATACCGGCGTTTTATTTGTTTTTTAATTCGTACATAACTTACTTTTTACTGCAAGTTTTTGGTCGCAAAACATTAGATAAAAAACTTTACATCGTAGATTAAATGAAATGTCACCAAACAAATTAGTGAACTACATTGTTTCAGTTATTATTGATGACGTAACATTACCACTTTATTCCGTTCTTGTTGTTTAGTTTAGTGCCGGTCGGTGTACACTGATTACAGAAAGGCGTATTTTATTGTACTCCTCCCCTATATTCACCTTTCATTTTGTAAACGTCTTGATCTGCATTCAATAATTGCTGGTTCTGAATGAAAGAGCTGTCTGTTTTAGGGAAACAAGATGATGAAACGAATAACTCAAGTGATTTATATTAGGAACAAGAAAGGGTGCATGTTGGTCTGTGAAGAACAACAACAAAATCATAGATATACTGATGCAAACAGCTGCTTTTCTGTGTAAAAATTGGAGAGAACCTATCAAAGGAAAATTAACTTTTTATTGGTTTACAATAAACCTAAAATATTGCATGCATACCATAAGTACTATTTTTACAACAGCAATAAGGTCCATTTATCTGAAAACTGAAGCTGGTACCAGATATTGCCAAGAGAAGAAAGTAGATGATAGACCTAAAGAGATTCATATAAATTTTAGTCTCTAGATAAATGTCCATACAAAGGGTTCATCTTTAATGTAAAAAGTACTAATGAAGAATAGAAAAATGATGTTTGATTGATGATTTTACAAAGTTTTAAAGTTGTGTGTCTCCAGACGTATGAAAGATTCATACTGTGTACGGAAAGTCAAATGAATTTTGTTTAAAAGAATATAAATACTCTTATTTACAGAAAACAGCTGTATAAAGCATCCTTTCTCCTACAATGTTCTTTCACAGCTTTTTAAATACAGACAGCTTTTCTCAGGACACTTGCTAGAAACATAAAGAAAAAAAATGGATTGTTATTTGGTTGATGGTAAATGCAGCATTAACTACTACATTTATGATAATTGTGAGTAGCTTGGTGGAGGAAAAAAATGGCAATTATGTTAAATCGGGGACGGAATGCTGTTATCAGTCAGTTGTGAAAACATAGCAATCAAAACGTCAACCTTCGCTGAATCAGCACAAGTTTTCTTTCTTGCATATTTTTTTTCAAAATGTTTTATTCGTAAAGATGATATTCACTATCTCATTTGCTCAGCTTTGGGGAGTTTTTCACCTTTTTGGAGATGTGGTGTATATCTTTAACTTTACCGCAATTTATATCAGTTTGATCTTTTAGGTAATGCCTGTCCTTTCATAAACGATAATCTCAAATTATTCACATAGAATTATATACGATTTCCATGCTAACGCTGCATAATGCACAAGATGTTTTTGCATTCGAAGCATTTATCAGACAGTTACGGACTGGGGAGTTTTAAACCACAAATACAAATATATCAAACATCAAATATATCTTACATCAAATACAGAACTAAAATGATACCGTTGAAAAGCTTTTAAGATGTCTGTTCGTAGGCTGGGATTGGTATCAAATACTGTCTGCAGGAAGAAATATCAAAGCAAATAAATGCGTATAACCATTGGAGATTCCCCCTAAAATTTGATTTGTGTTTGAATTTATTTTGCATTTAGTCAGATGGATTTCCCCAATGTAAAAGATGTTTCTAGAGTAAATTTGATTTCAGATTTTCCAGATGGAAATTAAGATTTAGACTGAAGTTTTGGACTCGGGATTAACGTGTTGTTGAACCTATCTGGTTAAAAAAAAATTGTCAAATCTTATGATGTATGCCTTCTATAGCAAGTCAGCAAAATAAATGATAAGGTAATGAAAGTAATTATAAAATGTACAAAAAAAAACTTTAGTTTTTTTTAGTTAAATATATTTAGGCTGTGTTTTAACGAAAGAGAAAATTCAATTTTGCTCTTCAAACATACATCTATTATCACAAATATGACATCTACAAAGATTGTTGGCTATACTTTGTGTCTTCTGACATCCATCTGACGCTTTAAGAGGTACCGTGTGCCACCACAACAAACCTCAATACTCTAAATCCAAAGACCTTAACATTCCTGATTTAGAAGTCAGAAGTTTAGCGTGTACGTGAGATAACAAGTTAGTTAAGGTTTCAGTTAGGTTAAAGTGGTATTTTATCATTGTTTTAGCTAACTTGATTTAACCGGAGGTCTTACAGGCGAAAAAAGAAAAGTAGATTAATACTGGTCAGTTTAGGAAATGACCTTCATACCTTTACATTACATTCTTAACTGATTTGTCATCTACAGAGAGACAAAGCAGATTTATTTTACAGAAGTTCTAGTTACCATGACAACGAAATACGTGATTATGTCATGCTTAGATAGATTTTTTTCAGTCTTTTGTTTTCAACTAAATAAATACGAAAGTCTGTGAAGTTGGCTGTGGGATCAACATTCGACATTCGACATTCAATGTCCCGCAGTGCATTGGACATTCAGCAGGACATTCGATTTGATGCATGTTTTTGAATGTCCAGCAGTGCATTGGACATTCAGCAGGACATTTGATTTCATGCATGTTTTTGAATGTCCAGCAGTGCATTCGACATTGGGCAGCACATTCGATTTGATGCATGTTTTTGAATGTCCAGCAGTGCATTGGACATTCAGCAGGACATTCGATTTGATGCATGTTTTTGAATGTCCAGCAGTGCATTGGACATTCAGCAGGACATTTGATTTAATGAATGTTTTTGAATGTCCAGCAGAGGATTGGACATTCAGCAGGACATTCGATTTCATGCATGTTTTTGAATGTCCAGCAGTGCATTGGACATTCAGCAGGACATTTGATTTCAAGCATGTTTTTGAATGTCCAGCAGTGCATTGGACATTCAGCAGGACATTCGATTTCATGCATGTTTTTGAATGTCCAGCAGTGCATTGGACATTCAGCAGGACATTTGATTTCATGCATGTTTTTGAATGTCCTACAGTGCATTCGACATTGGGCAGCACATTCGATTTGATGCATGTTTTTGAATGTCCAGCAGTGCATTGGACATTCAGCAGGACATTCGATTTCATGCATGGTTTTGAATGTCCAGCAGTGCATTGGACATTCAGCAGGACATTCGATTTGATGCATGTTTTTGAATGTCCAGCAGTGCATTGGACATTCAGCAGGACATTTGATTTCATGCATGTTTTTGAATGTCCAGCAGTGCATTGGACATTCAGCAGGATATTCGATTTGATGCATGTTTTTGAATGTCCAGCAGTGCATTGGACATTCAGCAGGACATTTGTTTTCATGCATGTTTTTGAATGTCCTACAGTGCATTCGACATTGGGCAGCACATTCGATTTGATGCATGTTTTTGAATGTCCAGCAGTGCATTGGACATTCAGCAGGACATTCGATTTGATGCATGGTTTTGAATGTCCAGCAGTGCATTGGACATTCAGCAGGACATTCGATTTGATGCATGTTTTTGAATGTCCAGCAGTGCATTGGACATTGGGCAGCACACTCGATTTCATGCATGTTTTTGAATGTCCAGCAGTGCATTGGACATTCAGCAGGACATTTGATTTAATGAATGTTTTTGAATGTCCTGCAGTGCATTCGACATCGGGCAGGACATTCGATTATATGCATGTTTTTGAATGTCCGGGCAGTTCAAAAACATGCATGAAATCGAATGTCCTTCTGAATGTCGAATGCACTGCGGGACATTCAAAAACATGCATTAAATCGAATGTCCTGCCGAATGTCGAATGCACTGCGGGACATTCAAAAACGCATTAAATCGAATGTCCTTCTGAATGTCGAATGCACTGCAGAACATTCAAAAACATGCATGAAATCGAATGTCGTGCCGAATGTCGAATGCACTGCTGGACATTTAAAAACATGCATCAAATCGAATGTCCTGCTGAATGTCCAATGCACTGCGGGACATTGAATGTCAAATGTTGATCCCACAGCCAACTTCACAGACTTTAAATACGAAAAGCGTAGTGTTCTTTCACGGGTATGTGTATGAAAGACAATCTATTCAAAAAGAAATAAACAGTTCAAGAAATATTTGTCGTATTTTATGTCTTACTTCATGTTCTGCGACGACTGGCGTTCAGTGCAGTAATGAAATATCTATCAACACTAACTACAGAACATAACTCCATCATTAAACTATGGTGGCTGATTTACGCCATGTCGTATTTTCGTTTTTTCGCCACGAAAATGCGAAAAGACAAAGACACGACAAAGTCAAACCTTCTCGTGTTTTCGCATTTTCGTATTTTCGAGGCGAAAATGCGAAAGGACGACAAAAGAAGGGCAACAATACGACAAAAAAATGCAAGGCCAACATTGAAAAAGAATAACATGTTCTTCTAGACTCTAGAGTATCTCATATATGAGTCGGATAGAGTTGTTCTATCATACAAGGCTATAAAATAATATGTAACGTATTTTTTGACGATTGTATTCGATGGCGAAAAAAAGACACTTGTAACGATTTGTAACCACCCGGACTCGAACCAGCGACCCCGGCAACTGTGTCGAGCTATGTGGCTATACCGATTCAGCTAGCCGAGTAGTAGTAGGTTGAAGTTATAACGACGATGGTGATGAATTGATGATAACATGCAGTGGTACTAAGGGCAGATAAATAATAAATGTTCCTATTACTATTAACTAATTGAACATTGTCAGTCAGGAACCCAACCTATTGCATATATGCTTCTAATGTCAACCTCCATTCGGACAAACACATTTGTAACATATTTTACCTGTTACAAATGTGATCACATTCGTAAAAAATCTGTTACAAGCGTGATTTGTTACGAATGTGGTTTAACACAGCACGATTCACCTTTCAACGTCTCCTAAAAAAAACAACAAAAATCATGGCGAATAGTTAGAGTAGAAATGATTAATGTTCCAGTAAATAAAGGTCGCCAATTCTGATAATTTTCCAAATATATTGCCAAATGAAAGACAAATCAATCGTTAATAAGATGTGTTAAAGAGATAATTCTTCGCGAAGTTAAGTGCAAGAACATCCTTTTAGCTCGTATTTCTGCAAAATAATTTTAGTTACAATAAAAACGACAAGATTGTTATCAAACACAATTCTTAATGCTAAACAACCTTGCAATTCTTGACGACATGAATATAAAATTGTCACTTGTAATGAATTCATTTGTTTTTGCTGATTCGTAACTGTCAGCTTTACAGAAGAACACCACAGCAGTGCATTTTCTCCAAAGCTCTATTCCCTTTAAACACGTGGAATATTTTCCGGAAACGACAATCTGTCCCTCCTGCTCATTTCGCTTTGATTTTTGAGGGTGCTTACCTCTCTATACACACATTCTAGCCCTCACCATAATACGAAATCTCGTTGCTGTTTTTTCCAGGCAGTTGGAAATTATTTTAGTAATATTACCGGGAGAGTGTTCTCAAAAGTACTACATAAATCACTGAATCATTATCGTAGCTTGTAGAAAATGCTTTTTTGCAACAATTAGTAATATGTGTATATATTATACGGGCAAACATTCGTTGCATGTTAAAAACTGAGTTTTAACCATGCTTTAAAAAAGCCATAACTGTACAATGGAGAATCTAGAAATAAATTTGACTGATGGTTTTAATGTTTATGATTCGTTTAGAGACTTGTGTTCCCAGATAAATAATCCTGCGTGAGAAACATTTCTGTATTGAAGAATACTAAGAGAAAGCATAGTATGTCAGCTAAGAGAAAGCATTGTATATCAGCTAAGAGAAAGCATAGTATGTCAGCTAAGTTTTGTTCACAAGAGTTTTTCTACTTTTGCAATAATACCAATCAAAGATGGTTAAAACAGTAAAATTCTAGAAAAGCCATCTGTTTTGGAACAAAATATTGTGCATTTAGAAATAAAGGTAAATTCCTTCAACAAAAATATAAACTAGTCTGTTGTAAATACAGACAGAAAGGACACCTGTTGTTGAATTTATGGTAAACACAATATAAACTGCTCAAGTCCTAATAAATTAAAGCTATTTCATTAATACATTTAGTTTCTCAATCAAGTCATTTCTGCTACTGTTGTTCTAAGACAGTATAAACTAAAAAAAAAGCCTCAGTGAGTCAAGGAGCTTTCCAAAAATGGTTTACAAACTAATAAGTGAAATAAATGCAACATCTTAATCCTAATGCCTGTAGTTTTGTGATTACAAAATACCTTGTCGTGAGAGTTGCCTGTTTGATATCATTGCCTGTGCAAAACATATTTAAGTACTTCTATCAAAATGTAACATACATTGTACATACTTTCGTCATATAAAACCGAACGGGGTTGAGAAGCTTTCAAGATGTCTGTTCAAAGGTTGTGTTTGGTATCAAATAATGTCTGGAGAACGAAAAATGAAAACAAATATAAGCGTACGACCTTGGGATATTCAACCTAAAGAACTATTTATGGTTGCATTTATGTTGTATTAAATTTTCCTGGATTTCACAAATGAAAAAAAAAGCTATTTCTAAAGTAAATTTGTTTTACGATATTCCCTGAAAATTGAGAATATGATGACAGTTGTTAGTCCAAGATAACATCTCTGGGTTGAACAATTTGTCAAGACTGGAGAATCTCGTTTTAATTAGCAAAAATGTGCAAAATACATAAAATTATCCATCAGTAAAACAGAATTAATAAAACAAACAGGTTCAAAAGACAGCTTCTGTCTGCCATTATCTTGCCCACTATATGTACAATGTGTTTGAGCAAAGTAGAATAACTGAAACAAAAGTTTGGCTGATTTTCAGTATACATTTCACAAGTACATTTTTTCATCACAAATATGGCATCTTGGACTGGTAATAACACAGTTCGCGTATCTCTACATTCATTTGACGTTTTGGGGTTTCATTTGATTATATATATTCTATCTGTGTTAACTTATAGACACTAATTGGTGTTCTTAAATATCTACAAAATAACGCAAATACTACTGGTAGTTTAAAAAGGCACTGAAAAAGGAGGCAGTTCTGACTGCCCTGAAAAAATAGCAATATATATTTACGAATACACGATCTTACTTACTAGCTAGACGAAAAATAATCAGCAAGTTCTTTGCCTGGTGACACGGTGAGATGCAAATATAAAACTGATTGAAATAGGTTTCATCCATCTTACAGGTTTTTGCAAGATGCAGAATTTCTTGAATTCTTAAATCCAAAATATACTCGACTATGAAGGCGGATCACAGCGTCTTGAAGCAGAAGTGTCGCATCATTTAACATTTGAACAATAAATGCAGAATAAGATGACAGTATAGGACAGTGACGGATTGCTATTTTTTTTAATATGAACGGAACTTTTTTTTAAAGAAACCAGTTTTGTTTATCTAACCGGCATAGTCTTTTATCGTTCACATTTATTTTTCTGCAACTGCATTGTTCGTTTTGTTAAAAATTATTCTGATGTAACAAACTTAAACATATGAACACGTGAATGCCAATCTTCCGTGATACGAAAAAAAAGCGAATTTCTCTGTATACCCTCATTGGGTTAAACGTTTCAAGGCAAAGAAGAAACAGCTGTATATAACTAACTGCTGAAACAGTATCTCTACATTGTGAATTCAGTCACATGTTTATTACATAGTAGAAAAAAGAAACAAGTCCTTGCATGTACTTTGTGCATTTTAATTGCAGTTTCAAGCAAAATTTGTCTTTTTCTATTCCCCTGAAAATCCTAATTCATTCCAACTTTCTCGCAAGTATGAAACTGATTTTTCTAACGTTGCACGCGTTTTTCGTGCATTTATCTTCATAAGTTGTTTTTCGAGATAACTGCAGGCATTTCTACCTTGCACGATTTCAACGTGCATCTGTAAAAAAAGGAAAAGATCTGAGATTAAAATTGCAAGTATAACTTCGGTTTACGATAAGCAAAACATTCAGACTAAACTACAAAATAAATGAAAAATAAATCTGTAAGATCAGTCGAATGAATTGACGAATTGTATCTTTCTGGAATATCATAGGCTTAATTTATCATCTGATCCATTGTTGAGAGTGTTTACGAAATAATAACTTGCAATTGTTCTAAAACTATTTATTCTGTGTGTACGTAAACTGTAATACTTAATGTTTGCTAAGGGTGACCAAAAGTACTAAAGTGTAATGAATCAATTTGCATTAAGTATGCTGGATAAATGGCCAGAATTATGTTCTCTATTAATGATAACCAGAACTTGTTTTATAGTTGGTTACTTGAATCCAGCAAAAGTAATCAAATTCTTGCTCAAGACTTCAAGCCTGATTGGAGATAATTTTAATATGATCAGTTCCGCAGGCGATGGTTGTTGTATTTGTCTTCAAAAGCGCGAGAACTAATTTATTTGTTGTTGAACATACTGTGGGTGTCGAATCCTTGACATCTTGTGTCTATAAATTGTGAGGTTTGTTTCCGTACTGCAGACGAAAATAACGAGTCTATCAGCTGCATTTCAGTAGAACGTCGTTTTCGCTGACGTCATCGGAATCTGCGTTCGTTATTATTCACCATAATTCTTTCTACTATCTGCATGCAATTAGGTTGGTCATAATTGGATAATAATTGGCTAATTATGACTATTGCACAAGAGTTTCTTGCATATCGTGGTAATTTTATGGAGAAAGTACCCTTACAACAGAACAATTCTAAGAACATGACCGTACTCGTAACGTCTGCCTGTTTATTCGAGTTAATTACATTCTGCCTAGTCAATTTATAACTCTCGGCCTTATGTACTTTTCGCTGAGCGGCTGCATTTTAAACTAGACTATTACTACACAAAAATAGATCAGTTTTAATTTGTTCCTTACTGTCCGTATTACGCACGCAGTCAGAATATGTCATACCAATTATTGGAAACAGCCTAAGTCTTGTGTAACGTTTTGGATAACCACATTAAACTAACGGGAAGCTTTTCTTTTTGAGGAAAACGTTTTTGTCAGTAAGTTGAAATGTAATATAATTGGCGTATGTTTTTAATGACTTCTAGAAACCAACTTAGATATTTTCTTTTCTTGCTCGTACTCGGACGTTTCACTACAAGCTAAATCATTTACAGCTGAAGCACCCACTTCATGACAAATAACCATACCGAGGCTGTTTCTTAAACAAGTTTTGCAAAGTTTCTCGTGAACCTCTGCCAATCCGTGCATAATAACATGAAAAACCCATGTGGAACGTCATCAGTCATAATTGTGATGCATGCCTAGCAATTATTACTCAGCTGCGAACCAATTATCCTCAGTCTGCTTGACAGACTTGTAATTAAACGCATTACGTTCGGACGTGGTTGTTTTGCTAGAAGTTTGGTGCCCATAGAGAAAACATAAAATGTTGTACATCTTTGATTTATTTTCCCCGCGATACTTTGTGATAAAAGGATATATATGCAGGTGAACTGGTTTTAAAAGGGTTGTTTCCCACTGCATATGTTCCTGATTGTGGATAAAGTCGGAGTTAATTTCCACTGTGAACTGCGAGCTGAAAAGTTCACGACAATGTAGAAACCGTCTTATGTATTTTTCATGACCAAATCATTACCGACAAAGGTCTGTTTCTTGAGTGACACAATGCAATAATTCATGAATGACTACTCTGGGTGAAATGCAGGCATATTGGACAAAGAACAAGCACTTTTGGGCAAAAAAAAAAACTTTGGGCATATTATTGTAGGGACATTTCTGCCTTCAAACGTCATGTATACAAAGTAATACATATAATATCAATAATATTTATATTTTATGGTATTTTAAAACCAACATACACAACCCTGTCCTTATTTTTTACTCATCTTTGATACATCTCCAGTTACATGTGCATTTTTTGCAGCCATCTTGCTTTTACTGGAGTTGTTAGCATTTCCAAAGACTTTTACAAACAAAAGAGAGAAAACTGTTAGTATTATTTTTTATTACAGGTAATCTACTAAAGTCTCTAAAACCATGGCCTTTTTCTTTACTACACTCAAACTCATCCTATTAAAGACCATTTTTCAGTCAAAGAATTGTTAAAATATGTAGAAAACTTGTATACACTAAGAATATCTAGAGTACATTGTTATAACAGATTTAATTAGGTACTGGTAATATACACTGGTTAACATTTTACATAACCACAACAAAGGTGTTTAACAAGTACAAAGAACCACCGATTCAAAATGGCAGAAAAAAGTTCAGTTTTGGTATCATAATTTTTATATCCAAGGTGAGGCTGCTGGATCCTTTTTTTTTCAGTTTAAAGTAAATTCATTTTGATAAAAAATGCAAAATTATTCACAGACTATCTTTTATCTCAGTACCCCTCAAAAGTACAGATCCACTACAATAAAAGCATACTAGCAAGTAAAACAAGAACTGTCATGGTCAAAAAATGTCTGCAACAGAGAGTAAAAAATGGTTCTCATAAAAATGGGCTGTGCTAAATAATCCCTGATAAAACTGCTACAATAAATCTTTAGTATAATATATCAAGGGCTCAATGCCAACCTATTGTATCCTCTTATATAAAGTAACAATAGTTTTACACTGATCCATCAAAACTGTAAATATCAAAAACTGGCACATGAGGTATATCCACAGCTCACACAAATAACAAGAGGTAATTCTTGCTAGTTTTTTTTACCAATGCCTCAGTGAGTTGCTTATCCTGTTCAAAAAATACAAATTACAATGTTTCTTTGGCCTAAAGGTTCTGTTTTCTCAAGTCATGGTGAAATATTACTTTAGAATTTTGTAACAGAGAGATTAATTTAGGGGAAAGGTAAAGGAGAGACTTAAAATTGTAAAGCTTAATGCAAACAAGAAAGTTCTGGAGTATATTTTACATTTTGAATAAAATCTATATCGTTTATTATGTCTGAACAATGGCCACAGAACAGTAAACAAATGATTGCATTGATATTTTCCCATTCAGTTTTACATTTTGATGTTGCTGCCCCATACATAAGAATAGTTATGTCTCAGCATTTTTCCTATGTACATCTCTTTTCACAGCTTGATTAAACTAACTCTGTACATGGATTCACTCTGTGTCTAATAAATGGAAATTTTCCCCTATATATGTGTATACATGGCCTGATGACTGGTACTTCTGCCCATGGATTCACTGTGAGTCCAATGACTGGAAATATTCTCTTTTGCACATAAAACACAGCTTGATGACTGGTCCTTCTGTCCATGGATTCATTGTGAGTATATGACTTCGCCTACTATTTGCATAAATATTATAAGTAAAAACACTGTATATATACTGTAAGTACATCTCTGTGATGACAGATTGCTGATAACCCCTTTTTGTTCATCTGAAAATAAAGAAGCATAATGTATGACAAAGAAACCAAATCAGTCATAAGTGGAATCACAGTAATTATTTTGGGCTTCAGTATCATTCATAGTTGTAAACAGTATGGGTATATTTTGTAAAATGTATACAGTTTATTTTAGACATCAATTTCTAAAAAAGAGAAAACTGAGGCCTCTGTTCAAATCTGTTGTATCTCCCATTTATTTCATACATAATCTGTTGTATATCCCATTTATTTCATACATAGTCTGTTGTATCTCCCATTTATTTCGTACACAGTCTTTTGTTTCTCCCATTTATTTCATACATAATCTGTTGTATCTCTCAATTATTTCGTACATAATCTGTTGTCTCTCATTTACTTCATACATAATCTGTTGTATCTCCTATTTATTTCATACATAATCTGTTGTATCTCCCATTTATTTCATATGTTATTACAATAGTTTTACACTGAACCACCTCAAAACATCAATAATGATTAACAGTTTTATTCAATTAATGTTCATCACATAAGGCACCATGGTTTTAAACATTTTTTCACACTCTTAATTGCCTTTTGCTCAGAATAAAAATGTACATAACAAGCAAGTACTAAGTACATTATACGTAGTAAAAAAAAGTCAATGTCAAATGAATTGTTATATTTACTGTATATTTCATTATCAATGCTGATTCCCGAACAAGTAAATCCAGTATTATGCTTACCATGAGTTGGGCAAAGAACTGTAGGGTTTTTCATAATGACTGGGCCACTCATGAAGATAATAAAATCAAGTTTAATTTAACGTTTTCATTCTGCTTAAGATAATCCAAGGTAAAGAAGGTACTGTACCTGTACATTATGCACTAATCAAACCAAGCATTTTGAGAGCAAATATTACATTGACCACAAGCATAATGAGAAGTCCAATATATCCAAATGCTCCAAAACGCCTCCTCTCAGGATCTGAAAAAATATATACATATTATTTAATAATATACTTATCACATTAAAGACAAGAAACCAGTACTTTTGTTTTTGCATGTGAATAAATGTATTCCAACAGTGTTACCTCCCTTACATTAATATCGGTGCAAAATTACAATGCTATTTATGGCATTTGTACAAATAAGTTTCATTACAAACCAGACTTTATGATAAAAAAGTAGTGTTTCTAATCAAGCAGTACCATTTCTTATCATGATGTGTTTTCCACGAACATTTTTGATAAACACAGATTGACATAGGATTTTTTAATGAAACCTATTTATATAATTTTGTCCCAAAAATAACTTGGTCTAAAAAAAGAAATCTTTTCCATTTTGGAAGTGCATTGTGTTCATAATATCAAAAGGTAATGTAAAACATAACATTTTTTATTAGCACCTTCTGTAAAAAATTCTATACCATAAAACAGATAACACTATTGATAAAGAAAATTAAAAGAGGCTTGTATGTTATTTTCCTCCAGATTTTGTTGTGTGTCTATTACTGTGTATACCATGCCCAACCAGCTGGTCATGATATATTTGTTTTTACATTAACTCAGTAAGTTTTTTTCATTAAAACCACAATAAGCAATAAATAGAACCATACTGAACAATGGTTAAGTTTATTTTAGGAATTTAGCAAGTTCAGGCATCTGTTCTTACATACCTCCTGTATAGTAACCCATGGCATAAACCACCCTTGATGCAATCCAGACCACACCACTGACAGCACAAAGTTTCTAGCAAACAAATCATATCATTTCTTTTAAACATGATAAATAAAATACTACAATCCAGTGACTAGTAACTGATTTCCACAGACTTAATAACAGCTTATAAACTGTAACCTTTTTTTGAAAATATGGTACCATTCCTTTTCTACAGATTTTTTGAATGCCTATGGGGGGTCTATCCATTGAAATATATTAACTGAATGAATTCATTCTCAAGACGTTTATGTAAAATATTTCTTCAGAACATTGTTCTGTCATATAGGAAAAACCTTTACTTGATTTGGCTAAAACACCTAACCATTTTTAAACCTCTAGTAACAATAATGTGATGAAAAACTCCGAAAAATATTGTCTTACAACAGAATGTCTGATATGTGTTGAACTATTGAATGGATGAATTGAGATGATTTTTTTTAGTACTCACAGGATACAGAATGCCTCCAACTAACAGTAAAACTAGGAATACTGGATATCCCTCTAACCTGTAAAATTTTTGAAATAAATGTTTGTTTTTTTGGCTACATTTTTACATTTTTTTAAAGCATATCAACATGTCTTGCAGTATACTAAAAATTATACAAGCATCTTATATACAAGAGGGCCATGATGGCCCTTTTATTGCTCATCTAAGTACAACTGCAATTACTTTCATTCAGATACCAAATATCTCAAGGGCAGATGTCTATGGTACAAACATACCAAATAACTAAGATATCGGTCAATAAATGAAGACTGATCCAGTGATTAGTAAAATTATCAAAGTTGTGAAATCATTTTCACGCAGACATGGCAAAATTTTCCTCTTTTGACTCCCATACCTCTGGAGACCATGATGGGATCAGGTTGGTTTAGAAAAAGAAAGCAGATCTATTGTTTATAAATGTTTTGTGAAAGTTTTGCTCAAACTGAATCTAATGGAGTATAACACTATGACCCTGGCACCATGATTTGAAGAAACTTGGTAGAGGACTATAGCAGGATGCTATAAACGAAATATCTGAGCTCTAGAACTGGCAGTTTTTTAAAGTTTTCATTTAAAATCTATTTTTAGCTACTGTGACTCAAGTATGCAATGAATTGGAACCATCTTAACAACTGTGCTACAGTTTCATGCAAGGATCATTCCAGGTAAATTTCATCAAGTTTGACTTACTTGTTTCAGAGGAGCTGCCATTTGAAACAACTGTGGATGACGGAAGGACAGACGATGGACAGCCAGTGATCCTAATTTAAGCTAACATGAGCTGTGCTCAGGTGTGCTAAAAAGTAGCTTATTTTTGGGTTATGCTGTAATTTATTCTCCTAATCTCAGAAACAATAGTTACTGTAAACTTCTCATCTTCTAAGTAAAAGGAGTCAGACGCCCTAGTATAAAATTGTCCATAACGGTATTTGTTCTGTAAAAGTGTTAAGAAATGTGGTATCTATTTAAAATGTTTAAAATTTGCAAATAACAGTGAGAGTAGGCACTTGACATCTTACGTATTCTGATGAGCTCTTTGTATGCAGTTGAACTTATGGGAATGAGGCTCATTACCCTCAGCATACATCTTTGGATACTGAAATACATCAAGATATATCTGTCAGACATGTATCGATGTATATCTTATGGGCAGCAATGTGTTCAGGGGTGTCACTAAAAAAGCAAAACTATATAATTAACAGAACTAAGATTTTCTTAACAATTAACATAGGAGTTAATGAAAAAAGACATTAAAATACTTTGATTTGTACATAATACCAAATAAATATACTGAATATTTTATATGTATAAAAACAAAACTGATGTGCAAAATGAACCAGATAAATATATTAAATATTTATGCAATCACGTTAAGTCCACACATACCATACATGTATATTCAGAGGGTCTCTCAGGGAGATTTTGATCCCACTGAAAGATTTTATCTCAGACAAGGATGTTTTCATGTGGAGACTTCACAGTGGCTGGAGCAACAGAAACCTATTGTGATTATCTTAAACTAGTTTACTAGACAACAACCTTAGTTGTATGTAAAAAGTTCCCTAGCCTAAATACTAGATTTGTCTAGGGAGATGGAAGTTTTTCCCTTGACTTATCACTTTATAACTCAAAACCTTTGTAATAATTACCAATACTTATAATTTATGTAGTTAATTCAGACTTTTAAAACTATTCACATCATTTCATAATTACTGTTATATGTTCTTTTTATTTGATGCATAGGCTCATTATTGGGCATATTAAATATGCCCTGTTTATCATGCATTTAATTACAGTATGTCATAGAAATTATTTAAATAGTTGCTTGTATCTTCACCATCATCATAAACAAGAACTAATTGCAGGAAATCTTATCATATATCTTCAAATTTATGGCTTAACCAGTTTATTCCTTTTCCATTCCCTTAGGCTTCCCTCAATGCCACTATGAAGAGGTATTACATTAATATATACCCATTTCTTTTGTTTAAAAAAAATATATATATATATATATCAATTTTGTAGTTTCTTAAGTGAGTGTGAGAACTTTGTAATTTTTCAGTCTATCTATAGACAGTTTTACTTTCATGGCTTTTACCCTGCTTTAGTTTACAATAATTTATTTCTTAGTTTTTAAGTTGTTACCCACAGTGATAGATATGTATAATATAGACTTGTAAATGACTTTCAAATGAAAAAGAGAAATAATAATCAGCACTTTCAGCACTTTCTGTATCTGAGTAGTATTAACATTGATGATAAACAGGTCAAACACAGTTCAATTTCTTATATCTAAACAACAAAAAACATTTAAGTGAATATGAAACTTCTGTTTTGGTTGATTGATACTTCTGTTTTCATTTGATTTCATTGTACAAACACAAATAAGTTGACAGAGATGCATATTATTAGATCTCAGGGTAAAAAGAAATTAGCAAAATTTTGCAAAAGTAAACAAGAGGGCCAAGATGGCCCTATATCGCTCACCTGAGAATCATTGCACTGAAACATCAAAAAATCAGGATGTAAGTAAGTAGGTCAAGGCCAAGATCATCCACGGTCAAAGATTTAATCTGCATGCAAAATTATCTAATGTTTCATTGTTGTAGCCAAACAGAAGGTCTTCTAAGAATAGGCCCTGTGACCTATTTGTTGATCCTGGATGACCTATATCAGGGTTGGCAAAATGCCGGCAAATATGAGTATTTTCCATGACGGCGGTATTTACCAGTATTTACCAGCAAATACTGGTCGATTGAATTGACCAGTCTCAAATATATACAATATTCCCTATTATCTCCATTCATATGGATAATTTCAAGTTTACCCATCAATTGCCATTTTATTTAAGTTTTACACTTTTATTACTTATTCATAATAAATAAATAATTTAGTACTGAAAAAAATGGTCAGTTGAATTTGCCATCCATGGAATTTATACAATACAATATATATCCCCTATAGTCAGCATGTGGACAACTTCAAAATGTAATTATAAATACCAATATACAACCACTTGCTTGCACCTAGACAAATTGTCTAGGTAATTTATGACACTTTACTGTTGTTTTTGTTGCCCCTAGCTATTACAGCCCCATGTTTGAAACCTGTTGTTTTAATTGTCAAGACAATATGGCTTCGCTTGTTAAATGTCAATAGCCAGGTGCACAGGTAAATTTGCATTAATTTCTCACCTGCTGTATTTTAGGTTCTAAGTCAAAAAAGACAGTTATTTAAAAATTATTTTTACCATATGTGCTTATAATGATCACCTGATATGATATTTAAATAAAATGTCTGAGTAGTTGAATTATTATTATGATTATACATTAATAACTGTCAACTAAATTGAGATTGCTGTAGTATTTTAAGACAAAAAACCTCATCTTTGTAGTATTTGCCAGTATTTGCCACTTTGGGGAGAATTTTCCAGGCCGGTAAATACCACCGATAAATACCGGGGCTGGTATTTACCGCCCAACCCTGACCCATATACAATCATGTCCTAGATTTTATCAAGACAGACATTCTGACCAAATATTAGGAAAATCAGATGTAAAATACAGCTTTCATTGGCATACACAAGTTTTTTTCTAAGACTTGACCCCTTGACCTAGTTTTTGACCCCAGATGACCCATATACAATCCAAGCCTAGGTTTCATCAAGACAAACATTCTGACCAAATATTAGGAAAATCCAATGGAAAATACAGCCTCTATTGCATATATAAGGTTTTTCTAAGATTTGGCCCCATGACCTAGTTTTTGACTCAAGACGATCCATATACAATCCCAACCTAGATCTCATCAAGACAAACATTCTGACAAAATATTAGGAAAATCCAATGGAAAATACAGCCTCTATCGCATACAAAAGGTTTTTCTAAGATTTGACCCCATGACCTAGTTTTTGACCCCATTTAACCCGTGTATAATCCCAACCTAGATCTCATCAAGACAAACATTCTGACCAAATATTAGGAAAATCGAATCCAAAATACAGCTTCTATCGCATACACAAGGTTTTTCTTAGATTGGACCCCGTGACCTAGTTTTTGAACCCAGATGACCCATATACAATCCCAACCTACATTTCATCAAGACAAACATTCTGACAAAATATTAGGAAAATCCAATGGAAAATACAGCCTCTATCGCATACACAAGGTTTTTCTTAGATTGGACCCTGTGACCTAGTTTTTGACCCCAGATGACCCATATAAAATCCCAACCTAGATTTCATCAAGACAAATTCCGACCAAGTTTCATAAAGATCCAATCAAAACTACAGCCTCTATCGCATACACAAGGCAAATGTGAACAGACAGACGACAGACGCCGGACAGACGCCAGACATCCAGCGATCACAATAGCTCACCCTGAGCATTCGCTCAGGTGAGCTAAAAACAATAATAATAAAATAACAATAAAATTGGATTACTTAATGAGGTGATTTTTTATCTTTTCATGTTTTATAAGTAGAGATCTATATTCTACAATTCACTCATTCATTGTTATTCCTTCATTCTTTCTAGTAACCCTGTTTCAAAACTGCATACCTTCACTTCATATTTCTTTCGTGCCATCCCAACACGAACAGCAAGCCATTGCAATAAGATTATAGATGCAACAAATACAAGGATAACATATCCATAATCTGGTAGCAGCTTTACAGTTATGCCTCCCATTTTGTGCAGAAATAAAGATATGTAAGTACAAAGGACACGTCCTTCTTTGGTGAACTAAGTTAAAAATCCAGGACATGAAATTCCTCCCGGATGTATTACACGAGGAGAAAATGAGACTACCACTTACTGGGATTTCATACTTTCTCCTAGCCTGGAATGTTCTAGATTCTAGCCAGTTCAAAAGAAACCAAGTAGAGCACACAACTAAAATGACATAACCATAATCACTTGAAATTGTCACAGTCATCTCCATCGTACAATCCGATAATGCTTTCTTTGAATTTCGTATGTTTACATACACCGGCTCTGGTTTCCTACCTATTGTGTTTTATTATAGAAAATGCGCCTTAATGCGAGTACCAGGAAATCGGTGTGTTCGAAGCGCGAAAGAGAAATGACAAAAGCTTGAAACGGGAGAATTGATAAAAAGCGTGTATCATCGTTATGACAAAGAGTTATATTTGAACAGAATAATTTTAGGTTGAAGTCATTACAAAGAGTTGTTTAAACATGGACCCTTCAGAATGGAAGAAACCGTCAGATGTTATGAAAATTCACAGAAGAAGGAAATCTGTGTCTCAGAGACGCATAACATCAGATCCAGATAAACGTACAAGTATCATATACAAGTCTCCCTCGAAGTCAGTGAAAAGGAAGAACCCATTTCACAAGGACAGTCCACATCCAATCCCAGTGAAGAAACAACATATTGATTTCAAAGAAAATTTAAATGACCATGATCCTTTGAATTGTCAACTGTTTACCCTTCTGGATGCAGCAAATGAGGTGAGGCTAAGTCAGCAGTCTTGGTCAATGACTGTATAGCAGTAGACATCAGGGCCTTAATTGAGAGGGAATGAACACTCCTTATCTATTGTAAGAATAACCAAAATATGCTGTCGCGCATGTACATCCTTTAACAGAGAATCGATCGATAATTATCAAATGCATAGTGGATAGTTGACATGAAATGCTCGCACCTGGTTTACAAAAACATCGGTATTTTTTCAATAATGGGCTGATTTTCAAAATTTGAAATTTGCAAGAAGGAAGAAACATTGACCTTTTTTATTTCTATTTTTTTACTTCCCAAACGGAAGTTTTTCTTTTAAGTCGATGAGTAAAAGACAGCTCTTTTTTTTTTGTAATTATCTGTCGCTGGTTAGCAGTAAGTTGGCATGCAATACACGCACCTAGTTTACAAAAACATCGGTATTTTTTCAATAAAGGGCTGATTTTGGTTGACCATAAAACAAGAATTTGTACATACTTTCCGCCATTTTGAAAAACAACGATTCAATTTTAGCATCTTCTTCATTGTTTTTCAAGCAAAAGTTGTGTTGAAAAATAACAAACCAGATAATCAAAATAATAAGGGAATATTTATTTTACTAAATCGGCTATAATTTGTACTGTAATTTCTTACTGTAAGTTGCTTTTTCAGCATTTGAGTATACTATCGTATAAGCAGACAACATAAACTATCCGCCATTGAGGTATTTATAAAGAACCGACTGCGCATGCGCGCAACACCATATTTTCACAATTTTCAAGTGTCCATTTCCTCTCAGTTAAGGCCCTGTAGACATACAGAATGCTAGTGTCTGTTTTCCTGGTTATTTAACCCAAGCTAATAGTTGTTGTGACTGTCAGTTAGGTATGGAACCCGGCTGATTCGGACCTTGGCTGATTCGGCCCAGGCTGATTCGGACCCTCCTTGGCTGATTCGGACCCTCCTTGGCTGATTCGGACCACTTTCTTGGCCGATTCGGACAACTTTCTTGGCTGATTCGGACCACGTTACTGAAAAATATCCTTCATCTTTAACATTTTTTAAGTAAGTAACTTCCTATTTTTTATACTAAACTGGCTTAATTTGATTGTATTAGGGCTATGAGTTACGCTGAAATTTTTGGTCATATTTATTGCGTTCATTTCGTTAAATTCACAATAAAAAATAACAATAATTATAATAATAACATCTACATGAAGAACAATATGGAAAATTTAAAAAATGGAAGTCATCAAAATTAAAGAAAATTTGTAACGAGTGTGCGAAAAACTAAGAAGTTATATGCACTTCAATCAACACATTATAAGGTAAGTGTAAATGCTCGACTTTGATCCGGCCGTCGTTTAATCACAATAATAGTGTAAAAAATTAATTCGTTATATGCACTTAAATCCACACATTATAAAGTAAGTGTAAATGCCCGACTTTGATCCGGCCCGCCGTTTAATCACGGTAATAGTTTAATAAAATGGTAAAATCATTTGGTTTTAAATTATTCGATATTTGGTATTTTAACATTTAGTTCATCTACGTTTTTAGAATTGTGAGACTACATAGAAGATATCTTCATATTTTTGATGAACACATCGTTTAAAATAAAAGTGAACAAAAAGTCGAAGACAATTCTCTATCTTTCAGATTTTCAGCGTAACCCGCATCATATACAATCAAATCAAGCCAGATAAGTATCAAAAATAGGGAGTTACTTACTTAAAAAATGTTAAAGATGAGGGATATTTTTCAGTAACGTGGTCCGAATCTGATTCAGAAAACCTGAAAATTTTTGCAAAATAAATCACAAAAATATTCAAATTTCGTTGTGATTGTAGGGAAGTTCACAGATCAGCACAAAGGAAGTAAACAGCCCAACAGAGATTCTGAAGGAACAGCAGTATAACGAAATTCAAAAAAAGACTTCAGCAAAAGTTGATACTGAAACAAAACCTCAAAACAAGGTAACCAAATAAAATGAAAATTTATCAAGTACTTAAGTACTTATTTCAAGAGTGAGATAGTAATCTATCTGCAAACATTTTATTTTAGATAGAATTGATGAGTCTTAAAAAGGAAAATTTCTTCTTTTTTTCTGGGGATGTGTGGTTGAAAAGATGATCGCACTTTTTTAAGTGTCATTAATCCTTGATTTTTGTTTCCTTGGAAGAAAAGGATTTCTCAACATTTCCTTTGAGACCAATAATATATATGTGTATGTATTCATTACTGTCTTAATTTCATTTCTCTGATATTTCAATATATGTTTTTATGTACATGTAGCCAGTTCCTTCATTTGAAGACAAGACGCAGGAGAACAGTGTATTACCTTACTTACCTGTGGACTGGTCACTAAAGACTAAACTTCGTGTTGTTTCTAGCCGCCCGCTGAATTGGTGCACACAGCTCAAATCTGCAGAGGAAGCTAATGGTGTGCAACAGTTTGTAGAGAACCCAAATAGCTCAGTAAGGAAATCTCTTCATTCTGAAATTTGTAATTATACCCCCGCCACAAAATGTGGGGGGGGGGGGGGCTATAATGGATTCGCTTTGTCGCGTCCGTCCGTCCGTCGTCGGTCCGTCCGTCCGTCTCCATTATCGTGTCCGCTCTATAAATCCTATACCAATTGAAGGATTTTCTTCAAACTTGGCTGAAATGTTCACCTCAACAAGGGGATGTGCAGAACCCATGTTGCCCATGTGTCAGCTCAAGGTCAAGGTCACACTTGAAGGTCAAATATCAAACAATCAAATATTAGACATTATGTCGTGTCCGCTCTGTAAGTCCTACACTAATTGAAAGATTTTCTATAATCTTGGCTCAAATGTTCACATCAACAAGGGGATGTGCAGAACCCATGTTACCCTTTTGCCGGCTTAAGGTCAAGGTCACACTTGAAGGTCAAAAATTGACTTAGAAAATATTCTTTAATTTTAACATGTATTTGAATATTTCTGAAACTAGAAAACGTATTTGCTTGAAACTTAAAATATATATGAAGTGTCACAATTAGGATATGCAGGTCAAGTTTCATAACTCTATATTGCATTTTGACAAAGTTATGCCCCTTTTTAAGTCTTCAAATTTACATACAATCAAATATTAGACAATATGTCGTGTCCGCTCTGTAAGTCCTACACTAATTGAAAGATTTTCTTTAATCTTGGCTCAAATGTTCACCTCAACAAGGGGATGTGCAGAACCCATGTTACCTTTGTGCGGGCTTAAGGTCAAGGTCACACTTGAAGGTCAAAATTTACTTAAAAAATGTTCTTAAATTTTAACATGTACTTGAATATTTCTGAAACTGGCACAGGTATTTGCTTGAAACTTAAAAGATATATGAGGTATCACAAGTAAGATATGCAGGTCAAGTTTCATAATTCTGTATTGCATTTTGACAAAGTTATGCCCCTTTTTAAGTCTTTTAATTTACGTACAATCAATACTAGACAATATGTCGTGTCCGCTCTATAAATTCTATACTAATGGAAGGATTTTCTTCAAACTTGACTCAAATGTTCACCCCAACTGGGCAATGTGCAGAACCCATGTTACCTTTGTGCCAGCTTAAGGTCAAGGCCACACTTGAAGGTCAAAAATTGACTTAGAAAAATGTTCTGAAATTTTAACATGTACTTGAATATTTCTAAAACTAGAACAGATAATCATTTGAAACTTCAAATATATACGAAGTGTTGCAAGTAAGATATGCAGGTCAAGTTTCATAACTAAAAAAAATGGGGGGGGATAACTTTGTATTGTATTTTGACAAAGTTAAGTCCATATTTATGTCTTTAAATTTATTTACTATAATATTTCTTAAACCAGAACAGATATTTACTTGAAACTTAAAATTTATATGAATGGTTACAAGCAAGCTCAGATGACGAAAATTCTACAATTCCATTGAATTATGACACAAGTTATGCCCCTTTTAGGCTTAGAAAATGTTCTGATATAACCATTAATACTTAAATGTTTCTGAAACTAGAGCAGATATTCACTAAAATGAAAGGTTATTTGTAACTGTTTCGAACATGATTTGACAATATATATTTATACTTTTACCTGTACAATTTGTTTGTTTTTTTCACCAGAGATAATTTCTTTTTATGTACATGTATATGTATTTGTGCCACTAAAGTTATTCCCTTAACCACCTTTCCATGTTGTCTTCTGTCAAGGACATTGGTGGGGGTATGAATCACATTCAGCGATAGTTCTAGTTCTACATGGTTGTGATTTAAAAAAGTGATTATCAAAACTTTGTAAATCTTTAAAGCAAATACAATGATGAAATATTTCATTTGTAAGATTAAAAAAGCTTCAAAAAAAGTCAGGTGACAGCATAGTTAATGTTTTCACATTTCTGTTAAATTTCATATAGGCTGAATTTCAAAATGCATTATCATTTTCTGTTACAAACCAGGTTTGGAAAAATCTTTGCAGTCATGTCTAAAAAAGTACCTGTGTAATGATTATTGTATGTATGAAATGATAAATATGAAAATAGTGATTGACAAATATTGCCATATTTTGAGTTAAAGAAAACCTAACAGATTTGCTCAATCTTTTATATTATTGAATGGTGATAGACAAGATTTAAGATATTAACTGGACATATCCTAAACTTAACCTATGATGCAGTGCATGTATAATTTAGTTTTAATTTTTATTTTGTTTTAATATTTGGCTGTTACTTCTTGATATGAAAAGTAATTGATAGTATAAAGAAGACATGTTCAAAACTATTTTTTTAAAGCAAACACTAATAAAGTGTTCATTTATATCAAATCACTACCCACCCAAAGTTGTGCAAAATAACTCTGTACAAAGACATACATGTATATTTGATTCAGTTTTAATACCTCTGGTAATTAGAATCTTGTACTGACACCATGGCATCAGTTAATGATAAGTTCAGTATCTTACAGATTTATATGATTTCAGAGGAAATCAAATGCGTTAAGTTTTGGGTTATGCCTTTTTCACATTTAAATGTAGAATCAAAATTTCAGTGTCATTCAGCCATCAATGATAAAAGCCATTTTCATAGATGTTGTATGTACTGGATCCATCCAAATATACCATGGATGAAACTTTTCCCTAGAATTGTAGATGACTCCAAATCAAGGTAATTTATGAACTAGATTAATCTAGTTAAAACCTGTTTTATTTTAATTGATCGGTAAACAAGTTCTTGCAATCCCATTTGATGACTGCTTCACGAAAATGTGAATAAGAAAATTTTTAATACATACACAGAATACTCAACATTTAAGGGATATGGAAACAGAATAATATATGGCATAATACATTGATTGTTGATTTAAATGTACCATAATCAGACTTAAACATGACATGTGCTTCCTTTTTCCTTTCCTTGAAGCAGAAAAAAATTTGATATTAGAGGATGTCTAATTCTGGCCTCTGTTATAAAAAGAAAAAATAAAGCATGATAAAGATACAATTTATAGCTCTCTCTTCCAATTCAATAAGATAAACAATTTGTTCTATCCAACTATAACTTTTCTTGATCCGTCATTTTGCCCTTTCTTATTGTAAATTAATGTTAATTTAATGATATTCTCTCTTTCCATACCAGGTAATTACCTGAGTCAAGCATACAGTTCCCACAAAATGTTCAAAGTTGTTTCAGATTTATACGTTTTTATTGATGGTTGGTCAAAAATAAAAATGCTTGGAATTTTAAGCACACTGGTGTTTTATATTACTTAATTTTGTTTTCAGTGTTGCAGCATCTTACCTCTTGCAGGAAGAAGTTAAGAAAAGTTTACAGGCAGACTGGTAAAATTGTTTTGTTTGTGTTTTATACTTAGTCTTAGTTAGTGTAAATGCCACCAGGCAGTCTAGTTTTACCTGAGGTTTCAAGCATTATATAACCATGGTCTATAACTTATAATTGTTGTCATCCTCTGTGTTAGTGCAGTGTATCAGAAATGTTAATGAATTATATTTGTCTTTTTAATTAAGGCACATTGTCTCGCAAAAAGAGTATTTTTTCTTTTTGAATTATGAAAAACTTTGAATAGGAATACAAAAAAAAGCATGTGAAGTTATATGTCAGGGCATTGCTGGTAGGTGTTTGAACTGTTTATGTGAGGCACACCAGTTGGCATCTGCTGTGAAAGACATAGAGAAAAGAATAAATTGAATAATATTAGCAACAGGCTTTGAGCAATTAAACAAGGCACTGAAATGTGGCAGTATGACAAGTGAATATTCAAGTACATACAACATTCTTCAAAAATATCTATTTGCTTCACTTACAACTGTTTTCAGGGAACAGAGTTTTACATCTGCCTACCATCAGTTGAGATCTAGACTGTGTCCCTACTTTTATCTATGCACACATCAGTTTACGGTGCTGTTTTATATTGGAACTGAGGCACAGTCTAATATTGTTGCATTGGTTACCCCTACAACAAGAGGATTCAGAGAGCTGTTAGAAACTGAAGGTAAAATGTCAAGGGCAAATCCTGCATATTCTTGTATAGAAATATAGTTGAAAAAAAATGATTAAAGTAGGTCCCTTCTGTGGTTTTTGCTTTGAAAGACTTATGCAAAGCAATGAAATAAGCATTTTTACAAAGTTAATGGCCAGTTTGAAAATCATGTATGATTCCTGAGAATTCTTCTAGAAACAGTACATATGCTAGGTTCTTGAAACTAGCAATTTAGAGATTTGGCAAACTGAAACACCAGTCAGGCTGTCTGTACATGAGATCTAAGTCTTGCAATAACTTACAACTCATAACTTTTTGAAGTCATGTTCACTGAATGATGCAGCATCAAACGATTGGGTTTTCCTGCTTTCAAACAATTCCTAAGCCATGATAAATTATCCCTATTCCTATTCTAATAAGATCCTTGCACTTGCAAAGATAAAATATACTACGATAACTGGATTAACTCATGTGTAACAACTACCCGGTATGCCCTTACAAATGATCTCAATCTTCAAACAGTTGAATACAACCCCATATGTTTAAATCTTTGGGAAACACCAGCTGGTTTGGTAACTTAATGATACATCAGCTAAATGCAAACAGTTCAGATTAGCTACAGTCATATAGGTAGTCACAAGATCCTTGGCAGATAAGAATTTATCGTTATTTTAGTATAGTTTATCATTTCAAGTGAAAAGGAACTTTAAGAAGAATTAATATCAGAGGCTTACTAGGTGATATAACTTCTACAAGTTTGTCCTTTGTCAGTAGGTGATGATATATAAACAACACATGGCTGTCGGGGTGATAGTGAATATTTTCATTTGTTAGCGGGGTGATAATATATAAACAACACATGGCTGTCGGGTGATAGTGGATATTGTCATTTGTCAGTAGAGTGATAATATATAAATAACACATGGCTGTTGGGATGATAGTGGATATTGTCATTTGTCTGTAGGGTGATAATATATAAATAACACATGGCTGTTGGGATGATAGTGGATATTGTCATTTGTCTGTAGGGTGATAATATATAGAGAATAATAGGTTAGTGTCTTAATATCGGTTCACCCAATAAATTCCTACGCCTTGCCAGATAAACTTTCTCATATTAAGACACTAACCTATTATTCTATTTATCCTGTCACATCTGGCATTTGGAAATAATTTACTAAAAATATTGAAAACCTATCTTTAAAGTGTTTCAAATTAGGCTAATGTCAAGGTTGTCTGCCAGGTGTACAGATACACAAAAAATAGTGCCAGAGTTTCAATAATTTTATTTCCTTAAATGATTACTATATTGTTAAATCTACATACTGAAATATTTAATTTTTATTCAAGTAGTCTCTGTTTGTAATAACAACAATTTTATCACTTCCTTCTGATTATAAACACAAAAGTAGTCTGTGACGTAATATGTGCCGTATGAAGCAAAATTTATCTTTATCAGGTCGCATATGAAATAATTGACAGGATAAATAATTAACACATGGCTGTCGGGGTGATAGTGGATATTGTCATTTGTCAGTAGGGTGGTATAATAGGAAGTAGCTGACATAAACACTCATGTATGTATCATTTTTCAGGGATAGACTTCAAACTCCCAGTGGGTAATAAGACACCAAGCCCTGAAGGGAAACAGAATGTAACAGATATCTCAGAGAAAACTGATGGTAATCAAGAAGTGAAGGTTGATAAGTAAGCTATTTTGTTATCTTGCTTAGTGACTCATATACCGGAATTTGCAACACACAAATTTTTATTTGCACAAGATGAGAAAGAAAACAGACATGACTCAAGAACATAAAGAAATATGTCCATTTGTGGTGCTCAGGTGCTGTTAGACAACGCTAGGTCAGCATGGTTTTTCAAGTTTGGAGCTTATGTATGTTGTTAGTACTGGGTCATATGGCTACAGTTGGTACTGATAGTTTATAACCTGAATAAGTTGGACAATGTGTTATTTGTTCTTTTGCCAACTCAGAAAAAAAGTTTATACTTATTATCAGTGTCATTTGCTTTAGTGATGCAGCACTTAAGAAAGGTCATTAAGACGTTAAGATATGATTTCTCTGTACCCTGAAAAAAAGTGTTGAATGATTTTACTACATTGAACTAGAGTTTATCCATTATTCTAACTCTATCTGCAATTCACTGACAATAAACAAAGAAGAAATTTTTAAAATATTTTTTTAAGTGAAATATTGTTATGGACTAAATTATCTTTTTTGATGTTTATGTTTCTATGATAAAATTATAGATATTTGTTTGAAAGTAAATTATTTACTGATAAACTAAAAATGTCCGTGTTGTTATCATTTTCACGTGGGAAATGAATAGTGGGGTAAACATAGCCGGACAGGGACAATAACCATCAAAAATGGTATAAGTAGTGCACATAATTGTGACTAAATATATAACGATAAATATGTGTTAGAATGGAAATAAATTTTAAAGTTTTGGTGATCTACCAATCGAATATAGTATGGTTTCTCATTCAGATGCGTAATTATTTAATCACTCAGGCCTATGGTTAACATGCATCTGAACTCGACACTATATTTGAAGGTAGATCACTCAAACTTAAAATCTATTTCCTAAATAACATATGGTTGGACAAGGCTCTCATATCTTTTTGAATTAGATTACATTTTAAAAGTCTGCAGATGGTATTGTATGTTTTGTTTATGTTGTAAACAAATATTTCAGCTCAGAAGACATAGATGAAGATGCAGACGACATTCTGGATGCAGACGATGCTGCCCATGGTTGGCTAGAGAGTATGGGACTAGATAAAAAACAGTTCCCCACTCTTGACCCAAAAAAAGTCAAACTGTATCCTTCTAACATAATACATATTTTTCTCTGTTAATTTTAATAATGGGTGCAATGCAACTGATATTCTGAAACAAATATGCAGTAACAAAAATAAAGTAATATGGATAATCTGGTTCATCATTTAAAAGCATTCATTTTCAGCTTTCAAGTTTCCTAAGGAGTTTGTCCTTTCATCAGACTCTTTTGTTTCTTTTGGATCAGGCAACTTTAGAAAAATCTAATGAATAATGTTTTTGCCTTTAATGAAAAGAAACTGAAGGCAGTTAACACTGTATTATAGTAAAAGACAGAACAAAATGATGATACTCCTGTTGCAGAAGCAAATAAAAGAAATCTTTCAGAAAACAACTCTGTCAATTTTTGGCTCACCTGAGCAATATCCTTTGTCCATCGTAACATTTTACTTCAAATGACATCTCCTCCAAAACCACAAAGATTTTTTAACTACAATAAACGAATTGAATTGAACTAAACTTGATAGAAATGTTCCTCATATTGTCCTTTTCTAAAATTGCTCAAACCGTTTCACTCCCTTGCACCGAAGAGCTACAAAAGCTTAAAAAAAAATTGATCAGCATCTCCTAAATGGCAAGGTGATTTTCCACTAAATTTCGCAGAAATGTTTCTTCGCTAGCCCTCTATAAAAATTGCTCAGATTATTCAGCTTCATTAAACAAAATGACCGCCAGAGCTAAAAATAGATTTCCGTCAAGATTTGGCTTCAAATGACCTCTACTCAAAAACGTGAAGCCATCTTAATCAGAACTGACAGACATCTTTTTAACTGCCCTTTTCTAAAATGCTCAAATCATTCTGCTCCCTTGCACATAAAGGCTGTTAAAGCTAAAACTAGAAAAAAATTCAAACAACATCTCCTCCTAAAGGGCAAGGTGATTTTCAACCTAATTTTACAAAAATGTTCCTTACATAGCTTTCTATTAAAAGTGCTCAGATTGTTCTGCTCTGTTGCACAAAATGGCAGATTTTCATCAATATTTTGCTTCAAATGACATCTCCTAACAAGCTGCTAGCTCAAAATTGCCTCCGCCCCATGGGTTTTATTTAAATGAAATATGAGATCTTTGAAAATCTTCAATTAGAAAATGTTATATTGCATCTAACGTTTGTTTAACAACAGACCCACTGCCAAAGTACTCAGGTGAGCGATCCAGGGCCATCATGGCCCTCTTGTCATTGAATTTTGATTGTGATTTTAGCTTATTAGAATGATTAAAACATCTTTATCCTTTTTGTACTAGTTAAGTGTTGAATAAACAATTTTCATATTATTCAGGTCTAGCTGTGTGTTACCTTGTAGAACGTTTTAGTTGTAGGCATAGGAATTAAGACCCCGAATACTCAGGATGTTATGTCGGAATGTTTTCCTTGACCTGTCAGTCAGCGTGAGGGTTTCCGTGTGATTGACCATCGTCCAGAGTCCTTGGTCATGATTGAAGGCACAGAAGTTCAGGCTTTCTTCAATTTTCTTCTCAACTGTCGTACATGTGTGGCAATGAGTGGAACACAAGCTGGCCTCCCACCAACCATACTTAGTCCTACACCATTCAAAGGAGCAACATTGAAATCGCACAAAGTAAATTTTAAATAACAAGTTTGTTTAAAACAAAAATTTTAAATGAAAAATATATTTTTGCAACTACTTTTCATAAAAAACTTTCACAGATATAAATCTCAGACTATAGTCACTATATAAACAGAATGTAAAAGTTACACTTGCATCCATGTCTTCATAAAATGAATCAAACATATACTCTTCAATCATTTAACTTAACAGATTTTTGTATAAAAATAAACTATATGTCTAAGAATTATATATCCTTTTATTGCACTGAATGTATTTAAAGTAATTTAAAAAAAAATGTGATTTGTGGAATTTCAAAGTAAATGCCTCTGTAAATATTGATTTTGGCAGTACATAAACATACCAAGTTCTATTAATTAAAATTATTTGTAATGTTGTTTATTTCAGGTGAAACATACAGCTGTCAAACAGAGTGACAGGGAAGGTAATATAACACACGCCCACATAGTGGAGGTTACAGGACCAATCCTGCCATGGCATTGTCAACATTTAGTCTCTCTCTTACATCGAACCCAGAGTGCCGACTTTGGTATGGTGTTTAATAACCATGATCCAACAGTGCCGTTGAATGTTCTCAGTAAAATATTAACATCTAAAACTGACAAAGAACAGAACTCTGAAGGGAAAGAAGAAAAAATTACAAGTACAATATTGGATAGTATTGTAGAACTTGATGAGAAAATGGAAGACTCTGAACAAGATATGAAAACATTTCACAAAATAGTTCAAGTGGAGGAGAATAGGATAAGTGCTCTGAAAGAGGTCGTTTGCACACCAGAAGGTTTTACCTGGACATGTTAATTTTTTGTTTGAAAGATGTTAACAGACCAGTTACTGGAAATAATAAAAGTTAAACCACTACAAAACAACCTTTCAAACATTTTGCTCTCAACAAAGAATATATTGGACCCTTGAATGAGGCCAGTAATAATCCCAGAAGCATTTGGTAAATTAAGGAATATTCCTGCCAAATGTAACCTACTCAACGCAGCCCAATTATAACTTGTTTAATAAAACCTAAACCTTTTCAAATATTTTGCTCTCGGCAAAGAATATTTTGGCTACAAAAACAAAGCACAGTGCTGAATAAGTGTGATCTAAAACTGAACCAAGTAATAATTTTTGGGCTTTGAAAGGCTATATGTTTTGGAAACCCAAAAAATGTTTAATTAATATTTTCAAGATCCGACCATTACTCCCTCTTGAAAATATGCAGCATTTTTGGGAGAATAAATGGGGTTACCTCATTAGAGGGCCTGAAAAAAAAAAAATATGCAGCATTTCGTAAAAGAAGTTCTTTAGTCAGAGGACATATGAAAGGTTTCAAGGTTTCATTTTAAACAGAGATCTAAAGAATATACTAAAACTAGGATAAAAAAAACAAGTGATTCTATTTTTGGTGCAAGTATTGTTAAAAACTTCAGGAGGTGGTTACCTATTTTGAACTCTTCTTTTTTTTAACCGAAATGGTGTAAATTGTATCGCCATACTGTAATGTTATGGTCAGGAAATGTAAAATTGCCTCAAAGAGTAATGGTAGACAACCGAAGTTCAACATCAGTGGTAAGATGAAGAGTTATTCCCCTTTTGTATTTCTTTGTCCTCTGTTCCATCCCCTATCTAGAAATCATGTCAAAATCTAACATGTAAAGAAAGGATTTAAAAACAAGTCTTTGTTGCGACAATAACATGACACATTTGTATTAAATTGTTCGACAAAATGTGCAAAAAGAATATTGAGCTTGATTTGCAGCTAGTCCACATATTTCAGTCCCAGTGTCTAGTGTTCCTTGTTTCATCTCCATGTTGTTTCAGAGACAGGAATTAATGGCCAGTGATCTTCCTCTGTGGTTGAGCTGCATGTGGTCGCTGCTGACTAATATTACTTGTAATGGATAACGTCTAACAAATAGAGGCTTCTCGAAGTTATGCACAGCTGTCAATTACTATGTAGGTCTTTCTAAACTGGTGATCATGCTGGCAGTTTGTTCACTACAGTGGAAGTCTTTGATGTTGTCTTTTCTAATGACAATAGTTAGTTACAGGTGTAAAGTAGTATGAGAATAAAACAAACGCTTTGGACTGATCTCCCACCCTTGATAGTTAAATTAAACTAGGACACACATGCATTGCAATTTCAGAAAACTTGCATTTTTATGTTTATACTATAAGAACATTAAAATACGCTTGACAACAAAATCAGTCTGATTTTAAAAATGGTATCACAGAGCATTATTGAATTGAACTGAGTGTAGTAAGACAATAACCTTCACTTTAAACTCGTTTATTTTACAATGGAAACTTTTTCTTTCAACTTTTATCATTATGTTACATTGATTATAAAATCTGATATTTTTTTATACATTTATCTTTATTTTAGTGTGTTGTAAACATAAAACTATGTATTACCCTTTTTGGTCAGTAGGTAGAGTTTCATATATTGTCTCAAGTACATGTTTTTACAGAAACCTGAGAATCTTTCAACTAAAACTTGGAGTGGGGAGAGGGACTTTGAAACTGTTTACTGACTTAAAATGTAAGGTTAAAGGTCTTTGTGAGATTAGCCCATACGTTCCTTCGTGTAGTGAAAATATTATTTGACGACATGAAAGCATACACTGTACAGACTGCAAATCAAATGAAATGCATTTAACCGTAAGTAGACCACAGCTTCCCTGTAGTCGATATTGTGCACGACTCCTATTTATTGAAATTGTGGTCGATCTTGTGTTTAGATTATTAAAAGTGGTGGAAAAGCAAACGATAGAAATTTTGTGAGCCCCTACCTATTCAAAAATTTCTCGATACACCAGGTATGTCTTCCTTTATTCATTTATATTCAATACACTAGGTGGTGTCTTGGTGTGAATGATGTGTGTGCAAAGAAGCCACTGTGCATCCATTTGTGTATCAGCTACTAACAACAGGTAGGCAAACAGTAAAAAGAAAGGTAACCTTGAGAAACTAGCCTTTTCCACATTCTTATAGTATTTTCTTTCTTCATGATAACATTCGGATACTGCTGTTGAAAGAATTTTGTGACTGTAGCCATCCAAATACAACCTATTCTTTTTATAATCTAGAACCTATAGATTTGTTTAAATACTCACTTCTGTTCATATAAGTAAATGGGAATTTACTCACTGCTGACAGGTGTCAGCCAACTGAATGGCAAGCCTTTTATTTTCAAATTTGACACTTATGAAATCTGTAGTAAAATTATACAAATAGCAGGCGACTATCTAAAAAAACGTCCTTTTACTAATAGGCACTCTACTTCTATATGTGGAGCCTGAACTAGCAACATAACAGCAAAGAAAATCAGAAAAAGTGTATTACTTTGTATGATATTACTTAATCTGACTAAAAGAACACATCAAAATCAACAGCTAGATAACGTTCCTTGGGGGTAATGAACTGTTAAGACGACAAGCTATTAATTAGACAAAACAACCTGCTGTGAAACAAAGCATCTGTTGCTGTTGATTTAAACAAAACATTTCCATAACAGTATTCTTAGGGATGGGCCAATGGTAATGCACAGGACTTGTAACTCCAGGGTTACAAGTTTGACCCATCACTCCTTCTTACACTACTATTTGTCCTCGGATGAGATCCCATGTATCACTGCTATTGAACTTGATTCAAATCTCATGATTTTGTGATTTGCTTGGTGCATAAATCTGATGATAAAAATGATGGCTGGAATATATGATAGTTTACGCAATGGAACATGAAATATAAACTGCATAAATCTGATGATAAAAATGATGACTTGAATATATGATAGTTTACGCAATGGAACATGAAATATAAACTCTTTGTAGAGTTCTTCATCAGTAACATGCTACTTGATTGTTTTAACTACAAAGACTATGATTTTAGAACCAAGTTTGTGATACAGTAAACATTTTGTGACAACATGATACATAGTGTTACCAGTCAAAACTGCTCATTGCCAAAAAGGCCTGTCAAAATAGAATTCAAAAGACAAATGTCCCACATTTCCAGTCAAAATGGCCAACATTAGAAATTTCTGTTTTGTTGTTATTCTTATAGAAATTTAATTAAGAGTCAAAACATCCCACAAAGAAAATTATGTTTTATTGTAATTCATATAGATATGCCGAAAACCCACTGAAAACTTTTCAAGAGGGTTGTCCTTTTTTCTTCATGTGAAATCACTAATTAATAATAGTAGCGATCAATAGTTTCTGAGCACACTTTATCACCAGGGCCTTGACTGAGGGCCCTGTTATCACCAATTATAAATAGTACAAATCAACACTTTCTGAAAAGGAAAATGAGATGCATTTCTCACCTTCTACACCAGTGCGTGACTTCGAAATTAGGTGTTAGTTAACTTACTATTTGCGTAAAAACAAAATTGACAAACTCATTTTTATCCCTAAGTCACTTTGTCTTTGTATTAGATTATAATAAATTTCATTTTTCTTTTCGTATATTTTGTCTGTAAATTAACCTTGCAGGAAAAAAGAAGCTCAGGTGGAACTTAATTTAATATAAAGCAGAAAATGATAAATCTTTTATATTGGAAGTGTAATTAACTCATATTTTTCCAATTCAATCTGAAATTAAATTATTTTCTTCCAATTGAAATGAGTTTGACTTTTTTGGGGGTCATTTGCATTTTGCAGTTACTTTTTAACTCGTATTTTTGGACTTGAAATGTGGGCCGTTTTGACTTGAAATTTGGTCCGTTTTGACTGGGTCGCTGTGACCTGTATTCAAACGTAGTATTCTCTCTATTGTTGTTTTTTCCGTGAAATGAATATTTTCAATTTGAAGGCCATGTTGACGAATTTTACTTTTGACAGATGGCGGGAAATTTTCAAGACCAGTTAAATCAGCATTGGAGTTCAGGCTATGTGGTAAACAATAACCAATATATATGCTGATTTTTTTAACAAGCAGGATTAGGAATCACAGACACACAGCAGTAGTTTCCCTTGTCGATATTTCACAATAGATTTTTATTATACAGGTAAGACTCCGCCCACGCCCACACATATTTCCCATGTTCCCCTGTAATCAACATGGCGGCCAGACTGTAAACATTGCTTCCTGGCTGTGTAATCAATACGATTTCTTCAAAAGTTATTTTTGTAAGTTGTTTTTGGTGTTTTTATGCATTCGATATCGATTGATTTCTAACATCTGCATAGTCATCTGAGAATGTCAATGCTTGACTATCTTGATATATGCCGAAATTGTGTCCAGGTAGCCTGGTTTAGTCAGAGAGAGAATTCTTTCAACGTTTACTTGTTAATAGCTATCTGTATAGTGTATTGGATTATGTAAGCTTACGGGGCTGCTTACGTATACGAATTTTGGTAAAATATTTTTCCAAATATAGATGCTTAAATGTACTAGATTTATGAAGGTTACTGGTACTAGCTACTGGTAGCCCATATCATATGTATTTAAAGATATGCAGTTGATCAGTCCAACTAATTGTACGCAAGTCGAGATATTGTTTAATTTTTTGTATGGGTCAATATCTCGCCTCCGCGAGATTCTGACCCATAACAAAAATATCTCAGAATTTGCTCAAGACGACACCTGAATTATTTTGATATAACATTGAGGAAGTATTCCTTAGTGTTGTACAATCTTGATTCATAATGAGTTTTATGCTGATATTTGAATCTTGAGACCAGCACTGAAGCCAAATATTGGAATGATCTAACATAATTCGTTATGCTTAAAGAGTTGAAAAGATTTTATAAATCTGATATTTTTTTAGTTCTTCTACCCTTAAAGAAGGTAAACAAGCATGAGATAGCAGCCCATAAAATTGGTTTCAAGGTGGCATTGTGAGACTGCTGTAGGAATTATCATGAAACTATGAATTTGGTAGACATTATCATAGTTTTCTTTGCTAATTTTCAAAGAAGATTTTTTTTCTCTTCAGATTGGTAAACATGCTCACATACAAGAACAAGTTGTTTATTTGACAAAAGGATTTAAAAACTTTTTAAATTTGAAACCTCAGGCTTATGATTATACTCAACTGTGCATTAAAAAGATTTGGTTGTAGTATTCCCTTAAATATATAAATTTAGTTTACACATTTGATACTACCGCTTGCAAAACTGATTAGAGTTTACACTTCTAGATAAAGAACAAGACTTGTCGATACACCTGTCAAAAATCAATTAAAGCACTGCCCAATATGTTTCTTTCAAACTCCACCCTTTACCTGTCAATAGTGTCATTTTAGTATCATTCTTTGTATGAAATGGAAAAGCAGTTAGGAAAAAAAATACTGAGTGAAGACAATTACAATTACGACACGGCAACTTGGAGCCGCCCAGGCACATTTTTCTGGCTGTGGGTAGATTGCAAGACGCAGTTTTATTGACAGGTATACCTGAGAAAACTGCCTCACTGTGATTGGATGATCAGTAAAGTGACAGTTTTATTTAACCTGCTGAAGTCACTTTTTACCGCATTCCGAATATGTGAAACTAATCAGTTTTGCAAGCGGTAGTAAATGTAACAGATTTCTTCTGAATTTGTGTTGCTTTTTGAACAAGTCCATGATTATATAAGTTCCTGAAGGCTTTTCAAATTTAATGCCTTCTTTTGATAATATGCTAAAAGTTAAGCAGGTGATATGATAATATTAGTTGGTTATATGATTAAAAAACTATACATGTATCATTAATTGTAATAAGGTTTGATTAGTTAAAGCAAGATGGTTGTGCTACTATTTATTTCAAACTATATGTATGTTATAGACTCCTGTAAAAGGAAACATATTAACTAAGTGACCACTGAATATACTTTAAGTATATACGTAGCTGCCTATATGCTGAATATGCACATGCATACAATTTGTTTCGGAAGGTAAAAAATTCAAGCATCCCAAAATGATAAAATCTGTGGGCTTGCTCCTTAGACCCCTTTAAGGGCTCTGCCCTGAACCTTTTCAGGGGCCAGAAATCACCCCCTGAAACCCTGCAGGTTTGTGCATACACTCAGTTTAGGACTAGCTACACTCCAGACACATTCCCACTGGACTAGTTTTTGAAATAGATTTTGTTTTCTGATAACTAATATTTCTAACCAAGTACATTTATATAAATAAGGACTCAGTTACAACTTCCTTATAAGATCATTTAAACATTAATTGTATATTAACATTGTGTTTAGAGAATACACAGAGTAGTAGTAAAACAAAATATACAGTTTGTTATTATGCTATTTAATCCTTATACATCTGGTAAATGGAATGTTGATTACAGTTGGACATGTGAATAATGTCTACCTTGTGTTAGCTGTTTTAAAGTAGTTTTGATCTTCTGTTTAAATATCGCAACAGGATTTACAAGTTATTTCCTAGAAAAAGTAGTCCTGTGAGCAATTTACATGTGTATATTCATGGTGACAAGGGAATATTGGTAAAATGGTAATATTAAGTGAAATATTCTTAATGTAAACTAGATTTAATGGTCTTAATAAAAACTAAATTTTTAAACTTGATTTCAGTTTTTTGCAGATCTCAACAATTTTTTCCTTTTCTTTTTTGTGAAATGTTACCAGATTTTCCTAGGATATTTGCTGTGTACAAATGCTTTCACTTGAAAAGTGGGAGATATAATAGCATTGTTGCTGTCTGTATTTCTGTCCTTCCATATCAGTACATACAGTGTCCTATCATTTTGTCTGATCTGTAACTGACTACTGCTTCGGCATTGGTTAATGAAACTTCACAGGGTTATCGGGCATGACTAGATGATAACCCATACTGATTTTGAATCACTAGGTCAAAGGTTATTGTTTTAATGGGCACCTGTGTTAAATCCCTTTCTGATCGGTAAATGGCAAACACTTGGGCCTAGATTCATGAAATTTCATAGGGTTATTAGGCATGGGAAGTAAACAATCTGTATGGATTTTGAGGTTATTAGATCAAAGTAAAGGTAGGAGTGACATCCTAGGTGTAATCCTTGTCCGATTAATAACTGGAGAAACTGGGGAACACTCAGGCCTAGGTACATGAAATTTGTTAGGGACATTGGGCATGACACTGATCTTGAGGTAAGTATAAGGTCAAAGGTTAAGGTCACAGTGATAGCCTGTTTAAAATCCTTGCTTTTCATGTTTAGTTATTTTTCTGTTAAGTTAGTCATCTAGCTAAGAGCACTTTTATTACACAATATAGGCTTCTCCTTACCATTAGATCTTCACTGAAACAATGCATAATTATATTGCTGTGGTGCTTCTGTGAGGAGGATGTATGTTGTATGTACACACATTTCTAGTGGGTTTTTTTTGTGTGATTATGCATATAACTACAGAATAAAAATGGGTTTTGGAAATCTAGCTGTTATAAATGTTTTCTTACCTGTTTATTGTTAATTTTTTTTTTTTGCAATGTTTTGACAATTACTTAAAGTCTGCATTTATTTGTCATAACTGATGATATCATAGACCATGACCTTACAAAATGTCTTTTTAAATACACAAAAGAAAAATAACATCAGGAATGCCCGAGAGTTAACTTCTTCCCTTGCTACAGGTAGACACATATAATAAAATTTCATTATAGCCTGAAAGTAATAACTACAGTCATATATGCAGTTGTAATACATGAGAAATATTGTTACTGAATGTGTAAGGTGTCAAGTAGTAAGGCTGATGGCGTACTTGTTTAGCTCGACTATTCAAAGAATAGTGAGAGCTATACAACTTACCCTGGAGTTGGTGTCATATTAACGTTTTATAAGAGGCTAATGTCTTGTTTTCGATTGGCTGAGATGTGAATTGTGATGAATTATTATCATAGTCGGTGTGAAAGAAAGACTGTGAAACAAGTTAGTTATCCTTCTGAGCTGTTAGTAACCTACTAAATATGTAAAATGGACTTGCCCATCATTTAATTTAGACTAACCCATTTATCATTTATAGGGATATCAGTTGAAAAGTTTAAGTAAATCTCTGCCTTCCGGCATTGTCAATCCATTATTTCATTTGTCTCTCTGTCTGTCTGTTTCATCTTCTATGCACAATGCCTCTGGATTTTCACCAAACTTTCACAGAAAATGATCATTATCAAGTGTGATGTACTTTTGCAATTTGATCATTTGTGGTGGAGTTACTAACCTTTGTTTAATTTACTTAATATTCTTTCTGTGCACAACTCCTACAGTTTTGTAACTTATATTTGCCTATGGTGTTCATCTGGAGTATAAAAATCCAAAAGTTAAAAGTTAAGAAACCATTTTGAAACTCTTTTTCTGTAAAAGACATGTGGTGACCTATGGGTGCAAAGCACTAGATCAGTATGATTATTTTGAAATACATCAATTTTGGAAATTTATTTATTTTACTAGCCATACAAATAGGTAATTAAAGACATATAATAGCTTACTCCTGGACATATGGGTACATTTTTCAGTTCACAGACTGCCAAAAATTTTACAGCAAATGGTACGGTAACATCAAGTTGTAATCTACTATGACTATGACCATTACACTGTTTCTGGGGCATTCTTGTCTGTGACACTTGTCTTATTTGTTGTTTGTTTCTTAATTTTTTTTTGGAAAAGGTTTAAAAGCCGAAGATTTGTGTTTAAAGTGATACCTCTAAAGTAATATTGTCAGCTGATAAAAGCATACTTTGTAACAGAAAATGCGGTATAAGTGCTAACAAGAGACCCTGTTTTTATTTTTCAAAAATCATAGACCAAGTATGTTTCTATAGTCATCTAGTCATGAAACATGGTCGTTTATTTTCTTTGTCATTGTAGTCGATTTTCAGGCCTATACCTTTCTACAGCTTCAGGTCATTGATCAATTCATCCATGTGTTAACTTGATCAGTAAATGAAGTTTTTGTTTTTAGTGATATATATAGCAAGGAATCTCTGCCTGTTCCATCAAAAATCAATAAAAAAAATTAATTAATAAATTTCAGAGAACGTTCTTCATTACATTAACCTACAAATAGGACAGAAAATATATTTTGAAGAATTTCAAGGCATGTTTGGGTAGCTGCAAGCTGCCTTAAACAGTTTTGATTGGTGTTTGTCTAATCATCTGCCACTTTATGCTTTAAAGCAGATCTCCTACACCACAAGGTCAGAGTTGATGGAACTTAGCAAAAATGTTCCTTGCATGAACAAAGTTGTTCTCTGCCAAGTTGTTCAAAGAATTCCATTGCAGAGCTCTGGTTGCTTTGGCAACAAGAAGGAAAACATGAGAAATCTTCTTTTCTAAAACCACAAGATCCAGAGCTTTGAAATTTGTAGCATTGTCTAGTAGACCTTTACTAAGGATTGTTCAAAATGAATCACTAAGGTCACTATAGGCCCCATCCAAGGGGTCACATGTTTTACATAGAAATACATAGAAAAAATCTTTAAAATACCATAAGGCCCATGCATTGTGGACCGGTCAACTTGGTTGTTCAAACTTTACCCCATCTGTCATTTTTTGCTCTGCCCAATGGGTCATGCAGTTGTTTTTTGTAGACTTACATAGGCAAGCTGTTTAAAAAAATAGTCAGAAATTGCAAAGCTTAGACTTCTAAAATTCATTGTGAAGCATTAACTAATGGACCTCTACCAACATTTTTCAAATTATACCCCTCATTTAGTTGTTTTTTTATTTTGATGATAAATCCATTACACAACACTTGTCTTTCTTAGCTTTTACATGTGTACTTCAGTTAGTGCTTTAGGGCCATGTTTGCCCTTTTGTTTTTGTAGCTATAGTGTTGAAATTTGATCTACATGTGTAACTTTGCTGTTCAATTTTGACCTTTGCTGACCTTGACCTACTGACCATATTTCTGTTTTTGAAGATACATGTATATAACTGGCTCATTATGAACAGTACTGCTTCAACATAAACTTGACCTACTTTTTGTTTTATAAGCTTCAGCATTGATATTTAAACTGTATACATATTTTTTTCAACTTAAGAAACTTGCCATGAAGTGATCTTAATTTTGCTGTACTATTCATTGGCTGTGTTGTTAAGAGCAATGGTACTCTGGTGAGCAGTGTAAGGTCATCTTGGCCCTCTTGGTTTTTCATTAAGCTCTGATTAGGAGAGTGTTTAAGGAGAGTCTTATCTTTTGCCCTTTAATTTATTCTATAAATAAGAATGAACGTCATACAGAATAAATCAGTTGCAAAGATCAAAGACATTAATTGGTACCAGACTTTATTCTCTCTGAAAATAACAGTCACTATGGAATTCATATCTCTGTCTCAACTGTTATGTCTTGGTAAGGGCCATGACCTCTGTTTAAAGGTCATGTGTAAGAGCTCAGCCAATGATTGTAGTCTTAATAGCCTTAATACTGAGGATAGAGACCAACCAAAACATCAACCCAATTGTTATATACATATTAAGAAATAGAATAATGTTTAAATTGTAGATTTTTGAATACTGAAGTGCCAGATAGCAAGGCATGTAGCAGGAAGAATCTTTTCCAAAAAGCAAAGACATTGTCTAAACCTGTAGTACTGGTACTGAGTCTCTTAGAAGAACTACTGCTGTTTAAGTTCCATATGTATTTTTTATTTTGAAATTTTTCCTCTGTCTGAATTTCATTTCAAACACTTTAGGCTGACTTTATTTTTATTGTCTCCCTGTGGTTCTGAGACTGAACTAGAGGGCTTTTATGTTTGAAATTGGCTGCTGATTTTCACAGTTCCGGCACTGGTAGTAACGAGCTTTGCCTGCAGGATTCATTTATTAAATTATAAGTGGGGAGGGAAATTCTATTATCTGTGCAAACATGGTATCTTTAATCAAAGATTGCAAATGTCAGACACTTTAATCAAACCACTATATATTCTTAGCTTCTGTCTGGCTTTTTATCATGTGTCAAACTTGAAATTTTGTTGATACTTATCTGCCAGCTGAACTGGAAGATTATAACTGAGTTCTAAGGTTTGGAAAAGTTAAAAGCAAAATGGAGTTCCTCGTGTACATCAAAAAATTGCATATCAAATACCTAAAATGCATTAAATTTAGAGTTGTTTAACTATGGATATTGTTGTTATGAAATACAGTACTAGAAGAAGTAAAGGCTGTTGATGGGACTGGTTTTTATGCCCCCAAAAGGAGGCATATAGTTTCTGAACTGTCTGTCTGTCAGTCAGTCCTTCCGAAAACTTAAACATTGGCCATAACTTCCTTATTAGTAAGTGGATTTACTTCATACTTGGACACAACATCCCTTTGGACAAGACCTTTCCACTGACCTCTATTTATTTGACCTTGACCCCTGAATGACCATCACCTTGAAAATCCAATTGTCCAAAAAATTTAACATTGACCATAACTTCCTAATTAGTAAGTGGATTTACTTCATATTTGGACACAACACCCTTTTCGACAAGACTTTCCCACTGACCTATATTTATTTGACCTTGACCCCTGAATGACCTTTTCCTTGAAGATCCAATTAGCCATAACCTCCTTATTAGAAAGTGGATTAACTTCATACTTGTACACAACACCCCTGTGGACAAGACCTTTCTACTGACATATATTTATTTGACCTTGACCCTTGAATGACTGGTCCTCAGCCCAAAGTCAAAGCACCACTTCGGGGGGCATTGTCGTCTTAAAGTAACAATTCTTGTTTTACATTGTATTTATAATATATTTTAGATTCATGACAACTGTTAACAGGTACATTTGGATATTTATAGCACAAGGAAATGTAATCGATGAAAGAAAAGAGCTTACAATTTTTCGCAACAGCAAAATCTCTTGATTTGGGGTGTTATTTAACATTCATATTTTCACAAATATTTCCCAGACTAATTTGCATTAATTGTTTAAGGCTGTTTAAATTTGGCCAGTTGTATTTTTTGGCAATCAATATTTAGAAATATTTGGTGAAAGCCATGAGTAGGAGGAAAACTGATAGTCAGTTGTCGAACTCAACTGTTTGATCATGTCTAACTATTTCTTTAATCATTTGTGAGTATTTTACACCCAGCTTGTTAAATAAATTACTGTCCCTTAGGATTGAGATATTGAGTTGTATGATTCTGTTCTAAAGGTTAGGAGTTTAGAACTTTATGTAAGAAGAAAACATAGTTCACAATTTTTACGGTTTTTCTTAAATAAAGTCAGCACTGACTGTAGTTCCGTTTGGAGTGATGTAAACCCAGATCTTGACTTTTTTGTGTAAATAGCTACATCAAATCTGAAATGTTGTACCGATTAAGAAAAAATAAATCCCAATTCGCAGTGAAGAAACGGAAAGTGTCTTTCACATAAAACTTTCATGCAGGTTTTCCAGAAACATCATCACACCATGTCACTATATATTCAATGTAACAATCTTGAAACCAGAGTCTGTTTTTGGTTTGTCTTGGGCAGTGGGCATCAGCACGCTGAGTATGAAGACTGCATGAACAGCTCATGTTAAACATTATGGTTGACTATGAATCATGGCTGCTTACATAGTCTGTGGTCACATGACATATCCCTTGTATCTTTGCAGGAAGTCTGATCTCACAGAAGTTTGCTTCATCTCATTTTGGTGGACAGTAAAAAGCTCACTGGGAAAATAAACCTTGGGGAAAAATCACTCTTGACAAATCTCACTTTGCTAGTTTTGCAGATCAAAGTTGCAGAACTGTTTTGATAATTTTAATGATGTTTTTAATCAATACTGCAGTAGGCATGTGTACTCATTGTAATTGTAATGTGCACAGTGTCATCAAGTGGAATTAATAGTCTGTTAATGTTAGTAGGGCCAGTCACTCCGTTTGCCATTGAGTTAACAAGACATCAGTGTCTACTTAATTCACAGTTAGAGCTTAATTTTTGCATCTTTTATGTCCCACTTCCTAAAGAAAGAAAACAAAACTTAATATTTGAAAAGCATTGTTTGTGTTCAATAAGTAATTTTGAACCAACTTTAGGATTTTTAGCTCGTCTGTACGAAGTATATGGAGGGCTGTCCTACTCACCCTGTGGTGTCTGTGTCCAGTTTTTGTGCAGTAAAATATTATTTACTATAACTTCTTTATTTCTTTGGGGATTTACTTCAAACTTCAAGTATATGTTTGGTATCATTACCCACATCATATGCGGTAAGGTTCATAACTCTAGCACCCATATTTCCAGAATTATCTCCTCTTTAAATTTGGAATTTTCCTTAAAGATTGTAATATTTTAACTTCTTTATTTCTTGAGGGATTTTCAGTGATAAGATAAAATAAATGTTATATGATATTTCATCTACCATGGGGAAGATTCTTGTCTGTGTATCTATAGATCTTGAATTAAATTGATTTTTTAACAGTTATCCCTTTCTTAACTATCCAGTTCTTAAATAGTCAAGCTTGCACTCCACTGACAGCTCTTGTTGAATAGATTCTAACAAATATTTGATACTTCTAAAGAAAAAATTGTGAACTGAAAATCGCAGATATTTCCCTATTGTCACATAATTTCGCAACCCTGTCATCATCAGTTTCTAAATAGAAACAGCATTTGGAAAGATTTCATGTCTCATGAATTGAGTTAACAAAATTTTACGAGATCTTTTTAATAGTTTCTTGAATGAAACACAAGTATGTGATGTATCAAAGTTTTGATGTTACGAACAGATAAAAAAACAATAAACGTATTCTTTCATGATTGTAGTATGGTTAAATCTTCTTTTTTATACTGTTACTAGTTGTAATGTATATCTGAGGATTTTGCACCTTGTCATTAAAACCTCAGTGGCTGGGACCCAAAATATCTCTGTGTGAAAACTAAAATCTCCCTGATAAGGCATGTATATTTTCTTTTGATTATGTTTTTGAAGATTATTGTAATATCTAAGTGTGTTAAAATCATATCTGACACACAATCTGATTTTTTGTAAGTTCTATTACTTTATCATATTTCTTTGACAACAGGGGACTATCAGGGCAGTTTACTTTATGTTTATCAAAGTCTCCTGATGCATTCCAGACAATTGATTTCCTCTATTTCAGATTTTCTCCAAATTGTTTCAAAATAATTGAATTCCGTTTTATCAGATTCTTTCCAGATGTTTTCTTCACTCACAGTCATGATCTATATTAGCCCAGGGCTTACCCACTTTTTCATTCACTACAATATTTTTATGTATCATGTTTGATTTATGATCAAATTGTTACTGTCCTGCCAATTATTAAGCAGCTTGTATTTTTAAGTGGCTGATAGTGGTCTCTGTCCATTAGAAACTTTTGTCAAAAAAACTTTTGTCATAGTGCAACTGAAGGTTAAACACCACCAAATTTTTTCAGGAACCAATCTTGTCTAGGGTTGTGCAGGGCATTAAGTTGATAAAGCTGTCTGCTTGGTTAAAAATGGAAAGGTTGTTCTAATAATCATGTGTTGAAGGACTGAATTGAAAACCCGCTCAATAGTGCTGCATGGCCTTTCCTGGCTATTTTTTTGTCATTTTGAAACGAGCAACTAAAATGACTGGGGTGATTCTTCAAGAAGGTGTACTGGAAAAGTTGAATGGTCATATGCTATATGAAAATCTGAATGAAATCATTTCTCATGATTGTTAATAGATGATAATGTTAATACAATCTTAAATTCTTTTAGTCCTGTTACTATTTCTCATCTTTTGTATATTGTTCCTAAAAAATGCTGTTTTCTGCATGTCTGTGTTGTCCACACTATATACTGCAAGAATATAAGTAGTGTAGATTGAATGAGAAAGTGGAAATACAAGTGACAACATCTGTATGTGACACTTTTTAGAAATAGTGCTATGAATGTTACAAAACTAATGGTCCAACTTTGTTCAGATGGAAATGAGAAAGTAGCGTCACTTTAAGGGGAATATATGTAACAGCATAATTCAATTATGTGTCAACAATTTAAAAATATTTTTAACGACTAAAGTACAATCTATAATCAAAATATAAAATCCGTTGCTATTATGGTAATCAATGCATTTAATGCAACTGTATAAATGTTCTCTCTAATGAAAATGGGCACTTGTATTTTTATGATTGACCAATTCCATTTTTGGCTCACTTCTGAAAGAATAAGATGAATTACAGAACAACCTTCAGAATTGTTACTCATGATACAATAAACATTAGCCACAATTAGAATCAATCAGCCTTTTGATAAATCTGTTAACGGTTTTGGACAACTTGCCAAAACCGATACTTTGCTCCATAGAAAATTGAGCGGCACAGCCAGTTGCATTCAATAAATCAATTTGCAACTGCTATAGCATTTAAAGCCTCACTTATGCAGTTGTAAAAAAAGGGAACAATATTTTCATAAACACTTAGGTTTTTCATTAGTCTCACAAGTTGTTCATTGATTTATTCTTGTTTTAAAAGCTGGTTTTCTCCACTGCAACTCCCTGTGATTATCATCAGTGAACCAATTAGGTAAAACTGATCTGTTACACTGCTCTGTAATTCTGTTTTCTGATATGAAATATCAGAAAATGATGAAATATCAGAAAATGAATATGGCTCTGTCTCACATATAATGTTTTTATAGACAATATATCAAACTCTTCAGTCAGTGAAGGTAAAAAAGGGATATTTTCAGAAGAGCATCTGTTATAGCTGATATTGGACAGTCTGTATTGTGTGACAGTTAGGGAATATTAATAAGCACAGTTTGGAGATTTTCTGTTTCAGGTAAAAAAAATTTAAATACATATATAGCTAAAAATTGACTATTTCATAAAAGTGCACAAATTTTATTATTCACTTTATTACTCTTGTTTTTTTATATCCCAGAGGGAGGGCATATATTGTTTTTGGTCTGTCTGTTTGTCACAGAACTTTTACTTTTTTGAGGTGCCGCTGGGGGGGCATGGTGTTCATTCCAACGTAGCACTTGTTTGGTTTCAAAATAAAACAACTCAAGAGCTGATTTAAAAGTCTGTCAGAATATTTCAGTGCCAAATGAAAACAGAATTATTTTCTATTAAATATATTTCATAACCACTGTTGGCTTGTGATTAGATGCCATATTAAAAAAAAAAGCACAAAAGTGACTCTTGTCATATTAAAGTTTAAGTTGTCATGTATACTGTGCACAAGGGTAGTTCCAGAAATCTGTGACTAATTTTTGAATGAAAATAAAAGAAAATTTTTAAAAAAATGTGATTTGTCTAAAAGGATAATATCAACAGAACCTGAAACTTCATAGAAATAATCAGAAAGATAACAACATTTTAACAGACTAAACACGTGAACCCGTGTAAAATCTGCACATGGTCCGGGCACATGACATTATACTGTCCAACTAAATCCCTTCTCATAGTATTTGCCTCATGCCCCAACTCATCCCCTGTAGCGTCTCACCCAGGCCTCAAACACACCCACAAAATAGTCCCTAGACAGTCCCCTGAGACTGGCATAAGTTTTTCTCTTTATTTGAACTGCTGACCTCATTATAAAGCAGCTCCCTTAAGCCAGGGGAAGTATAATGCAAAATCTAATGGAGTGAGGTTCAGTGTTCATAAATTTTCCATACCATTTGTATGCAAAGGACTGAGAGATGCCCATGAAGTGCTCTGTGCTCTAGCTGCATGTTGAGGGGTTTCTTACCCTCGCTCTAGATTTTTCAAGATATCTTGGGGACCACATCCTAGAGTAACTGAAAAAAAGGAAATATCAGCGAAAGGGAAATGTACAAAATAAGACTATATGAATTGGTACAATTTAAAAAAAAAAACCCTGCTACTTTCAAAATCTCAACTTGCTCACTCCAACACGAACATCAATAAATGATTACTTCGAAGTTAACTGGTTCCTCTGTGTGTGTGCAGTGGTCATGTGATGGGTATTTCCAGTTTTACTTTCAGTTTTGTTTTCTGCATAACATAGCATTCATCAATGCTATGTATACATGCTCAGCCTCTGGCATTTACTCTGATAATTGCCCCCATCCATCACCAGGGCTTGGACCATGGCGTGGGGGAGGGGGCGGGGACATTTTATTTCTTGTCTCAAACATGAACTACTTTTGATGAATGCGGTTTAGGATATCTGACCAATGTTTATATCAACAGAATAAATATGGAGGTCAAAGTAAGGTGAACTTTCAACTTAATGGTTTTCACCTGTGACCTTTTGGTAAAAGGTCAAGTTGAGGTGTGTATGCGAAAAAGTGCTATCTGCTTCTTTATTTTATAGAACATAGAACATTTTACATTCACCCTTTGAAACCTGAAGATTGAATTCTTTGATTTAGTAAAACACTAAATATTCCTTGAAACAGTGCAATACTGTAATGTCTATGCAGTTTCAACCTAGGAAAGATAGGTAATTTGGGATAATGACATGGTAATAATGATGTCTAAGCAATTGACACAAATAATTTTAGTGATTTTATTTTCATATTGGATTGTTAACAGAAAGAATTCATTATCTGCTCATGTCATGATAATTACATACATAACACACAGGAGTTGGTGAATATAATTCTATTTTGTAAATTGAAATCTTATAATTTATGTTATTTTTACTAAATGAGATTCTATAATTAATGGAAGTGTTTATGGCTCATTTGTTTAAGAGTCTTCTGAATAGTGGAATTGAGTCATCTGGGACCACTTAATTTTCAAAGAAATAAATGTTTCTTATGTTCTAGAATTTCAGATTGAGTGCATTTGATTACCTTGACCTTGACCTTTATTTTATCTGTTGTTTTCTTTTTTTTTTGGATGTGCTTAGTCATGGAAGGTATCAATTTGTGCAGATTGAAGCCTTACCTTGTTGATCATATCTGCAGAGCAGGATAGGGAAAGTGGTCCTAAAACATCGCAATTTTTGGGGGGTTGATTGAGTTGACTGGTTTGGTTGGAGTTTTAAGACTGTAAAGAAACTGCCAGCTATATATCTCATAAATATATAGAAATGGTAGTGGGGCTTGAACCCGTCAGTATCATCCATCAGTGAGAGGTTAACTGATATGAAGTCAGTGACTTTAACCACTCAGTGCCATGGAAACAGGTGTGGGGTTAGAAAGTCATATCAACATTAGTCTTCAGAACTCATTAACTATTCACTTACACTGATGGGAGGGAAACATGTTAGTGGGTGGGGTAGGGGTGAAGCACAAAGAAGTTAAAATCTAAATTGATAGAAAAGATAATATAGTAGATCAGTAGAAGTTTTAAGACTTGGCAGTTTTCATTAATCAGTTTTTACAGATGTAATTTGCTGTCAGTTATAAATCTCATAAAGTTCTCATGATTTTTAAGTCATGACCTTACGGTATAAGTGGATATGTCAACATGTCATTAAAATTTGTGAATGTGCTATTACTGACATCTTATATCTGAAAAAGTTATGATATTTGTTGGAAATTGAATTGCAGCATGATTTAAATGCTCCTTTAACCTTTTTGATACAGTTTGTGTGGACAGATTTTTGTACAAAAAGTCAAGAAAAAAATCTCAAAAACTCCTAATGTTTACAAAATTGTTTTAAAAAAAACACACTTCCACAGTAACTCAGGGCCAGTGATGCTGAATATTAATTATTTTCAGACACCCAGACAATAAAATCAGAGGCCCCTTTTGAAGACGTATACATTGCAAGCTAAATTATTTTATGTTCAGTATAGCTTTTGCAGTGTGTTAGTTTAGTAATAACCTAAAAACCATAAATATGTCATGTAAGACATAAACATTTTGATGAAAACTCTAGCAATTCTCTTAAAGGGATGAACATGTCAGATATTGCAACTAGATTGATAAGGTCTGGAAGATGTTAATCATGTCTCCTGATTGAAACCTATACATTCGACAGCACGCCAAACATCCCCAACAACTACTTAATCAGACATTGAAGGATTAAATGCTTAGATGCTCCTTTGCTCTGCTGGTAAGACAGATAGCTTGGTGAGGTAAAAGGCTACTTGATTGTTAAAGTAAAGGGCAAAACTTTTTCCTTCTGCTTCTGTACAAAGAGGAATTACGACAGTGAACCTTTTTTTTTTACCGTCCAAAGAAAATGTGTAATTTAAGGGTACTTTAGTTTCTTGTTATAGACTGCGCTGTTCTTATTATGTGCTGTTACTTACTGATGAAAGCTTAAGTTTTCAACAGTTGAAAATTTTGTTTAGTTTATTGATGCATCTATCAATGGGCGGTTTGCTGACCCAGGGGAATTTGACATTTTTCCATTTATCGAAGTCCAAATCCCCATCCTAGAGAAATGGCAAATTGTCAGAATCCTCACAATGGTAGATGCTTTACAAATCAAATGACCTGGGATATAACGTTTGGCCTAAGTCTGTGTCACAGGACTTGGAACCATTTTGTCTGTCTAATTCCCACCAATTAAGAATGGTCTTCTGTCAAATCTCCCATGTGTGCCTGCAGCCCCCTTCCTGGGGCAAAACATTGATAGGTGCATGAGTGCCTTGTGGGTATTCAGAGAATCGTATCAGTTTCTGTCTTGTCCTTGATCTGTTGGTCCTTATGTTTCACTCAATCTTGTCTGAACACTATCTTTATGTAGACCCTACAAGTTAATCAATACACAGTTAGACATAGCACTATGTACAGTTTCTTTTCTATAGATATAATTACCAAATTTTTGTCAGTGCAACTTTTACTTATATATCAAGTAACTTTATAGCAAGCATTGACTAAGTCTCATGTCTTATTCAGAGGATACCTGCAAAAGATATAATGAAATACATGTAGCATAAATATTTGTATGACCCAAGAAATATTTGACTTTATGTAATAAATTTTAATAGGTAACTGCCATGCAGTTTAATTGAGCTTTATTAAGAAAAAAGGAAATTGAAAATAAAGTAGAATTTAATCAAGGTGTTCTGTAGGAGAATATTAATTAACAAATCTACAGTAAAGTAGAAAATGAAAGAAGAAAGGTCAGTAAGCTTAGGTCACAGAAAAGGTAAAAGTTTATCACCCATATTTGAAATAAAAAAATTGAAAGAAAAAAGTCTCCCATTATTTATTGTAATGGCAAATGTTTTAATCTTGGATTTAATCTTGGATTCTAGAAAAGCTGGATGGAAAGTGAAGGCGCTATAATCTTGGAAAATGTATAGGCACCATATTTCTTGTTGTTTATTGATTATCTTTCATACACTAAGACAGAAACTGACACCCAAGTTGTCTTTTGTTATATAATCTTTGCAGAAGCATCTGTTGCTCCTGATTGGTGTCTCACTTGTGCCTCAGATAATATATGCAGGTGGGAGATTTTATAGGCATCTTAGAAAATTAATGCTTATGGCATTTTCTGTTGTTTTTTCCCCTGAGCTCATTGTATTGAGACATATTGTACTTTTTAGATTTTCAGAAATCTGTTTTACATTCAAGTTGGTATTTCTTTGCAACACTGTTGTCAGTTAGATTGTCAAAGAAAGAATACTGTTTACTCAAGACAGATCTTTAAATGTTTTCAGAGTCCAACAATTTCAATTATCTACCATAACAGTTCATGGTTGTGAGGCCATGCTGTTTTCATTACTCATGTTTCATAGAAAAAAATGACTGATGTTCGTTTTAAATATCATAGTATAATCTAGTTATACCCCAAAACGAAGTTTGGGGAGGTATATAGAAGTCACAAGGTTGTTGGTCGGTGGGGCTGTACTTGTCTGGAGCATAACTTGAAAACTACTGGTTGGAATTCAGTGCAACTTCATACAATGGTAAATTAAGCACAATGAGAGGAAGTGCAGTGTCCAAGAATCATAATTCCATCTTCACTATTTGCAGAGTTATTGCCCTTTATTGGTTTTCCTTGTCCGGAGCATAACTTGAAAACTACTGGTTGGAATTCAGTGCAACTTCATACAATGGTCAAGCACAATGACAGGAAATGCAATGTACAAGAATCACAACTATCTTTAATTGCCCACAACCATAACTCTTTTTCAATTTTTTTTACAAAGTATTCTGTTACTTATAACTTCCTCAGTTCCAAAGCGGTCTTGTGGGGGTATTAATCACATTTAGTGATAGCTCTAGTTTAAATAAACTGAAGCAAAAATTGTTTTAACCATAGGGTAAAGTATCAAGTGTAAATGATGCAAATAAATTGGCTTCATGGGAGATACCCCACCTGTTTCATTAACATGATTGCATGATAATTTAAGGAATAAAGCATCTACCATACATGATGAATATGTGATAAAAGACCACTTAGGAGCAAAAATTAACAAAGGGTTAAAAATAAAGTTTGGTACAGTTATATTAACAAACTGAATGACCTCTGAAAAAACATTAGGATCTCATTTATAGATTTTGTTAGGTGACGGGAACCAGACAAATTTTTTTAAGACAAAAACTCTGCAAAAATCCAGCTTTCTTAGCCCATTATCATGGGAAGACTTATGTTCGTGAAAGCTTTGTTCAAGATTCCAAAGCAAAAATAATCAAATTGTGGAAAAACTGTAATGGCTTGGCCAAGGTATATGCCAAGACATATTATGCCCATCCGCTTTTTTGGTGTAATAATCTTGTTAAATAAACATGTTAGATGTCAAAACAGATGTGTCTGTCGATGCAGCAGATTTTGATTTGCATTGCTAAATGTAAAGACTGTCGGCACATCACTGAGAGTCTAAAAATGGAGACAATTGTTAGTTTTAAGTTACATAGCAAAGAAAACCAGCCCATATGGAATTAAACAGCAACATCAACAACAAAACCCAACAATAAGTCCTAAACTGCGTTTGCTTAATAAGCTTGAATAGTGACCATAGCCAAGGAGTTAAATGACAAATGTTTGAATGTGGTGCTACATCATCTGTTACCCCCAGTACATATTCCTTACAACTACATTATGTACCTTTGAACAATTGATTGCAGATTATTCGCTTTTGTGTTGCCTGCTACACAGTAGCTGTGACATAAAGGGATCACTTCTCTGTCGTCTGTCTGTCCGTCTGTCACAAAACTTGTCCAGACTACTCCTAAAAAACTACTGGTGCAATTTCATCCAAACTTTACAGGAATGATCAGTTTCAAGTCTAGTTATGAATTTTGTTGGCATTTTCGAGTTCAATGATTTTTGTCAGAGTAATGGCCCTTTAATGATTTTTATTTTTAAATTTTTCTCCAGACTACTTCTCTTATACTACTAATGCAATTTGAATGAAATGTTACAGGATTGATTGGTACCTCAAGTACTTGCACATATTTATGTCTCCCCCCAAAAATGGGGGAGACATATTGTTTTTCCCCTGGTTGTCCGTCCGTCCGTCCGTCTGTCTGTCCGTCACAAAATCGTGTCCGCTCTGTATCTTCCAAAGCCCTTGAAAGATTTTTATGAAACTTGGGTCAGATGTTCACCTCATCAAGGCGACGTGCAGAACCCACTTTGTGGGTGTGGTGTCTCAAGGTCAAGGTCACACTTGGAGGTTAAATGTCAAATGCCACAAAATCGTGTCCGCTCTGTATCTTCCAAAGCCCTTAAAGGATTTCTATGAAACTTGGGTCAGATGTTCACCTCATCAAGGCGACGTGCAGAACCCACTTTGCGGGTGTGGTGTCTCAAAGTCAAGGTCACACTTGGAGGTTAAATGTCAATTGCCACAAAATCTTGTCCACTCTGTATCTTCAAAAGCCCTTGAAGGATTTTTATGAAACTTGGGTCAGATGTTCACCTCATCAAGGCGACATGCAGAACCCACTTTGCGGGTGTGGTGTCTCAAGGTCAAGATCACACTTGGAGGTTAAATGTCAAATTTTACAATCGTCTGACTCAGTACTGCCTGCAGCAACTGGCTGGGGGGAGACATATGTTTTTGGTTAATCAAAAACCCATTTCTAGTTATTGTTCTTTTCGGTTGAAAGTTTTTGGCTGAGTTATGGCCGTTGAATAAAAAGGGCGTTTTGGCCTGTTAATGATTTATGTGTCACCTGCTACACAGTAGCTGCGACATGCTACAAAGTAGCCGTGACATAGGGAATACTTCTCCGTCATCTGTCTGTCCATCCATCCGTCTGTCCATCCATCACAAAATTTGTCCGGACTACTCCTCAAAATCTACTTGTGCAATTTCATCCAAACTTTACAGGAATGATCAGTACCAAGTCTAGTTTTGCATGTCTTCAACATTTTCCAGTTCAGTAATTTTTATTAGAGTTATGGCCCTTTAATGCTTTTTATTGTTAAAGTTTGTCAAGACTACTTTGACAGTCAAGTTGAAATTAAAGTGTACATCCACATAACACAACCACTGTGTATCCATGTCTTCTCTGTTTATCCAAAGGCTAATACAAAGCTGAAAACTATTACAAAAGACATTAGTTCTGCACTGGAAGGTATTACTGGGTTGATCATTGTGATGGGAGATTTCAACTGTGAAGGACAGAGGAAACAGCAGTTAGAAACAAAAATGGAAACATATGGGCTGCAGCAAAAAATTCACATTCCTACAACTAACAACACCACCATATTGGATCAGGTCTCCACTAATATACAAGAAACCAATTTCGGTATACTTGAAACATACTTCAGCTACCACAAAACTGTGTTTCTAACTGTACCCACCCATGGAACATAATGGTATTCTGAAAAAGTACACTGTTCAGCATCAGCAGTTGGGTAATTCTTACTAAAATTCTCCACATTACAGAAAACACTCAAACATCCATACAGTCAATTTACATTTGCAACAAACTGTCCAGTCACCCCTCAATATAAATACAACTGCTTAATTGGCTATCATCAGGTGACATGTGATCACTGATCGCTCTTGTCATGAATATAATATTAATTAGCACAGGGAAGTAACTCTTCATCCAATGAGATTTCACATTACAAATAGATACTCTTCAGTGTGGCGAGTAGGGATAACAACATGTTACTTAAGATAGACATATTTCCCAGGATTTAAACATAGCTGCGAAAGACATATTGTAATGAGTAATATCATTCGCCGAGATTGCGCAGTGGAAATCTTTCGGAAACCAATGAAAGTATACGTAATGAATTATTCATGCGTATGAAATTTTATCAACCAGTTGTCCCACAGTAGATGAATAGAGTGAATGGAATGGATCGAACGTAGGTTTCCAATGATGCAGCTGCTAAGGTTGACCATGTACTGTCAGTTACAACCATAGCTGATCGAATCATTGTATTTGATGATTCACTTTGTCATTTCATTTTTGGCAATCAAAATAAATCTTGCCATCCATGTTTCACCATCCGAAGAAAATTCTGTTATTTTATGTTATCTTTGTTACTAGACCTTTAAAAACATTTAGTCAGAACCACTCTCTCAAAAGATTATCCAATCAATATTGGCTGTCACTGAGGTCTTTGTCATTGTTTCTAGGTAACTGATACTCTGGTAGAAATTCTTGCTGACAGGCGGTCTAAGACTGCTCATTATCAGTCTTTGGTGAAAATATTAAACTGCACAATACCTTGATTGTTTTTCTAGAAATAAAAAAAAAATCTTCTGAAAGGTTTGTTTTATCTAGAAATAAAAAAAATCCTCTGGAAGGTTTGTTTACTCCTGAAAAATTGTAATACCTTGAAATTACAAACAGTCCTCTATTTTGCTGTATAAGAATCATATTTGCATGTGTTGATTTGTATAGACATTTTGAGAATTTTCAAAAATTTCTTTTGGTCAAGTCGAAAGTTATAAATGACAAGTGTCTGATTGAGTAAATTACTTTTGAAGTTTTGTGTGACACAGGTCAGCCTAAATGAAGGGTCTCAACTGTACACCAGTTTGCCAGTCAAGCTGACTTTCCCATCCAGATTTTAAAATGCAAGGCTAGCCTGTGAACAAAATATAATATAAGAAAGAAGAAATATTTGTGAATTATAAATTGGCAGGCAAATAAAAACAGTTACAACAATTTACATGTCATGATAAAATTGTTAAAAAATACTAAAAATGCATTTCAGATGTGCCAGACATAAAACCTAAGCTTAGTTTTAGCTCACCTGAGCCAATTAGGCCCCACTTCCCTTTCAGATTTATGAAAATTAATGAGTTCCATGCAGAACTAAGGTTGCTTTAGCAACTAAAATGAAGAACTTCAAAGCCCTCCTTCCCAGCAAAATGTTCCTTGGGTAATCATGAAATTTGTATCATTCTGTGAAAGAAAAAACATAGTGCAAATATGACGTACTTTTAAGTTTAAGAGGAACATCATGGGCAAATATGATGTTCTTTAAAATGACGTCACATACCATAATTTGACGTCAGATTATATCTACGTTTCAGTTGGAATAAGATTAACATGGCATATTTCAGACACTTAAATTGTACCTATTTTATTTTTAAGATTCTATACCTTTTCAGTGTATCCAACATTTTTACAAAAATATTATTGTTACATTGTGTTTTGTTCAGTTGATATCATTTTATACAAAGAAGAATTGTTCCCGAAAACTGTTGCCATGGTAATGGTAATCAAGAAATTTGATACAAAATCATACATGTGATAACTTTGGTAACTCACAACTGGATTTTCAGCTGGATTTTTAGCTTGAAAACTGGAATTTTTTATCGACTCGTTTTCGCAAAAAGAAAGACAAGAAGAACAGAAAAGAAAACTAATGAAGTGTTTTTTGTTAATACATAAAGGTTGCACCACATGCAAAAGGCATAATTTGTTCCCTTAGCACACTTTCCTATCCATTTATATTCAGATTCCCACTGATGATTGAATTTTTTTTTCTTGTCTTTTGAATTTTAGCTTTTGGACCCGAGTCCTTACACAGATCCCATTTTGTGAAAAGTCTGGGATGTGTTTCCAGTTTCACCAGAATTTTTTGAACAAAATTACAAACGATTTTAAGATGCAAATTATGTTGATTCATTATAATTGTTGCTTTCAAAAGTAACCACGACAGAAATATTTAGTCTTAGAGAAAAGTTAACATTTTCAATGAAAAACTGGTACTTATAATTAAATAATGAACTCTTATCTTAATCAATCAATTGAATGTTGTAAGTTTGCCATATAAAGAGTCTCCAAGACACTGTTTTCTATAAATATTAAAATACGGCGGGGTCGCGGAAATATATGACATACGGAACTTATCCGAGATTTTCACTCGCTGCCTTATGTTTAATGAACTAAATATTTGCTGAATTTGGTTTCCTACAATTTGTTAAGCTTGTCTTAAAACTACTTGACCTTTTCTTATAAATAAATCCGAAGTATTTTAGTCATTTCCTTACACTGTTTAAAAGGTTAGAGTAACATTAGTAATGCATTGGTGTTTAACCGTTTGCCTTTAAAATTTAGCATTCAATTAATTTGTTAAGTTGTACACAACAATTTTCTACTGGGTGTACATCCCCAATCGAATTATATTGACCCAATGGGGAACATTGGTGGATTATCTACCCTAAATACTCTCTAATATTACTTTGGTCCTTCCATTTGGATTCCTCTGCTTTCATCGCTATTTTCTCTTTTGGTATGGTGATAATTAAGCCTAATTATTTGTAACAATGATAGTCAGATTAAGCATTTACTTTAGCAACATGTTTTGCTAATACCATATTGTTTGTTTTTTGTTAATCCTAACTTTTTATTTAATATATAAGTAACAATTTTTACAGCTAAAAGTCAACACATTCACAAAGAGAACAAGGATAAAGTCAGAGGATTCCAACTGAAAGGACCAACGTGCAATTTGGTCTACCTTTGATGTTATCTGAGTAAGGGAGATAATTTGTTATCAGCAATGTCCCTCATTCAACACCCGTTGATGGCTAAATGTGTTAATTGTGTATTGAGTGTCAACACAGGATTAATTCAATGAAAGTAGTAAAATGCGCTCTGATTGGTCAATGCTTTGAAGGTAGTATGTATTGATCGCCGTTTCCGAGTATAAGCTCCGCCCATAACCGGAGCTGAGCAAGTTATTGACGTCGGCAGATGAAAGATTTTTTTCTTCTTGATTTTAATAACGGGAATTTTTAATCAATACCGGGACAGCTGGAATTGATGTGGAATAACGGGACTTTCTTAAATCCCGCCGGGATATCACATGTATGCAAAATAGTCTTTTTTGTGAAGGACAATATTCAGGCTATCAATATTTCACTTTAATTTTAGATTGGAAGAGTACAGAAATTTTGCCATTTTTGCTGATTTTCAATTCAGTATATTTCAGTAGTATACCAAATGCCCGAGTGCCCTTTTTCCCGTGACGTCGGTCATATTGTGTTGTGGTCCTCCAGTCAGCGACCCCACCCTGAGGTCACTATAATGCAATTAAGGTCAGATTTATTTACTTCTCTGATCCACTAGTGCAAAGCGTATATTGTCAAGTGGTTCTGTACCAAAGTTGTTCAGTTGATCACCCAGAGGTTAGTTATTTGGTATGTTACATTGTCCACTGGTTCTATGCCAAAGTGATAGACAGGTCATGTCCCAGGAGGTCAGGTAATTAATGTATTGATAAACTCATTTATAATTTTGAGATGAACCTTGAAAATCATGCTCAGTTACTTAATTTTGTTCTTGATCTTGTGTGACCTAGATATACCTACCTTCTGACCTACCTCCTTGGTTGTGCAGCATCAACACTGAAACTTGTTACACACACAATTGTAAGGGCCAGTCCCTTAAGCACTCAACTGTGTATATTTATTTGTTATATGCTAAGTGAAATTTCAGCAAAATCCAGGTGAAGAATTAATTTTCTAATTGTTTAAAAGTGTTAACAAATGTTGTAAAAATTTTATGCCATCCTGCACACAACACCAAACAGAACCTTTAACAAAAGACAATTATATCTTTTCTTCTTTAAGTGTTTCTGCATATATTACACAAGTGTAGGAGGCTGTTCATCAATTATTTAGAATCGGAATTGTATGCTGAGAATAAATAGAGGAAATTATATTGAACAAGAGAAATGTGAAAGCGTTAACATGGTTATAACCGCGACATCATAAACTGAATGTTTTGACATAAAAATTGTTTAGTAGGAAAAAAAGATATTTTGGCACTCCCTGTACAACCTTACATATTAGATTATATAAGATAGGCTTTCTGTGTTACTGTTGAGTGAGTAATTATGATGATTACTTGTAATTAAAACTGTTTTGAATTAAATTTTATTGGGTTTTGACCAGCGTACTCCTATAACCCAAGGACTTGACACAATTTATGTCAGAGATTATAAAGGATCTTATACTGGACTTTCTTATGAGTGGTTGCTTGGTCATCTGTTTGCCAGGCAACCTTTTTACTTAAAAGGTTCAAACTGAGCTAAAATCCTTAAAAATGTGGGCATGCTTTTTAATGTTTTCACAGTCAGTTGCTCGTGTGTAGACTAGAACTGGTGAACTGTTGATGCAACTTGATTATATAGTTTATATAAAGCTGTTTTTAATGTAAGAGACATTTAAATTAGGGCCGGGAACGAACAAGGAATTTGATGTTCAAATATTCGTTTTCCATGTTCGAATATATTCGAATACTGGTTTTTACAAAATTTGTTCTAACATTTCTTTTTTATGTAGTATCTGAAATTGATTAGGTCGAAAACTATACTACTTTAATATGCTTGAAATAATCAATGATTAAGAAGACCTTTATAACTATGTCAAAGTTTTTTGTTTTATTGATTGTAAATCAATATATATGTTTATATTATTACTTTTGAAATAAATTCATAATTTGATTGTCTTTTGTTCAGTTTATCCGGCTGCTGATCATTTGTCTTATTAACGGGAGATAACTCACTTGACTTGAATATTGAAACTTAACTTGTATTAAATATTTTTTTATATTTATTTATGATTTTAGATAATGTATGAAACATTCTTAAGATAAATTTAGCCATAACGCAGTAAATGTCACATGGAGTCTAATTTCTACAGAATAAATATCTTCATGCGGACGGAATATAGACATTTCCCTTGCTTTCATAATGCCGTGAACGTGAAGTGAGCATCTTATTTAACATGTATGTTCTTACTACCGCTTGCAGAACTGATTAGAGTTTACACTGTTAGGTAAAGAACGAGACTCGTCGAAACACCTGTCAAAAATCAATTAAAGCGCCACCCAATGTGTTTCTTTTAGCAGTCAGTAGTGTCATTTAATTGTCATGCTGTGTACAAAATTGAAAAGCAGTGAGGAAAAAAAATACTGAGTAAAGATTTCCGGTAGCAAGGCAGAGGCAATTACGACACAGCAAATTTGGCGCCGCCCAGACACATTTTTCTGGCTGTGGGTAGATTGCAAGACGCAGTTTTATTGACAGGTATACCTGAGAAAACTGCCTCTCTGTGATTGGGTGATCAGTAAAGTGACAGTTTAAGGTACTGAAATAAACATTGCAACGTCACTTTTTACCGCGTTCTGAATACGTGAAACTCTTAATCAGTTTTGCAAGCGGTAGTACTTTTGTTAGATGTTGAATGTTGTGAATTGAGATGATTAAGTAGGTAAGAAGTATATAGTCCCTTTATACTCAAACACTTTCTTGCATAGATCGCAAGTAGCTTTAGACTTATCAATAGAATGTGAAAAGTAATTCCAAACATGGGACAGCATTGCAATATATTGACTTTTGATTTTTTCAAAAGAGTGAGAAAGATACGTCCAAAATCATCCCTTTTAAAAAATCTGAAAACAATGTTTGCAAAAAGTTATTGGTTCCAAGTAGAGCTTTAAATTTCCATTGGGTGAAATAGAGTTAATTTAGAGTGATGAATATTGATTGGTCGATTGTTCTAGCATGATTAGTACTTGCCGATTTATTCCTCTTCACAAAAATTAAGACAATTATCGACAGATCGGAAAGATTTAAGCACAGAAAACAATAAAGTAAGATTATTAAAGTCGGAAAGATTTACATTATAAACTGTTAAACAGGTAAATTACAAACTGTGAAACAGGCAGGGATGGGTACCATTATTTTTAAAAGTAATTAATTAATTACAATTAAAATGGAAACTTCCCAATTACATTACAATTACAATTACATGAATTTTCACATTGTAATTAATTAATTACAGTTAAATTTGAAAAAAATAATTAATTACAATTAATTATTTTCTAGTTAAACTGCTTTAATATGAAAATAACATAGTTACAAAGCACACCAGATACAGAAAAAGTTATTTTCACTTTGATACATCTAAACTTCCTTTGTACTCTAAAGAGCAATGGCTGCATCTTGCTTTAAAATTTCCTGTTAAATCCTTTGGAAGAATAAAATGTTTTAGTGCGGGAGAATTCATCCTGCCTGCTTTAATGAATGTAACAATATGGTGTTGAAACTATTTTGTAGAAAAGTTGCAAGATGAGTGAATACTTTTGTGAGCCCTTGATTGATACTTTTTACTTCAGGCAAGTTTTAATCTTAACAATAGTCACCAACAAACACTTGCCAGTAAAACCTTAGGCTATATCAATCATGACAATACCCATGAAAAGCTACCTGTATTAAAATCATTGACAAGTGATTATCAATTATCACTTCTTGGAAGATTATCTATATCAGACAATACAGGTGAAAACGTATGCATTTTACCTAAATCAGATCAATGGTTAATGTGCACAGAATTCAGATTAATTGAATTTAATTGACAATTAAATGAAGAATTTCACAAAGTAATTAATTAATTACAATTAAAGTAATTGAGTTTTGGCTCAATTAACAATTATTTTTAATTATATGATTTTTCATACTTAATTGTAATTAATTAAATTATAATTGTAATTGTACCCATCCCTGGAAACAGGTGCCCTTTTGATCAACTATACCCCAAACTTTTCACAGTTAATTGGCCATAATCGTTGACAGGCATTATACAATCATATGAACACCTGGTCAAGTGAAGGTCAAGGGTTTAAATCACGATCTTTGAAATTTGAAAGTAAAAAAAAATGAAAAAAATTTCAAAACATTTCTTTTTTTCGAATATTGGTATTTGTTTTTCAATGTTCGAATATTCGGTAGTGTTTTGAATATTCGAATATGATTCCGGCCCTAATTTAAACCATAATTAAATGAAAACTATAGCTCTGAAATTAAAATGTTATTCATGGATATGGTTATATCGGAAAGATTCCAAACTATGACAAACCTTTTCTTTGCCTTGAAAATTTCTCTTATGTATAATCCCAATGTGCCAGAAATGCAATCTCAGAAAAAGATAGGTAGCATTTTGTATCTGACATTGTATAAAGCTGTGTAAAAGCTTTGTAATTGGAGTTTTCCCTACTGTAACAAAGCATTGTAAATTATAGTTAGAGGTCTGCCTGAAGTATATTGTCATGTAATGGGAAACCTAATGACGGGTCATTAGGTAATTTCATTGGTCCATTATGTCAAAGAGAGATCGTTATTGTTATTAGCAAGGTGCTTGATTAAAGGTGGCTTTTTAGCTGCAGACAGTTACCTCTAAGTTTGATGCCATAAATATGATATGGGATGAATGTATAGACATATACACCCAATGTGCTTGAGGAGCAGGTGCTTCAGGAGCAAAGTGACACTGTTTCATCAGATGCCAGGGCTTGAGGAGGAAAGCACCAGTGCTTGATTTGAAGAGTGACACTGTGATTAAAGAAGTCCTTGAGAACAAAGTGAGGGTTCAAGAACAGAAAAGGACAGTGGAGGATTTCACAGACAGTACTGTTGTTGATCGCAGCAAATTAGTGTAAGTCAGAGTAAAGGACAGTGTTTAACAGAATGAAGGTGCTATAGAAGCAGATCACACTGCTTGAGGACTCAAGTCAAAAGTTCCTGAAGATTAAAGGAGTAATATTTTAAGAGCGTTGTGACAATATTTTAGGAGTAAAGTGACAATCTAATAGTACTTGTTTATCTATTTCTAAAATGATACACATCAGTCAAATTTAAGTTGTTTGAAATTTTCTAGGTTTCTTTGACTACAACAGTTACTATAACTTTAAAATTTCTTCTTCATTAAATAAGGTATCTACAATATATAAGAATACAGTATATGACGTACATCATACATTACAAGTATTTGACCTGATTCCCCTATTAACACTTGATTTGGCACTATAAGGGATTGTATAACAAACTGTTACCAACCAGCTTATAAAGTTGTCAATATTCAGCAGTTATTAGCCTTCATATGTTATATTTAGATTGCACACGTACATTCAGAAGAAAAAAATGTTGAAAATTTAAGTTACAATTTTGCCAGAATTATATCTTACAATGGTTTCTGTTTGAATTTCAGTTTATAAAATTGTTTTCAACATAGTAAAATTGAAGAAGAATTTCCTATGTCTTTAAGAAACTTACCATGCGTTAAAAAAAAAATGTTCTTCTACAGAAGGAAACAAAAGATCTGTTGTTTAAATTACATTGTGAAGTTTGTATTTTTGCAATAACAGCTTCCGAATCCCAAAGACATCAAGTAGTCCTACCCTGGATTCCCAGTCAAGCATGTTACCACTGTATGTGCTTTAAGAGTGATGTCACAACAGAGCAATTTTGGCAGATTAAGGTGCAGTATTTCAACATTCAAACATAAGTTTTTGGGTTCAAAGTAATAGTGTGCCAAAATGTGTGCCGCAACGAGGAGCCAGGTCATATTGTTGAGGGGCAAACTGTTTTATTGAGGTGGGGAAGAGCAGTGTGATGAAAATTGAGAAGGAAACTTACAATGCCTTAAGAACAGACAGACAGTGTTTTGACAGCTTTGTCAGCTGTCTTTAAAGAGTCTATTGACAGTGTTACAAAAATTGTGTTATAGGAAAGCTTAGTGCTTGAGTATAATTTGGACATTGTGGTTAAAGAGGCAATTAAAGTTCTTGTAAAGAAGTATTTTAGCGAAGAGCGAAGTCACAGCAGGGTGACAGTGCCTGAACAGCAGATTCATAGATTTTGAGGAGCATTGTGACAGTGCTTGAGGAGCAGTGTGACAGTGCTTGTGAAACAGTGTTACAGTGCTTCAGAAAAAGTGTGACAGTGCTGTAGGAGCAATGTGACAGTGCTCAAAGAACAGTGTGACAGTGCTTCAGAAACAGTGTGACAGGAATTAAAGAATAATCTTTCAGTGGTTATGGAGTTAAGTGATGTCAGTGTTTGAAAATCTGTGATTGTTGGATGATAAATACAAGCACTGGAGATTGCTTAAAGTGATATTGAAGATAAAGTTTACAGTGCTTGGGAAAGAAGGTAGTAGTGCTTGATCAGTGAAGTAGCTTTGAAAATGAAAACTAGCCATATTGCTTTTAAAGCCCTTATAATTCTTTCAGTAAAAATCTTTTTGAGAATGGGTCTTTATTGATTAAGAAGCACCTTTAATTTGTGTAGTCCGACAAATTTTAAGCCTTTACTCTTTGTAAACTGATAATATATTTTTTGTTTACTTCAAAGTTTTCCTAAGAGTGACCATTTCTGCCATATGACAAATAGTAACTTATGCACAGAAAAGTTTGTAGGCAGTATTTGCTGACACATTAACTCTCCAGTAAACTGATTTTTCATTTCATTTTGGACAACATTGTTGCCATCATGGGAAAAACTAGAGCATTAAAAATGTAAATAAATTTAGTTTTTTAAATGCTATCCAGAATGCAAAAGCTGCTTTTAAACTGTGTTATGTAAATACCTGTAGGTCTTGCCACACATTGTAGGCAGTGGGAAATGTCTGGTTTATAACCCAATTTTTCTTTCAACTTCAAAAATTTGTTGCAAAACTGTATTTATTTTTGGACTTATATCTTCTTTTATTGGATTAGTAAAACAGCTTTTTGTTGGCTATCATATTTCTACGTAAGCTTCCTTTGTTTGATATATCACAAAGGACATTAAGTGATTGCTAGGAAGACGAAATGTAAAAGCCTCTGAGTGTTTAGAAAATGGTTTTAAAAGATTGTTATCAGATTAAGGATGGTTAATGTAAGCAAAAGAGCTAAGGCCCTTAATGATCATCCAGATATTTTTGAAGACTTGAGTTTGAGTGCCCTGAATATGGCTTAATTTTTAAAGTTCTTGAATTAAAAATTTATCTGTAGATATTCATGGCTTCCTTGCAGATCAAATACTGGAGTATTTTGCCAGACTTCCTTGCTCTTGGAAATCCTGGAAGTAAACAACATTCAAAACAATGCGTGGAGCTGAACACTCCAAACAAGAAAATATTGATGGTTCTAAAAGTTTGTGAAACTGAAGATATACCAATTTTGAGAACCATCAGTATATCTCATGGTGGATCAAAGTTGGTGAAACTAGATATACCAATTTTGGGAACCATCAATACTTCTCATGGTGGATCAAAGTTGGTGATACTGAATATACCAATTTTGAGAACAGTTGTCAGTACTTCTCATGGTGGATCAAAGTTGGTGAAACTGGATATACCAATTTTTGGAACCATCAGTACTTCTCATGGTGGATCAAAGTTGGTGAAACTGGATATACCAATTTTGAGAACTGTCAGTACTTCTCATGATAGATCGAAGTTGGTGAAACTGTATATATACCAATTTTGAGAACCATCACTATTTTTCTTGGTGAAACTGTATATACCAATTTTGAGAACCATCAGTACTTCCCATGGTGGATCAAAGTTGGTGAAACTGAATATACCAATTTTAAGAACTGTTATTCTAACACTATCCGCAATTTGCCGACAATAAACAAAGAAGGAATTGAGCGTGATATATCAGGCAGTATAGCATGCTGAATACAAGCGCGCACCCGCTGACGTCTCTGAGAACGCCACTGTTAAATAGTGCACATACTTACGTCCCTTATAAATATACGTACGTGTTAGAATGGAAATAGATTTTAACATTTTCGTGATCTACCGTCGTATATATCATGGTTTCTCGTTCATATGCGTAATTATTTAATCACTCAGGCCTACGGCCTTCGTGATTAAATTACTACGCATCTGAACTCGACACTGTGATATATCAGACGGTATATCACTTAAACTTAAAATCTATTTCCTAAATATATCTCATGGTGGAAGTGTTCACCATCTTTTTCTTGTCTTTCATGTGATTTTCTGCTGGGTTACCATTTTATGTAACTGCCTTTTAGGAACAGGGTTCAAAGGTTCAGAATTTCAAGTGAAATGCATACAGTACTGATGACATCTAATTATATGTAAAATGTCTAATCATGGACATGATTTGCAAAAAAATAAAAAAAAATGAGTGTATTATATAATTATAGGTATATACATAGAGGGGACAGAACTAATGTTTCTCTAAATTATATACATGATTAGTATGTATAGTGTGTTATATGTGTGGGTGGGTGTATGCCTTGGTTTGCATGAAAGATCGTGTAAAGAATTTATTTGACAGACCGTAGACATCTCAGAAACTATCACAAAACACAACTGAACATACTGTAGTCTATGGCTGTCTTTTTCCAACATTCTAGATATATAACTGGCAAACTTACACATCAACTTGTGGTCACTAGACACTTAAAAAGGCAGATAGTGTCAGAGTATTATTGCAGCTGGAGTTTATAAATTATAGCCATTTGAAGGTAATATCAAACTTTCTCTAAGTCTTTAAATAGTGCAATACCAATGACAACATTAGACAGACACAAATCATCTACTTTTTCTTTGTTCAGGTTTTGTCATTATTTATTAACATAATTTTTCTCAAGATAATATTACTTATCATCTGCTAGTGTTATAATAGGTGAGTAGAAACCTTGCACAGAAAATACATTGATTTTGTTTGTTGCTTTAATATTACCTTTATATTTTTGTTACTGGGGTGTCCTTTATATTTCTTCCCAGCAGTAACTGTTCTTCAGTTGTGTTAATTGAGACTAATTGTTATGTTGTCTAGTTATTAAGGCTAATTAATGTATTAGATTTTCTCTCCTCTGGAACAATGACATTTTGCTAGTAATTTTTTAGAAGAATTTCTGGAACACCATAATTGCTAATCATATCTCAAATTTTGTCTCTGCAAAAAGGGCCTAGCAACTGACCTGATGTATTATCTAACTGACAAAACATTTGGTAGCTGAGTATAACATGCTTATGTGATTGCTTTGTGTCTGTTGTGTGTCAGTCTGTTGTCAGTCATCAACTTTCTGCTTCAAATATTCTTCTGAACCACTTGGTCAGAGCTGATGAAACTTGGCAGTGATGTTTCTTGCATGAAGCTCTACCAAAGTTTTTCAAAGAACTTCATTCTTTGCAGAACTCTGGTTGGTATGGCAACAAGAATGAAAACTTCAAAAATGTTCTTGTCTGAACCCACTGGGCCCAGAGCTCTAAAATTTGATGTGTAGCATTGTCTGCAGTTGACCTCTACTAAGATAGTGCAAATTATGTTGCGGGGATCATGGTATGCCCTACTAGAGGGGTCACATGTTTCATATAGAAATATAGAAAAGTCTTTTAATTATACCCCCGAAACGAAGTCGGTCGGTCCGTTGCAATTTCCTTGTCCGATGCATAACTTGAAAACTACTGGTTGGAATCCAATGCAACTTCATACAATGGTCAAGCACAATGAGAGGAAGTGCATTGTCTAAGAATAATAACTCCATCTTCACTATTTTTAGAGTTATTGCTCTTTGTTGGTTTTCCTTGTCTGGATCCCCAAAATCGAGCATAACTTGAAAACTACTGGTTGGAATTCAGTGCAACTTCATACAATAGTCAAGCACAATGGGACAATGTTCAGGAATCATAACTCCATCTTCACTATTTGCAGAGTTATTGCCCTTTGTTGGATTTCCCTTGTCCAGAGCATAACTTGAAAATTAATGGTTTGAATTCAATGCAACTTCATACAGTGATCAAGCACAATGAGAGGAAATGCAGTGTACAAGAGATATAACTCTATCTTCACTATTTGCTGAGTTATTACCCTTTGTTGGATTTCCTTGTCTGGAGCATAACTTGAAAACTACTGGTTGGAATTCAGTGCAACTTCAAACAATGGTCAAGCACAATGACAGGAAGTGCAGTGTATAAGAGCTATAACTCTGTCTTCAGTATTTGCACAGTTATAGCCCTTTGTTGATTTTCCTTGTCCAGAGCATAACTTGAAAACTACTGGTTGGATTTCAGTGCAGCTTCATAAAATTGTCAAGCACAATGAAAGGAAATGCAATGTACAAGAACCACAACTATCTTAATTGCCCACAACCATAACTCTATTTCAATTCTTTTACAAAGTATTCTGTTACTAATAACTTCATCAGTTCCAAAGCAGTCTTGTAGTGGTATTAATTACATTTAGTGATAGCTCTAATCTTTCTTGTAAATTTAAGTGCTGCAAGCACTTTGAGGGTATTCTCTGCTCTTGGTAATTACATGTAATTAATTAAAAAAATATGAATGTGTTTTAAGTAAAATCAAAGGCAGTTATATTATTGCAAAAATCGATATTGATAAACTCGACTTTATCAATAGGCATTGCAGAGTTATTGCCGCTTGACCTTATACTTTTTCCCATATTTGTAAATTACATAACTCGTGTCGCAAACTCCTCCTTCAGTTTTCAACCAGTTGAAATGAAACTTGGCAGAAATGGTCACCAGCCAATGTAGATGTGCATGGCATTTTTTTGATACAAATCCATGCAGGCAATGCAGAGTTATTGCCCCTTGAACTTTTACTCTTCCCCATTTTTTGACTAATATATACCTTGCGGCACAAACTACCCCTTCATTTTTCAACCGCTGGAAGTGACACTTGGCAGAGATAGTAATTAGGCAATGAAGATGTGAAAGACATATTTCTGATGCATACCTAGCCAGGCACAATTATTACCCTTGAACTTAGACTATTTGTCAGATTTGACATACCTTGTGGCAGAAACACCTCTATCAGTTTTTAACAAATTAACTAATTACATGTGTTATCATTAAAGCTCCTACTATAATAACTCCCGATTTGCTTCAGTGTGCAGTTGCGGGGGTATTTGTCATTTTCAGTGACTGTTCTAGTTTTTGACTTGTACATGGTGCTCAGTTGTTTTACATACACTTAATTTACATATATGTATATATTCTTTAAAAATCTTTGCAGTAACCATAAGGTTGAGACTTCAGAAAATTGATTGGCACTGTATTAGGGAACTCCAAAAAGGTGGATCAAATCATGCCACTGGAGTCATTACCCCAGTACTTGCAGCAGACTCCACCCTGAGGGCTTAAATGTTTTACAAAGAAATATATTGAAAAATCTTTATAACTCTCCTTGACCTAAACCAGTCATTGATGAAACAGTTTGCAGTGTATATGCTGTAAATATTTTATAACATACTATAATGTAGTGATGTCAGTTTACTTAGCAAAAAGGTCGGGAGGTCAGGCTTTTCAAAGCTGGAGTTACTTCATGTATAGGTAATACCTGGAAGGTATGTTTGGTGTTACTTAGTAATCCATCAGGGGTAATACATACACTGTGTGTAATACATTACAATCTATATCTATATGCTTGCTGTTATGGAAAATACATAAAATTTTGATCTAATACTATGACCAAGACCTTTCAGACGATATGTGCCTACAGATTGGCAAGATGATTACACAACAAGAAATAGATTTTGTCACAAACTCTAAATTAGTTTTACCCAAATATGGTGTGTGGACAAAACGTCTAGACCTGATCTTAATAGAATATGCTTCCTAAGAAATTTTCTCATTTCCTGGCTCCCGCAGTCAAACTGATTTACCATATTTAAATATTCATGAATTTTTTATGAATTTTTAATTTGCACCATACACAGTTTGATTCTGGTTATCTTGTTTTGCACAAGGTGTATTGATTGCAATGTCACGTTCTTAGAACTAATTCTCCCTTATAAACCAGCAAGCTTAACCAAGTAATCAGAGAATATCAGCATGATTTAACCAGCTCACTGGTTGCTGTTCAGGCTTAAAATAAGTTCCTGAGTTAATTAATTTCAAAGGGATTTATTGGGTGTAAAAGTAAAACATGCCAAGTAATTGAATATCTTTGACACTAGATGGATTGAGTACAGATGATGACAGACATATCCCAAATATAGCAGCGGAAGGATTAGTTGAGCTGGGAAACTGTAACATAGATTTCAGAAAGTTTCTTTACACGGAAGCCTCTTAAAATCTTCCTTAATCAAAAAGTGTCTGGCTATATCCCCTTTTTTTGTCGACTTAAACTGGGAAACTGTCAGTATACATTTGATTCCACACTGTATTTTTAGCTCTGTCTCAACAATAAGGTCAGGAAAACATTTAAGACCCAACTGAAATTCTCGAGAGTAGTTCAGAACTTCTGTTCTTTAGAGTCTATTTAAGGATTTAGTACCATAACAGTTCTTAAAGCGATTTGTAAGTATACAAGTACATTTTGAGAGTGTTCAAGGAAATATGAAATGAGACAAATTTCAAGAATAGCTGAAGTCTGTCTCCACCCATTTTGAAACTCCAGTTTCGACCTGAACTTACAAAATTCTGACAGTTTCCTCTGAAACAAATACCTGTTTTGTGGTTAAGTTAAAGTCACTCACCAGTTGTTTTTAGTCCCCTACCGGTTTAACCGGAGGGGACTATAGGTTTACCCTCCGTCCGTCCGTCAGTCTGTCCATCTGTCACAAAAACTGGATCCCGTGATAATGCAAAAAGTACTGAAAATATTTTAATGAAACTTGAAATATGGGTAGATGGCAGTCTGGAGATTATGCACGTCTTTTTTTTTTCTTCATATGTTGAAAATTTTGGTTGCTATAGCAACAAATATACTTAAACTGTGGCAAATATAACAATATTTCTGATAACTCAAAAAGTTCTAAGAATAATTCTATGAAACATAAAATATGGATAGGTGATAGTATGGAAATAATGCACCTCAAGCATACATGCCGTTTAGGGTTGAATCATTAACGGGAGATTTGTGGAAAATCGCCGGGTTTTGGACATCACAACGGGGTAAAAACGAAAAAAGAAAATAAAAAAAAACGTTCGCTCGTATGAGGACGAGTATATCCGATCGTTCGTCCTGCAGACCGAGTGCAAAAACCACAAGAAATATACCGATGGAAGTGTATATCACAGTTATATCACAACGTCACAGTTTACCAACAGTAATTCTCCATGTAGATGTAGATGTAATACGCTGTCAAAACGAAACCGGAAGCGTGAGTAAGGGGGAGCACTGCGCCTTTTTAAAATCAGTAAACCGCACAGTTTCTCCTAGGTCTCCAGGACTGGTGATGGTGATGCAGGACGAGTAAAAATTTTGGTCAATCGTCCTCCTCACTGAATGAAAAATTTGTTCCCTGGATTGATACCTATAAAAGACTTGCGAATACAAAATAATTGCTTACCGCCTTCTGTTTTATTTACACATTGATGCAGTGTGTAACTGCATAAAAATAAAAAGAATACACTTTTAAATTGTGTATTTCGAAAATAACTCGTTTCGTTACTCAATTTCCAAACATCAAACAGTATGGAGCATAAAAACGCACCGCTAATTCAGCTCAAAAGTAACTGTGTGAAGGTCGTTTATCTTTCAACTGACTTCAAAGGAGCCGACTTCTATGAACACGTGGGCTGACGTAGTGCTAACTGCAAACATTAGGCTAAAGGATTTCATTTATTAATTCGAAGGCACCGACAGAAGCTATCAATTATCGAACTTGTTTTTCCGGTCATTTGGTCTTTGACAAGTTTATTAGGGTGTCATTGCAACGGATTAGCGAGATGTGATATACACAGACGGCCCGGGACTTACATTGTGGATTCGTTTTGGCAGATTTTTATGCTGTCTGGATTTACATTAGGAACAGAAAACGGTGAACCGGTCCCAGATGTTCTGAATTTTATGGATTTTTTTCTTTCAAGGCAAAATGTTGATTTATCGGGAGATTTGGGTGCTTCGCCGGGGCGCTGGGGTAAGGGTCTTAATATCGGGAGAACCCGGCGAGTAACGGGAGAACGGCATGTATGACCTCAAAGTTCACAACTCTAGCACCAAAATTATTAGATTTATCCCCCCCTTGAGCTTAGAATTTTCATGAAAAAAAATGTGGTTTTTTTTGTAAAACTCAAAAAGTACTGAAAATATTTTTTTTGAAAACATGAAGTATGGATAGGTGACAGTATGAAGATAATGCACCTCAAGGTTCACAACTCTAGCTCCAAAATTATTAGATTTATCCCCCTTGAACTTAGAATTTTCATGAAAAAATGTGGTTTTTTGTATATAATTTCATTATTTCTTAATGTATCTACTTCAAACTTTAAATATTGGTTTCTTATCATCACCCACTTCATATGTGACCAGGTTCATAATTCTAGCACCTAAATTGTCAGAATTATCATCCTTGAACTTTGAATTTTTTCATCCTATGTTGAAAATTTGGTACATTTGTCTTTCCCTGAAAACTGTATCCAGTGAAATATGGATAAATTGCAGTATGGATAATATCCCCTCATTTTTTATGAACCTAAAGGAGGAACTGTCTGTCCGTTTATCAGTCATTTCCTCCGAAAACTTTACCATTGGCCATAATTTTCCTTACTACTGAATGGAATTACTTCAACACTAATTTGGACAAGACCGTCCCACAGTCCTGTTTTTATTTGACCTTGACACCTGAATGACCTTCACCTTGAAGATCCAATAGTCCAGAAATTTTCACATTGCCCATAACTTCCTTATTAGTCAGTGGATTTACTTCATACTTGGACACAACCCCCTTTGGATAAGACCTTCCCACTGACCTATATTTATTTGACCTTGACCCCTGAATGACTGGTTCTCAGATCAAAGTTCAAAGCACCACTTTTGGGGGCATTGTCATCTTATTTTTAGCTCACATGAGCCAGTGTAAGTTATTGTGATCAGGTTCTATGTGTCATTCACTATGTTCTTGAAATTTGGACCACATTTGGAGCATTCTTGTATGTAAATTTTAAGTGTGGTTGACTATGACTTCACTTAATTTCTTGTTGAAGTTACAAGAAACTTGAATAGTTCAGGAAAAAGTGAGAACGAGTTATTGGCAGAGTTGTTTTCTTTTACATTCTCTTTTCATTCTTAAAAACAGTTTGCATCGTGATTGCTTTACATATCAGTGAATGATTACATTTGCTACAGTCACCACAAAACTACATATTACAAAATACAGGGAAGTGAATAACAATGTCCGGAATAAAGTTATCAAAAAAAGAAAAAGAAAAAAAAATAGCCATTAAGGCTAGTAATCTTTCTGAAACTCTTTGAAATTTATATTTATTTTTCTATATCTACTAAGTTTTAATTTTTAGCATCAACCAGGATTACGCTAATTTGAAAAATAAAAAAAACAGTTTCCAGAGCAGAACAGGGACATTTAAAGCACATTAGGAGCTCTTTATCTAATCTTGAAGTTGTTTTTAAAACTCTTTAAGATTATTTGAAGAATGTTTTTTTTCTTCTAAACAAAAAAAACAAAAACAAAAAAAGCCAAAAAGGTCCTGAACAGGCTGTACTTGAAATGATCCAGAATGTGTCAAGAACTTTATGAGCTATTAAATCATTCAAGCATATGTTCTTGGACAGTTCAAGTACATTTCACTTAAAAAAGAATTGTTAAACAGTTCATGAATTGTTCTTGTCCACAAGAACAGAATTTCACAGGGGGATGCCAGAGAGTGTCAGTATTGACATTGTTATTAAGAAGCTTTTTTCTGTGCTCACCTTATGATGAAGGCAGAAATCAGTATTGAAAAAAACAAACTAGCACTTTGAATATCACATTTTTCACCTGAGGGCTGTTGTAAACATTTTTTTTCTGTCTGAGCACAGAACCAAGTTGAGAATGATTTTTTAATTAACGTGCTTGTGAGATTACTGAGTTTCCTCTGTTTTTAGTGTAAACATTTAATAATTGTAGTAAAACGTTTCTTGTGTATTTTCAGACTGTGATGTAGGTATATAGATGTCCGAGTGGAATGGCAGAGGGACAGTGGTCACATACTGAGACCAATCTGGGTATCTGTGACAGTGACAATGAAGATAATATACCGCTGCCCCGGGAACACCTCAGTATTAGAAAACAGACATCTTACAGGTATATTACTTGTATTACAATCAATAGCGTCCTGAAGACAGTGTCTTTGTAACCCTCTCCCTTACAGGTATATAACTTGTATTAAATTATGATCAATAGGGTCCTGAAGACAGCCTTTTTAACCCTCACTCTTACAGGTATATTACTTGTATTATGATCAATAGGGTCCTGAAGACAGTGTCTTTTTTAACCCTCACCATAATAGGTATGTTATACCCCCGAAACAAAGTTTGCGGGGTATATAGAGGTCACCCAGTGGTTGGTCGGTCGGTCGGGTTGTTCCTTGTCCGGAGCATAACTTGAAAACTAATGGTTGGAATTCAATGCAACTTCATACAATGGTCAAGCACAATGAGAGGAAGTGCAGTGTCCAAGAATCATAACTCTGTCTTCACTATTTTCAGAGTTATTGCCCTTTATTGGTTTTCCTTTTCCGGAGCATAACTTGAAAACTACTGGTTGGAATTCAGTGCAACTTCATACAATGGTCAAGCACAATGAGAGGAAGTGCAGTGTCCAAGAATTATAACTCCATCTTCACTATTTGCAGAGTTATTGCCCTTTGTTGGATTTCCCTGTCCAGAGCATAACTTGAAAACTACTTGTTGGAATTCATTGCAACTTCATACAGTGATCAAGCACAATAACAGAAAGTGCATTGTACAAGAGCTATAACTCCATCTTCACTATTTGCAGAGTTATTGCCCTTTGTTTGATTTCCTTGTCTGGAGTATAACTGGAAAACTACTGGTTGGAATTCAGTGCAACTTCATATAATGGTCAAGCACAATGAGTGGATATGCAGTGTACAAGAGCTATTAACAGTCTTCACTATTTGCACAGTTATTGCCCTTTGTTGGTTTTCCTTGTCCAGAGCATAATTTGAAAACTACTGGTTGGAATTCAGTGCAACTTCATACAATGGTCAAGCACAATAACAGGAAATGTAATGTACAAGAACCACTTCTATTTTTAATTGCCCATACCATAACTCTATTTCAATTCTTTTACAAAGTATTCTGTTACTAATACTTTCCTCAGTTCAGAGGCAGTCTTGCTGGGGTATTTATCACATTTAGATTTAGTGATAGCTCTAGTTTCAATAGGGTCCTGAAGACAGTGTCTTTTTAATCTTCACCATAATAGGTATGTTTTCAATAGGGTCCTGAAGACTTTTTAACCCTCACCATTACAGGTATATTACTTGTATTATGATCAATAGCATCCTGAAGACAGTGTCTTTAAGCCCTCACTGTTAAAGGTATATAACGTGTATTATGATCAATAGGGTCCTGAAGACAGCAGTGTCTTTGTAACTCTCACCCTTAAAGGTATATTACTTGCATTATGATCCTGAAGACAGCAGTGTCTTTGTAACTCTCACCCTTAAAGGTATATTACTTGCATTATGATCCTGAAGACAGCAGTGTCGTTGTAACTCTCACCCTTAAAGGTATATTACTTGCATTATGATCCTGAAGACAGCAGTGTCTTTGTAACTCTCACCCTTAAAGGTATATTACTTGCATTATGATCAATAGCATCCTGAGGAAAGTGTTTTTGTAACCCTCACCATAACATGTATATTTTTTGTATTATGATCAATAGGGTCCTGAGGACATTGGTTTTTGTAACCCTCACCCTTACAGGTATTTTACTTGTATTAAATTATAATCAGTAGGGTCCTGAAGACAGCAGTGTCTTTGTAACTCTCACCCTTAAAGGTATATTACTTGCATTATGATCAATAGGGTCCTAAAGAAAGTGTTTTTGTAACCCTCACCATTACATGTATATTTTTTGTATTATGATCAATAGGGTTCTGATAACATTGGTTTTTGTAACCCTCCCCCTTACAGGTATTTTACTTGTATTAAATTATAATCAATAGGGTCGTAAAGGCAGTAACTGTTTTTGTAACCCTCACCCTTACAGGTATATTACTTGTTTTTTGATCATAGGGTCCCGAAGACAGCAGTGTCTTTGTAACCCTCACCCTTACAGATATATAACTTGTATTAAATTATGATCAATAGGGTCCTGAGGACAATGTTTTTGTAACCCTCACTCTTACAGGTATATTACTTGTATTATGATCAATAGGGTCTTGAAGACAGTGTCTTTTTTCCCCCGCATACTGCCATAAACATCCAAGTTTTGACAGAATTTAACATTAATAGGGTATTTCTTTAACACTTGTCTAAATAGTGAATGGTGGGGACTGTGATCAACCAAAACAGATGAGGCAAGTTGGCCATTGTGACACCTTAGTCTGTTTTGGTCACAAAGGCAATATAGGTAGTGAGTTGTTATGGTCCAGTGCACACTGAAATACAACCTCTGATAAACTGCGTCTGGAAATCGGATCTTTGGCTCATTGGTCTTGAGTGTTGGTTGTCAATGCGGGAGGACCCCAAGTTTAATCCTGCTGTAGGTGGTCTTTTCCAAAATGCATCTTTCTGTTACTAACTTTCATGGCTGTAAGAAGGTCAGTGCTTAAACAAAATACTGGACCAGGTATTAAGAATAGAACAAAACAGAATGAAGAGTATTGATTAAGAGATTGTGTCATTTACATAAATTTGAGGACATTGCCTCCAGTCTCAATTTAATCACCTTAATTCCCTTGCTTCTCATTGAGTCAGTGCATAGATAAAAGTTATGTTCAAAAGTAATTTCTGTCTTACACTGTACACACTGTAACAGGCAGAACTTCTGTCTCTTGAGGCCTTTTTAAGTCAGTTTTCCAGACTTTGGTACATCTGATTCTTCCATTTGGAGACATTCACCTGTCTGGCACCAGTATCTTAGAAGTTATTCAGTTCAATTCACTTAATTTATTTAAATCATACACAGATTTTAAACAGAATATTTTGTGACATAAACCTTTCTGTGAGTGGTTTTGACACCATTAAAAATGAATAGCTAGTGTAAGATTTTTATTCCCTCACCACTTTGGGAGGGGGGTCATATAGAATTGCCATTGTCTGTCTGTCCGCTGTCCTACTGTCACGCTGTCCATATGTAGACTGGTTTCTGTCATTCAGTAATACAGTTATATACCTGTAACTTCAAACGTATAACTGCTAGAGCCATGAAACTTTCTAAGAATAGTTGTCAGCATGTGAACTTATGCACCTTGGTATTTTGATGCAAATTTATTGAAGATCAGCAGACTTTGCACCCTGATTAAGCAAAAAATAGCATTTTTATATGCCCGAAGGGTGCATATTATGTGATGGTCCAGGGCGTCCGTCCATCCGTCCGTCTGTTAGCTATTTGGTTTCTAGAGGATAACTTGAGTACTCTTTGGCCTACAGTCTTTTACCTTGATGTGATAATTGCCCACATTGAGTGAATGACCCCTCTTGATTTTGGAGTCAGTAGCTCAAAGGTCAAGGTCACATAGACCTTAACATTGAAAACCGTTTTGGCCATGTAACTTGACAATCATTTGTTATAGAGACTTCAAACTTTATATCTTGATGGCACACATTGGGGATGACCCCTATACATTTTGGGGTCAGTATGTCAAAGGCCAAGGCCACAGTGACCTAAATGTTTAGAATCATTTACACTCTGTAACAGGGCTCCCGAAAACCGAAAGTTTGTCGGTTTTGACCAAATTTTATTCTTCTGGACCGATTTCGATGTTCAAAAGTCCTTCAAAAATCGGTCCAGATCATTTCAAAAAAAAAAAATCTGTATAACTTTTCATAAAACAGTCAAAATCTCATAGCAAAACCTCAATTGATCGCTAATCTGGTACTTCACACCTATCATAAAACCATAAAACTGTCACTATTTCCTGCGGCAATTATCGCCAATTAACTTGTAAACAAGTTTAAGTGTGCTTGATTTGCAGCTGGCCAATCAATTAAAGTTGACCGGCTCAAACTGTGAAATATAATTTCATCGAAATCAAACTCCCAGCAGTGGTTACTTCCCTGATCAGTACAGAAAACAGTTAAAGTAGCAAAGCGTGATGTAACCGATGCGAGGAGTTTGCATCAAAATAGGCGATAACTGTTGTCTGCAAAATTTCATTAAGGGCTTAATAGTAATTGTAGTGGCTAGCTGCAGCATAAAGCAGACTTAAAAATATCAGTGACTAGTTTGACGTTGTAAAATTAGCTCTAATTCTACTTTCGCTTTGAAAAACACATTATTGTTTCTATTTTTCTTTTGTTGGTTCTTGGTTTCGGGGTGGGGGGGGGGGTGCGGTCGAGGTCTCAGACCGATTGAGATTTCAAAATTTTAGGAGCCCTGCTCTGTAACTCGACAACCATTCGTCATAGAGATTTCAAAATTCATGTAATGGTTGCACACATTGAGTGAATGACCCCTGTTGATTTTGGAGTCTGTAGGTCAAAGGTCACAATGACCTTAAAATTGAAAAACATTTCCGCTATGTAACTTGACAATCATTTGTTATTGAGACTTCAAACTTTATATCGTGATTGCACACATTGAGTTGATGACCCCTATACATTTTGGGATAAGTATGTCAAAGGTCAGGGTCACAGTGACCTTAATGTTTAGAATCATTTACACTCTATAACTCGACAACCATTTTTCATAGAGACTTCAAAATTCTTATAATGGTTGCTCACATTGAGTGAATGACCCCTATTGATTTTGAGGTCAGTAGGTCAAAGGTAAAAAAAAAAATTCGTATTTTAAGCAAATCATTTAATTTTATAGCCCAAGATTTCCTCTCTTATATCACAAATGCATCATACTTAGAAAAAACACCATTCGGGCATATAATGTTCCGCCCAGCGGTGCTCTTATTAGACTTGTGTCGCATGTAACTCCAAACATACAACTGCTAGAGCCATGAATGAATGTCCTATAGACACATCTCTAGTTTTTTGATTTTGGCTAATACAGAAGAATTTGGAGTAAATATTTGTAACAAGAAATAACAAAGGTTCCCAGCCTTTATAGAATATTATAGTCAGAGAAAGAAGTGAAAATGGAAATTTACTGTATTTGACATCTCAAAATTTAATTATTAGACTTCTTACAGTTATTCAGAGTAAATTTGTTAAGAAGATTTTAAATCATACCAAATAATGCTTATGTTGATTTCTAGCCTATTCCCAGATATAAACTTCCATATATATTTTTGTACACCCACTGATTTCTTTGATGTACATAACTCCACTCTGGATTAAGAAGGTAAGTAATCAGGGTGGTTTCAGTGTTAAGTTTGTAAGAGTTGTTGTTCTTAGTATTACTGTTAAGACCTGAGTTTCAATATAACTTTAAGTACTTTTATGTTCTGTCACTTAATGAGTATGCTGAAATATATTGCAGGTACTAAAATACCTCCTTGAAAAGAACCCCTAATAAACTTTGTATTTAATACAGTCCAAAATAAACACTTCCATTTCTTACTTGCTTTTGTTTATTTAACGTAATACTCGATACAGTATACTTGCTTATAAATTCTTATAACTGAGATATATATAACATTAAAAAACATAAATAGATACAAGTTATAGACATAGAAGCTACCAGGTTTTTTTTAAACTTTTGGAATTGTTGAATAAATTTGCTCTTTTAATAATTATAATTGGTATTTTATTTATTATTCCAAGAAATTGAGCATGTTGGCATGTGTATGACAACTGGCAGTTTCATACGTCATTGGCGACATTGAACTTTGAACTTCCCATAATGATAACTCTGTTTACTGTATGATTATTGTGTGAAAAATCAAGTTAAATAACCCTAAAAATTACTACAGTTAAAGTCACAAATTTAAACTTTGTATGCAATACTTGTTAAGCTGGGTGAATAGTTTAAAAAAAAAAATTTAGATATTTCATACCTGTCTACTTATAATACATGTCTGATATTGATTTTTATAGGAAATAAATAACAGGAATTAAACTTTAAATATACACAAATTTAAAGAAATATATGAAAGGTTAATCTCCCATACTGTGCAAACAAAAGATTTAAGTATACAATTGGGTTCTGTACATACCTGGTAAAGATTAAATGAAAAAGGAAATCAAAGACTTGTAAAGAACATGTCGAAAACTTCACAAAAACTTGGGCTAAAAACTTCCTTGTCTCGTTTTTAAACAAAAATACATTTTATTACATACGAGTTATAACAAAACTGGAGTATAACCTCACAAGATCGAAAAAATACAACAGGATTCTTTGTTCATTGAGATAAAGTTACGAGCATGTTCTGCGAGTGTTTCTATATTTAATAAAATTCAGCATGAACTTGGGGTGATTAACGACTCTGCTTGAATCTGAAAATTGTTTTGCTAATCAGATTCGTGTTCAGTTATACTGATTCAAATACAATATTATGATAAAAAGGATGTAATATGTGAAGTGTCAGGTAGACCCTTTATACAGTCTATAATCTCAGGGATTTTTTTCCCACATTTTTCTTTGGATTTATACATTGTCTGTTAGACACTGAATATAATCTTCTATACATGCTTTGGGAACTGGACTCTATACAATTCAGGCGGGATGGACAAGTCTTAATGGGGTGAGACTATTTTTATACACCTATATAATCGTTATACTGTTTTATTTGTGTTTTTGTGTGAATGATCATATTAGTAGATGGATAAGGTCAATACATTTAGAAATAACACATTATTGTTTTTAAATAAATGATGTGATGAAAAGAATAATTATGAATGTCCTGTATAACTGCAATGGTTTTTGTATGAGTTTGTAATATAATAGCTTGCACAGTTTGAGGGGGTTAAAAGCTTCACGCTGCTTCTCTCTTCTTCAGTAGCACTAATGGAACCTTTTTGCATTATCCTCTAAACTTGTAAATCATTGTTTAAAATATAATATACTCTTAACAAAATAAAAATAACTGTAATTCTTGATGGTGTAACTTGCACCCTCCCCTCTTAATAAAAAGGGTGTCATTGTTACATTATGGACTTGTTTTGACCTAGTAGCTATGTTTGCAAGACTCATCCTTGTATATGAAAGGTTTCGGATTTTTTTTTTTTTATTTGTTTGTCAGTACTATTGAATCAACACTTCAGCAGGATATAATGGTTGTAAATTTTCAAGTTGTTCTGAATCGTACTTGTTTAATCATGAACTAGACTATTTTTAAATTAAATGATAGGACAAAATCATTGAACGTGTCTTTCATTCCCATAATCTTTTCCTGTTACCTCTTGAAATTTATTTGTAAAGGACAATCTATTTGCTGATTGTTTAAGCTTGTCCTACTGAGATATGTATACTGTGAGAATCAATTGTTTAAATATTTAAAATTCACACCATAATAATAATAACAACAACAACAGTAATAATAATAATAAAAACAACAATGATGATGATGATGGTGATGATGATGATAATAACAGCTGTAATAAAATGATGATAATAATAAAAATCGGAGTAATAATGATAGTAATGATAGAGATAATAATGATAATTCCCGAGACTGTCTGTCTGTTTGTCCATCCGCCTGTGTGTCTATCCATCCAAGCAACTGGATGAGGTTTTGTTAAGGGGCCATCTAACAGTTAACAGAACAAAAGATAGACTTCATTCCATTCCAATAGAATAAGGGGACATGGCCCTCTGAAAAAACAAATGCAATGTCCCCTAGTCCAATTAAGTAGCAGGTCTGACTGTAAATCTGTTTTTCTCTTAGCAAAATCTTATGAATGCATAGTGATTTATTATTTAGTTCAGGCTGTTATTTTTGAAACAAGAAATAGTAGAAGGCTGAGTTATATTATGTCATTTTCAAGTGTGTATTACTTTGTTTACTTTTTATCTTGTTCTCTATAACCTAATGTATTTTTTTTTCGACTAATTCAGCAATCGTTCAGTTAAAAAGAACTGACTGCTTAGTGTTATCTATAGATTATTTTTGTGCATTTTAAATCAATATTAGGATTTGTTGAACAAAATATTGTATACAATTGTATTGCATTTTAAATGATCTATGATTATTTCACAAGTTAACATTTCCTGTATGAACGAATGTAACAGTGTATAAAATTTCTTTGTGTAAAAGAAACTCTATAAAATACTTTTAATCTACTGACTTACAGATTTCAGCTTAAAAATGTTTTTCTTTAGAATTAAAGAGAAGTTAATATACTGTGTATAAAAAACCCCATATAATTTTGGTGCTTCTGTACACCATCAAAACGTAAGAAAAAAATATGATTTTACCAGGATTCAAACCCATGCTCTCAGGGTCAGGAAAATTAAGAGCAGCAAACTAAACCACTAAAAAAAATGGCCACCTCTGAATACCATGTTACAAAATTCGCAGTATAAAGATAGTATTTACACTGTGACTAACGTGGTAAATCTTTTACGAGTGGAAGTGTGTAAATTTTTAGCTCTTCTTTTTTCGAAGAAAAATTTGAGCATTAATTGCGGTCACTGAGTTGGCGTAAGTCTTGGTTGGCATTGTGCAAAAACTTTAATGTAGCTGATTACTCATACACCATAATTAAGGCTTAGAGTTTTGATATTTGATTGTAGCATGAATTGTCTAGTGAACCTCTACCAAGTTGGTTCAAATCATGGTGCCAGGGTCAATATTGGCCCCTGGAATCTGGGGCTTATAAACACTTATATAGGTAAAACTTTGAATATCTTCTTCTCTAAAACTGCTAGACACAGAGCTTTGTGATTTAATATGAGGTCCTCTAGTAAAGCTCTACCAAGATTGTTCATATTATGTTGGCCAAAATAAGCCCAACCCAAGGGGTCACTTGAATTTTGCATAGACTTATATAGAAAAAACTTTTAATGGGAAAGCACAAAGGCTAGAACTTAAATATTCACTTACCAGGGATGGGTATGTACCTCCTTCCCCACCCACCCACACACACATACACAATAACACCCTGCCCATTTTTTTTATGCATAGGAACTTGAGTCCCCCCCACCCTGCCCCATCTGCCCCCCCATTCCTTCCCCCCCACACCCCCAAAAAAGTTTCTTTTTCATTTCTTTTCTTCAGGATGAGAGGGTACTTGCTGCTACCCACTCCCTTCCAGACACAAAAAAGATCTTACATTTTATTGATGGTACATTCCCCCCCCCCCCCCCCCCCCACCCTGAAAGAAAAAAAAAAAAAAAAAAAAAGATAATGATGTGTTCCTGTGCAAAAAATGAGATGTCGCATAGATATGTTCTTGACAGTTACAAGTAGAATTTCTGTATGTACAAACATTTTCTTTTTTATCCATTGTCGACCGATCTGAGAGTCCGTGAGTTATAATGGAACATTATAGACGTTTAATTCAGTTATTAATCCTGTGAAAATTATAAATGAGCCAGATTGTTCTTTGATAGTTCAAGAAACACTATTGGTAAAAAGTCAGTTTACTCATCAAGTTCATGAAGTTGCACCAGTTCATGAACTGTTCATGAAATTCTTGTTTCCTTTTACTCTTGAAGAAAAATCATGATCTTGTTAGGAGTATAATTATCTTGCTCCCTCCTTTTACAATAAAATTTCTTGAATTAAGAGAAGGTTTCACTAATACCTTCAGTTTATTCTCAGTTCATGAATGGTTCTGAACATGATAGTTTATGGTTGTAAGATGGTGGTCAGCCATGAAAGACCATGTAAAAAATGTGGTAATTCATGTTCTTAACCATGGTCAAATACCTTGTAATAAAGCACTAGTGTAAAACTCGATAGACATGATAGAACAATTGATTGTGAGACAATGATCAACCATGATTGTGAGACAGTTATGATCAACCATGATAGTCCATGTTAAAAGAAGTGCCAACCGGCCCCACTAGCTCAATTGGTAGAGCATCGGATTGTCAATCTTTACGATATCAGTTCAATCCCCTTCAGGGCCGGCAAAATATCTCCCTGATAATTGATCTCAGACAATGCATCAATCTATAGGTCATTTGTCCTTCACCTCTGAGGAAGTAGTCAGTCACTTGTAGGGAAATTGGTTAGTAAACTGGTTGGATACCCAGGAACACTGGTTAGGTGGACTGTCTGCAGGGATATGACCTTAGCTGTTAAAACTGGCATTAAACCCCAATAAAACCAAACCAAACTAAGCCAAAAGAAGTGCCATTTTTTTGGCAATTTATGGTATTTGACCGTAGTAAAATACATGGTCCAAACTCAATACAAAAAAAAGTTTATGGTTAAAATGGTCAGCAATTGGGCAGAAGTAAAGTGGTAAGATAATCCCACCCATAACATTAATACAGAGTGAACCAAGGTAGATTCTCACATGTATAGCATGATACTAATGTCATATATTAACATATGTAAAACTTTTTATCTGTATGAAAGAATGATTTTAATTTATCATGAATTTTAACTGTACCAACCCTGGTTACATCATGCTATACTGCAGTAACTACAAATCATTTAAGAACACAACCATGTGATAATATTTTGCAATGAAATATTTATATATTTTGCCATTAGTTGTTATTGATTCAAGCATTTACTGTGCTTTACGCTGATATAAAATGATTAAGATATTATGAAAGTTTTCAAATAGACATAAAAAATTAAAGATTAAAAGAACACCAATACTAAATTTTGCTCATTTTCCACACAATTATACTTGAGTAGGCAGTCAAGGGTTACTGAAATGATAAGGGGAGTAACTCCTTTTGGACAGGTATATAGATAACCAAATGACGTTATGCAGCTGTGGATTTTCATCTCCCTCTTTCAAGAAGAGCAGAGTTATGGCCCTTGATTTAGTTGAAATCACTACCAAAAACTATGTGTCAGACACTTAGCCAAGACTTATTGCACCCAGTGTCATAAAACTTTACAGGATTAAATACCAGGAAGTAAGGTTGTGCACCTGGGATTTTTCAATTAATTTACAGTTAATACCTAAATAAATAGTGAGCTCAATACTAAGTCAAGCATAACTGACCATGGCCAAAGAGTGATCCATAATATAGTTTGACCATATAGGTAACCGTAGTTACCAAAGTTGACCATGAATAAATGTCACTTATGACCACAGTTAAAAACTTGGTATTTGATAGTTGCCTTTGTTATTTCATGGGTTGAGGTTGCAGTAACAAAAAACAACATACAAACCATGGGGACTTCACAGGGGTGTCCAACTGAAGTGGATACTGTTCTTAACATTGTGGGGGGTAGAATTTGAAAGGGAAAACATATTTCTTCTGCAACAAAAAAGGAAAAGATTTTTTTTGTTGAAATTTTAATTTACCCATGGTTTTGATAAAATGTTGTGCTTCAGCAGACATTGATAGATATTGAGGTAGTTTAATAAGTTATTCTTAGAAGTAATGTCTTCTTTTTTGCATATTTTGAAAAGCAGCTATTTAAAGGTTCACTTTAATAGTGACTTTAGTTTGTGAATCAAAAATAGATTTAATTGTGATATGACAGTATATTTACAGTATGTTTCATAATGTATTATGAACCTATGTTATCTTATAAACAATTCATTATTTCAAAGGTTGTCATACTGAAATAGTGCTTAAAGAAGATAATATTTGTTAACTAACTGTCAATCACTGATTATCACCAATGTATGTTAGATATATTCCCAACCATATATCAGCCTAGTTTAACAGAACAAACACAAATCTCTAAAACAGTGTTCATTGTTACAAAATATAAATACAACTAATTGTTCTATTGTTTAGTATTGGATTAATCAGGGAAATATATTTTATTGAGACTGGGAAAAAATGTTTTGACTGTGTACTTCAGTACTATTGTAATTTGATATAGATTTTAGAATTTAACACTCCTTATGCTATACAGGTGTAAGGGGTTAACAGTACAATGTATATATGTGTAATATAAACCAAGTTTTTCAATGAATTGATATAAATTCAGTACATTTAAACTGTTGTAGTATGGGTATTTGTTTTTAAAGCTGAATTTCATATAAACTTGAATTTACACTGGAAATAATTATTTATCTAAGAACCAACCGTAAGTTGTGATTTATTTACCATTTATTTCATGTTAAATTTAACAGCAGGTCTTTCCATCCAAGTTTCCCTGCCATCTGTTAGCAGGTTCAGAATTTCTGCCTTTTCTGATCATGATAAACCCCTGCAGTCTGATCATGATACATGTAAACCCCCCCACAATCTGATTGTGATAAACCCGTGCGGTCTGATCATGATACATGTAAACCCCCCCACAGTCTGATTGTGATAAACCCCTGCAGTCTGATCATGATACATGTAAACCCCCCCACAGTCTGATTGTGATAAACCCGTGTGGTCTGATCATGATAAATCCCTGAAGTTTGACCATGATAAATTCATGCAGTGTTCATAATTAACCCCTACACTCTGATCATGATAAACCCCAGCATTTCGATTGTGATAAACCCATGCAGTCTGATCGTAATAAACCCCTGCAGTCTGATCATGACTTGCACTGTTTTTTCTACACTCCCTTAGCAGCTAAGTGAATATGCTACCATTACTTCACACCGCTGCTTTGTCGATTGTAGATTTGTGATATTATCCACCTTTACCATGAACTTTAAACGACTAATCAAAGTGCACCATATCCATGCGACCAAAAAATCTTAACACCAATTTTCATTGGTTGAAACGATCATGTGACTGCAAAAATTATAAATAGACAGGTGTTTTCTCACAATTTTGTAAATATTCATTGAACTACCCGTTCAGACTCAGCAACATTTGAAGACAGCAAAAAACGTCCACAAACAATCATACTCTAGTGATGTTAACATTTTTGTTATTTTAATTGGTTAATTTATGTATACGTATTAAAAAAAACACTTTGATTAGTAAAATACAAAAGTAACATGCAAACATGCATTGTTTGTTTACACTTTGGGTGCAATGTCAGATGTATATATGTGACGATTTGTTGTAAGGTAGTCACTTATATTGGCTGAAAAGTAACGTATTATAATGGATTTCCCTGTTTAAAAAAAGAAATATCGTTCTGAAAATCAAATCAGTGGTAAGAAAGTGAACAGTAGTAAAACATTTGACCAATGCGCAGGAGAGTTTGTTTTGTCATGATAAGTCAATGAATTTTCAGTGAATATTACCTCAGGAACACTTGAACTAGGAAAAGTCTTGTGTAGATAAAATAAGAAAGGAAAAAGACCTTTGATGAGTAAAGGTTTTCCTATAGGGTCACATTCAGTTCCTTGTTATTCTTTGTGACTTCACTTTGCTGCCTGATAAAAAAATTAAAGAAACTGAGATTTTGTTAGCTTCACATCTAAAGTCACTGATGTCTGAGCCTCAGTTTAAAATTGATTAAGTTTATAGAGTTAGACCATTGTACTTCCCTGTAGATTCCATGTTCAGATTACATCCCAGTGGAGTTTGATCAGTACAGTTCTCACATTCTCTGTATGTATTTGTCTTGTTAATACTGATAATAATGTTAACAAGAATAGGTAATAATTGAATTTGCAAGAACTTGCCTTTTATAAGTTAATTAATGCAGTGCATTTAAACTTACACAACCATTTAGGCACCAAAAACCTTTCCTGTTTTTCCAGTTATTAAGTCAGTGTCTTAAGCTCTGAGCTAGCATTGCTTGGAATTGTACCCAGATATTGCTTAAGTTAGATTGACAGGACACTTTTCTTGCACTGGGTTTATGTTAATTTTGTTGTTATTGTTTTGAACTCTGTTTCACTGGGCTAGAATTTAATTTTGAAACTGAAAATGCAATATGTTACTTACAGTGATCTAATGTAAGAAAGCAAAAACTGCAGTAACTCTGTATCTGGTTATAATTTGCTCTTGTCAGATGATGTGCCCAACCTTGTTCCACATCTGTCTTTTGATGCTAAATTTAAACCAGCTGATGAACATAAATTCTAAAACCACTATCTGATCACTCAATTGATGAAGCTAAAAATAAATGGAAGCTTTATAATGTGATTTATTTCTTCCAGTTACCACTTGTTCTGTATCTCTGCTCCTTTCACATACATCCTGTCTTTTCTTCCTCTCTTAATTCTTCTCATTCCTAAACACTCTTTCTCTTCCACTTTCATAATTCTTCTCCTCCCTTTAATTACTACTGTATCTCTATGCCCTTTGTAATTACTACTGTATCTCTATGCCCTTTGTAATTACCTCTCCCTCCCTTACACCACTTTCTTTGTCTCTCATCCTTTGTAACTTATCCCTTCAGAAACCACCACCATGATTTCAAAATTATTTCACAGAAATGTTCCTGTGGTGGCCTTTTATTTTCTTGAAGTCATGTTTTTTCATAAGAAAAACTTGTAGTAGGGTAAGTTTTCACTGTATGACTCTATGGAAAACTTTGAAAATATTCTCCTCAGAAACCCCTGGCCAAGTTTCAAAGTAATATGTCACAGAAATATTCCTTTGGTGGACCTTTATCATATTTGTTTGAGTTAGATTGATCAAAATAAAAATTTTAAACACATAGACAGTTTTGAAAACATATTTTAATCTTGACATATTGATAATGTTCGACTTTTTTAGCTCACCTGTCACAGAGTGAGCTTTTGTGATCACAATCCGTCCGGCATCCGTCCGTCCGTAAACTTTTCATTCAAATGACATCTCCTCTGAAACCACTGGGCCAAAGTTGATGAAACTTGCCATGGATGTTCCTTGCATGAAGCTCTTCAAAAGTTGTTCAAAGAAATCAATTCCATGCAGAACTCTGGTTGCCATAGCAACCTAAAGGAAAAACTTTAAAAATCTTCTTGTCTGAAACCACAAGGCCTAGAGCTTAGATATTTGGCATTTAGCACCCTCTAATGGAACTCTACAAAGATTGTTCAAATTATTTCCCTGGGGTCAAAATTGGCCCCGCCCCAGGGGTCACTTCATTTTACATAGACTTATATAGCAAATCTTTAAAAATCCTCTTCTCAGAAACCACAATGCCTACAGCTTAGATATTTGATATGTAGCATTGTCTAGTGGATGTCTACCAAGTTTGTTCAAATTATGTCCCCTGGGTCAAAATTGGCCACGGCCCAGGGTTCTCTTGGTTTACATATAGTTATATAGGAAAAACAGGAAAAATCATTTTTCTCCGATACTAATAGGACTAGACCTTGGATATTTGTTGTGGAGTATTGTGTAGAGAACCTTTACCAGTATTGTTTACATGTTGGCCCCGGGGGTCAAAATTGGTCCCTCCCCGGGGGCCCTTAATATGTAAAAAAGGAAATCTTTAAAAATCTTCTTACTGGAAACCTCAATGCCTACAGCTTAGATATTTGATATGTAGCATTGTCTAGTGGATTTCTACCAAGTTTGTTCAAATTATGTCCCCTGGGTCAAAATTGGCCACGCTCCAGGGTTCTCTTTGTTTACATATAGTTATATAGGAAAAACATGAAAAATCATTTTTCTCCGAAACTAATAGGACTAGACCTTAGATATTTGGTGTGGAGTATTGCGTAGAGAACCTTTACCAGTATTGTTTATATGTTTGCCCGGGGGTCAAAATTGGTCCCTCCCCGGGGGCCCTTAATTTGTAAAAAAGGAAATCTTTAAAAATCTTCTTACTGGAAACCTCAATGCCTACAGCTTAGATATTTGGTATGTAGCATTGTCTAGTGGATATCTACCAAGTTTGTTCAAATTATGTCCCCTAGGTCAAAATTGGCCACGCCCCAGGGTTCTCTTGGTTTACATATATAGGAAAAACATGAAAAATCATTTTTCTCCGAAACTCATAGGACTAGACCTTAGATATTTGTTGTGGAGTATTGTGTAGAGAATCTTTACCAGTATTGTTTATATGTTGGCCCTGGGGTTAAAATTGGCCCCGCCCTGGGGGCCCTTAATATGTAAAAAAGGAAATCTTTAAAAATCTTTTTACTGGAAACCTCAATGCCTACGGCTTAGATATTTGATATGTAGCATTGTCTAGTGGATATCTACCAAGTTTGTTCAAATTATGTCCCCTGGGTCAAAATTGGTCAATCCCCAGGGTTCTCTTGGTTTACATTTAAGAAAAACATGAAAAGTCATTTTTCTCCAAAACTCATTGGACTAGACCTTAGATATTTTGTGTGGAGTATTGTGTAGAGACTTCTTACCAGTATTGTTTATATGTTGGCCCCTGAGTCAAAATTTGCCCCGCCCCGGGGGCCCATATTATGTAAAAAAGGCAATCTTTAAAAATCTTCTTACTGGAAACCTCAATGCCTACAGCTTAGATATTTGGTATGTAGCATTGTCTACTGGATGTCTACCAAGTTTGTTCAAATTATGTTCCCTAGGTCAAAATTGACCACGCCCCAGGGTTCCCTTGGTTTACATAGATTTATATAGGAGAAACATGAAAATTAATTTTTCTCAAAAACAAATAGGTCTAGACCTTAGGTATTTGGTGTTGAGTATTGTGTTATGAACCTTTACCAATATTGTTTAAATGTTGGCCCTTGGGTCAAAATTTGCGCTGCCCCGGGGGCCCTTTATATTTCAAAAAGGAAATCTTTAAAAATCTTCTTGTCTGAAACCACAAGGCCTAGAATTTTAAAATTTGGCATGAAGCAAATAATTAGATTACATGTAGGTTAAAGGTCATGGAGGCTAAAAATAGATTTAATTACTGTACCTCATAGAGCCTTCATTTATAGACCAATATCTTTGATATTCAATATATTGGTTCCTTGCATGGAACTCTACCCATTGGTAGGGTTTGAGGTCACTGGGTCAAGGTCAAGGTCACCATAGCTTATAATAGATATTTTTACTTTCTGTCATAGAGCCTTTATTTATTGACTGATATTTTACATATTTGGTTTGTAGGCACTTAAATATATACAGTCCAACCTTACTTAAGCAGTCAGCCAAGGGAAACAGTAATTTTGGCTGCTTAAGCAAGGTGACCGCTTATTTAGGGGTAATGTTGGCTCGCTTTCTTTAGCACTAGTGGTCACTTTAAACACAGAATAATAACACTTTGTTGTATACAAATGTATCTTTTTTAACTTTTTAATATGATAATTCAAGTTCAAAATAAATGCATACAGCATCTTGCAGTCATTTAAATTCTTCTAGATATTATCACTATTATCACTGACTTTCTAATCGCGACATGAGCGGTCTCAGCTTTACTCCAAGAAAGTAAAAACATTTGTTTCTTAAGTGCTGTCCTGAGTAACGTATGGCTCAGTAATGGCATATTTTAATATTTCTTTGTTCTAAGTTTACATTTTATCTCTGAAAGTAACAAAACATTCTTAAAAGACAGAAATTAATACTAATTTGATTTTAATCGCGAAAATTGATTCATTACATGATAAGAGTTCTTTCCCTTCCGCGTAATCGGGATGATTCGTACAAGAAGGTTTTCTCGTAACGAGCCGAGATTTGGAATAAAGCATAGTATTACTTAGCTTCGTTTTCTTTTACACCGTGACAGATTTAAATCAGAGTTCAATTAAGAAGCATGTTTCTTGGGTGCTTAAATTTATTTTAATTTCTGTTGACTACTGAAATCAATACTTTTTATAATTATAAAACAAACTTCTCAACACCTAATGAGATCAAAAGTTAAATCGACCGTTTACTGTGGGAGTCCACTTTAGAGTTATTTTTGTAATTAGGTAGTTGAAATTAAAACACAATATAATGCGTAACAAATAGTCGCCGAATTAACACACTCAAACGTTAAAGCACTGTGTATTGTCATGTGTTTGCCCTCGAGGGTTTATTCTAGGGTTTGTCAAAAATTATTCACACCTTGAACAGACGATACGAGACCGTTAAATTGGGTCGATTTTTGGCAAATTGGATGCAATTACTGTGGCTGCTGGCCGCAGATATAAGGTGACCGTTTAATTAACTTGTTATTTAGAAGGATTTTCGACGGGAGTGTTATGATATGACCGTTGACACCAGGTGACCGCCGATATAAGGTGACTGTTAGGGCAGGTTATATTGTATTCAATTAAAAAATGAAATACTGCTTAACAGCAAACCTACAGCCAAAGTAATCAGGTGAGCGATCCAGGGCCATCATGGCCCTCTTGTTTGAAAGTTAAAGCAAGGAAAAAAGTAAAGAGTGAAAAGCCATCATGGCCCTCTTATTATTGATAATGCAGTAAAACTTGTCTTTTTCTGTATTTTCAGGTAAGTTGTGATAAGTGGTTACACAGATTATGTTATGTTTTGCTGTGCCCCTCGACAGTCCTTACACAAAAGTTCTGAAGCTATCAGCAGGTATGTCCTAGACAAAAGGTTGAGCAACCACCAAGTGGGTATTCCTGTAGGTTGCAGAATTCTGTCCCCCTTAATGTCTGTCTTGCAAAATTTACAAAGAATATTTCCCGGCAAAAGTATTAAGTGGAAAAAAATATTTTCTTTAATTTCCTTATGTGCTAGCTGTTTATTGTTTATTGGCTTATATCATTTAAAGTGTTTTGTGATTCAGAATTGAGGCTGTTCACATTATAAATAAATAAAACTTTCCCTATTTCAAAACTGATGAAGTGAAAGGAAGAAAAAATAATTCTAGTGGATTTGGACAGTATACATTTATGAATCACATAGAAAACTACAAAATATATCACCATGGCTGTATTTATGAAGAAGTAAGTAAATTTAAAATTTTAAAGTTATAAATAATTTAATATACATTTCTTATATTAAAAATGATTTAATATTTAAAATTGTTGCAAAACAAATGATCAGGAATCAAACTATATTAAAATAATTCTTTTAAGTACTTAAGAGCTGAGAGTTTTTGCACTGGAGATAAACTTTTAATGCTCTGTGAGCTGGTGAGGAACATTTTGTCCCATAATACATGTCACATGTCCACAGTGGATCACACACAAGTCCTCTGGTAGTGGTTATACTGTTGCTGAAGCACAGGGTCACCTATCATACAGAGAATACAACTTGAAGGTGTATTGTACTAATGGGTAAAAATAGTGCTTGCAGGATTTTTGTGTACCTTAAAGCTGATTTTGACTTACTTTTCAGTTTGTGGAAATTTCAGTGTCTACAAACACTTGTATTTTCACGTGATAAAGTACTGGTTTCCTTTGTGTAACCAGACAGAAAACAGTATCTTTTCACAAATATCTTTTTATACTCCTGCAAATGAAGCTGGTCTGTCATTTTTGACATACAAATTTGTGTCATAAATAAGTCTTTCAGTTTTCAGTGGAGAGGAGTCAAACCTGATACATGTTTTCATAATGAAGGGTAGATGTGCAAGATGTACTTTTCATCTGTATCCATCTATTCATTCCAGAGTTATCTTCCTTTGAATTTAGACTTTTTCTCTGTCGTCAGTTGATCTGTTACCATTGACCTAAAAAGTTTGCCAGGTTTGCAGTGGACAGAAGTGTTTTCATCATATGAACACCATCACAGTAGATGTGTAAGTTTTTCCTGTATCCCTAGAACCATTCCAGAGTTGTCTTCTATTGAACTCGGGTTTCTTTTTAAATGGAGATTAGTATTGGTATATTGGCCCTGTGCGAAAAACTACTTTCCATTTTCAAAGCCCTGGGATAAAACTAGAATCATTTCATCATGTGCTGGAAGTACTTTTCAAATGCATCTCTCAAGGCATTCCTGAGTTCCCTCTCTTTTGCCTTTTTTCAGTGCAGATTTGCATTGACATATGAAGTTTGTGTTTGCAAACTGTTCTTTGAGTTTTCAAAGCACTAGGATAGAACTTCGCATATTTTATCAATAAAGAAGTGTAGATGTGGAAGACATATTTTTCAAATGCTTCCTTCAAGGCATTACAAGGTTATTTATCTTATGACTTCAAATTTTTAGTGCAGATTTGCACTGACAGTCACAAACTGCAATTATTGGTCATTGAGTAGGTATTCAAAGGATATCAGTTAAAAGATAATGTGGATTCATAGCATGTAATTATGATTTGCAGAAAGGTATTTTAATTAATGAAAGTCTGCTGAGACCTTTCAGAATACTATTTACATGAACTTCATGTTGTCTTTGAAACAAGGGAAGGTAATCATGTGCAGTCTCACTGCTTCACATCTCTGACACTAATTTAAATTGCCCTTTGAACTGCAGATCCAGCTTAATTGGCACTAAACTGTTGTCTGATCAGAGTCTACATTTATGTTGGGACACTATAAATGTTCACATAATTCACGTAACAACAGACACACGTTTGTTGACCCTAAGGACATTACTTACTATACGAGTATCTGTCACCTTCAGCGACTCAGTTCTAGTTGTAACATGTAAGAGAGAACAATTTTTGATTGAATAATAATGATGAAGATATGTTTAAATTCACTCAGAAGATCATGATATATGTAACTTTTATCAGTCAGAATGGAATCTTTAAACATCTGAAGTTAAATCATCAGAATTAAGCGCCGTCCAATGAATTAAACAGACATTTGTTTTAAAATGTGTTGAAAATAATCGTTTTTAAATTTTTTTTTTGAAATACGTAAAAATACCAACATCTAGTTCTTTATGACAAAAAATGGTTCAGTTTTGTGCCTGGATAATTCTTGACATTCTATTTCGACTGTTCATATACAAAAGACACGGTGAATCACTAGGTGTCTTTTTGAGAATGCTGTTTGTTTACTTTTAAGCTGAATTTTGCTTGAAAATATTCTTCTGTTAGAATAAAGAATATATGTAAAAATATAGTTTTATGCCTCTTCACGACTTAACCAGAAGAAAGTTACCGCATTCGAACCCTTGACCTCGAGCAAGTAAAATGATGAGAGAGGAGCTAACACACTGGACTACTGTTTAACTTTTCATACAATTTGCTCTTTATTTATAATATCGAGAAAGTCTTTTAACCCAGGACTAACAGTGTAAAATATTTACAGTAAACTGGTAAAGTTGTGAAAAACTATTTATTTCATTGTATTTCTGTGACAAAAAATAAGTAAATAAGTTTGATGCATTCTTCTCAAACACATTTAGAATTTCTATACATTATGAAAACATCATGAACAATGAGGAGTTCAGTCCCTTTGATTTTTATTTTTAGAAATGGACCTGAGCATCTGTCCAAGCAGGCAGATACATTGTTGTTTTTTATGCCAGATCAAAGGAAATCATTTATTTAAAGGTTATTTGAAAGTTTCCAGATAACTTATATTGTCTGGTTAATTGATACAACTCTAGTACGGTTCTTTACTTCTGACAAATTATAGATGATGAATTTAAACAGCCGGGATGTATAAAATTTTGCACTATTACATCTGATAGTGAAGTGTTAGAACTTTGTTCTTGTTATCAAATATGAAGTGTATGCATTATCTTAAAGTCCTTGTTTTTATCTTGTCATGCTAGCTGTTGAGAGTGGTATGATTTGCATGAGTTGAGTGTGTGCATATAATGCATTAGGGAATTTTTTGTAAGGAAGTGCATTGTATTAGAAGTACATGTATTTTTACAGCTTAAAGGGAAACTACTCATTGGTAAAAATGGATGATTTTGGAAAAGCTGGATACTGTAATGAAAAGTAAAATAGTTTTATTATTACTTACCAGCAACTGTTTTTGACATCTGGGCATTTTATTATGCTCTTCAAACTGAAGTTCAGCGGTTGGGGTCGGGGTGTAAGAGAAGCTTATAGTCACCGTATCAGCAGTTTGTCTGTATGTGCCTACTGATTGATACTTATGTGGCTATAATGGGAACAATTGGTAACAAATCTTTGATGCTCTCAGTTCATTCCATAAGCTCTTATGTGGCTATAAAAATTAATGCTCTTTTAATAGGTGACTTTAAGAACAAATTACAGAACAATAGAACAGTGAAGTCTGTTAACCTGTCTGTTCACATTTTTTGTCATAGCTGTTTCTCATTGACCACTTAGTAGACTTAAATAAAAACTATGGGAAACTTCAGGTCAAGCTTATACTTCAGTCACAATTAGAATCAATTGTTTTTCATAGACTTAAGGGCCCATTGATTTGCTAAATATAGTATACTTATAATAGCAGTGTTTGTTTCCTGAGCTAATTCTCAGCAACCACTTGTAAAATTAAAGTTAATAAGAAAATTCAGCACTAGGAGGAAAACCACATATGACCAGCTAGCATAATCCAGATTGATTTTTTTCCCACAGTTTTGAGCTCAATAAATTTCCCTGCTTCACCATCTTTGTGCAAGCTTTTTGTCAGTAACCTCTTGCTGGAATTAATGATACTTGATTAGAAGCTTCAGTATTTGGAGCTAGGAGACCATGATCCAGATTGAATATTTTTTACCACGTTACAGGCTCTTGTGCTTTGCTACACATCTTTATCTTTCACCCTTAACCTGCTGGAACTGAAAGTGATTAGCCTTTGCCACCAGTATAGAGCCAGGCCAGCCTGCACATCCGTGCAGTCTGACCAGGCTCTATACTGTTGGTAGCTCCATTTTTGTATTTTGATATTGAAATCTCTTTAACTTTGAATGGACTGTTCCAAATTCAAAGCTGGGCAAATCCATTACAAAATTTCAGCATGTTCAGGGTTAAGCAATTTTTTAGCAAACAGTTGCTTGAATTCCATGATGATTTATGGGAAGCCTCGGTTACATAAGGAGAGGTATGATTTTAGGTAGTCTAGATTTTAGGATGAGGTCAATTGCTATAAAAGATTCTTGAATGAAACTTCGATATCAGATTTCATGGCTTTTAAAAAGTCATACAAAGTCCTTTCTGAAAGATCTGTATTTTAGACCAGTATGTGCTATAAGGACCATCCATATGTTTCCAATGATTTCTTGTTTTAAGATGTCCATGTTGAAATATTCAATCATCTTTCAGCTAAAAAATAAATAAAAAAAATTAATAAACAAAAACAACAACAAACAAGAATAATAATTAAAAAAAACATGCCACAAACTGATTATGGATTTTTATTAGAAACTGTGATTCTTCCCCTTGTTCCCCTATAATTGAATTTAGCAAACTTATGATGCTCTGTCAAGAGTAAACAAATCTTGCTGTTATCATTTCATGAGGTAATAGTGAATTACTTCCCTTAGATTGTTACTTCAATATTTTTGGTTTGAAGCACTGTTAAAGGTCTAACCTTTATATGTTGAGAATATTGGGGTCCACATTTATTTTTGACTTGAAATAAAACTTGATCTTTTTAATAAATTTAACAAATGTTTTTTTAGGGGAGTATTTTCCTTTCATGCAAAATATGCATAGATTGTTTCATACATAATGTAAATTTAATATGAAGTTAATTTTCTGTTTGCAGACATAAATATTGATTATTTTACATTAATGCTAATAGAACATTGATAGTACAAAAAAGGTAAATGCAATTCTTAGTTTGCAATTTTGATAAGGAGAAAACATTTCTCCTTTTGAAAGAAAAACTTCTGTCATGTAGAATGTCACTTCTTAAAATGCACGTGGTATTGTTTGTTTCACACCTAGAAACTATGTTCCAAACCTAATTGAATGTAAATACCATTATATGATGCCCCTATCCCTTACCTTATCGATTTCCGCAGAAAATTGCATTACGGGTTACCTCCATCATGACAGTAGCTTCTGACATATGCCTGTCGAAGAAATACGATGCCGAAAATGGAATAAAATAATTAGATCAACTTCTCCTGTTTCTCAGTAATGCGTGTGTTTTGTTCTTCACTAATTGATTTCTAGTACAGACAATTGCTACAAGCCAATACTAACGAACTGTTGGCAGACAGACTGAAAATGTTCTTGAAATTTAACAATCTCACTGTTTGTGTATTAAATTTTTTTTTTATTTTTTGTTAAATTTTGTAACTGAGACGTATAAGTTCATTACAACGTTATATTTTAAAAAATATAAAACATTGAAATTTAATGACATGTTGAATGTAATAAACCAGATAACACAGATTGTAAGTGAGTTACAAAACATGGTCTTTATGTTGTCTCAAACAGAGATTTTTAAAAATGGTTATCTTGAATTATGTAAAAAGTCTGTCCCTGGCAGAGGGTTTTTTTTTTTTTTACAGTGCATACTAGTAAGACATCACTTTTGCTGAATATGGACATAAAGTGCCCCTACATTGAGTTTTACAGAGTGGACAAGACCTCCTACAACAATTTATCAGAGTGGGCAAAACCCCCAACTGTCTTTGTTCAGAGTGGGCAAAACTCCCTATGCTATTTTTTCAGAGTGGAAAAAACCCCCCAACTGTCTTAGTTCAGAGTGAACAAAACCCCCTTCAGTCCTTGTTCAGAGTGGACAAACCCCCCCACTGTTTTTTTTTTTTCAAAGTGGACCAGACTATCTAAATGTTATTGCAAATGATGATTTTTGAACAGCATTATATTAGGAATGCGACATGGTTTGGCACTGTAGTGCACACTACAGTAGGAGTCAATAAAATAAGAAACCTTGTCACTTTTTTATTTTATTTCAATGTGGAACAAGTCAAACAGTAACTGTTGTATGTATTACACATACATAACCTGTAGATAACCCATATTGATTTTGAGGTCAGTAGGTCAAGGTCATGTTAAGAAGTCCATCTAACATGACTAATTGGTTGCCATTAGGTGGGAATACATGTTTCACCAACATTTCGTTAGAACAAACTTGGAAGAGGTCCTTTAGATAATGCTACACACCAAATTTCAGAGATTTTTATAGTTTTCAGTTTGAAAATCTGTTACTGTTTCTTTGACCTAAATATCCAGTGGACTGGAACAATTTAAATAACTTTGAAAAAAGACTTCCGAAGGACTATTCCTGAGACATTTTGTCTAAATCCATGAAGCCATATAGAAGGAGATGTTGTTTAAAGATGTTGACTGCAGATGAATGGAAGACAGACATGGTGTAATCACAATAGCTCACCTTGATCACATTTTGCTCTGGTTAGCTGAAAATAGACCAAGATCATGTTGATGTTGCCTCAGCTAAAAGACTTAGTGGCGTTACTTATTTCCATAAAAAGAAATGAAACTTTCTGCCTCAATACAATGTTTATGACCCCTCTTCAATTATTTATGAGTTTAGTGCCACTGTGTCCTGAGAAACAGATATTAGGTAATTAAGGCAAATTACAGCTTTTAATGTTTGTAATTAGTGAATTGGCTCACATGAATTCACATTTAATGTGTTTCCATTTAATGAAAAGTAAACCATTTCTCCAGCATGCTTCTAATTCTAATACCATTTAGAGAATAATTGTGTTTGTTATGATCAATGCTTTTCTTTGCTAATCGTCTGTGTGAATGTACTTTAATGTCCATAGAGAATTGGGGACGCTTTTAACAAACTGGACAACATTCTGTTTACGTATTTATGAAGTGTTGTTAATGACAGTGTTAATTACACTTTGCAGTACCATCGATTTGAGGTAGAAAGAAATTCTGGATTTTGTCCATGAGATTTAAGAACACAGAATGTTTGCCTTGACATTGAGGATTAATGCCAATGAATACAACAAGATGGGCCTGCTTAGACCTATATTTTTTACAAAGGTATGGATGCATTGCTCTTGATAGACAGTCATTAAGAATTATATGAGTGAACATTTTTCAGATGCTTATTTTTTTTTTTCCAATATTTGTGCCAAACATTGTTGAAACTGGGACTGCCCAAAGAAATTGTTTAAGTAGAGACCAGAGACAGTTACAAAGAAAATTAAGATAGGGCTTTTAGCTATGTCAATATATATGGCAAGAAAAATGTATTGGTATCATTGCTTGGTGGAGTTATGATGTAATTTGAGAAAATGGAAAATTTTGTTCCATAAGGTGTTGAGGTATTTATTCATACTACAAGCTGAAGTTTATGCTCTGTGTGATCTAAATAAGTACCAGTTGTTGCTGCATATAAAATGCAGTGCAAGAACCATTACTCTGCACTTCTTCATTTTTGAGTTATTACATAATTTTTTTCTTGAGCATGACTCTTAGACTATGAGTGCTATCAACTTGAAATTTCATACTATTAGGTGGATAGATCTTAAAAGGAAAAGTGCAGTGCACAAGAGCTGTCACTCTGCACTTCATTATTTTGGAGTAATTGGCTTTTGTTAATTTTAATTTTTTTATTTTAATTTTTTTTTTTTTTTTTTTTTGGGGGGGGGGGGGGTGTTGTATTTTTTTTTTTTTTTTTTTTTTTTTTTTTTTAAACATAAAATATTTTATAGTATGGGATATTGACCTTTTTTATGCTCCCAAAGGGAGGCATATAGTTTTTGAACTGTCCGTCTGTCACTCTGTCAGTCCGTCACTTCATCCAAAAACTTTAAGATTCGTAATAACTTCCGTATTAGTAAGCGGATTTACTTCATACTTGGACACAACATTCCTTTGGAAAAGACCTTCCCACTGACTTACATTATTTATTACCCCAGAATGACCTTCACCTTGAAGATCCAATTGTCCAAAAACTTTAACATTGATCTTAACTTCCTTATTAGTAAGCGGATTTACTTCATACTTGGACACAACACCCCTGTGGACAAGATCTTCCCACTGACCTATATTTTTTTGACCTTTGAATGACTTGCCTCTACCCAGAGTCAAAGCACCACTTCGGGGGCATTGTCATCTTACAGTTAGAGTTCTTGTATTTCATTATACTAATGATCTTTCAATATCTCCAGAAAGAAAGGCTCATTCTTTAGGGTGTGTATAAGAATGCCCCATTTCCAGAAAATAATATCTAAGCAAAAAAGTTTGTCTAAAAATAAGTGAGCATTAATATATGGTAATCAAAAGATAACTCTGTATTTTATCAGTCATTCTTTTTTTATGTGGCTGTTTTTTGTTCAGTGGCTTTAAAGAGAATTTGTACTATTTTATGTAGGCTTAGATTCTATTAATAAATAAAACTGAAGATTGATCTTTTGGAGAAATGGCAGTTTGCTGATTTTGATTTTGACCCATTTTCAGCCCCATTTCCAGAAGAAAAACACTGAAACTTTAAACCTTTCATCTTGATAGCCAACACTTATGCTTGATCAGCAAATGACAAGTGTGTGACAGTGTTTTAGGTTTCTGTAGGTGGAGTGACATACCTGATCTTAATTTTTTCCCTGAGGCTTTTTATGATCCCAGTTTTTGTTTTCATTCCATGATCCACTTAATGTTTAGAGCCAAAGAGTCATTCATTCATGATGGTGCAACAACATTCTGTTTATTTCATAGTTTCCATGTCACATAAAACTGGACAGACATATTGATTTGATGGAAATTGTAAAAGACAATTGCGTGCTATAGCATTGTCAGGAAAATGGCATAAGTGCATGGCTCTGCTCTATGAATCAAGTTAATTTCTGCCTTTTACTTGTCTCAATTAAGCATCACAAGTTTAAGAACATTTTTACACATATAAATCTTATTTATTGTTGCATGCAAAGCGAAATGTTGGCTCTTTTTAAGTTCCTTGCCTAATAAATACATAGGTTTTTGCACCTTGACCTAGAAACCTAACGCAAAGTTGGTCATTCAAAGATTAAATATATGCCACAAAGATTTTTGTACTGATTTATGTTATACTTTATTTTCTTTTGATTTAAGATTTAAAGCTAACAAATTGAAACTTTAAAAAGAGGATTTAAATCATCTAAATGGTTAGAGCTTTAATTAAAATTGAGTGATTTAGTTTCTTAATTGTGATGATACCAGTGATAGTATCACAGTAACTACAGTTGGGAGCAAGGCTTCAGTTGTTTAGGCTCTATAACATGTCTTTGTCCTTGTTTCAAGAAGTAGAATAATTTTTTGTCCTTTTCAGCACGAAAAAAATGAAGAGCTCGAAAGAGCCTCGCCTACATTTTTGTCTATGCCTTGCCTGATAAATTTTGTAATATCAGATACTTGCATGGTACTCTCTATATTTTCTGTAAGGTTTCATCAAAATTCAGTCATGCGTGTAGTAGGAGTTGCACTGACATAATAACAAGAAATACTTATTTATATTTAAATGGAAGTCTAAAATGTCCAACAACTCCTGCAAAAATCAGTCAAGTGAAAAATCCTGACCATTTATGAAACTACACTTGATACTAAACATTTTGATAAGGTTTCATTATAATTTGATTATGAATGTCGGAGGAGTTGCACTGACAAAAAAATCTATAAAGTTCTATAACTCTGCAGTATTCAGTCAAGCAGAAAATCATGACAATATGCACAACTATACACTAGGCACTGAACATTTCTTTAAGGTTTCATTAATATCCAGTCATGCATGTAAGAGGAGTTGCACTGACAAACATTGTGACTGACAGACAGACATGGACAAAATCAGTATGTCTCATGACGACTTTGTGTAGCGGAGTGACTTTTCCTTAGTTGCATTTACTCATCACTTTTCGGTATTATTTTTTCCTTTAAGTTTATTCATTTTACAGGAAGCGTTTGCACTATTAACCGTGCGTAAAATTACTTTAAATTGTAGGTTGGCAGGTAGGTTATAGGTCAGAGGTAAGTTTAGTTTAGTCAGGCGATGAGTTGTAGACTATTTAATTGGTCAGTTTAATATTGACCCGGGGTCATCGCTTGTTTGGTAGCGTAGTGATTTTCTTGGCGGTATTGGACATTCCGTTTGAAGTCCTAGTCAGAGCAAGGTGTGGTCTGCATGTTGTTCTACCTAATGGTCATCTCTTACAGTGATTCGAATGCAGTGTTTAGGTAACTATCTGTCATTCCTGTCATTTGGTTTTATTAGCTCACCGGAGCACAAAGTGCTCAGGGTGAGCTTTTCTGATCGGTCTTTGTCCGTCGTCCGTCCGTCCGTCGTCAACTTTTCATTCAAACGACATCTCCTCTGAAACCAATGGGGCAAATTAAATGAAACTTGCCTGGGATGTTCCTTGCATGAAGCTCTACCAAGATTATTCAAATGGTTCTGGTCCATTGCATTTCTGGTTCACTGGAGCTAAAAATAGATTTTATAAGTTGAATCTTTAAAAATCTTCTTCTCCGAAACCACAAGGCCTGGAGCTTTGATATTTGGTATGAAGCATCATCTAGTGGACCTCTACCAAGTTTGTTCAAATTATGTCCCTAGGGACAAAACTGACCCCACCCCAGGGGTCAGTTGATTTTACATAGGGTTATATAGGGAAAACTTGAAAATCTTCTTGTCAGAAACCACAAGGCCTAGAGTTAAGATATTTGGTATGTAGCATTGTCTAGTGGACCTATACCAAGTTTGTTCAAATCATGGCCTCTGGGTCAAAAATGGCCCCGCCCCGGGGGTTACTTGTTTTTACATAGAGTTATATAGGAAAATCTTAAAAAAATCTTCTTGTCAGAAACCGTAAGTTATAGAGCTTAGATATTTGGTGTGTAGCATTGTCTAGTGGACCTCTACCAAGTTTGTTCAAATCCTGTCCTCTGGGTCAAAAATGGCCCCACCCCAGGGGCCACTAGTGTTACATAGAGTTATATAGGAAAATCTTAAAAAATCTTCTTATCAGAAACCGTAAGTTATAGAGCTTAGATATTTGGTCTGAAGCATTGTCTAGTGGACCTCTACCAAATTTGTTCAAATCCTGGCCTCTGGGTCAAAAATGGCCCCGCACCGGGGGTCACTCGTTTTACATAGAGTTATATAGGAAAAACTAAAAAATCTTCTTGTCAGAAACAAGAAGGCCTACAGTTAAGATATTTAGTATGTAGCATTGTCTAGTGGACCTCTACCAAGTTTGTTCAAATCCTGGCCTCTTGGTCAAAAATGGCCCCGCCCCAGGGGCCACTAGTTTTACATAGAGTTATATAGGAAAATCTTTAAAAAATTTTCTTATCAGAAACCGTAAGTTATAGAGCTTAGATATTTGGTGTGTAGCATTGTCTAGTGGACCTCTACCAAGTTTGTTCAAATCCTGGCCTCTGAGTCAAAAATGGCCCCGCCCCAGGGGCCACTAGTTTTACATAGAGTTATATAAGAAAATCTAAAAAAATCTTCTTGTCAGAAACCGTAAGTTATAGAGCTTAGATATTTGGTGTGTAGCATTGTCTAGTGGACCTCTACCAAGTTTGTTAGAAAAATGTTACTATTGGCCCCGCCCGAGGGGTCACAAGTTTTTAATAACAATATAGAAGAAAATCTTTAAAAATCTTCTTGTCTGAAACCACAAGACCTAGAATTTTAAAATTTGGCATGAAGCAAGCTTTATCAAGCTTTTTCAAATTATTGGATTAGGTTAAAGGTCACGGAGGCTAAAAGTAGATTTATCTACTGTACCTCATAGAGCCTTCATTTATAGACCAATATCTTTGATATTCAGTATAGAGGTTCCTTGCATGGACCTCTACCCATGGGTAGGGTTTGAGGTCACTGGGTCAAGGTCACCATAGCTTATAATAGATATTTCTACTTTCTGTCATAGAGCCTTTATTTATTGACTGATATTTTACATATTTGGTTTGAAGGCACTTACATATTTTCAATTAAAAAATGAAATACTGCTTAACAGCAAACCTAAGTACTCAGGTGAGCGATCCAGGGCCATCATGGCCCTCTTGTTTTAAGAGTGTTTGCATTTACGTTTGACAATCTTTTGTTCCTATTGTCATTTGTTTTCAGGAGTCAGGTTTTTTGTGGGATGAAACATGTATTCCTTGTTGTATGGTTGTAAATGTAACAGGTGGTGAAAAATCGTGGCTCGACCGGGACTCGAACCCAGGGCCTTCCGCTTACAGGGCAGACACTCTACCAACTGAGCTACAAAGCCACACGGTTTTGCCATATCAATTTATCACTTATAAACCTGTACCCGGCTACATTTTGTGGTGGAGACCTTGAAAACTCTGAAACTGGTGCAAGATCATGATCTATTTCCATTTTGACCAGCTGTATTGTAATACTTACCATGTTAAAAACCCATCATCTCTTGTACGGTTTTTATTTCTTAGTGCTTTTTAGGTTCAAACAATTTTTCAGATTTTTAAGTTGAGAGTTATTGTGTTATAAACTCTCTTCTACAATATTTTTCAAAAGGGTTGAAAGAAACTTCTTTCTTCCAATATTATTTTAGTGAAAGCATTTATTTTCTCCACTTAAAGCTCTGAAATGGAGAGTTACTGTTCTTGAACTGTTCATTGATAATACCTTGGGGAACAAGGTAGATTTTCTTTGTCTTTGTTATCGTATCTCATATTATCTAATGGCTTGTCTCCTATATTTGGGTTAGATTAATCAGGTGAGCACATCTGGAATTCTATAGTATGCTCTGTTGTTGATCAAGTGGTTAAACTTTACAGCTTTAATTACAAAGAAGATTCTATTTCTTAATTAAATTCTGTAATCTATAAAAAGAAATTGTTTCCTTTTCCAGAAATTTCTCACCGTTGGTGATCAGGTTAAGTCTAGGAAGGAAAGTAATGTGCTTTTATTACGTTAAAATTATGACGTAATTTAGATGTCTCTCGGTGTCTTTTAATTCTAGTAATACTATAGTTTAATTTTGTCTCGTAACAGTCAGTTCCCTGGAGATTTTTATTGCTAACTTTCAGAAGTTAATGACATAAAGTGTGGATCTTTTTTAAGTTACAGTAGTTATTCAGCACAGAAAACTGTTGTTTATCAACTTTGGTTATACTTCTTATAGTACTGTCATTTATAATTGTGCAGTTATCTGTATCAGTTGTCACCCTTTACTCAAAACATCTTTTTGTATTGTGGAAAACCTGTACAGTTCAAGCATGGGTGCCTATTTCAAGTACTGAAACCAGTTCAAAATCTCACTGCAGCCTTCATTGACAGGCATCATTTCTGAAACATGAATATTATAAGCAGTTTTCTTAAAAGAATATGTAAAATTTGTTTTGTATCTTCCTGACTCGGACTTACATTTTACCTATAAAATTTTCCAAATGGAAAATAATTTAATGCTGATAAAATTAATATTTTTTACTGGTATTGACATGCTTTACTTTTTAGCATTTTTCTGCTGATTTTCAAAGATTCTTGTAAAGTTTTTTGGCAGTTTTTAGCTTGACTTTTTCAAAGAAAAAAATTCAACTATTGCTACAGTCATGGTGTTTTTGCGGTTGCCATTATGTCGTTGCCATTCCCATCGGAAGATTTTTAACATTGATAATAACTTTTTTATTAGCTTTAGAGTGAGCTTTTGTGATCGCCTTTTGTCCGTCATCCGTCTGTCGTCCGTCCGTCCATAATTAGTTTGTTAACACTCTAGTGGTCACATTTTAGCCTCAATTGTCACGAAACTTGGTCAGGATGTTCGTCTCATTAATTTCTCAGACGAGTTGGAATATGGGTCATCTGGGATGAAAAACTAGGTCACATTGGCCAAAAATAAAAATCCTTGTTAACAATCTAGAGGCTACATTTTCAGTCCAAATATCCTGGAAATTTGCTAGAAAGGTTGTTTCAATAATTTCTAGCTCAAGTTCAAATAAGGGTCATCTGTGGTGAAAAACTAGGTCACAGAGCCCAAAATGTGGAAAAACCTTGTTAACACTCTAGAGGCTACTTTCTCAGTCCAAATACCCTGGAAGTTTGTCAGAAAGGTTGTATTGATGATTTCTAGCTCAAGTTCGAATGTGGGTCATCTTGGATCAAAAAGTTGTTCACAGAGCCACAAATAGAAAAACCTTGTTAACACTCTAGAAACTACTTTTTCAGTTCAAATATCTGGAAATTTGTCAGAAAGCTTGTTTCAATGATTTCTAGCTTAGGTTGGAATATGGGTCATCTTGGCTCAAAAAGTAGGTCACAGAGCCCAAAAATAGAAAAACCTTGTAATTCATGAAAGACTTTGACCTTTAAATGGCCTTGACTGTCATAGTCAGATTATTGAATTTTGTTTAAATTGTCATTAACTATCTCATTTATTTACAGATTTGATTCATACTTGGACAAAACAACACTTACGACAACTCTGACATTTTAATTTATTCAGGTTTGACTTGACCTTAAAATGACCATGAATGTCAAGGTCAAATTATTGAATTTTGCTAAAATGTGGCCACACAATTGGATGAGATTCATACTTGAATAAGACAACACTTATGAAAAATTGACACATTGAGTTATTCAGGTATTATTTTGACCTTAAAATGACCTTGACCATCCAGGTGAAATTATTGAATTTTGCTAAAATATCCAAAACTTGGTTATTTGTAGATGGATTTGATTCATACTGGGACAAAACAACACAGAATAAAACAAACATGTTTGAATAATTCAGGTATTACCTTAATCTTCAAATGACCTTGACATTGCTAAAATTTGCTAATTATCTTTGTTATTAATGGATGCATAACTACCTTTTAAACAATACCTCCAAAGAAGGATAAACTGATGACCTTTATTTGACCTTGACTATCAAGGTCAAATTATCAAATTTTGCTAAAATTGGCCATAACTTTGTTATTTATAGATGGATTTGATAATGATAATTCCAGATGATGTTGCCTTTGAAAACCCTTGACCACAATTTGCTTCCTCTTTATGTGTTTGCCTTTGAAAATAGGAAAAATTCGAGCATGGCCCCTGCTTGCAGTGGCTCTTGTTATTAGTTTGGCTTTCTAATTCTTTGATGCAGAACTGACCCTTGTACATTCAGTTCAGGTTCTGGGCTGCCTCATAACCTATGAGATTATTAAATTATTTCAGTAATAACATTTTCTGTCACTGAATATAAGTTTGACTTAGAAAATATATTTTTCTCTGCACCTAGAGAGAAGAGGTAACTCAGTTTCTTTTTGACAATGTTATATAGAGTTACTTATTGATAGAGATAAATAAATTGAGCAACTGATGCCAGTGTGTTTGGCTCACTGGGATATTAATGCATCAATCAAAGAAGTAATTTGCTTTTAACTTATCAATATTGAGTCAGAGAAACTGATACGGAATCTGGTCCAGTCTTTGTATGTAAAGCTATTCTGTATAACACAAGTTGCTATTTACAGGTGTTTATTATCATTACTATCGTGATATGTTCCATTTATAGGTATCAGAAATGCTAATTGTAGAAACTTTCTATTTTGATCCAAGAAAATGGCAGAATAGTATATTTTGTTCATACCAAACCCATTTGTCCTGAGCAGATTTTCTTTGAACACGTTTGATGTGTTTGCAGCTGAATGTAAAAATTTTAAATTTGTATGTACTGAAAAGGAAATAAATCATATAGAAATGTTATAATTAAGTAGGCAGAATTTATGGCATTATTGGATTTCAAACATGATTGAACTGGGCTTGTATCAATACATGAAAATGTTGCCAGTGCGTTGAAAACTGCTACCTGCTGCATTCAGAAAATACCGAGATGTGAAAGGACCAGATAATTCAGTTTGTTTTTATCTAGTTATATACCAGTATAAACAGAAAAAAGCAAATTGCAGTTTAACACAATTATGATGCACTGTCGCAGAATATATTTTTTGACTCTTCAGTATTTTTGGTTAGAAACGTTATGTAACTTATAATAAAGATGCAGTTCTACTGTTATCGTTGGAATTCAAAGTCCTGCAATATTTTCTAAAATAAAAGTCATGCCTAGCAAAACATTTGTAGCAGTAAGTACATGATTCACCACTGATTTATTAAATCTTTTTGAATGGTATAATGTAGAGTTAGACTTATTTGATACTGACCTAGCTTTTTTGACCTTGTTTTGTTCTTAACTGCTCACTGGGAATCTGTTGCTGCTTTGACTTCAGCACAGTATTATATTGTAACTCAAGGGGGACTTTTCTGATTTACTCCTCATGTCTGAAGCAGGACTGTCTTGTATTTTAGATTCTACCAAAGACACATAATTTGTCTCTCTTCTTGCCCTGCAGATACACTAGTTGTTCAGCCATTGATTAGAGAGAATAAGGATTATTTTCTTGTTACCAAATCACCAAGAGTTTGTTAAGGCTTGCTTTCAGCAAATTTTGAACATGCTCAAATATCTTTGAGATTCTCAGACCTGCTTGACATTGCCTGCTGTTACATCTCGCAGAAAAGGCAGTAATTTTAAGGATTTGAAATGAAGAAGACATGTGTTTCAACAAGTTCTTTATATATAAATTAATACAGTCTTAAAGCTACCATCTAGCTTAGAGTGTGATATTAGGTCTTTAAAGTTTATTCAGTGCATGGTATTAATTTCATCCATCTTACACATAAATTTACAAAACATTCGAAGTCATTTGTAACATTTGGACTTGCAATGTTTTCTATTGATTATGCAATATACATGTATCAGCTGCTACCACTTGGATCTTCTAAGAAATTGAGAAATATGTATGTGTCTTAAAATCTATTGAAAGAAGATTGCTTTCTAAAAATATTTCCCCTTGACCTTGATATTTGCCCATTAATGACCTTGACATTGGTTGGGATGGTCTTAATTTGTTTAGGGATTTACCTATTTAGAATTTCTTGTTATTTTTACAGGATATTCTTTTTCATATTTGCTGTTTTAGTGTGACCTTGACCTTTTACTTGACTGATGTAAAGTTTTCTTTTATGTTCACTGCTTTTAAGATTTAAGTTATTAGTTTTAGTCCAATTATAGTTGCAATTGACATGGTGACCTTGACCTCATGACCCAAAAAATTACTAAGAAGTTTATTTTCCACTTACATGACCAATAGTTCCATGATTTTTTTTATCGAGAGAGCATTCAGAGTCGGTGAGTCTTCAGAGTCATCTGTGAGACAATATCAGCCATGTTGGGTGGGAGACACGTAATTTTAAGTTCCTAGGTGTACTTATTGAGAATAAACAAGATAATGGTATTTATTTTCATTTGAAAAATTTCCATTTAGACAATACCGCCTAACAAGATCAGTTTGGATATATTTAGTAAATTTACAAACACTCATTTTGCAGTATTAATGGAACATAAGATGAAAGATATTCTGACTATATCATTTACTAACATTATTTTCTCCAGAACAGGATGTCAAGAGAGAATCATTTTTATTATTGACATTTTTTTTTTAAATGCTCCCTATACGTATCTTCCAATACAATATCCCCCACTTCTGTGTGGAGATCCAGGTGATTTTTTCTAAGCTCGGAAATCTTTAACTTGTGACTTAAACGACAGCGGATACAAGCCATTATTGGCAAGCGAACAGTGAAAACTGATGTCCTGATCGTAGAGAAATTATACAAGCTGTTATAACTTTATCGTTATAAAGGAGTTATTTTCTGGAACCAGTCGTTACATGACAGTAATACGGATGACAGTTAAAGGATGCATTTGAAATTGGAATTGATCTTTTATTTGGAGAATATTTGTATTTAACGGATGTTCTAAATTGAAATTTTCTGTTTTGAACATTTGTTCAGGCAAAACAATACATAAAATTGGCAGCAGTGGAAAATAAATAGTTGATTTATATCTAATTTGTTGTTAATTTGTTTAACTTTTGTGGAACATCAATTAAAGTTGGGAAATTAAAAAAGGTTAGAAAGAATGTGTGTTTGTAAAAATGTATATAGGTACTAAATATAACAGGACAAATTACATTTGCACAGGTATTGTATATGCATTAGTAAGTAAACATATGTGTAACTGAATTTTTTTAAAGAAAGCAGCTTAATTATTTCTAGATATTCTGTTTTGTCTGATATGTGGTAAGTTAAGAATTGGTATAAACTGTGTTTTGTATATTTATATATATATATTGCAATTTTATAATTACAGGCAATCTTTTATAAAAAGAATACAAAATTTGTGTCATGCAGATGTTAAAACAAAACTGAAATTAAGGAACTTAAACCTCATCATAAATTTTAACTTTTAAAATGAGAACACTGGACAAAGATTTTATGTAGTAAATTGACTGGAAATCTGCCTAGAATAACAGGTTTATAAGTTATGGGTAAAAGGCTCCAGAAGTGTGAACTACTATTTGAGTTATGTACATCTGGAAAAATTTTCTCAACATTTTACCTATGGCTGCTCCATACTGTACTCACTGACCAGACTAATTAGTACTGTATTCAGAATCTGTTGTTGTTGTTGTAGAAGCAGCCTGTGTAAGAAGCTGGTCTTGTTAGCTTGTTGATATGAAGGCTTAATTATAGTGTTGTCTGCAGATATACAGCTGCAGGATTTACAGCTAGAGACATATTACATCTGGCTAAATTGTGAATTAGAATAGTATAACATAAGAAAAGTTTTCCCACAGTAGGGATTTGACTGTTATATCTAGAGATTTGCTGCCCTAAATTAGCTTATTATAAAATAGAATAGAAATGCAAAGCTAAATGTTTATATAGTTTAAATTGCCCTACAAAGGTGAAACCTGAATGGTAAAATTATGGAGTCTCAACTAGTCTGATTACAGATTTTCTTTATAAATTTTGTAGATGAATTTATTATAAGTATCCCAGATATTGTGTTTTGTCCAGGTTCCATGAATTTATAAATTCTTTTTAGAAATTGTTTCACATCGTCTTAACTATGTGAACCTTTTTTTGACATGTTTTTGACTGTCCTAGCTGAGTAAACTTTATTTTGGGAATGCTTTTCCTTTTTTGCTAACTGGCCAAGTTCCATTTATAAAGGTAATTAAATATACTAGAATTACAGTTTTTACATATATGTTACAACTTTGCTTCTAATAGACATTCCCGTTATTCAAACAGCAGAATACAACTCCATATCTACCAACCAGCTGCCAGAAACGTTACTGCAGTTTCATTTTGATGATACATCAACTAAATGCAAATTACCTATGGTCACATGGGTAGTTGTGAGATGATTGACAGTTGTCTAAATTTATCTCAACCAATGAGTATCCAGTGCCTGCTGTAAATTTGAGAAGATCAGTTGTTGCACTTAATATTATGACTAAGTCCTGTTATTTTAGTGTATATTATTTGTTGCAAGTGAAACTGAATCTTCAGCTTTCTTTTGGCAATGATTTGAGCTGTGTAAATGGTTATTTTAAGTAATAATTTTCTATTCCTCTTTCTTATGGTATTGTTCTGTGTGAATGGTCTTTTGGTAATGTCATTACTTATTATCCATATAGCAGTTTGAACATAATATTGGGTAATGTTTGGCTGCAATCATACTTTTGTACATTTCCAACATCCCTAGTGTGAGCTTTGTGTCAATTTCTGCTGAATTTTCTTTTGATGTATTTTTTTTTCATTATATCTCTTGCATTTTTCATTAAAATGAAGTTGTGGAAAATCTGATTGAAAAGCTAAGTAATATTGAAATTGATCAGTTTCAATTTGTTGTCAGAATACTACGCAAAAATTGCTCACAGTTTATATATATTGTTCTAAGTCAATTTTTTTGCACTGCCTTTAGATGTGTTTGCACTTAATTAATTGTTTGTCAGAGGATCTTGTCTAAAGGAAGGGATTGATAACAAACTCCCAAGACAAAGAATACACTTGTTTCAAAATGAAAAAATGAAAGGGATAATCAGACTTTAAGGATTTTATACAATATTTTGATTTCCCAGTGGATGGGAAGAACTCAGTTATAATACCCTTGATCAGAATGACAATTTAATACAATATTCTTAAAGGTCAGATTAATTCTACCTGGACTTCATTATAATTGTAAAGCTTTAAATGACTAATATTCATCCCTTTGAAATGATACACGACCATAGTTCTTAGGTCTCTCTGGTCTTAGTTCCACAAATATCTACTAAGCCCCTAGAACTTGCATGTGTAAGTAGTAAATTATTCGTTACTGTCAGTTAATACTTTAAATATGTAATTCAGAATGTTTGACATCTAGAAATAGACTAAATATCAAAATTACTATAAATAACTTTATTTGCTACAAGATGCTGTAAAAAAGATTTTTTGACTTCTGCAACAGTTTGTTACTTTAGATGTCTCAAAATACATCCAGTCAGTGTCACCATATCTGTAAATAGTTTAAAGCTGTAAATACATCCAGTCATTGTCACCGTATCTGTAATTAGTTTAAAGCTGTAAATACATCCAGTCATTGTCACCGTATCTGTAATTAGTTTATAGCTGTAAATACATCCAGTCATTGTCACCGTATCTGTAATTAATTTAAAGCTGTAAATACATCCAGTCACTGTCACCATATCTGTAAGTAGTTTAAATGTCACCATATTTGTAACTAGTTTAAAGTTGTAAATACATCCAGTCATTGTCACCATATCTGTAAGTAGTTTAAATGTCACCATATCTGTAAGTAGTTTAAAGTTGTAAATACATCCAGTCATTGTCACCATATCTGTAAGTAGTTTAAATGTCAACATATCTGTAACTAGTTTAAAGTTGTAAATACATCCAGTCATTGTCACCGTATCTGTAATTAGTTTAAATGTTACCATATCTGTAACTAGTTATGTCTCCCCCCAAAAATGGGGGAGACATATTGTTTTTCCCCCGGTTGTCTGTCCGTCTGTCCGTCTGTCTGTCCGTCACAAAATCGTGTCCGCTCTGTATCTTCCAAAGCCCTTGAAGGATTTTTATGAAACTTGGGTCAGATGTTCACCTCATCAAGGCGACGTGCAGAACCTACTTTGCGGGTGTGGTGTCTCAAGGTTAAGGTCACACTTGGAAGTTAAATGTCAAATGCCACAAAATCATGTCCGCTCTGTATCTTCCAAAGCCCTTGAAGGATATTCATGAAACTTGGGTCAGATGTTCACCTCATCAAGTTGACGTGCAGAACCCACTTTTCGGGTGTGGTGTCTCAAGGTCAAGGTCACACTTGGAGGTTAAATGTCCCGCTCTGTATCTTCCAAAGCCCTTGAAGGATTTTTATGAAACTTGGGTCAGATGTTTGAGTAGTTTAAAGTTGTAAAAACATCAAGTCACTGTCACCATATCTGTAAGTTGTTTAAAGTTGTAAATACATCCAGTCAGTGTCACCAAATCTGTAAGTAGTTTAAAGTTGTAAATACATCCTGTCATTGTCACCATATCTATAAGTAGTTTAAAATTGTAAAAACATCAAGTCACTGTCACCATATCTGTAAGTTGTTTAAAGTTGTAAAAACATCCAGTCAATGTCACCATATCTGTAATTAGTTTAAAGCTGTAAATACATCCAGTCGGTGTCACCAAATCTGTAAGTAGTTTAAAGTTGTAAATACATCCAGTCGGTGTCACCAAATCTGTAAGTAGTTTAAAGTTGTAAATACATCCAGTCAGTGTCACCATATCTCTTAGCACCATATCTGTAAGTAGTTTAAAGTTGTAAATACATCCAGTCAGTGTCACCAAATCTGTAAGTAGTTTAAAGTTGTAAATACATCCAGTCGGTGTTACCAAATCTGTAAGTAGTTTAAAGTTGTAAATACATCCAGTCGGTGTCACCAAATCTGTAAGTAGTTTAAAGTTGTAAATACATCCAGTCGGTGTCACCAAGTCTGTAAGTAGTTTAAAGTTGTAAATACATCCAGTCGGTGTCACCAAAATCTGTAAGTAGTTTAAAGTTGTAAATAGATCCAGTCTAGTTAGTTTGTACATAAACAAAACTGGTAATACATAGCTTTAAGTTACAAGCTACAGTCAAAATTTTAATACAGAAATATATTCATTCAAAGTCTCCACATCATTTTGTCTTTAATTTTTTTCTTTAAAGAAATCATCTTATTATTAAAGATGTTAAATTTCTAACATAATTTACTTTTAAGTGGCTAATTAGAACCACAAGAACAGCATTAGATTTTCTATTTTTCAAATGGATATGAGATTACATTACAACTGAATGAATTGTGGACCATTGAGGCAGCAAAGTCAGGATGGAAATATCCCCAGCAAATTCTGAATGGATGATTCAGACTTTTACTTGTCATTTCCATTTGCCTAATGTAATATCAGCTCCTAACTAAATTAGAAACAAAGCGAGAGAAGATCAAATTATTACTCACAGTTAATTGAATATAGACTGATAGCATTGTCACACACATGATTACTTTTAAGCTCCACTAATTCAGTTATTGCCAGAAATGTTTTGGAAGAGCAGGATAACTTCTTTTTTCCAAATATAGCCACAATTAATTTCAAAACATTTCACTGACCAGACAATTGAATACAAAATTATAGCAGATTTTTCATAAAGATTATCAGGTTTCAGGGCCTAATTTCATTGATATATTGGTATATTAGTTCTTTTTGATTCAGTTTGATTATTTTTTATATCTTGTTTTTTCAACAATTTTGATTAGTAACAATTATTTCAGACTTATGTTGATGATTGATTAATGATCATCATTAATTAAAAAGTAACGTAACAGTTTGGAATAAAAATTAGGTCACTAGGTCAAGACTTGACCTATGTGGACCATTTTCATTGGGACCCAAATTGTTAAAATTTGAAAATTTGAAAAAAAAGATGGAAAAAAAAAACGGAGTTTGAAAAGTCTGCGTCTAAGTTGTGTAACAAGCAAATTGTGAATTTGGGTGGTTTTGGGCTGGCCTTTATTGACAAAGACATTAGAGCTATGCACTTCATAATGATACTCAGCTTCCAGCTCTGACAGTATGCTTCTTAGGCTGTATTTACTTTCTTCAGTTATTGATAATGAGATATTTGATGGTAAAATCTACACATTTTTTTGTAAGGAAATCCAAATTGTAAGGATACAGACGTTTTACGATCATGAACTTGTATACAAATACTCTGTAAAGGAGAGAATTTATCATATCATATAGTTCCTCAAATACACAGGAGACTTCATAAAATGAACATGAACAGCATCAGAACCAAATGGTGGAAAAGCTATCTTTTGTTTTCAGGAAGTTTGGTCAATGCCAATAAGATTGCTGAAAATATCTGTTACTTAAGCCAACAGTTTTTAGATGACTCTGGCAGATTTCTTCAGAAATAAGCAAAAATGTATTTTTAAAGTTCTTTCTTTTTTATAGGGGCCACATCTGCATGAATTAATTATGATATTCCAGGCAAGTTAACCATAATTATTCAACACTGTAGGGCAGAAGCGTCTAGTTCTTTATCTAAAAAATCTAAAGATCAAAACGTGTCTCTCCAATTTCTAAGATTTACATTCTGCAACATGAAATGCAAGACCACACAATGCATGTTGCAGCTGACTACCTCTGTCACACAGACAAATTTAGACATGCTCAGAAGCTGCATAAAACGTGAGCACTGTGGCCAAGGCCAAATATTAACATTTCCTAGGATCATGTCAACTGATTTCATAATTGATTGACAGGTTAATTGTCACTTCACAAAACAAAAATAGGTGGAGAAAAGTCATTGAGTGAAAGGTCAATTTGAACTCGGTTTATAAAAAAAAATGAAATCATCTGAGCTGATATGAGCAAATTTATAAAGAAGATGCTGCTTTGACAAATGAATGTGGTCTTGACTCATACATGTTCAGAATATAGTGATGCATTTTTCAGGACACGATTAGGTACTTCAAAGTACCAAGTTTTATTTTCGCCATAAAGCATATACTTATATATTAATATGAACACAGAGCCTGACTGTGTAAGAGTGCTGTTGCAGAACTTCAGATCTGTTTATTGTCCATTGGTTGATCAGACTGAACTGTTAAGCAGCCAAAGGCTTATCTGCTTCTCACTATTGAGTTATTTTTGTCTGTAAAATGATTTACCTGGCACAGAAATAATTAGAACCATCAGGAAAATTTGTGAATTTGTTGCATCTTGTGAAATATTTGTTTACTGTATCTGAAGGAACTGCAAGTGATTAAATGCCAATGATGCTATTGATTCTTGAAATATTTTGGTCATTTTGAAAAAGTCAGAATTATAACTTACTGAAACTTGCATAAGGAAGAAAATCTTTGCACAAAGGCTTAATTTTCCCACTACCTGAATAAAAAAAAAACATCATTACAGACATTAACATAAACTTATGTCTGAGACATTCCTGTTTATCCTTAAAATTTCAGAAAATTAACTTTAGATATTTAAGGAAATGTTGCTCATCTACTAATGCTAGCTCAATAATTTCAAGGAAACAGTCTTTTACACTCATGTTAACTTAATATAATTGACTTAAATATTTAAATTAGCATTTTGATATAGATAATCCAAGTCACTTTGATATCTTGAGAAGTATTATAATAAACCTGATGTTTATAATGCTTTCAGTGATATAAAGTGTAAATGCTTTATGAACTGAATAATAAAAATGAACTTAAAAAAAAATCACTGAGAACTCAATGCAATTCAAAAAAAGAAATATGCAATGTAATTTAAGGAAATTATCAGGTCCTTTTTTTATTTCAAAGTATGTTATTGCGCCCTTTTTTATACAATATCTGCTTTTCTTCAGAAAATTAATGCATGTCGTTTTGATGTGGAATACTCAGGTGATAGGAAATGAAAACAAACTAAACAGAATTGTATTTTCTTTGCCTGAATATTGCATATTGATAAATGTTTATCTCTTCAGGTATTAATAAATTCAGTGTAAGTTTGGCTGCATGGAAATTAGATTAGATGTGGTCCAATAGTTGAAGCTCAGGTTCCCTTGGTATTTGTACTTGAACATTCTGACTGGCATGGGTCAATATGTTTGCTTTTTGATCCTGCAAAATTGATATAGACATCCTCTGGAAAAAGCATATATTTTAGCTATTATCAGATATGTGGGATACTGTTCTATTGCCTTAGATGTGTTATTTATTAAGTGAATTGTAATAAAGCTCTCACTTCCTTGTCATTCTCCCAAAAATTTAGATGAACAGGAAGGTTGATCATACTTCTGTGGTGACTTTCTATACAGTTTGAAGACAAGAATATTAATTACTGCTTCAACATTGAAGTTGATTTTGACAGTTTGAAGATATCTTATTCTGAAAAAAATTAATTCTTAAAGGGTATCAGAAAAACTCTTTGAAAATGTTGAAAGACCTAGCTATTAGCTGACAGAATTAGGAGAAACTGTTTGAAAATGTCTCATTCTGAAGAAACTTTGCTAGCAAGAAATTACAAAAACTGTTTGAAAATGTCTCATTCTGAAGAAACTTATGCTAGCAAGAAATTACAAAAACTGTTTGAAAATGTCTTATTCTGAAGAAACTTATGCTAGCAAAATTAGAAAAACTGTTTGAAAATGTCACATTCTGAAGAAACTTATGCTAGCAAGAAATTAGAAAAACTGTTTGAAAATGTTTCATTCTGAAGAAACTTATGCTAGCAGTAAATTAGAAAAACTGTTTGAAAATGTCTTATTCTGAAGAAACTCATGCAAGCAATAAATTAGAAAAACTGTTTTATTCTGAAGAAACTAATGCTAGCAAAATTAAAAAAAAAAAAAACAGTTTGAAAATGCTGAAGAATACTTACAATGCTAGCAAAATAAGAGAAACTGTTTGGAAATGTCTCATTCTGAAGAAACTTACATTAATGCAAACAAAATAAGGAAACTGTTTGGAAACATCTCATTCTGAAGAAAAACAGGCTAGAAATAAATTAGAAAAAACTGTCTGAAAATGTCTCATTCTGAAGAATCTTATGTCAGCAGAATTAAAAAATCTGTTTTAAGATGTCTGATTTTGGAGAAATTTTAACTTATGCTAACAAAATAAGAAAAAACTGTTTGAAAATTTCTCATTTTGAAGAAACTACTGCTAACAGATTTGGAAATACAAACCATTGACAACATTGTCACAGTTCAAACATTGACATGTGTTGCATGTTTGTAAATTTTGTTATCTTTAATGCTATTTTAGAGTTGAAAGTAAAAATAATCAAAGGAGACAATGTTTGTTGCTTTTTTGTTCAGTGCAAAATCAATATTTTCTTTTTTTTAAGACTTCATTTGTGACTTACAAACTATATTTGGAAAAAGTCTATTAGCATTTCACAACAAAACCAACACCTTGTTACATGTAGGATGATCACAAAATGGAATTACAATAAATCCTTAACACCTTTGGGAATGTCTATGGTCAATTTTGTCTCCTGATTACCTTCATTAAACCTGGCAGGCAGAAATGATGTATTGTCTAAACTGCATCCAGTTGTTGCTACAGTAATTAATGGCTGATGACATGGCAATTTTCCCTTAACAAGGTCTACTTGCTGACAGTTGAGCAAAACTGCCTTGGGTACCAGACAAGCAAGCTCTCAGATGACAATACCATATTCAGCACAATGGCAAAACCGGTAATCTATGCAAAACCAGTCATTTTGGCATTACCTTTGGCTTTTCTTCAGAAAAATTTCCTTCATTGCAGAATACAGACGTTTTATTTGATAGATACAATTGGCACCAACATAGGATGCTGTTTAAAGATTATTGATATAAAACACTTTCTGTTTTGATGGATCAGATTATAATGGGGCTATAATATTGGCTGATGCCTATAGCCACTTTAATATCATGATCAGAATTCTCAGGACATTGCTGCAAGGGCAGACTAAAATTAATGTCCAAACTTGATCACAAAGCTCAATTCTTTTTTGTATGAAAAACAATATAGATTACCATGAGGATGTTGCTCATGCAAGGGCAGACTAAAATTAATGTCCAAACTTGATCACAAAGCTCAATTCTTTTTTGTATGAAAAACAATATAGATTACTCTGAGGATGTTGCTCATACAAGGGCAAACTAAAATTAATGTCCAAACTTGATCACAAAGCTCAATTCTTTGTATGAAAAACAATATAGATTTCTATGAGTTAAGATGGTTACATAGAGATGACTTTCACTGTGTAATATGGAGATGTGGTAAAGTTATCCTTCAGCAGAGACTGGTGTGCACAGGCCAAATTTTACTAATAGCTAGATCAATATTACAATAATACTAGTACTGTAGAATCTTGCAAATAAACACATAACACTTAGATTAATTTTAGGGACAATCTGAAAAAATAGCAATCAATTAACACAAGCTACTTGACACAAAAGAACACTTCCTTTTAGTCATACGTAATGGTTACCATTCATGATTTTACTGTGAACATATTTTAGCCGCTTCTTATATAATACACGGTTTCTGATTATGCACCTTTTCTTAAGATAGAACTGGCTGTAAGAAATTGATATGCCCTTATAATCACGTACAGAATCAGTTTATAAGGTGAGCAACTCTGAGCAATTCTATTAGTTCTCTTGTATTTTCTGGAATTATCATATTTTTCATTGTTTATTTTCTCAAATACCCCATGGAGTTGTGTAGTTATTATCTGTAATTTGCTGTGGAGTAGATGAAAAAATAATTGTCCAAGGTTTTTCCTGTCAGTGTAGAAATTAGATTGTGACCTAGGGAAGGATGGTGACTTGCATTATACATGAGGAGTTAATGTCCAGTGATGCCAAGGTGCAGAGGTGTTAAGTGAAATACTGGGTTAATGTTAATATTTGTGCATCAGTTTGATGAGGGTATAAGTACAAGATTTATTTAAAGTGAGTGATGGAGTTGTCATGATGAAATGCATGTAGAAATGTTTTAGATCTGAGGGGATTTAAGAATAACAGTAAATGTGGAGTAGATTTATTCTTTTATTATTTCTATGATGATCAGTAAAATAAAGACTTAAAGGGATATATATCAGAGCTCTGTTAAAATGTTTAAATAAATCTTTTGTAAAATAAATTTTTCACGATTGTAATAAAACAAATGCTGATACAACAAACTTTGCTTAATTTTTATTGGTTTGTAAGAAGCATTTTTATTTTGACTGAAAGAAAGACAAAGAAATTTGAATGGCACCGAGTGTAATGAAACACTATATAAGACTTTATTGAAGTAAGGGGAGATTTTTCATTTGGGATCTGTAGGAGGACAAGTGTCAGCTGTTTTTCATGTTATGTTGGATGTTACTAAAGTGAGCAAGTTTGATGTGAGTTTAAGTGGGTTATTTTATAGGAAATTGTGTGTAAGTCAATTTTCTATCCAAGATGAAGACATGAGATCATTAGGTGAGATATATGGGGTGAAATATATATACTAATAACTATTTTTGAAGGGGTTCCTGATAATGTTGTGTTTGTTTTTCTAGGAAATGTTGTCTTTATACATACAGTGTTAAAGAATAATCAAGCTGCTTTCTCCATAATAAGACAGTGTTGTAGATAAATCATGTCAGAAATGAAAAAAAAAAACAGAAAAACAAACAACTGTCAAAATCATTGTTATTGTGGTTTGATATTACCATGGAAATATGTGTATTTGTCAAGAAATTAAGTACAATACCTGTACAATAAATGCAAAATATCTACTTTCATTTAAGGCACATTATATGAAATATAAACCTTAAAGAGAAATACTTTATATAACTTGCAAGCAGTTTGAAACAATGAATAGGATATTCAAAAAGTCCCGATCGGTATCACCGTCTTTTGAGATACCAAAAATTTGCTTGCCAAGGCAGTCAGAATGTATAGACGATGGTTATGAAATAGAAGTTGACAAGACATTGAAGGTACCATCAGAGTCAAGAGCACGATCATCAAGCTTTGACTCAAGCTCATTGAGGCAGGGTTCCCTTACCAGTGAGTTACTGAATGTACCAACAAAACAAGGACGTCGGTGCCATTCATTCGATTCAGCATGTACACTTCAGATGAGTCAGGCTACCTCTGAAGAGAGTCTGCCAGAGAGTCCTTCCTCTAGGTGGAGTCTAAGGGTGCCGAGATATCAAGGTAGACGTAGTTCACTTGACATTCCAAAACTCTGCATACACTGTATGCACCTGGAAGCAAAAGCACAAGAAAGTATTGAAAGAGAAGAGGCTCTAAAGATATACCAGCACGCTTCAGTGCCGGGTGAGGACAGTGATGGATTCTCCTTTACATCGAGTACCAGTTACACTTCAACAACACAAGATTCTCTCTCAGACCCATCAGGGTTTTATTACCTCACTGACTCAGAAGATGAAGGCAATGAATCAGACTGCGAGGACAGTTTTGATTCGCCCGATGGCAAAAGTACACTTCATACTGCATCTAGTGACACATTCCCAAATGTTTTCCATAGTAGTAGCAGTAGCATAAGTCCTGAAAAAAGAAGCATTCTTGACTTTTTAAATGGGCATAATTTACCGCATATAGACAGTAAAGATGAAGAAGATCTTGATGATTTAGTAGATGATTTGAGTGATGAAGAGGAAGACAATGATGAGGATGATGAAGATTATATAAATGTAGTCACTCTAGCTGTACCAAATATAAAACAGCAGCGATCTTCTTCAATGGATGCTTGTTTTATGAAGGAGGGGTCTCCTGGTAACAAACAAGTTCAAAGGCAGAAGTCATTTGATAATGGTGACATGTTAGATGTACCGATGCAGATTCGGTCTAGTTCGGTAGATGTAAATCTTCCTACAGAACAAGAGTCATATTATGTTGCTATCCCACACTCAGATTCAAGGTAAGAATGCTTAACTGACATTGTTTTATTAGCTTTGATCATTTTATGATATTACAGATATATAATCAGGTTCTTAGAAGCTGGTTACCTTCTTTAAGACAGCTTGTCATCCAGAAAAACTAGTCATTCTTTTTGTTTGAAATGGAAAACTTTGTCATTCTCCTTGATTTGAGGGGGCTTACTCTTGTCACAAGTTATGTACAAAACATACTGGTGAGAAATAATTTCAGTTTAATTTATAAGCCTCTTAAATTATGGTTAACAGAGTGCACATAAGCAATGACATAGTTATCTGTAACGTGTCAATTTTTAGCGAATTATGATGTAAAGAATATGTTTGTTTGTTTCCAGTGAATACAAAAATACTGGTAACTTGAGTTTGCTGATTAAGTCAGTACAATGATTTTAAATATATCATCTGTGTCACTGAACTTGATACTGAGAGAGTACTGTATTTTTATTTTTTTTTAAGAAAATGACTTATGACAATACGTAACTTTTGAAAGTTTTCCTGAAGTATTTCATATTTTGTGACATATAATGGGTGGTATTTACATCCTGTTGATGCACTTGTTTTACCGATTTCTATATACATCCTTTCTCAGTAAAACTTCAGCTAAATGTTGGAACAAATTCTCAAACCACCTGCTTACAGATTTACACATTTGTCAGGAAGTAAGCTTTGATTAATGACCTTTATATCTGATGACACTTGAGTATAGAGTGCAGAAAATTACAGAATCTATCATAGTTTGTCTTGTAGTGAAATGCTGTGGGTGTAAGAAATGGGTCACTGGAAAATAGCTACAGATTTCTATGAAAATATGTATGTAGACAAGAAACTGATGAAAAAAGAAATTTTCTTTACTTTCAGTGGTCATGAGGTGTATAAAAAATTACTTATAATTTATATATATGATATATAATATATAAATCATTGATATCTTAGATATCGAACTAAAGAAAATGATTGACATGATTTTAGTTTTATTCATTTTGTAGGGATTATCTGGGGTTAAGAAATAAATGCAAGTTTCATCAGAAGATTTCTTGCAATTACCTCCCTTTATCTTAATATCTGGTTTTACTTTTACTGGAAATCATAGTCTTTGATCTTCTGTGATATGTTGAAATTTTGTGGGAATGTACATTATAATTATTGTCTTTCTTTTATGTTTTTAATTGGTAACCAAGGCAACTTCACACCCCCAAGATTCATCTTCATTATATTTGCTTGATAAATAGAAAGTAGTATAAATTTTTGTAAATGACCATGTTGAAAATTGCAATATATTAGCAGCCTATATTATATGTCCTTCATAATTAGCTTGTGTCTTTCTATCTCTTCAATATTACAAGTTAGGTTATATGTGTTTATTCTCATGAATGTATTGATCAGATTTTAAATGTTCATGAGACAATTCAACATTAAGAATTTATATGTCAAACATCAGTTTTCTACAATTACAATATCGATCCTTTTTATAAAACAGAAGTACCACATGTCACTGAATCAAAACAGTCATGAACTTCTCAGGTGTTTGAAGAGGAATGGATTAACTGTATTTAAAAAAAATGTATATAGCATTCTTTCTGGTCTATTTTAAACATGCATCAGAAATCAAACAGAAGAATTTTCCATGTAAAAGAAATAATTAGTTAATTTATATCAAACCCAGCAGAAAATTTGGCATAAAATAGTTATAGCATCATTTGTGGGCACCAGTTTTATCAGAGATTGATGTATAAATGCTAAATGTCATGACTCTTTATGACACTACCATTTATCAAGTTCTGAGGATTAACTGATATGTCTGATACTTTTTGTCTGTTATTTTTGGACATAAGATCTACACCCTCAAGACTTACACTTTATTGCAACATTAGTTTTTTTTTTGAGCACCATTAACGACATAATTGTCAATACTTCAGGCAGTTGCAGTTTTCTGTTCATATTGCAAATTTATACTAAGGATCTGGATAAAATATTTGTATTTCTTTTTTAGATGACCTGAGAACAGCTCAGGGTGAGCTTTTAGGATCATTGAATGTCCCTTGTCCATCATCCACTATTTGTTGTTAACACTCTATAGGTAACATTTTTGCCCCAATTATCATGAAACTGTGTCAGAATGATTGTCTCAATATGATCTTGGACAAGTTCGAATATTGGTCATGTCGGATTGAAAACTAGGTCATAGATCAAATCAAAAGAAAAACTTGTTAATACTCAGTACATTTTTTTGTCCAAATGTCATGAAAACTTGTCAGAATGTTTGTTTTGATGATGTCTAGGAAAGATTCCAATATGTGTCATCTTGGGTAAAAAACTAGGTCGTGGGACCAAAAAAAAGGAAAAACCTTGTAAACACACTAGAGGCCACATTCTCTTTTCAAATGTTATGAAAATTTGTCAGAATGTTTGTCTTAATGATATCTAGGTAATTTAGAATATGGGTCATCTTGGGTCGAAAACTAGATCATGAAAATATAGAAAAACAATGTTAACAGTATAAAGGTCATAATTTCTTTCAAAATATCATTAAAATTTGTCAGAATGTTTTTTTTTTTTATGATGATATTTAGGTCAAGGTTTACCATGGGTCATATCAGGTCAAAACTAGGCCATGGGGTCAAAACATAACTTGTTAACACTCCAGATGCCACATTTTCTGCCTGAATGTCAAGAATTCTTATCAGAGGGCTTGTCTTGAGGGTATCTAGTTAGAGTCTGAAAAAGGGTCATGTCGGGTCAAAACATTGAAATCCATTGTTAACAGCCTAAGGGCCACATTTTCTGTCCAGATGTCATGAAAACTTGTCAGAATATTGTCTTGATGATATCTAGGTTGAGTTTGAATACTGGACATCTAGGGCCAAAAACTTAGTCAAAACATAGAAAAACGTTGTTAACACTGTAGAGGCCATATTTCTTTTGATGATTTCTAGGTCAAGTTCCAATATGGGTCATCTGGGTTCAAAAACTAGGCCATGGGGACAAAAACAGATTTACATTATTTTCATTTTTATAAAGTAGGTCATCAGGCGAGTAATCAGGTGAGTGATAAACGGCGATGATGGCCCTCATGTTTCTTGTTTTTATGCCGCCGAAGGGAGGCATATAGTTTTTGAACTGTCCGTCAGATCATTCACTGAATACATTGTGCTTAAAAATTACTTTGTCTATAGTTGAACATAACTACCAGAAACGAAAGCTTTGTTGACATTTTTATACCAAAAGTTTTCTTCTGAATTCTGAAAAACCTAAGAGATTTAAAACTTAAGTTCAATTGATATTTGTGCAAAATTATGACCACCCCTCTAATCTATTAATCAATATGATGGCAAGTTTTTCTCTCCTATTTGCATATTTTGCTCATAATTGTATAAAATATAATATCTGCAAATAATACCTCTGAATTTCTGGAGGCTTTAGTTTTCATTAAAAAAAATTCACTTGGTTGTCTGTCCACTTTTTAGGCTCTCGAAGGGTGGCATATAGTAGTGGCTTTCTCCATGTGTTACTCCATCCATCCATCAGTGCATCCATCCCATCTTCTGTTTGCAACTCCTCCTACAATTCTCATTTGATTTTCACCAAAATTTCACCTTATGGTCATTATCAAGTGCCTCAGTGTCGGCTTTTGCGATTCGAGGATTTTTGGCAAAGTTATTGCCCTTTGTTTAATTTTACTTAAACTTTCACAAGATGATCATATCAAGTGTCTTAGTGCATATTGTCAGGCTTTTGCAATTTGATAATCTTTGGCACAGTAATTGCCTTTTGTTAAGTTTTACTTAATATTGCTTTAGTGCACAACTCCTGCTACATTTCTCATGCAATTTTCACCAGTCTTTCATAGAATGATCAAGTGCAGCTGTGCATATAGTCTGGCTTTTGTGATTTGATTTTTTTTGCAGAGTTATTGCCCTTTGTTTTAATTTTGCTTAATGTTGCTTCTGTGTGCAACTATTGAACTATTCTCTGGTTTCCGTAATGAGTTTTGCACACAGATGGCTCTGTTCTGCTTAATTGAAAGCTGTATTCTTCAAATGTGCATAAAGTGAAGTCAGCCACCGAAATAGGGGTTGAACCTTTAATTTTTGGCTATAAATCTTACCGAATGGAAGAAACAGTGTCTGAAAACTGAGTCACCATATTTTGCTCACATTTTCAGGCAACTGGTTTCAAATAATGGATTTGATGCATGAAAATAATACAATATTCATATGTAAAATCATTTGGAAACAACAGGTAATAATATCAAAGGTTTTTCTTGTAAAACTTTTATTTCGCTACCTGTGATTGAGTTTCAAATAAAAATCCTAGGAAAGCTTTTAAATGATAAATTTGAAAAAGAGTAGTAGCAAGAAAAACTGCTTACAAAGTGAAAAATACCTCAGATTACATTAAAAAAGACTCCATTATCTGCCATTCTGGAAGTCAGGCTTGAATTAGAAAGTTGAACTCACTTTATGTTAGACTGAAGTGTATAGGTTGTTTCCCTAAACAAAATGGCTAAGTTTTGATATAACAGCATGATCTGATTCTAAAACTATAATCTTAGAGGAGCTGCATTTACATATTTTGTTCATTTAATGTAAAGTTAGGACAAAAGCGATTTATAAATGACAACAGATGTAAAATCAATCTACTTAACTTTATTTCAGAATTGTTTCATCTGGTTGGTTAACAAAACAGGTTTATCAAGAGAATACCTATCAACTTCATAAGAAAATATGATCGAGTGTTTTGAAGGCCATTGTTATCCTATTATTTCATGGAAGTATGTCAAAGCTGGGGGCAGAGTAAACATGACTATGAATTTGTAATGTCACAAGTTCTTAAAGAAATATTGTTTATCTGCTTAGAATCTTAGAAGGGAACTTTTTATGTCAGGTGTACCGACAATAGGTTTAAGTAAATGGCTGGGCAAATGGCCTTAAACCATATTCAGATTGCGTACATGGCCTCCTGGTGCTAGCCTGTGTATAAAGAGCTTAAAAGGAGCTTCAAAGATGTTTATGAAAATTATGCACATTTTCTCATTGTGCATTTGTTTTCATACAATTTAATATAAAGCATTGCTGAATTGCATCATTGCCAATCTCATAGTCCAGCAGCCAAGTTGTTCAGAAGGACTAGCAAAGGTATAAGATTATTGGAAAAATCAATTTCAGGATGTTTTCTGTTAATTTTTGGTGGGAAGATAACTAAGAGAGCTAGCTTCATAGATATCCATCCTATTAATATCATTACTTTTGTGGGAAATATAGCATTTATTATTACCTACATGTAGCAAGAAATCTGACAGTAGGTCTGTACATTGATTGCTTTATAAGATAGCAGTAAGTCTCAGCAGCATGTATATGGTAATAACATGAATTTTTAATGCCATTATGACAGAGTGTGTATGTAATAACAGTTTCTTCTAGTACTTAATCATAATAACATCAAGTATTAAAGTCAGAATATTGTTGCTTAATTCACTCATGATGAATGGTTTTGTCAAATGTTTGTAGGTCAGATTGGCTGTTTAGATAATTTTTCTTTCAGATCATAAAGAGGAAATGATGATAGATTGAACTTTATTTCTGCATAGAAACTAGAAGATATAATTTCCTGTAATAGATGTAGAAACACTAGGGAAACATAAGCCACTTGTGCTTGCTTGTTACAGGATGGCTTTTTATGTAACAGCTACTGTTTGTTGTGTTAATAGTAGTGAAAGAATGAGCCAAGCTCATGAATATGAAACACATTTCTAGGTCTTAAATGGTCTGTGTTTATTGAAATAATCTGTTGTTACAGGTTGTTTCCCTGTTATTCATTATTTTAAAAATGCTTTAAGAGCTTAATTCAAGCCCAGTGGTAAGTTACCCATTGTAGCTTTTAGCTCACCTGAGCAAATGCTCAGGGCGACAGGGTGAGCTATTGTGATCACCTAGTGTCCGGCATCTGGCATCAACATTTTACTTTAAATGACATTTCCTTCTAAACCTCAAGGCTATTTTAACCAAACTTAAACCTCCTTATATTGCCTTTTTCTAAAATTGCTCAAACCATTCTGCTCTATTGCACATAAGGGCTGCAAAAGCTAGAAATAGAAAAACAACATCTCTTCCTAAATGGCAAGGTCATTTTTCCACCAAATTTCACAGAAATGTTCCTTACAGAGCCCCCTGTTAAAATTGCTTAAACTGTTTTGCTCCATAGAATAAAAAGGCTGCTAGAATTAAAAATAGATTTTTGTCAATATTTCGCTTCAAATGATATTTGAGCAAAACCTGACACTGCCATTTTAAACCAAATTCAACAGAAATGTTCCTTAAATTGCCATTTTCTAAAGTCTCCCAATTCATTCAACTCCATTGCACATAAGGGCTGCAAAAGCTAAAAATAGAAAAAAATTTAACAGCATCTCGCCCTAAATGTTGAGGGTATTTTCCACCTTATTTCACAAAAATGTTCCTTGCATAGACCTCTATTTAAATTGCTGAAACTGTTATGCTCCATTGAACAGAATGAGCTAAAAATAGATTTTCGTCAATATTTTGCTTTCAGTGACATCTCCTCACAAGCTGTTGTCTCAAAATTGCCTCTGCCCCTTTGGTTTTATTTGTATAAAATATGAGATCTTTGAAAATCTTCAATAAGAAAATGTAATATTACATCTGTTATTTGCTTAACAGCAGACCCTCAGCCAAAGTACTCAGGTGAGCGACCTTGGACCATCATGGCCCTCTTGTTTTGCTGGTTGCACACTAGAAGAAATTCACTTGAGTTTGATTCAGTTATAATTCAGTGAAATGTTCACATGGCAGGGACAATACTGATAACTGATCAAGTTTCAGTCAATATACAATTCCATGTTTTCTGAACACAATTGCTTATTTTATTGTTCTTTGTGACCAGGGATGTTTATTTTGTTTGAACAAGAATAATTCATGAATTCTCATAGAGAATAATGTTTGCATACATCCATGTCTGTTACTGTTAGTCAATAAAACACAGTAATATTAATTGAAGGTACAATTGTATTAATGTTTTACAGTCGTAGATTGAACATCAGTGTGAAATTCATTGATGAAATTGGATTGTCAATGAATAGGCTGAATCAGCTTAATAGGAAATGGCATATTCAGCAGAGTGACTGAAGGAGATTTTAAGTGCTTTACTTTGTCTAGGGTTAGTTGTCCCCTTGTAACAAAATATGAAGTGAGCTTTAGCATGATAGAATGGAGTCTCGGGATACTGTAGGTGGCAAGTGCTGGTGAAGGTAATTAAGTGGTTCAATATAAAATCTCATAATGCCACTAGCTAGCTGTTCAATCTTTTATGGTCTGTTGCAGTCTGTATTGCCTGTCCTTGTTGATCTTGCATGCTGTTAGTGCATCTGACTGTGTATCAGCTATGAGATTGTGCATCTGACTATGTATCAGCTATGAGATTGTGCATGTGACTACATATCAGCTAGGAGATTGTGCATCTGACTATGTATCGGCTAGGAGATTGTGCATCTGACTACGTATCAGCTAGGAGATTGTGCATCTGACTATGTATCAGCTAGGAGATTGTGCATCTGACTACATATCAGCTAGGAGATTGTGCATCTGACTATGTATCAGGAGACTGTGATTAATGATACCCAGACTGATCTGCCCCAAGTATATCTTTAATTGTTGATAGAAGGGATGTTACACTTTAGTTACTTTTCATATTGTTACCTGTAAACCCCTCCCCATTCACCCTGGGAAAAAGAAAAACAAAAAAAACAAAAACACAAATATTAAAAAGAATATCAGGAATTAATTGCAAAAATGTTTTTCCAGAAACATCAAACAGGACAAGTAATTAAGATCTTTGATATTACTTGATAACATTTGATATTTACCTTAGAGATTTTACAAAATCCAATCAACAAATTTTTCATTTGCATATGAGAAAATAACAATATACCAGAATGTTGCTTTACGCATAGCATTAATGACATGTAAGAAATCCTAAAACAGAGTGATTCTCCTAGAGAACATAAGGGCACAGATCATTTTAAGTACATGATTAACAACATCTCATCAATCAAGAAAAGTTACTTCATGAATGGGCCAATCATTGATAATGATAAGTCACACAGAACTGTCTCCCACAGCCATGTTATCAGGGATGCCAAGATAATGGAAGCTAAGAAGATAGACTTGAAATCTGTAATACTTCACAGTCTGTCATTATCTGATTGTATAAAAACCAGAGCTTACTAATGAAAATCATGACTTGGAGAAAGTTTCGGGAATTACTGACATTGATAGAATCCACTAACATTTGTTTTATGGCTTTGTTTTTTGTTGGACTTGTGATGTAGTGCTGGAATTTGTGCACTTTTATCATCTTAATAACTGCCTTTTAGTTTTCAATGAAATGGCATACCATCATTTTAATTAATATTAGTCTTTAAGGCAAGGAGTGCATCTTCCCAAATTGTCATTACTTCATTGTAAATTGTCAGAATTTGCATTGGCCTAAAAACTTTCATTGCGCAGTCTGAAACATAAAGCAAGAGGTAAATAATGATATTTAGTTTAACCCTGAACATGCTGAAATCTTTTAATGGATTAGCCCAGCTTTGAATTTGGAACAGTCCATTCAAAGTTTAAGGGATTTCAATATCAAAATACAAAAATGCAGCTACCAACAGTATAGAGCTTGGTCAGACTGCACGGATGTGCAGGCTGGCCTGGCTCTATACTGGTGGGAAAGGCTAATCAGGTTAAGGGTTAATATATTAAAATTTAAAGCTATCAAGATATGTTACATAAAATATCAGAAATTCTAAATCATGTTTCATATAAAGCACTATTTGAAATGGAATATAATCCTCTTAAATTGTGTGCAAATTTCAGAATAAAAAACAAGAGACAAAAGGCAATTGACTGCATGTTAATAACATACATGTTTGAACACTTCCTCTTCAGGAATCAGTCTACTTTGAAACAGTTTTCTTCATAAAATCTCATAGCAAGTAAGAGCTTTCTAGTGTCTTATTTAATTTTTTGTCCAAATTTACCATAAAAAATATTTCAACAGAAACAAGGCTCTCCTTAATTCATAGACAGTGCTTGCATTGACATTTCTGAAGTTTATAGCAGTGGTTGTAGATGTAGACAAATTGTATAATGAACCAATATTTATGCATCTAAAATAGACGGATAACTTAATTACAAGATTTCATGTAGAACCATTGCCTCAGTGGCAAATTGTTATTTGTTTCTGCACTTATAATGTTCTTTGCTAACAGAAAATTGGATTATTTAAAGACAATGAAATACCAGTTGATTTACTTTGAAATAAATTGTAACTAATTGTCTGAAATATGATAAGAGAGATGAAAAATACCTTGACTTGCTTTCTCACAGCAACAAGCACATGTTTAGTATTAATGATAAGTTATAACATTATCTTGAATTTCATTGTGTATCCTATCATTTTATGCAAATTTAGAAAACGCTTCTCTCCTAATGGTACCATATGGTATCAACATGCTCATGCCACAGCTCAGTAAGAAACAAATAAAATTTTTGCATTAGTGTAATTATCTTATGAAATATAATTTCTACAAGCTTAAAAAACATTGCCAGTGTCATGTTAAGTACAAATGACATCTTGTGCAAATTTGACTATGATAGCTAAGTTGAAATAAACAAGTTCTGGGTGCCACTGCTGTCATTTAGAGCTAAGAGCTTTTATGAAGTACAGTTAATGTTGAATACAGTCCTTTTGTAAGGCACATTGCTTCTATTCCATGATATTTAGCCTTCTCACTGCAACATCACCTATTTTGAAGCAAAACAACTCCTATTGATATGTACAGCCAGTTGGCCAAATTGCCAGTTTCTAACGAAAAAGGAATGAGTGCTTACTTTACGTATATTGTTTGATGTCAACTCTGGACATCACCTTACTTAATTTACATGTGCTGGGCTGGCTTTGGTGTCCTTCATTAATTGCGTATTTAATTTTTCTCATCAGTCATTTGATTTTACTAAAATTCTGACTCAGTATTTGACAGGAACACTCTTCTGTCCATTAATAACAATTGCATGCATGTTTTTGAAATACAAGAAAAACTCTGTTTATTTTGGATCATCCCTTGTTCACATATTCTTTACCATTAGCACAGAATAGCTCTCAGAGCATACAGAATAACTCTCAGAAGATACAGAATACTGTTCAAATACTTTTACTTAAGATTAAAGAACATTAAAGTTTTAATAATTTGCAAACAGTTTCAAAACTCTTTTCTTACTTGTATAGAAACTTGAAATTATTGAATGTCATGGCTAAATCATTGTCTGAAAATGATGGCAACATTTATTACACAGGTGACTATTTGTTACATGTCTAAAGTTCATCTCTATGATGCTAAATTTCTCTTTTAACTCCCAAGTTGATCTGTAGGGGAATGCAAAATTACATTCTCTCATGCAATTCAGGTCTTCTGAAAAATTGTAACAGACAATGACGTTCCATTGCCACAGATATTAGAGGCAGTTTTTGGTATTGTGTGGGAAAAAGACATATGTTGTAAACATGTGAATTTGAAATATATAGTTTTATTCTTTATTGAAGTGTTAATTCTAAAAATCCATTAAGCATCTAAAATTTTTCCTACAATTTATGTCTCAAGTCTTGAATGTTATGTAACAACTGATTTAGCAAAGATCAGATTACTGGTAACTGCGATCCATGCACATAGTAAAAAAGCGGGGGAAAAAAAATCACCTTAATTCATTTATCATCGGGTCTAACTAAAATTACTATGTACTAGGTTATTTTTGTTGTCACAGAAAAAAGACTTTGTTTTAAATACAGTTGCCTGACCCAGTTGGAACTATCGAGATCATGTTTCTGTAAAGATATATTATTAAATGCAGTTTCTACCACTTTTGATTCACTGCTGTTTAATATTCTTTGACACATTATTGGCTAAGTTGTAATTCAGCATAAGTTAAATTATGATAGATAAAGATATACCTGCAGTCACATACAATACCATTTAGATACAACTACCAGTACTTTCAGTCCTTTGATTTTTTTTGCAAACATGTATTTCAAGCTCAAAAAATGTTATGTAATCAATTTTTTGTTAGGACTGATGTGGCCATTATTTAAAGTCCCTGTTGGAATATCTCTTTGGAGAATTTTATAAATTAAAATACATAAATCACTTAAAAACTTAATGAATCAGCAGAGACCATCATTTGTTTTCTACTTTTAAATTTTGTTGTTTTTTGTAGTAGTGAATATAATATTTGCTATTAACATGACATAGTTTTGCTCACACAATAGGATAATGCCTTTTAAACATATAATTTGATGGATTTTCACAAGTTTATGTCTATAGCATCCTGACATTAACCTTAGTAAGGCAGTTACAATGTCCTTGATAAATGTTACATGTTCAACAGATTATGTGTGAAATAGTATTGGCCACTTTATGATGAAAATCTTGTTTTTGAAACTTTAGTTTTACGTGAAAGTTAAAACAATGTTACAGATTTGATGCCTTGCCACATGAGAGATTCTTATTTGATTAGAAAAGGTCTTTAATTTCAGGCATATTTATTCATAAAGAAAAAGTCTTTAATCAGAGTCATATTTATTCATATATATAAGGAAAAAATCTTTCTTTAAATGCATATTTATTCATAAGGAATAAGTCTTTGATTAAAGGCGTGTTTATATATAAGGAAAAAGTCTTTAATTAAAGCCATATTAATTCATGAGGAAAAAGTCTTTGATTAAAGCCATATTAATTCATGAGGAAAAAGTCTTTAATTAAAGTCATATTAATTCATAAGGAAAAAGTCCTTAATTAAAGGCATGTTTATTTATAAAGAAAAAGTCTTTAATCAAATTCATATTTATTTGTAAGGAAAAAGTCTTTAATTAAAGCCATATCAATTCACAAGGAAAAAGTCTTTGATTAAAGGCATGTTTATTTATATGGAAAAAGCCTTTAATTAAAGCCATATTTATTCATAAGGAAAAAGTCTTTAATTAAAGGCATATTTATTCATAAGGAAAAAGTCTTTAATTAAAGCATATTTATTCTTAATGAAAAAGTGTTTAACTAAAGTCATACTAATTCATAAGGAATAAGTCTTTGATTAAAAGCATGTTTATTTATAAGGAAAAAGTCTTCAATTAAAGTCATATTTATTCATAAGGAATAAGTCTTTGATTAAAGATGTGTTTATTTATAAGGAAAAAGTCTTTAACAGTACGGGGAATCATGTGACTAAATTTGGTAACTTACACGGAAAAATGGCAGTCAGACACTGTTGATTCACCTAAAAAATTAATACTTTTTCAGCTATGCCTGTCTTGTTATCACACTGTTCAGATTTTTACCTATCCTATCATATGGTCCCTTCCAAGTGCTTTCCCAAGCTATACAAACCTCTTCATAGAACAGCCAAGTTTTTGAGAAAACTTCAACAAAAATAAGATTACTGAAAATGTTTTTGGAGCTTTCTCGATCTAATTTTGTGTTGAAGTGTTCTCCAAAACTTTGCCGTTCTCTAAACTTAAGAAATGTTCTTGTCAGAAACCACAAGGCCTGGTTTTAGATATGTGAAGAAAGTAGTTGCAGTTGTTTTCAGGTGAGCGATAAAAGGGCCATCAAGGCCCTCTTGTTTATAATATAGAAATTCTAACTAAATTACATACTGTACATTCTGTCTCCCTTTTGTAAAGGACATGCCAAAAAATAGACAGCTCTCTTTTTCCTTATAAAGGAGAACCAGTATTGAAATTCAGAAGCACTAATAAAAAGCGTTAAACTAATAAACAAAATGCTGCACTTTCATGAAAAAGAGAAGTCAAATATAACAGGCATAGAGAAATATTGTGAAGAAACTCTGTCAAACAAGATTAATTTCTCGAGTTTATATAAATCCAATTTCGATCTCCAGCTGTCTAATGCAGTTCTGCCTAAGAAATGTAATATTGTCTTGAGAGACTTTCCTTAAAGAAAAGACAGACCGATATTGCTGGAATGTCACAGCAAATGGCAAGTTTTAATTGGTATTTACTCGGAGAAATCAAATCAACTTACTTTTACAGCATTTGTGAAGCAATCAATGCAACTTTATATTACACCACATTAACGGCACCAGTGACGTGGACAGCAAGTAACAGATCTCAGGGCAATGTTTGCTTATTGATCAAGGAATCAAAGCCTGTGATGTCAAAGAAGTGTTTATTTAAAAAATAACTTTAGATGTTACTTTGCCGTGCAATATGGGTAAAGAGACGTGTAAACATCATGAAAATTGATATTCGTCATTTATGATTTTATACAGAGGGTGACAAGTACCATTATTAAGTATTTTATTGGCCAAATGTTTGCTTGGTATTGAAACAGGGTATTTTATTTTATTTTTTTTCCAAATATGGTATTTCATTGTGATTATATTCTTTTAAAGGAGGAAAACCTGCAACTGAGTATGACGGAGTAATCTTAGTAGTGAAAATTTGCTATGTTCTTGTCCCTGTTTATTGCTGTGCAAATTAAACAAGTTTGTAAACAGTTCTTAAATATGATCGTTTTAACATCAGTAGATTGTTATAGAAACCCTGAATTGCTTTTAAGGTGTAAAACGCCATTTTTAAAAGCACTGGAATATAGAAAAAAATGCTTTTCTTTATGAGGAATAGCCATTAATGTGACAGGGCTTGTAATAACATCCACAATTTTGTATTTAGTTGCAGTAATTTGACACTGTATGTGTGTTAGATGATTAGTTTTTTTTATACAATTATATTGAACAAACAGAACTAGTCATCATTTAATTTACATTATGGTTTGTTTTCTCTGTATTTTCAGGAAAGCTATATCAAAAAATGCCTTGAATCACTCGACATATCTTCATCCACACTATGGTGAGAGCCAGCCCTCCAGAAGGCAGATCATTTCAGCTGTGGATTGGTCGGTGAGTGAATAGTAATGAACAGTTTCTCAGCCTCACTTCATTCACATTGTCCACAGTTTATGAGTACAGTTCTGAGTGTAACAACAAAGTTAGGTTATATGCGTTGAAAGTGAAAAAGGAAATAAACAGAGTAGTTCTATTCTGTCTAGGCTGTTACTGATCATTGTCACATAAGTTATTTTGTCACATTAGTTTAACCAAACTTGCTTAGAACTACCTTAATAAAGTGTTGGATGTTATGTTAAAGTTAAATGTTTGAACTCATGATCAAATGACCAATATAGTAGAAAATAGTAAGGAACTGGTTGTGATAACAAATTAAGTTTTTTTGGTGCCCTTTTATAGTATAAGTATTGCCAGTAAAAGAAACTTTACTAGTTAATCAACGGCAGAGGTCACATCTTTGCTTTCAAGGCTAAAGTATGTTTGAATTTTCAGATAATAGACTATTAGGCACTAATGATTACGTCTTCCTCTTAATTTCAGGAGTCTGCTGTTAACAGTGAGCATATATGGTCAGATACAAATGCCTCAGGAGACTTCTGCTATGCCATGGAACAGGACTGCATTGTATGTATACACTGTCTTGAAGTACTAGAAATTACATTACAGTTGACAATAAAATGACCATTCCTATTTCTTGCTTCTGTCTGCTCCTAAGCATATGTTCCTTTTTCTGTCTGTACAAATTACTCAGTGACATTACCATGGTTGAGTGCACAGGACAGTGCCTCAGTTCATGCAAATTGATCTGACAACAGTGTCAAGGAATTGATTCTTTGGCTAGAAGTCAAGAATGTTGGGGTTTTTTTATGCCAGTTTGCTGAAGTGACATGAGTTTGAATCTCATGCGGACCATTTTTTTCTGATAGGTCCCATCCATCAACTACAAACTTTGATTTTTATGAAAACACTAATTGTCATTCTTTTTTAAGTGAGTTATTGTTCACTCCTTTTAGGACAAATAGTTGTGTCTGTAAGTGTGTTAGCAATTTTACAGAATTGAGTGACCTTTAGATGATGAATGATGATGTTGGTAAGGAAAGAAATGTCATGTCATTTCTGTTACAGCATTAAAGTTCCTGTACCTTTCAAATGATGCATATAGTGTAGCCATGATAGCCTTGTAATTATGGGTTCTGGTCTTGTGTCTTGCCCCAGTGTTCACTTTCCATCAAGTAAAGGATGCAATGACAGTGTGAATTAATCAGACAGACTGCTTTTAATCCTGATCTGCTCTCAGACATTAATTACTGCTTTTAGTATTATGTCTTTATAGTCTTTAAATTGGATTGTATAAAACTGATTTCACTAGTATGAAACAGATTATAATTAAACAGAGTCAAATAAACTGAATTTTGATTCCAGCCATTGATAATTTTGTCACTGTACTCTGTTGTGTGGCATAAAATTAACAGAATTTTGGTTCCTTCCTTTGATAATCTTGACTCTGTCCCCAGGCTGCTGTGTGGCATAAAATGAACAGAATTTTGGTTCCTTCCTTTGATCATCTTGCCACTGTACTCTGTTGTGTGGCATAAAATTAACAGAAGTTTGGTTCCCTCCTTTGATAATCTTGACTCTGTCCCCAGGCTGCTGTGTGGCATAAAATGAACAGAATTTTGGTTCCTTCCTTTGATAATCTTGACTCTGTCCCCAGGCTGCTGTGTGGCATAAAATGAACAGAATTTTGGTTCCTTCCTTTGATAATCTTGACTCTGTCCCCAGGCTGCTGTGTGGCATAAAATGAACAGAATTTTGGTTCCTTCCTTTGATCATCTTGCCACTGTACTCTGTTGTGTGGCATAAAATGAACAGAATTTTGGTTCCTTCCTTTGATAATCTTGCCACTGCACTCTGTTGTGTGGCATAAAATGAACAGAATTTTGGTTCCTTCCTTTGATCATCTTGCCACTGTACTCTGTTGTGTGGCATAAAATGAACAGAATTCTGTTTCTATCCTTTGATAATCTTGCCACTGTATTCTGTTGTGTGGCATAAAATGAACAGAATTCTGTTTCTTTCCTTTGATAATCTTGCCACTATACTCTGTTGTGTGGCATAAAATGAACAGAATTCTGTTTCTTTCCTTTGATAATCTTGCCACTGTACTCTGTTGTGTGGCATAAAATGAACAGAATTTTGGTTCCTTCCTTTGATAATCTTGCCACTATACTCTGTTTTGTGGCATAAAATGAACAGAATTATGGTTCCTTCCTTTGATAATCTTGCCACTGTATTCTGTTGTTCTGTTTCTTTCCTTTGATAATCTTGCCACTGTACTCTGTTGTGTGGCATAAAATTAACAGAATTTTGGTTCCTTTCTTTGATCATCTTGCCACTGTACTCTGTTGTGTGGCATAAAATGAACAGAATTTTGGTTCCTTCCTTTGATCATCTTGCCACTGTACTCTGTTGTGTGGCATAAAATGAACAGAAGTTTGGTTCCCTCCTTTGATAATCTTGACTCTGTCCCCAGGCTGCTGTGTGGCATAAAATGAACAGAATTTTGGTTCCTTCCTTTGATAATCTTGCCACTATACTCTGTTGTTTGGCATAAAATGAACAGAATTTTGGTTCTTTCCTTTGATAATCTTGCCACTGTACTCTGTTGTGTGGCATACAATGAACAGAATTTTGGTTCTTTCCTTTGATAATCTTGCCACTGTACTCTGTTGTGTGGTATAAAATGAACTGCTGGAATAATTGAAAATGTGTATGAAATTCTTATAAAGTAGTTTTGACTCAACCATTCATTAGCAGTTATTTTTTATTTATTCTTTTTTTTCTCTTTTGCAAGTCATGCAGTATAACATTGGATGTACATGTACACAGTTGTGTCAGGTGTCATAGATAAAGTAAATGTTTTAGAAAAGTGAAAGTTAATCTGAAGCTGTTTTGGTTCATTTAACATTATTTCATATGTCTTTTTATTGTATATTTTCAGAAGACAGGTCCCCGTAAGAAGTGTATGGCCTGCAAGATTGTAGCTCATATAGGATGTATTCCAATTTTAGAAGTTGTAAGTTTTTTGGCAAGACAGTATGGTTTATTGTCTTAAATAACTGACCAATATGGAGATCATGTTAAATCTCAAAGAATACATAATTATTTATTATAATGCTGTCACAATAAACTAATCTTTTGCACAAGAGGTCATTAAACTTGACTAAGAATAACTCTGACATAGATAGTTATCAGAGTCATAATTGTGTCAAATTATTGTAACTAGAATATCCAGTTAAGCAACTATTGGAGCAGGTCAGTGGTCCTGTGTTAACATGCTGGGCAGGTAATCCAGGGGTCATGAGTTTGATCCCCTACTCTTCTACTAAAATTACGGTCTTTCGGATGAGATGTTAAACTGACATCCCATATCTCACTGCTATACTCTGAGAATGGATTAGAACCGGGGCTTCCTCTCTAATGATGCTTTTTTTTGTCTCTCACAACCTGAAATACAGGTAACTAAATCTGCACTGGATATCAGTCATATAGGAAACTTGTTCTGAAGAATAACTCAACTCGGATAGAAAGAAAAATAACCATTATAGTATCATTAAACTTGGTTTCAGATAGGTAAACAAATATTGACATCTCAATGTTTTTCTGAACAATGGGAAACATGGATACTGTAACAAGTAATTAGTGGGACAAGTAATTAACCATGACACATTGTTATTGCTGTATTCTGACAAAGGTTTTTTTGCTAGTAAACATGCAGATAAAATATTCCAACAAATATTAATCGATAAAGTACCACAATAATGAATATCCAGAAAAAGTAAACAGAAATGATTCAGAAACTTCATTAATATTCCTCATATAGATGGCAGATATACTATGGTGACCTTGCATGACAAAAGTTCGTTATGCCATGGTAATATTGCATGACAAAGTAAGTTATGCCATGGTAATATTGTGTAACAAGGTACTTATAATGTTCATATGCTGTGCAGCAACCATAACTGATAAATTAGAAATCCATGCAATAAATTTGCACAAATTTGTAATTAATTATCTATATGATGAATATTCTGTATGGGGAAAATACAAGATATTTTGTCTGGAACACAATACTGGTGATAGTTTTTCAGTTATTGCATTTCTTCTCTACATGTTTTATGTTTGTGTTTATTCTTTCTTCAGAAAAATTTGAGATGCAAACCAACATTCCGTGAGGCTGGTGTCAGAAATTACAGAGAGGTTTGTAATCTGTTATCTTAGAAAGGCTTTCAAGCAAGGGAATGGTACCCCTTATGATATTCAGATAATACTGTAAAAAGTTTGTCAATAAATTCAAGTGAAGGAGAATTGTTTGCCAGCATATTATTTGGAAAGTAGCAGTAACTCACAAATATATTTGCTCACTGCCTGTATGAAATGGTTGCATGATGACCGTTGCATGCGTCAATGAAAATGCTATAATAAAAGTGCTATCTCTGCAGAATGTACAATATTTTAAACAGTGTGGAGTATCAATTTCCGCTCAAATGACAGTTAACCAGGGGCTTGTCAATTGAAAGTGAGGTATTAAATTTATACTCACACTACAATAGGGTTTTACAGACGTCAATGGAAAATGTGGGTGTAGCTAATATAATTCCTTTTTATTTCCCAAGTATTCTAAAAACTGAGCAGAGTTTTGCCTATTTCTGTTCTACTGTATCCTATGCTTGCATAGATTGGCTGAGATGATTATGAAGAGAGTTGAAGCATTTTGTTTTCAAAAAGTTTAGGTTTGTGAGAAGATGCAGTCATTTTAATTTATTCAGCTAATTCTTATAGTATATTCAAACTTTTCCATTCATATTTTTAGAGATTCTTTTGCCAGAATGTAATACTCTCTTTAAAATATTTCACAGAAAGCTAATTTTAGAGATTTATTTGTATTAATGACATGACTTTCTGTCATAATTCTTCACTGACATGATTTTATAATCATTATCACTATAACTTCTGCAGAAACTTTTTATGTCCTGGACTGGTGGCATAATAAAATAGTAGTCGCATTGTCTGTCCATCTGTTCATCCCATCTGTGCGCAACTTGTATTCTCATTTGATTGTCACCAAACATTCACACAATGATCATTATCAAGAGCCGCAGTGCCAGTTCTCTGTCTTTTACGATTCAGATATGTTTGGTGAAGTTATTGCCCTTTCTTTAAATTTACTTAGTATTTCTTGTGTGCAGAACTCTAACATTTCCCATTTGATTTTCACAAGTCTTCCACAGAATGATCATTATCAAGTGCCACATTGCATATACTTAATTTTGAGATTCGATTATTTTTGTTTAAGTTACTGACATTTATTTAATTTTACTTAATATTGCTTCTGTGCACAACTCTTCCTACAATTCTTTTATGGTGTTCACCAAACTTTCAAAGAATGATCATTATCAAGTGCCACAATGTATATGTTCAGGCTTTTGCCATTTGATTAATTTTGGCATAGTCATTGCCCTTCGTTAAATTTTACTTAATATTGCTTCTGTGCACAACTCCTCCTACATTTCTCAAGCAGTTTTCATCAGTCTTGCACAGAATAATCATTATCAAGTGCTGCAGTGTTTAAAGTCAGGCTTTTAGGGTTTGATCATGTTTGGTGGAGTTATTGCCCTTTGTTTAATTCTACTTAATATTGCTTCTGTTCACAACTACTACAATTTGGTAATTGAACGAAATTCCCTATGGTGTCCAACTGGAGCATAAAAATACAAAAGTTTAAAGTTAAGAGGCTATTTTGAAACACTTTTTCTGTGAAAGACATGTGGTGAACTAAAATATATTTAGTACAAAACACAAGATCAGTATCTTTTGAAACACATCAGTTTGGAAATCTATTAATTTTACCAGCCATGAAAATAGGTAAAGGACATATAATAGTCCTACCCTTAGACATATGGGTACTTTCATATATCCCACATAGTTCATAGACTGCCAAAACTTTTGGCACAAATAATCAAGGTAACATCAAATTTTAAGCTACCATGACTGTGACCATTGGAATGTTTCGGGGGGCATTCGTGTCTGTGATGCACTTCCTGATTTATCATAGAACATGCTGTTCTAGATCATTTGTTTAAAGTTGTTCTTTATTTTTATATAATTTTAGCCGTCACGTAATGTATGTCAGTTTTTGTTTTTACATGAGCAGTTTTATGCACATGAGTCATGTCCTTTGCTTACACTTTATTCAAATTACCATTCACGGATATTCCATACCATTTTAGCCTGACACCAAAGAAATTCATTGTGTAAGTTAAGTTCTTGTAGAAAGACTGGCCTTGTAGGATTCTACTTCTTCTGAATAGATATGCCTTAAACTCACACTTGTTTGATGTGTTGTAATCGATTAACCAACTATTAAAGAAACATTTCTGTATCAAGGTTTTCCTTTGCTGGTGTCTGCCACAGCGAAGAATGAGATTCCAGGAGTGATTAAAAGTTTAAACAATACCAAGTTTTCTCAGTACTGCATAGAACAAAAATAAAGAAAATGATTCATCTGATTTTGCAGGGTGAATAACTATTGTTTAAAGTCAAAAATTGTAAGATGTCATTGTGAAGATTTGGATGTGGGTTTAAGCAGGTGACATTAAAAGAGTGTTCATTTATTGATAAGTAAATAAAAAGTGGATTTGGATTGTGGTTATAAACATATCAGTTAACAGCCAATCATTACCCTGTTGAATTTGAATTCACAAGCATATATTCAAATTTGTAATACCAGTTTTGGGGGAGACATTGATACATGCTTAGGTTAATTCTTCGATATCACACCAGCCGTTCCTGTACTTCTTTCCTTGTTAGATGACATACTTCTTTCACCACAGTAGAGAAGACTAACCATTTATGTAAGCAATTTGTCAAGGTATGCTTTCCTGCCAATCACCTGCAGACATCAAGTCTTAAATGACAAAACCTTAAGCTCTGTGCCTCTGTTCATAACCCATTTAATGAACTTTAATATAGCTATGCTTGCAACTAGTTCACAAGAATAAACCTGCCTTTTACAGGACTTCAGTCTAACCATGTTCAACTTAAAATTGTACACAATATGTTCCCCTTCTTTGTATACATTTTTAGCTCACCTGGCACAAAGTGCCAGAGTGAGCTTTTGTCATACCCCAATGTCCGGTGTGCGTTGTGCGGTGTTTGTCATGCGTCGTGAGTTTTGTTTTAAAGCTATGGCAATGAAATTTGGACTGTGTGTACAGCTTTTCATTCCGATTTCAAAAATGTCATCTCATGACCTATATTTTGACCTACTGACCTACTTTTTGTTTTTGGCAATGAAATTGCATTGGTCCATTTCTGTGATATGCATCATTACGTTCATAAAAATTTCTTTCATCTTTGAACCCAGGTGAGCGCTTTAGGGCCATTGGCCCTCTTGTTTGTATTTGTTTTACATGTTTGTACCTTTATTCATTCGACATGTAATCTTGGAACATACTTAGAGTCCTGGTTTTAATGATTTTTCTGTCTCGAGCACAGGTTGGTACAAAACACACTTGCAGTGTCTGTTCTAACAACTGTTCTGTTGAATATTAAAAGTCGTTGAGGTTGTTTCATGTATTACACAGAATCTGGTATTTCAGCTGCCCTGTATTATTTCAACTGGATTTTCTCGGTTCCAGTCTACGAACTACTATGTAATATGTTGCTATGTTTTCAAGTATATGTTCACATATTTTTTTTTCATTTATCAAGTCAGATTTTTATCATTAAAGAGTATGTATTATCTCTGGATATTTTTCCTCAATCATTGTTGCCTGCAACTTGTGGCTTGTTAATTTTCTAGGCATAAATTTCAGACATCGTTATAGGTGAAGTTACATGATTTACTAACTTAAAGATAATATCTCATTCATAATGCTTTTGTTTCTTGACCAAAATGTAAATGTCTATATAAATATTAATTTTTATTAATTGCATGTATAAGTGTTTTATTTGAAAACCATATTTTAGGATCCAGTTATGTTAGAGCTATACAGCCGAAAAAACAACAACAGTTTTTACAGCTTTTCCTCCGAGGGTCCAACAATGACTTGTCTTTTATTATTCCAATTTTATCATAATGTACAAAACAGTAGGGAATGTCTAGACAAATGGAATTCTTTCTGAGAGTGACAAAATAACTGATATCAAATTCAGTTTTCACCTCAGGAAATTTAGGCACAGAGGGGTATACATATAATTTTGAACTTGCTGACACCTCAGGAAGAAATTAAAATGTCAAATTGTCATTATTAAAATATCTGTTCGGCATATTTGTGTGTGTGGTGTGTCATGCAGTCAGTGAGTCTTCAGATTTGAATAAATATGCTTTTGATAGCTTCCAACTATCTTAATATTAACTATTACAAAATGATTTTCTATATTATGCAGATTTTTTTATGTGACTGCTGCAGAATAATTGGTTCTCATTAAACAGTAATGGATATCTAGAGAGTAAACACAGAAATAGAAAACAAGTAAATATTGCAAAAATTCACCATATGGTTGTCTGCAACCACTGTTCATAAGAAGAATCTAGTATGGTCTGTTGACAATATTACATGTGATTTAGTGGTCAGATGCCTATAAGAAAAGGTCACACACAAATACACAGGGATTCTAAATTGCATTCTGTAGCTGTTTTTGGTATATCTTCAAGTGTGTAGGTGAATAGAATTGTTTAGGTCATTAGAGGAACACAATACATATTTTCCTTTAATAGCCCTTACTAATGTACATTTTTTTATATCCCACACAGTTTTCCTGTTATTGTTACACTCTCCTGTTTGTCTAGCTCTATATAAAGTTAACATTTCTGGAGATAGGCCAGTAATGATACCTTGTTTGTTATATTCAAATGATGACAGTTGGGTCCTTAAGCACTAGCTACTGTAAAAAGAAAATACTGTACTTGATTATCTGTTAAAGGAAGTTTGTTAGATTTTTTTTTAAATGATGAAATACGGTGTTCGATATCTATTATTTTCTGCTATTAAGAGCACAGGTTTTTTAACGGAAAGTGTAAAGACTTGATCAAGATACTGTGTAATACATTTCTCAATTCTGTACAATAATGATTATTAAATGTTTGCTTCTTTCTTTTCTTCATGAGAAAACATCTTATATCATATACAGTCTTCTTTAAGGTTTACCGGAACTCATGTAGATCGGTAGAAATGCAGATTTTTTTTATCTGCAAGAGTTGACAATATAAAACTAGTGTTCATTTTGCAAGTCTTGGTTGAGTGAATTGTTTTGAATATATGCAGTGTTGCCCCAGCCAGTCTCCTACTCAAGAGTCAAGTGCTCTAAGGTCATGTGATGCGAATACATGAAAACTTAGCTGCCATGAAGCAGTCCACAAAGGACTGTATTAATGTGACAGTTAAAATCTATGAGGTAAATTTGCTGACAGAAGAAGTCAAATGACAAATTGTCTGTGGTAATAGATCATTGACTGTTGTGTTTTCGAGCTGTAATTGCTTTATTTACTACAAGCAAAGAATTGTCCCAATTTCTCAGAGGAATCACTTCATTTTTTTCTTGGAATGCAAGAAAATCCTTTTGTTAACAATAAGGCTCAGTAAAATCTTGAACAGTATAAAATATTACCTCAGATTGTTGCCAGAAATGATATTTACAGCTGCACTTGAACTAAAACTGATATTGGAAATATCCCTAAGCACTTTGCTTTCTGGAAAGTTGAGATTTATGTACAAGCTACCAGTTGACATCATAGCAAAGTGCTAAAGTCATAAAACAGTGGATCTGAATGACTCAGGGTGATGTTAGGACATTAAGGTTTATAATTTTAACACAGTAGATGTGACAAACAGGTGAAAAGTGTCTGTCTTGCCCTCATTGAGAAAAATACAGTACCAGTTTAGTGTTGTTTGTATTAAAAAAGCAACATTGCAGACACATCAAGTATGGCTCTAAAATAAATTTAATGATTAACTGCAATGATAATTATGTCTGGTTGATTGAAATGTTTTATGTCAGCATTCTGTCACTGAACACAATATTTCTGTGAATTATTGCAATGCCAGCATACCTATTCTACTGAGGACCTTTTTGTATTAGTTTGTCCTTTCCCGAATGACTGTCTGTAGGGAAACATAGTAGAGTACAACACCTGATGTATTTCTGCTTTTTTTCTTCATTAAAAGCTGTAAGGTCTGTAAACCAGACAACCTCTTTCATTTTGTGAAGTTTGTGACACTTAATACTGGGTCTGAGGTGTGATTTACTCAAGCACTTTATAGTGTTTATTTCTATGGGTTCAAGGTCAGTCAGTAGTCTTCTGGTTGTTATTTTTCTTTAACAAAATCTAATCTGAATGAAGTTTTTGTATTTGTTGCTTATTACTTGTTGTCTGGTAGCTAGCTGTAAGTTATGTGTGAACACTTTCATAGACAACTGTGATTGGTTAACAGGTCTGTGACAGACATGTTGCCTAGCAACAGATTGTTTTGAAAATCTACATTGTCAAATCTTAATCTTAGCCTTACTTTCATTTCGCCAATTTGTGGATTTTGAAAAAAAAAAGTTAAGGTCTTTCGCAATTGAGCCTCAAATGTTATACTTTTGGATGATTCTTTTGTATCATTAGTTGTGGCAGTATATTAGCCCTTTAATGTTTAAAATAAGGACTTTTTTCTCTGTCTTTCCTCTGAGCTATCAAGCTAATTTTATGGCCAATTGATTTATAATTTCACTGATTAAGCTTTCAGGAATAAAAATATTTCATTATCTTATTAGCTTAAAACTTTTTCAGTAATTTTTTCTTGTTTTTATTTTTCGCTAGGAATGCATGTTTATAAAAGTATGGTAGAATTTCTTGACTGTGTTTAGTTTTATTATTATTATTTTGATAAGAATCCTTATGAAACTTGATTGTTTCATTTAATGATCTTTCCTGCCTTTTTTCAGCAACAATTGATGCGACATCATTGGGTGCACAGGAGACGCCAAGAAGGCAAATGTAAACAGTGTGGAAAGGTAAACATTCTGATATAAGGAGAATTCTCTATTTGCGGATCATGTTAGGAATAGTAATAGCTGGTTTTGTCAAGATCTTCAATTAATATTAACAAGTGGGTGGTATGTTTGTTTAATTGCATGAGGAAAGGTAGACGAGATAGTATTTACAATGAATTTGTTGAACAGTATCATACAGGAGTCATCCCAGTGTGGACAGAAGGTGATAATTGTCAAAATATCAAGTTACTAGCTTCTAAATTCATTAAATTCAAGGTTTGATAGCATTATCTCCTGACAAATATTTGGGGAGGTATGTTGGGCAGTAGCAGACTTACTTAGACATCTCTAGAGAAAATGTCTCGACACTTAAATGAGCCCTTTTTTCCCAGACTAAATAATAATTGTCTGATAACAACAGTTCATCATTAGCATATGAGATACGCACCATAGACAGCATGGTAATGAGTTGGAGAAGTTGTATAGTATCTGAATTTCTCTTTACTTCTTTCTGAATATAGAGAATAAAAATGAATTCATGGGGGAAAAAATCTGTGTTTTACAAAACATTTTCTTGGTAATTTTATTATTTCTTTCTTAGCCAAAAAAAGTTACAACACAATGAAAATTGCATTTATAGAGGGAAAAAAAAACTTCCAGGTTTCTAACAGTTTCATATAATATCGACTGTATACTTTGCATACTTTTACATGTGTTCATGGTCAGAAATGAGTTGATTTGGTATTCAAATTCGAATCTTTATGAATATTCCAGAGGGCAAATTATAATTGGTAATATGGTTGTCTTTACTGGAAATGTTTCATACTTATGCAGAAATTATACCATCTGAAAATTAATACTGCTTTTCCACATTCTGTTAATGTTTGAATTCTTTGAAGAAATATAGCAGATTTCTGATTTACTCCAACATCATTATGATATTATTCACAAAAAGTTTGGATTACGGAAATAAATAGGTGTTGTCTCTGTAACCTTTAATTGTGTCATTACATAATGGATTCTAAACTTTGAAGATGGAAGTCTGGTGTGAAAGTGAGATTGAATGTCGATAAATAATTTAACTCCTACAGATCTGTATCACTCTGATGGTATTGTCTCACATCGTTATAGAGAAAACTGTCAATATTTAAAGAGATTTGACTGTTAAGTGTTTCCCCAGTTTGACATAGATTCTTTGGGAGTGTTGTTAAATGTAAGAGACAGCGATATCTATTTTTTGTGGAGAGACAGGTCTATGTGTGTCAAGGGAATTGACTTTGTCAAGGTTAATATGTCACTGGCATTTTAAAAAGTGCTGAAAGATTACCGTATAAACATACTGCAAATATCAGTAGAAAATTCTCGCTATTTAGGGACTTTCCTTAAAATATGTGGTAGCTAATTCACAATCTGTAAACATGAATATTAAATGCATTTTCAGGATAGTATTAAAAACATGATACTTAAAAATATCTTGTTTTTGTGCAAAGCATCTTCATCACTGACTTATTTTTATTCATTAAATAATATAAAGTAACAGCTGTATGTGATTATAAAGTAGGCAGTGTTACTTCGTTTACACTATATATCAAATTTGGTTGAAACAGAAGAACATGAGGTTTGGCAGCAGTTGTTGTGCACTGCAAAATTTAATGTACTGTGAAATCATTAATATTCGTGGGGGATTAATTTTCGTGGATTTCGTGGTTCAGGTAACCCACGAAATCAAGTCCCGACGAACAAATTGTGCCAAAGATAATGTTAAGTATGCCCAACTAAAAAGGTGTGAGACGTGGTTCGTAGTTGGTACATTGTCCGTAGACAAGTTGTTGCTTAACCGCGGGTTTTTTTGTACTTCATTCAATGAATCAACGATAAACATAGGTATGAATCGGATACTAAACCGATAAATGATTTTTTTTTTCAGGTGTGTACCCGTATTTTGTTTGTTTACTAAGTGCATCCAAACTGAAAGTAGAAATTGTAGTGACGTAGCATCACGTGTCTGTCAAACCGCCTATACTGCGGATGCTATTTGCTGTTATACGGTCCCTCAATGAAATGTTTATTTTTACTGATATTGAGTAAACAATTATTACTTTGGAACTTATTACTTAGTACACTATATTGACTACTGTATTTTGTTGTTCTTATTACAATGCTGCAAACGAAACGGTTAATTGGCGCTAATTTAGGTTGCATTATCAAAGACGGGAGGCTGACGTTTTTCACAGCTTAAAAAAATCATAAAGACCGTTTTTTCACACCTTAAATTTTAACAATGAAAAAGATGCGCAACATATCACAAAGTATAATTGACATTTGACACTTGTTAATTGAGAAGACCGATCCATAGCTTAATTACCATAGTAACGAATCTTCGGTTGTTTGGTCAGGTGGAAAAACGTTAACTTTCAAGTGTCAACAATTTCAAAGCACAAATGCCCGATATTGCCGAATGTTGAAATCAAACGAATTTTCGGCCCCGTATTTTTTTTTTTTACTTGGCAGTAGAATTCCACGAATTTACGACCCCATGAAATTGCCTTCTGCCGGCAAACCACGAAATTTCATGCCCTCGAATTTAAATGATTTCACAGTATTTCTGTAATTTAAAACTGTGACGGTAATGAAATGTAGGCAGATTGAGCTAATATAATTTACTGTAGAACTAAGTGCTTAAGCTTGTTTACAAATACGAGTTTGACCTTTGTCAAAGGCTTCGACTGAAATGCAAGCTGTCAGTGATGCAAGTTCAATACAAGATGTTGTTTACAAGTCCACAATATATGTCATGCAGTTTAAGTGTGGCTTAGTTGTGAAACAGTAGCTAACATGCACTTGTAACATTGTGATGCTACAGGCACTCAAAAATCCACTTTTTCAACATTTTAGCCCATTGAGGTGTAGATATCTACATTTCTGGCATAGCTGTTCTTTTTGTATCATATATTGACAGTTAGTTCTTTTTTTTGTCATCGCTACGGAAAGAGTTTAATTATCTTGCTTGGTTCACCATTTACAAAGCTATAAGAAAAAAGGCCTTACTTCTTAGCAGGAAGACCATCAACAGATAAAACAAGCAACATAAGCACAAAGGAAGCAGATTAACCCTGAACCTGCTGAATTTTTGTAATGGATTTGTCCAGCTTTGAATTTGGAACAGTCCATTCCAAGTTTAAGGGAATTCAATATCAAAATATAAAAATGAAGACACCAACAGTATAGAGCCTGGTCAGACTGCACGGATGTGGCAAAGGCTAATCACTTTCGGTTCCAGCAGGTTAAGGGTTAATGTAACCAGTACAGAATTCACCCTGTTACTTATGCAGTGTTGTCACCAGACAATATACTGCAAAAGTGGGATGTTACAGTTGTCAAAACATGGCCATTTCGACGAACCAGATTTTGCTCTGCAGGGACTGAAAGTTACGCTTGATTGAAATTTATCCATAAGAATGTCATTTTCAAAAACAAATATTCCAAAGTTCATTTAGGGCAGTGACAACAGCTAAGTGGATTATGCACAGACGTTCCATTGCTGTCATTAATCATACTTGCAAACTGTTGCCATTTTCAGGTGCATCATTCTTCGGTACTGATACAGACATCTGCTACAGGCAAAATGTCCATTTTAGTCTTGTCTTCTAATGTTACTAACATGACATTTGCTGTCCTCAGTGGTGTGTGCTGCCAAGGTCTTTTGAACAAATCAACCTTGATAATTTATTATATAATGTCTTGTCCAGATATGAAATAATAATTACCTCTATGAGTTCAAAGTGTAGTCTGATTGAGCCTTTATAGTTAAAGTTTTGAAAATGGAACTTCAGTTTTACCAATCTAAATTAGTGTGACATAAAAATGTGATATTTATAAAAAAAATGTATAGCGTTTTTATCAGTGATAACTGTCGACTGATAGCTTATTGTAAACATGACCTTGACCTTAAGTTCTTATGGGTAAGAGGTCTGTAGAAATCTTGGTCAGAATAATGCGATGAGAAAGACTTACAGAGGTTCAGCTGTTTATTATTTTTATGTTCCCTGATAAGATTAGGTAAACTAAACAGTCTGTAATGCTGTTGTACTGATGCTGAAGTGGTTGCCTTATGCCACATCAGGTACTTTGAGAATGTCATATTGGCAAAGATTCCCCTGTGTATCATATATTAATGAGCCAGACAAATTTGAAGACTAAGTCATGTTTATTGCCTATCTTGTATAAGGTGATTGTATTTAATCCTGTCTCGTTTTACTTTCAGTCTTTCCAGCAAAGATTCACCTTCCAGAGTAAGGTAAGCTGTTAATGCTTCTTGGATAGTGAACATTATTTTCTCTATTAGGTGTGTATTTTGCTCTGTCTGTGCATCTGTCTGTCTGTAGCTTGTTCTATATACTTAATCTGCCATTGTCTTTTGAGATGCATTATAGGGAACTTATTTGATCTCTTGAGTTATAATCAGAGCCTGCCTGGCAAGTCATTAATTAAAAAGTGTATTCTTGCCAGGCACAAATTTAGACTTTTTACAATATTCATCATTTCTGTCCAGTTAATGAACTTTTGTTGCTAAGTCATAATTTTGATATGACAGTTAAAGCTGTGAAAACACTTGATCAAGTTAGGTTTTAAAATTAATGTAAACATAAAAATTATACCTCAGCAATGCTTGGTATTGATTGTCTGCTTACCTCCCTTGTCTTTTGCTGATGAAAGTATGCTGCCAATCAAACATTGCCTGCTGGGACTTTAACCAAACACTGCTGTGAGTGAAATATCAACCTTCTGCTTCCAACATAATTAAAATATTAGAAAAGCTAATTGTTAGGAAGGACTTGAACATAAGAACCATACATCTGTACGAGACTTGTTTTTTTTTTTCATTGGTTGACAATTTCACAGTCAGTCTGTGGAAGATGACAGAGCAGTTTCCACAGTATTATATTAGGAAATCTCATATGGATACTTTGTTAGGTGATAATGTTGATAACCGTCTCTAGGTCCCTCAGCAAAAGAAGTATTAACTCTTGACTTTTTTCTAGAAAGATTTCCCAAGTGAAAAATCAAAATTCATTTATAAGATGCTCCAGATTTAGAAAAATGCCTTGAGTGGAAATCCACATTTCAAATGCACTTGACTAAAACTTCCCAGTATGAAGTTTATTTCACACAAACAAACAAAAAAGTTCATGAAAATACGCCTGCAGTAAGGACAAGTGGCAAAGTCGTCTATTTCTGGCATATACTTTGCTTAAATGAATTCTAACTTCTGTTTAGGATGAGAAAGTATAGAATACATTAACACGGTAAATTATTCAACATGTTTTAAAACATACGAGCTTGAATTATTCCATGTCTTTTGAAATGTTATCCAGGAAATCATTTTGAAACAAAATCACTCATTTCAAATGCAAGGGAATGAAGCTTTAACAAAAAGATACTCTGCATAAAACTTTTCATCCCAGCTACTGTTGTATTTGTTTTTAATTTTGTGAAATTTAACATACTGTAAAAAGATAACATGTTCACATTACTTATATATATTAGGTATATCAAAGCTGTAAGTTATACCTGGTGTTAAGAAGTTTTTGCAAAAAGTTATTGCTGTTCTTAATTATAACTTAAAAGGTTTTATGTTGCATTATTACTTACAAGATTCCATGTTGCATTATTAGTTTTAAGGTTTCTTGTTAAATTATGGCTGAAGTTAATTCATGTTGCTCTATTTTCTTACAAGGTTTCATGTTGAATTATAACGCACAGTGGTACATGTTTCATTATTACTTACAAGGTTCTGTGTTGTATTATTACCGACAAGGTGTCTTGTTGCATTATTTCTTACAAAGGTTTCCTATTGCGTTATACTATTACAGGAGATCATAGCAATAAGTTGTTCCTGGTGTAAAGCAGCATACCACAACAAAATATCCTGTTTCATGATGCAACAGATAGAAGAACAGTGTCCAATGGGAGTACATGCTGGTATCATAGTACCCCCATCTTGGATAATCAAACTTCCAAAAAAGGTAAAAAAAAACAACAACTCCATTTTGTTTGTTCAAATATTCATGGGTCTAAAGATTGATTGGATTTTGTTGGAGATGTGAATCAGCATTTAAATCCAAGCTGACAGTTTTGTAACAACAGTTGTGTTTTACAACTGGCAGAACTCTAGAAATTTAAATTCCCCTGAAAACACCAGTTAGCAGTAAATTACAAAATGTATTTCTATGGATTTATACAATTTAACTGTAAACGTGACAACCAAATGTCATTGCTTTGTATTGGAGCTGGTGTCACCACGATTATGGCTTAATTTGTGGCTGCTTTGGCCACTGCAACATAGTTATGTAATGTGAAAATCTTAGACAATTAAATGTCCAGTTTCACTTGCAAAGATAAAATATGCTAAGATAACAGGTCTTATATAAATATGTGTTACAGCTATGCTTCTGATCAGTATCTGAATTTATAACTGGACATTCCTTATGCTTGTAATAAATTTAGTTCTGCCTAGAGTCGTGTGACTACCATCTTGACAAGAGCTAATTTGCATTTAATTGATGTATCATCAAGTTAGTGAAACCATTGTTGCTTCCTGCAGAGTAGTAGATATATATGGTTGTATTTAGATGTTTGAATATTGGGAATGTTAGAAGCATTCCTTCTGTATCTCACCATTGTTACTTGTCTCTGAATCCACTTCTTTACTTAACTTTTAGACATTTCCTTTCAATTTCACTTTTCAAATCTTATAATTTTATGATACTTGGCAGATAATTATATAATATATATATATATCTAATTATGTCTAAACAAAAATAAAAACATTTTGAATTAAAAATATTTCGATGTCTCATAAAAGTTTACATATTCTTATATTTTCAGGGATCATTTAAATCATCTATAAGAAAAAAGAGCCGCAAATCATCATTAAAACGTAAAAAGGGCAGTTGTAAAGATACTGGTGAAGTTCATCGACCATTCATTGTCAAACCCATTCCTTCTCCATTGCTCAAACCTCTCCTCGTGTTCATAAACCCCAAATCTGGTGGCAACCAAGGGGGAAAACTCCTGCATAAATTTTGTTGGTTGTTAAACCCCCGGCAAGTCTTCGATCTAAGTAATTGTGAACCAAAATTTGGGTAAATATTTTTTAGTTTTTACACAATGAATGAAATATAGATTTGCCAAGATTGAATTTTCCTAAAATTGTTGTTAAATCATTGATCTTGCACTTTAGCACTACACCTTAGAGGGTTTTTGAGAGAGAAAATATAAAAAGATATTCTTGGCAATACTGGGTATGACATAGGTAAACTGAGTTCGACAGAATGTTAACTTTTTCATAGGAGCTTAAAGGGGTTTTTATCAGAGGTCATTAACTTGATGAAGGCTTGTGATTGTCATTCACTATCTTTGAAACTTTTGTGACAGTTGGATGAACACATCCTTTGATATTTTTGATTGGCCACTATAACATGAACTCATTATTTTTGTAGGCTGGACCTGTACAAAAAAGTGCCTAATCTACGTGTGTTGGTGTGTGGTGGGGACGGCACAGCGGGCTGGATCCTGAGTGCCATTGATACACTGAACCTACCAAACCCACCACCTGTAGCCATATTGCCACTTGGCACAGGCAATGACTTGGCTCGAACACTCCAGTGGGGTGGAGTAAGTATATTCTTCATTTCAAGTGAATTTGTTTGGTATAATTTAACCTTTTAAATATTTCAACATTGATGCAAACATTTTGCATACTTGATAATATCATTAAAATATCTTTCTAGAAAACATGATGTTAGATGTCTGTAGAGTCATGTATGCTGCACTGTAGTCTTGCATACATTTAGGAAGAAGCACCAAAAGACCTTAAAAGATTACTTGTCACTGATGGAGATTTTTAGTGTCTGAGTTTATATTCTTGAATGAAAGACCAAAACTGTCTCAGAAACGTGTTGCTTTTAATAAAATGCTCTGATTCTGATTGTTTTGTTTTTAGCTCACCTGAGCACAACGTGCTCATGGTGAGCTATTGTGATCCCCCTGTGTCCGTCGTCGTGCGTCCGTGCGTCGTGCATCATCAACAATTACATAAAAATAACATCTCCTTTGAAACAACTGACTGCACATTAACCAAACTACACAGGAATGATCCTTGGGTGGTCCCCTTTCAAAGTTGTTCAAATGTTTCTGGTCTGTTGCATAAGTAGGTCACAGGGCCAAAAAAGATGTTTCAAAAAAACAAATTAGAAAAATCTTTTTGTCAGAAAGTACAAGGCCCAGAGCTTTGATATTTAGTATATGACATCACCTATAGGTCCTCTACCAAAGTTGTTCAAATTTTGCCCCTAGTGCCAAAATTGGCTCCGCCCCAGGGGGTCATAGGTTTTCCTTATATGTATATAGTAAAAACTTAAAAAATCTTCTTGTCTGAAATGACAAAGGCTAGAGCATTGGTATTTGGTATAAGACATCATCTATAGGTCCTCTACCAAAGATGTTCAAATTATGCCCCTAGTGCCAGAATTGGCCCTGCTCCAGGGGGTCATAGGTTTTCCTTATATGTATATAGTAAAAATTTAAAAAATGTTCTTCTCTGAAATGACAAAGGCTAGAGATTTGATATTTGGTATATGATATCATCTACAGGTCCTCTACCAAAGTTGTTCAAATTATGCCCCTAGTGCCAAAATTGGCCCCCGCCCAGGGGGTCATAGGTTTTCCTTATATGTATATAGTAAAAAATTAAAAAATCTTCACCTCTGAAATGACAAAGGCTAGAGATTTGATATTTGGTATATGATATCATCTAGAGGTCCTCTACCAAAATTGTTCAAATTATGCCCCTAGCCTTAAAATTGACCCCGCCCCAGGGGTCATAGGTTTTCCTTATATGTTTATAGTAAAAACTTAAAAATCTTCTCCTTTGAAATGACAAAGCCTAAAGCTTAGATATTTGGCATGAAATATTGTCTAGTGAACCTGTTCCAAGTTTGTTCAAATTATATCCCTTGGGTTAAAATTGGGACTGCCCGGGGGTGATAGATATTCTATTTGTGCATATAGTAAAAACATAAGAAAATTATCCTCTGAAGCTTCAAAGGCTAGAGCTTAGATATTTGGCATGAAACATTGTGGACCTCTATAAACATTGTTCAAATTATTGCCCTAGGGTCAAAATTGGCCCTGCCCTTGGGGTCATGGGTTTTCTTTATATACATATAAAAAAAGTAATCTCTGAAACCGAGAAAGCTAGAGCTTAGATATTTAACATGAGACATTGTCTGGTGGAACTATATCAAGATTGTTTAAATTAAAGCTTGGGGTCACATTTGGCTCTGCCCTAGGGGACTTAGTGACCTACTTTTTTGTAATTTGATATACAGTTATGAAATTTGGACCATGTGCACAGTTTCAGATGAAGACTTGAACTTTGATGTTAAATGACCTAAATTTTGACCTAGTGACCTATTTTCTTGTTTTTTAATGTACAGCTATGAAATTTGGACCATTTGCACAGTTTCAGATGTAGCATTGAGCTTTGATGTTAGATGACCTAGATTCTCACCTAGTGACCTACTTTCTTGCTTTTTTTATCTACAGCTATGAAATTTGAACCCTGTGCAAAGTTTCAGGTGTCGATATTGAACTCTGACATTAGATGACATTTTGACCTAGTGACCTCCTTTTTTGTTGTTTGATGTACAGGTTTGAAATTTGGACCATATATATAGTAAAAATTGTTCAAATTCTTGTAATAAAAACTAGCCTTGTCCGTTTTCACACAAATGACAGTCTGTCCTCAGGTGAGCGCTTTGGGGCCAATGGCCCCCTTGTTTTTGTTATATGAATTCATATCAGCCTAGATTTTTATGCCACTCCTCTGTTTTTTTCTTTGTAAAGATATATATATATATATATATATATATATATATATATATATATATATATATATATATATATATATCATGATAGCCTTTTGTTATTTGTAACTGATAGCAGATATTAATCCTTCTGAATGCCATGAAAAAAACATATGTAACATGTCATTCTGTTTGTCTTGAGATGACATTTTGATATCAAATTATGAATGAACGTCATTTAGACTTACATTAAATTACATCTTATTCTCAAGTTTCTGTGCTAGTAGAACTCGAACAGAAATTCTTCTGAACAGGGAGTGTTTCTGTTAGAAGAAAAGAGGGTATTATCACAGTATGCCGTATTTCTCCTAAGTAAAGCGCCTAAGTGCATCCCATTTTTACAGCAGGAAGCATCTATTTAGGACAGATTTTCAAGTTTTGTACCTCTAATATAGTCAGTAAATGCCTTGGCATGGACAATTAACATTTTTAACTTACATTTTGAGTGTTCTCAGTTTGGTGCTACAGGCAAGTGCTACAGGCAAATGTTCGCTCTCAGATTAATAATACAAAAAACAAAAAGGTAAATAGATGCAAGAATTCAACAATATGATATCAAACAGACCATTAATTTTCAATACTCTTATGATAAAGACAAACAACATAAACCATCATAGGTGTCAATTACACTATATTTTAATCTTTTTATCGATTGCAGCAATTTATGGCATCAGATTAAATTTATTGATCTTTTTCTGCAATCATTAGTTACCCTTCAGTTCATTAAAAACAAAAATTAAATGAAATTATAAAAAGAAAGTTACAAATAATTATAAAAAAATGTCATTTACGGCATTCGTTGTATACAGCCAAAAGTTTGTACTATAGATTAATGCTCTGTGTATTCAATCATAGTTCTGTAAATCAGTACCAATAGCTATAAGATAAATGAAGAAGTACATATGTAGAATTTACCTGCTGTTTTTCGTGAACAAATTGAAAATGGTAACCAGGTCAGTGGAAGATTGGATGTAAATTTTCAGCATCAGTTCACCTGACAGCAGTCCATTTGCACTGAATTTTGGCAATTTACAATGGTCCTGCCCCTAAAATTGGGCTGGGGAGGGTAGCGTTAATAAGGAGAAAGATGGTAATACCTTTACGTAAATCAAGTTTTTTCTGTCTAGCAGACTTTAGTGTGTATTTTCCATGAGGGAAAAGACTTTTGTGTTTACCATGTTTCATTTACTCTGTCTTTGCCATGTGTCATTAGCTTTGTCTTTGCCATGTTTCATTTACTTTGTATTTGCCATGTGTCATTAGCTCTGTCTTTGCCATGTTTCATTAGCTCTGTCTGCCATGTTTCATTTGCTTTGTCTTTGCCATGTTTCATTAGCTCTGTCTGCCATGTTTCATTTGCTTTGTTTTTGCCATGTGTCAATAACTCTGTCTTTGCTATGTTTCATTTGGTCTAGCTTTGCTCAGTTGCAGCTGTTTTGCTCCTTGATGATGATTTTGTTTGCTCCTACCCATTGGTGATACTATAGTAACTAGTGTTTACAGCCTTTTTCTGTTGATACCATCTATCTGAATTTATTTAGTGTAGTACTTGTTTCCCATATAACAGATGCTCCTAGAAAACTGTAGTTATTTTAAGTTGTGAAGGATAGCACAATATACAGAAAGCATCCCATTCCAGAGACAGTCCTGGCAACCTCTGCATTGTCAATGGTTTTAATTATCATACATGATTGCTCCTTCTTAAAATTGTGTCTGAATATTTCAGGGCTACACAGATGAACCTATTAGTAAGATATTATGCAATGTTGAAGATGGCCAGGTGGTTCAGCTTGACAGGTAACACTTCTGTACATTGTAAAATCTATAATATTTCAGTCTATGGTTTATACTTTTAAATCATTTTTTCACCACCACTAACTTACCATAGTTAGAACTTACACTGACTAAACTACTGAATTTAAAACTCGCTTATTGAAGTTAAGTGGTCTTCCAGGTCAGAGACAGATGAATTTAACTAAAATGATGTATAGCCATTTATAAAAACCTTAGTGACACAACCTTAAATAATTTTCTAGATGTTCTTATTGCTCCTTGCAGAAACAGGAAGGTTCTTTAACCCAGACAAGGTTTACCTGTACAGTCCAGATAATGTTGAAAGAAAGAAATACACCCACTTGAAGCAAAACTTGAAACTAGCTGTTCAGCAAATATCATTTAAACAAAACTGTATTAAATTTATGAAGCAGTGCATGTCAAGGTTTGTTTGATGTACATAATGGGATTGGCATTTATTGGAATGTTTTGAGTGATAAATTTTCCTTACTACTGAGGGTTTCCTCTATTTATTATACACTGAATATTTAAAATCCTGTGTACAACTTGTGGTCTTACATAATACAGGACTTTCTTTGTACTCAATCATGTGGCAAGACTTTTTTTATTTTTGAACATTTCCAACATAAAGAACAAGTTTTTGAACCATTCGCTGAGTTTCTGAATTGCTGTTTATAAATTAATCCACGTAGCACCCTCTTTGTTGTCTTAAGGTTCAGTCTATTTTCAACTTAATGTTTCCCATATTTTGCAGCCATAAATGACCATTATTGTTTTGTATTACATGATACTGTAGAAGTGCAGTTCTATAATGGTTTTCTACAGTTGAATAGCCACTTGCTTGCAGTGAATGAAGTGATTATTATACACTGTTACAACTTAATGCTTTAGGTATTTTAGCTCACCTGAGGCCTGAGCTCTAGGTGCTTAGTGTGAGCTTTTAGGAGTGGCCTTTGTCTGTTGTCCATCTTTTACCTTTTGGACACTTCTGGGAGCCACATTTATAATCAAGCCTTCTAAAAATCTTGCCCAAAATGTCTCATTGTAACAGGGTATCCGCTTGTCTTGGTGATTTTTTTGATGAAGCATAAATTGTGTCATGTAGGGACAAAACAAAGTCTAGATTTTGTTTGTTCTTACAGGTGGAATGTTTCAGTGACACCCAACAGAGATGTAGAACCAGATCCAATTGAAGAAGAGGTGAAGGATAAGTTACCTCTAGACGTTTTCAACAATTACTTTAGTCTGGGAGCAGATGCTCATGTGGCCCTGGAATTCCATGAATCTCGAGGTGGGTTTCAATGTTTTATAATTATCTTTGCCAAGCATACAAGGTGTTTCTTATAGTGACACCCATTTTCAATGGATTAGTCCAAAGGTTTATGTGCCATGGCTTCTCTGTGTCTCTACTGTAATACTTTATTCTTTCCAGTCAACTAGATGGATCAGGCCTCAGTTTTTGCTGAAGTATTATAAGAAATGGTATTGCTACCATCAGTGTACCTTTGCCATATTGGCATGGCTGTACTCTTGTTTGAATATAAATAAATGGCAATTTTGTTTTCTGGTAGAAAACCTGTTAAACATTGTTTTGAGAAATTTGTATACATTTGTAATGAAATTGACAAATTGAATTTCTTCAAGTCTTGTTGTAAAACATGCATTTATGAACTGACAACTTAATTAGAATTTCAGAGAAAATTTGGAGATAGATTTTAAGAAGAAACAGCAGCTGTTTAGAGCCAAATTTTGACAGTTGAGTTGGAAACTTTTGTAACTGCCAATATAAATGAAGAAAGTGATACAATAGGTTCACACTCAAACCTCATAATATTTGAGAGTTATTTGTTTTGAAAATACCAAGGAACAAACACTGCATGTTAGTACCAAATTGGATACTTTATTTATAAAAAAAATAAAAAAATTCTGAGTTCCTTTTTGAGATAGTAGTGGTTTTGATGTACTTCTGTCTGAAAAAGAAAATAAGTGTTGTGTTAGTATTTATTTATATTGTAAAAGTATATCTCTTTTTATGATTTTTAGAGGCCAACCCTGAAAAGTTCAACAGTAGGTTCCGAAACAAAATGTTTTATGCAGGGGTAAGTATGATAATCTATAAAGATAAGAGGAGCACAAAAAGTGCAGTAATTGCTTAATTGAGTAAAGAGACCATATGTTTTTTTAACTTAACATTCATATTTCTGGAATAAACTAGATTATATAAGGTACAGATGCTTTTGAATTTTTTATTGTCATCCAGGTTCTACTTCTGTTAAAGTTGGATCAGTTCCTTCAATTCCTTCAACCAGAAGGGTGGCATATAGAAGTCGCACTGTCTGTCCATTATTCCGTCTGTCCATTTGGGTTTTGCCATTCCATTATATTTGGCAAAGTCATTGCCCTTTGTTGAATTTTACTTAATATTGTTTCTATGCACAACTCCTCCTACAATTCTCATATGATGTTCACCAAACTTTCATAGAACAATCATTATCAATTGCCACAGTGTATAGTTTCAGGCTTTTGTGATTCAATTATTTTGTGCATAGTTACTGCCCTTTGTTAAATTTTACTTTCTATTGCTTCTATGCACAACTTTCCTCCTGCAGTTTTCTCCAATCTTTCACACAATGATCATTATCAAGTGCCACAGTGCATGTACTCAGGCTTTTGCGATTCAATCATTTTTGGCATAGTTATTGCCCTTGGTTTAGTTTTAACAAAAGTTAAAAGATAGGATTTTGAAACACTTTTTCTGTAAAAGACATGTGTTGACCTGTGAGTACAAAACATTGGATCAGTATCTTTTGAAGATTTTACAAGCCATGCAGATAGGTAAAAGACATATAACAGTCTTACCCCTGGACTTATCAGTACTTTGTTCAGTTCACAGATTGCCAAAATAAATTTAAAATAAATGAAAAAGATAACATTAAGTTATAAGTTACCATGACTGTGACCATTGCCATGTTTCGGGACCATTCGTTTCAGTGACTGATTTCTTGTTTTCCATAGTTAAAAACTTGTCACTAAATGTATATTGGGTGGTATTTATTTTTTTATGTTAAAGATAAGAAAAATTATGGAAAAGGGAAGAATTTTTCTTTTAAATTTAAGTTCTTTGATGGAGGCTGTTTGAAAGGGCAACTTTCATACTGAAAATGCAGATACTTACACTTATGACTTTCTGTCCCTATTTCTAGATTTTGAGAATGATTTTTATAGATTAATAGAATAATCTATATGAATTTTGAGAATAATAATTCTAGTTTTTGAGAATAATGTTTCAAAATTTTGAGATTTTTTTTTTCTTCTATTTTTCAAGAATAATGTTTCTAGATTTTGAGGATAGTGTTTCTGGTAATGAGAATGATGCTGACCACATCTTTATCACAGTGTTAAAGCTACCTGACTGAATTTTAGATGCTGAAGAAATTAGTTTTTAATTAAAAAAATTAACAGTTTATATGATACAACTATTTTTGTTGCAGGCAGGGGGTCGTGATATGTTGAAAAGAAGTTGGAGAGGATTTTCTGAACAAATTAAACTTGTCGTAAGTGTTCAAACAAGCAAAGGCATATTATGAAAATTTTATCAGTGGAATGGCACATAGCTGTGTTTAGTTGCTTGATTTAAGATAAATATGGTATTTCATACTTGGAATCATATTAAGTACTTCCTCTGAAGATGAAAATATCTTCTCTTAGTTACAGGCAAACAAAAAAAATATTGTAAAAAGTTATGCCATGGTTTAAAGCTCTTTTTTTTCCAGAATTGTTTTAGATGTTATAGTATTTAATATTTGGCAATAAACAAAAGGAATAGTGTAGAACATTAGCTGCTGTTATTGTTCAAAGCTCTTTTTAGTTTCTCAATTTGAAATAAAACATATCTGATACTTCAGTTTTGTATGACTTCAGACCTTGTCCAAGTGTTTTAATTTTTCAATAACTCTCAAGACCCTCTAGATGAAAGCCTTGGTCATAAGTAAGGGTTCAAAGCATGAGAACTGTTGCTAGTTTCATATGAGTTTGTAGTTGCTTGAACAAACAGTAAAGAAAATGTTTCATGCTCTCTGCAAAGTGAAAAGTGTTTTATCAGAATCAGTAAATGATATGAAACATAATTTCTTAGCTGATCATAAAATTTATACTTTGTTTTATTTCTATTTTTTAGTGTGATGGTGTTGATTTAACACAGAAGATTGTAGATATGAAACTTCATTCTCTCTTATTTCTCAACATTCCAAGGTAAGCCACTGAAGTTCCCCCTCAACAATTGTTTTTGCCTTTGTGACAAGGGCAGACAATGTTTGTGACTAACATTTGTTAAACATCTCTCGGTCTAAGATTGTTTAGAAAAAGAGCATTGTTGAAGAACACATCAGAAGTTAAAGTATATTTACAAGTCACAACTAGCATGAGAAAATTCATGTCATGTCAGGATAATTCTGTAATATTGATTGAGTAGAGATGTTTACATTTCGTTAGAGAACAGGATAGATGACACCGCAATGTTTACGTTTCACTTAGATTGAATTTCGATGTATTTTAGGTTACAATTTGTGATTGTCGTGTGAAAGAAATTTGATGCAAAAGCTTTTAAGTCAGTTTCTCTACCATATTGATCTGTTAAATTTTCTTGGATAATTTATGCCAAAATGGAATTGTAACATTTTGCAAGAAAAAAACAAACCAATTTTCCACAAATTTTACCTGAAAAAGTCATAAAAATGAGTAGTAGATTTGCACTGATCCTTTTCTAAATTTCCGAAATGGAAAAGTCAGTATTGCAGTGTTGGACTGACCCATGTACAATTTATAGGGGTAACTGAAAACTTACTAATTAAATTGTAAACAGTACAGACTATGGTCAGACTATAAGGATGGCATGCTGCTCAGTCTGCACTGGTCAAAACCAGTTTCCATCAGCAAAGTATAAGGTAGACTGGCTGAGTGTTTTTTATTGCTTTATCATATAAATGTAACACCTCTGTACGCATCTGGTGCACAAGCATAAGACATTTAGTGTATAAAGGCAGTTCACCAGTTTCCCTCTCAGTCCTCAGGATAAAAATCATGTCAGATTAAAAAGCATTAAAGACAGATATAATTATAAAGTGGGTTTTAGGTCATGCATTCTTCACATGATAAAAATGAAAGCTGTGCAAAATACAACAGACACGTTTTTTATTTCTAATTACAGATATGCAAGTGGGACTGTGCCATGGGGAAACCCTAATGCAGCAGGGTTTGAGCCCCAGAAACATGATGATGGCTACCTTGAAGTAATAGGCTTTACATATTCCTCTCTGGTAGGTACATACACTTTCTGGGGATAACACTATTTTTTTGTATTGCTTGTTGCCATAGAGGGTTATACGTCCAGGTCTTAACTGAAATGGACCGAAACATTTTCATTAGAAAAGATTATGAATTATGTTTAGATGGACTTCACCCTTGAATGGATGGCTTTTCATTCATGTACAGTACTTGTAAATGTATTGTTGTTGAGTTGTTTCGGACCTCTTCAGATCATCGTAGCCCTCTTAAAGCATGTAATTTCAATGTTTTCACAAAGATAAAGAATATTTTCAAACTGCAGTTAAAAAGGCAGAATTATTTTATAGCTTTTAGATTTTTGGGAAATGTTTTCCTATATTATCTACAGTATTTAAATAGGATATTGTTTAATGGAAGCCTTTTATCTAACAGCATTCACACACTTGAATATACATTGTATTTTCACAGGCAACTCTCCAAATAGGTGGCCATGGTGAGAGATTGGTGCAGTGTCGAGAGGTTAAACTAACCACAACAAAACCAATACCAATGCAGCTAGATGGTGAACCTTGCCGCCTAGCACCCTCTGTGATCAAAATAAGTCTTCGTAACCAGGTCAACATGATTATGAAACCAAAGAGGCGGGGCTCAGTACCAATAACCAATGAGTAAGTCTTTATTTTTAGCCATAGTGGTGAAGAGTTACCTTTTATGCTTTTCAAGCAAAGGAAACTTCTTAGTTTGAATATTTTATCATTTTTAAAGAGAAAACTGTTGAACATATACTTCTGAATCAGATGAAGTTTGCATGCCAGCATGTTTTCCAGTAACACTGCAGTTTGCATAATGCCAGAAGTGTGCAAATATGTGTTATTTTTATCAAGTCTCATTCTTTACACTTCAAAAGGTTAATGAATCTGGAGCATTGGAACTTGGTCAGAAGTCACTGAAGTTTGAAATAAAGGTTGATATAGTTGACTGGTGCAGAGTCAAGGTAAATGCCTTAGGTGTCCAAAACTTGTTTGGACTAACTGGCATAGTTAATTGAAATAAATACAAAAATTTTTTTTTGGAAAATGTTAAAGGTACAGATATTTCATAGGAAATAGTGCTGAACTACATGCTCAAACTATTTCTTAGAAATGCATGTTGTAATTTGAAACTTAAGGAAAAACAAATCTTACGATGCATGGGGTTTGAAGCTTGTAGATGGCCTATATACATTTCTTTTTTAAGATGCTTGCAAACACCAACAGAGACAGTTCCATAAATGACTGAAAGTTACAACAATTACTACTTGTTTCAGTTGTCTTGGTAATACCTAATGGTTGCAAACCGCGGAGGTTTATTTAATAAACAGCCAGAAATTCTCCATTAGTGGTAGAAACACGAGGTGTGTGTTATCTGCTTTATTTGATTTCACCAGCGACTAACATGGTTAGAGAAGAAATGAATCCAATATAAATCGTATTTGATAGTAACATAATAGCTTTTGAATTCAATTTAAAGCCTGCAAGTGACATGCTATATTCTGAGAGGGAAATCTGTAACCATTAGGATTGTGTACTTGATACCTGATTTCCTTCAATTAACACCCTTTTTCTAGTAATATATATATATATATATATATCTATATATATATATATGTATATATTAATATATACATGTATTATATATATATATAATATGGTTGTCAAGTTATTTAAATATGAAAAACTAAAAGCATCATATGACTTTTTATGCCCCCCAAGGGAGGCATATTGTTATTGAACTGTCCGTCCGTCAGTCCCTCCATAAGTCCGTCCGTCAGTCAGTCTGTCAAAAAACTTTAACATTGGCAATAACTTTCTTATTAGTGAGTGGATTTACTTCATACTTGGAGACAACACCCCTTTAGACAAGACTTTTACACTGACCTGTAATTATTTGACCTTGACCCCTGATTGACCTTTACCTTGAAGATCCAGTTGTTCAGAAACTTTAACATTGGCAATAACTTCTTTATTAGTTAGTGGATTTACTTCATACTTGGTCAGTCCATCTGTCAGTCCGTCAGAAAACTTTAGCATTGGCAATAACTTTCTTATTAGTGAGTGGATTTACTTCATACTTGGACACAACACCCCTTTGGACAAGACCTTTACACTGACCTTTAATTATTTGACCTCGACCCCTGATTGACCTTCACCTTGAAGATCCAGTTGTTCAAAAACTTTAACATTGGCAATAACTTCTTTATAAGTTAGTGGATTTACTTCATACTTGGACACAACACCCCTTTGGACAAGGCCTTTTCACTGACCTATATTTGTTTGACCTTGACCCCTGAATGACCTTCATCTTGAAGATCCAGTTGTCAAAATACTTTAACATTGGCCATGACTTCCTTATTAGTTAGTGGATTTGCTTCATACTTGGACTCAACACCCATTTCGACAAGACCTTCCCGCCAACCTGTAATTATTTGACCTTGACCCCTGAATATCCAATCGTCCAGAAACTATTATTTAACCATAATTTCCAAATTAGTAAGTGGATATACTTCGTACTTAAACACAACACCACTTTGGACAAGACCATCTCACTGTCCTGTATTTATTTGACCTTGACTCCTGAATGACCTTCACCTTGAAGGTCCAGTTGTCTAGAAATTTTCACATTGCCCATAACTTCTTTATTAATAAGTAAGTGGATTTACTTCATACTTGGACACAACCCCCTTTGGATAAGACATTCCCATTGACCTATTTTTAGCTCACCTGAGCACAAAGTGCTCAGGGTGAGCTTTTCTGATCGGTCTTTGTCCGTCGTCCGTCCGTCCGTCATCAACTTTTCATTCAAACGACATCTCCTCTGAAACCAATTGGGCAAATTTAATGAAACTTGCCTGGGATGTTCCTTGCATAAAGCTCTACCAAGATTGTTCAAATGGTTCTGGTCCATTGCATTTCTGGTTCACTGGAGCTTAAAATAGATTTTATAAGTTGGATCTTTAAAAATCTTCTTCTCCTAAACCACAAGGCCTGGAGCTTTGATATTTGGTATGAAGCATCATCTAGTGGACCTCTACCAAGTTTGTTCAAATTATGTCCCTGGGGTCAAAACTGACCCCACCCCAGGGGTCAGTTGATTTTACATAGAGTTATATAGGGAAAACTTGAAAATCTTCTTGTCAGAAACAAGAAGGCCTAGAGTTAAGATATTTGGTATGCAGCATTGTCTAGTGGACCTCTACCAAGTTTGTTCAAATCATGGCCTCTGGGTCAAAAATGGCCCCGCCCCGGGGGTCACTTGTTTTACATAGAGTTATATAGGAAATTCTTAAAAAATCTTCTTGTCAGAAACCGTAAGGCATAGAGTTTAGATATTTGGTGTGCAGCATTGTATAGTGGACCTCTACCAAGTCTTTTCAAATCATGGCCTTGGGGATCAAAAATGGCCCCGCCCCAGGGGTCACTTGTTTTACATAGAGTTATATAGGAAAATCTTAAAAAATTTTCTTGTCAGAAACCGTAACTTACAGAGTTAAGATATTTGGTGTGCAGCATTATCTAATGGACACTTTTACATAGAGTTATTTAGGAAAAACTTTAAATCTTCTTGTCAGAAACCGTAAGTAATAGAGCTTAGATATTTGGTGTGTAGCATTGTCTAGTGGACCTCTACTAAGTTTGTTCAAATCATAGCCAGTGGGTCAAAACAGGCCCAGCCCTGGGGGTCACATGTTTACATAGAGTTATATAGGAAAAGGTTTTAAAAATCTTCACAGAAGAAACCATAAGTCTTAGAGTTAAGATATTTTGTATGAAGCATTGTCTAGAGGACCGCTACCAAGTTTGTTTAAGTCATGGACCCTAGGTCAAAAATGGCCCCGCCCCAGGGGTCACATGTTTTACAGAGACTTATATAGGAAAAACTTTAAAAATCTTCTTGTCATAAACAACAAGGCCTACAGTTAAGATATTTGGTGTGCAGCATTATCTAATGGACCTCTATCAAGTTTGTTCAAATCATGGCCCCTTGGTCAAAATAGGCCCTGCCCTAGGGGTCACATGTTTTACATAGAATTATATAGGAAAAACTTGAAAAATCTTCTTGTCAGAAACCACAAGGCCTAGAGTTAAGATATTTGGTATGCAGCATTGTCTAGTGGACCTCTACCAAGTTTGTTAGAAAAATGTCCCTGGGGTCAGTATTGGCCCTGCCTGAGGGGTCACAAGTTTTAAATAACAATATAGAAGAAAATCTTTAAAAATCTTCTTGTCTGAAACCACAAGGCCTAGAATTTTAAAATTTGGCACGAAGCAAGCTTTATCAAGCTTTTTCAAATTATTAGATTAGGTTAAAGGTCACGGAGGCTAAAAGTAGATTTATCTACTGTGCCTCATAGAGCCTTCATTTATAGACCAATGTCTTTGATATTTATTATAGAGGTTCTTTGCATGGACCTCTACCCATGGGTAGGGTATGAGGTCACTGGGTCAAGGTCACCATAGCTTATAATATATATTTCTACTTTCTGTCATAGAGCCTTTATTTATTGACTGATATTTTACATATTTCGTTTGTAGGCACTTACGTATTTTCAATTAAAAAATGAAATACTGCTTAACAGCAAACCTACAGCCAAAGTACTCAGGTGAGCGATCCAGGGCCATCATGGCCCTCTTGTTATTTGACCTTGACCCCTGAATGACTGGTTCTTAGATCAAAGGTCAAAGCACCACTTTCGGGGGCATTGTCATCTTACAGTGACAGTTCTTGTTAAATGTATTATTGTCCTGATGATTTAAGTGAAACCAGTTGGCAATTATACATTTAAAAACCCATGTGATTCTTCTATAGTTTTTCATTTGTGTAAATATATATATATATATTGGCCATTTTATAAGATTTGAAAGTAAAAAAGTTATAATATTCAATAGAATTGTTAAAAATGATGCAATACTGCAAAATGTTTCATTTGCCTAGTTCACAAAATACAATTATGCATGAATGCAAAATATTGTAACATAATCTCCAAATTCTCAGTTGAATATGCATGATTCTAGCCTTTATAATTCTTTGGTTTCAGTACACAAAAAATTTAAGTTTTGGAAGAACTTAAATGGGCCCACTCTTTTTCATGAAGATTATTTCTTATAAGCCTCTTGCAAATAGATTCACTTCTTTTAGTGCATTTTTATTAGGGGAAATACAGTAGGAAGTAAAAACTATACCACTACTACTATATCTTGTTTTTATATTGACATTTTAAATTCTTTCCAGTTCTTGCAACCTGCATTAGAAATGTTTTATGTTGTAGTTTAGACAATAAATTACAAAACGTAATAGCAAAATAAAAAGATTATTTGAGAAATCCGGTGTCAGTTTGGGTTCTGCTTTAAAACAAGAAGGAATGATATGCTGTAGAATTGAAAATATTTGATAGTTTGTAAAGAAAGGAAGTTTAAGAAAACATATTAACTCATTCCATTATTCAAACAGTGTGCACCCTGATCAGAAGCCGCATATTGCTGGGTCTGCACTGTTCACCTGTGTCTATTTTTGTAGATGCAAGGCAATAGTGGGTTAATTAAAAAAAAAAAATTCACAGAAAAAATTTCAGTGACCCAGTACAGTATTTGGGTAAGTTAATATGAAAAATGCTTGGTTTGGTTTGGTAGTGAAGTATGAAACATTTCAAATCGTTATTATGATATTCAACATTACTTATTGGATTAATAAACCATTAATTTTTGCTCAGCTATACAAAGTATATGGAGAGCTGTCCTACTCACACTGGTGTCGGCATCTGCGTCTACGTCAAGATTTCTGATTGAAGTTTTGTTGCAGTAAAATATTTTTTACTATAACTTCTGTATTTCGTAAGGGAAGTACTTCAGACTTCAAATATATGTTCCTTATCATCACCCTCATTATATTTGGTAAGGTTCATAACTCTAGCACCCATATTTCCAGAATTATTTCCCCTTTAAACTTAGAATTTTCCTTAAAAATTGTAATATTTTACTACAACTGTTTTATTTCTTGAGGGATTTTCAATGATCAGATAATAAATATTATATGATATATCATCTACCACGGAGAAGATTCTTGTCTATAGATTTTTAGCTAAATTGATTTTTTAATAGTTATCCCTTTCTTAACGATCCAGTACTAAACTGTCGAGTGTGCTGTCTCCTTTGACAGCTCTTGTTACAGTTATTTTAAGCAGTTACCTTGACTTTGATGATTGTTTTCAGTAAAGAATTAAGACTTCGGAAGTGCCTTTGTCAGGTAATTTCTGATTAAGTTTCATTGCCTAAGACCAGTACGTGTTTACAGAGTTTATTGACTTAAAGCACTTCTTACCAAGTTTAAACTGCTTCAGAACAAGTTTCAGTGTGATAGACCAGTGTTTACTAAGTTTATTGACTTAAAGCACTTCTTACCAAGTTCCATTGCCATAGACTAGTGTCTGCTTAGTTTATTGACTGAAAGCTTTTCTCAGTTTTAAAGAGAAAAAAACAGTGAGGATAGTTTGGACAACCATAGGTATATTTTAAATGGATTGCACAACCTGTGAACCAGTCTTTTACAGTTTTGTTAATGTTAGAATAAATAGAGTCACAGTCTGTTGGAAAGCAACTTATCTTTACAGTTTGACCATAAAATCATATAAAATTCTGTTTTAGTCAAATATTTAAGTAAAAAAACATTTTTTGCAGCAACTCTGTCTAAAATAGAGAAGTCATAAATAAAATCATAACGAATGAACCAAGGATAATTTGGAAAAAGTAAAAATTTCAGCAGTTGCAGAATTAAATTTCATTAATGGTAGTTTATAATAATGATAAAATCTTTGGCAGTTTTTTATTTTCAGTCCCTCTGAACTAATATAACAAGTAATGTCAAGTAGGTGTAGTGTTGATTTGTTTCATGGTCATACAGTTGCTTTATTGTGTTAATACAATTTAGTACAATAGAAATGATTTATTGTGATAAATGGACAAGCTATTTTTGGTGCCATCTGTGCACTGGTGCGGAACGGGTTGTACAATCCAGCCTCAGTCCTGATTTTGCTTTTTTCAGTCCACCCTCTGTACCAGAGCGGTTACGTATACAAGTGAGCCGTATAGCAATGCGGGATTACGAGTTGTTGAATTACGACAAAGATAAACTTCGGGCAGCTTGTAAGTTATGTCTGTGCTGATGTAGCACGCCTAGAGCATGATGGGATATAGGGTCACACTTATCACCTTTACTCGACAATTACTAATCATGCTTTTTATAGCTTCTAACTGCCCTTCCAGAAAGATTAGCTAATAATGTACATAATAAACACTCCATGTTTCAAGTTTTCTTTGATATATCACCCCTTTGGTTTCTGTAAAGTGATATTATTGTCTATGCCAGTACACTTTTGTTTTTTGCTACACTGAATGCAATTTTAACTTAATCTTCTCTCAGATAAAGTTGTATATTCTGATGTTTTTTATTTACTCACATTTTCAAATTAAAACTTGAAACATGGGTCTTAAATCTTAAATAAAAGCAAACTATGACTTGTATCCTTGAGAGAACATTTTTTCCAGTTTCAAAAAATAAATCGTTAGGTAACTAATTGAGCTACTTTAGTTAGCACAAGCAAAAAATATGAAGCTCCGAAAGTCTTTGATAAAGTGTTTATTTAACCAGAGGTTAAGAGTTGCTGCACCTTAGTTAAAAGCGCAATTATCTATGGCCTCAAATTACTATCTCTTAAGACTTTTTGACCTTTGTGGCTAAGTGACCTTAGTTGCTATGGAAATAATCTCCTGTTTTCCAGCATGGTGGCTTGGGATATTCTAATTTGGTGTAATTGGCTTTTAGTCTATCCCTGATTAGTATTTGACATAAACAGATGCTACATGGAAGCTTGTTCACCCTTTGACCTTTTTTACAATAGAGTAAAGAGCAAACCATGTGGTCAGTATTATAAGAATATCAAAAATGGTTTCCTGGCTGTACTTTCTTTACAAACACTTACAGTTTTATTCTACTGTGGTATGTATGTGTGGTCAATATACCATATATGTAAAAAGCATACAATTTCAATAGCATTATACATAAATGATAAATGTGCCGTTTCTTCTACAGAAAATATGTACTTGGTCCCATATTTTTACTGAATCATTGTAATATTTATCATGATAAGGATGAAGCCATGTTTTCTATATTTAATAACAGTATGGGACTGGTAACAATTTTCCTTGTATATAAACTCACCATTTCAGTATGTCCCAAATGTCATGCTATTATTATCCCTGAATTTCTTAATCATTGAGAGAAACAGGAATATGCAAATTGGTTTAGAGGTAATCAATTAAGGAAACATCTTTGGTTAATTCATTGCAAATTAATCTTCCCGAAACCAAACAAAGCTTTAGACGCAGCTGAGGCTGGAAAGAAGTCGATGTCTTGCCGTTTTTCTTGTAAAATGGCAAGATGTTCTTACAGGTTGATGACATATAGGGTAAGGTCAGTGACATTATACAGCTTGTATTAACGGTTGTGTAATTTAGAAACTTAATACAGTAAGCACAGATCTAAAGGAGATATATGCATACAAAACAAGTAAGAAATGAGATAAATACATGCAGAATAAGGAAGGAAACAGATATATGCATACCAGTAGATAAGTTATTGCTAGTCTTTTATTTTGTCAAGAAAAAAAAGAAAGGAACCTACCTACACCTTTATGATGCAAAAATATTATTACTTACGTTCCGTAACTGGTAGTAATAAAGTTTTAAATGATGAACTGGATAGACAAGCAAGGATACAAGTATTAACTTGCAACAGTTGTGTTTTGAATGCATCTTCCTGTAACAAAATGATGTTTTCCATGAACTAAATCTTACCGCACTAACATTCCTACAGAAATGGCTACAATTTATATGATATCTCTGTTTGAATTTTTCTAATTTCTACATGAAAGCAGTAGAAATGTTTACAAAATAATAACTCATATGAAAAGAATAGAAGTTTTTGATAACTGTTATAATTTAGACTGCTCAGTATGTTAGTGAAATTCAAAGAAAGATGCAGTCAGACACTGTGTCAGACCTGTTTAAGCCTGGTAGGGGGAAAGGTAGCAGTGGTGGTTACAAGACGCATGTCATATATCCTTTTATAGATGTTTCTTTAGAATATGTAATCACCAGATAAGTTTTGTAATAGCTGTTGATTACAAATGCTTAACTATAGAAGCACCAAGACTGAAACAATTCAGTGTAGTTAATATCAGGAACTATTTTCATTTACTGCAGTTTTACTGTACTAAAAATAATCAGCACAGTAGTTTCATGATGCAGGCAATGTAACGTTTAATATTACAGTTTGAGCTGTGTATTTACAGAAGTAAAATGGCTGTGATTAAAGCTCATCTCTGACATTCTGAAAAAATATGAGCAGGGTACTTTGAAAGGTGATGGGGTGGGGATACAAAATGCAGCAAACCCTGTTTCTCAGCATTAAATGCAATTAGAAGTATACCTTTAATGATAACTTATTTCAAAGCATGGTTGGTAGATATGAACAACATAACAGGTCTGACACCAAGTTTTAAAACACAAATATAGCACACATGTATAGCAGTTTTGCTCTAGAATGAAAGAAAATGACAATTTTTCTACGTTTAGTAACTCAGGTATTTTTCTCGCTTCTAGAAGAGCATAATTTGAATGACTTAAGATGCTTCATTTCTCGTTAGCTTCAAATGATTTCACTGGCTTAACATTTTATTGAAACAACTATCAGGTTCTTGTTCAGCATTCATATAGTGATACTGTGAAAGAATATAGCTTTCATTTTGACAACTTAAGGAGTTTGAAGACTGCTGTACATGTGGAACTAAAACACTAACACTATAACAGTCTTTTTTATATAACTTTGCTTATGAAATGCGCACATACACGTACAGTGGCTTGGTGAAGGTTTGTACTGTATTTCTATGCAATTAATAGATTCAGTTTAATTCTGTTAAGATGAGTAAAAATTGTTTTTACTAAAGGAAATTATCTTAACAGTGTAAAAAATAAGATTGTTTTTATTCAAAAAATTTATGCTTATAAGGAAAAACAAAGTGTACAGTGACAATCGTTCACACAATGTCGTACACTCGGAGGAAAAGTAGAAGTTTACAAATACAGTGAGACATCTAAAAAAACAATTCAGGTTCACTTATTACAGTAATTTCAAATACTTCTCTTTTTTTGAACTTTTATTAAAACAGTCTGTTCTAATTAAGTGGAGCAGATGCCTTTTTATGAACTTTTTTTATAGTTTCGTTTGATTTATGTTTCATTACATTGGTTGTATATTGACAGCTGTACCTGTTGGAATTATCGTGGTGGAAAACAATGCCAACCTGGAGGAGGTTAGAACTCATATTAACAGACTGCAAGAGGTAAGGAAAAGAGCCATGCATTCCAACAATCTGGTCTATGAGACCCATTCTACAATATCAGAAAATATACTGTTAAAAGAGTTAATACAAGTATTAAAGATCTTTTTGTTCCGCAAGAGAAGAGTATATGTAGGGTGACTTGTCCTGACTCCAGTTTGTGCACTAAAAAAAAAAAGAAAAAAAGACAAATTAGGGTTTTACTTTAAACTTCATGCAATGATAGAGGACATTGAGAGTAGTGAGTGCAGTGCGAACCAAAACTCACCTTGTCTAGTTTTCACATTGTCTCCTGTTAGTACATTTTGCTTGTTCAGGGCATAACTCTTAAACTATTAAAGGCATTTAATTGACATTGGGCACATTGATATCGGGAGAGTGAGTCCAAGTGACAGTAAAGGCATTGTTCAAGAACTGTTAATACAGCTGGCCCCATTTTTGAGTTGTTTCCCTTTATAAATTTTGTTAATATGTTAAAATGCTTGTCTGGAGCACAACTCTAAAATTATGAAAGGGATTTATTCAAAATTAATGATGTTGATAGAGAGCATATACATGAAGTGCACTGTTGAATAATTATAACACTGCCTTGCCCCATAAGTCTAAAAGTCTTCAAGGGATTTAGTTGACTTACACATGTTGATAAAGGGCAAATAGATGAAGAACAGTATTTAAGAACTATAACTCTACCTTGCCAATTTTTTTAATAACCTCCAATTATTAGTTTTTATTATGCTTTTTTTGAAAAATTACTGAAAACTGTTGAAAGTATATGCTTGATATTTAAAAGAGTAATTGAAAGTGCATAGGAAGCATAACAGTAACTTGCTGCATGTATAAATTATCTCCCTTTATTAATATATTTTAAAATGCTTGTCAGGAGAATAACTCCAACAGTATTCAGGGGATTTGTTGATACTACACATGTTGAGAGAGGGCAAATAGAGAAAGTGCAGTACCAAAGAAATACATTTCATTTTTAATTACAGGAATAAACATTATTTTCTCAAATGATTTCTGACTTACTTTTTTTACTGATAACACTAAACATTCCAAATATATTAAAACAGGGAATCTTTTACCTCACTGACTTTGGAAAGGAGTCACTTTTCAATATGTTTAATGCACTCCTAAACAGTCATGCCCTCTTAAAAACACAAAACAGTAGTTTTACTTCAATTTATAAATAGAAAAATACTAAAAAGAAAATCAAAAACCATTGTGAATTAGTGCTACTATTCAGAGCATCCATTGGCTCTACCGATTTTCTTGTTAACGTAGTATTGCACAGAGTCATGGACATGTTTAATTTTTCACATACATTACAGTCTGATAGCCAATTGTTTTCTTTGGTTACTTGAATATTTTGCATAATAAAAGGGTCTGGAAAAAATGCTCATACAAAACAGTGTGTCGGATGTTCACACTTAGTTTGTTAACACTCTAGTGGTCACATTTTTGCCTCAATTGTCATGAAACTTAGTCATGATTTTTCCAAGTAATTACTCAGACGAGTTCGAACATGGGTTATCTTGAATGAAAGACTAGGTCACAAGGCCCAAAAATAGAAAAACCTTGTTAACACTCTAGAGGCTACATTTTCGGTCCAAATATCCTGGAAATTTGTCAGAAAGGTTGTTTCAATGATTTCTAGCAAAAGTTTGAATATGGCTCATCTGGGGTCAAAAACTAGGTCACAAAGCCCAAAAAGAGGTTACATTTTCAGTCCAAATAATCTGGAAATTTGTCAGAAAGGTTATTTCATTGATTTCTAGCTCAAGTTATAATATGGGTCATCTGGGATCAAGAACTAGGACACAGAGCCCAAATATGGAAAAACCTTGTTAACACTCTAGAGGTTAAATTTTCAGTCCAAATATACTGGAAATTTGTCAGAAAAGGTGTTTCCATGATTTCTAGCTCAAGTTTGAATATAGGTCCTCTGGGGTCAAAAACTTGGTCACAGAGCCCAAATATGGAAAAACCTTGTTAACACTCTAGAGGCAATTTTTCAGTCTAAACATCCTGGAAATTTGTTAGAAAGGGTGCTTCAATGATTTCTAGCTCAGGTTCGAATATGGGTCATCTAGGTTCAAAAAGTAGGTCACCGAGCCCAAATATGGAAAAACCTTCTTCACACTCTTGAGGTAACAATTTCAGTCCAAATATCCCGGACTTTTTTCAGAAAGGTTGTTTCAATACTTTCTAGCTCAAATTCAAATATGGGTCATGTAGGTTCAAAAACTAGGTCACAGAGCCCAATTATGGAAAATCTTTCTTAACACACTGGAGGTTACATTTTCAGTCCAAATAATTGGCAAATATATTGGAAATTTGTCAGAAAGGGTGTGTCCATGATTTCTAGCTCAAGTTCAAAAATGGGTCATCTTGGATCAAAAACTAGGACACAGAGCCCAAATATGGAAAAACCTTGTTAACACTCTAGAGGTAACATTTTCAGTCAAAATAATCTGTAAATTTGTCAGAAAAGTTGTTTCTAAAATTTTTAGTTCAAGTTTGAATTTGGGTAATCTGGGGTCAGTTAACCAGGTCCATAACAACTTTGTTTAAAGCAGTCATACTCAGGTGAGGGATATAGGGCCATCATGGCCCTCTTGTTTACAATGTTATTGTCAGAAATATCAAAGTTCATCTTTCTGTTTCAGGATCTGGTGACAACCTTGGACTCATCAATTGCCACACATCTCTCTCTTTCATCTAAATGGTGCTTCCTAGACTGTAAGTCTTGAAACTTCTCACACATTATATCATACTTCACTAAAACTTGCTTCTTTGTTTTATACTTCTGCATTAGCCATGTTAAATTTTCAGTAGGAAAGGTCACATTTAAAAATCTGACCTGTGTTGCTATATTTTTATATAATTTTCACCGATTTATTAGTGTAAACGAGTCTTTCAATCTGTCTCATACTGATTATTTTGTTTCCATAGCTACAACAGCTGAGAGGTTTTTCCGAATAGATCGTTCTCAGGAAAACTTACACTACATTACTGACATATCATCAGAGGATCTTTATATCCTTGACCCTGAGATGACCTCTAAAGGTCAAGACAACAACAACTTAGAAAGCTTAGAGGACAAAAATGCATCGGTTGTGAAGGAAAACAATTTCACATCATCAAAAGATAGTGAACTAGTTTTCACCTTTTCTATGCCAGTGACTCCACCAAAGTCACCAAGGTGAGTAATAAATGTACAGTTGTCATTTTGAAACATGTTAATTTAAGTTAATGTTGGTTTTTCAGTCTCTCTTACAGGTACTTCTAGAAGGGCCTGTACTGAGCCCAGTGCTGTTATACAAGGTGCTTAATGCTTGCTAAACATTAAATGTTTATTGTAAGAGCTTGAAAATAAGTTAGTTTTTTTTTCTTTTTGATTACAGTGCATTCTTTATTCTGTTTAAATTTTGAAGCAAAAAAAGCATTTTTATTATTTGCCTTATTTTCTTTTCTCTACAGATAAGATTCTTCAATCAAACTTTCCTTCTAAAGAAAAAAATTCTAGTAATTGACATTGTTTTCTCAGGATACTTTATGTTAATCAGCTGTGAAAATTAATCAAATATGAAAATCTCAATACAGTTCAAACAATGGAGCATATATCTTTATACCCCTCAAACAACAAAGTTGTAAGTGGGGGGTAGGGGGTTGGTATACTGGAATCAGCTTGTCCGTCTGTATGGCTGTCCAGCTGTCTGGATGTCGGGTTTTCTTTGACTGGGGCATAACTCAAAAACTATTGGAGATATGAACTTGAAACTTCATAAATGGATAGATCTTATTGATCTCAGTGCCCAAGAACTATAACCATAACATTCTTTTGCATAATTTTAGAGTGATTGCCCTTTTTAATTTTTTCATAATTTTTGTCTGGAGGCATAACTCAAAAAGTATTGCAGATATCAGCTTGAAGCTTCATAGATGGACTGAAAAGAAAGAAAAGTACAGCAAGAACATTAACCTTTTTTGCACAGTTTTGGAGTTATTGCCCTTTGAATTTTTTTTATACTTTATTTTACTTCGGGACATAAAGTAACATGTTCCCATATATCAATACCCTACTGACAAAGCGGCATGCAGGGGGTATTGGCACCAGCACAGTGGCAGTTCTAGTTCCTCCTTTTGTTTAAAGCCTTTTAAGGCATGCAATGGCTGTCAGAATAAAAGACATTATATCTGGTTTAACAAACATAGTTTTTAGTTTTGTTGTTAAATGTTCTGTACAAAGTTGTGGTGTCCTTGCCACATCAGGATATTGATATATGATTCTTCTGACAGACATTACCTTTCTTTTGGGCAGAAGAAAAACTTCAAAATGAAAATGAGTGCCAGAGACTAAGACTAGTCCTATACCTTGCTCAACTTAATAATGTTTTTGGTTTAAGTAATGTTGGATTAAATTTTAACCAGTATTCAAAACTTAAGCTTTATTATATTAAAGATAGATGCAGTCTTAAAAGATTTCCCAGCATAGCATAATTACATTATGTTGTAGGTGAGCAATATCTTAACCCATACCATGCTTAAGGCAACTGACTCTGCCTTTGCAGCCAGAGCAGACCAAGATCAGCCTGCACATCTAAACAGTCTGATCATGGTCTGCACTACTAGCCATTCAGTTAGCAGATTTTCAATAAGCACCCCCTTAGACAATTAATGGATCTGTCCAAATTGAAAGATGGACAAGTCCATTTTAGATATTTAGTATGGTAATGTAACATTTCTCTGTACCTTTGTTAAACATTATAGTGTTTTAAGATTTAGTAAATTATGTACTACCTTGTTTAAATTTATCATGATTTGAACTTTAGCACTGTCTGACAAAATGTTTTTTACTTTGTTTAACTTGATTATGTTTTAAGTTAGAGTAATGGCTTTCAGTACTTTCCTTTATCCGGCTTGCCTTCTCTCAATAAAAGGTTTGAGAAAGACATTATTACAAAGTTGAAAATATTATTTTTATTGCGTTTATGACAGAAGCTTAACCGTCTAATCAGTTTTTTACCTTCTTTAACTTCTATGATTAAGATTTGAGTAATGCTTAACCAGACATGTCATTGCCTAGATTAACTTTTTATGCCCCTTAGGGAGGGGATATAGTTTTTGAACTGTTAGTCAGTCCGTCTGTCAGTCATTCCATCCTAAAACTCTATAACATTGCCTATGACCATCAGAAAACATTAACATTGCCTACAACTTCCTTACTAATAAATGAATTTAATTCATACTTGAACACAACACTCCTTTGGATAAGACCCTCCCACTGATATGTATTTACATGATCTTGACCTCTAAGGTCTAATTGTCAAAAGTTCTTAATAATTGGCTTTAACTTCCTTATAACTCAACAGATTTAGTTCATGTTTGCACACAACAACACTTCGGGAGAGATCTTTCAAATGACATATATTTCTTTTAACCTTGACCCCTAAATGACCACTTTGGGGCATTGTCATCTTTCTGTGACAGTTCTTGTTAATGTTGAGATTGAAGCAGACATTTTCATACACATCTATTTAGCTAAACTGTAATGTTTTATATAAGAGCAAACACTTTTCTTACTTTAGCTTGATTATATTATATTTGAGATTTGAGCAAATATTTTTCTTTACCTTTATAATATTTCATACTGAAGCAAACATTATTCTATAAATAGCTTAACTTTCTAATGTTTTATATTTTTTTAAAAACTTGTTCTTATACCTATCTTATTATTATTATACCCCCACCACGAATGTGGGGCAGGTATACTGGAACTGCTTTGTCGCGTCGGTCGGTCCGTCCGTCTCATATACTAATGGAAGGATTTTCTTCAAGATTGGCTTTGATGTTAACCTCAACATGGGAATGTGCATAACCCATGTTGCCCTTATGTCAGGTCAAGGTCACATTGGAAGGTCAGATAATTTTCGTGTCCGCTCTGTAAATCCTATACCCCTTGAAGGATTTTCTTCAAACTTGGCTCAAATGTTCACCTCATGATAGCGATGTGCAGAACCTGTGTTGACCTTGTACCAGCTCAAGGTCAAGGTCACACTTGAAGATCAAATTTTTAACAATGAATTATAAGACAAGGATTTTCTTCCAACTTCGCTCAAATGTTCATCTCAACAAAGCAATCTGCATAACCCATATTGCCCTTGTGTCAGCTCAAGGTCAAGGTCACACTGGAAGGTCAGATATCTGATAATTTGAAAGAAGACAATGTATTCAAATATCCAATTACATTAGTGGGGGTATGAATTGCATTCAGCGATAGTTCTAGATTTGAACAACTTGTTCTAATTCCTAACTTAACTTCATAATGTTAGATTAAAATCACTTGTTCTATATAATGCCTCACTTAAAAAATTTGAATAAAACTTGTCTACAGTAGCTTAACTTTATTATGTTTTAGATATGAGCAAAGTCTTACCAGACCAGAAAGCACAGAAAACTTGCTATCACCGCCTTATCAACCTGGCTCTAATAACAGGTGCTTTGTCTTTCCTTTTCCTTACTTGAAGTCTTAACTCATATCTTGTAAAATACTTCTATACTGTACATGTCTGGCTTTAAGTTTTATTGCTTAGCTTTAAGTGGTTTTTGTTGTACCGTATGAACTTTTTTTGCAGTGGTTAACAACATTAAAAGAAGACCTCAACTTGTATAGTAAAGAGTTTTCATTTTGAATTTAATAATTTTCCCGAGATTATTGGAAACCACTTTAACCTCTGGCTGACTAGGGGTTTGTTGAAGGCTTAAGCAGTGCAACTTGCCTCATCCTCTGTTTGCATGCCTTCATGACAGATATGATAGTTGCTACTAGAGTCTGTAACTTGTGCTTCTTTGCAATCATGTTCATGAAGTCAACTGCCAGCAGAAATTTATCTGATGAGGTTGTACCGGTATTTTTAATATCAAATTTATTCCTTATGAAAAAAGACTAATCCATTGGTCAGTGCATTGTTGAATTTATACTGACTAACTGGAAATAATCAGTTGTCACATGGTAACGCACAGAGCTTGTTACCTGAGTTTGAATTCTGCTCTGGGTGGTCTTTTCCAAGGCGTATTGCATCTTTCTGTTATGAACTTTCATATTTGTAAGAAGGGGCTTGTTAGGAATAACCCTGGGCTTTGTAATTATAATAATAGAAAAAGAGAAAATGTTCCAAGGTTTCTGAAAATAAAATAGACCACAACATTAGTCATCATAAAACACAACTTTCTCAAGAGGGGTTGTGTTATGGTTCAGTGCTTTCTTTTTGTATAGATACAACCTTTGATAACTGCATCAGGGAATTATTTCCTTGGCTCAGTGGTTAGACCATTGCTCTTTAAAGTGGGAAACCTGAGTATCATCTGTTACAAACTTTCATGTTCATAAGATACTATTTTGAGTATTTTCAATTTCATATTTTATGTCATGAAGCTTGTATACATTCTTTACATGCAATAATGTTTGCTTTTCTCCCTTCACATTTCTGATTCCTCCTGAATCCAGAAATAATAGTTAATATTTAAATTTTTAATTCACAAGTATTAGATCATTCAAGAAGCTTAATGAAATTTATGTATTTAATTATGTTATGCATGTTTCAGCTCTGAGCCTGGATCCCCTAATGCACCCAATGTTATCCAAACCAGACCCTTCCATTTTACAACTACTGGAGAAAAACCAAAACCCCTTTCACCAGCTGACAAAAGTAAGTTATGTTGCATGTAATATTTATCAATATGCCCCCTTCTTACCAACAACAGTGAATTATTTACCTAGCATCACAATATTCCAGTTAAAGCAGAATTTTTAAAAAGTACTGCATGGTAGAATACAATCTGATCTTCACAGAATATCCAAGCTATTTTTCCTTCAATGTTTATTAACATAATCCAGTCTATGATGTGTTAATCTTTAAGAAAAGAAAAAAGTGAAAAAGTTGTCCTCAGCATTATTTATCAGAAGACGTACTGAAATGTTGATCTAACTACTGTTGGAGTTACGATTAGTTATGTTTTTAAATTGTTAATAAATCTCTTGTACAAGTACTGGTACATGATTGACCTTTGCCAGTTATGACAGTTTCGAGCAGTGATTGTGAACAAGTTTTAAGTGCTGTGAAATGAAATAATGAAGCAGAAAGGCATATTGTAACATTCACCTCTCGCACTGTTCAATGTTATTTTATGCCGCATTTTTTCACATTTCATCCCTCTTATTGTTCAATGTTATTTTATGCTATTCAGTGCTGATTGAGGCATCAAAGAGAGGGGATTTACGGAAGCTAATAGAGCTACATGAATCTGGTGCTGATTTACTGTGTACGGATCAATATGGTATGACGGCCTTACATCATGCTGCAAGATTCGGTCATAAGGAAATTGTCAGATATCTTGTAAAAAATGGTAGGTATGAGTTAGTCTAGATAAATTTATTTATTTTCCATTGATTAAAGGTGTAAGTTCTCACTGCTTGCATAATCCCACTCTTCACCGATTCGAACAAGCGATCGTACGGAAAGAAACAGAAACTGTCACAGCTATATTGACGGATTCCAACCAGCGATCTTCAGATATTGTAGAAGACAATCAGCTCCTTGTCTGCTAACAGCCAGTAAAAATTGTGTGTAAATGTTTAAAGCAAGAATGATTAAAATATGTTAACTCGCTGAAAATAAGTTGCATGAAGTTAAGCAGAACACCTAGATACTCTTAGAGAAAAAAAAGAGAAAACAGCTTACTCTTTATATAAAAAACAAACAACAATAGTGCTTAACCTTTTCAGTTAACAAGCAACTTTCATTGAAACATTATCTCTTGTAAAACAGTAAATCTTACGGACAACAGACTGTATTGAATAGACAATAAGAAATGCTCACAAGATAAAACAGCCTTATTGTGAGATGTGTGCAATGGTAACAACAGACAGGATTTTTTCCCCTTCAATATGAATGCATTATGTCACCAGACTTACTTTGTAAAACTTACAAAAGGGAAAACAAAATTGAACTAATATGTTACTCTCTCAGACATTCAGCTATTTAAATGTCACATTTTTTTTTAATGAATGTTTCTTATGTAATATGATTGTCTTTTCAGTCGTCCTAGACGACAAAAAAATTGTAACTGAGTGTAATTTCCTCTTCACATTATTTTTACCTTTCAGCCCCTCCTGTGATACTTGATATGGTAGACTATGAAAAGTAAGTTTATGATTATTTTGGATAAAACTTGACATTCTAGAATGTTATGTTTATGATTATTTTGGATAAAACTTGACATTCTAGAATGTTTTGTTTATGATTATTTTGGATAAAACTGTTATTCATCTTGTTCAGCCACCTGTTGACTTAGCTGGTTATGCTCTCCGAAGGGCGAGCATATAGTTGCCACTTTGTCCCGTCCGTCCCGTCCGTTCATCCTTCCGTCATATTTTTTGAGAGATATCAATACCAATCTTCATAGGTAGTTAGATCTCATTAAGAAGCAGTGCAGTGCACAAAAACCATAACTCTTGCTTTATTAATTTTTTAGTTATTGCTCTTTGAAATTTCTCGTACATGTACTTATTTTTTGTCCGGGGCATATCTCACAAAGTATAAGAGTTATCAACTTGAAACTTTATAAGTAGATAGATCTCATTGATGAGCAGTGCAGTGCACAAGAACCATAACTCTTGCTTTATTAATTTTTGAGTTATTGCCTTTTGAAATTTCTCATACTTATTTTTTGTCCGGGGCATATCTCACAAAGTATAAGAGATATTAACATGAAACTTTATTGGTAGATAGATCTCTATGAGGAAAAGTGCAGCGTGCAAAAACTGTAACTCTATTTTGCATAATTTAGGAGTTATTGCCCTTTGTTATTTTTCATACTTACTAAAATACATATTAAACAATAGCCCTTTTGGAATTGGCATTTATTAGGGGAGCATCCATCGGTTCTACCGATTTCTTGTTCTGAAGTGTGCGTATTTAGTGTTTTTTAATTCTTGTCTTGAATACAGTTGAAGCCTCTAAGCTCTCTGTTAATGCCACTTAAACTCACCAAGCCCCTTGGGTAACAGTCCTCAACAAAGTGCATGTAGTGTGTTTGAGCAAGTCACTTGAAGCCATATGTGCCTCAGTCATGAAAATTACTGGCTTTTCTCAGGTGATTGTTTCTACTATAGGGTAGTACTTTGAAACTGGTTTAACTTAGTTATTTTTTTTATCTTCTATCAAATAAATTTGAATGATTGAATATTTAGCTTTCTATTTTCTGTGTTTTAATACACTGCACTTTCTTCAGCAGTACCCAGGGAGAGCATTTGAAGTAGTGTTGAACATTTTTTTGGGGAAAAAAACAGAAACAGTAAATTTTTACATTATTCTTTTTATGCCCCCGAAGGGAGGCATATAGTTTTTGAACTGTCCATCCGTCCGTCCGTCCGTCAGTCAGTCCTTCCATCAGTCTGTCCGAAAACTTTAACATTGGCAATAACTTTCTTATTAGTAAATGGATTTACTTCATACTTGGACACAACACCTCTTTGGACAAGACCTTTCCACTGACCTATATTTATTTGACCTTGACCCCTGAATGACCTTTACTTGAAGATCCAATTGTCCAGAAACTTTAACATTGGCAATAACTTCTTTATTAGTAAGTGGATTTACTTCATACTTGGACACAGCACCCCTTTGGACAAGACCTTCCCACTGACCTATATTTGTTTGACCTTGACCCCTGAATGACATTTACCTTGAAGATCCAATTGTCCAAAAACTTCAACATTGCCCATAACTTCCTTATTAGTAAGTGGATTTACTTCATACTTGGACACAACACCTCTTTGGACAAGACCTTCCCACTGACCTTTAATTATTTGACCTTGACCCCTGAATATCCAATTGTCCAAAAACTAATATTTGGCCATAACTTCCAAATTAGTAAGTGGATACACTTCATACTTAAACACAACAACCCTTTGGACAAGGCCTTCCCACTGACCTATATTTGTTTGACCTTGACCCCTGAATGACCTTCACCTTGAAGATCCAATTGTCCAAAAACTTTAACATTGCCCATAACTTCCTTATAAGTAAATGGAATTACTTCATACTTAGACACAAACCCCTTTGGATAAGACCTTCCCACTGACCAATATTTATTTGACCTTGACCACTGAATGACTGGTTCTCAGTTCAAAGGTCAAAGCTCCACGTTCGGGGGCATTGTCATCTTACAGTGACAGTTCTTGTTCTAGGACAGTAGATGTTTGTTCCAGAGGACAGAAATAAACATATCTGTAAATGACCTTTAACTTTGACCCTCTTCTGTTTCAGAGGTCAAACAGCATTACATAAAGCAGCCTGGTACCAGAGAAGGACAATATGTTGTGTGCTTGTTGAGGCTCATGCCTGTCTCACAAGGAAAGATAACCAAGGCAACACACCCAGGATGCAGGCATTACGGGCTGATGACAGGGAGCTGGCTGCTTATCTAGAAAGTAAGTGAAAAGTGTGACACTTTAAGCGCTGTGATTTCTCAATGTAGATTGCTCTGCTAGGTGGCATAGATCCTTGTCTACCATTTTAGTTATGGAATAAACCCCTGCTCTTTTGGCTAGCAATTATATAGGGTTGCTGCATTAGGAAATATTGCTAGCAAAGTGATTTATTAAAAAAAATAAGCAAAAGAATTATATATTTTTGTGACAGGGAATTTGGTGAATTTAGATGTCCTCACATCACACAGACTAAGAATAATAGAATGGCACAAATATCTTGATGTTATAACCATTCACATACATGATTAACCAACTTCCTTGAGGCATTTAGTAAAATATAACTATCATTTAGTCTAGATAGTTGGTTATCAAAGTTATTTCTGAGTCTTGATACCTGACATGATAATTTCATGTTTTAAAGTGCAGACATAAATTAAAAAAAAAAAAATTGTATAAAAGAGGAATTTTTTTTACCAACTACATTGTAGTAACCTTAAGAGATCAGTCTTTTTTCATGTTTGTTCATGTGATACTGGTTCCCTGATTGCAGGTTTTGAAAGACTGTCAGCTGATGATAGTGAGGAACCAGAAAATGAGTAATGTTTGTTTAAGGAATTAAAGCGGGATATGTTATTTGCACAAATGATAGTGTTCTCTAGCACTGTATTCTGTAAACAATGCTTTTGAAGATGATTAGTTTAATTCCTTGCTTTCTCATAAACTGTTGAATGTAATGTTTTCAACACAGCTGAAATGTTAATAGCAAAGTTCCCCTGCATATAAATCGCCTATAATGCTTAGAACAAGGCAGAGTAGTTGATAGTTTGGAAAAGTTTCTACTTTTACTTGAATTTCCCATCTGCCTGTCAATTTCACTTACCCAGAATTCCCCTTTTTACTCTCCACATGCACTGACCCCTGACTAACCAGTCGTAATGTTACATTCTGCTAACCAGTCGTAATTTAACCTTCTGCTACATAGACAAGGAAGAAAAAAAATGCGTCTGGCAAGAGATGACCCATGTACTATTATTCTGAGATCACTGACTAACCAGTCGTAATGTTACATTCTGCTAACCAGTCGTAATGTTACCTTCTGCTACATAGACAAGGAGGGAATAAAATGCATCTGGCAAGAGATGACATATGTACTATTATTCTGAGATCACTGACTTGCCAATCTTATTCTTGGTAGCAGTTTGTGATTCAGCCTTGTATTACAATGGTAATTATGGTATAATGTACCATATAACCTATAGCAAGCTTATTATTATAGCATCATTAATTTATTCAGTATCAATATCTATAAATATTAGAATATTGTATTAGAAGAACATGTACCTTCCATCGTGCAATGTTAAAGTATTTATCTCGTTTTGTGCCCAAGAGAGTCACAGGTCCTAAAGTAATTGTGGTTATTATGTATGTTAAACCTGGAATGTGTCAGATTGTCAGTTGATTTAGTCTATTGACCCAAGAACTTCACACATTCTAGGTAATTGATGATGTTATAGCTGTCTGAATGTAAAACAACTCATTACTGCTAGTGAATGGTCTTTCTTGTCCTCAAGGTGTGCCAACAGGCGCGTAGCTACCAGTACGCAGAATATCCAGCTGCGTACATATTGGTCCAGAAAATCAAGTAAAATCGGTGAAAAAAATATTACTTATTTGATGCCAAAAAACCGCCTAAATGCTCCAGAGACGATCTACAGAAAAAAAATCAGGGGGAGCATGCCCCCGGACCCCCCTAGGATTCTGCGTACACCTTTAAAAGCCCTTGCTACGCCCCTGGCCAATGTCATGTCACATTAACAATATTGCTTTCTTGCCTAAGCACTTTCAGTTTCTTGAAAGTAGTCACTCCTTTATTCATCTGTATCATATGAAAGGGTCAGGTAAGTCTTTTTGCTTTATGAAGCAAAATAATGCTAAATTGCTTTCACAAGGCAAAGTCCTGCTGCAGCTTTGGCTCTCTTCCCAGTACATGGATATACTGGTATCAAAGCAGTTTCAGCTTGTAGTGTCTGTTGTGTGGCATATTTTTCTGTCTTGTAATTTTTCACTAATAATGGTGATTGATTACATTTTAATGCCATATAAAGATGCTGTGAGTTAAAATTTCTTGCAATGTAAATATTCCTGAGAAATGTAAACTTATTTTTTTACGTTATTTCCCAGAAGATTTCATGCACTTTGGGAGACACTCAAAATTCCCTTCGATCAAAACTCCCTTTGCTGAAAAATGACAGGTGTTACGTAATCCCCCTCACAATTTTGTAAGGGGTTTCAAAAAGCCCCTTCATGAAATTTACAGGGGTATCAAAATCCCCTTCATAGTTTTGCAAGGGGTCTTTGAACTTGTTTGTATGTTTCAAAGCACTAACTATTTATTGAAAACCTGTGCCACAGTAGGTCTTTTAACATGTTTGATTATAGTGCTAATAGATTTTATTTAAAGTAATTTATTTGTGCAGTTAAATTGCTTCAGATGTATTCTGCATAATTCCTTTAATTATTAGATCAAAGAAAACTTTTTTTATTTTTTATTTTTGTCAATTTCTTGGTTTAATGTTTTCTATATTCTTTTACAGTTTTTTTTTTACTCAAAATTCCATTTCAACTAAGGGAGTGTTGATACCCCTGTAAATTTCATGAAGGGGATTTTGATATGCATGTAAAGTTCATGAAGGGGATTTTGATACACATGTAAATTTCATGAAGGGGATTTTGATACCCATGTCAATTTCACGAAGGGGATTTTGATATCCATGTAAATTTCATGATTTTGATACACATGTAAATTTCATGAAGAGGATTGTGATACCCATGTCAATTTCACAAGGAGATTTTGATGCTCATGTAAATTTCATGAAGGGGATTTTGATACACATGTAAATTTCATGATTTTTAAATTTTTTTTTTTGCATATCTATGAAGGGGATTACATAGCACATCATTTTTCAGCAAAGAGAGTTTTGATCGAAGGGGATTTTGGTATACACTCAAGCACTGAGTATGCATTTACTGCATATGCTTGAGTTGTCAAAATTAAAGAGCAGTTGTTTTTCTTGCCATTAAAAGAGGACTTTTTTAACACCGCTGAGTGGTGAAAATGGGGCCTTTTAAGTATACTACTTTATTACAAGAGGCAAAGTTTTCAAGTTGATAGGCATTCACGATTTGAGGCCCCATGTTAGCATACATGCACAAGTGAACTGGCTATTATTAATGTATGATGAAAAAGAAAGACCTACATGTAACTTGTAACTACAATATTGTTGTTGTTGTTTTTTTGTAATGGTTGATGCTGTCTTAAAACAAAATAGAATTTAAATAAAACAGTTATTTCATGATGCATACTAGATCAAATTTTATACCTGAAAAGTTTAAGAAATGAAAATTGTAATGGCAAATTTTTGCTTACATGTATGAATATATATTTAGCAGAACCATAAAATAAACCTACTAAATGGAACAATTATGAGATGTAATACAGCATGGCAAAAGAAAAGATTTGTCCTTTATTGACAGAGACTTGATATTTATTGCCAGCTGCAGACTTTCCAACGTTATCCAAGAACAGATTGTTTTAAGAATCATTACGTTACTGTCAAATTATAGGACCATTAAAAAATCATAATGAAACTTCAGGGAAGCAGGCAAATATGAAAGTAAAATTAATGGGGGAAAAGTTATGAGGATTTATACATAATTAGAATTATGTAAATTGCTGGATGAAGGAGACACAGTGCTTAGTGTTGTGAAACAAGAAAAGACTCATGCCATTTCAGTGTACTCACTAGATAATAAAGATAATGCAAAGAACACGTACTAGAGTTTCATTTTATCAGGAGAAAAGATAAGAATTACACTGAGGGATTTTTTCCCCTTTTACCAAAACCAAGTTTCAAGATGACATGTGGAAATGTATAGAAGTTATATCAGTGAAATATGTATTTATATTTTCAGGCCAGGAACATTTCCAGATGGTTGTATCAGAAGACCAAGAGACGGCTGTGTGAGATCTTCCCCTCTAAGAGTTTACATAACATCAAGTTCTCAGAAAAATAAGCTAACTGAATTCTAGAAGGTAGCTGTGTGACATCTTTCCATTATGTCACATTCTCAGAAAACAAGCTGCCTGTATTCTAGAAGATGGCTATGTGTCACCTTCCAAACAAAAAGTTAATATTATGTCACATTCTCAGAAAAAAATAAGCTGTCTGTTTTACAGAAAATGGCATTGTGACACCTTCCCATTTGGAGCTCACAATACACTTGATTCAGTGACTGAATTCTACAAGATGGCTGTGTGATGCCTTCCTGTCAAAAAGTTCACATCAGATTCTCAGAAAAAATAAGCTGAGAGAAATCTAGAAGATGGCTATGTCACACCTTCTCAACTTAAAGCTCACATTACATCTGATTCAAGTGACAGAATTCTACAGGAATGCTGTGTGATGCTTTCACATTAAAGAGTTAACATTACATCACATTCTCAGAAAAAAAATAAGCTGAGGGAATTCTAGAAGATGGCTTTGTTACACCTTCCTAACTTAGAGTTCACATTATTTCTCTTTCTCAGAAAATTCAGCTGACTGAAAATGGCTGACAGCTATGGGTATCTTTCCTACTTTGGAATTTCATCAAGCCATTCAAGGGAAGTAAACAGACTGAAAATGGTGAAACTGTTATGTTTTAAGTTACACCACATCTTCATGTGAGAGACAAAAGAGTGAAAGAAGTCCAGAATTTGTCAATGAAATACACACACAGCTAGGAGACTACTGTATGACAAATAGTTAACATAACTTACATTCACAGATCACTTAACTAAATACTAGAAGGCCGCTGGCTATGTGACACCTTCTTCCCTACTTAGTGTCAATAGTTCCAGAAGGTGACTGACTGAAGACTTCCTCCCTAAACTCTTAGGAGTGTAAGAAAAATTCAGAAAATAAACTTACCAAGTTCTGATCTCAGTAGTAGAAAGTTTTAAAGTTATTTTAACATGATTTAATACAGCTTTTGTGTTTCATTCTCAAGGACAAAAGTAACCTCTCCTTTTTTTCTGGTTTTAAAGACATCAAGACAGATAAAATGTGATACATTTTTTAATATTGAAAGCATTTTTCATTGAAATAAGCATATTAGAATCGGAAGAAAGCACAATAAACCAGGCATTTTCTTTGGTAAAGTTATGCTACAGCAAAAAAAGTCGCGGGGCTGAGAAGTCAAGAATTTTGACGATGGGCCATGAAGAAATTTTCCTCTTTCAAAATTTATTTCATCATACATAATTATGTTGTATGATATATAATAAATTGCATTGCATCTTTTTAAACAAAGTAATAGACACCCAAATTTAGGGAATACATTTCTAGTGACACTCAACCAGAAATGCTGTTGTTGGATTTTACTAAGTGTTCCATAGCAACATCTTTATAGATATACACTAGTGTACACTGTGAGTGCCTAGCTACTCATATAAATTGAAGGTTCTACTCAAGTCAGTTCTTATGCCATATGTTTAAGAAGAAAAGCATAAACAAGATGGACAAACTTTACTATGCTGTATTCTAAAAGGGAAACTGTAACACTATATTCTCTGAAGTTGTCTGTTACAATAAAACTAACACAAAGCTGTTTTACAGCCAAGTATTACCGTCTTTTGCAACATCGTAAAAGTGCATTAAATGAAATAAAAGGCAAAAATGGAAGGATGTTTGCAGCAGTTATGGTATTATATTGCTACATGGGAATTTTGAATCTGTAATTAATCTAAAATGTCACAATTCACTTTGGATCATGTGAGATTTTAAAACACAAGTTGGCAGCCATTAGCAATTCTCAAAAGCATGCCTTACTTTGTAAATTTGTCAGTGTTTTTGTCCCTCTAAACATGAAGATTTTTGTAACAAATCGGTTTAACAATAAACAGTTTTAAGGCATATTTAAGATCAGGACTTGTCAGCCATTAGCAGACTTGAAAAGGGTGTTTCACTTAATAGACTTAACAGTTTTTTTGGGTTTTTTGTTCATCAAAAATTAATTGATCTTTTCATGTAATGCTGATAGAAATAAGACAGAATTATAATGCATTATTTAAACGTTATTTAAAGTTTTTATCTTTTTTTAAATTGATAAACTAAATTTAAGACTTAATTATTAAATTTGAAAATTGTTAGTAATAATTGCCTCCAGCTTCTTACTCCTAAGTTATGTTACAAAATTGAACAGACAATCCACATAAGTAAGCTGTATAAATTAACAGGTTATATACATGTACGTTGATTGCCTCAGGGTACAGGTGTTTTTGGGTGTGTCACACAGGTACTATTAAGGATTGGTCAGAAAAATATACAATATAGTAAAGCTAGAACCGCACAGTTTCGCAACACAGATCGAAGTCACAACGGTAGATAATAGAGTGGAATAAAAGGATGTCAAAAACATTCATGACATAGATTGAATTCGGTTTTGCATTGAACTGATGGACATTTTTATTTTAAGGGCTTAAGTTTGGAAAGCACTTTCATTAAAAAAATTCATGATATTTTGGATAGTTAAGTCAGATATAGCAGGAATTACATGCATTTGATATATTGGTAGTGAAAGAAATGAAAAGAAAGAAGGGTAACCCATAAAAATCTAATTCTCCCCAGTAGGATTCATACTTTGGTACCCTCAGTCACAAAGTAGACACTCTACACCATTGCCATAAAAGCTAGCTGATAGGCAAAGTAGTAGAAATGCTGTATTGTACCTTTATACATGCCAACCTCAGAATTCATCCTCAAATTAATCTTACTTGGAATACCCTTACGATCTTCTAAAGGTGCCATCATATCGACATGTTGGACACCAGATGTAATTTATCAAAATCTTTTTTGCCCTGGGCTGAATTAGAACTTTCAATAACAAAGTTGACACTCCAGCATGTAGCAGTTTTAACTAGCAGATAGGCAAGGAAGTAGAAATGTCATATTCAACTTCTATTACATTACCAGTTTTATGTCTTTCTTTTTTAGCAAACATTCCTGAATCACACGTAATTCTGTAGAGAAAAGCAATGAGTATTAAGAGACAGGAAAGACAAAGTCTTGCTTGTAATTTTTTTTCTTTCCTTCCAGTAGTGTAGAATCCCTTGAATAATTAATGTACTCTCTGCCTACATTTGTGTCAACTTCAGTGGTTTATGAGTGAATGGTGACAATTTTTTGTGAAACTTCAGGCGGTTTTCAAGAAGCTGTGTGCCATATATTCATACAAGTTTATAATGGTAGCAAAATAACCAAAATTTATGCTCCCAGGATAAAAGAAATTACAGATGATAAAATGTCAGACAAAAAAATAATGGCTTAAATGATATAATCCTTCACACACATAAAAAAGGAAGAAAATTACTACAGATTGCATGCCAAAAAATAAAAACAGAATATTTGCAGAAGATTTTCAGAGAATATTGTTATGTTGACACTAAAATTTCCCACTGAACTCGTTTGCTGGAAGGCTTTGGTTTTTTTTTTTCTGTGAATTTTTGGTGGCGTTTTTGTTCTTTTTAAAAGAAATAGTTTGATCTGATTGAGAGGCAGTGGTCTAAAGACCCCATACAATTCAAATGTTTTGCCATTGGAAGTGTAAAATCTCCCAAACCCTATAAGATATATGGAAATTAAAAATGGCAAAACAGTCTCACAAATACGTAACTGCAAGGTCAGTTTGGGTAGGGACTGTGATAGTAGGACCAGAATATCGGAGGCCTTTGTGCAGATGTCAGGAGTTCAAATCCAGTCCACAGAATTTGACCTTGACACAATATGCACTTCCTTAGAAAACAGTAAGAGTTGATAATATTATGCTGCAAAAATATTACACACCTTGTCAGATAAGTTACTTTTAACATTATGAATCGTGTTTTGTTTCTTTTTATGAAGCATACAGTACCGATATTTATAAGCCATTTGGCAAAAGAATAAAGTTAGACAGGTGATGCATGTTCTTTGACACTTATTGAGGCATTTCATTTTTTTATGTGTTAGTGTTTTGTGAAATAAAACCTTTATGAAAGGTTGTTATGACTAAAGTTCTTGTGTTATGTTGATAAAAAAGCTTTAGTTAAAAGATTTGTAAAGTTTTTTCGAAGTATTGTACTGTTTATTATCATCAACTCACATGTTTGTGTTCAATCACCAAAGTCTCCAGTCTCTTAAAAGAGGCCACATTGTTCTAATAGGTCTTCTTTTTTAAAGTGACAGGACTTGAATTCCAATGAGAACATTTCCTAGGTGACAGAGTTTGCAATGTATTCCTAATGAAAAATTGCGTATTGAAAAAATTGCAACATTTTCCTAATGAAAAAATTTCTTATTGAAAATATAGCTAAGATGGTAGGGCTTGCAACATTTTCCTAATAAAGAAATTGCTAAGGTGGCAGAGCTTACAACATTTTTCAAATGAAAAAACTGGTGAGGTGACAGAGCTTGCAACATTTTACAAATGAAAATGTTTATAAGGTGACAGGGCTTACAGTGTTCTCCTAATGAAACAAGAACTGTCACTGTAAGATGACAATGCCCTCGAAAGGTGCTTTGACCTTTGAGCTGAGAACCAGTCATTCAGGGGTCAAGGTCAAATAAATACAGGTCAGTGGGAAGGCCTTATTCAAAGGGGGTTGTGTCCAAGTATGAAGTAATTCCATTTACTAATAAGGAAGTTATGGGCAATGTTAAAGTTTTTGGACAATTGGATCTTCAAGGTGAAGGTCATTCAGGGGTCAAGGTCAAACAAATATAGGTCAGTGGGAAGGCCTTGTCTAAAGGTTGTTGTGTTTAAGTATGAAGTGAATCCACTCACTAATTTGGAAGTTATGGCCAAATATTAGTTTTTGGACAATTGGATATTCAGTGGTCAAGGTCAAATAAAGGTCAGTGGGAAGGTCTTGTCCAAAGGGGTGTTGTGTCCAAGTATGAAAAAATCCACTTACTGATAAAGAAGTTATGGGCAATGTTAAAGTTTTTGGACAATTGGATCTTCAAGATAAAGGTCATTCAAGGGTCAAGGTCAAATAAATATAGGTCAGTGGAAAGGTCATGTCCAAAGGGGTGATGTTTCCAAGTATGAAGTAAATTCACTCACTAATAAGAAAGTTATTGCCAATGTTAAAGTTTTCGGACGGACTGACGGACGGACACTTAAAAAACTATATGCCTTCCTTCGGGGGCATAAAAATTGCCTAGGTGATAGGGTTGCTGCATTTTTTCTAATGAAACATTTCTAAGACGACATGACTTGCAATATTTTCCTAATAAAAATGTTTTCATGGTGACAAGACATGAAACATTTTCCTAATGAAAATGTTTCTAAAGTGACGGGGCTTGCAGCATTTTCATAGAAGTTTTTGAATAACTTTTTTCTGTTGAAATCAGTGCAGTATTGATAAACCTGATACTGTTGTGATATTCACACTTCAAAGGTAATCTATGTGTAAGAGAAAAATTTAACAGTTTTGCCACAGGCCTGTCATCAAGTTCAGTTTTACTTGATGTTTTATGAAACAGTTTCTGACTGTAATTAAATCAGATATATTATAATTATATATATATATATTTATTTTATAATAAAGTTTTTTAAAAAAATGACAAAATGAGATACTATCTCTTGTATTTTTCATCTAATTAAGGGTATCCATTAGCATAAATAACTATCTTTTCTACTTATTCAGTGTGGTGACAACACAGAGAGCTCCCAAACTATGGGAAAGAACTATGTATCGGGTTGAACTAACAAGGTATCTATTGTTACAAAGCAGATACATATCTTGGCTTGTATGAGCTAAGCTCAGATAGCACATTTAGGGGTGAAGAAGCTTAAGAATAGAATTATTAGAATACATTTTTATATTACATTGTAATTGACCATATGAGTTGTTTTGTTTTTTTTTAAATCTTTTTTGAATCTGTGTTAAGTAGACCACATTAATCTTTTAACAAAAAGATAATTGGATTTCAGCTGATCATGCACAGTACTTAGGATGGGAAGTAACTTTATCAGTTTTGTTATGTTTTGAATAATCTAGAAGCTTATTTGAATTTGAAGTTTCACCTAGTAAGCAGATTAAATGTATGACCTTGTAGTTTAAATAGCTATAGATATTATAGTTCTAAAAGTATTTGATGAAGTGTTATACCAAGTTCAGGTATTGCCAGTAGTTCTTACTCTGTGATACTGGTAGGCTGTAAAATAAGTTTCGCTAATAACATGATAATGAATTTGACCTAGTAATGGATAGTAAGTACTAAGTTTTAGACTTTGGTTTTTGCTGATTTTCACATGCTTTTAAAATAATTAAAGTGGTCCTAATAGTTGGATTTTACTGTGTTATCATTATTAAACAATTTATATTGGCAAGGTAATTTTTCAGCTTCATATGTAAAAATTTTGTTTTCTGTGTCAAAGTTCAATTTAGATCCAAATTTTTAGGCTTTAAGATATTAAAATGAATCACCTGTTGTACAAAAACACTTATCTTGATTTGCATAGTATAAGTCATTTTGATATATATTTTGCCATGACAGAAAACATACATAACATTTAATACATCTTGACATTACATATGAGTACATCATTAAGTATTGCATATTGCAATGCACCATAGTGCATGTTAAGTTCATTATTGTTTTCATAATATATGTTGAAATTGTCTTGTTGCAAACTTTTTACCAATTATATTGGCTTAATTGAAATTAATTCTGGATTGCATCTTGTTTTATTCAAGGCTGCTCATGCTAGATCATTCTTTTTTGCTATAATTCTGGTTAAATGCGAAAATTGTTTATGGAAAATTGAAATCTATTCTCTGTTTTTGTTACTTTAGACAATGAAAATTGTTAATTTTTATCACAACTTTTTTTTAAACTTAAGAGCAGCAAATCTCTGATAAAGAGATAAGATAAATTATTTCTGTTTTGTTCTTTTTCTGAATTTGTGTTGCCTTACATGAGATTTTAGAAAATTACATGACCAAGTCAGCATATAAGACAATTTTAACTATTTTCATTTGATGTATGTTACAGTTTTGTTATGTAGTCTTTGTGAAAATCCTATTCAGTGTCCGTATGCAAACATTTGTTGTTTTTTTTGTGCATGCTCACAAGAGCTTACTTTCCTACTGTGTAAAGATGTTCAGATATTTTCATACATATCAATGTGATTGTTTCATCCATCGAAACCATTTTTATAGTTACAAATGCTTGATGCATTTTCTGAGTTAGTTTTGAAAAATGTGCATCTTTTACAAGTATGTCTCTGTGTTTTGCACTAGTAATTTGTGTTTTTTTCTTTTCTTTTTTTTTTTAAAGAAACATTCCATATATTTCTTTAGCATTTTTATACCATTTCTTTGAAACCCATAACTTTCATCCATTCAAAACATTTCCCTTTTTCCACAACTTGCAAAGAGCCTTTAGTTGTGTTTGTTGTTTTCCAAATAAGGTACATGTACATATTTATAATGCCATATAAAGAACTACTGGTACTCTGTTGCCAACTCCCAGATTAATTGCCCACTCCCAGATTAATTAGTGGTCGTTTGGTATTTGACTTTGTCAGAAAGCATTCTAAATTCTGTATACTGTTTACTTGAAGAAAATAAACTCTCAGAATTAAGGTTTGTATGTCTGTTTAAAAAACCAAACACGTGAAAAATAACTGGAATATTGGTATGTGACTAATAATTTATTTTTGCACTGCATTTGTAGGAGCTATTGTGTATTGTTTCTGTTTTGAAGCAACACTAATGTGCTATGGTAATGTATTCAGGCAACTCAGTTTTATGCACAACAAAAATGGCCAGCTACAGCCTATCAACCCATGGAAGAGTATCTAGATAAATGCAAGTGTTTTAGCTGTGATTGATTGAAAGAGCAGCACAAGTTATCAGAGATTCTTCTATTTATAATACAACTCATTTCATAAGTCAACATTATTTGCTAATCAGTTACAGACTTTAATTTACAGACAGATGACAATACAACAAGTCTTTGTATTGATTTAATATAAAAAATATAATCTATTTGCATTTGATATTATGACAAAGTCATATGACGAAAAAATGGTTCATCACATTTTTAATAGCAGTAGATCTTTGAATGAAAAATTCACAACAAGTATGATACAGCCTTGTTAAACATTAGATATTGAAAAAACGGACCAAAATGTATGTGTTTTTTCCTAATTCTGATGCAATTTACAATTCAAAATGGAAAATGTTTTGACAGAAATGCTCTAATTGTACATGATTCAGATTTGACCAGATAGATCAAGATCTTGAATGTTAGTTCATTTGGTGGCTGACACCTTATATGGATACTGACTTGAAACAACACGCCCAGAAATATGTAACAAATACCAAGTCCAAGATATAAAGGCATAATACACAAATGTAGGTTATCGACAACTATTGTGATTCCTTCACATGCAACTTTATTTTATACTTTTCAAAAAATTCTTAACACTTTTTTGTCTCCTAAATCGTATCATTTTCTTTCCTTTTACATTGTTCTTTTTTACTTATTAATGAATATTTTTTTCTTGTATTTATTTATAGAAGTATCACTGAATACTAAAAATAAAGATTTGAAATTAACAAACTTGACTGTTCTTACTTCTTTCGTATTTTTCACCATTATTGTTCAGTGCTGAATGTTGCCTACACATGATTTATTACAGACTTGCTACTTAAGCAACATTTTAACCTGTCCCCATAAAAAACAAAATATAGCAATGTCTTTCTTAAAGAGAGGAATAAAAAACAAGAGGGCCATGATGGCCCTTTATCGCTCACCTGAATATGACTGCTTTTAACAAAAGTGCTATGGACCTGGTTAATTGACCCCAGATGACCCATATTCGAACTTGACCTAGAAATTATTGAAACAATCTTTCTGACAAATTTCAAGGTTGTTTGAACTGAAAATGTTACCTGAATGCGTGTTAACAAGGTTCTCCATATTTGGGGTCTGTGACCTAGTTTTTGCCCTCATATGACCTTTATTCGAATCTGAGCTAGAAATCACCAAAACATCCTTTCTGACAAATTTCGAGAATATTTGGACTGAAAAGTAGCTTCTTGAGTGTTAACAAGTTTTTTTCTATTTTTGGGCCCTGTGACCTAGTTTTTGATTTCAGATGACCCATATTCAAATTTAATCTAGAAATCATTTAAACAACCTTTCTGACAGATTCCAGGTTATTTGGAATTAAAAAATGTTACCTCTAGAGTGTTAACAAGGTTTTTCCATATTGGGCTCTGAGACCTAGTTTTTGACCCCAGATGACCCAATTTTGAACTTGAGCTAAAAGTCATCAAAACAACCTTTCTGACAAATTTCTGGGATATTTTGACTTAAAATGTAACCTCTAGAGTGTTAACAAGGTTTTTCTATTTTTGGGCTCTGTGACCTAGTTTTTGAACCCAGATGACCCATATTCAAACTTGAGCTAGAAATCATAGAAACAACCGGTCAAACAAATTTCCAGATTATTTGGACTGAAAATGTTACTTCTCCTTCTACAAGAAGATTTTAAAAGTTTTCACTATATAAGCCTATGTAAAACCAATGACCCCGGGGTGGGGCCAAATTTGACCCCAGGGGCATAATTTGAACAAACTTGGTAGAGGTCCACTAGACAATGCTACATACCAAATCTTAAGGCTCAGGGCCTTGTGGTTTCTGACAAGAAGATTTTCAAAGTTTTTCCTATATAAGCCTATGTAAAACCAATGACCCCAGGGTATGGCCAAATTTGACTCCAGAGTTATGAACAAACTTGGTAGAGGTCCACTAGACAATGCTACATACCAAATATCTAAGCTCTCTGCCTTACGGTTTTTGACAAGAAGATTTTTAAAGTTTTTCCTATATAACTCTATGTAAAACAAGTTACCCCTGGGGCGGGGCCATTTTTGACCCAGAGGCTATGATTTGAATAAACTTGGTAGAGGTCCACTAGACAATGCTGCACACCAAATATCTTAGCTCTATGCCTTACGGTTTCTGACAAGAAGATTTTTAAAGTTTTTCCTATATAACTCTATGTAAAACAAGTTACCCCTGGGGCGGGGCCATTTTTGACCCCAGGATCATAATTTGAACAAACTTGGTAAAGGTTCACTAGATGATGCTTTATACCAAATATCAAAGCTCCAGGCCTTGTGGTTTCTGACAAGAAGATTTTTAAAGATCCAACTTTTAAAATCTGTTTTTAGCTCCTGTGACCCAGAAATGCAATGAACCGGAACCATTTGAACAAACTTGGTAGAGCTTCATGCAAGGAACATTTTAGGCAAGTTTCATTAAATTTTGCCCAATGGTTTCAGAGGAGATGTCGTTTGAATGAATTGTGGACGACGGACGGACGGACGCCGGACAATCAAGGATCCTAAAAGCTCACATGAGCATGCTCAGGTGAGCTAAAAAGCAATTTGGTCCACTTCTCTGGCACAGATGAACACAGTCATGTACACTGATTTTTCCACAGAACAACCTTTCATTCCCTGTTCCTGTTATCATTAGAAATCAATTATCTCTCTACACACATTGCTATTCCCATACCCCCACCTATACACAGTGCAGCCACGCCCCTCTTTGCCCCAGTCCTTTCCATGGCATATAGAAGTGTAACAAGAACTCTTGCCCCTGAAGCCCCTATGGGATGACCAAGGGCTATTGCTCCACCATTAACATTTACCTACAATGACAAACAAATCCAACTGTGGTAAGTCATGTAGATGTAGGATAATTTTAATGAGTTTCAAGTTACAAACAATTACCAAAAATTACTGACCTACTTATATGTATGTTATGGTTCTTAAAAGCAAAGACCTTAAATACTAATATTTTAGGTCATGTTAAAAATAAGGAGGGTGAACATAATTAGGCATCTTCAGCCCAACCAGATAGCCATACCACCTGTATATGCTGTCATATTTTGGATGCATTGATAACCTTATAAAATACAAACGGGACAAGGTCAAGCAAAGGTCATCTCAAACTGGAACATGTGCTTATTTCACAGTGGCAATCTTTTACTTGTTTCTATTTTATACATATTTAAAGGTAACATTGTGCTATTTATTAATCCTGATATTTATTACCTTGCTGTTCCTTCTATTGAAATAGAAAAGGTCTAAATCCATTAACTGCATCTAACCAGGAAAGAAATCATTCACCTAACCCTTTCACTTACCACCACAGTAAAATACTGAAAATGGTTACTGTAGCAAAGGGGGTTAACTCTTACCTTATTGACATCTATGCCAAGATCTCTGACCACAGCTTCAGACTGGGCTGCAAATGCTTCATTTAATTCAAACAAATCCACACTATCGAGTGTCCAATTGGCTTTTTCAACCTGTCAATAATAAGAACATGGTCTTCACATTTCTTAGGATAAATGCACTTTCAATCAAAATGGCAGATGTCACTGTGTGGCTTTGTGATGGTTGCATGCAAACTGCACATGCAACAAAAGTGTAACAAACTACAGCAAGGTAAACTACACATAAAAAAAGTCCTTTTCCACATAGAAAAGTCCTTGAAATGAAAAAAAATTATTTAGAAAAACAAAGTCATTTTGCCTGCCAATGAATATAAGTTGACCCCTTGCGTGGTTCAAACAAAGCAGACTAAACTTCTTGATAAAGTAAATGAAAAATATCCTAGTTGGTTTAACTTACAGCTTTTCTCACTGCTGAAATTGGACCAGTGCCCATTATAGCTGGATCCACACCAGCCTGAGCCCATGATACAATCCTGGCCAGGGAAACCAGTCCATACTTCCTAGCATTCTCTGTTGACATCAGTAAAACAGCTGCTGCACCATCATTGATGCCTGAAGGCAGAGGAAATATTAATGTATACTGAATTCATTGTAGTCACGTTTTCTTAACTTCTACCACTCTGATTGCTTTACATGAAAAAGAAAAGGGAATGAATATTTCATGTATTGAGCTATAGAGCATTTTCAACTCTGTAAGGAAGAGTGATGTTAGATCTCCAAGTCATTCTGACATAATCAGCAATGCTCAGAGAGCTCTGTATTTATGCTATAAAAATAATCTAGTAACTACTATTATACATGTAAGCAAGAAAGTGTAACATTCATGCTTTTGAGGTTGGGATTAGGTAACTGTATTTGATGCGAACTCTGGAGACACTCATCCCATAAAAAATGCAATAGACCTCTGGTGCTGTCAACAGGTTTAAAATGTACCTCAATAAAATGAAAGGTTATTATCATATATTCCCTTCTTACAATAATACGGTTCTACCCTCGAGAAGAAATGGGTACTGAGCAAATAAAGATATACTCCACTGCATGTAACAAACTCATGATACACACAATTTAATAGAAACAAACTGATCAGAAATAAAATCCTTCTGAAGGAGATGTAAATATCAACACTAACGTACGGTACCTTTTTTTATATTTACTTTTGCTTTTATTCCATTCATAAAGATTTGTAAAAACTTGAAAAATTAAGAAAACAATGATCAAAACCAAATCTTATCCATTCTTATATTGTAAATGTTAACTGGTAAATCAAACCAAAAGAAAAAAAATAGTTTGTATTTTTATTTTCTGAGTTACAAAACAAACCACATACACAAATGCTGTAATAATGTGTTGTGAAATAAAATGACATTCTTGAAGTACAGTAAAATTCCTCTATTAAGACCACCATTGGGTATAATGGGAAGTGGTCTTAATTGTGAGTTGGTCTTAATACCGGGTCGAGACCCGGCAAACTATTTGTTTGCAAGTTCATAAAGGGAAAATAGAACAATATTTAGAGAGAACAAAACACATTATTCATCACTATATATGTTGTTATCCCATTCAATAAATAAACATTTCAATAATGAATAAACATTTCAATACATGTATTTCATTTTCGTTTCTCAAGCTGGAGATTTTGTCTGACACAATTAAAATTTAACTGTAAATATTCTGAATTTTGGTGAAGTTAGAATAAATTTTAAAATTAGATGTTACGTCCCATTTTCTTATTCGATCAAGATAGGTAAGCATCGATCTAAAATTATATTTTGCTTTGAACCCCTGCAAACTGAAAACTAATTATAACTACGAGGATTCCATACCATTCCCAATTATCTACTCGCGTCAGAATCAGGTTGTAATAAAATCAATTTTGAATAACACTTATATCATCCTTTTGTATCCTTACTTTCAGTAATCACCTAAAGAAAATTTGTTTTTCACAACACAGAATTTCTTTTGTTTACACATGCAGCTGTCGTAAGGCAGTGTCGTAATCATGGCGGTGTACTCGATTGATATTGATGACATGCCCGGAGGGCACTAATTTGAGTGGTCGTAATTGAGGCATTACAATAAGAAGAAAATATACAACATGATCTTGACAAGATGGTCGTATTACCGGATTAGTGGCGTGGTCTTAATTCTGATAAATATCTGTAATAGGACAAGAATAAAAATGTTTGGTTCTTTTCAAAAGTGCCCGTAATAGCGGCGTGGTCTTAATTTCGGCGTGGTCGTAAGGTGGTAATCTACTGTATATGAATGGTATAATTAATGTTCCACATGGTGGGTAAAAAAACTTTATTGTAGAAAGTCAAGACTTAAGATCCATACCTGAAGCATTCCCTGCTGTCACTGTACCAGACCCATCAGTAATAAATGCTGGCCGTAGCTTCTGCAAACCTTCAAGTGTCGTACTTGGTCTCGGAAATTCATCTTCTTTTATCTCATCAGTCCCTTTAATGAAAGATTAAACCCACACACCATTATTAAGCATGCATAAGCCCACAGGTATAAGCTTAAATACACAGAAATATAACATAAGCTCCACTACTTACTACAGTATATTTGTCTTTAACTGAAGAGTAAGTTCCCTTTACTCTTAACAAGTATATCACGATGATCAGAATGTAAATCTATTCAACATGGAGAAAAATTAAAATAACTCTCTAAAGAAACTAGTAAAGGAATTAAATAGCCTCAAATATGTACAATTAAACAGAGTAAGCATATCCAATATCAGTAGGGACTAGGGAAATATACATGTATCGCTGTCCCCTTTTTAAAACAAGGAGCAGTGATAGAGCGGCAAAGGATATGACTCTAAATCCAAGGGTCGCCTGTTGAATCCCACCAGAAAAGAGAGTCTCCAATGGATTCCCACATTCCACACTTTAATCATGAGTCAGAACCCATGTCGGAGTCATGAAATGCAACTGATATAAGCTGCAATAACTTTTTTCCCAATTATGTAAAATAACAAGGTATAACTAAACTAAACTTTCTAATAGTCAACACAGAACTGCCACACCTGTTACCTGTTCTTGATTTAATGTGTACAGAAACAATTTCCTTCTGGAAGTACCCAGACTGTCTAGCAGCGGCACACTTCTGTTGTGATTTCAGAGCAAACTGATCCTGTTCTTCTCGTGATATCTTCCACTGCTTTGAAACATTTTCAGCTGAAAGTACACAGATAATAATGGGTTGTTTCAGTCTAAGGCTGATATATGTCTCACTTAGTGACCAGCAAAAGAGATAATTTCCCGGAGTTGCAAAGCCTTGAACAAAAATACATGTGTAACATCTTTTAGGAATCACAATTACATTCAATGACATCTTATTCTTTGAGGAAGAGTATTCTGTTTTCATTAAAATCATACCAGTATGACTTATAATGAATGAATTATAACCCAATGTCAAGGTCAGTAAAATATTCTAAGTACAACAGATAAACTGCAAACATTATTATCAGTCTTTATAAGAACATTGTTGTGGTACCATTTTTGGGTGGATGGCCATTTATTCCAAATTAACAAAACAAGAAATTTTTGAACATATATTCTTTTTCATGTTATCAATTATTTTTTTATTTTACAGCAAACAAGCGCTACACTCGAATGAATGCCATGCCCCAATGGGAATGTCACGGTGATTTGAAGTTAACAAGGTATTTGAATTCAAGCTGGGTTAAAAAAAAATTCAGTCCCAACTGAAATCAGTGAAAACTGATTTTCTCTGGATATGATCTACCATTTCATAAGACATGAAATTTTACTCTAGTTTGTACCTTGACAAAATACCAATCTTTAATTAGTCATGTCTGTTATGGAGCAGTTAGTGCAAAACTATTGTTCTTCAATATAAAGTAAGCAGGGGATACGACAGTTTATCATTGACTGCCTTGGAATGCTTTCAACAGTCATACAGCACTATACAATATGATATGTTATCTGAAATTCTAAAAAAACTTATTCTGCTTACAAACATTTCGTACAGAGGCATGGTTGTAGCCTACTTTCAAACTTTATGGTGCTCTACTATACTATTCTAGGAACAAATCACAACACTGCAAGAGAGATACCACTAACTGTGCGAAGATAAGATCTTCACAAATTTGACATACTTGTGCGGCATATTTTAAGTCACATGTTTACCTGTTATACCCATGTGATAATTATGAAAAGCATCTGTTAAACCGTCGGAGAGCATACTGTCTACAAACGTCATATCTCCAAACTTCTTTCCGGCCCGCAGATGTGCACAGTGACGAGCCTGTAAGTAAAGACAAGAAATTAACACAAAACTTTAAAATACAAAGTAAAATGTGAATAAGGCTTGAGACATGAATTTCTGTTTCACACATAACAGAGATAATTAATAAACATACACACACGTAAAAGGTTTAACGACATTCTGTTTTTTAATGGGTGCTTAAACTAATCAAGTTTTTACAAGATTAGTATGTATAATCAATTTGTAATGGGCAATGATCAGGGTGCATGTGACTGCAAAAGAAAAAAACAACCTTTAAGATTCATCTGTATTAAGCTGCTGTATAATATTTTATTTTATAGTAAAATAATGATCAACATCACTGTCAATCAAAATGTTTCCTCAATAATAAAGCATTGATTACAAACCCTGCTCATACTTTCTTGACCTCCTGCCACCACTACTGAAGAGTCTCCAGCCTTGATTGCCTGGTATCCCATAGCAACTGCTTTAAGTCCTGAGCCACACAGCATGTTAACACTAGTAGATGGTATTTCATATGGTATACCTGCTTTAACACTGGCTTGACGAGCAGGATTCTGTCCCTCACCTAGTATTATCACAAGACCATTAAAGCAATGCAAAATAAAAATGCAGAATTAATCTATAAATCTGCAGACAAGTCAAACCTATTTAGACGTGAAACTGTTCCTCGAAACTTGAATCTTTCACCTAGTTTCTTTGATAAAATACACTCTAGTATTCATCCAAATAAAAACTGTTAAACAAAATAGATAGAATTTTGCTAATTTCTGTCCTAGTACTATTACATGTATGTATTATAAAATGAACAGTTAGGAGTTAAAACTGTCATGGCAGAATCATCTGGGGGAAAAAGACAAAACAACAAAGAAAATCAGATGCCTGGCTAAATGCCAGGCATGAAATCAAGTACCTGCCGTGAGCACCTGTCCCATAATAACTTCAGATACATTTTCTGGTCCAATGTTTGCTCTTTTCAACACTTCCTGGATACATGCAGCACCTAAGTCATGCCCTGGTAAGCTTGACAGACAACCATTTAGATTACCTGTACAAAACAAGATAAAGAGACTTCATAAACACTGTACTGTCTTGTCTCTTTATACATGATTGGTGAATGGTAAGGACTTGATAAAACAACATGTTCTTAGATTACATTTATTTCTTATACATATTCACTAATACTACATTAATATATCTAAACTTGTTAATATCTTAATTCAAATTGTGTGACTACTCGGCTCATTCTGCTGCTGCTGCTGCTGCTATCATAGAGTACAAAGATGCTGCATAATAATAAGGCGGGGCTAATTATAAATGACAGGTATAGAATTACAGAGTTACAGACACTACAAATACTGTCACTTAACTAGAAAAATCTTATACAGAGTAAATCATATGTGCAAATAAACCAGTAAAAGCCAAAACCTTGTATAATGGTTCTGATTTTACCAAGACAAAAGCAAACAACAAACAGTGTATCTTTTATTCAATGGGAGATATTTCAGCTACAGGTACGTTTATCAGGGATTGCAAAGTTAGTTCATCTTAGAAATCAAATGTTTGGATCATTTTGCATTCGAACATTCGCATACATTGTAACTATTATTCAAAAATCACAGAAAGTTTAACTAGGAGGATTGAAACAAGGAAATAAAAAATTCCTTCTTTCTTCTTTATTAAATTTATGAAGATCACATGGCTATAAAACATAGCAAGACCAATTTTAAATTGCTTTAACATAAATATTCCTTCAGATCTGCATCTGTACACATAAAGAAAAGCAAAAACAGTAGGGTTCATGTTTGAAACAAAAAAAAATTTGCTCATGTGAACTTACCCATAAAATTAATAAAAATCTAAGCGAATTTTCAAACCAGGGTATGTTAAACTATTTCCACTAATACACATTAACTTTTAGTAGTGAAACTGTATTGACTTGGAAATATGCAGAAAAAGGTCCGCCTAGCCTAATTTATTATCCTTATTAAAGTGTTGAACCACTTTTATAAATCTGAAATCTCAACCTATAAAAAGGACATGTGACACTGGTGAAAAAGACAGACAGTTGATTCCACTGGCATGTTGTTCATGGTAAGATTGCAGACTTTAGTTGAAGGCTAACTTTCCCTAGTTCTTGAATCATAACATTTGAGGACAGGTTCAGAGTCTATGTCAACAAGACCATTCTGGAATCTGAACTGGAGTATCAGCCTATGATGTTCTCTTTTCTGCAGAAATGACTGCCATCCCAGATTCTGTATCATTTCAGACACACAACCCAGCATCCTGCAGTGGACACCAGGTATATAAGGCACTTCCAACAGCCTTGCTGTTGGGGAAGCTCTTTAGCGACATGGTTGGAGTGTCTGAAAATTTTAGCAAGTTAAGCAACATTATCTATGGTCAGTACTTGGATGGTTGTCCCAAATTGAGCTCATAGGCCAGGTTACTACATTGGTGGCAGTGGTATTCCACAAACCTCCACCAGATCTTTAACTTGGATAGTGCCTAACTGCACTAGGACTGCAAGGTTGAGTTGAGCCCCTTGCACAGTTGGAGCGGAATGATGTCTGTCTTCTGAAGGTTAAAGAGGGGAGGAGTGTAGTGAGCACCAGGTATATAAGGCACTTCCAACAGCCTCGCTGTTTGGCTAGCTCTAAGTGACATGGAGTGTTTGAGAACGTTAGCAAGTTAAGCAACGTTATCTATGGTCAGTACTTGGATGGTTGTCCCAAACGAATTATGGTCGTTTCGTCAAACCGTCGTTTCGTCAAACTTATTTTATATAGCAAGCAAAAAGTCGTTTCATCAAATTAATAATATATAGCATTTCACACCTATTGAAATCAAATTATAATTGATTGCTGAAGTGTGCTTGTGATTCATTAAAATGAATGTGCAATCAACCTAATTAGTGGGATAATAATCTAATTTGTATAATTACCGGTAAGACAAACAATTAATCAACCGTACCTTTGCGCGACGTTTAATGTGAACAGCTTTAACGTTAATAGTCTGTTTGCATGTGATTGCATCTGTTTGACACTTCGGTAAAATCAATAATTATCTACTGTAAAAATTAAGTTTGACGAACAAACAACCTGTTTTGTACAGAAAAATAAGTTTGACGAAACGACGGTTTGACGAAACGACCAAGGTGACCGAACAAATCGGTAACGCGACAAATCGGTAACATGATTTTATATAGTAAAAAAACTGAGAAATCGGTGACAATAGAAATATTGTATGTAATTGTTTATAGTTGAGATAGTGATAGAGTAGGTATCAAGAGATTTTAATTATTGAAATATTGAGTATTGAAACCTTACGTGTTGCGGTATATTGTAAAAGTTTTATAAATTTTAAATGACGTCGTTATTAGTAACTATGATTATAATATTATAGAATCATTTTTATAATGATAATTGCATGACAAACACAAATTATATAAATTATAATTACGGTGCTAAGACAAACTAATTACTTCTTTAACATGTTGTTAACACCTTTCTATGACGAGCAGTGTACCCCGGCATGCCTTTTCACACCTACTTTATCACCTTTCTGGGTACATACAATATTGATATTGTTACCGATTTCTCCTTATTTTTCTATATAAAATCATGTTACCGATTTGTCGCGTTACCGATTTGTCGGTAAATCACGACCAACACCCGTCCCAAACTTAGCTCACAGGCCAGGTCACTACAAGCCTGTCCCAAACTAAATGTCTTATTGATCAATTATGTGATTAAAACGTATTTTTAAAGAAGCACAACTGTCATGACTATGTTTTAATTCAGTTTGACACAAGTACAGTATGTTTTCAAATCATTTGTTTTGTCCGAAATTTATATCATCCATGAACTCTTTCAGTTTTCCTATATCAAGGTTTATACAGAATACGGTAAATGACATTTAAAAAGTAAAACCAAAAATTTACCGACGGCAGTTCTTGCTGCTGATACGATACAAATTTCCATTTCCTATAATGTCTCTGTTCCAAAATAGACAAAATTAAGGAAGAAAGTTAGATTGACCACATACAGACCAGGAACCATACAATCCTTCAGCTTTCGGGAACCAATCCAATAGTCAGTCTTTTCCGTTTCCGTCAAAATGGTAAATAGACACGAATTGGTAGAAATGATACAAAAATCAGTTGTAATCGAAATGTATTGACTTGTGTCTAGTTTTTCTGATAAGCGAAAAGATTTCAAAACAAAAGTTTGATTTGTTGATAACAGTTATTTGTATTAATTTGCAAGGTTTTGAAGTACAAGACCCAAATTGTAGGGTTGGTGAATTTCTGTTTATAGGTGAACGTCCCAAAGCAGAGGAAGACCTTTTGCAAAGGCAAAAAGTGTAAAAAACACACTTTGCACAAAATTACTCAGTACAAGAAGGGCAAGGACTCTCTTTATGCCCAAGGTATCTTGTTTCTATTTTATATTATTGCACATTGTTACCAAAACTTCAAAATACTATCAAATGTTCAAAACAGTAACTGTGTTGTTACCAAATGTAACACGGGATACATGAAATATAGCAGTGTGAAAAATAAGACTTTTTTTGCTTATTATGGAGTCATAAAAACACCTTTAAGGTAGGCTAAACACTAGTAGCAAAGATTTCAGGACTTTTCACCTCGACGTTACAGCATCAAAACCCTGGTCTTTTCGGCATCTTTTGTAAATTTGATGAAGATGTAAAATAAATACAATATGAGTTATCATATTATATATAATATAACTCATACTTGCAAACATATTACATTTATGGTGTAAAGAAGATTTTTTTGTCATAATTGCAATTTCCCTTGGAAAATTATTTATAGGATAGTTTATATGAATTGTGATAGAATTATCAGCAATAAATCTACATATATATTTATATATAATTTTTTTGTTATAAAATTATATTATTATTATTAAAATTATAAAACAGCTTAAAAGGACATTGATTTTTTTTTGTTATAAAGTTATAGTCAGTATTGATTGCTCGGGAATATCAAGTAGAAGTAGAAATTATAATATGTTGTTATATAATAATAAATATAACAGATAAGAACAGATTAGGGATCATTAGTTAAAGAAGTGTGAAAGTTGTATGATGCATTATATTTGTTAATTAGCACCTTTATAATGGTGATACTTATACTTCACAGGGTAGTGAAAATGACTTGGCACAGGATAATACAGCTTGACTGGTCAACTGACTGGATTATCTTGATTGATCTCACTTGTCACTTAAGATAATTCAGTCACTTGACCAATTAAGCTGTAACAACATACGTCATGTCAAACAAGTATACTGATTAATCCGTACAGTATACCATACTATAACCAAAAAACAGTAGCCGAAAAGACCAGGGCCGAAACATCGAGGAGGTGAAAAAACCAAGGCCGAAACGTCAAGTAGCAAATTGACTCTGTCCAGCTTGCCCTTAGCCCTATAAATAAGCCATCACATTACTATTTTCATCTCTTACATCAAGTGCTTGCTTAATGAAACAATCATGAAAGTAAATGAATTAAAGAATAAGCATTATCTTCATACACATTGTCCCATGTCACTGCTAAATACGGCAGTAAGTGAATTCGATACATAGTCTGTTTTATTGTTGCTTTGAGTGTATCTCTAAATTTAGTGGAACTTGTTTCACAGCAAACACAGGAAGCTGTATTACCTGTAAATGAATCAAAGTCCTGGAGTAGTCTTTTAACTAACATGAATGTTTAGCATTAAAAGCTAACAACATTTTCCTTTTTTTCTTTAAAGGTAAAAGGCGTTACGACAGAAAACAGAGTGGTTATGGTGGTCAGACAAAAGTCATCTTCCGTAAAAAGGTAAATGAATATAGATGATGTCTTTTGGGGAAAATTAAAGGCTCTTTTCAGGCAAGATAACTAGAAGGACTAACTGCAGTGCTGTGATCTGCACATGATTCAAATAGCAAAACTGCTTACATTTGATTACAAATGTAGTGTTAGTCTTCACAAAGTTACATTCAAGACTTTCTGATAAGTATAATTGAGGGACAAAAAAGTTTGGTTTTCAGGAGTTACATTGCAAATGAGTAGGAATTTATTGCATATGTAAAACAAGATGCTTTTTTTTTTCTTTGAAATTACTTGCATCCCAGCTTGATATTCTGTTATTTTTTCCATTGCAGGCATGTAACAAATTTGATACCCAGTGTGTAAACTTGTTCATGATACAAATGACTATCAAAGTATATTCATGTTTTACTTAAGTTTGAACTTGATTATTGGTGAAACACTAAAATTTACCACATTTTCTGTATTTAAATTCAGACATATGCAAGTTAATTGCTTTGTATTGAGATATATGTACTTGTTTTTCCTGCATAATTGTTGTAAATATGACAGGAATGGGAAAGACCTAGAAAATTATCTGTTTGAGCAAAGTAGATGGTAAATTCTTAAAATGTTTGATTGAGTATCCATAAGAATGTACATTCAAATTATAGCCATGACACTCAATCCTGGGTGAATATGACAAAAAGTTCAGGCCATGAATTACTTTTATAAAATATGGGTGCGAGGAGTAATATGCAGTGCTGCCACTTTATGACCTGCATTATGTAAGAGAACCCTAGTTCATTGGGGGTGGGGGGCTGAAGTCTTAAACCCAAAATATAGTAGTCTAAAGGGTCTTCTGCATCCACTGCTGGAAGAACTTAAAATATTTATCCATAGGAGCTTGAAATTTTATTTTGGTAACTTTTATTGTCTTCTGAGTGACAGGACTGATAGATATGAGCACCTGGGTGCATTTTAGCTGATCATCATGATGCAACCTGAATTCTCAGTGGGCGGGGCAGGTGCATGTTTCATTCCTTGTGTTTTTATAATACAGAAAAAGAAGCTAGATAACAGTTTCGACTCTTGAATGACTGAATTTCAAGCTCCTGTGGTGTATCTCAGTATAAACCTGTTAACATTCAACTGTAACTAAACCTCAAAATTTGGGATGATTGAGACCTGTGCAAGGATGAAATTCTGTAGTTTGTGTTTTATAATCAAAAATGAAATCTAGAGAAAATGAACTAAACAATATACACATTTTAAAATAAGTTTAAGAACATCCTAGTCTGCTCTCAGTAAAATTTATTTTTTGCCTTAAATTTGTTCAATGTCATTTGCTACACTCTTAGTTTTATTGCTTCAGGTTTTAAGCACTGTCCTGGGTAATGTCTCAGAAAGAGGAAACTGCACTTTATTATCTTGAGTTTAGTATAAATATTTGATAAGTCTCCCAGAGTAAAAGGAATGTGCCATTTCAAGTTTAGAAGCATTCCCTGTAGACTTAGTGAAATGAAATATCTGTAACAGAGTTTTCTAAAGGTTTTGTTTACTGTACATGCATTTCAAACCAATGAAACTCGGGTCTGTTTTACTAGATACTTTTCAGCTTGTGACATTCAAGTTTTGCTGTTGAAACTGGTAGTAAAGAGAAACTGCATAGGTCTCAGATGAATTCTTATTTTGATGAGTTGTTATGTTTGTTTTGGCAGTAAGACTATCTCTGAGATTGTAAAGTACATTTGAGTGATCATTAATAATATAGGCAAGAGCTAAACTTGATAAAGGCAGATGGCTTTTCAAATGATGAAATACTGGATATAAACATTCAGATATAAAGTATTATTGAAAGACAGTGCACTTGTTTATATAACAAAGGTGTTCAAATTCTGTTGGGGCAGGGGTGAACTCAGCAAATGTTAATTTCAAATTAACGGAAGTACAGCGTACAATAATTAAAAAACTGATTTTCTTTTCTGTTTTTAGGCAAAGACCACAAAAAAGATTACGCTGAGGCTTGAGTGTACCAGTTGTAAATACAGAAAACAGTTGGCTATCAAAAGATGTAAACATTTTGAACTTGGAGGTGACAAGAAGAGAAAGGTAAAAGAACAATTATTGTTGTACCAAAATTGTCATCATATTCATCTACTCAGCAAAAATATTAAAGGGTATGCCAGGAACATAAGTGGCATTATGTGCAATTTAATGTTTTAAATGGCACTCACAGATGAAAGTTCTATGGAAGCATCTGCTTTTGAGCAGCATCTATTACTTGTTCTAGAACCAAGTTGATAAGCCAAGCCAACTGTATGTTCATAAAACTGTCTCAACATTCTTAACATGCAGTTATAATATTTTCTGTAAGTCCTTGAGTGTTAGTAACAGGCACTACATTGTCAGTCGCTACATTGCATATTTTGCTAAATGATCCATAATTTTTGTGTCAGTTGCCTTAGTTCTTGCGGTTCACTCCCTTAGCAGCTGTGTGAACACATGACATTACTTCACACCGCTGCTTTACCAGATTTAAGATATTGTAATTGACCTTTACCAGGAACTTTAAACAATCAGTGAAAGTGTACCAATATTCCGCCACCAAAAAATTGTAACACCAATTTTCACTGGTTGAAACGATCACATGACTGCAAAAATTTTAAATAGACAGGTGTTTTCTCACAATTTTGTAAACAAAATGGCTTCTCTGGAAGATACAAGTTTTGATCAACATGCAAATTGTTTAAATAAAATGTCCGCAAACAATCATAGTGATACCATCGTGATTTTAACCTTTTTTGTTATTTTTATTACTTTATTTACCTACACATATTATAAAAACAATTTGATCAGTAAAATACAAAAGTAACATGTGAACATGCATTGTTTACATTTTGGGTTGTCAGATGTATGTATGTGATGATTCGTTGTAAGCTAGTCACTGACTGGCTGAAAAGTAACTGTGGCTTTCCCTGTCTATAAATAGGAATATCATTCTGAAAATTAAATTTTAGCAGAGGTAAGAAAGTGAATGGTAGTGAAACATTCGACCAGTGCACAGGAGAGTATTCATGTGGGAAAAGATAGCCTTAAAAATGGCAATCAAAATATAGTTAAAAGATTTTTTTTCTATTTTTCATTGTTATCTTCAAGGTCAAGATATATTCATACTTTGATCATGCTGTGATCTCACTTGTATGTAAAACATGGTGTAAATGGAATGATATAGAAATTTCAGTGTTTACAACAATAGGAATTTGCATGAACTGGTTAACCCAATATGAGTGTTTTTGGAAAGATAGTGATGTAGTGCAGAATGAAAGCAAACAGAAAAACAATAATGAAGAGTTAATCCTGAATCCTTGGCTCTTTTGCCAGCTGTTTCTGCTATCATAGGAATCACGTGGTCAAGTATGTCCCACATAGGAATTTTAGGAACACATGGATGGACATTGCATAAAAAAGAAAATGTTAAACATTTAGAAATTAAGGTTTAGTTCAGTGCACTTAATTTTACTGATAGAAGGCATGTGTACAATCCTGCTACATTCATTTTTACCTAGGCTTTTTGGAAGAAAAAGTCGCCCTATTATGATCGCTGATGCGTCGTCGTTGTCGTCATGCAGAAACTTAAATTTAGCCCATTACTCTAACAATTTAAAAGGTGTCAAAATGAAACTTTGAATGCTTGCTTATCATGATGAGAGGCATTTGTAACACATTATTCTGAAAGCTATATTTTTGGAGTTATGCCCCTTTTTAACTTATGGCCCCCATTGTTGACACATAAAACTGCAGAGCTCTTGTTTTTTTGTTTTTTTTTAATTTAAATGGCTGTTAATAGTTCAGTTTAAAACATTGATATATATATATACATGTCAGAAGTGTATTTTCAAAATGCTTTTTTGCTTTCAGAAATTTTCAATTGATGCATGTTGCCAGAATAGAAATTCATATAAACCAGTAATAATCGATTTCTACATTTCTATTTTCAGGGCCAGATGATCCAGTTCTAATTGAAGTTTTCTGTAATTTAAAAAAAAATAAAGAGAAAAAAACCTAACACTGTGTTGTTACATAGATTAGGGAGTACAAGAAGGCAGCAACATGCTGTGTTGCATTTCTATGCCCCGAGAAGAGGCGGTATAGTTTTCTAACTGTTGGTCTGTCATTCTGTTTGCAAACCAACATTGCCTATAACTTTATTAATAAATGAGATATCATACTTTGATGCAAGACCATCCCGCTTCCCACTGACATACATTTGTATGATCTTGACCCTGAATGAGCTTGAGCTCAAAGGTCCATTGTCAAAACATTGCCCATACATACCCTTACTAGTAAATGGATTTACTCCATGCCTGGACACAACACCCTTTTGACTTTTCCACTGGCATATGTTTATATGACCTTGACCTCAATGGTCCAGTTGTCAAAAATACTTAATACTGGGTGTGACTTGCTTATTGATAAACAGATTTAGTTCATGTTTGCACACAACAACCCTTTGGGAGAATCTTACAAATGCATTTTTGTACCTTGATCCTTATGGTAGATAACCTTGATCTTGAAGACAAACAGTTTAAAATAACCATTTTTAAAGGATCTACAATTTATCTTCAAGAGGTTCGAAGGTCAAAGCACCATTTCAGGGGTCTTTTAGTGACGTTCTTGTTAGATATAAATTAATATCCATGCCAAGCCTTGGCTGAAATAACATACTGTACTAGACCCCCATGTGTGTAATAAAACTTGGTATTGCCAACCTTGAATTTTTTTTATGCCCCCGCCATGATAATGGCAAGCGGGCATTTAGTGTTTACCCTGTCCGTGTGTGTGTGGGCACATGCAATAGATATTCGTGTCCGGCTCATAACTTCGTTGTGCATAGTTTGATTTTGAAATAATCTGGCATAAGTGATCATCATATGAAAACGACGTGTCGGGTGCAAGAAACGCGTCGCTCCCTCAAAGGTCAAGGTCACAGTGGACGCTTGCAGTTTGGGCTTGTTCTTTATATAGATAGAGTGAAAAGGTTGTTCATGTCCTGCTCATAACTTTGTTGTGAATGGTTTGTGAAATAATTTGGCATAACTGATCATCATATGAAGTTGATGTGTCGAGTGCAAGAAATATGTTGCTCGCTCAAAGGTGAAGGTCACAGCGGCCACTTGAAGTTTTGGCTAATTCCTTACATGTATATGGATATAGTGAAAAAGTTGTTCGTGTCCAGCTCAACTTTCTCGTGCATAGTGGGATTTAAAAAAAAATGTGTTTATTATGTCTGGGGGAGACACATTGTTTTTGCCCTGTCCATCAGTCTGTCTGTCACCGATAACTAGAGTACCTTTTCAACTAGAGTCTGCAAACTTCATACGGTGATTGCCCTTATTGAGTTACAGAAGCCTATTGTTTTTGGGTATGTAGGTCAAAGTTCAAGGTCACAGTGACCTTAAATGTGAAAATGGTTTTCGCTCAATAATTGGAGTTCTTCAAACTTCATAGGATGACTGTCCTTATTGAGCTGCAGGATTCTATTGATTTTGGGGTTAGCCGGTCAAGGTCACAGTGACCTTATATGTAAAAATTGGTTTCAGCTCAATATTTGGGATTTAATTTGACCCAGAGTCTTGAAACTTCATATAATGATTGTTTTTATTGAGTAGAAGAAGCCTATTGATTTTGGGTTCAGCTAGTCAAGGTCACAGTGATCTTTAACTTGAAAATGGTTTCCACTCAATAACTTCAGTTCTATTTGAACCAGAGTCTTCAAACTTCATGGATGATTGTCTATAATGAGTAGAAGGAGCCTACTGATTTTTGGGTCAGCTGGTCAAAGGTCAAGGACAAAGTGACCTTAAATACAAAAAATAGTTTCAGCTCATTAAGTGGAGTTCTATTTAACCCAGAGTCTTCAAATTTCATAGGATGATTATCCTTAATGAGTAGAAAAAGCCAATTGATTTTGGCAAAGGTCAAGGTCACAGTGATCTTTAACTTGAAAATTGTTTCCACTCAATAACGAGTTTCATTGACCCATAGTCTTCAAACTGCATAGGATGATTGTCCTTGTAGAGTAGAAGACGCCTATTGTTTTTGGGTCAGCTGATCAAAGGTCAAGGTCATAGTGACCTTATCTTCTGAAATAATAGTACTTGTTATACCACAGCCTTTTTCCAACACACTCATTCCTATTCTCTTGTTCACAATTCAGTAGCTAGCTGCATCTATTCTGTGCCCCTGTTTCAATGATGCGCTGGGGGAGACATGCGTTTTTAGCTCACCTGTCACGTAGTGACAGTGAGCTTTTCTGATCACCTTTTGTCCGTCGTCCGTCTGTCTGTCCGTCCGTTAACAATTGGTTTGTTAACACTCTAGTGGTCACATTTTTGCCTCAATTGTCATGAAACTTGGTCAGGATGTTTGTCTCATTAATATCTCGGAAGAGTTCGAACATGGGTTATCAGGGTTGGAAAACTAGGTCACAGAGCCCAAATATAGAAAAACCTTGTTAACACTCTAGAGGCTACTTTTTCAGTCCAGATATCCTGGAAATTTGTCAGAAATGTTTTAATGATGATTTCTAGCTCAAGTTCAAATATGGGTCATCTGGGTTCAAAAGCTAGGTCACGGAGCCCAAACATAGAAAAATCTTGTTAACACTCTAGAGGTTACATTTTCAGCCCAAATAATTGTGAAATTTGTCAGAAAGGTTGCTTTGATGATTTCTAGGTCAAGTTCAAATATAGGTCATCTGGGGTCAAAAACAAGGTCACAGAGCCCAAATATTGAAAAACCTTGTTAACACTCTAGAGGTAACATTTTAAGACCAAATAATCTGGAAATCTGTCAGGAAGGTTGCTTCTATGATTTCTAGCTCAAGTTCAAATATGGGTCATCTTGGTTCAAAAACTAGGTCACAGATTCCAAAAATAGAAGAATCTTGTTAACACTCTAGAGATTACATTTTGAGCCCAAATTATCTGGAAATTTGTCAGAAAGGTTGCTTCAAAGATATCTAGCACAAGTTCAAATATGGGTCATCAGGGTTCAAAAACTAGGTCACAGAGCCCAAAAAATAGAAAAATCTTGTTAACACTCTAGAGGTTACATTTTCAGCCCAAATAATCTGGAAATTTGTCAGAAATGTTTTAATTATGATTTCTAGCTCAAGTTTAAATATGGGTCATCTGGGTTCAAAAACTAGGTCACGGAGCCCAAACATAGAAAAATCTTGTTAACACTCTAAAGGTTACATTTTCAGCCCAAATAATTGTGAAATTTGTCAGAAAGGTTGCTTTGATGATTTCTAGGTCAAGTTCAAATATAGGTCATCTGGGGTCAAAAACAAGGTCACAGAGCCCAAATATTGAAAAACCTTGTTAACACTCTAGAGGTAACATTTTAAGACCAAATAATCTGGAAATCTGTCAGGAAGGTTGCTTCTATGATTTCTAGCTCAAGTTCAAATATGGGTCATCTTGGTTCAAAAACTAGGTCACAGATTCCAAAAATAGAAAAATCTTGTTAACACTCTAGAGATTACATTTTGAGCCCAAATTATCTGGAAATTTGTCAGAAAGGTTGCTTCAAAGATATCTAGCACAAGTTCAAATATGGGTCATCAGGGTTCAAAAACTAGGTCACAGAGCCCAAAAAATAGAAAAATCTTGTTAACACTCTAGAGGTTACATTTTCAGCCCAAATAATCTGGAAATTTGTCAGAAATGTTTTAATTATGATTTCTAGCTCAAGTTTAAATATGGGTCATCTGGGTTCAAAAACTAGGTCACGGAGCCCAAACATAGAAAAATCTTGTTAACACTCTAAAGGTTACATTTTCAGCCCAAATAATTGTGAAATTTGTCAGAAAGGTTGCTTTGATGATTTCTAGGTCAAGTTCAAATATAGGTCATCTGGGGTCAAAAACAAGGTCACAGAGCCCAAATATTGAAAAACCTTGTTAACACTCTAGAGGTAACATTTTAAGACCAAATAATCTGGAAATCTGTCAGGAAGGTTGCTTCTATGATTTCTAGCTCAAGTTCAAATATGGGTCATCTTGGTTCAAAAACTAGGTCACAGATTCCAAAAATAGAAAAATCTTGTTAACACTCTAGAGATTACATTTTGAGCCCAAATTATCTGGAAATTTGTCAGAAAGGTTGCTTCAAAGATATCTAGCACAAGTTCAAATATGGGTCATCAGGGTTCAAAAACTAGGTCACAGAGCCCAAAAAATAGAAAAATCTTGTTAACACTCTAGAGGTTACATTTTCAGCCCAAATAATCTGGAAATTTGTCAGAAATGTTTTAATTATGATTTCTAGCTCAAGTTTAAATATGGGTCATCTGGGTTCAAAAACTAGGTCACGGAGCCCAAACATAGAAAAATTTTGTTAACACTCTAAAGGTTACATTTTCAGCCCAAATAATTGTGAAATTTGTCAGAAAGGTTGCTTTGATGATTTCTAGGTCAAGTCCAAATATAGGTCATCTGGGGTCAAAAACAAGGTCACAGAGCCCAAATATTGAAAAACCTTGTTAACACTCTAGAGGTAACATTTTTAGACCAAATAATCTGGAAATCTGTCAGGAAGGTTGCTTCTATGATTTCTAGCTCAAGTTTAAATATGGGTCATCTTGGTTCAAAAACTAGGTCACAGATTCCAAAAATAGAAAAATCTTGTTGACACTCTAGAGTTTACATTTTGAGCCCAAATTATCTGGAAATTTGTCAGAATGGTTGCTTCAAAGATTTCTAGCACAAGTTCAAATATGGGTCTTCTGGGTTCAAAAACTAGGTCACAGAGCCCAAAAATAGAAAAATCTTGTTAACACTCTAGAGGTCACATTTTCAGCCCAAATAATCTGGAAATTTGTCAGAAAAATTGCCTTGAGGATTTCTAGATTAAGTTCAAGTATAAGTATGGGTCATCTGGGGTCAAAAACTAGGTCACAGAGTCCAAATATGGAAAAACCTTGTTAATATTCTAAAGGTAGCATTTTCAGTTCAAATAACCTGGAAATTTGTCAGAAAGATTCTATGGATGATTTCTAGCTCAGTTTTGAATATAGGTTTTCTGGGGTCAAAAACTAGGTCACAGAGCCCGAAAGTAGAAAAACCTTGTAAAAGCTCTAGAGGTTACATTTTTAATCCAAATGTCCTTGAAATTTGTCAGAAAGGTTGTTTCAATGATTTCTAGCTCAGATTTGGATATGGGTCATCTGGGATCAAAAACTAGGTCACATGGTACAAATATGTAAAAAACTTTTAAACACTCCAGAGGTTACATTTTCAGTCCAAATATCCTGGAAATTTGTCAGACAGGTTTTTTTGATGATTTCTAGCTCAAGTTGGAGTATGGGTCATCTTGGGTCAAAAACTAGGTCACAGAGCCCAAATATGGAAAAACTTTGTAAACACTCTAGAGGCTACATTTTAAGTCCAAATGTCCTGGAAATTTGTCAGATAGGTTTTTGATGATTTGTAGCTGGATATGGGTTATCTGGGGTCAAAAACTAGGTCACAGAGCCTAAATATCGAGAAACCTTGTTAACACTCTAGATGCTACTTTTTCAGTCCAAATATCTTGGAAATTTAGAGATTGTTTCAATAATTTCTAGGTCAAGTTCAAATATGGGTCATCTGGGGTCAATTAACCAGGTCCATAGCAACTTTGTTAAAAGCAGTCATACTCAGGTGAGCGATCCAGGGCCATCATGGCCCTCTTGTTTACAAAAACATCTAGTTATCATATGATGACAACACATCCCCGCCATGATAATTTCTTGTTTCTTGCCCATATTTTCAACACTTTCAGCATGCTCATCATGTCATTTTAGTTGAATATGGAATTATCACACAAGGCAGGTGAGCAACAAAGAACATACATGAATGTAATAGACAGTTGTAGTGGGCTGCATGTATGTGTGCTTTGATATAACTATTATATGGGTGCAACAGAAATAACAGTAGATTGCTACATAGGTTTTATCCCTTACCATCCTTTTGCCTTGATGCAATCTCTTAAAGGATATTAGAGAAGATTTTATACTTGTAAGAGACTGCTGAACTTGTCTTTGAAAAGGCACCACTTACCTGTTCATTGAGTTTGTGTCCAGTGTCATTTAGCGGGGACATCTGTGTCCTTTGGACATATTTCTAGTTAAATTATTTCCAGTCACCTGCAGTACTACATTGTATTGAAATGTATCAAAACAATACTCTCTAACTGAAATATATCATAATAAGATTTTCTAACTGAAATATATCAGTACAAGACTTACCAGTTGAAATGTATCAAAACAAGACTTATAAACTGAAGTGTATCAGTACAAGACTTTCCAACTGATATATGTATATTAATGCCAGACTGACCAACTGAAATATTTCAGTACAAGACTTAACCAATTGAATTATAGCAGTACAAGACTTCACAATTGAAATGTATCAAGGCTGTCCAACTGATATGTATTCGTACAAAATTTACCAACAGAAATATATCAGTACAAACAAATATGTATCGGTGCAATTAAAATGCATCAAAACAAGACTGAAGTATATCAGTAATAGACTTTACAACACACGGCTTTACCAACTAAAATGTTTCAGTACAGGACTTCCCAGCTGATATGATAAACTTGCCAAACTCACCGGAAAACTATTTTTAGATCGACATTCGTGAAAACAAAACAAAAAACTTTAAAAAACCTTAGTTGTATTGATCTAATGAAGATTACATGTATATAAATGTGGGGGAAAAACTGTTCATAAGCTTTTTCTGCATTAATTTCTTTCGTGCAACTGAATCAATATTTATAAATACACAGTTAAAAACTCAAAGCTCTGATATGTTCATCTGTGTTCATTTCGTTTTGGTGTAAATCTAAAACATAGTGGGATGATAAACATTAATTTTGCGACTTGTCTTAAATATGACGTGTACGAGGGTCATCCAATAAAAAGTGAGACTTACGTTTTCTAAAAGAATATTTAATAAGGGTGACTTGCATAGTTGTTCAATAAAGTGTTATAAAAGCATCCTTGAGTTTCATGTATCTTTAAATTAAAATTAATTGCTGCATAAGAACTGAAAACATCCGAATACTGTAAGTACCTTTTTATGTTGAATTTGCTGTACTTGCACTTGCACGTTTTTTTTTCGAGTCCAAAGCGCATATTCTTTGATGCCTAAAGTTTGGTCCCAAAATCATAAATTACTTCATGTTGGAATCTTCATATTGAAAATTTTTGTATGTTGCATAATACCAGAAAGTATGACTGCTGACATCTCACATGCTTTTTTTTAGCTCATCAAGACGCAACACTCGAAGTTTTGTTGCAGATACCCGGGGCCTCAAGACGCAAAACTCGAAGTTTTGTTGCAGATACCCCGGGCCTCAAGACGCAACACTCGATATTTTGTTGCAGATACCCAGAGCCTCAAGACGGAACAATCGATATTTTGTTGCAGATACCAAGAGCCTCAATACGCAACAATCGATATTTTGTTGCAGATACCAAGAGCCTCAAGACGCAACAATCGATATTTTGTTGCAGATACCCAGAGCCTCAAGACGCAACAATCGATATTTTGTTGAAGATACCCAGAGCCTCAAGACGGAACAATCGATATTTTGTTGCAGATACCAAGAGCCTCAATACGCAACAATCGATATTTTGTTGCAGATACCAAGAGCCTCAAGACGCAACAATCGATATTTTGTTGCAGATACCCGTGGCCTCAAGACGCAACAATCGATATTTTGTTGCAGATACCAAGAGCCTCAAGACGAAATAATCGATATTTTGTTGCAGATACCCGTGGCCTCAAGACGCAACACTCGAAGTTTTGTTGCAGATATCCAGAGCCTCATGATGCAACAATCGATAACTTGTTGCAGATATCCAGAGCCTCATGATGCAACAATCGATAACTTGTTGCAGATATCCAGAGCCTCATGATGCAACAATCGATAACTTGTTGCAGATATCCAGAGCCTCATGATGCAACAATCGATAACTTGTTGCAGATATCCAGAGCATCATGATGCAACAATCGATAACTTGTTGCAGATATCCAGAGCCGGATGATGCAACAATCGATAACTTGTTGCAGATATCCAGAGCCTCATGATGCAACAATCGATAACTTGTTGCAGATATCCAGAGCCTTATGATGCAACAATCGACAACTTGTTGCAGATACCCAGAACCTCACGATGCAACAATCGATAACTTGTTGCAGATATCCAGAGCCTCACGATGCAACAATCGATTACTTGTTTTAGATACCCAGAGCCTCAAGATGCAACAATCTAAGTTTTGTTGCAGTTTCCCAGGGCCTCATGATGCAAGAATCGATATTTTGTTGCAGATATCCAGAGCCTCATGATGCAACCGATAACTTGTTCCAGATACTTAGAACCTCACGATGCAACGATCGAAGTTTTGTAGCAGATAGACAATGTCTCATGATGCAACAATCGGCAGCTTGTTGCAGATCCTCAGAGCCTCAAATTGCTACAATCAAAATTTTGTTTCAGATACCCACAGTCTAAAATTGCTACAATCAAAGTTTTGTTGCAGATGAACAGCCCTCTCACTGCCTTAATTTAATGTTTAAAGATGTATTCAGTCTTCGAATACTGCATTCAATAAATGATGTCTGTTACCAGCCATTTATCACGTTGGAGGAGATAATGTATAGGGAATACTTTCTATGTTAGTATTGTTTTGCAATATACGATGTTGTGAATGTTTTATGACGAAACAACGCCCTACTTTGTTCTAAAAATCTTTTTTCAAGGACGCAATATTTAGGATGTCAATTGATATTTATAGCACCATTGAGGATAAAAATAAAAAAAGAGATAAATTAAAGTGAGCAAATACAGATGTGAGCTAAAGACTTTCGTTTCCTTATTTCGTCTTAGACATTTATTTACTTTTCGGTAAATTAAAAATTTTCTGTTTCATGTTGGAGAACTCCGTCAAAATTATTAGCTTTATCATTAAGTATAAGAAAAGGTTAATAAATTCTCAAAATTTCGTGATCTAAATCTCGGGATGCATATCTATCAATAGAGAATTCTTCTTGGGTGCGAATCGAGTGTTGAATGCGAAAAAAATCAAGCGCTTTTAAAACAAAGCAGATAACACCTCTTCGCAAATAAACTCAAAAGTGTGTCATGTCAATAACGAGAACTTCGTGGTCCTCTTTTGTACAAATAATTGTAAAAAATGGGTTTGTTTTGCCTTTAAGCAACGGGATTAAATTACAAATGTATGTTAGAAGAACTGGTTCTTAAGAAAATACATATCCATTTACATGTTTAATGCTAGCTTATTTGTAGTTGTGCTGCATTTAATCTTACTGCCAGAGGAAATCTGATGAAAAAAATGTGATAGTGTAGGGAAATATATGTCTTGCCCCACTGTATTGTTACGTCTACGTTTATCTTCGCTAAACTAATTCATTTGTGTAATTGAATTTAGATTATCTTCTTGGAAATAATACCACGCCAGTTGTAAGACAAGTTTGTGAAAGAGCAATGCTGTTTTATTTTTTAAGCTTAATTGATAGGTCCAGTGATAAATGTCTGGTTTGTTTGTGAAGATTTCTCTTGTAAAATATAAATTGTGTATCACAAGGCACAATATAGATTTAGTAACATGTGTGTGTAGGGGGTGGGGGATGGGTACCAGTTTTGCCACTAGAAAACAACAGGTTAAAGGTTTTGTCAAACAGACTGCCCCAGTTTCATCTATTCTTTTCTATGTCGGTGAAACACTCACAAGTTGTTCCTTGATTCTCGAAGGCCACGCATATTTTCTTAGTATAACTTTAGAAAAGGTTACGTTCCGTGAAAAAGGTTAATTTTCCGGCAGACGAATAGATCTCTGAGAAATAAACGTTGATATTTCATTTCCCCTAATTTAAAGTTTATTGACTCGATGTGGTGGTAGACCGCTGTCTTAAGAAATATTTGTTTCTTTCTTTCTTTCGGGGAATCTAAATATCCAGACACTGTTGTTTTAATACGAATTCTTATGTACTAGGGAATCGGACAATAAATGATTTGTGTCACAACAGATAAATACTGACAATGTGTTGGAGCACGAATGTCAACAAACTCTTAGTAGTTTTACATCATTTTTTTTTTTTTTAATTTTTGCATATTAGGAATTGCTGAATATATACGGCAGCGATGAAATAATACCAAGAAATACCACGAAATCACGCTCGGAAGTTAAAAAAAGACAAACCATGTAAGCATTGAACAAAACAGCGCAATACAATATCTTCAGTTTTTACTGAAAAAATGTTTTAACCTATAGATACGTAAAGTAAGGTTAATGCAGTGAAAAAAAACAACAAAAAAATCATCATATTTTGTGTGTCTCTGTGTTGGGGTTTTTCTCTCTCTTTTTTATTATTATCATAATGCGCTGGTAAGCATAGTGGCTGGGCCAGCATATTAATGCTAGACAGATCATCTTGAATTATTTAGGAATACTTATCAATAGCACGGGAACGTGTTGATTTTCAATGTCATTTACAGTAAAACAATCTCATGAATAACTTATTGTTGGCTTTGAAATGATAGGAAACATTACTCAAACGCCATCAGCCAGTCCTCCAACCAATTTTACAAGGCCCAAAAGGTGCTAAATAGTATTTATTTTAAACATCATGTCAGACTGGTGGACCAACTATCATAGTCTGTGTTTTTTTGAAACTGTAAAAATATTTTGAACATCCCTTGTGCAACTAAAATTTAATGTGTAAAGATACATGTAGTCTGCTAAACTGCACTCCTTGATAAATGTCTGTTGATAACCATTAATTATGCTGCAGGAAACTTTTTACAGGAAAGCGCATCTTGATGTTTTTTTATTTTTTCTTGCAATGCTTAATAGTGTTGTTGAAAAACTATGAATATTTGATGATTTTATACTGTAAACTCATGATTTCTTGAACTAGCTTCTTAAATCAGTCCAGAAAGTTCTCTTCTCCTTGAAAGACGTAATATTCAAAACATCGAAGACTCTGTTCTGTCATTAAAGTTCAAATAGAATTATTATTAAAATCATTTTATTAATTGTTATAGAAAAGATTAAAATGGTAGTCTAAGATTTTTTTCATCCCGTTTAATATTCTTATTATTCTTTTAGAAGTATTGTCTTGCATGTTCTGAAGGCAATATGTCTCAAAAGTTCTTAAAATAGTCTCCAAGCTTACTGTATCTTAAGTTTTGTCACATCGGGAAATTTAAAAAAAAGAAAAAGAATAATAATCAGGAAATCGGAACTGAGAAGAAAAAAAAAGATTTTGCATTTTAATAAATATTTAACATTACTTTCCGTAAAGAAGGAGACCCAAGGAAAAGAAATACAGTCATTCTTTTTATAGCCAATATTTTTTTTTAATGGAAAATACGCCTCATTGTTTTTTAACAAAGAACTTATAGATAGTCATTTTAAGAATGAAACTGTCAGACTCGACGCTCTAACAAAACAAACATCAATAGTTTTTCGAATTAAAAGACCTCTCATTTTTCAGAAGATTGTGTACAAGCTACTCTGTCTAGAGAGAAAACCAGCTCCTGTGAAATAAGAATGAATTTCAATTGTTAGCTTGTGTTTAAAGAAATATGGGATTGCCTTTAAATTTTTCTGCCTTTCAGTGACACTTACAGTCTGTGTTAGAGTGAAAAATGCTGTCTTCGGCAGAAGTGAAACGTTTCTTAAAATACTACATCACGTAGATATGTTTCTAGAGCAGTAACAATCGGCATTTTTCTTTAAGAACCTTATTTGTCGAAATTGTTTTTAGCTGAATAATTGATGCGGAATGTAAGCACAGAAACATTTCTCTAAAAAGTCTTAGTATAGGAATCCCACTTGTAGTTATTGTTAAGTCCGTATCGTCTAAAGAGTTACTTTGTCGTCTGCCACTGATATGGTCATGTGATTTCTCGAGATCTTGACCTTATCTAGAGATATCGCTTCTGGCGCTCAAACTTGCTTGTTTTTAGGTCAATATTGAGTGAATTACCTCCTATTGATTTTAGGGTCAGTAGGTCAAATGTAAAAAAAATCAAAATTTAAAGCAAATCATTTAATTTTAAAACCTAAGGTTTCCTCCCTTGTATCACAAATGCTCCATACTTAGAGAAAACACCCTTCGGGCATATAATGCTCCACCCAGCGGTGCTGTTTTTAATGTTCATGGCGAAACTGTCCTTGTTAGTTTTTGTATCCTTTCTTATTTCTTTAAAAAAACATGTCACTTAAATTATTAGCCTTTACTTTAATGTACCTCGTCTACAAAACTGAATATGACTCGCTAAATATCTTACATTTATTGTTCTTGACGGGCCTCCCGTCTTTGTTTTCTTCGTGGGATTAACATGCTATTCGGATTCCCTAACACTACTGCTTGTTTTGTTTTTCTTTTGCGTTTTTCCATTATATTCACATTGCAGATATGCTTGCAATATTTCATTTCTTTATTTCAAGACAGAACTTAAAAGTCACAGAAATCCAAAGTTCTAGTTAAAAAAGTTAACGTCCATTCTTTGATCACGTGACATAATTCTATCTGTCACATCTAGCTTATTCAATGGAGACACTTGCTTGGCTTCTAAGTGATGATTCGGATAATTTCTTGTTTTTGAGTTTGTTTTAAATTAAGCAGGAAGCAAATATTTATCCAAAAAAGATTATTTCATGTCGTATATTGTTTCTATGACTATAAATTCCTAACGAGTAGAAGTACTTTCCATCATCTGAAGAAAACGGAAGTAATAAGTTCTAATAAAGTGAAAATGGATCCTAATATTTTTCATGTGAGATGGCTTTTCGGGAAATAAATATAATGAGTCATTCGAGAATTCGTCTTAAAAGAAATATGAAAACTTAAAATTCTGTATATAGCCTTCTGGGGATAAGGAGGTCTTTTTAGATCAAGAATATAAAGTAATATCATTCATTATTTGCAACAACAAAAAGACAAAAAAAAACAAAAACAAACAAAAAACAAACATAAATATTCGCAAATATTTTGTGAAGAGAACCAGAATAAAAAAGCATCTACACAGAATGTTTCGGAAATAGTTTTTTTTTTCGTTTTTTTTTTTACTTTTTTTTTTTGCTTTTTTTTGCAACAAACGCTTTTGATATGCCCTATTTTACTAAACTTCCTGTTGTGATTAACAAAATTTTCTACAATCTTCCTTTATATAAGTACACACTTTTGGATTAAACATTTCTATGGACCGTTTAAAAAAAGGAACACTATGTTTGAATCCGAGAAACTTTGCTTACATACAACTTACATTGAAAAAGATTATTCCTCTTAAATTTTCTTTTTTTTACATGTCGTTTCTTTTTGCCAAAGCATTATCTAAAATTGGGTAAGTACATTTTGAAATATGTTTAGTTTTCTTTAAATTGCTTAAGTACATTTTAAATCATGTTCAGTTTGCTTTAAAATCCGGACAACAGTATGAAATACAGGATACATTGGCCTAGCATTTCTTTAACACACCTTTGTCATAATTTTGCCAGACAAATTCATCAAACGCACTAGGTTGTCAAAAATCATCTATTTTTCTTAATGGCGGAAGTGTTATTGTTTCAATACTGGGACATTTTTTATTGCAACAATTCGGCAGTAACGCTTAATCATACCCAGTGCCGAATGTGTAATGCATATGTGAAGTTCTGTAGAAACATGTGACCTTTTGCATGGAAACAAGCCAGAGTGCCAAACCGAATAAAAATGTGTAATCTTATTAAGACACAAGTCACAACGTAAAATATTCTACTTTTTCATTTCGTTGCAAAATTATGACGCATAGGCCACTTAATTTATTGTCTGGCATGTAGTCACTGGAAATAAAATATAGTTTCTGTGTCTGTTGCAACACAAATTAGTTCGTAGAAGCAGTTGTCGAATGGTAGAACACATGAATGTTGTAGATATAAAATATTCTGTCTATCTCAATTAAAGTAATATATCGGTATCTGTTGCCCATATGACCGACGCCCCCTGCAGAGTTTTGGTTGAAATAGTGCAAGGTACAGAAAACACCATATTCTAGAGACATCCCTGGTTCTTTTCTATGCTCAATGTTCAACACTGATACATGGGACCTTGGTTTAACGTCTTATCCGAAAGACGAGTTGCACCACTGCACTGCCCCTTCTTTTTATACAGAGAAAAAGAAGACTTAAGTAGTGTTATTTTAGCTGGATTTGGATATTGCTTTGTCAGTCTAGAGAATTCAACGAATATCAAATTAAGTATTCGAGTACTCGAAATATTTTTAGGGACGGTTAACCGGTAATTCGTTAGATTTAAATATGCTGAAAAATCGAAATTCAAACTTTTTACACGCAATCAAAGGAAATTTTTGTTAACATTCTAATGGCCATGCTTACAAAAACAAATTTCGCCTGCATCAGTACTATCCAAATTTTGTGTCTGTATCATTAGTTTAGCCAGAAATATATATTATTTTTTCTTTATTATTTCGTAAAGAATTGTGCAAATAGTACCAGAAAAATATTAATTTGACGTCTGCAAAGCAAAAACATGGGCTGACACACGCGACCTTATCAAAGCTTTGTCTTAATTTTATTAGAAAAGATCGCCAGACAAAATTTATCCTCCTGGGATGTTAAATAACCTTGTCTTCTAGCAGGTGGGAGGAAATTCAGTCACAGAGTAATCGAGTTTCATTCCAGACTATGACATAGCGGTTGGTCGTGGTTTAATCATATGTTCTAGTATTCCGAAGCGTGCAAGGAATAAAAAATCCTGTTTTACCAGACATAGAGAAACATACCGAAGTCTATTTCTTCGATTGATAGATATTTAATAATGATAAAACGCCAGATAAAATACGAAATTTCTGTTTATTAATTGCAAATTTAAGACACAAGCGAAGTCGCTGCATTTCATTTCATATGTTGTCAATTAAAGTTTACCAGTGCTGTACAAGGACAGTGTATGTCTAATAATGGTTCTCATTCATTCAGCTGCAACAGATATCTAGAAGTTTCAGATTGTGGGAGGTTATAAGTAGCTTTACAGTATGATACAGTAAAGGATACAGTTACAGTAGGAGGATAGTTCAATAAGTGTTGCAATTTTTGCCACGAAATCCACAGTTGCCATGCTTAATCCTTGAAAATCATTTCATAATGTGGTTCAATTCATTAGCCACCTGTTGCAAGTTTTGCCACGAAATCAACAGTTGCCGCGCTTAATCCTTAAAAATCATTCATATTGTGGTTCAATTTATTAGCTACCTGTTGATATAAACACTTCGAATTTTATTTTACAGCATTCCAAGTATGTGCACAAGTACTCAGTGTGTATATCATGGAAAAACAAATAAGTAAAGAGATAAATGTGGTATATGAATATAGACCCGTTTATAGGGAAACGTGCCAAAGCAATATTTGCTGAATTATGTGTTGCATATGGACGTCGCATTGTGCCGTATTTAACAGTCACGAAATGGTTTAAGCACTTTAAAATGGGATTGAGTCAGTTGAAAGTGCACCAAAGCAAGTGGAGGTGTCCCGCAAATAATCAAAGAGTACAAACTTTTCTGAAAAAAAAACAACGAAACTTCAACGATCTTGATGCGCGATCTGAAAGTACGGCGTACGGCTGCAAGACGAAAACCACACTTGCTTACCGAGGACCACACCCCTCCGCCCCTCCTCCAAAAACAACAACAACAACAACAAATGCAACGTGTTTGACCGCCCGAAAACTGTCGAAACTGTACCCTAAATGTAATAAGCGAAAATTTTGACCTTGTGACTAATGATGAGACCTGGGTGCATTATTTCGAGCCAACCAGAAAATACAGTAACAAAATACAGGGCACTAACCAGACTTTCTGTACCCAAAAGAATTTCAAGTTTTAAGAACGTCATGTAGGCTGTTTTCTTCAATAGTTGTGAAGAAACTGTTCAGGTGGCGATTCCGCGTGGTAGGACAGTAATTGGCAATGAATATTGTGACGTCGTACTGAAAAGGCTCGTGAAAAGGTTGAAAAAGAGACGGCCAGTGCTTGGTTTATCAGGTATGACCTTACTGCATGACAATGCTCCGACTCATAAGTCCTCCATAGTGACAGTTTTGGAAACACAAAGGCGTGTCTGTCCTACGATACCCTGCTTGCTCGCCCGACCTCGAACTTTGGGACTTTTTTTATTTCCAAAACCCAGAAAATTCCTTGAAGGTCGAAGATATCACAACAGAAATGCTATAGCGTCAGCCATTTTCCAGTAACTCCAGACTTTCCCAAAAAGGCTATGAAGGTTCTTTTCAGAACTGGATCAAAACGTAAAAACTTTGCATATAGGTTAGGGGTGAATAATTCGAAGGTATGAAATAAAAAAACAAACTACTATGCTGTGTTATTTTGTGTTTTACAGGCAACGTTGCAATACTTACTGAACCATCCTGGTATACTCTATAAGCCCACTTATATAAAATTCAGAGTTTCCCGTAAATGTTTTCCATCGCCTATAAACATTCAGAGTTTCTCGTAAATATATTCCATCGCCTATAAACATTCAGAGTTTCCCGTAAATATATTCCATCGCCTATAAACATTCAGAGTTTCCCGTAAATATATTCCATCGTCTAATTTGATGATGTTCATTTGACTTAATTTGGTGTCTGACTGGTAGCCTGTAGATACATTTTTTGTTTTTTGTTTTAAGAAAATCTCGAGTCAGATGTTTATACATTTAAAGTTTTTAAACTGTTTTTGTGCATAAAATGGAAAGATTTGATAAAATTCAAAAGTTTCAAACTGAATATTTTTGTATTGTTTAAACCATGTTGTAAGTTATCAACATTGGTTTAAATAGGAATTTCTGTTTGTCTTTCTGTCTAGAAATTTATGACGGAGAACAATTTGCGATTTCATTTTGTCGGAAAAATTAGAAATGCTGCCTATTCCTAGGAATCACCAGTTATACGGTATACCAAACCCAAGGACAAATATCTAAATATGATCGTTAAAGATTATTGTGACTAAACATTGATCCCCCTGTAGCATATTGCGCAAGGAATATACCGAACAGTTTTATTGTTGTTGAAGTTTTCCTATAATGCATAGACCTTTCAGCAAACTATGAATATTTCATGACTCTAAAAGAAACTTTATAATAATTACAAAGAATACTTCCATGTTCTATAGTAATAACGAATTATTATGTTCAAGTTTCCGATTATTTAAGATATTTAATAACGATATTATTTTGGCATTCTAAGTTCAAATCATTTAATTTTTGAATGAATTAAAAATGCAGATGTGAGATAAAGTACCATATCTTTTACTGCTTTAATAGTTTACAATTTTGACACATCTAAGCCTTCATATTTCGCATCTTTTCAAGATGTATCTGCTATCAGCTTACAATTATTACTCTCTAAGACGGATAGTTGCTCCATTGATGGGATTATACATGCACGGTTGGGTTTCTTATGCATACTTTGAACCTTTATTCCTTTACTACGCGTTAAGCAAATATTTCTTATTAAGAAGGGAGTCTGTTCAATGTCTGCTTTACAGGAAACTAGCTTAAAGTACATACACAGTGGACAGGGGTATTTGTACCCGTTATATATCAGTCTATGTGTGAAGAAGAATTCCCCTTTAAATAGAATAATAATACAATATTAGAGAAACTGCTTTTATTAAATTCAAAAGCCATTGAAGAAAAACATAGTTTAGTCTCGTTCCAATTGTATTTTGTAATTGCATTAAACTTCATATTTATTACGTTGACCTTGTTTGCAAGTCATATTTAGACAAGTTCAGAGGGGAAGTAACACTTTGGCAAGTTCGAGAGAAGTAAGTCTTGTTTACATAGTAATAGCGGGTCATATTTAGTTCAGAGGGGAAGTAACACTTTGGCAAGTTGAGAGAAGTAAGTCTTGTTTACATAGTAATAGCGGGTCATATTTAGACAAGTTCAGAGGGGAAGTAACACTTTGGCAAGTTCGAGAGAAGTAAGTCTTGTTTACATAGTAATAGCGGGTCATATTTAGACAAGTTCAGAGGGGAAGTAACAGTTTGGCAAGGTCGAGAGAAGTAAGTCTTGTTTACATAGTAATAGTGGGTAACTGTGTAATTCATACATTGATACTTAATATGAAAAAGGGAATTTATCCAGAAACAAACAACGAAGTAGTAAATTCGAATTATGAGGTTTTGATCTTAATGCAAAATAATGATCCAAAAATACGAGCCAAGTGGAGTCATCGATATAAATCTTCATAAGTTTATATAGTGTATCATGAAAACAAACAAACCCGGAACCAGATGGCGTAACGTCAAATACGAAAGCCTTCACTCTGCACCAATGAAGGTTGACTTCAAAAAAGAAATTTATAAGAAATGTGTCTTGTATACCAGAAGGTGCCATATTTTCAAACTTTTATCATGAGTACCCAGCTTACACCTGTGTATTTGCCGATTTTTGTTGTTGAACAACTGCTTCTGCTTTCTGTAGTCTCTGATATTTCGTTGTTTTTAAAATGTCTACGATTGCCATCATTCAAACTGCAACCTATATACACTTGAATATTATTTATGACAAGTGTTGTCGGTAAATTATGAATATTTGATATAATATCACGCAGAGGACATTTCTTATTTATTTTTCGTGATATTTAAGATGATTTTTACTTAATCGTCATTTTTCTGTCAAGGGAAAGATAAAAATGAAATATTGGCTCGTAAGTTTATGAAAGGTGTCCTATGGTTTCTATATTTATTCTGTTTTTCTCACTCGTGACGTGACTAGTTAGTTCTAATTAGGTTAACAGATGTCTTATTTTTATATTTTATTGAGTAAAAGTGTTTGTCTGACATTTGAAATAACAAAAAATAAATAAATGAATAAACAAAAAGAAAATAAAAATGAAAAATAGTAATAATAAAAATAATAATAACAATTTTACATTAGACAACCTTTTGGAAAGGCTTAGGTACAGCCTACCGTTGATAACACCACCACACTTTAAGATATAGAAATTGGCGTACAAATATCCATTTTGATACAGTTACTTGCACATATCTTACGACAGGGCAAGACTTAGAGAATACCTCGGTTGTAGCCCTTTCATTATAATTCTATTTTTCAGAAAAGTAACATTGAACCCTTTTCTAACTTATTTCTTTTAACATGGATACTGCTTCTAACTGTTTACGTGAATAAACCAAACGCATGTGTTTACTTGAACCGAGATAATTTGCAACTTTAGTTCTGGTACTGGACTATGAAGATTATCAAATGTTCCAAACGCTTTGAAAACTCGAATATATGATAAATATATAATGTAGAATTCGGTCATTTGTGGTAAGCGTAAGTTGAAATATCATAAAATGTCTTGAAAAATGAAAGTTCAAGTAGTCTAGTTTTGTTCGAAACAATCTGCAATGGAAGTTTTAAAAGAAAGCCATACACAGTTATGAAATGATTTAAGTTCATACAGTTGTGACATAGGGGGAGTGGACATACTTAAATAAAGCAGACAGCTACATAGTTGTACTATAGCAAATTAACACGAAACATTTGATGTTTTGACTCTAGGGACCTTTACATTTCAGGTGATTTGTCTATTTCATGGGGTTTGCCTCGGACCCTGGATAATTAGGGGCAACTTCTTCCTTGCAGATGATGTTTAAAGAGAAGCATTTGGTCTGAAATTTATGTTTTTGTTTAAGATTGTCTTCACTTCTGTACGAATAAATGTACGTCTCTTTTCAAGTATTGAGATTGTCAGTGAGGCGCTCACAGTTCAAGTTGTCGTTGGTCACTGAATTTCTGTGTGAAACTTGTATCTGCCAGTTGCAGCTTCAAAACGGTTGAAACGTTGCTCTTATTGGCTGATGGCAATGTCACGAAAAGGTGACCTTTGGATCCTCAGCGAAGCGATTTTTAGAATACTATTTTTATCAAGTTGTACATTGCCATGTCATGAGCTATTATAATACATTTTCCAGACAAACATATTTTCTAGGGTTGTTACTGTTTTTACAGGTAGGTGGGAGTTAAACTTACACAATCACACAATCTGAAAATATTTAATTTTTGATTTCGGAGTTTCAAGCATCACACAAAGCTTCTGATGCATAATTAAAGCAAAGATCGTTGTTTAACTCAGACATTCAACAATGTGAAAAAAGGAAACAGTTCGACAGACTGCCTTCCTAAATATATTCCAGGAATATTATTAGACTTACACATATTTCATTGTCTTATTTACTGATTTTCATTTGACTTAAGCTGGTGTCTGACAAGTAGCATGCAGATGCGTCTTGTTTCAATGAGTTTTAAACTCACAAACATGTTTGCATATAAACTGTTTTCATGCATATTTTGGATATCCTATAACCTTTGTTGTTAAGTAACGGTATTTACTGTGGGTGAAATGGCAGTTTCTGTTTGTCTTAAGCAGTTTATGACAGAGTGAAGAATGAATTGCGATCATCTTTTTGCTGTACAATAGAACCCACAAAAGTTTTTGTACGTTGCCTTTCCGCAAGATTACAGTATACCAAACTCCATCGCTTAAGTTGATGGGTAGATTTTTTTTGAAAGTGCATTCAATGGATGCTTTTTGTAACTAACATCAATTACCATGAAAAACTGTGTAAAAGACACACCAATCATTTTTCTTCATTAGCTGAAATTTTCCTGTACTATATAGCTTTTTCAGCAACAATGAATATCTTATTATTGTTTTAGATTATTTAAGTGCAAATCATGAAACATCCCGACGGGAATTTTCAAAGACTTGGAACTCTGAATTAGAAGGCTTACACACATCATAATCCTTCTTTGCTTAGCTACACTTTTGGCAAATGTTTTCTCTTTTTAGAAAAAAAAATCTGTTCAATATGACTCTAGATTTATGTTTGTATATAGTAGTATGAAAAGATCTTAATACCCTCGCTCGGGTTCGAGTACTCTATATTGTGGTAAGAATTTTCAGATAGCACTATTTTCTGTTGTCATGTTTATTATTATATCTGGATGCGTGTGCATGGAATGATTCTAATAAGTTTTTTTTTTTCCGAGAGGGAACAGTTGTTCTGGACTTTTCAGTAATTCTAGTTGTTTTGGTATTGGACATTGATGCCATAGTTTCGAAGGGCGATACTTCTTTGAAACCATTGTTTTTGATGATAATAAAAAGCACTTGTCCGAACATTCTTATGCATTTGTTTGTTGTGTCCTTGAAATTAGTCCAGGAAATAAATCTAAGTTCGGCCTTAAATGTAATGGAAAAGAGAAGGTAAACTAAGACAATTTTCTACTTCTTTTAAAATTTTAAAAGGGAAGTAACTGCTAACTTGAGGAGGTTAATCATTCTTCCAATAATAGAAATATCGTCATTCAGTTTAACGGACAGCTCTGTCTTGTAATTTAATGACATGTATGGAAGAAGTTGTTTGCTAAAATAAACCACAAAGTTGTATGGTCGAATAATAAATTATTTGATAACGATGTAAAATGTGAAAAGATTATGGGCGAAGTGGATGCTGCAATATATTTCGTAAATTTCGATTGTGTGATTTTACGATTTCTATCTATCACATACAAATAATAGAGAGGCTCTTTTCTTGTATAACCTGTCAATGTTTGCATGTTGAATATATTTCCTAGACTGTGTATTTTTACCTGACTTGATGGACTTAGATTTGACTCGAATCTGTATTAGTCCGCAGTACTTGGGTACCAGGTAGGTGTAATATTTCGTTAAACATTTGCAGTTTGATATGCATGCTAGTCAGGCTATATTTGTCAAATAAGATTATATTAACTTTTCATTTTTTATGCAGTGTTCGATTATTTCAAAGCATTATTTGTTTGCATTCTATTTCAAATGTAGACATTAAGCGAAGTTTTGTTTCTCCTAAAATTACCTTAATGAATATGAATTGGTTTTCAGAGCTATTATAATTGCAAGGTTTTAGGAAATCAATTTCCAAGGTATTTTTTGTAAGGCAACAGATCCGAATTCATAAGTTTAATTTATTTCTGATTTAAGAGATTTGTTTAGCAGGTGTCTTGGGTGGTTGGCAAGAAGCTAATTAAAATGTTTTTTTTTTCTGGTAATAGCAATATTTCACACAAATGTATGTTTTGTTGTTTTCAGTAAATACTACATTGCAGCACCTGCGCTAATAGTGACTTTAGATAACATGTTTGTTGTGTTTCAACTTTTATCACCATGTTGTTTTCAACAATTTTATGTAATATAGTAAACACCAGGTTATAACGATTTTTGCTCGATCTTCAGAGTGCGCTTAATTTTACAATAATGGGATCTATTGGCGACACACTTCTTTGACTTTCAGTCGGAAAAGACATTAGAAAGTTACAGTTTCATTTTTAGATGACTATTTTCTTAGCACGAGACTTCTGCTGATTGATAAACATGTAATAAGACATTTGAGGCTGTTGAACCAACAAGTCAATTGGTGTTTTGTGTGTGTGTGTGTGTGTGTGTGTGTGTGTGTGTTTTCTGCCAGCATGGCTGTCAACAGTTGTTCAATTTTAAATACCCGCGTTACTTATATTAAGTGTGTTGTCAAATAACGAAACGGTGATAAGATTTGATAAACACCTTTTTTTAAAGTCTGTGGTGTCATCAATAATAGATTCATGCACTTCTTTCTCTGCTAGAATGTCGGGCAATCTAACCAGCCTTATAGTTACCATGAAAGTGTGCACGTCGCTTACTAAATGAATTAGTTAAATTCTTTTTGTTAGACAATATACTCAGCTGAAAATAGTTGTACACGTACATTTAAGTGATGAAAATATTGCGATAAATTAACACACATGAGAGAGAGAGAGAGAGAGAGAGAGAGAGAGAGATCATTTTATTGTGACATAAAGCCCACCGGCCCATACACACAATAAGATTCACCACATACAGTGAATGCATTGTTAACAAAAAATAAAAGAGAATCGTGTATTTCCTATTCCTTTATAAATTCTATCCCGATTTTTTCTATGACTTCTCAAAAAGTCCGTTCATCTTTCCCTCCGGCTTGGTTGTCAATAAAGCCATTTTTCTTCACATTAAAATGATATTTATTATATGTGTATTTGTAAACTCTGTTTTGCTGCTCAATTTGAAAATGGAAACGTTATAACGCATATATAATATCTTAAAGTTTAAGTTCGTGTTTGAATTTAATCTGTTTATCTATAAGAGATTCACGGAGATTCTGTTGATGAAAATGGAAATACACTCATTCTTGTCATGCAGTTCAGCTCATATTCCTCAAAATTAATATTTCTGTAGTCTCTGGAAATTCATTCTATGAAGGATGTCTCGAACTTGTCATCATTTAAAAAGCAACCATATCTATACTTGAATATCATTTATGGCCTGTGTTGTCGGCAGGCTATGAATATTTAATATGATGTAGGAGACTTGTCCATAAATCTTTCGTGATATTTACGTTATTTTTAATGAAGACTTCATTCTGCCATCAATGTTAAGATAAGCATGAAATATTGGCTAGTGTGATTATGAACGATGTCCTTCGTTTTCTACATTTACACGGTCTTTTTGTTTACCCTTTATCAGACGTGACGTATAGTCATGTTCCGAATGACACATGACATAGCAAAATGTGTCAACTATCCGTGTGAAATTACAAGGTGTCATACATCGGACAGCTACAGAGTTTTGTAAAGTGCTTCCTTCTGTGTATAGTCCACAGAACTATACATTCTTTTAAATCTAAAATATAACATATTTCTATTCATTATTCAGCTATTTGCACATACATTTTGAAGTAACTTTGCTGACAGTGCAATTCTTTGAGGATTCCATAAACGGTTGTTTCCCTTTGGTTATATTTTCAGTTCGAGAAAAGCAACAGTACCATTACTACTAATTACACACTTTCTGACGTTGTTTACTCTTCGTCAAAATGAATGTTGATTTCAGGCGAGAAAATCGACAGTTTTAATCAAATAACTTCATTCGATAGATCACCAGATTTTACGGCATTAAATGGTCGTGTACATTGTATATGGTAAAAGCAGCTTACGCTGAAAGTTTTCAAAATTAATTGAATACTAAAAATATATTATTTTCAAGTACAGTTCGAATTCGGCAACATTGAGTTTGCAAACATAGATCGTTCCATTTTATAACAGTATAAGGGATTCAATCATCTTGATATGGAAAAGTAAAATTCGGGTATATTGCGAGAAATAGATCAGTAGCTTTCGTAATCACGATAAGAGTGAGCATAACTTTATTTTTTGTTTGTATCAACCAAAGATATACAATTATCTTAAGCCCTTATATTATTACTGTTGTCTATTTGTATTCACATTAAGATTTTTCTCGTTCATTACAAAATGCAAAATGGATTCATTGTACATCTACAGAGTCTGTCGTATATATGCAATGTCTCTGCCTAGATCTTTAAAAAATGTTGTAACGGCATGCTTGTGTTCAATATTTTGGTTTTAATTCTATTTATTTCTTATTTTCCTTGTTGAGCTATTATGCAAGAAGCACTAGAAGTAACTAACTTTCTGATACAGCACCGGTGACATATAAGATAAGGTTGTTTAGGTTATAATAAATCTTAAACAGCCTTATAGATACATATATTATATGTCTTTCCTCATTTAGTTCTTATTTTTTTATACAATTGCCAGAAAAAAGTTTTCCTCAGGATATGTGAAGTTACTGGCAACTGGTTTAAGAGATTTGTTCAGCAGTTGTTTTGGGTGTTCGGCAGAAAGCTAATGAAAACGTTTTACTAGTAATTGTAGTGTTGTTTTTCACAATAATGTATGTATTGTTGTTTTCAGTAAATACTACATTGAGAGACTAATTTAGTTACATTTCTTCCCCATTGGAAATGCAAGCATATCTATACTTGAATATCATTTATGGCCTGTGTTGTCAGCAAGCTTTGGATATTTAATATGATTTTATGTAGGAGACTTATAAATCTTTTGTGATATGTACCATATATTTAATGAAGACACTTATTTTGTGTATAGGACGGTGGCCTTTATGCCACAATAAATTCATCTCTCTCTCTCTCATGTGTGTTAATTTATCGCAATATATTCATCACTTAAATGTCCGTGTACAACTACTTTCAGCTGCGTATATTGTGTACTAAAACAAGTTTAACTAAACTAATTCATTTAGTAAGCAACGTGCACACTTACATGGTAACTATAAGGCTGGTTAGATTGCCCGAACTTCTAGCAGAAAAAGTGCATGAATCTATTATTACTGACACCACAGACATTGAAAAAAAGTGTTAATCAAATGTTATAACCGTGACAACATATACTTAATATAAGTAACACGGGTATTTAAAAGAGAACAACTGTTGAAAGCCATGCTGGCAGAATAAAACAAAAAACACCAATTAACTTGTTGAATGAACAGCCTCAAATGTCTTATTACATGTATTGCATGTATATCAACCAGCAGACGGCAAGGAAACTTGGAACAAAGGAAGTTTATTAATTTAATTCATGGTAGGAAAATTGTCATTTAAAATGAAACTGCAACTTTCTAGTTTCTTTTGCGACTGAAAGTCAGTAATATTAAGCGCAGTTTGGAGCTCGAAGAATAATCATTATAATCCGGTGTTTACTATATTCAAGTCAATATATTACATAAAATTGTTGTAAACAACATGCATGGTGATATAAGGTGAAGCAAAACAAACATGTTATCTAAAGCCAATTTAGCGCAGGTGCAGCAATGTAGTATTTACTGAAAACAACAAAACATACATTTGTGTGAAATATTGCTATTACTAGGAAAACATTTTAATTAACGTCTTGCCAACCATCTAAGACAACTGATAAACAAATCCTTACAAAAATACCTTGGAAATTGATTTCCTGAAACCTTGCAATTATAATAGCTCTGAAAACCAATAAATATTCATTAAGGTAATTTTAGGAGAAACAAAACTTCGCTTAATGTCTACATTTTGAAATAGAATGCAAACAAGTAGTGCTTTGAAATAATCTTCTCACACTGCATAAAAAATGAAAAGTTAATATGATATTATTTGACAAATATAGCCTGACTAGCATACATATCAAACTGCAAATGTTTAACAAAATATTACACCTACCTAGTACCCAAGTACTGCGGACTAATACAGATTCGAGTCAAATCTAAGTCCATCAAGTCAGGAAAGGCTAATACAGTCTAGGAAATGTATTCAACATGCAAACATTGACAGGTTATAAAAGAAAAGAACCTCGCTATTTTTTTGTATATGATAGATAGAAATAATAAAATCACATAATCGAAATTTTCTAAATATATTGTAGCATCCAATTTGCCCATAATCTTTTCACATTTGACATCGTTATCAGCATATTAATGACAAACTTTGTGGCAACAGTAAATTATTTTGGAGTGATTTGTAAAACGTACTGAAAAGACAAGGAAGACACGGAAAACATATCAATACTAGTACATATTTCTACTTTTTTTTGCTGTGAGAAGCTCTTTCAATATTAACTTGCACTGTATTTTGTGTCACATTTAATCATCGAGTTTTTCTTTAATAAATTTCAAACATGCTGTTGAATGTTGTTTAGCAGATAAAATGGATTTTGGTCATATTTGTGTATAATCGCTTAATTGCTGATAAATACCTGTGAATGGTTTATATTCAGACCGGAAGTTGTGATGTAATCAAGCTGCTATTTTCTTGATATGAGTATTGTAGAATACTTTCATTTAATAATCAAATATTTTCAGTTTAAAAAGTCATGCGCAAATTATATATTCAAATAAATTCCTAAAAGAAGGATAATCGTCAAACGTTATACGTCACCAATGTTCTTTAAGCTTAAATGGGCGGTAATCCCGTTCAAACAGTAATTTAGTTAGAAGCAATGATTCTTATTTATTTAAAAAATGTATAAGCTAAATGTGTAAACTGTCTAACAGCTTTAGAATTGACAAAATGATTTAAAATGTTGAGATGACATCTAGTTGAGAGAAATTGAAAGGTGGGTTATCTTTGAAAAAAAAGGCAACGATATTCACAACTTCATCTTGTAACTTAGGATTTCATCAATCAATAAATCAATCAATCAATCAATCAACCACCAAATCAATCAGTTAATCATAGCGTATAATTATTATTTCTACAGTCATACTCACTAATCTTGATTTGTAAGACATATACTCATGTGAGAAGTATTTGTATATTTTGAGAGGAACATTAACACTATGTAGTCAACGTTTAGTAAGAAAAATAAGCTCTGTAAAATCAGATACTTGCATCAATAAACTTGTGCCGCATTCTATGTCAATATCATACTAAAAAGTCTTTTATTTAGCAGTTTCGGAGAACTGAAATATTTGAATTTGCTTCAACAAGGAACTAGAAATTAATTAAAAACGGTATTGCATGACAGACATTTCAGTTCAAATTGCATGTTTGCAAATACTTTAACTTTTTTAACTTTACCTATATTATTTCTTATATTTTAAATCACCGAATACTGCCGATAACTGTTAAACATGGATACTTTTTGAACCATTGCATATTGACATAAGCATACACTGTTTATCGTTTACAATAGCTGCTGCTGTCTGCCAGATACACATTTGTATAACTTCTGATTATATTCTTGTAATTTGATCTTTATTTTATGAAGACTTAGGCATAGATTATGACCACTGTGGAACTATTTATTCGGCACAAGATTTCCCATCTGAAGTTATTGATAAATGTACGGATTTGTCTAACCTAATGCACTCTTATTTAGAAAAAAAAGATGGTTAAGGCTGTCAAAGTCTCTGGTATTTCTTGATATGTTTTGTCCGAGAATTCGGTGGCACATTTCCTACAAGAAGTAGATTATAACCATAGTACAAAAGACATACATTTTTATCCTTACTTTGAAAACAGGAAGAATTGTTTTTTGACTTATATTCTTTGACAAATTTGTGTAGAAAGTCACTGTCTGTTTAAAAAGTGAACAGTCAAGTCTCTAACATAGAACAGTGTTAAGGATATTTTAAATTAAATGTGAAACAATAATCTAGATAGGAAACAAACCATGGTCATTATTAACGTACAATGCAAGTTTGTTTACGGCTGTGTTTTGAGGCATTGTCTGTCTTTTAAGAATTTTTCTTCTAAATGGTTCTTTTAAATTTTGCATATAGTATTGTGAGTAGCAAACATTTTAAACAGTTAGCAGATTGTGCCATATATGGTATTAATTAAATTTGACAGTAACATGTAATACAGAAGATGTTGATATTGACAGAGGTGACAGTCGAGGTCAATATTCTTTCTATTGGTTTATGTTACAAAATATTGCAAAAACATAACTTGTGTGCTGCATAAACTTTATTTGTTTCGTGACATTTTTATTTAAATTATCTTTTTTCCTTTATTGTAAAATTGTTTTCTGCGCCGGCAAATTCGTACTATGTTCTTAACAAGAGAGGGCCAGTGTACCAAACGAGAATATTAATTTAGTTTTACTTACTTATTATAGAATATTGAATTGATTTCTTCCATGAAACGGTAAACCAAGTTGAAAATTTGCCTAAATTACTTGTGCTTTCGAGTATTTTTATCCTATATATTATAGAAATAATGGTTTTGAATTCATACAGCTTCTGAAAAGCATACATATAGCAGTGGATGTACCACATGTGGCTCTGTTAGAAGTAAATCTGTGTGCTTAATGTCTAATATGCATGGGAATAACATTTTGTATCACGCTTGATATTGAATCTATATTTTGTGTTGATTTAAGCAAAGCTTATGCTTGCAGTGGGACTATATACTCATTAGAACAAGAATATCTGTCTGAAGATATCGACCAAAAGTACGTAAATCTTGTCCCCTATGAACTTTGAGAGAGCCAGAAAGTTCATATGATTTTATCATATGCACTTTATGTTGCTACCGTTTCCATAAAAATCTTTCAATAATGCCCCTCTTTTTAAATTGTCACGTTTACAAAATGGTAACATACATAAAGTTAATAGAATAAAAATACAATAGTTAGATCAACAAGGTATGGCGCATACATTTAGGCCTTTATCGTGTCACATAAAGCATTCCATTCTGTATTTAACCACAGACTATAAAAATGTTTGAATGTTAGCTTTAGTAAAGAGGCGGAAAAAATTCACCTGAACTATTGTACGGAATACCGTTAGGGCCAGTGCGTGTGCATGTGATATCATATAGAAATGATTATAAGTATTCATGTATTAATTCAAAATTGTTATTAATTCAACCGCGAGTCACTGGTGTACAATCCTTTAGTTCAGTTTTCTCTATTTATTTACATTTAATTTAGAATGTTTAAGAAATTGTGATGAGTTTTTATTTCTAATGTTTGGTAAAAAAAACCCCTTATTTTAACAAGTTGTAAGTAAAGTCTTGGTATTTACAAATTTCGAAGACTTTAAACCTATAAATAGAGAAAGTTCTTAGAATTATTTTTAATGTTTAAAGATTTCGTGTAAATTAAAATCGGTTTCTTATCAAAAGTGCTGAATGTAAAACTGACAAAATTGTCATAATAAAAAAAACAAATCAACATAATAATAATAATAATAATGGCATCCGTAAAAGAGACGCAGTATATCTTCGTCAACCCTACTAAAAGATACATGAGTGTACATAAGGGTGTATTTTTGGTCAAAAAGAAGTTTATTTGTAAACTTATTTGTTTTATCAAAGATATTTTTGTAAAGCTTAAATATTCATCGAATTTTCAAAGCATCAATTCATGATATTAAATCGGGAGGTAAGGATTTCTGATCAATGTGTAATATGCATTGAAATAACATTTGGTGCTACTGTTGCTGTATAATCTATACTTCGTGTTTGATTTAGGAAAAAACTCTGATTGCTTTGGAACTGTATATCAATTACGGGAAATATTTTCTGTCTGAGAATATTGATGAAATATACGGGAAAAATCATATGCAGTGGAAGAGATAAACGGAAGACATATTTGTAATTCAGTATTGAATAAAATGACTTAGAACGTTCCGAAAGGACTCCAGGGTAGTATAGGTATAGTGTAGTATAGGTATAGTGTAGTATATGTATAGTGAAGTATAGGTATAGGGTAGTATAGGTATAGTGTAGTATAGGTATAGTGTAGTATATGTATAGGGTAGTATAGGTATAGTGTAGTAAAGGTATAGTGTAGTATATGTATAGTGTAGTTTAGGTATAGTGTAGTATAGGTATAGTGTAGTATAGATATAGTGTAGTATAGGTATAGGGTAGTATAGGTATAGTGTAGTATAGATATAGTGTAGTATAGGTATAGTGTAGTATAGGTATAGGGTAGTATAGGTATAGGGTAGTATAGGCATAGTGTTGTATAGATATAGTGTAGTATAGGTATAGTGTAGTATAGGTATAGTGTAGTATAGATATAGTGTAGTATAGGTATAGTGTAGTATAGGTATAGTGTAGTATAGATATAGTGTAGTATAGGTATAGGGTAGTATAGATATAGGGTAGTTTAGGTATAGGGTAGTATAGGCATAGTGTTCATCAACAATTGTTAACAAACACTTGCAAGAGAAATCTTAAAAAGTTGAAATATAATTACTATCAATTGTCTAAATTATATCACAGAATCTGTTAAAGCAAATAACTTACTTGTTACTTGTGTGGTCATCATTTTTTTATGTTTTCTTCTGTCTTTTTGATAAACGGGTGATAAAAGCTGTGTTACAAGACTTCAAGGTAAGGTGATTTTATTCAAAACTGGTTAAAGATACTTTGTTCATCACAGGAATACATATACTATATGCACGAATTGAATGACTTTGAATGAGAGTTTTGTCGCATGTTTTGTAGTATATTTTAACTAAAGAAAAAGGAAATTGTTGACGTTTAGTGATATCAGAAAAGACAAAAAACACGAAAAACCCATCAGTGAAAAAGTATGTAATAGATTTCAATTAAATTATTGCAAGGCAGACATTTAAAATCAAATAGTAAGTTATTTTATGCATTTTAACAACACGATGCATTTCTTTAGGTTTTCTGTTCTCTGAAGTAATACTGATTTCGAGACGAAAATTCATTAAGGAATGCGTTATATATCATACGTTCACACAGCAGTCAGTCCGTTAGATGTAAACTTGTTTTGCAAAAAAAAAGCAGGGGGATGAGATTTTGTAGTCCTCTTGGTATTTGATTCACATTTTGTGATAATTTTAGTATAGTTTATGATAAGATTAGATATATAAATTAATTTGTAGAAGAATACTCCGTCTGAAGTTTGTTTGTACTGATGGATTCCTTTAATTCACTTTAAGAGCAGTAGCAAGTACAATTTTGTAGTTTAACACTATGATTTTTGCCATAAAAGGACAGAAGATAGCTATAAACAAACTGATTTGTCTTCATAGTAAAAGAAATATTTAGAAAAATAGTTTTAAAGTGAAATGTTTTCATCATGGAAAAATGAAAATAATTTAAGACTATTAAAAAAGATGGTAGACCACAAATTTTTCCAGAAAGCAATGATATAAAGAAACGAGTAGTCGAGTCTTTAGAAAGCAATTTTAGCTCAAGAAAATATCAAGTAAATATAATTTCAAAGGGCTAATGCAACTGTAACTTTATAAATATATATTTCCAATGTCTATAAAGTACAAGAAAGTTAAAGACAGTGGTGTAAATGGTGTAAATATTAAAACAATAATGATACATGTTTATGATCGGTGGTGTTTGTACCGGCTAGTTATATTTCTGCGATTATGTTGATATCGTATTTCAGTTTGAGTTAAATCAGCATTGTTCATTGTTACATGACCACACATACACTGTAAAGAGTTGTTATGAACTGTATGTACAAGTTACAAAATAAACCTTTGTTCTATTCCTTTGTTGAGAGAGAGAGAGAGAGAGAGAGAGAGAGAGATGAATTCATAAAATACTTTAATATAATCATAACATGCCTTAACATTCTCCTGTCGTCCTTTCAGCAGTACAGTTTCAACTTTCTTTCCTTCCAGAAGGCATACACATGTTTTACATTATATTTCATAAAAACAATTTGCAAGTCACGCCATTTGCAAATCACGCCATTTGGATATAAATGTGTCTGCTAAATAATTAATATGCATTGAAAAATGTTTCGGTATTAACCCTGATATGTTATCTTTAAGTTGTGTTGATATGAGCAAATCGAATCATTGCAGTGGGACTGTATATTAATAAGAACAGATTTTCTGTCTGAAGATAGCGGTGAGATATGCAGACAGGTCTTGCACTTTAAGAGTACGTACGAAAATGCAGCCGTAATTGAATATATACATTTGCATATATAAAGTGAAAGACTCTCTGTGTCATTTGACCCGGCATGTACTAATTTAAGCCGTAATTTGAATTGGATTAGTAATAGAAAAATAATCATTTCTGAATACAAATTAAGACATAACGAAAAGGTATTCGAGGTAAACGTTGTATGCGTATTGAAAGTCTGCAGCATTTAAAATGATGGAACAAGATAAACATCATTAAAAAGTATTCGTTCTTTATTGATATAGTGTCCGATTTCAGGAGACAGGCTGCTCTGGGCTTTGCATTATTACATTCAAAGCAAGCACATATTAGTCGGTGACATTTTCGATTCTGTGTTCTATGTACGATGTGATTGTTTTCTGTTTAACAAGCAGTTATAATGATCTTATGATCAATTGTACTGGTGACGTCTTTTGGCTACTCCGTCAGGTAGTGTGAGTTACCAAAAATGTAACATTATTCTAAAGTTACTTACCCGAATAAAACTGATGAACTGTCATCTTGGAAGTATAATTTTAGCAGCAGAATTTCTTAATCATTAGCTCATGGTCTGTTTTTTTTGCCTAAATTTGAACATGCACATAATTGGTGAAGGTCATCCTGTACTAGTAACCGATGGATTTAAAACTCATTTTGAGAAATGTCCTCTCGTGAACGCTGTATATTAAGATATTTTACTTCATTTAAAGCTTTTTGGCACTTCGAAAATGATTACTAAGCAAAAAAAAGCTTAGGGGATATTTCTTAAGTACACGTTATAGCTAGGATGTTTATCTTCTGATGGAAGAGAAAGATGAATTGCTCGCAGCTGACCACAGACATTAGTTTTCTTGCTGTCTCAGTCTTAACAGCAACATTGTTTTGTCTCTCCAAATATTCTTTGGCACGCATCTTGTTTTCCGACTCGATTGTTTTTGTCAATCCGTTTAGTAACCTAGGTGACAGCAGAAATGGTTTTATTATAATAAAAACAGTTTTCGTGAAATTACTAAATATTTCTTTCTGAACAAGCTTTCCAGACCTTCTGGTGAGTTACAGCTTAATAACCTCATATGAATAACATGTCTGAAAGGCCCGAATCATAAAACATCTGAGGCTTGTTTCAGCTGAGACGCGTGAGCATAGGATGCGAAATGTATACCATGGTCTTTGTCCCTGCCTGTCAGCGTAAGAGACATATGCAATTTATGCCTATCAAATTAAATGAGAACGGTATCAGCTTAAGCAGTGTTGGCATAAAAAAAAGATTTGCAAAGTAGGTCTTAAGTTACATACTTTGACAATCCCGTGTCACCGATCATCCCTGCTTCTTGACATGTACTCTGCAGTTAGTCATTCCAGTTCTTCTAAAACATAATGTGATGAGATAGAAGCATTTCCACAGCCGATTAAGGTTATTTGTTTGCTTGTTGGTGCTGTGACTATTAGAGGAGTATTTCCTTTTGAATCATATGAGGGCAATGCTCCAGTAAGTGCTAGATTCGTTAATTTTCAAAACCCTCTGTGTGGGGACTGCAGACTGAATTGGCTGCATACATATCAATGATTTTAGAAATGCTACCGGACATTTATTAATCTTTTTGAACTTTCAGCAGTTTTATTTATTCAAACTACTCACAAGGAACCTTACTAAAAAGGAAGAATGAGTGTTGTAAAATATTCCAGCTGCAGTCTTAAGAAAGAACTCTTGTTCTCTCCGATATGACTTTTTGTTTGCATTTACAGATTAATCACTTCTAGATTCAGTTGTTGTGTTCTGACATTACTATAAAATGTTGCGAGTAGGTTCAGTTAAATGTCAGAGTCGGTCTACAATTCTTCCATTACCTAACTGTACTTTTGTTCTAACTTTCTCCTATAACCTAATTGTACTTCAGCTATGTGAACTTTCGCTATGATTTGAATATACTTGTGCGCCAAATTCCCGTTTTCATTTAAGCATAGATTTCTTCAAAATAAAACGTTTCCTTAGTTTAATTTGGAAGGCAAAATGTTACGTTTGCTTTTTAAAAGATTAGTTGTTTCAACAAATAATAGTTACATTAGAGCATTTTCCACTTAAAGAGGCTTTCCCGAAAATTAAGAGTATGCTGTTTTCTTTCAAATCATGTAAATCTGAATTATATTGAATGAAATATTACCCGATGTCAAGGTGTCAGTAAAAAAATCTAAGTACAGCACAGAAACTGAAAAAATTATTTTTTGTCTTTACATGGAGTTTTTGTTGTACCATTTTGGGGGGATAGCCTTTCCTTGCAAATGAACGCTTTCTCGCTGTCCTACATGCCTAAAAGAGAAATTTTCCAACTTAGGTTCTGCTTTAAATTATCAATTATTTTCATTTTTAGGCAAGTTAGCCAATGAAATAGATATGCAGTATGTCATATCACCGTCAATTTTCCCTTTAAATTAAAAATTTTCATTGGGTACTGTGGATAATAACTTTGGTGCTTTTCATGAAAACATACATATAAACTCCGAATCTAAGATATGGTGAAAGGAACTGAGCTAAAATAGGCTAAACTGTATAATTCAAATGGTTTCCTTTTCAACCAAATGTTGAATTTCTGTAATGGCCTCTGCAGCTTTCAGCTGAATGTCAGCGTCTTTTTACGGCAAGCTTTCTGAAAAATAAGTTTGATTAATAAAGCCTATCAACCTTACATACCACCCATTCTCAAAAAGAGTTCCACATTGATATCAATATTATGCTGAGATTGGTATTTGTTTGTATTAATTCCTCTTAACCTAGTTACAGTGAAATTCTTTTTAACAGAAGCGATCAAAAACTATGCTAGTATCCTTACATTTCAGTGCGTCATCGGGAAAGATTTCAGCAGGATCTCAGGGTGACATAACCTATCTCATCGTATATAAATAAATAACATTGTACCAACTGAACAACTTGTGTTACGATTCACGTTAACACTCATCACCAAATTTACATGAATAATTTCATCGATCCCAGTCTGTTTAAATAGAGACGATTAGTCACTGTGAACCCAATAAATATTTAATATATTGGTTAAGACATCTTTATTATACACTACAGTGTACATATATTATGCCAGCTGTATACATGTGTCGTCAAGAATATTCTCATCTCTATCCGTCTTTAACATCGTTATTATTTGTCACCACCGCTTCACGAAGATTTCAAATAAAAATAAAAGATACTGCCATTTATAAACATTCACGTTCACTTACCCGAATTCACAACAGTCCTTTTCTTTGAATGATAAGCTAGTCGTTTGAAACCAATTATTTATGTGTCATTGAAAATTCATTGACAATTGCGTTTGCGGTTGAAATGAGTCTGGAACTATCTATTGCATAGTCGTATTCTGTAATCTAATTTTCCACACAAATGGCATTATTTAGTTGTATCTTTAAAATTGTTTTTGTTTAAACCAAAATAAAATTTGGTTGTTGCCCTTAGAAGAAACGAGAATTGAAATAATTGCAAACAGAAGTCTAGAGGTCGATCCTACTGTTGCTTAGCAGAGCGAATGGTTGCCTTTCTTGAAGTTCACGATTAATCTGATTAGTTTGCCGCACAAGTATATTATGAGAGATATGTAATCTATTGAGTATTGTGATGACACGCAATTCCTACGAATCAGTCGGAGTCGTTGTTTATACAGACGAACACCTCGCTCGGACAGCTACACTATAAAATAAAGATGTATCCAATTAATATCCTATTTGGCGTATTGATTGGGGCAGTAGTTGACCAGCGACGCGAATATGGTTGCTAAACAAACAATCCAAGAAATCTGATCTTGCATGTAAGTTCACAGACACTTGGGGTAAAGAAATAGTACTTGTTTCACAAATGCAAAGACATAAGGCACTCATATAGTTTGGTGCCTGTCTGAGAACGTTTCAAAAATTGCTAAAATTCACGAATTTGCATTATAAATATAAAGATATAAATGTTTGTCACATGTAAACATTCAACACGCGTTGATTTACATCGCGTATTTTTCTCGTTCAGTGTATATCATGTACATTACTGATGTCATGCGACGCAGAAATGATTTATCTTCACGTTCATGTAACTCAAAATACCTGTTATCCTTGTTGGCCAACAATATTCGTAACGAAACTCCAAAATTTCACAAAATTTCCTGATTTTACACAATCTTTCGAGAATTAGTCTGCTTGAAGAGAATTATAACCAAAGAGAACATATTCTGTGAGAAAACTGTCAAGTGTGCAGAGTTAAAAATCACTTTAAACGTCATAAAAACTATCACAAAATAAAAAGAGAGTATTGTTTTTTTAAAAATCAAAGTCAGTGTTTATTGGTGAACATTTTTTTGTTTTAATTTTGAAATGTCAGTGCGAGGAAGAAAAAAATCGATTTACATAGTGATTACCGCATGGGTTCTTATAGTTCCTACGTGTACCGCGCTGTGTATTATACAACTGGGCAAGTTAGGAACCAGCAGAGTACCTGTCGAAAGATTGTGTAAATTGATGAAAAAACGTTGAAATTCGAAAGAAATTAGATGTTTTCTCTTGGCTAATTCTCACAGCGGGTCTTTTCGTGTACATAATCCTGAAGAATAAATCATTTCTGCGTCGAAGGACACCAGCGGTGAGTGTGAATAATGCTGAACGAGTAAAATACGCGGTGTAAATCGACGCGTGTTGACAATTTTCGAAAGACAAACATTTATATCTTTATATTTATAATGCAAATTCGTGAATTTTAGCAATTTTTGAAACGTTCTCAGACAGGCACCAAACTTGGTATATGAGTGCCTTATGTCTTCGCATTTGTGAAACAAGTACTATTTCTTTACCCCAAGTGTCTGTGTGTAAGTTCTTAACTCAGTTATTGTTTGAAAGAGATCTTTTCAGAAAAGTAAGTCGGCTTAATGGATCTTGTTAGAAAAGTGTATTGTTAGACCTTTCGTAGGAAGACCAAGAAATTCGACTGAAAGTTAGAGTTTGAAAAGGCTAGAAAATCAGACAGGTCGGCCAAAGCAACATATGGCAGCTCGTAATAAAGATAAAAGCAGTTATTCAAAATGATGCTTATTTTTTTATACTGTACTTTGTCAGTTGAAAAATGTAAAGACATTGCAGTCATGTCTTAAAAACTGTCAAGTAGAAAATATTTTACAAGTCTTGTATATAGTCTAAAATGAAATGTCCGGTCAAACATAAGTTTTCATGAAGTTTTTAAAATTCTTTTAAATGGAACGTATTATGGTGAGAAATATATTGTGACAAAAGCAAAGTCTATTTTTGTTCGCCTCTGCCTGAGTAGGTAAATGTTTAATTTAATGATATAACGTTTGATTAATTACATCAGTACCCACATGGGTTTCGTAACAAATATATGGCTAGAATTAATTGAGTCTGTACCTGAAAACAGAGGAAGTGTGTCTTTCTATGGAAAATAATTATTTCAAGGAAAGTCCGATTCAACACACCGGTTCAAATCAAAATTCAAAAGAGCTCTGCTGTATCTTGACAACAACATCACTAACATTAGGCAGACGTACATTTACTGCCTTTCAAATCATTAATTAAACATGTTATTTGAACATGTTCTCTGCAAATCTCAGGGCTTGTCTTTTTGTTTCAATTATAGATGACAAATTGAATATCGGATTCACTGTAACATGCGAAATAAAATGCTCTTAATGACTTTATTTGCCTCTTGAGCTATACACATCCAATCACAACGCAACGCTGTAAAAGTCGCGAACTATAACAGGAGACAGTATGTGACAAAAAGCATAATGAGCAAAACCCAAACGATGTTCAAATAAAATAGCATTTTAACAACAGACTTCATAAAGTGAGTTAAGTCTCCAACATTTCTTATATTTATTATTATACCTCTTATGTTCCTTAGAACAGTTTTGTCAACTTTCACCTTCTGGATAACGCAACAACGTTATAGTGTTATACTAAATATAAAATATCTCATACATAAAATCAATAGATATGCACGTCTGCAAAGTTGCATATGTTCATCTTGAAAAAAAGCATTTCTCGATATTTAAACTATGTTTTCGTACTTGCTGAGGATTTGTAGAAGAGTATATAATACTGATCAGACAAAATCTTTTGCTTAAAAGTTTAAATGAAATGTTGAAAATTATCTGTTGTATTGGAAAATCATGAAACATCATTTAAGTTCATCATTTCTAAGAACAAATATATTTCTTAAGGATCTTTGATCTGATCTGTTGGTAAAAATGGCGTATTTTGTAATGTCCCTACGTTTTGAATTCTACGTGATTTCGTGTAATTATAACCCCCCCGCCCACCCCCCTCCAAAAAAAAGGAAAAAAAACAACAAACAAAGAAAACAACAACAACAACAAAACAACAAAAAAGAACGCAAAAAACAAACAAAACAAAAACAACAAAAACAACAAAACAAAACAAACAAATAAGAAGAAAACAATTCAACTCTCAACTATGTAGCTAGGATCTACAGTTTCCATTATAAAATATTTTCTATGTTGACACTTTTTCGTCACTTATATTTGGTGCCTCATTCTTATATAATGATGTATCCATCAGAAGCACGTTCACATTGGACTTGATAGCATAAACCAAATAAAACAGACAGGGAAATAAAACGGACTCGATAGGGAACAGTGACGTGCAACGCTCTGAAACAACATGATCTAAGGTAGCGGTTAATCTAGGCAAGTCCTCAAAAGTTTGCTTTTTCTTCCAATTTGTATTTTTTCAGCTTTTCTTTTGTAAGTGTCATCTTTGTGTCTTTAATACTAAAATGTGACCTTCTTTTCCTATGAACAATACAAATAATTGTTGAGTACTCAAGAAAAAAGTGTCAACAAGTAAGCTGAAAACGAGTAATTACTTGATAGATTCTTATGTAAGAATATGTCTAACTACTGACAAGCTCTGTAAGAAATTAATTGCAAGTTTTCTTTTTAGTAAATCTTAAAATATACATGCAATAGTAATGATGACTTCGACTTTTGAAATAAAAACAGCATTACTCAATGACCAAAGATGGGTAGATGTTCGTATTACATCTTAAGACAAAGACACATTTCACTAGATATGTTGTTGCCATAAAATCATTTCCGTTAAAGATTAACTGCATACAATAAAGTTTATTGAAATATACTGTGCGTTTTAAACTTCCCGATTCAAAGACAATTTTGATTTGAACTGCTCATTTCATTACTTTATGTTCTTCAAATAATGCTACTAGGCTTGACATTTCGTCTGAGGTTCGTTACTTCAGCATTGCGGAAATTGGTGTGGCATTGAAATTAATTAGAGCAGGGACTTTCTGTCAAAAGTAATTGATGGAATTTGGTTCAATCTCTTCCTGTATTTACTGTAAGATATTAAATGAAAACGAAAATCTCAGCTTTTAGTCAGTTATAGATTACTAGCAAGTTTTTGTTCAAAACGAAAATATACTTCTGTTCTCAGTGTCCATATATAATAACGATGAATAATATTACTCGATCATATCCATTTCAGCTTTAAAAAAATCATCGAAATGTCTCAGCGTAATTATATGGCTCAAGAAAATCTGTTACACATTCATGAACTGAGCCACAGCTATTTGGATTTATTCCATTTTCACAAAAATACAGAAACACTATTGACACTCCGCACCCCGCCCCCCTTCCCCCGTATTCTATTGCTTTTTCAAAGAGCTAAAATTGTGAACATGTTTCAGTTTTGTTTGTAATATTATAATTGTACAAACTAAGGTCTTGATATATTTTTTCATATCTGCACATGGCCCATTACGTTTTTATGATGTAATCCCCTTGATAAGACACAGCGTATTTTTTGGATTTTGTCTGTTTAACCCCATTAACAAATCAAATGTGTTAAAACCAGGTTATAATCTTAAAGGAATATTTACAGTGCTTCATTTGTCAATAAGCAAATTGCTTCCCAGTCCCATATATAACATATAGTTTTATTTGTTGTTCAGCGATTTCCATCAAGAATTTATGCCATGAGTCGAGGTGTCATGTCGTGGTGTTACTCAACTTCAGAGATAGATCTTGAGCGGAAAGACGTTATAATAAAAACGGAATAAGTTTGATACCACCGCTGTTTTCACAATATATATACATGATTTTGAAACATGCCACAGACTGCCACTATCCAGAGAGCTTTTCTTGTGTTCTTTTATTTTTAACTGTTCTTGTTTTTTGTTTTGGTTTCTTTTTCGAACAGATTTAACTTTAAAGATCGCGAGCCGATACTGTAAGTTTGAGTTCTTATTTTCTTTGTTTAACATATCAAAAAAACTGAATGCTTGTATCATGTCTTTATAGATGCTATAAAATTTTGTAAATATTCAAAAACATGTGATAATTTCAATTATGTAAATAGTATGTTTCCGCAAATCTCATTTCTTGTGCTTTAAATACTCTATCATATTTTAAAATGTTTTCTGATTTATTAGAAAAGTTGGTATTTTTTCCTTGTACTCGTTGTTCTTATATAACGTTGAAAATCATTTAGTATCGTTTCCCCTCTAAAGTTTCAGATGCCGAATTCATATAAACATTCTTCTTGAGGGAAAACTATGAACTTTACCGTAGAACAAATAGAACAATGTGTAAACAGCGTCAGAAGTGACAAGCTTTCAATTAGGAAAGCTTCTGCAAAGCTTGATATATCCAAATCCATCATTGGGGACAGGATCAGTGGTAAGCACGAAGTTCACTTGCAGCACGGTAGACCTGGATACCCACTGAAATAGAAAAAAAAGATTGTAACAACTGTGAAAGCTGCTGCACAAAGAGGTATTGGCCTGACAACGAATTAGCTCTTATTGCGTACAAACATTCTATGCAAAAAGGTGCGATTGCTAATCCCTCTTACACAAACTTTAATGCCGGTAAAACCTCTCTAAAGTCTTGAAGCGGCGGCATAAATGATCAGTTAGAAACCGGAACGACTTGGATCCGTAAAAGTCAGAATGCTCAATGAAACAGTTGTTTCGAATTGTTACAATGATCTCGCCTTTTCTGTTGACACACTTCAACACTGTGAATAACATAAGCTCATTTTGAATTGCGACGAAACAAGGAAAAATTTTGAACATGACCATGTTAAGGTTATCTCTGAGAAAGGTGCTCGATCTATAGTAGGTAAGACTAGTAATAAATCTAGTAATATTACTGTCGTGGCATGGTGAAAGAATGCCACCCATGTTTGTTGTCAAAGGCGATGAGTTAATGGATGGATGACGGTCGAAATAAGGGAGAGGTGGTTCAACAATGTATTCTTGGCACATTGTGGTCCTGACCGCCCTCAGCTGTTAATTTTAGATGGACATTCCTCCGATGAATTTTTAGCCATTTTGGAGAGAGCTATAGAAGAGAATACAGAAATTCCCTAATTCCACTCATTATTGGCCGCCCCTTAATAGATCCTTTTTGGAGCCATTTAATAGGGCTTATAACTTATAAGTGTCCCGAGTTTCTCCAATCCAACCCTTTGCATCTTATGAACAAATAGACACTTCCAGCGATTCTTACAGAAGGTAGGGACCAAGGCTATCAGAAGAGAATATTAAAGCTTGACTTAAGGCTTGTGGAATTTCCTACTCAATCCCTTCGAATTGCCCAGTTCAGTATTTGCACCAGTATCCCGAAAGATGTAGCAGCACCACATGACTCTCCGTCAACAGGTATTCACACTGATTCAGCAGATGTTTTAAATTGGCATCAACAGTAACGTGTTCAACTGTTGTCCCGGTTTGTTCAGTACATTTTGATGGTATAGAAGCCACAATAAATGAAGCTGATTCAACCATCTCAAGTGAAACACTTGTTCTAAAATATTAGTCGCTGCGTCGTTACGGTGTCCGACTCCAGGGCATTTACATTTCTATACAGAAATAACATAAAAGACTTGATTGTAAAGTTTAAACAGTACGCGATGCTTTCAAATATTGTTTTATGTAGATGTCAACAAACGTGGTGCCTATATTGTCTCGGAGAGAGTCAGGCTACAGCCGAAATATAGACGATATGAAGACTCAATATATTCTAAAGTGGACTCTCAGAAAGGAATGTATTTTCACGATCTTCACGATCTTGTGCCACTCTTCAACATATTAGAGGTCATTGCAAGTCGGGATTCGTTGAATAGGGAGTGCATTTTGGCATTTGATTGGGAAAAAGACTTTGGTGGGATCCAGAGCATTGTGCTTTTGGGCAGAAGGGTTTCCGTGAGTCAAGAGTGTCGGATCCACTAATGACCAATGTCAAAGACATGGGCCAAAAAGTAACAGACGATGAATACTTAAAAGATTGAAAAAAATACGACAAATTAATTTTTTAAAATAAATATCTGACTGATAGGGTGCTTGTTTCATATTCGCAGAAAGCAAATGAATATTTGCAACACTTCACAACAGATCAAAACGTTACAGTTGATGTCTGACTGAAGTTAACTATGAACTACAAGGACCAGTATACAAGACACTCATATAATGTAACTCATAACATAATCAGCTATAGTTAGTAGCTCGAACCCACAACCTTCTATCAATTAGATGTTAAGTGATTTCAAGAAATGGATATTTAACCACTCGGCCACTAATTCGATTTTTGAATGGAAAATAGAACAAAATTCTGCAATTACAATGGATGATTTAAATATTAAGCTAAACAGTCATGCGTTATCAAGCGTGTGCACCCCTACCCGTTGATTAAAATTTTCCTTAAAAATTTATTATAACTGATTATAGTTTATTTGCAGATTTCTTTTCTGTACCATTTTTTAAAATTAAAATTAGACTGTAATTACAAATACCCAATAATGGTTGCTCATGTACATTTACAGTTAGCAACTGGAATTGCTGTTTGAAGCAAAAGCTAAGACAAACACTAGTCAATAACAAGAAAAACAGTACAGAACACATCTATTCAGCATTACAAATATATTATCTTAGTCCGGCATCTGCTCTAAACTGCTATCACTGTAGATGTTTTAAAACCTGAATTCAAAACCAATAAAAACTGCATTTTCACTTCATTACTGAATCTCAATCTTACCTTCTTTCACTCTGACTTTTCTATTTGCAGAAAGAACATGTCATTCATTAAAATGACAAAACAGTATAGCGATGAGGTAATGTCCAGTGCGTTAGCAGAAGTTAATGCTTAAGCGATGTCACTGAGAGCGGCCGCTAAGAAATATGGCGTACCTAGGTCAAGTCTTGCAGATGGGGCGTCAGGACAGGTACATGTTAGGGCGAAATGGGGTGGCAAAACTTTACTTTCATATTCCCAGGAACGTGAACTAATAAATCATGCACTTTCAAGGTCAGAACTTGGTAAAGAATTTTCTACATCAACCTTCTTGAGATTTGCCGGGGATTTTGCTTCCAAAAATGGTGTGACTTTCAATAATGGTGTTGCGTCTGAAAATGGTGGAGGGGCTTGAAAGAGAGACATCCAGAGTTCAGCTAAAGATCTCCTGAACCTACTAGTGCCAGACGCCACGTTGCTATGACAAGGGAACGAATATGTAAGTATTCCGCTGTCCTTAAGGGAGTTTTGGAGGAAAATAACCTCACTGAAAAACCCCATCTTATATGGATTATGGACTAATGGTAGCATTATTCCCCTTCATGTTATAGTTTCTGGGAAACTAAAAAGGGCTCTGCAGAGTTATGATGTGGAGAAAGCCCATGAAGGAACGAACTTAAGTGTTTCTGACAGTGGCTGGACCAAATCTCGAATAGAGCGATTATGGTTTACAGACACATTTCTACCGAACATTGGTGATGAGAGACCACAAGTCCTTATTTTTGACGGACATCAATTACACGGGCATGTAGAATTTGTAGGCCTTGCACGCACAGAAAATATAACTTTGACTGAGTTGCCAAGTAAAACCAGCAACTGGACACAGTCACTAGGTAGCACTGTATTTAAATCCTTAAAGTCAAATACATTCAGGAATTCGTGTCTACTACTGGTGTTGTTGTAGGCCATGCGCATTTTTTCTGATGTTCTGAAAAGCCTGGATATCATCAATGACACCAGAAAATCTAAAAAGTGAATTTGTGTACCCCAGTATCTGTCTGTACAATCTTGGTATAACACCAAATATTGCATATAAGCCCTCAAAACTGTATGTTGACAATTCCGATTTCCACTATTTTTTGTTAATTTGGTTACATTTGTAATGTGAAAATGCTTCTGATGACAGGTCGTAAGACTTCGGTGCTTTGCATAATCGAATGAAGTCATTTGTGATAAAATTAATTCATGGAGTGTTTGATGTGTCATCAAATATTGCCTGCAAATATTAACGTGTATTATACGGCAGCGATCGTAACTGTTCGTTTACCTTGAAATTTAACAAAAATATTTATTAGGGTTTGAATTCTGATTAATTTTAAGAGTTTTGGATTTTAAATGACGTTGTCCAAGTGATCAGGATAAAGGACACAGCCTGACTACCATTTTAGGTACTCGAAATGATTGTTTCTGAGATATATAGGGATATTAACTAATATTTTGAATTTATCTTCATTGTCTTTGACCATTGCTCATGATATATAGGTTTCTTATACGGGAGTTCCTTACCAATCAAATGTCGTCAAATTCATCTGCGGTATGATAAGTATGATAAGGGAATCTAAATATCTTTAGAAAGGTTTTAATAACTGCACGGCATCTTTTAGGAAACGCCAAAATTTGAAGAATATACAGCACATACAGTAAGTCTAAACATTTCCAGAACAAATTATGAAAACTGTATTTAACGTTTTGTTGGTATTGCGGTAGCTACAGTTAATACCCAGGTAATACTTGCATATAGTAAGATACACAAACAATTTCGTGTTTACCACGGCAGAGGAACGAAGCAACCTCGAAGACTAATTGTATCATAAGAAACAATAGGTTCGTTGACGCAGGGTAAGTGCCACACGTTCGTTAACAGATAATTATTATATCCCTATGGCTGCCATATTAAAGTGGTTACGTGCAAAGGCTCCTTAACAAAGCTCTTATTGATTAAGTTGTATAATACATTTCCAATTTACTCTGTGCAGTATTCAAAGCTTTTCTTGCGAAGGCGACATTACATCGCACTCACTGTAATGATTACCCGAAAGGAAAGTATAAATGTGTTGCCCCTAGACGTGTTGTTAAAGGTGTTATGTTTGTGCAATATCCTCCTACAAGTATTCCTTAATTAGATAGTCTAGGTCATTCAGGGTATTGGAAAGATTACAAAAATTCTAGAGACCTATTTTATACGAAAACTATACTGACAAGAAAAAAACACGCGTGATTCTAACTCATTGTAAATTCTTTTGTTAAATATAATTGAAAATAAAAAGGAACAGTTAAGTTCATAATTTGATCATTTAAGAGAATTGTCGTTTAATAAGATAGCATTTCATGGTCATATTGCTTCAGATATTGACTTTCAATTCACTGATCGGAGCAATTTTACTAATACCATCAGCAGCTTGTGTTGCGACTTCTGAAGCAAGACACCACTCTATGGAGCCGCATCAGTTAGGTAGCATTAAAAAGATACCGCTGGATTCTGGCCTACTCCTGAACACTAACAGACTGTCGTTGGCGTTGACAAAACCGCCTTCCAAGGTAATCCCGGGCGTGTTCAGTCGGATTGCAGTCTTGTGAACACACTGGCCAAGGCAAGAGATCAAACTTGTTGGTGTGTAAAAAGTTTCTGGTGTCAAATGCTACTTGAGGTTGCTGGTTTTCATTCTAAAACATCAGCCCTTGACGTTGGCGGTACATCCAAACATCCAAAAAGTCATTTGATTAGATTTTTTATCAGAGTACATGTATATTTCTGATGTGTCTCTAAAAATTAAAACTTAGTTAACGATGAGCCGTTTCTTTTTCTTGTCAGTTTAGTTTCATAGGAACAACTACACGGCACACGACGAGGTGGGACTTAAGTCTGATGGATGCGCAGATGGCAGGCTATAACTCAGCTCCCACTATAACAGTTGTTCTGGAATACGCAAATGTTAGCGTTCCGTTCATAACGTCGTCTATAGACACAAACACATCAGGCGTTCGACAACTTAAAGGTGACCCGTCGCTACATACTGCGTTCCGCCAACGCTGAATGCGATTGTAACGGGCCCAAATAAGACATTGGTGCCGGTGAGGTCGAGTAATAACTAGTAGAGCCTGTGTCAGCTTATTCCCCTTCTCTAAGCCGATTTATGACTTATGTTGACTTATAGGGTGTCCTCGGTTACCTACCACTAATCGTAACCTAGACCGTCACAAATTTGTCATGTAGATGGCGTTGACGCATGTAATGTATTGCCGTACTGACGTGACATGTTAACTTGAGTGGCATATCTGCAAACGTTCCTCTGTTTGAGAAACCAAACGACACGCAATATTGTCGAACGAGAGACGTTAAAACGTGTCAAGACTTGTTCTTGCGTTCGCCTACATTCAGGCATGACCAAACCTCGAGCACTGTCTTCAACATTTAGCATTTGAATTATGAGAAACTGGGTTATTCTTAGAAAAATCCAAAAATCATTTAATTAGATTTTTTTATCAGAGTACATGTACATCTCTGATGTATCTCTAAAAATTAAAGCTTAGTAACCGATGAGGCGTTATTTTCTCTTGTCAGTTTAGTTTTTCAACTCTGTACACTCTTGGTTTTAATAAGATTTCAACGTGTTTTTACGGCTGCCACTCTCGCTTTTATTGCTTAAAAGAACATAAATATTTCTTGTGTTTTATGACCACAATACCTGACATCTATTTATAAGTCACAGACGAATGTCGAATGTTTTAGGAGATAATCCCCTTTTCGATGATGTTATTAAATCTATCCGCTCGTCATTCTAACTCTACATTACGAGCAGAAGAAAAATAATATTCTATTGTCAAGAGAGCATATATAGCATTCTCTTTAATGCTTCTTTTATTAACGACATTACAGTGATTTTGTTTGTTTTCATTTTATGACATAGACTTAAATTTTGTTACAAGAAAGAAAATAATTTTGTCTTCAAAAAATCTCATTGTATATGCTTCAAGAAAAAAACATATAACTGTTGTATAAAATACAACAACAACAAATAACAAAACAAACTAACAAAACAGGTGGACGGTTTTGTTGAACAAACCATGCAAATAGCGCAACCCAGCTTTCCTGTTCTGTGTCGCTGAAGCACTCTTATCTCAAGTTTACATTTCTTATTCTTTTTTGATGGCAATTTGACTTTATACGAACAAAAACAGAAAGAAGTGTCTAAACAACACCAGGAAACACCTGTGTCTAGAATAGATTAATGAATTTAGCTCTACGCTTGATTCTAGATGTAAATGTTCTCTCGGTAAAAAACGTGATAAACTTGAAACGATCACAAACCTGATCAACATTTCGGCATCCTGAAACCCCGTATCTGCCACAACTCCGCACAACCGCTCAAAAGCCATAATGCTAAAAGTACTGAAAAAGTAATGAAACCTGAATTATTGACTCATTAATATTGTTGGAAGCTATTAAAAACACTTCACATAACTTTCTGTTAAACTAAATGAACAACTTATGAAACGTACATGTATAAGAAAAGCAAACAAACAAAAACTCGCATGTAACGTTAGTAATGCTATAATATCGGTCACGCTTAAAAGACAGAGTTCGGAAAGAAGTCAAATTAACAAAACATTAATTTCTACTGTACTGTTAGAGCGAAAACCCATCCTTAATTCTCATTATTACTTTTAGTACGCGATTGCGGGAGTCACCATTTAGCATGTATATTATTGTACACGTCTTACATGAATATGCATAATAAACATTTTCAAATATAATTTGGTTAAGAAATGATTTGCTGATTCAAAAAATAGACTGAATATTTAATACGACTGAATGGTTAAACATGAAATATCTTTAAAAAAAGATTGTCGGCGCAGTGTAGTTGGAAAGCATGAACTTACACTGAAGTGTGTAGTTTTTTAGGAAAAAGGTTTCGAAAGCACCGCCACACCGGTGAAAGAAAAAGTAAACATAAAAGAACTGGCAACGTAAGTCAGGTAAGATAAGTAGATCTAATTGACAGTTATTAGATATGGGAGGAATGCATGAAGATATGAAAAAAGTTATGTTCAAAAATGAAATTTACTGAGATGTTAAGCTTGAAAAAAGAGCACATTGGAGGTGAATGTAACTTGTCTATAAACCAGTGAAATGGACATGTGACAATAAATGGTATGTGCGATATCGAAAAAATGAATGAAGAAATGAAAAAGGAATGTAGAAAATTTGTTAAGTGCTTGTTATTCTAGATGCAAATAATGCTATCGCTGTACACTGAAAGCCTGAAATGACCTTGATGAAAAGATCCTATTACAAAACGCAATGTGTACGCTTTATTAAATACGCATTAATTCCAGTTGAGTTTTTGTGTGTTGATACTTGTTAGAAATTCAGACACTTCTGAAAATTCAAGCTTTACAAAACCGAGATAAATATTTGCTAACACCACACCTGTTAATGTGATACGCAGTAGTACGTGTCGTATAATGCCTCACATAGGTCAATCAGGATGAATGTTTTCTCATTTCGACTCTGCACAAGACATACAGTGAAAAATCTGAACACTTTCTTCCAATCGGCAAGACTTTTGCATAAAGTTTCCATGAAGCTAAAATGCCTAAGTTCCATATCAAGCAATCTGATTGGCAAATTTAGTCAAGAGGCATAGGCTACAGTAGGCCATGAACACGAGCTTAATACGGCTGCGCCGAGAAACCTAACTAGTGATAATGTTCTTTTGAATTATGTTTTGTTTTGACAGTAGGCGAAATATCTCTTTTGTCCATTTATTTATACCTGACTATATAACAGCAAAGGTCTAGTAAACTTGTATTCTACCTCAGCGTTGGTATCGTCCAAACAGTTTAAATGTGTAAAACAGTTTTAATAAGAAAGAAAATGTTAGTTTTCAATTCTCTACTACATTTTTTATCATGCACTTAAACTCGCCAAAGTAAAACGAAAGAGCTTTGACGGGTCATCGTGACTTTGTCGAGAACATGGTCAGGTGAAAGCTAAATGCCAGTATTGTATTTATACATTCTTAACTTCAACCACAAAGTTTCGATTAAAAACAATTAGTATAATATAAGATGATTATATCTCAGGCTACAAGAACCAAGATTCTGTGACGTTATTGCGAGTAACGCATATTTTAAATTGAAAGGTCTGAAGCCAGAGTGAACTAAGCCTCACTTATGTCATTTTGAGAAAATTGACTTTAAACATTTTTATTTTCCCCAAATTAAAGGAGACTAATTTGATAAAAATGAATGTTTTTATTCAGTCACACAGTGATGAAGCTATATTTTGGTATATTTTTCAATAACATATCCTTTTTCGTTTAAAAAAAGATTTTGTGGGATAGTTCAATTTGCATTAATACATCACCTCATTACCTACAAACAAGCCAGAGTGAACTATCCCCAGGCAGTGGTGTTTTAAGAAACTTTTCACAACTCATACATTAAATTTTATTTAAATATTTAATTCATCATCTTCATCTGCTGCATCACTGTCCCATGCAGCCCAAAATGGGGCTTCATCGTACATGTCCATCATTCGTTGAGACCTTAACTGCTTACTGTGATTCAAAAGTACAGCCTGAAAAGCTAAACCAAAAACAATGTGTTTGAATTTTTCATAGAATGTCAGCCAAACAGGTGGTCGTTTCCAGGCTGGTGAGAATTTCAATACATTAAGATGGCTTCCATAAAGAAGCAACATGCATTCATCGGGCAAGAAGTAGCAACTGCGTTCTATGTGCAGTTCTTTAATTTTAACAGAGTAAGGTAATTAAGTTGTTTAACTGTTTAACTGTAACTTTTATTTACTGTAATTTGTTTTAACAAGTAACTCGGTATAAATTTCATCTGTTTCTTTTTCATCTGCCTTAAGTCTTGTCTGTCTTTTTCGAACATATACCATTCTGGGTGGGTGTATATGGCTGGTAAGTTCATTCTTATTTCTTTTTTGGTGTTTGGTGTGCCACATTGGTATTGATTTACAAAGTCCATTACATCGTCTTTTGTCATTAAGTTTTCGTCTTCTATTGTTTGTGAGTGGAGCACTTGGTCCCGCTCTTTCTGTGCATCTCTTATGGTAGATTTCACGGGCTCTTTTCTTTAGTATTTCTCTTTTTTTATCTTTGTCTCCGTTTTCTTCTAGTAGTAGTAGTTGTTCTAGTTCCTTTTTCTGTGTTTGCTTTTTTCATTTTTTCTACTTCTTCTGCCCAGTTAATCCTTTTTCTACACAGTCTGGGGACATTTCTTCGTATGCAGATCTAACTGTAGGGAGATTGTGAACTTCAGTCAGATTTTGTCTTTCTCTGAAGTCATTTCCGACTAGACTTTTCATGATTTTGCGGTCTATGGCGTCTTGGGCTTTCATTCTTAGTAGGTCCCAGTAGGGGTCTTCTGGTTCATGTGACCATTTGTCTAGTCCTTTTTCTTCTTCTCTGATTAGTTCAAATGCTTGTGCGAAGAATGCTAGGTTTGCCTTTTTTGTTGCTTCTTCAAGTACTTCTGATTTCTTTAAGTCCGTGTGTGCGAACATTCTGTTGAGGAAGGCGTTTCTTTCTTGTGCGAAATGCTTTGACCATGCTTTGACATTTATTACATTGTAATAATACTGGCGTTCTTGGTAATACGACTGGTTCTTTGTTTTTTACATTTACGGTTGTGGGTAATCCTTTAAATATTTTTTGACCTCTTCAACTTATTCGGATTTTGTTAGACTGAGTTCTGGTATCATAATTATATCTTTGTTGATGCATTTACACCATACGAAGTCGCTGCTTTGTACGGTCTGTCCAGCGTTTTCTTGATTTGATGCTAGTGCCATACTCCAGTAGGTTTTCCTGCATTTGACTCTTCTTGTAGCATTAATGAGATGATTTTGTTTGTTTTCATGGTTAGTATGCAGTACATTTCTACTAGTAAGTGGGTTGGGCATGGCATCATTGTACAAATAGTCTGTTAGTTTCTGTAATACTTAGGTATTCTGATGGGTCGTACCCTGATGGTGGTATTGCGCAGTATTTGTCTAAGTAGGTGATTCCATCCATTCTGTCTTTGTTTCTCATTACTAGTATTGCTTGTGCGAAGATTGTTTTGAAATTATTGGCTGTTTGTATTGTGCGCCATTCAATGAGTCTTTCTTTGTCTCCTGAGCTTTGTATTCTTATGCATATGTCTTCTGGGTTTGTTGTTGGGTATAATTCTATATATTCACTTATTTGGTCAACTCTGTTGGCCCTGCTTGAATTTCTTTTTCCTGGATGTAGTGCTTCTTGGACGTTTTCTGGTGGGTTGTTTATCAAGTCTTTGAGGCTGTTGCTTTGTGCAGTTTGGGAGTCTGTCCAGTCTAGTGTTGTTTTCATCCAGTTGTTGGCTGTTGGTAGGTCTTCTTCTATTTGTTGTAGTATATCTTCTTGATGGAAATTAAACTGTAGAAATCGTCTTTCATTACAAGTGTAAAAAGTGAACTAACCTTATTGCCATTATTTCTGAACTGAACTAACCCTATTTCTAGGCATAAAAACTCCTAAATAGGAGCTGCTTTAATGATTTTGATAAAAAAATACATTCGACATAAAATCATGTTGCTTTCACTTTCAATACCTTTACATGTAGGGGCGGTGGATAATGCAATGGCACTGGTGGTACATGCTAACATTCTCAATATTCACACTGACACAATCTTGACCTTTAAACGCTTTGAAAAAGATATTTTATGTTATATTACCACTTGGAATATAATCTGGATCCTTCAAAGAATCATCACTATCTTCCTCACATATCCTGTCAGGCAGAGTTTCTGTAATATTCATAATTTTAGCCATCTGGTCATCAAGGCACTTTCTTGTTTCCGCCATTTTGGAGGATAGTTCACTTTGGTAGAGCAGCTTCAGACCATTACAGTACTATTGGCTCCTGGTTCAGTTTGGCATAATTGTATGGATGTGGGTTAGTACATCTAATCAAAATCTCCCTCCTTTTTCAATCTAGGAAGCTGGGTGCCAGACCAAAAATATATCTCCTTTTGAAGAGCACCAAGAGAAAAGATAACTCATTTTTATTGAATTTGTGGGTTAGTTCACTCTTGCTTCAGACCACCCAATTCACCACTGTAAAGACTCTGACTGATTGACAGTTTAGTGTTGACACCTTTAGAAGTCTGAATTTTTTGACACGATGTTTTCTTTTGACTTTTTCCTAAGTCTGTCATACTTTTTCCATGAACAATAATCATCTGTGTCGGTGTTTAAACACTACTAATTGATGTAGTTTTTTTAGAAAACACTGGAAAACGTTTGCCTTTATGTTTGATAGACCTATTAGTCCGGAAAGGTTTTAAGTCAAAAGTTGCCCATTGTTTTTATCTCTTAGCAAAATTGTTAAATACTGTCTATATTTTATAGATACTTTAAGTAAAACAGATTATTTAATCACGGATTATTTTACGTTAAATTTGCGTCATAATCTTTGATAACTGAACATTCCGAGACAAGACGATTAACCCTGCTCTCTTAACCAATATCCACCTGTACAAATTGACATGATAGAATGAATTTAGTCTTAATTTAACTTTACCCTTTTAAGCTATGGTTTAATGTTTTATTACTAATTATTACTGCGTTATTTAAACCTTTTAGAACATGCCTATCCTAAAAAGATATATCATAACATTCTCTTTCCTTCTATAAACAAATCAAAAACGTCTGCTCTTGTCCTGAACCAGTGTCAGATACAAAATTCTTTGTCGGATACCTTTTATTTTTACTAATTATATTTCTTCTTGTACGTTTGATATCAAATTATTAAGAGATGTGGTGTATAATGTAACATTGTATTTTTTTCAATAGAAATCAATTCGATTCTAAGATTAAAGATCACTCTTAGTTAACTTGGATTAAACATTATCTGTTCAGTATCATATGCGCCTGAAATAACATTTTTTATTGCTCTAGAGATAAAATTCCTAATGGGTCTCTGATTCTAGCTTTTCTAGCTTTGGTTGTGAAACTGCATATTAATTAGAACAGGGATTTTGTGCATAGAGGTATTGATGTTATAATATGCAATCTCTTCTCGTATTTACTGCGAGAGATTATGTATGAAAATAAAACAATTAATGTAACTCATATGAATGTACAAAACACCAATCCAGTAGTGAATCATCACAAGAATTCAAACAGAAAATATATTTTAAGAATATTTACAAGTAACCATATATGATGATACACACATATCAGTAATATATATTCCAAGAAAAGGTTTAGACTGGAAGACAAAGTCTTGTAGAATCTTCTCCTTCAACACTTATACACAATTATGAATTAAACAAAAACAACAACAAAATACTCAGCAATATGCAAAGATAAAGTTTGTCCAGGATTGCAGGCGTCAATGCAACATTAGACCCTTTTAGGTAGTAACGATAAAACTCGATGTCTAAAGATATAACTTACTATATACTGTAGCTTCAGTTTTAGTTCATTTTGTAAATATTTGATATAAATTACCATATAATTGATTATAATCATATCAAAAGCATCTTATCTAATTCAGCAAATGTTCTGTATGAAGGCGTTATAATAACTGAAAACGTGATACAACTTTATGCCAAAATGATTTACCTTTCTCAGTATTTTATTCAGCTTTGGTACATAATCATGCTGGTAAAATCCACAGTTATAAGTTTGGCGTAATTTCATGATTATTAAGATCAATTTAAACATAATTATAGCTTATAAGCCTATACTGTATACCAGGAACATGATTTATTTAACTGAACTTGATTTATTTAATTGAACTTGATTTATCTAGATTGAATGTTATTCACTTACTTTTAAAGGTGAAACAGCTTTATATAAGGTATTTTATATAAAGTCAATGATCTGTAGGATGTACACGCAGATGCATGGTGTATTTCAAGAATTTGTTTTCAGAAATAACAAAAAGTCATCAAAAGTGAAAATCAAATTTTAATTAATCAAAATAAATAAACGACAAAAAATGTTTAGTATGAAATACGACAGTGTGACTATTTGGTAACTTGTTATACAGGACTTTTAAAACCGAATTTAAATGAAATCAGCTCACTCGTAAACATGCAGTAACCACACACCCTAAATATATGGTACGTTTACAAATATTTCTGTACGTGACTATCAACCGGTCTAAGTATAATAACTGTCGAAGGACTTCCATTTTTCTTTCGATTACTCCTTAAATAACAGATACATGTGTTAAGAGAAAAAAGAAAAGCAAGTGGTTTCTTCAAATAATATCACGAATTAGCGAACAGTGTTCTTATTTTTATTTTAAATACTAGAAGCAATGCCTGTAAATATGTTTAGAAAATAACTAGACAAAAACAATATTAGTCACTGACAGAAAAAAATCGTGCGAAATTTACTGAATGAAATCTTGCTTTTCTTTTTCTCGGTAGTATAGACGAACCTTATTGCGCACTGTTATCAAGTCACTGTTATTTCCCTTTAGTTGTTGCATGCAAATTGCTACTTGACAAATTGTTACTGATTATATTGATTAAAATGTGTAATTACTTTCCAATATACACTGTGCTGTTATACAATGAGAGACTACCACAAGGGTTTGCATAAGTTTGTAAGAATTATGCACCAAATTTACGCAGACGTGACAAGAAATCATACTTCTACAGACGATTCATTAGAAAAAATGTGATAATATGTAGCCCAAAGACCTGTAGTTATATACTGCCACGTTCGTGCCATATGGAACGGCAATTATATATCAATTAGATCTACCAGTTCAATCAGGGTACCAGAACACAACAACTGCACCAACAATGTTTAATGGTACATACAGTATTGCTTGAATTGATAAGACATATTTCATAAATATTTCAGTCTTTCGATCTTGTAGACTATCATTTTGATTTTATTTCATTTTAATGCCCTGCCGTCTTGCAGACTAGCATTAATTGCTCACAAAAATAAAATATTTCCTGAATTTTACGACCACAATATTCCACATTTTTAATGTCAAAGTCGAAAAAGAATGTCAACTGCCGTAGGTCACATATATGACATTTGTGTTCTTAACCTGAAACAAAAATATGTTTAGTTAAATCATTTCAGTATAAGTTCTGTTTTTTTAATCGAAGAATATTTAGCAACTGATAAAAAAATACTCGTTGCACTTGAAAAATGTGTATGTTTTAGAGAAGAAGAAAACAAAAACGTTGTTTATGATGACTTTCAAATAGAAATTTTATAAAATAAAACGATAAAAACAAGTCTTTCTCCCTTAAGTAGGGGCAAAATTAATCTTTACTTTTAGTTTTTTTTATTCATGACAGTTGCATAGCATTTTCAGCTTAAAACAAAAAAAAACATACACATTAACCTTTTATCTCATTCCATTCCACAAGATCTTAACGATTTTTTATTCCAAATTTAAAACTAACTTTTAAATGATAAAAACTCAGTAAATCTAATACAATCTGTAGTTGCTTTTCTTTGTTCTACCCTTTTTTATTTCAAAATTATTGAGAACATAAAATCCCAACGCGGAAATTGGTTAATGTGCAATTTCAAGTCGATTCCCATAGGAGTATTTGTTTATTAAAAGTTATGAAGCAATTTAATGTTAGGCGAAAAATGTTGAAATATGCCCGAGTTCACACATTGGTCTTCATGAGTCAGTATTTAAAGCGAGAAAGAGATAAAAAATACAAAAGAGAAATAAATAAATAAATAAATAAATAGATAAATAAATAAATAAATGAATAAATAAAAGCTTTACTTCGATATATTTCTTAGGAAGCGGATTATAGACTTAAACATTCTTTTCTGAATGTACAGATTTTTTTTTCAGACAGAGATCTTACCAGAAAGGAAAGAAAGCTGAACGTTTTGTTGGAAGCCAAGTTCTCCTTTGAAATTCCGTGTTTTGAATCTTTATGGACCGGCAAACAAATCTGCAAGAAATCCGGCAGAATCATAAACACTTTTACCTATTCATTTATATGTAACAGTTGTTTCCTCATTGTCTTTTTTACTTAATGAGTATTTGGATACTGATCTGTCCTGGATGTATTTGTCTCGTATAATGTACACATACATCACACACAGTTTGCCCAAGACCTAATTAACTCGCTATATTCAAGCGTCGTAAAGAGTTCCTCTCTCCCGGGACACAGGGTCTAGTAGATATATTATATAAGACAATGCAGCTTGATTTTCTCCCTCCAGTCTGCCGTAGGATTATCAATACTATTCCATAACGGAATGAAATACCGTAATTCGCGTGATACAATTTAGCGGAAAAGGCCGAAACCGAAGAAAAGACCCGGCGCTTCTCTTTACCGACCTCTAAAATCCCGATATAAGAAAGCAACAAAATTTATGTTCCAGGTTTTCCTGATTAATTTCTTGCGCATATTTCGACAGGGTTTTGTTGCTCTGTATTGTTACTCAGCGATTAACTACACTTTAACATGTGTACCTTTGTATTTAGGAAGCTAAAGAACTCACGAGACGCAATGAACGCGGACTTCGGTATGATATGAATGCGTCTGGATTACAAATTCATAACTACCGAAACTTCTGAATCGATTGTTGTTAGTTGATTTCACGTAGTTTTTCCCCAGTATCACTTCTTCGCGACAGATAGCTTTCTGTCAATTCCATAGACACACTGCACTTGTTATGGTACGGAACCGATATATTTGTGAATTTTATTCGTGGAGGATGTTTCAGTGGAGCTAATAAGTTTACGTCAGTGCGGAGTATTCCTAGCAGCTGCAATTTATAAAGAGAAAGCAATGACTATTTGTAAGGATTTTATGTATAAAACTCCATTTGCTCGATAATTTTCATTCGTTTGATATGGGATTATATAATTGTGGAACACAGGCCCTTAGCAGATATGGAAAATGATTTAGATAATTCATGTGCAAGACACAAGTTCGAGCAAGTTGATCTCTTCTAGTTTTGTAATATTGTAAAAATGATATATGGTATCAATTTTAAATTTTTGAATAGCAGCGTGATGAAGGATAATTTGTATATAGGTAGATGAATAGTAATTAAATGATATTGCCTATTAACGTTTTTCTGTAACAAATTACTCCAAATTTCTCGATGAATTAAATAATTTGTGTTATGTATGTGTGTGTAATGAAGTTAGCATGCACCGTGGAATTATTCTAAAGGGTTTTACAGTGCTATTTCTATTATATGTTGGATATATTTTGTGTCTTAGAGTAAAGATAATCTCGTAAGTACAAAGAGGAAGATTACTAGTTATTTCGCAGCGGTTTCATTAAAACAAATAATTTTTTTATTTACTTGTAAAGCAGGAACGTTATTAAGAGTGAATCTCCAAAACTGTGGTGAAATAAGATTTCAATTAGATACGGAACTATTTCACGTGGAGTAAACACAGAACGTATTTCAATACTACTTTAAATTGTTAGGAACCCTAGAGTGTGATGTCAAATTCTTTTGTAATTTCCTTGAAAATGGTTTATGCAAACATGCACTGTGGAATAATGTAGACTTTATACCAGTGAAGAAGTAAATAAACTGTGGAACTGTTATTTAGTGTAACGATATTTACCAAATTTGAATTTCTTCGGCGGATTTTACGAAATTAAATAAACCAAATCTAAATGATTCAGTGTGGAAGCGTGCATTTTGCATGCTCGTTATGAGCTTGAAGATAATGAATTGGAAACAAAGGAAGCGATTGACACCCTATTATCTGCTTGGGTTGATTTCAATACAAATTATGAGCGTGCTGGCAGGGAATCGTGAGATGGTCATAGGTGAGAAATTTTTGGCTTCTTATCTTTTTTTTCGTCGGTACTTTTCAAAAGCTTAATGCGGAGCCTTTTTTGTTTTGATGTAAAGCAACAAAAGTTTTTTGTTTGTTGAGCCTGAGAACTGTGATATTTTTACAATACAGTTTTTCTTCTCGCGTCTACAGCTAGAAAGAGAGCTTGTCTCTCCGCAGGCTGAAGAGTTTTCAGTGCTACTGTTTATGTTTTATTAAGAAACGTTAATAAAATTTTACTGGTTTTCGTTTCAAACTTATTTAGCCAAGGAACTCGTAAAATCATTGTTTGCGGTATAAAAGTTAAATTCTGAAGTTATCGGCACACCATTCGAAGCGTTTCGAAAAAATTGCCTTGTGTATCACTTTCCATTATTAAGAAAGGTCGTCCAAATTTTACTTTACCCTTTATTAGCAAATACAGAGAAAGCCATTGAAGTGTTTGCTGATAAGAGGTTATTAGATTTCCTACGAGTTCTATTTTAAGTATGTCTTAAATGACCGATTATAAACATGCTTGTCATTTTGTTCCTCTCGTGGCTGAAAAGCATTTTCAGAATTGTCGTTAAGGCCATAAATCTACGAAGACCATGCATATCTCTGTGTGGTTTCTCATCATTGTTAAAACAGTCGAAGTCGTGGTAAAAACGGCTTTCCTTCTTACTGAGAAACCGACTTCTTCTCTTACATAAAATATACTATAACTTCAGCTCTGAAACGTGCATTTAAGTACCTATGATGTTTTTCCTCTTTAATAGAGTTTTAAAACCCTCGTTTAAGTGGTAACAGAACCGATTCTCTGTATGCTATCATACCACTCTCGAGAATTGTATCCGTTTTATGAAATTATGTCCAAGCGTTCTGATACATTAGACCATGATTTATATAGACACTTGCTGACAGGAGCAATGGAATTGCTGTATGTATTTCCAGCAGAATTATAGTTTTTTTGTATGTATTGTGACCAGCAGTTCGGTGAAGATAGTCGCTAAAGGCAATTATGTGTTTGTTGTATTTCAACAGTTCTTTTAAAGAAGCGAATATGACAGTAATTGCTGAGCGCATGATTACATAAAATGGGTACAGCAGGTAAGGCTCTGCAAGGTATCAGTGAGAAAATTAAGAAGTTATTCTTTTAAAAGTGTTTAATCTGTAATGCTGATTTTCATTTAATCAATTGCTTTACCTTTAACTAAGCCAGATAAGTTGGTAATTTTATATGGTTTACTATAAGACCCATGTAATCGCTTGGATTATTCCACGACTGATTTAAGTTGGCAACCGTTAATTTTTTATTTAAGAATTATAACAATTTCTCGATAGCTTGTTAAACATTTCTTCAGCGTAAATATTTTATAAATTTGCCAAGTATTAATATTTTAAGGCGTGTATCCTTTTCTAAAATCCCATTTCTTTTAACCATTTCTGGCCTTACATCAAATATCATCATTAAAGGAGTGACACTTCGAGAAAATATTAGATAAGTTAGTGTAAAAGTTACACTCTATAAACACTACATTGTCAAAAATATCGACAGTTTTGGATAAAATTTCAGCTTTATAGCTGCAGAGTAATTGATGTAACAGTAGCTAAAAGAGACTGCTAAAAAGGATAGCAGAAGCTAGTGACTGACAGGTGAAATATTGTAAATAGATTTTCAGACATTCGAGAACAGAAAAGTACAAAAGAAACAATACAGCTGCCAATTGTTCTGGTCCCACGGCGATAAAACGTTTCTTCTTAACCATTTCTTCATACCAGTTTGGAATTTTCTATATTTTTTTACCAGTGCTTAAATCGCGCCTACAGAGTAAGCATTATTTCTGCGTTGCAAGTGTGTATCCTCTCCTTTTAGTCTTAGATTTTGGCCGCTTTAAAGCTGCCTTTAACTTCAGAAGAAGACGTAGAATATAACACGATCAGTTGTTTAAAGAAGCAGTAATAAGCTGTTGCATGTATTGCACCTACCATTTACATATGAATCGACAAGTCCCGTATATAATAAATAGTACTGACTGAAATCTATTATCGATTTGATTATTAAGATTCCAAGGGTGCATCGTAATGCAATAAGGGATTCGCTGAACTAGAAGGGAAGCTCACATTTATATGAGACTATTTTGTGATTATGATTTCTAAATTTATAAGTGATACAGATATAAAAGTTCAGCGAAATCAACACATGGGACAATAACCATTTAGTTTCTGTAAAAATCTATACAACTAGTGCTAAAATCGAAAGAAAAGTATTGTTTAATAAATAAAAAAACAAACAAACAAACGAGATAAATACGCGACAAATTATCGACTCTGTGTCTTCTTTATACATCACGCAAACATGCCTTGTATATCGTCTAGAAAGGTGACAAAATAAAAGAAGTCAAATTTCTTTGTCTACAAATGACAACACTGAGGCAAACAGGATTCAGGATAAAGCCAGTACAACACGGAACTTCATGCAGGATACTTGCATTTCTCAAGAAACTGCGACGCATGTCCAGGCGCATTGGGAATATTTTTTTTTGGCTCACAGTTCATTTCCATGGCAGAGAAATTGAATATCAATAGCTGCCATTTCATATATCCAGGACTTGTTTTACTGAGAGCGCAACGGCCTTTTAACTGGAAGTGAAAAGATTTCGATATTTTATCACTAGTCTAAATTATTGTTCCTTTGAATGAGAAGAAGAAAAGCATTCTGTTAATCATTCTAACTCATGTTCTCAGCGCTTTTTGCTTGTAAACACACCTTTGTACTCTTACTTCAAAAGTATCTGTCAAGTTTTGCCATGTTGCCAACGGAGATACAATGACACATTTTGCTTCTTTGTTGTCTTTAATATGAATACAAAGTGCAGTAATTTGAGATTAGGATTATCGTCTTCTTAGTTACCTGTTAATTGATAATGTTTTCGGTTTTGCAATATTACAGACTGTCTTGTTTAATGATCGCTAATGACTACATATTTCTTAAAACAGAGAATAAAGTATTTCTGATGCTTGATTATACACTAAATGAAACCTCAATACACGTTGTATTTATTATTGTTGAGAAAATACTTACTGCGATGTTACATTTGTTACGCAAGTGTTTTTCGAAAGAATAACATACTTTTGTCTGCAATAGTACAGATTAATAGATTGTGTTTTAAAAGCACTATCATTGATACATAAAATTGTAATTTTTTTTCTGTTTTTTATTGATGTTTTGCTTTGTTTACAATAATTTGTTGTTCTTTGCGAACGTGGTAGCACTTAATATTTATCGATGTTAATTTTACTTATGACAGTTAACAGAGTACTATAGGGTATAAAAGAGCATCGATGATAGACAGGTACAATCGATAGGTACCACACCTGTAACAGCAACCACTACAGAGAACAAGTCGCTGTTGTTTTCTTTACAGGTGGCTCCTTATAAAAGACTCTTTTAATATGTTACACGTGAAGAATGTAACATTTCCGTTTACTTTGTTTCTGGTCTTCTATCGAGTAAATCCACCAGAAAAGGATAACTGATTAAAAACATCAATTGTACCATGTTGTTCTACTGGTTGCTGGGTCAAAACCTACATATTCGTAAAACTGCAAAATCGTGCAAGGATTTATTTCTTAGAAGTGAATATACTCACTCTTTAATCAAGTCTAGTAAAAGTATGCTTTATGTAAAATTTTTTGTATCATATTAACAATTTAACTAGTTTTTTTTTCTTATGAAAACATAAGTTTGTTTGCAATAGCTTTTTTCTAGCTCACCTGAGCAAGATGGTCACATGACTTGCTTTTTTAACTTTGGTACTCAGATAAGCGATATAGGGCCGCCATTGCACTCTTGTATATCTGAATGTTTATTAAAGTTCGGAAAAAACTGTAATCTTTAATTCATTTCAATGCAAACGTAATGGAAGGTTTGAACAGAAGTTTACAACATTTTCAAAAAAATGTAAATATCCATGCAAAAAAGGTAATAAGCTAAAACATTTATTATATTTAGTCTACTTATATCATCAACCTGTAATTGTAACAGTTTTATAAATAACACGTGCAAGTTCTTTTTACAACGTCACCAACACTATATAATTGCCGAATATATATACAAATGGATCATTTAAAAGCTTGATTCAAAAATCTATATATTTCTATATAAGAAGTTACAGTTTCAGTGTAAAATTAATTAGCATTGTTTTGAAGAGCACGCATTTTTTTCTACAAACTAATAATTGTTGAATGTTTGTTTGAAAACCAACTTTATGCTTAAAGGAAAATAGGATGCCTGAATATTTGTTAATGCGATCTAAAAAGCAGAAAGAATAGTCATTTTAGTAATGTTGTTTACCGAAACGAAGATTACATAATGCGTGTGCTGTTAAATCTAATTTTAAGAAACCACTTGATCTTTCTAGGTAAATGTCTCTTGCAATTTTATTTGCTGAAATTTTCTGTCAACATTTTGTCGCACTATAACAGAGCGTTTGTTTTCCTCTTTCAATTTTATAATTTTTTTCAAGCGATCAATATAAATAGGACCAATGAATGAAGACAAAAAAACTGAAGAACACGCAAGAATTTAATACTTAATGTTAGTCGATGGAGTACTGAAAGCTCAGTTAACACTTAAACACACGCTAGATGAACAAAAACAGCATCCTTCCCTGAAATCTTACAAGCAGAAAAAAGGACATTTCTTTATACAGAAACGAAAGTCGGTAGTGTGGAAGAAATTATAAACATTATAGTTCCATGTTCTTCACTCTTTTAAAATAATATGTTCAAAGTCATTTTGGAATTTTGCGATGTTGTGTTTTTGACACACCAAAGTGACATTGCTTGATGGTTCCAACGGGCAAATGCATTACCAAGACTATTACATGGTCCATGTTTTCCACTCAAACTTCCAGTCGTTAAAAAACATTTTTTTATCTCAAGGCTTAACACCCCTTTTTCTAACCTGCTAAATTGTATTTCAGATAAACGTTACTACAGCTAATACTCATAACACATGCTGTCTAAGTTTCTCTAAACACGCTTAGAATTTAGTTAAATATGGTTCTTCTTCTTGATTTTACTTTTCTGCCCATTGCTCAGTGTTAAAGTGATATACCATAAAATGTACCGATGATACACTGCATAAGAATGTTACTGGCCAATTATCTTTAATATATAAAAAGGATGGCTAATTTAAAGAAGAATAAGTGTTCAAAATGTTTCCTTAACGCATATAGCAACAGAATAAGTGTGCATCATTACAATGGCTATCCACTCAAAAATGGAAAAACAACAACTTTATATAAAAGCTTATATTAATGCAATCAGTAAACCTGTTGAACTTGGAATTTTCGAGATACACCTTTACATTTCGTAAAAATTCATTCAGTATCATTCATATGTTTACATGATTTTGAAAAAAAACAAAGAATACTCCACCTGTTAGGGTAAAAAACCTCTTTAAATAAAAGGACTGATGAACATACTACATCTGAAATTATTTCGTGTTACAGATAAACACTAGCAAAACATGAACTTTTCATAGTAAAACTTTGTGTGGGAAGAGTATTTGATAAAACTAATAGTTCAGTCGGCGAAATTAATAACATGGTTATATGCAAGAAACAAAAAATAAAGGTAGATGCAAACCGTAACATTCAGAACGACATGATAAAATATGCATTTATTTTGAATACTTAGTTATATGTTTTCTTATTCGTACCTCCAAAGCGGTTCTGAAATGGATTCACTGGTTATTTTTGTTTTGTTATTTAACAAACAGATTCTTTTTTAAGACAGAGTCTATTTCTGAATATGAATTACAAGCAAGCCGGTCGGTCGGACAAGATTATTGTTCAGACATTAAGCTAATAAAGTCTATTGCAACTAATGGATGGTTGCGTCTAGTAAAGATGTTGGGCAGGATAATCTATAAATGGTCTGATTATTGTAAAGATCCCAAGAGAAATGCTCTGTTGTAGTAATATCTTGTAGAGGATTTAAGAATACACTTAGGCAAAACAAGAACTCATATTTGTTGACGATCGAGAACGGTTTCTGTAACAGAAGTAATATCCTATTTTACAAACTACAAAAGTACGCAGTGCAATGCAGGATGTATAATTATAACAACAACAACAAAACAAAATAAAATAAAGAAAGGAGTTGTGCCGTTTTGCAAAAGATCACAATGTTTCTTTTACATTTTACACAGAAAAGGACTAAGAAAACACTGAATGATAAACAAAATAGAATAAAAAGGAACTTAAGCCATAAGCGATATGCTTACATGTCCCCAGTTTCTGCAACGCATGTCGAAAAGCGTCGTCCGGAGGAAGTACAAAATGGCTTCCTCTCATGGCAGAGACAATTTAAGTCACACAATTTAATACCAATACCAGCAATTAAACACGACGTTATTGCAATAAAGATTTCAGAGGACGGAGTTGTATGAGAGTAAAGCCTTCTGTTTGAAGTTGCCAAATTCAAGTTGGGTTCATTTACGTATTTTTATTACCTTTGTTATTAAAAAACTCTCTGTAAATATAGTCATTATTCGATGTTCTGTATTTTGTTTTTCGGGTAAAATCACCATTTCTTCTAGGTTCTTTTGTTTCTAATTAATCCTACTTACATCGTCATGATTTATTGCTTATACATCAGGTGGCGTTATTATAAATCTGATGTAAAAAAATCTGCTAATAAAAGAAATGAGATTTATCATGTTGGCTTACCGATTGTCGCTGCAGGTGTTGCGATGTAATGTCGCTGTATGTATCAATGTAATGACGTTGCAGGTATTGTAATGTAATGACGTTGCAGGTATTGTAATTTAATGACGTTGCAGGTATTGTAGTGTAAAGTCGTTGCAGAAATTGTAATGTAATGACGCTGCAGGTATTGTAAAGTAATGGGACTGCAGTAATTGTAATATAATGTCGTTGCAGGTATTATAATGTAATGTCGTTGCAGATATTGTCATGTTATGACAATGCAGGTAATAATGGAATGAAATGACGTTGCAGGTATTGTTATGTAATGACGTTGCAGGTATTGTAATGTAATGACGTTGCATGTGCATACTGTAACAGCTTTGTCAACGTTTTTTAAACTTATTTTTTTAAATATTTTATCCAAGACTGTTATAAACGAAACATGATTCAGTCTTTTTAAGTCATCTTGATAGATATTTAGTGCCACAAGATTTTTGTCCTCATATCCTCAACAAGCTTTCAGTCGGTTTATCTTAAGAAACAATTACATAAATAACATAAATATCGTTGAGTGGGTTTCACGATACTCTGACATAAACTTGACACTATGTTCTGAATGATACAGTTGAATCCTCTCCTGTTTTTTGTCTGGTTATATAGAGTTCTAGATTTCTTTCTGTATATTAAATGTAAACAATACTCACCGTCTCAAAATAAACGCGTGATACTGTATTGTCTTCCAAGTGTCGACTTGTTTGCATTCTTTATGTAGAAAAATATCCTATCGCTGAATGCTGTTTACATTAAAATGTTTATAGATTAGATCCATTGCTATTGGTGTTGAGATACGTACGGAAACCTTGAAGCGTCTTATGACTGGTCATGTTAAAAAGAAATAGGAAGCTATCGATTTAATGTTTGGGTCTCAGAGGATTAATGTAGAAACAGAAATTATTAAAAGGGCCTCGTGATAAAATACAAATAATAAAAAAGACAGGAAAAAAAATGTTCGATCGTTCTTTATTTATTAAGACACAGGAGTTCTCTTGTGAAACTTCAAAACCCAAACCAGGGTGTTCAGACATTAGGCTCCAAAATGAAATTTCTGAATAATTAAATAATAAAGTATTGTCTTTTGTTTACTTTTTGTTCAGAGATTTGCAAATCGGTTTATACAACCGTATCGATTTAGGATAAGCAAGCTTTTTAAGTACATCAGCTGGAAGTTCGTTTGCTCAAAATGTACGCAAAATGTTGTCTCAGTGATTGGAATATGATAAAGATCATTGTAATTCCCTTTGGAAGGTGCCTGTCTGGTCTGATAAAAAGTGTCGCATTTACAATGCCCACGTGTTTTCAGATGTTATTTTCATTTTCTGCCTGGTTTAAACAATTCTTACAGAAATTTCTTTATTCCAATCTGACGTTTGACATGTTATTAATATAATTTTTCTATGTTTACAATAGAGTGTAACTCTGCTGAGCGTGGTTTCACTTCATAAATATTTATTTAGGTCCGAAAGGTCTTCTGCTTTGATGGAAAGATATTATTTTGTCAGGAGATGCAATAAATATTACCAGAGTGATTCAGATTATTTTTGAAGCTTTTTTGGTCATAGCTGTCACAATATCTTGTGAGGCATAATTTTATGTCTATGATTAAATAAAATTTCAATGTTGAAAGTGCAAATATTATATGAATTGATTGTTCAAATTTAGCTGAGATGAAAATTGTAATAAAAAAGGTATAATGTGTGTGGTACAGGCGAACATAGGTGAGCGTATTTAGTGTTGTGAAACAGGTTTTTTTTATTTCTTTGAGTCTGAGCAATTAAAGGAGAGCAAGTAATGAGCACAGGTACTAGAAACTTAGCTGAGGTCCTTACTATACGTGTGAATGAAAATTAGAACGTCGTGCGTTACTACTTGTATATATAGGAAATTGTTTTGGTACCAACCATGCTTCGAATCCATTTTCATGAAATTGTAATCATGCATTAACATTTCATGCATACAAGGCCTTAAAACCGCTTTACTTCAAAGCCTGGGCTCATAACGTTTAGAAACAGCCAGCGATTCTTTGAAAAATGTCTATCATCTATCACAAATGGAATAATTGTCACACATAAATGTAGTTTATTCAAACATATAGGACATTTTGCCAGAAATCAATTATTTTGTGTCTTGCAAAACTTTTATTTCAGCTGAAAAGAGGTGATGAATTAAAAAAAATACAAACATGCTTGCATTCTACTGTAAATTTGTTTTATTTACAGTTAAATGTATTTGTTTTGAGCATCAATATAACTAAAACCTATCAAACTAAGCTTTTACATCAAACCATTAGCAGTCTAACAAGGGTTAGGGACTCTAGAAGACAGGTCAAGAGGATACCTCGGTATCAATCTGTACCTATTAAGAAGCGGTTTTAACACGTGATTTACGTATATTATAATTCTAATATAAAATGTTTTAGATTTAACCGTTGGTCATTTAAAGACTGTAGCAGCAGTAGAACAAATTTCATTAATAAGGTCGAAAAGGCAAGTGTGTGTGTTGGTTTATCCTTTTTATGTTTTGTTTTCCGTCAGGTGATGGAACTCGAAACAAGGAAATTACCCAGGGAAAAAACCACGGAAATAACGGTTTCAGTTGTTTTACCTATTATTGATAGTCAAATTGCCAAAAACATGTCTTAATCATTTTTCTTGGAACTTTTTTACTGATTTTTGTTGAATATGCGACCGATCAATTTATGCCAACTTTTTTATCGAGAAAATTGAAAACAAGCATGATTACTTGAAGATACATGAAAGACTGCTGCATCACATACCCTGTTTTAGGAATTCTTCTATGAAAAAGGTTTTTTAGTGGGAAATTGATAGTTGTAGTAAACTTAAGATAATAAAATACCATAATATTCATAATAAATAACCATTCCTACATTCACTCAGGCTTAAATGTCATCGTTTTGCCACTGATTAATTTTTCATAAATAAATCATGGCTTCTTGGTACAGTGATCTAACAAACTGTTGGTTCTATAAATTCCTTTAACAAAATGCAAGGTTTGCAATCATAAGCTTTTTGCAACACCATCAATCAGATGTCATTAAGTTTGCTAAATGAACACAGACAGTCTTTCATATTCCGTTGTCGATGAATGGTTGAATAAAAAGCCCACGTTATTTGTCGACAAAAACAACAGTCTGACATATTTACTTACTTATGAAGGATAGTAATGAATTGTCTGCTGTTTCGATCAATACCGTTGCTTCAAAATGTATTTTCTGCGATCATCGTTTCTTCTCAAAAGGACCGCTTAACTGTCTCCGACATCTCAGAATGAATGTGACATTTTAACAGTTTGATAGTGTCCTAAAAATGGTTGTTCGCATTTTACGAAGTGAAGAAAAAGTTAAACCGATGTTATCTGTTAGTTAAAATAGGCAGGCCAGTAATTTTCTTTTTTCGAAATCTATGTAAACACATGTGGTGAATGAAAAATAAATTTATATTTTGCTATCAAAACATTTTTGGTAAACACCACAATAGCAAGTATGCCATGAGTTCGGGGGAAAGCACAAGAAAGAATTGCTGATATTTAGAAAATAAACGCCATTTGCAATGAGACAGTCACAAAACCTGCTTCACATGCAGTGCTATTTTTATTTGCTTGCTCAGTACAGATGTATAACACGTAAATTATACAATCTTCGTTTTGTTTTGTCGAAATCAATAAATTGATTAGATTGCTCTTAAAACAACAGTAACAAAAAAATGGTGTCACAATACAAAGAACAAAAGGAACTTATTCCAAATTTCTATCGAATTTCTGAATGCTCTATAAAAGACACGCTTGCAAATTCAAACTAGCCATGAACATCTAGTAAAAAGTTTTCATGTGCTATCGAAACTTGAGGTAACAATATCGTTTTCAGACGATAGTATGTTTGATGTTTTGTTCATGTTCTTACTTTATCTTAATACAAAATAATGTCTGATTAAGAGATGGGACAACGTAAACATATGTAGGCTGACTTTTAGTATAACTGTAAGTATTAGCTGACGCAAACGCGTTGTTAGTTTGTTCACTCTTCAACTTGGAGTGAATTCTATATAGAAGTATTCCGGATGACGATTATCTATATGCTTATTACACCTTCACTGTGAGGAGCAACCAGACTTCAGTTGGACCAGACATAGTATTAGTGAAACCATAGTACGGTCTATAGTCACCACAGTTTTCACCAAAAGTCAGCCTTAGTATCTCTCCATTATTGTTTATTATTAAATTATACTGAGTGGGGTCAGACAGTCCACGTAAAATCCATATGAAATTCATAGAGCAAGCTCCTTATTGACAAACTGCGTCCCAAGAAGCGTCTTTTAATCTTAAATCGTTAGTGTACCGCCAGAATGTCCTGTGGTTTTGAATATCATTTGCTCATCGGTTTGTGAACTGATTTATTATATATTAGGTTACAATTTTCTTTCTGTCCAAATGCTGGAGACTGTAATCGTGTTGGGGAGGTTACTTGGTAACTCTAATTGTTAAACTATTGCTGGAACAATAATTCAGTTGTTTAGCAAATCATATTCCGTTTCGATAGGAAAATACTTCTGTTGAAGAACAGAACAAAGTCTAAAGGATTAGAATATTATAGTCGACACACTTTTAGTGTATTTTCAAAAGGCATACCGTAAAATTTTGAGTCGTTCATTTTCTTTGAAATCATGTAAATTTTGTTAATGTTGAACGAACCCATAGTTAAATTATCAGTAAAAAATTCTACGTACATCACATAAAGTAAACCGTAAAGTAAACACATCAATTTGAGTGTTTCTATTGGGAGTTGTTGTACATTTTTGTGTGGATAGCTGTTTATCCAATTCAGCAATTGCTTAGTTTCTATATGCCGAAATGAACTATTTTTAACACATGTTCTTCTTTAAAACATGAACTGATTTTCAGGATATAACAGATGAGTCAGTAAATCAGATAATGTAGTATACCTTTGGTTAGTAGTGGTAGGAAACTAGGAAACGGTCCGAAACTGTTTAGTCGATTAATCATTACCAAAAGTCAACGATTAATCGACTAATCATGATTAAAAAAGGAATTTACTAAATACCAGCAATTTTGAGAAAACAAAATGCCTTAACCAAACTCTGTCATAAGAAATTTATTGCAAACTATCAGATGTGAAAAACACTTGCACAAGTACACAGAATTTGTGTCATACAATAGAAATATCAGTCCCATAACTTAGCCCGCAGTGACAACTGCCACATTGTTTCAGCACTATGTGCCTTTACCTTTAACAGTTAACAGAAACAAATGTAGTAAATTGTGCTATCAAAGACTTGTAAAAGTACACAATATTCTTGTTTTATGTAAAGTCACCATGAACCAGATTGATACTTTTGGGAACGAATAGAAAACCTGGAAACTGGCATACTTACTATGGTTTTATACGCTTTTTTACAGTATATACAACTGCATGTCTAGGTTTCCTTCTTTCGAAATATTTTTATCGTCGTCGTCACGTCAGCGTCCTTGTGGACACGACTTCGTGACGATCTGATTAATCGGCCCATCACTATTGGTTAGTTTTAATGTTTCCCTTTAAAAATAATACTTTATCACACTTGATAAGTCCTACTTAGCGGTCGGTTAAAATACGTGAGAATAGCATTTGGAAACTTGAAACATTTAATGCGTGCTCTTACATATTCAGAATGTGTCAAGTGAAGGTAATCACACTTTTAATCCGTTAAATGTTTTCGTTTTCTCTTATATTTATACTATGTATCGTTTAATGTTTTCGTTTACACTTATATTTATAGTATGTATCGTTTAATGTTTTCGTTTACACTTATAATTATAGTATGTATCGTTTAATGTTTTCGTTTACACTTATAATTATAGTATGTATCGTTTAATGTTTTCGTTTACACTTATAATTATAGTATGTATCGTTTAATGTTTTCGTTTACACTTATAATTATACTATGTATCGTTTAATGTTTTCGTTTACACTTATAATTATACTATGTATCGTTTAATGTTTTCGTTTACACTTATAATTATAGTATGTATCGTTTAATGTTTTCGTTTACACTTAAATTTATACTATGTATCGTTTAATGTTTTCGTTTACACTTATATTTATAGTATGTATCGTTTAATGTTTTCGTTTACACTTATAATTATACTATGTATCGTTTAATGTTTTCGTTTACACTTATATTTATACTATGTATCGTTTAATGTTTTCGTTTACACTTATATTTATAGTATGTATCGTTTAATGTTTTCGTTTACACTTATAATTATAGTATGTATCGTTTAATGTTTTCGTTTACACTTATATTTATAGTATGTATCGTTTAATGTTTTCGTTTACACTTATAATTATAGTATGTATCGTTTAATGTTTTCGTTTACACTTAAATTTATACTATGTATCGTTTAATGTTTTCGTTTACACTTATATTTATAGTATGTATCGTTTAATGTTTTCGTTTACACTTATATCTATACTATGTATCGTTTAATGTTTTCGTTTACACTTATATTTATAGTATGTATCGTTTAATGTTTTCGTTTACACTTATATCTATACTATGTATCGTCACTTTTTAGTTTCCGAACTATCGTTTAGAGACTGTTATCTGTCCCTTGATCAGTAATGAATGAACTGAGTGAAAAATGAAGAAGTTATCAGATTAGTCCATGTTACGGAAGCACACCGTTAATATACAGTAGCAATCGTAAGGTTATTTAGGATTTAACTTTAAACGAATTACCGTTTACTTACAGTTTCTTGCACAGTTTGGCTTAACGATCAAAACCGGCTTGAAGGTGATAAAAAGTTAAATAGATTTTCAAATTTTTGAAAACAATAAGGACCCAAAGAAATGTAGTACAGTTAGCAGCTGATATCAATTAATTATGTAAAATTTATGTAATTCTGCACTGTGTTTAAACAGTTCTTAAGTAGCATCTTCATATCGCAGTATTTTGACCTAATTTATGAATGAGTCTAAGTTATTAATAGGATATTGAACTTTGAAGATACAATTTTATCAAAATACTTTGTGAGAAAGTAAGACAGACATTGGATATTTGTAGAAAGATTCAGAACCTTTTTAATGGTTATTTTCCAAAGTAAGTAATAAAGAATAATTTGTATGTATCAGTCAAATCAACATAATGTGACAGTAATGATTTGATATCTTAACCGAAACTAGAACCGACATAACATATGTGTAAGTAACAAAGCCCGTATAAAAATAATGGTCTTAATGCTGCATTTAATAAATAGTGGACACATGTTCTGCATATCGTCAAGGATACAAAAAATGGCAAGTAAAACGTTGCCTGTACTTAAAGAAACTTATACGCCAGTAATATATGGAAGGGGATATCCGCCATTTCACACATTATTGTATTTGTTATTTCAATATGCAAATTTCTTTTCAACGCTGCCATTTCATTTCCCGTGTTGCTTTTTAGAAGTGCATTATCCATATTTGTATGTAACTTGCGATATTTTAATTATAACACTACTTTTAATGTTGCAACCATTGACAACTAGTATGATTTTTATAATTCTGTCATAAGAATTCATATGCAGATATTTTTATAATGATTAAGCATTTGTTTACCTTACTATGCTAATAATAAGAAAATCGTTCAGTTATGATTAATTTAATGTACTTTATATGCAATTATTTGAATTATCATTAAGAATGTATTTTGCTAACTTTCTAAAACCATTATCAAACATATATTCGTTTCCAGAAAGATATGCATATAAAGTCCAACATTATCTAACATATAATCGTCCTCATAATAATGATTGCAACAAAATACGATTGTTCTCGTAATAATTTTGACATTAAAAATTGAAGCCGAGAACCAGACCGCATTTTTTACGACAGAGGTCGCCGTAGAAAAAAATAACCGCTCCCTCCCTGGTGTAACATCTATTTTTACCTCGCGGGAATATACAACCACAAGAAACACGAGGAGAGAACGAGGTCATCGCCGCCTTGGAGCTTTGACTGTTGCTTTGTATTTTGACACCAAGGGTCGCCATTTAAATGTTCAGAATTACCTTTAATTTGGGAATGGAACATCTATATCACTATCAATATCACAACGACGTTTACGGACTTATTTTCTTCGTATAAACTAGTGTCGACACCGGTATGGGGAGCGTTTATTATTTTTACAGTTTTTACCAGTTATTCCCCTTTACTTAAAAGGGCCCATTTTAGCGCAAAAAACGGGTTTTGCTTGTCAACATTTAACTGCAACGACTTAAGTGTCATGCATAGGACCAAATCAAAATAAATTTGAAAATAGGAATAAGAAGTTTATCAATGTCATTTTAAGCATATAAACGTTAAGCTTATAGATAAAACGAGAAAGTTAGCAAAATAAATTCTTAATAATAATTAAAATAATTGCATTTAAGATCCATTACATTAATTATAACTCGACGATTTTCATATTATTGGCATAGTAAGCAATTTCAGCACTTAATTATCATTAAAATATCTGTATATGAATTCTTATGACTGAATTAAAAAAACTCATTAGTTCTCAATGGTTACAACATTAAAGGTAGAGTTATAATTAAAATATCGCAATTTACATACAAATATGGATAATGCTCTTCTAAAATCAAATTAAAAATTGAATTGGCAGCAATGGAAAGAAATTGGCATATTGAAATAACAAATACAACAATGTGTAAAATGGCGGATATCCCCTTCCATAGTAATATATTGGATGTTCAACCTCTCTTGGTATAAATGTTAATTATACAGAACAAAACATCAACATTATGAATGAATCGCAATTCTCCATGAAAGGCCAGCGTATGACCTGTTACTTCAACAGATGTTTGGAAGCACTGGGAATACAGAACATTCCGTTCATTTGACTGCAACACGTGGCAAAGACTACCTATTACCACTACAATACTTAAAAGGCACTCCAGGGATTAAACATTTATGATGCTAGCAACACTACAATCGGCAATGATTTCCGATCAGACAACAGAATTGACCCTTCGTACCCCAAATTACAGCTGAATGCTTGTAACAACACTTTTAAACCAGTTTTGATGTGCCAAAGCTCAACAATAAGACGTTATAAGTACCTCACATTTCTCTCTGCTATTTATATTAAATCATTAAATGTTACAGTTGATAAAGATACGTTTGTTTTCTACTTATTCCTTCCATTTTTCTACTTTCAGAATATTGATAATCGTCAATAATTGTATTGTCTCTTCTTTGTTGATTTCTCTACAAGCCTTTTATAAATGTTCAACATAATTGCCTATGTCAGTTAATATTTCTTGTCTGGTGGAAGACATACAAGAATGTCCCATATGTAATGTCCCGATACATTCCGGATGTTATTATCCATTATTGTAACATTTGAAACAATCGTTCCTTAATCAAGCAAAAAGACTTTTGCTGTAAAACGTTGCCACTTTGTTTGTTTTTAATTGCCAATTTGCTATTTTTACAACTGTTTCTAATTCACTGCAAGCGTTATAGCTCTTTAAAAAATAGTGCATTTGTTCTTTGTACATCGATTGTCTAGATGCGTTTACAGTCTTCTCAGAAAAACAAGGGTTGGCAAAAAAACAATAATGTTTCTACTTGGATGTCACACCTGTTGAGAGACTATCAAAAAGCCAAGACTGCAAATTGATTCTTGGAATCAAAAACATCGGGAACATTAGATAAAGTAAAACAATCGGTATAAACAAATAACTTTCAGAAACGACAAAATTATGATTTTCCTTTATTTTTAACCTAATCAATTTATAACATCATGGCATCATAAAGGACAATCTTGAACCGGTTAACAGAACATTTATGTTAAAATTACGTAACATTATTGATTATATACAATTCTCCGTTGACCATTTTAGCTACAAGAAGTATGGAAACATTTTGCGACCAGAGCAGTACATAAGCAGCCTGCACCCATAAACAGCCTGCACATACATGCAGTTTGATCATTGTTTGTACGTTAACAACGTACAGTTGTTAATGGCTCTCTTACAACCCGTCGTGCGTGCTTAGAGATCGTGCGTCCTCGGAGTTCTTGTCAGGCGTAGCGTTGTCGTAGGATGAAAATTAAATCGCAGCGGACGTACGTAGTAAGTACTTAATGAGTAGGTGTGTCGTGCTCTACACGTGGGGCCCGCAAGTGGTCTGTACGCCTTTTTGGAAGTAGGAAGAAGTAAGGAGTACGTACGATCTGTACTTGTGTCGCACACAGTGAGTGAGATAAGCGTACGTGTATTGCAAGTGAAGCGTACGTTTTCAGAAATCGTACTTACGAAGTAAGAGAAAAGTAAGAAAAACGTAATAAGCACGGAAGTGTTAAGCACGACACTCGTGCGTCAGATTGCTGGAACGCACGGATAGTCAAAATAATATAAAAGGGAGCACCGAGTCTCTTCATCATTCACTGTTTTGGCTTCCAAAATGGTACTTCCAAGAAGGATGCGCCATTGTCTTCTACAGCTGCTTATGCTAGAGGATGCCGAAGATTATGAGGCAATGCTGGCAGTGGTTGCTCGGGATCGCCTGCAAGAGAGGCAAAGAAGAAGGAGGCGTTATTGGGTGAAGCCATGGCTGACCAGAAGGCCTCTGTTTGGCCAGTATGAGACGCTGTTCCAGGAGCTTGACCAACAGTTTGCTGGAGACTACTTTTAGTATTAGCTTTGATATAGGCGCACGATGCAAAGCAAGTACTTGTGACCCACTTTTATCGTGCTGGTCACGTGTGTCGTCTTAGTGTGACGCACTTCACAAGTACGGTAGAAGTATTCGCCCTGCACTTTGAAAGTAAGATAAACGCACGGAGGAAGTGCGCTCACCCCCCTTTTTGTTAACACGTACATTGAAAGCAAGTTGAACGTACGAGTTTCTTGCCTGTTAAGTACGTCTTCGTGGTAAAATACCCTGGAATTTGTGCATGCTTTTCCTGCGTTACACGCACGCCTAGCGCACTTACTCAGCACTTTTGTCTTTGTCTACGAGCGTTCTCCAGGCGTTCTAATTGTCGCAGACAGGTCGTAGCGAAAAACTGGCCGGCCAGTTTTCGGGCTGCGTGCTTTGCGTCGTGTTTGCGTCAACGAAAAAAGTACGTTCCGCGTGCGTGTATCTTACTACTTGGCCATTTTTTTGCACGCAAACCGCTCGTAGAAGCACGCAAGACCGGTTGTAAGAGTAGTTTAAGCTTTCAGTTACTATCCGAACAAATGATAATTTTAACTGAAGTACAGCTTATACTTGGGTTTTTATTTCTAACTGACGTAATTCTATGTCTTAATTAAAAAAAACACAACATTAGAATGACTGTAAAAATTAAACTGACTTGGTGAAAGTCGCTTAAAGTTATGTTAATATATAATAATGAAAACTGTCTCATCTTTAAATACCAAGAACATAAATTATTGTAGGTATTTTATCTTAAGCCCTTGTATAGTTTACGAGACTTTGATATATGTTTAATGTAATTGCCTATGGCAAGTGTTATGTCTTTTCTGATAAGGATTACAGCGATTTACCTTCTGGAATGCCCTAGTATTTGTATGAAGTCAATTACATTCATGTTTCCTAACAATAAACGTTAATTTATCCAAGCAATGATCCATATTACACAGAATACCAAAACACTTGTGTCTGCATTTCATGTGATGCAATTTCCTGTGAAGGTGGTAGATTCTCAGAGAAAATGAAACAAATTATATTGTACCTCTGTCAGTAAAGACAGTTCTAGAGGACATATTGAAATAAGTTGCATATTCAGCGAGCAAAAGTTATGATAAAGTATAACTGTCGACGCCTCCGTTCACATTTAATAGCAAGCAGTTTTATTTTCAGGTTACCGACAAAAAAGTTTGAACAATACTTGTGTAGGCAGTTAAATGTTTTGTTGAATTCTAAGAATTTTAATATCATAAGTGATACTGATCAGTGCAAGGCCATTCAGTCTTCTTGTAATGTATACGTCCTATTTTATAAAGGTCGTATAGTTTTTAAAGTAAAAGAAGAAACACATGTTTTATTGTCAGTTTGTTTAACCAGTAAGATATTCGTAATCTTATTATTAAGTCCTGAATATATATAATAAATTTAATAAATATAAACTGTCCTCTTTACAAAATATGTTAAAAAATTTTGAACATTTTATTTCTTTAAACTCTTCTTATATTTATTCAAAATGTAAGAAATGTTAGATCCGTAAGAGTCGATAAAAAGGGACACCAGTCCAAAGGATCTGTGACGAGATTCAAAAATCGACAAGAACACAAGCATATCCCTCATAGCACGAAGCTTTACTCAATGTCTATATGTCTTTCTTTTGATATTTTTTTTTATTTATTTTTAGAACTTGTTTACAATTAAAACTTAAACCTGCACAGTTAAAGTAACAACAATGCTGCAGATGTTTCCAAGAATCATTCTTGTACATCTAAAGATTGATTCCGAGCTTGACTATCGACTGAAGAAAACCGATTCAGTAAATATATAAATAAGGACAAAAAAAAATCATTCGTGTGACACGCCTGATTTTTAGTTTGCTGGCGTTTTCGAAATCCCAGTGAGCCAAGGCGATCCTTGAACCTTTTGTGAAATACTTTGGACAGAATTGGCCAAGAAGTCATAAAGCCATTATTTTAAAGCTTTTCTACGACTGAGAGATGGATAAGTCTAGTTACGATATTTCGGTTGATAATCTATAATTGGTTTGATTGCCATATAGGCCCATAGAGACATGCAAATTTGTAACAATGAATTGTCGATAATTTTTGGGTACAGTTAGGTAAATTCAGACCACATTTGTGAATGGTACTGGCTAAATCAAGTATAAACAAATGCTGCATATTGTAGTGTTTTATATAGATAATGGCCTGTAAACAGTTATAAGATGCATCTACAATTTTAAGATAATGACTTGTAAACAATTAGTAAGATACACTGTAAGATCTCCGATTACGGGTTGTGCTGTGTAGTCGTACTTGAAACACTAATCAACTAATTATTATGACTGGTACTGAAAATATTCTTGCCCCATAAAACACTGGCAACGTTGTTTCAGAATTTTCATTTTTGTCCCGTAACGATTTATGGAAATTTTATTTTAGCCAGTAGTGAGACGTATGATTTAGATCTTGCCCCATTTGCTTTCGTGACAGTTTTTTTATTCACATGTTTCAATTATTTCTGGTTACACTGACAATATTATCACTTTATATCAGTAACAAAAAATGATTGAGTGCACGGAAAGATTTTCAGTGGCTGATTAACTAAATATGTTTATCGACTGCTTACTCAGTTACTCAAGTAGGACCAATTTGATGCAAAGATGTTGCTATTGAAATTGTTGTTTCATACATTTATGTCTTTTTCCCCTCAAAATGTTTTTTAAAGCTATGTTACGGCGTGAAATAATTTTTTTTATAGATGTTTTGAGCTTGTGTAACTATTCAGCACGACATTCAGTAGTTTCCATACCAGCTCGTAGTCGTTAGTTATCATGTAGCTTTATCTATAAGATGCCAGTAAAGTTTGCCAAATAAATGCACAAATTCTTCAGTTATAATGCTATTGCTTTGTGATGTGAGGAAAACTAACATACTGTCTCGTACAGAGTGATTAGTTATAATAGAGACGAAAAAAGTAAGCCTGGTCCATTAATCATAAGCGCAGGTAAACATTGCATCATACGTTTTGTCTGTCTTTATATTTTCTGATAATATCTTGTTAGAGTATTTTGAGCTTAACACAAAACAGCAACCTCTTAAGCGATTAAGTGAACAGTATTGGCAAGTTTAAATGTACCTGTCCTTTTGTCATCTTCAGAGCTTTACAAGTGGTCTATGTGACTACTCCCTTATTTGTTGTATGTGCATTTACCATTTATGAGCTGATTTTTTTTTCCAGAAGTTGATAGATTTGACACTATGTGGTGACAAAGTTGATAGATTAGACACTACGTGGTGGCATTGAAGACGCTTTTGATGTCCATTTTAGATATTTACCAAAATCGGTAGATTCTGTATTGTAAATGGCTGTGTTAAACAGTAAACAAAAAGGTCACCACACAAGAATATACTGCTTGCTAAATTTCTGTGTTGAAGTAAAGGACTCACAAAATATCTAGCTTAAGGATTCAAACAGGCTCAGAAAAATTTTTACTGTTGATTTAATTAAGGTAAAAAGTGAGCACGAAGGTCATGTTTTCACAAATGTTGAGAAAAAACTACGTTCTTAGTTTATGTTTTACTACAGTCGGTTTCTTGAGTATATAACAATTGAAAGCGAAGCTTTGAATAATATGAATACTTTCTTTGAAGCCAGGAATTACTTTTGGAGAAAGCTGATCTCACAAATCCTTTTTTCGTCGTTGTTCTAAGATAGATTAGCAGAATGAGCTAACATTGTCTACAAATAAATATAAGAGCATAATTTCAAGATACGTAGTGTGCAAGATTCTTCAATATTTAGGGTTATTATTCGGTTTTCCAAGAGAATTGTCGCTGTATTTTAATGTATTCGGATGCCTGCCAATTATCTGTAAGAAACAGTTATACTTAAGCATGTATTATCTCCTTTTCTGAATATTTTCCTTTTGAAAACGGTACTGATTTAGTTTACATAGTTTTTGAATGTATTTTAAGAATCTGGATTATCTTGAGTGTATACGTCATCAGATTATGTCTTGAAATGAAAGTTTGAGAGCAGAAATCAGGCTACGTGGTAATAAGTGTTGTAGGGCCTGTTTATGGTGAGATTTGTGACAAATAGTATATATCTCCACAAAATTAAGGTCCATTCAGTATATCAAAAACCCTATTATTTTGTGACTCAAAAAGGCATAAATCTTTTGAAGAAAAAAGCTGTTGGGGGTAGGAATTTGGAACAAAACGCTTTAAATAAAAAAAAAATGTTACAGCATTTATCACGATGCGGGGACGTCAACAATATAAGATTAGTTGGAAACATTTTATTAGTTCATTTTACTTCTCTACCTGCACTTACTGGCGGAAAAGTGACAATTTAAACAGGACTATTCTTTGTAATGTATTTAAGACTGCATGTGGGTACAAATTAAAATGTCTTTTCTCATTAAGGAGATACAGTTGCAATGTCTTAACCTTACTCATATCCGTTTGTCGAACACATTTTCGTGTAAGTACCATATGGAGCGAATTATTATTTACGTTATTTATGTATCTACAACTTATTGTGCCACATTTATTGTCCATTTATCCATGGCTTAAAGCAACTCAGTTGCTTTTGTACTTGCATCTTGTCACTTCTAGATCTTGGATCATTTGCATCTAAACTGGTTCAGTAATAAAAAAGTGGTCAACTTAAGATTGTAAATACAATGTAGACGTGCACACTTGTCTGGCTTACGAACTGAGGAGGTGAAAGTTTTCCGAAGAGGTGACATTGTAATTGTCATTTCACATGTAAACTCCAATGCTTAAATGTACCAAAAAAGTAAACATTCAAGTCTTTCAGATTAAGTATTTTCTGCACGAAAAGGCAACAATCACAAATTCTGTATTAATCAAATTTTCTTCATAAAACCAGTCAGAGTAAGAGAAAATCAATTTGGTCTGCTTTTTTTGAAATGAACAATGACAATTTTTCGCATCATTATTGTGGTATGAATTTTATAGTACCCAAACATGGCATGTTTCTTCTAAATTTCTAGCATGATAAAAAAGCTATCTCCACTTTGATGACGGCAGAGAGCCTTAATTAATATAAATTGTCAATTCAGTTTTTATTTCAATTTTTATGTGGAATTATATTGACAGAAATGGTAAAGCTCCTGACAATTCTTTCAAAACATGAGCCTCACATGATTAATAAGATTACCTTTATGTTTGTTCACTCATCGACATTTATATAACTCAATACATAGCTCTTCTGATATGATCACTCATTTTTAAGAGATATTAACAAATCATCGTCAGATAATTATGAAAATATGGAAAAATGAGAATTTGGTTTTATTCCTAAGAAAACCAGCAGTAAGACTGTTAAGTAAACAGTCATTTTATACAAGCAATGAGGCAATGAAGAAGTTACGTCATACTTCCAAAACTATGTATCTAGTTTTCATAATTTAATTTTAAACAGTCTATTCCCTATATTACAAATAACCATTGAAATATCATTATAGAATGGTAGCCCTTTTACCATGTCACTTTAAAATTGAAACTTTAAGCAGGTATTTTAGGACTTTATTATTAACACGAATGAGAATACTAACTGGGAGGTATGCCCGAAATAACTTACCAAGAAACGAAAGATAATGCTTATGTTGTAACACAAGAGATATATTTCACTTTGTTTGTATTTGTCGTTGTTACTCTCAAGTAAGAAAGAGATATATTAAACGTTTTTACTATGTCAATCCATCTGTGTTTAAGTTTCATGAATTACTCACTTCTTCAGATAAAAAAGGTATTGTTAAATTATGTAGATATATGACTATATGAAAGAGGCATTTGTAATTCGAAATTCGTTGATAAACTTTATGATCTAAACTGCTGTAAAAGTTATTACCTTACTGCTTCTGGTAATATCTAACTAGGTACTTATGCTAAAATATATGTAAATGAAATATATGATTAAACAGTTGTAATATGTTCAAGATAAGTGACATGTTTATCAATTGTTAGACGATATACTTATGTGTAAGTCTAATTAAATGTCTGTTCTGTTCACTAATAATCACCTTGATATAGTACAAAATAAGCGCAGCGGTAAGCGAACTTCAGTTTAGAAATAAGATGAATAATGTAGGAGGTATTTCTGTTCATAAATCTGTTTTCATCTGCAACGGGTAGTTTAACGTAAAAAATTAGAAACAAACACTTAATTGAAATATTTTAATGAGGGAAAACATACTACTGCTGATGCAGTTACAATCTTAAATTTACATATAGTTGACAGATCTTAAGTATTGTAGACTGTCTTAAGACTTTTATTGACATTCCGTCGTTAGTTTACTGTTATTTTTTAGCTGAGCCATTTCGACTTCTGACAAAGATATGGTCAACGTTATATATTCTGCTAGCAAATAAATTTCATTTTTAGTGCTAAGATAATGCAATTAAATGGTTATGTCTTAATGGCGTTTTGTTCCTGTTAGCAGAATCTGATGTTAATACGAATGTTCAAGTTCTACGCAAATGTATTTACTGAAATAGATATTTGCAGTGTATAGTTTTGGTGCCTTTTTATTTTATGCTTTATAAAGAGGCGTATTGTTTAAAGTATCGGTTCATCACAAGCACAACAATAAAACGAAAGAATGACTCTTTAAACAATTCAAAACTTTCCAGTGTTCTACAGTTCTTCATTGTGAATTTATTTAGTCATGTCAGTTACCGTTTCCAGTTTTTGATCGTACATTCATTTAGTTCGCGTGTCCACAGCCGAATTATTCTGACAACAAATTGCATGGTTCAGAAAAATCAAACATTGTCTTTCTGTATGTCGAGAAAAAATGTAATTAAACACCCAATTCATCATTTCAAGGTACACTTTGATACCAGGTTTCATGCTTTTTTCATGTTTAATTGTGAACAGAATACAAGTTATGTATATTGCAAATTTCACATTATGATATAAGATAAATTTATTAATTTCCTTAGAAAAGTTAGCAGTTTGCTACATTCATTATGAGGTTTTGTAAGACCATCTAGACGCCATCTCTAACATCATTTACATTATTAATTCAGTTCCTTTTCCTCGTGCATTTTTGCTTTTGTACACCGATTTGCAATCCCAGGATGTTGTTGTTCGGTTATTCCTCTTGTATTTCGGTACCTAAAAGAAGATTTGCGTATATTCGACATCTGCCTTTGATAACGGATCTGTGCGTTTTTTTCCGGAACAGTTTACAACGTGGCATTAATATAAACATAATCACGTCTATCGAAAGCAGAGCCTGTCTTTCAATATGTGATCTATTGTTTCTGTTTCTTCTAAATATCATTTTTCTTTCAATAGTGCGAAGGGCATGTATTCATTTCATGAATTAAACAGAATTGTTAAGACCAACTAGGACATGGTTATCGTAGCAACATTTTACAACAAGTTGACACGAAGTTCAATTTAGTTATGTGTTGTATGAAAATGTCAAAAATTTATGGCTTAGAACAAAATGGCATTAGCAAATTTTGAACTAAGAGCCTTTTTCCAAAAAATGATACTAATAAAATTTTGACGGATCTTTGAAGAAGATAAATAGTTCATACCTAACAGAAATCAGTCATTCATGTCTATTCTGAAATTTCTTGTACATTGTCCGCAGACAGATTATCGAATAATGACACATATTTAACGTTTTTTTTGTAATCTTCATTTGACAATAGATAAATATTTTTCAGAATGGCTTGTGAAAACGTAAAACATTTTGTGTTTCTGAAATCACGGACGTTACCGTCAGAATTACCACAAAGAATAAAAAAAGTCGATAATACAAAACAAAAACGATATTTATTTGGCAGTGGTCTGTAACAAAAAACGGATGCTTATATTAATAAGAACCTGTATGATGATCTGAGACTGGCAGTATCGTAAAATGTGCACGAATTTAGAATACTTTGATTCGGCTAGCTGTTAAATAAATATCAACTTCAAACGACAAGGCTTACAAAACATCACACGTCAATACACATCTTTGTTGAAGTCACACAGAAACAGCATCTGGCAGTTTTTTTTCAAGAAATGATTTTTGCTGAAACGTTACTATGGCCAATTACACCATAGTATTAAGAGACAATTCAAGTTGCTTATGCTGACTCAGTCATTTAGTTACGCAAGAAAGGATACAAAACACTCACTCTGACACATTTTTATGAGATCAAACATGATAAGGGTTAACTCGTTAATAAATACAGATATCTAGATTTTGTGTTGATACATTTACTTCTAATTCCATGTAAACGACTTGATGAGGGAGCGTTATAGCTATTTCAATGACCATTCGAATTTCTGTAAAGATTTGTTCAAATGCTAAGTTTTTCTATCTTCTTTACTGTGTTTTTGTTATTCGAATTCGTATAACACTAAGTCTACCATAATTTCTTTATTGATAATCGATGTATCAAATGTACCATCTTAAAATTTTCCTAAGATGCTAGTTTTTGCTCAGAAAAACTAGGTTCTTTTTACTGCTCAACAAAGCTTATTTAGATCTTATAGATTGCTGGCATTGTTTGTGCGAACTTGGGGCCTAGATCTTGTTTTCAACATTTACACAAGTGGTTCACCAAAAAAAGCCTTCAGGCCTTAAAAAAATCACAAACCTTTCGACATATTTCATATTAAGCAGTCGTTGTTCTCGGCATTCTCATAAGAAGTGCAGGACAAAGCAAGACTAGACACAACATTGCAGATGCTACATTAACTTTAGCGGCAAAGAAGTTAATAAGTTCTAGTATTTGCAAGAAACTCTGATAACAGTGTGTTCTTTGAATTTCCAAACAAGATACAAATGATTAATACTAGTTTTACTAGCTGAAATGTCATAAAACCATTGGGAATTTCCACATTTAATTGAGGAATATGTGTCAGAGTTGCAATTCTCCAAAGATTTCATAGACAATGATTTCAATCCTTACCAAGATTTCAAATGTAATTATTGTAGATATCTTTGACTGAAGCGTTGTTTCACACAGTCATTGCCCTAGTTCAGTTGGCACATATTTAAGATGATATTAAAGTTTGACTTTGCGATAGGGAGACAAACGGAGTATAATCTTCGAATACGAAGTTTGAAGTAGAAAATGAAATCATACAGGAAAATTTGATGTATTTAAACATTGATTTGTCACTTGTTATCATAAACTTGATATCAAATTTAAATTATCCCTAAAAAGACAAACAAATATTTCAGTATTTTTGCAGTACGCTTACTTTTGATACCAGTATATATTTATTATGAGTACCGACTCAGAAAAACAATTTAATTCAAACAAACGACTCAATGAAATGTTTGAGTTTTAAACATTTTTTGGCATCTAGGGCAACTAAGTATTGAGAGGTGAATCCTTTTCAGTTTTTGGGATGCTGTAAGCTTTACAGATTTCATTTGTCAACAACAAATTATGAAAACCAGGTACTATTATTAGTCGAAACAAATACACGTAAATGTGATACAACATATTGATTCTAGTCGAACAGATTCCCACTTGTTTTTGTATATAAACCCTTGAACATACTTTAATTCAATGGCAGCAGACCTTCTGCATGCGGTTTCAGTTAATCAAGCACAGTAAATATGTCCAGGAGCAGATGAATCTATCACTTTTGGTACTTTCAACCAAGGCATGTTATCCCCTCTAAACAGCGTAGGAACTTGTACATTTCTGGTTATAATTCGCAGTCCCTATGAATAAATCTATAGAATAATTACCTCAACATTACAGATACTGATCAATTATTTATATCAACAACAGCAGTGCACACTCACACTTTACATCATAAAACGCAGAAGTGAAACATAGTTTCTCCGAATTTTATGAAGATGATTATGTTTGTTGCCTTGCTTTGTCACCGTACCTGTTCTATTATTCATTAAACCCAACGTTTAACCAGTTCTATTTATGTTATTTCCTAACATTTTATCATTACACGTGCATAGTAGAATTCAAACAGTATCTGAAATATTTTGAAGCAAGTGCACCGAGTAGTTTATAAAGTTCTGAATTTTCCCTTTAACATGCTTTGAATTAATGTTATATTGTTGTTCCAACATACGTCAGTCATTAGTTTTGTTCATCATCAAATGTTCACTTCAGTATTCATATTTTGTCTTAAATTTCCATTTACAGTGATACTATTTGTAAGCTCGGTTGTGCAGGAAGTATTTTTTTCGTTATTTTTTGTGGCCCCATTTAAGGGGCATTTTTATTTGCTCTTGTCCGTCAGTCTGTCCGTTTGTCTGTCTCTCCCCCCTGTCCAAAAATATAAGTCACCTTTTTTTACACAGAGGGTCATGAAACTTCACAGGGACAAAGATCACCTGGGTTTTTTCGTCTCCCTCTATCCAGATGGAGCAGAGTCATGTCCCCTAGTGAAGTCAAAATAGATACCAAAATATTTGTGTCGCAAACACTATTAAACTTACAGTCATTAAACTTCACAGGGATGTTGATTAGCAAATGATGTCGCACACCTGGATTTTTGACCCCCCCCCTTCAAGGGAGAGCAGAGTTATGGCCCTTGATTTAGTGAAAAAAGCTACCAAAATGTTTCTGTTATGTGCTCAGCCAACACTGTTGCACCAAGGGTCATGAAACTTTACAGGGACATATATCAGCAAGTGAAGTAGTGTACATGAGATCTTTCCGTTTCTTTCCTTCTATGTGGAGTTATGGCTCTTGATTTAGTGAAAATCGCTACTAAAAAATTTGTGTCACACACCTAGGGGCCATAAAACTGTATGTTATACCAGCAAGTACAGTTTTGCACAGTTTGGGTTTTTCAATTAATTTACAGATACCTTGACAACTTACGCCCAATCCCTCCTTGCCTTAGGAACCAACTCCGCACCTCCTCCCCCTTTGGGGCGCATGACATTTCTAGTTGCATATATATTTTGTTACGCTATCAATAATAATACATCTTATACAATTGTGCAAGTCGATAGCCTTAATCTTTAAGGAAGTCGGGATAGTTCGTAGAAAAGCCAGCAAGAAAGTCATGCTCTCTGACAGAGGTTAAAAAAATCTTTGTGAGAAGACAAGAAGCTAGGATATCTCTAATAAAAAGACGAAAGAAAGGGGCTCCGCTTTGCATGCAGTTCTGTTTGTAGACTTTATAGCAATTTTGGAATCTTAAATAAAAAATTACTATGGGGTGGAATTGTTACAAATTTGATGGTTTGTTTTAACTTTAGGATATGAAATGCTCTCTTTCCCATAAAATAATATCATGTATATATATAGACCTCAATTTAAAGGCAAGGACTTTTACTTTTAAGTACAATAATTGTTCAGTGTGGAAACCTTTACATACATTTCCCCTATAGGAACATTGGGCATTTAACTATAAAAATTAGCGAATAAACGTTAGCTTTTTGAATAGTGTTTAGTGAAGATTTCTAGTCTATTCCTAGGTCTGAGAGACGGGGACGGTCTAATATACAGTTGTTTTGGGTTTAGTATTCTTTTGCATTTTGTGAGTTATGTTATGCTGCGTCTGGTGGGTGTGTTAGATTGTTTAAAAACAATGATTGTTTATAAAGGTTGTAATATAAGCGTTTATTCGACCAGTGAGTTTGTAAAACTATTTTTTATTCTACCTTATTGAATACTGAAAATAGAAGTGTCGACACGCCGACAATTAGACAAATAGAAAAATGATCATATGATGATCAAAGAGGTTTCGAACCTTTTGTGCTTACATTAGATTGTCGGTATTTTCTATTATATTAACAACGTATATTAGGTTTCTTCTAATTTCATAAAATAAAAAAAATAGATGTCTTCCCCCGTTCTGTTTTACATCATGTTTGTTTATTTAGTTACCAGAATATGGACTTCAGAAATGCAGTAATGTTTTTGCTTCATACTTCAGTTAGAAATAAAAAGGATCAGGACAAATACGTTTTTTAAATGCCATTTTCTTGTGTGTATACCTTCAGTTCTTCGGAAACGTTCCCAATTTGACATTTATTACATAACTAAAGCAAAGTTTTTTTGCAATATTTTAAAAACATAGACGCTATTTCTGTCATATAAAGTCTCTATTTTCATTTAAAACAACTGATCTTCTGGCATTTATATATCTGTATGCTAATACCAGGAAACAATCATATTGAACCGATGTTGAATTTGCATTTCAAATTCATAAACTCTGTAGATATAATGCTTACAAAGCGTCAGTTTTCTTCTGCATTACCTTATGATCGGTAATGCTTGCTTTTCTACGTTATAATTAAATCAGTTTTATTAAATTCATCTAAAGAAATGAGACAATCTTAAAATTTGGCCGAAATTAGAACTGAGTCATTGAATTACTGTTCTAATACACTTTTTAACCGTATTTAGAAGCAGTATCTGTTTAAAAGTTACAATGAAACAAATTTTCATTTAGACTAAGTTCATTAAAAAACAACAACAACAAAATACTATTATAAAGCTATAAAGCTTAAGTACAGAATGTTTAAAACGTCCTGCGACGCTGGCATCAGTAAAATGCTTGGGACGCACGCATTGATTCTCAACGTACAGTGAACTTCAGTCTCCTAGAATTTCATACTTCTATGTATAAAGACGGTCAATAAATTCTTTAAGAATTTCATAGCATATCCCTCGAGATACAGGCTGAGGTTCACTTGATCATAGACTTATTAGCTGTGTAGGGCTTTGTCCTTATTTCTGTGACAGAATTGGCAGGCAGGGACATCTGTTTTCTTCGACGTTGCATATATATCTCATTTAAAATATAAGTTGCTAGGCGACAAGCTTGCTAACGTTTGCATCACAACAGTGATATTAACACTTTAAAAACATATGTATTTCGTGCAAAAATTTTATAGATCAGATTGAAGCATTTAGGCTTCAGAATGATTTATTCTAGCGGTACGTTAAAATGCCGCTAGTTTAAATTATAAGACTGTAGAGGTGTTTTCTGGTTCGCTCCAAAATTTACATTAATATTTTCATAAAACACCGCTTCGGAAGCATTTATCTTCTATTAACACTCCGACGGTAATGACGATTTGTTTCTAAAGGCGATTTGATTTTTCAATTGCGATGTACTTATAAGACATGATTTTAATTATGAACATTTACTGAGATATTGCGGATTTTTTTTTAATTGAAAATCTATGCCACAAAAAATGATAAACTTAAGCCAAATGATTTCTGTCATTTAAAATAGGAAAAAAGCTAATCTTTGTTTCCTTTTTGAAGTTTGCTACCGGGAATTGATGATATTTGAAATTCAAAGACTGATATTAATTTTAAACAGAGACAGTAAGACTGGTGAATAATTGCAAACAAAAACAGTTTGGGACGAGGCATTAAACAAAGGAGTGTTTCGCCTTCAGTTGTACTTTAAAGTTATAATTCTTTGTACTTTTGAATACATCGATGGAATAATAAGTCAAGCAAAATAAAGTGTGATCTGTTCAATTATTTATATGTTCGTCAACAGTTCGACATTATCAAATCGTGAAATGCAGAAATAAGACTCCGGTCCTACAAAATCTGTGAAGATGAATATTTGTATTGCCTTTTTGTTACCAAGTCTGTTTTATTATTTGTCAGCAATCAAAATAAACAGTATAACTTTTAGGAAACATATTCTCAGTGTGTGTTATCACAAATCATTACTAACATGTTAATATTTTCTTTTACTTAAAATGGTGCAGACTTATAATACTTAGGCTTCCACAGGGAGAGATGCATTTCTTTTCAGGCAAAAAAAATATAGATTTTCTGACACCTGGCAATTTGCATTTACTATAATCTGTTTGCCGCAATCTGTCCGCCTATAGCTTTTCTGTCTCTGACACTTTGGACCGTAAGAAATGACTGGTAACATTACACGGCCCATATTTATTTGTTACCGGTGTTGACAAGATACCACCGTTTTTGCAACTACAGCTAAGTTTAAAATACCGATGCTTTTTTTCTGTAAAATGACTGATGTATTTTCATTTTTTTATTTTGTTTTTTAAGGCATCAGAAAATATAATAGCTAATTATTTAACATACTGAATAGAAAAAACTGAATTTATATAATTGACATTCATTTTAAATGTTTCAAGATGTACTTTACGAAAACACCTTAGCTAGTCAAATTCTGTTTGATTTGATTAAATGTGACTTTATTATTTTACTCCCATTTACTAAAGGTTTTGATCATTTACCGGTCGAATAGCAACGTTAAGGTGGTGCAATATTAAGGTCGGTAGTCGCGTTTCGCAGGGGGTCGTTGAACTAAAGTAAATTAATGAATAAAAACGCTCGGGAGGAATTTGTAATGGTCGTATAAGGCAGGGAGTCGCTTGTGAAAGGTTGTCGGATGGGCAGGTTAGACTGTACATTAATTTTGTGTACTCCATATGTTTTTAATTATGTAGATTCATTATAATACAAGTTTTAAGTTCAGATGATATTTTAGACTTTTATATGTAAAAAGTTACTGCCAAAATTTCAAAATTTTCAGTCTCTTATAAATCTTAAAGATCGGCACAGTACAGTGATTATTGTACTTTATATGTCTGTAAACCGTGTGCATGGATGAGACTCTTAAAAACTTTATATATACTTTATATTTATAATATATTTTTTGTCGTCTATAGCGGCTTTCATTTTTGTGTGTGTAAAACCTCGTGTAATAGTTACTTCACAATTATGTTATTGAAATCAGTTGTAATGGAGACAATTTTGTGAAAAAGATACGCACGACTTGTTATTTAAGTCGTACTCCGAACAAAACTCATCTTCGAACATTGTTTTTAAAGTCAGCTTTAACTAAAATAATTACGCTTTTACTACTTCATTCATATTCACGACAACAGTCCACCATCTAAATACGACTTAAATCGACAGTAGCCTCGCATTCCTGGTTTATAAATTACCGCGAAAACTAATTATTTATCTGCAGTTACTTCATCAGGCAGGAAACAACCTTGAACACAATATCAAGTGCCAGTCTTTCTTCAGACACAATTGAAACATAATTGCTATATCAAATTTCTCTGAAAAGAAAATGTCATTATAGTATGAAGAAATTCCGTGTATGTCAGTTTTAATACCTTTGGTCACACACACACACACACACGCGCGCGCGCACACACATGCGCACTCACGCACACACAAAGAGAGGGAGCCAGAGAGAAACAATGTAGAACAACTTTACTTAGTTTGTTTTTATAAATTCGAAATAAATGATTAATTTTTTTCTTTGTATTATTGTCAAAACTATTGTAACTTCAAAGATGTTTAAGTTCGTCGATTGATGATCATAAGATTTATAGACAACATATATTTGCCGTTCCATGAAAGTTCCATTGTTGTGTACAGGTGTGGTTTTAATTTAGGTATTTTGTTTAGATTTACGTTGGAAGCCAAGCATATGTTTTGATTTGCAGCATCGTTTGGAGTATAACCTGGCGAGAAATTTTTCTTCTGTTACATATTAGTAGTGCAGTGTGATCGTACACACGTTTGGACAGAAATAATCGTAAAAAACTACAAAATAGTACACTGTTAATATTTGCTAAAAATCCTCATAAAAAAGAAATTCCAGAAGTAAATGTTGTTTGACTGTTTGCCGAAAAGTTAATGATTTTGTTAGATGAATTGTTATGTAATTTGCTATTGCGGACATTAGCATCTGAACAGAGAAACCTACGTGGAAGGTAATACAAAACAGACATGACATTTATCGCCAAAATTGTCTGTAACAGAAACGGGTGGAACTATTTACGAGAATTTATATGACGTTCGGCGACTGGCGTTGTCGTAAAAAGAGTATAGAATGAGAAACACTCTCATACCGTCTGGCGATCAATGAAACTAATAAATCTTCGACAAACGACAAACGTTTGCAAAACATCAAAGAATTAGTTTTATTCTGAATCTGTCTTTTTGCCCTTAAAACCACAATGGCAAAACGCAAATGCATTAGTATTTCTGAAAATGGTACGTAAAATGCATTGCCTTGTCAACATACATTGGTGTCTTTATGATTTTTTTTTCTGTACAGCGACTCATCTGTTATAGAAACACACAACTCGTCTCAAATAAACAGTTTTGTTTTAGATTGCAGTAATATAGCAAATGTTAACATTTCAATATTAAGAAATTTGATCATGACTGTAAACAATAATTAGGGAGGGAAGTGGTTAATTATAAAAGGTTATAAGTTTAATAGGAGTATTTTTGAGATCATGGGCACTTCAAATGCAGACAGGTTATTTAGATTTATTATTGTTAAATTATTTGACGTATATACATAAAGTTTTCCAGAATCATTATTTCAAATACCTAAAAGGTTCCATTAAAACATACCGAATAATTGTGTTCTGTTACTATAGGTGCTGAATAGTGACTATAATCAGTTTATCAAAACGCCATTCGGTTGAAGTTATACTGTTTTTACTATTGAGTACTGACTGCGTTTAACGTTACGATAATTTGATTGTATTTATATGTTAAGTTAATTCCAAACTTGTTTTCAATATCAGATATAATAATCCCTATTGATTTATGAACAAAATAAGTTATCACTTAGCATATGTCGACATGGTTCACTTATAAACATCTCTTACAGCATATGTCGACATAGTTCACTTATAAACATCTCTTACAGCATATGTCGACATAGTTTGTTTCTAATTATTATTCATGCAGTGCAAAGAAAAATTATCATAATAAATCCAAAAAATAATCATGTCAGCAACACAGAAATCAATCAATTATTTATATCAACTTGAAGCAATGCTCTCAAACGTACTCATCGTAAAATGCAGTTATAAAGATAAGTACTCGTTCTTTGATGGTCGTGCTTTTTGTGTTCACCAGACCCTCAGAATAATTTATCAGACATCAAGAGAAAACGATCTAGAATTTCTCGATTTATCATAACCTGGCTTTCGGCTGTTACCTACGCATAGAAATAGTATATAAGCTCGAATATTTTAAAATTGATCAGAACCCTTTTATAATGTAGCTTGTTGAATATAGATGAAAGTTTTCAGTAAGTTTCAGATATGGAAAGTGCTTTTATGAAATGCCATGACTTGTTGATGAATGTTGAAAAAAAGGTATAACAGGACAAAAACGCGCGATGGTTTCGTGATTTACCGTTTTACTAGAATAAAAAAGACACGAGACATAGACAATGTAGAAGATTTGCATACAAGAAGATAATAAAAGCAGACACTGATTTGCAAGCTTTTCGCTGATCGCAGCTTTATGTGGTAGACAACCAAACATTTTTTAGACGTCCAAACACTTACAGAAGAAAATTACCATGTAATATCAGTAAATCAGATACTGTGATAGACACATTTGAAATTTGTATCGACTCGAAGATAAGTAAATAAAAACAAATGAAAACAGTAGAATTTATGTCTCGATGATCGAAAACGTTGCACTTTTATCTTGACGATTTGTAATATTTGTGATAGGAAAGTATTTTGCTAGTAGGAGTTTTTATAACTAACGCAAAGTAACAGCTTTGTCTTTTTGTTGTTTTTTTCAATATGAAACATTTCCCATGATTAGCAATTCACAATTCGAACTTTCGTTGCTTGTTCAAATCAACTAATAAATCAACAGCTTTGATCAAATCTTCAATTTTGTTTTAACTTCAATTTTGTTATAACTGAAAAGCTCTCAGTTAGCTGTTTTAATCAGTTTATAAACTGAATATTAATTGTATGAACATTTTATGGATAAACCCTTACATATTATAACGAAACAAAACACGATACCAACCAATCAGGACACGACGAATTTTTATTCAAAAGTGAACTTTTCAGTAACAATGAGGGAATGCTCAGGAAAAGTTTTTTTTTATAGAATTTGTCAAAAACCAAATATAAACCAGCCTAAATCCTTATGCAACAAATTCTATCATTTGCTTTATTACAAAGAGACAATATGGTAAGATTTTTATTTTTTATTTTTATTTTTTTAAGAACGGAATATTTTCGTGTTAGTTTGAAACTCCAGATGACAAAAATACTTTGCAAGAACATTTTACACAAATGCGTTTAAAATATTTGATTAACAGATTAATGACAGGAATAAGTTTCACGAGGCTTAAAACGTTTGGGAATTCTGTCATTTGATTTAGCAAGATGTCGCTAAGCTAAAATTCCCAGGCGTAAAAGATAATGGTTTCTCTTCCAGTGCGAAATTACATTGATATAAACTGCAGATGTCTTGACCTAAATGTTTACTTTTCATCGAGGTCTTTTTCGATTAGCAATTGTTATTTGATACGAGAATTTGATGTTTGAAACTGTAATTCTTCAGAAACCGGTACAACATCAAAATCGTAGGATGTGTTTCATTTGCATATTGATGAGGGACACTATGCAATTGATATATGATAAGATCACCAAAAATGATACAAAAAGACTCTTATGCAGGGGAATATGTAATTCCGACCCTGCACAAATAAATCATGCATTGCATTTTACCTATTTAATTCTCGTTATTGACAAATACTAAAATTTCTTTTGACATCTGGTAATGATAAGACGTGTATAGAAGATAAATCGAGGCCGTTTTCTATAAATCATTAGACTATTTATTCAAGCATCTCAGAAATCAATCAAGTATCAAACAATTACAACAGCGGTGCACACACACACACACACACACACACACACACACACACATTTACATATCGTAAAATGCAGGAGTAAAATGAAGTTTCCTGGAATTTTATAGCCGTACATGATTGTGTTTCCTTACTTTGTCACCAAAGATGCTCTATTATTCATAAAGCTTTGGTGTTAAACATACATAATAAAGGAATGCGCATTTACTATTAAGTTACAACGTACTGTGGTTCTATCTATTCTAGGTAGTTTATCCTCTTTGTTGCAGATGCTAAAATTAAGAATCATTGATTATTTATACTTACAATAGCTTATACGTAGCAGGAAAAGAAAATTCGCGTGCAGTGAAGAATAACATACAACGTAAAAGGTTGGTAGACAAAGAAACGATACTAAATATATGATTATGTGCATCCTAAATTAACGTTTCCAGAGAACTTTGCATAGGTTTAAAGTTTGATATGATCAGCAATAAACCATCCGTTAATGTAAAAATAGTATTACTGTCTTTTGTAAGAGGATGCTCCATAAGCCTAAGAAAGGGAGGATCACTTAAATATGAAAATTCAAATGTTTCTTTCTGATAAACTATTTTGTCGATAATTTATTTAAATGTGAAACAAAAACATTCATTGCACGAATGAATTATAATATTTACATTTTTAAAAATGTGAATATATATTCAAGAATATTGACTGAGACAAATAGGATCATTGCCAAGAGTTAATATTCAAAGACTAGACCAAATGCGGTACAAAATGATAAATTGAAATAACCCATGTAGCGGTCGTTTGAACTATGTAACTATGCTAGGCTGATAGCACACGGAAAAAGAAATAAAATAACGTAAAATAACACACACACGCGCACACACGCACTAATGAGTTATCCTCAATAACAATATGTTGACTTGACTTGTCATTTTCTCCTTCAATAAGTTTTGTATTATCTTTATGATTGGTTAATAATTTCTCACGTAAAAGAAACTGTTATACCCGGTTAAAAAAACTTGATAGTAAGGTTACTATGAAATCAAACAAGACAACAGACAGTTAACCAGGAATTTATGAACACCTGTGTCTAGATACACGAACTGTTTCCGGTAGTAAAGTATTGATATCATAACATTTGCAATAATAAAATTAAAAAAATAAACACCTACGTTAACACTGATGCCCGATCACAAGTATACTTGATAAAACTTCATATATATGTCAGACATTTGTGCACAACGCAAAAAGATGTATTGACCAGGGGATAACCAAGTCTGCAAAATAAAGAAAGAAATGTTTATTTTGGATCGAATACTGTTGCACAGTAGCTGTTAGAGCACTCTGAAACCCTACTGAAAATCTCTTACCGCATATGAAATCCAGTTCTGAGAACATCGTCACTTCAATATGTGATTTTTGTTTTTGGTTTACAGACAAAGCTACGAAGTAATGACCGTTTTAAATGTTGATGTTATATTTCAAATTTATAGAAGATTGCAACTATTTTATTTAAACACTTTGAAATGACATGATCTTTTTTCAATAATATAAGTTTAGCACCTTCAAATCAAGCATTGTCTATAACGTAGTAAATATTGAAGATTTCTTTTGCTTTATTACTTTAATGATATTTTGCAATCCATTTCCTCTGAAAACGACTGTGGTTCAAAATGAGAAATTATATCTGTACTCAGAAGATATGTCATGGCTGAACTAACGAGTGTACGATATGTTTTACTGAGCATCGTGATTTATGAGTCTTGACAAATTGACAAATAACATCTACTCACAAACGACAGACAATTTGTTAAAAATCAGATACTCGTATCTGTTTCCTGTTCAAACAGGACTTTTGAACAAGGAGTCAGGACATTGAAACAATGAGTCAGGGCATAGGAACAAATTGTTAGGAAACTGAAACAAGAGTTAGGTCAATGAAACAGAGTCAGGACATTCAAACAGTGAGTTAGGACATGGAAACACTAAGTCAGTACAGTCAGTGCAGCAAAATGAATTTGATACTATGAGATTTCTCTCTGTATGAGCTGCTTTGAAAAGCTAAAATTTCCGATTTCAGAAGTACTCTTTCAGTATTTAAGCCAAGAAAAGCATATTGTTAGAGACTATGTTTCTGCTTATCGATAACAAATAGGAAAACTTATTGGCATTCACAAATCCCGATGGAAATCCCTGTATTAATTACCATTTTAGATAGCATAAAAGCATTAAGATGTCGACCTACTTATCTTTACCAGACTCAAAACATAAGACAAGCCTTGTCTTCCCTGTTTCGTAATAAGCTTGTCAAACTAGATTAATGTTTCCTCTTCTATGTTAGTTTCTTGACAACTGGACATTGTTGTGACAAATGTAAACAGAATAGTATAAACTGAGTGAATGTATAACATAATATTCGTTTATAATTTAATCGCTCTGTTGTTTTACATTCTTTTATTGAAGTGTGAGTAAATGTTTAAATATTCAAGGCAAAGAATATTGTTCTCAGAGCCTAATGTTAATGAAAGAACTATCATTTATTAAACAGCACATGCATATTTCAACTATTGAGGCTTATATTTGTAAACATACTTATTTGTTACGTTGAATTCAGTTCTTTTTTCCATCGCAATTCCTCAGTTAAAAAAAAGATCAGTGTAATGCTCTTGCAGTAATGTTATCAGCACAACAATTGCTTGACGCACGGATATTTGAGAAACTGTTTTAACTCGAATTACTGAAAAGTACATATACTTCGATTGTTCCAAAACAAAAATAAAATCGAATAAACTTCACTGTTTAGTGTTTTATGTCTCAGTAAAACTGTAAGTTTTTCCCAAACGTGCACCTGATGTCTTGGTCGTCTGATAGACTACAATTATTTCAAAGGTTTAAGAAACGGGCAGATATGCCAATATCCTGTCCAGTTTCAGGCATACAAGAACTTTCATTTCTTCAGGGGAACGTTTCTAACCAGTCACGGTATCATCGGGACTGACAAGTTCTGTTAAATAACTTTGTCATAATTATTGCATCGATTAAGAAAAAAATAAAACATCTTGGTGACTTGATATTCTGCATGATGAACTGTGCAATACTTGTTTCTGGTCATTTTATAGTTAAAAGTATAAGCATTTTTTTCAAATAGTATACGATTCGTATGGTACTATAGGTTGATACCAAAATTAACAAAACTACAATGATTGAGTAAAATATATGTAGTTAAGAAAATGTGAAAAAATATCCGCAAACATTCACCGCAGTTTGCAGATATAATTTCTACAACACCAGTTATCTAAAATGCATAACGTTAAAACTATTAAACCTAATTCAGTGATGTTATGGCATTATTTGGAATATATACCTTATTATAAAGATGACAGATATTTCCATATAAACAAACTTTAGTTTAATCTAGTCATTGGTGTCTTCTTATTTAAATAATAATTGAAATGCTTTTTTGGTGCATTTGTTGAAAAATGATTGGACGATACGCTTTTTTAAACATATATAAAGTATGTCCAGAGAAGAATATTCAAATAATAAAATGTATTTGATAAAAGGCCGATAAGCAAAATGGGATTGTAAATCTTTTAAAGATTAGGAGAAAATTGATCATATAATTGGTATTTAATTAATTTAAACACGACTATACCGATTTCTCATGATAAAATGGTAACAGAAACATTTTCGAATTAAGTTATTAGAAGATATTAATAATTTATGCACTTTAATTTTTCTAACTTAAATCGCGAAAAATTCAAGGTTGTTTGTCATGTACTGTCATTTCTTAAAATGTCCAAAAAAGCCATTGCTTCACATCCGTATTATATTGCTTAATAAAAATCAGAAATATTTTGCTCTAGATTTTACATGAAATAGCCACCGGAGTGCTACCTGTGTACTAATAACATGGATAGTAGAAAAGTACTTTGGAATGTCAATAGATTAGATCTGGTGATAGTCATTGTTTTAAATTTTGGTAAGAAGGGACGAAGATTGAAACATATGTCGTGCTGACAGAAAAAAAAACTGTTGAAAGCTGTATTGTTGTAGGAAATCCCTGTTTCAGTCAACGTTAATTGATATGAAACAAAGCGAAACGAAAAAGAGTACCCAAATATACAAGAAACGAACATTAATGTTCCAGACTTTTGATTAAAGTTGCATTTAAATACCAACGAAGTCAGTAGCTTTAAAAAAGATAACATATCTTCCTTCGTTAAAATAAAGTTCTGAAGTATTATAGGCTAGACAATTCTAATTTATAAACGTAACTTTTATTGATTTTTTTCTAGAACAATCATTTTTATTGTAGTTCTTACAGGATTTTTTTCATCTATAACGAGGAAGAAATGACGATAACTTATCATTGCATAAGAAGGAAGTTCGATTAATGGACTTTAATCAATAATATCAAGTTGATAGATTTTGGAGCAATGGGGTAAGCATTTAGCATAATGTCTATTCAGATATTTCTAACAAGATTTTTTCTTGTTATAAAAAGGGCTTGTGATGATATGGGCCTACTCCTGTAGAGGCTTTTAAATTCATAAATCGATACTTAAGTATCTATTTCACGAGCAAAGTTTTCCAATTCTAATGTCAATCAGGAGTCATATACTTAGAACAGTGAACTCTTTGTTAGCCTACAGGTCAACAGTCTTCAAAGTAATATAAACAGAAAACGATCAAACCATTAAGTGCTTTGTGTAACAACCCGTCTATTTTTTTTTGAACATTTACAGGCATATTTATTTCAGCTGAATGCCCTGTATATATTTCAACATTAACAAGACATAAAGACATTTATCGTTTTGACCTACATCGCTTAAGATAAAATAAAAAGATAAAACAACAAGCACAGCTTAAATTTCTCATATTCTAAATAAGCTTGTCAAACAAGACTGATGTTTCTTCTCCTATGTCAGAGGTTTAACTATGAGGCAATAATCATCCGTATGTGAACAAATTTGTCTTGTAACGGTTGACCGAAATGTATCAATCCGTTCAATTCGTCAAACTCCAAATAACTTCGCTGTATCAGATTTCAGATCGTTTGTTTTCGTGATTCAATTTGTTTCATAGTCAGGGAACATGCTATCTTCCAAATATCTATGAAAAAAGGAGAAAAAAGACACTTTCATTATTTTTTGTGTAATTTTATGAAAAAGATAAATATTGCTTTTTCTTCATACAAACATTCTTTTGAGATTCTTAAAACTATTTTTTTCGGCAAACGGCGACCAGTTCGTATTTCCCATCGTATGAGAGACCAAATGTCAATGATGGACGGATCTTCACCACCGAATTCCTTCCAACGCATAATATGTTTTTAAACGTTCATGACTCAACATTTCTGGGATAATTACGAGTTCCATCAGAACAATATGTACACATAATAAAAAAATCGTTTGTAGAAATATCATTACTAGAACAAACTCTAATTGAACACAAATGTAGAAAAATGAAACGTGATGTGAATCTACAGGCTGCAACTGCATGAAATACCATTAAAATGTGTAATGATGTCAAGTAGGCACACAAGTCTGCATCTTGCACTTAGTAAAAATACGTTAATTCACAAGTACTCAGCAAATGTTTAAGAAAATCTACAGTTGGTATGTCAATTTGTTCTAATTACGTGAGAAGCTGTTATTATAGATTATGTTTTGTGGGTTATTAGTCTATCTTGATAACAAATCTTCGGATGATTATTTCTAACACGTTATTACTGAAAGAAAGTAGGATTAAGGCGAGGTGTGTTGTATTGGGACTGCGGATTAACGCCTCAACCGAAGACGATAATATTAGTGGATGGGTATGGAAGCCAAGCCACGACCTTTGGGTAACAAGTCTCCATCCCAAATCCGTTCCAAATACTCGCTTGTTTTCCAAGATACACTGACTGATTGAAAAATGAAATTAGTTGATTAGTGGTAATTACTTTGTCAGAATAAATTGTTTTATATTTATTCGTCTTGACCGGCGTTACCTAGAAAAGAGAGTAGAAAATAGAACAGAGAATGAATTGAATCACATGATAAATATCACAAGAGGCTAAGGTACAACATTAAAACTACAAGCTAAAGAACTGATCAGTTTAAACATTTAACAAAAAAAGAAAGGTGTAAATACGCTTATTTCCCTTTATGATTTTTTAAAGAGTGAAACAATCTAAAACATGTGATAGTGGTGTTTTCTGCAGTCCATTTAGAAATGTGAGCTTCCTGATGCCTTTAAAATTATTTGTCTGTAAAAGGCAATTTGATTTTTTGCAAAGACACCAATCTTGATATTTGTAAAATTTGCATTTGCAAAATCAACAGGAAATTATAAAAATAGTAATGATAACAACAACAGCAAACATTGTTCTTTTTATGTCAATTATTTTTCATGTTCTTATCTTCTTTATATTTCCATTAGTATGAAATAATATAAAGGTTTTATTTGTTGTTTGTACATTTCCAACTTATAGTTTGCATTGTCTTTTTCCTTCTAAAATGACATAGAATGAATAAATAATCACATATATATGCCGACGTGGTATTTACGCAATTTATCACGAGTCAAATTAGGGGTTTATTACGAGAGAGCAAAATATCTGTATAAATATCGACAATCATCGACTTATAATAAATTATAATGTCATAAATAAATTTTATAATTTAGATCTAGTTTCTTACATAAGAAAGTATGCCTTAAAAGATTTAGAAGTAAACTTTTTTTGTACAGTTCTTTTTTGTAGTGACATTTTTTACATTACATAACCACGAAACATGTCCCTTCACAATATATATGTTTGTCAGCATCATTGAGATCCAATGTATGTCTTAAACACTTGAAACGGTGAAAAATAAAAACAAACAGACACAGTTATTTATTTTATGCCTACCAATGAAATATAGGGAAATATCAGTGAGATAAAAGTGATAATACACTGTTTTGAATCAGTGAAATTACCATTTTGATAATACACTGTTTGTGCCCGAACTACTTTTTTACCTGATTCAGCCAAGAACCACACTGCTCCAATGATTGCAGGAAATAGTGAATCTGGTCCTGCACCAAGAGGATTTTTCATGAACAGTCACTTTCATGGAAATGTTACTTTCAATTTCAATTCCTCTAAAACTGCAACGCAGCAACTATCTCAACAGGTCATAAATTCCAGTCCAAAAGCTGGCCTGCTTGATGAAACTTCAGGAATTTCCCCACCACGTAAATACAAGAGAATCCGCTGTATTTCAGACAGTGACAGCGAGTGAAATTTATTTACCTTGTTAAATCCAGTTATAATATTGAATTCCTAGTTGTGAACAATGATGAAATTCGCCATAAATTATTTAAAATGTCTGATTTGTTTACATAACTCACATGGACAATATCCAATATGGCCGACTTTCAATTCAATTGAATTCAATTCTCGTTAACACCATATGTTGATATTTTCACTCGTGGCTGCGCCACTCGTGAAAATATCACATATGGTGTTCACTCGATGAAATAAATTCTCATCTTCCACAAAAACAAACAAATATCCTCTATTTCATATATGACTTAATTACGAGTTATCAGTTATCATATAACTGATGACAGTCTTTTCAACTTAACTGTCTTTTTTTTTCTTTTAAAAGAGGTCAGACATGTGTACAGAATCTTATTAATTCAATTTGAATATTCCGTTAATGTAAAAAATGAAGCCATACACATTTGAACAAAGGTTACACGACCTAAGTGCAAAGTCTGAAATAATATGTGATTGTAAGTATTTAAAATGTTAAAAGCAGCATTAGCTTAAACAAAACTTTATTGCACAATTTTTGTTTTTAACGTCAATCATTAAAAACAAAAATATCATATTCAATTTTAAAGAAGCCGGAATTTCATAAGTAATTTAGTATTTTCTGTAATTGTCATGATTATGTTTTTGCCACAGAACGAAACTGTAACATATCGAAGCTTCGTTTACATTCCAAATAAGTTTTTGCCAAAACACATCTAGTTTGTTAGAAAAAAATAAGGGTACATTTAATATTGACAAATTAAACAGAGCAGTAGAGTAAAATTGAATTATACAATGTCATTGCTTACACCAACAATCTGTGAAAACAATTACTGGATCACACAGAATGAAATTCCTTGGTAAGGCATGTGTCACGCAATAAAGTTACATATATGGATTCTGGTAAAATAAAAGAAAAAACGATAGAGTTTTAAATTCAAGAAAATATTGATAGTTGTGTTACGCAACGATTGTCTGACAATAAAGACATAATTTGTATACTGTATTCGATGAATCAGGCAAACATTATTCCTTGTAATGTTGTTTTGCAAATATTGATAATAGGTTCTGTAACAGAATCGATACACCGCTAGTTAATGTCATGATCTTGTTATTTGAATGTTCATCGTAAAATAACAGGAAGAAAGTGATTACCAAAATTGTAAGACGCTCGGGACGTCTTGAAAATTATTACTATTGGTTTACAGAGGATAAATAAATTTGTTCGCTTTAGATTTTGGTATTGAATTCAAACTTTGAGAAAGTTAAATTTTGTTATGCATGTACAAACTACTTTATTCACTGGGTTACACAGTCTTCTTTATGTTGACAACCATGGTAATAATTTAGGTAATAAGTTTCAATGTTGTTTCAGATTTTCTAAAATAGAAACACTTTTCCTTAAACAGACCATTAAAGTACAAAAATAAACAACAGAACAACCCGTGTAGATGACGTCACATACTGTAATCCGATAAACAAGTTATCATGTAAAGCAGGCATTTTTGAATTCTTAATTCATGTATGATAATCTAGGAATATCTAGACAACATATACAATATTGCTTCTTGTTGATTTACATACGTTTTAAGATTTAACATTGATGGTTGGATGTTCTACCGCTAAAGAATATGTGTTTATTCAGATTGCTTATGGAGACTAACGAACTCTCACTGAAATTGAATAAGGAATTATTGCGGAAAATAACAGAAGTAAAACTAAGCAATTTCGTCTAAAATGATTGTGCTTGTCAGGAGACAGCATTTAGTCTAATTTGTTTTGTCTAGGATGAAATATTTAAACCCCAAATGTCACAAAATATATTTTACAGCTTTAAGAGCAAGATTTTTGGCTGCTAAAAGCAAAGTGCAAGAACGCCCTTTTGCAAAAAGTCAGTATTATATAAACACAACCCATACTAGTTCAAATAATTTGTACTTTTCCAAAGAAACTTGATTCAACCAAAGCATTTAGATATACATATTTACCTATATATTAAGCCATGGTTTTCCTGGTACTAGAGATATTTCTTTATTCATTTTTAAATTGAATTCGTTTGATGCAACGTCTACTTTTACCTTAATCAAACCTGCAACCAAGTGTTGTAATAACATCAGGCGCTGCTTATGTATTTCATCAAACGACAATGCTTTTAGTTACGAATGATCGCGCGTTGCTATTATCATTTTACTATCTACTTAAACGTAGCTTTATTTAGAAAAAAAGTTATTCAGTATTAATATAACACCTACAATTCAGTTTCTGTTACATTTACAATGCGCAGTATTCAATATTGACATTAAGAATTATATGACTTATTGTGAATACTCGTTGTAAATCTGTTCAACATTATGCACTTGTATGAACATACAAAAACAAAAATTATTAAATTCTACACGATACATTAGCTTCATTCCTTTGATGTTTTCCAGTAGTTTATTGCGACGAAACACAAACACCTAAACACCTCATGAACGTTCTTGTGAGGATATCATTTATTGATTTATCTTGCTTGAACCCGACTGAAAGTATATTTGTGAAGTTGGTCTGCAGTTCGCAGTTCGCAATTCGCGATTCGAATTGCGAACTGCAAACTGGCATGCAGTTCGCGATTCAAACTTGAAGCTTTTCAGAGTTTTGCTTGTGAAAATTTATTACTTACTAACTTCATAAACCAAAAAAAAATAGTTCTAAGATAGAGAAAATAAACATAAGTCCAATTGCAAACTAGCATGCGGTTCGCGATTCGAATTGCGAACTGCAAACTGGCATGCAGTTCGCGATTCAAATTTCAAGCTTTTCAGTGTTCTTCTAGGGAAAATTTATGACTTACTTCATAAACCAAAAAGAAATAGTTCTTAGTCGAATTGCAAACTAGCATGCGGTTCGCGATTCGAATTGCGAACTGCAAATTTAGCATGCAGTTCGCGATTCAAACTTGAAGCTTTTCAGAGTTCTTCGTGTGAAAATTTATTACTTACTGACTTCATAAACCAAAAAGAAATAGTTCTAAGATAGAAAAAAAAAACATAAGTCAATTGCAAACTAGCATGCGGTTCGCGATTTCGAATTGCGAACTGCAAACTGGTCTGCAGTTCGCAGTTCGCAATTCGCGATTCGAATTGCGAACTGCAAACTGGCATGCAGTTCGCGATTCAAACTTGAAGATTTTCAGTGTTCTTCTTGGGAAAATTTATTACTTACTGACTTCATAAACCAAAAAGAAATAGTTCTAAGATAGAAAAAAAAAACATAAGTCAATTGCAAACTAGCATGCGGTTCGCGATTTCGAATTGCGAACTGCAAACTGGTCTGCAGTTCGCAGTTCGCAATTCGCGATTCGAATTGCGAACTGCAAACTGGCATGCAGTTCGCGATTCAAACTTGAAGATTTTCAGTGTTCTTCTTGGGAAAATTTATGACTTACCAACTTCATTAACCAAAAAGAAATAGTTCTAAGTCCAATTGCAAACTAGCATGCTGTTCGCGATTCGAATTGCGAACTGCAAACTGGTCTGCAGTTCGCAGTTCGCAATTCGCGATTCGAATTGCGAACTGCAAACTGGCATGCAGTTCGCGATTCAAACTTGAAGCTTTTCAGAGTTCTTCTTGTGAAAATTTATTACTTACTAACTTCATAAACCAAAAAGAAATAGTTCTAAGATAGAGAAAATAAACATAAGTCCAATTGCAAACTAGCATGCGGTACGCGATTCGAATTGCGAACTGCAAACTGGCATGCAGTTCGCGATTCAAATTTCAAGCTTTTCAGTGTTCTTCTAGGGAAAATTTATGACTTACTTACTTCATAAACCAAAAAGAAATAGTTCTTAGTCGAATTGCAAACTAGCATGCGGTTCGCGATTCGAATTGCAAACTGCAAACTAGCATGCAGTTCGCGATTCAAACTTGAAGCTTTTCAGAGTTCTTCGTGTGAAAATTTATTACTTACTAACTTCATAAACCAAAAAAGAAATAGTTCTAAGATAGAAAAAAAACATAAGTCAATTGCAAACTAGCATGCGGTTCGCGATTCGAATTGCGAATTGCAAGCTAGTTTGCAGTTTGCAATTGGACTTTGAGTTTTATCATTATTTTAGAACTTTATTCTGTTTATTACGTTTATAAGTTATACATTTTCACAAGAAGAACTCTGAAAAGCTTCAAGTTTGAATCGCGAACTGCATGCCAGTTTGCAGTTCGCAATTCGAATCGCGAATTGCGAACTGCGAACTGCAGACCAGTTTGCAGTTCGCAATTCGAATCGCGAACAGCATGCTAGTTTGCAATTGGACTTAGAACTATTTCTTTTTGGTTTATGAAGTTAGTAAGTCATAAATTTTCCCAAGAAGAACACTGAAAATCTTCAAGTTTGAATCGCGAACTGCATGCCAGTTTGCAGTTCGCAATTCGAATCGCGAATTGCGAACTGCGAACTGCAGACCAACTTCACACATATACTGAAATATTTGTGAAGTTGGTCTGCAGTTCGCAGTTCGCAATTCGCGATTCGAATTGCGAACTGCAAACTGGCATGCAGTTCGCGATTCAAACTTGAAGCTTTTCAGAGTTTTGCTTGTGAAAATTTATTACTTACTAACTTCATAAACCAAAAAAAAATAGTTCTAAGATAGAGAAAATAAACATAAGTCCAATTGCAAACTAGCATGCGGTTCGCGATTCGAATTGCGAACTGCAAACTGGCATGCAGTTCGCGATTCAAATTTCAAGCTTTTCAGTGTTCTTCTAGGGAAAATTTATGACTTACTTCATAAACCAAAAAGAAATAGTTCTTAGTCGAATTGCAAACTAGCATGCGGTTCGCGATTCGAATTGCGAACTGCAAATTTAGCATGCAGTTCGCGATTCAAACTTGAAGCTTTTCAGAGTTCTTCGTGTGAAAATTTATTACTTACTGACTTCATAAACCAAAAAGAAATAGTTCTAAGATAGAAAAAAAAAAACATAAGTCAATTGCAAACTAGCATGCGGTTCGCGATTTCGAATTGCGAACTGCAAACTGGTCTGCAGTTCGCAGTTCGCAATTCGCGATTCGAATTGCGAACTGCAAACTGGCATGCAGTTCGCGATTCAAACTTGAAGATTTTCAGTGTTCTTCTTGGGAAAATTTATTACTTACTGACTTCATAAACCAAAAAGAAATAGTTCTAAGATAGAAAAAAAAAACATAAGTCAATTGCAAACTAGCATGCGGTTCGCGATTTCGAATTGCGAACTGCAAACTGGTCTGCAGTTCGCAGTTCGCAATTCGCGATTCGAATTGCGAACTGCAAACTGGCATGCAGTTCGCGATTCAAACTTGAAGATTTTCAGTGTTCTTCTTGGGAAAATTTATGACTTACCAACTTCATTAACCAAAAAGAAATAGTTCTAAGTCCAATTGCAAACTAGCATGCTGTTCGCGATTCGAATTGCGAACTGCAAACTGGTCTGCAGTTCGCAGTTCGCAATTCGCGATTCGAATTGCGAACTGCAAACTGGCATGCAGTTCGCGATTCAAACTTGAAGCTTTTCAGAGTTCTTCTTGTGAAAATTTATTACTTACTAACTTCATAAACCAAAAAGAAATAGTTCTAAGATAGAGAAAATAAACATAAGTCCAATTGCAAACTAGCATGCGGTACGCGATTCGAATTGCGAACTGCAAACTGGCATGCAGTTCGCGATTCAAATTTCAAGCTTTTCAGTGTTCTTCTAGGGAAAATTTATGACTTACTTACTTCATAAACCAAAAAGAAATAGTTCTTAGTCGAATTGCAAACTAGCATGCGGTTCGCGATTCGAATTGCAAACTGCAAACTAGCATGCAGTTCGCGATTCAAACTTGAAGCTTTTCAGAGTTCTTCGTGTGAAAATTTATTACTTACTAACTTCATAAACCAAAAAAGAAATAGTTCTAAGATAGAAAAAAAACATAAGTCAATTGCAAACTAGCATGCGGTTCGCGATTCGAATTGCGAATTGCAAGCTAGTTTGCAGTTTGCAATTGGACTTTGAGTTTTATCATTATTTTAGAACTTTATTCTGTTTATTACGTTTATAAGTTATACATTTTCACAAGAAGAACTCTGAAAAGCTTCAAGTTTGAATCGCGAACTGCATGCCAGTTTGCAGTTCGCAATTCGAATCGCGAATTGCGAACTGCGAACTGCAGACCAGTTTGCAGTTCGCAATTCGAATCGCGAACAGCATGCTAGTTTGCAATTGGACTTAGAACTATTTCTTTTTGGTTTATGAAGTTAGTAAGTCATAAATTTTCCCAAGAAGAACACTGAAAATCTTCAAGTTTGAATCGCGAACTGCATGCCAGTTTGCAGTTCGCAATTCGAATCGCGAATTGCGAACTGCGAACTGCAGACCAACTTCACACATATACTGAAATATTTGTGAAGTTGGTCTGCAGTTCGCAGTTCGCAATTCGCGATTCGAATTGCGAACTGCAAACTGGCATGCAGTTCGCGATTCAAACTTGAAGCTTTTCAGAGTTTTGCTTGTGAAAATTTATTACTTACTAACTTCATAAACCAAAAAAAAATAGTTCTAAGATAGAGAAAATAAACATAAGTCCAATTGCAAACTAGCATGCGGTTCGCGATTCGAATTGCGAACTGCAAACTGGCATGCAGTTCGCGATTCAAATTTCAAGCTTTTCAGTGTTCTTCTAGGGAAAATTTATGACTTACTTCATAAACCAAAAAGAAATAGTTCTTAGTCGAATTGCAAACTAGCATGCGGTTCGCGATTCGAATTGCGAACTGCAAATTTAGCATGCAGTTCGCGATTCAAACTTGAAGCTTTTCAGAGTTCTTCGTGTGAAAATTTATTACTTACTGACTTCATAAACCAAAAAGAAATAGTTCTAAGATAGAAAAAAAAAAACATAAGTCAATTGCAAACTAGCATGCGGTTCGCGATTTCGAATTGCGAACTGCAAACTGGTCTGCAGTTCGCAGTTCGCAATTCGCGATTCGAATTGCGAACTGCAAACTGGCATGCAGTTCGCGATTCAAACTTGAAGATTTTCAGTGTTCTTCTTGGGAAAATTTATTACTTACTGACTTCATAAACCAAAAAGAAATAGTTCTAAGATAGAAAAAAAAAACATAAGTCAATTGCAAACTAGCATGCGGTTCGCGATTTCGAATTGCGAACTGCAAACTGGTCTGCAGTTCGCAGTTCGCAATTCGCGATTCGAATTGCGAACTGCAAACTGGCATGCAGTTCGCGATTCAAACTTGAAGATTTTCAGTGTTCTTCTTGGGAAAATTTATGACTTACCAACTTCATTAACCAAAAAGAAATAGTTCTAAGTCCAATTGCAAACTAGCATGCTGTTCGCGATTCGAATTGCGAACTGCAAACTGGTCTGCAGTTCGCAGTTCGCAATTCGCGATTCGAATTGCGAACTGCAAACTGGCATGCAGTTCGCGATTCAAACTTGAAGCTTTTCAGAGTTCTTCTTGTGAAAATTTATTACTTACTAACTTCATAAACCAAAAAGAAATAGTTCTAAGATAGAGAAAATAAACATAAGTCCAATTGCAAACTAGCATGCGGTACGCGATTCGAATTGCGAACTGCAAACTGGCATGCAGTTCGCGATTCAAATTTCAAGCTTTTCAGTGTTCTTCTAGGGAAAATTTATGACTTACTTACTTCATAAACCAAAAAGAAATAGTTCTTAGTCGAATTGCAAACTAGCATGCGGTTCGCGATTCGAATTGCAAACTGCAAACTAGCATGCAGTTCGCGATTCAAACTTGAAGCTTTTCAGAGTTCTTCGTGTGAAAATTTATTACTTACTAACTTCATAAACCAAAAAAGAAATAGTTCTAAGATAGAAAAAAAACATAAGTCAATTGCAAACTAGCATGCGGTTCGCGATTCGAATTGCGAATTGCAAGCTAGTTTGCAGTTTGCAATTGGACTTTGAGTTTTATCATTATTTTAGAACTTTATTCTGTTTATTACGTTTATAAGTTATACATTTTCACAAGAAGAACTCTGAAAAGCTTCAAGTTTGAATCGCGAACTGCATGCCAGTTTGCAGTTCGCAATTCGAATCGCGAATTGCGAACTGCGAACTGCAGACCAGTTTGCAGTTCGCAATTCGAATCGCGAACAGCATGCTAGTTTGCAATTGGACTTAGAACTATTTCTTTTTGGTTTATGAAGTTAGTAAGTCATAAATTTTCCCAAGAAGAACACTGAAAATCTTCAAGTTTGAATCGCGAACTGCATGCCAGTTTGCAGTTCGCAATTCGAATCGCGAATTGCGAACTGCGAACTGCAGACCAACTTCACACATATACTGAAATATTTGTGAAGTTGGTCTGCAGTTCGCAGTTCGCAATTCGCGATTCGAATTGCGAACTGCAAACTGGCATGCAGTTCGCGATTCAAACTTGAAGCTTTTCAGAGTTTTGCTTGTGAAAATTTATTACTTACTAACTTCATAAACCAAAAAAAAATAGTTCTAAGATAGAGAAAATAAACATAAGTCCAATTGCAAACTAGCATGCGGTTCGCGATTCGAATTGCGAACTGCAAACTGGCATGCAGTTCGCGATTCAAATTTCAAGCTTTTCAGTGTTCTTCTAGGGAAAATTTATGACTTACTTCATAAACCAAAAAGAAATAGTTCTTAGTCGAATTGCAAACTAGCATGCGGTTCGCGATTCGAATTGCGAACTGCAAATTTAGCATGCAGTTCGCGATTCAAACTTGAAGCTTTTCAGAGTTCTTCGTGTGAAAATTTATTACTTACTGACTTCATAAACCAAAAAGAAATAGTTCTAAGATAGAAAAAAAAAAACATAAGTCAATTGCAAACTAGCATGCGGTTCGCGATTTCGAATTGCGAACTGCAAACTGGTCTGCAGTTCGCAGTTCGCAATTCGCGATTCGAATTGCGAACTGCAAACTGGCATGCAGTTCGCGATTCAAACTTGAAGATTTTCAGTGTTCTTCTTGGGAAAATTTATTACTTACTGACTTCATAAACCAAAAAGAAATAGTTCTAAGATAGAAAAAAAAAACATAAGTCAATTGCAAACTAGCATGCGGTTCGCGATTTCGAATTGCGAACTGCAAACTGGTCTGCAGTTCGCAGTTCGCAATTCGCGATTCGAATTGCGAACTGCAAACTGGCATGCAGTTCGCGATTCAAACTTGAAGATTTTCAGTGTTCTTCTTGGGAAAATTTATGACTTACCAACTTCATTAACCAAAAAGAAATAGTTCTAAGTCCAATTGCAAACTAGCATGCTGTTCGCGATTCGAATTGCGAACTGCAAACTGGTCTGCAGTTCGCAGTTCGCAATTCGCGATTCGAATTGCGAACTGCAAACTGGCATGCAGTTCGCGATTCAAACTTGAAGCTTTTCAGAGTTCTTCTTGTGAAAATTTATTACTTACTAACTTCATAAACCAAAAAGAAATAGTTCTAAGATAGAGAAAATAAACATAAGTCCAATTGCAAACTAGCATGCGGTACGCGATTCGAATTGCGAACTGCAAACTGGCATGCAGTTCGCGATTCAAATTTCAAGCTTTTCAGTGTTCTTCTAGGGAAAATTTATGACTTACTTACTTCATAAACCAAAAAGAAATAGTTCTTAGTCGAATTGCAAACTAGCATGCGGTTCGCGATTCGAATTGCAAACTGCAAACTAGCATGCAGTTCGCGATTCAAACTTGAAGCTTTTCAGAGTTCTTCGTGTGAAAATTTATTACTTACTAACTTCATAAACCAAAAAAGAAATAGTTCTAAGATAGAAAAAAAACATAAGTCAATTGCAAACTAGCATGCGGTTCGCGATTCGAATTGCGAATTGCAAGCTAGTTTGCAGTTTGCAATTGGACTTTGAGTTTTATCATTATTTTAGAACTTTATTCTGTTTATTACGTTTATAAGTTATACATTTTCACAAGAAGAACTCTGAAAAGCTTCAAGTTTGAATCGCGAACTGCATGCCAGTTTGCAGTTCGCAATTCGAATCGCGAATTGCGAACTGCGAACTGCAGACCAGTTTGCAGTTCGCAATTCGAATCGCGAACAGCATGCTAGTTTGCAATTGGACTTAGAACTATTTCTTTTTGGTTTATGAAGTTAGTAAGTCATAAATTTTCCCAAGAAGAACACTGAAAATCTTCAAGTTTGAATCGCGAACTGCATGCCAGTTTGCAGTTCGCAATTCGAATCGCGAATTGCGAACTGCGAACTGCAGACCAACTTCACACATATACTGAAATATTTGTGAAGTTGGTCTGCAGTTCGCAGTTCGCAATTCGCGATTCGAATTGCGAACTGCAAACTGGCATGCAGTTCGCGATTCAAACTTGAAGCTTTTCAGAGTTTTGCTTGTGAAAATTTATTACTTACTAACTTCATAAACCAAAAAAAAATAGTTCTAAGATAGAGAAAATAAACATAAGTCCAATTGCAAACTAGCATGCGGTTCGCGATTCGAATTGCGAACTGCAAACTGGCATGCAGTTCGCGATTCAAATTTCAAGCTTTTCAGTGTTCTTCTAGGGAAAATTTATGACTTACTTCATAAACCAAAAAGAAATAGTTCTTAGTCGAATTGCAAACTAGCATGCGGTTCGCGATTCGAATTGCGAACTGCAAATTTAGCATGCAGTTCGCGATTCAAACTTGAAGCTTTTCAGAGTTCTTCGTGTGAAAATTTATTACTTACTGACTTCATAAACCAAAAAGAAATAGTTCTAAGATAGAAAAAAAAAAACATAAGTCAATTGCAAACTAGCATGCGGTTCGCGATTTCGAATTGCGAACTGCAAACTGGTCTGCAGTTCGCAGTTCGCAATTCGCGATTCGAATTGCGAACTGCAAACTGGCATGCAGTTCGCGATTCAAACTTGAAGATTTTCAGTGTTCTTCTTGGGAAAATTTATTACTTACTGACTTCATAAACCAAAAAGAAATAGTTCTAAGATAGAAAAAAAAAACATAAGTCAATTGCAAACTAGCATGCGGTTCGCGATTTCGAATTGCGAACTGCAAACTGGTCTGCAGTTCGCAGTTCGCAATTCGCGATTCGAATTGCGAACTGCAAACTGGCATGCAGTTCGCGATTCAAACTTGAAGATTTTCAGTGTTCTTCTTGGGAAAATTTATGACTTACCAACTTCATTAACCAAAAAGAAATAGTTCTAAGTCCAATTGCAAACTAGCATGCTGTTCGCGATTCGAATTGCGAACTGCAAACTGGTCTGCAGTTCGCAGTTCGCAATTCGCGATTCGAATTGCGAACTGCAAACTGGCATGCAGTTCGCGATTCAAACTTGAAGCTTTTCAGAGTTCTTCTTGTGAAAATTTATTACTTACTAACTTCATAAACCAAAAAGAAATAGTTCTAAGATAGAGAAAATAAACATAAGTCCAATTGCAAACTAGCATGCGGTACGCGATTCGAATTGCGAACTGCAAACTGGCATGCAGTTCGCGATTCAAATTTCAAGCTTTTCAGTGTTCTTCTAGGGAAAATTTATGACTTACTTACTTCATAAACCAAAAAGAAATAGTTCTTAGTCGAATTGCAAACTAGCATGCGGTTCGCGATTCGAATTGCAAACTGCAAACTAGCATGCAGTTCGCGATTCAAACTTGAAGCTTTTCAGAGTTCTTCGTGTGAAAATTTATTACTTACTAACTTCATAAACCAAAAAAGAAATAGTTCTAAGATAGAAAAAAAACATAAGTCAATTGCAAACTAGCATGCGGTTCGCGATTCGAATTGCGAATTGCAAGCTAGTTTGCAGTTTGCAATTGGACTTTGAGTTTTATCATTATTTTAGAACTTTATTCTGTTTATTACGTTTATAAGTTATACATTTTCACAAGAAGAACTCTGAAAAGCTTCAAGTTTGAATCGCGAACTGCATGCCAGTTTGCAGTTCGCAATTCGAATCGCGAATTGCGAACTGCGAACTGCAGACCAGTTTGCAGTTCGCAATTCGAATCGCGAACAGCATGCTAGTTTGCAATTGGACTTAGAACTATTTCTTTTTGGTTTATGAAGTTAGTAAGTCATAAATTTTCCCAAGAAGAACACTGAAAATCTTCAAGTTTGAATCGCGAACTGCATGCCAGTTTGCAGTTCGCAATTCGAATCGCGAATTGCGAACTGCGAACTGCAGACCAACTTCACACATATACTGAAATATTTGTGAAGTTGGTCTGCAGTTCGCAGTTCGCAATTCGCGATTCGAATTGCGAACTGCAAACTGGCATGCAGTTCGCGATTCAAACTTGAAGCTTTTCAGAGTTTTGCTTGTGAAAATTTATTACTTACTAACTTCATAAACCAAAAAAAAATAGTTCTAAGATAGAGAAAATAAACATAAGTCCAATTGCAAACTAGCATGCGGTTCGCGATTCGAATTGCGAACTGCAAACTGGCATGCAGTTCGCGATTCAAATTTCAAGCTTTTCAGTGTTCTTCTAGGGAAAATTTATGACTTACTTCATAAACCAAAAAGAAATAGTTCTTAGTCGAATTGCAAACTAGCATGCGGTTCGCGATTCGAATTGCGAACTGCAAATTTAGCATGCAGTTCGCGATTCAAACTTGAAGCTTTTCAGAGTTCTTCGTGTGAAAATTTATTACTTACTGACTTCATAAACCAAAAAGAAATAGTTCTAAGATAGAAAAAAAAAAACATAAGTCAATTGCAAACTAGCATGCGGTTCGCGATTTCGAATTGCGAACTGCAAACTGGTCTGCAGTTCGCAGTTCGCAATTCGCGATTCGAATTGCGAACTGCAAACTGGCATGCAGTTCGCGATTCAAACTTGAAGATTTTCAGTGTTCTTCTTGGGAAAATTTATTACTTACTGACTTCATAAACCAAAAAGAAATAGTTCTAAGATAGAAAAAAAAAACATAAGTCAATTGCAAACTAGCATGCGGTTCGCGATTTCGAATTGCGAACTGCAAACTGGTCTGCAGTTCGCAGTTCGCAATTCGCGATTCGAATTGCGAACTGCAAACTGGCATGCAGTTCGCGATTCAAACTTGAAGATTTTCAGTGTTCTTCTTGGGAAAATTTATGACTTACCAACTTCATTAACCAAAAAGAAATAGTTCTAAGTCCAATTGCAAACTAGCATGCTGTTCGCGATTCGAATTGCGAACTGCAAACTGGTCTGCAGTTCGCAGTTCGCAATTCGCGATTCGAATTGCGAACTGCAAACTGGCATGCAGTTCGCGATTCAAACTTGAAGCTTTTCAGAGTTCTTCTTGTGAAAATTTATTACTTACTAACTTCATAAACCAAAAAGAAATAGTTCTAAGATAGAGAAAATAAACATAAGTCCAATTGCAAACTAGCATGCGGTACGCGATTCGAATTGCGAACTGCAAACTGGCATGCAGTTCGCGATTCAAATTTCAAGCTTTTCAGTGTTCTTCTAGGGAAAATTTATGACTTACTTACTTCATAAACCAAAAAGAAATAGTTCTTAGTCGAATTGCAAACTAGCATGCGGTTCGCGATTCGAATTGCAAACTGCAAACTAGCATGCAGTTCGCGATTCAAACTTGAAGCTTTTCAGAGTTCTTCGTGTGAAAATTTATTACTTACTAACTTCATAAACCAAAAAAGAAATAGTTCTAAGATAGAAAAAAAACATAAGTCAATTGCAAACTAGCATGCGGTTCGCGATTCGAATTGCGAATTGCAAGCTAGTTTGCAGTTTGCAATTGGACTTTGAGTTTTATCATTATTTTAGAACTTTATTCTGTTTATTACGTTTATAAGTTATACATTTTCACAAGAAGAACTCTGAAAAGCTTCAAGTTTGAATCGCGAACTGCATGCCAGTTTGCAGTTCGCAATTCGAATCGCGAATTGCGAACTGCGAACTGCAGACCAGTTTGCAGTTCGCAATTCGAATCGCGAACAGCATGCTAGTTTGCAATTGGACTTAGAACTATTTCTTTTTGGTTTATGAAGTTAGTAAGTCATAAATTTTCCCAAGAAGAACACTGAAAATCTTCAAGTTTGAATCGCGAACTGCATGCCAGTTTGCAGTTCGCAATTCGAATCGCGAATTGCGAACTGCGAACTGCAGACCAACTTCACACATATACTGAAATATTTGTGAAGTTGGTCTGCAGTTCGCAGTTCGCAATTCGCGATTCGAATTGCGAACTGCAAACTGGCATGCAGTTCGCGATTCAAACTTGAAGCTTTTCAGAGTTTTGCTTGTGAAAATTTATTACTTACTAACTTCATAAACCAAAAAAAAATAGTTCTAAGATAGAGAAAATAAACATAAGTCCAATTGCAAACTAGCATGCGGTTCGCGATTCGAATTGCGAACTGCAAACTGGCATGCAGTTCGCGATTCAAATTTCAAGCTTTTCAGTGTTCTTCTAGGGAAAATTTATGACTTACTTCATAAACCAAAAAGAAATAGTTCTTAGTCGAATTGCAAACTAGCATGCGGTTCGCGATTCGAATTGCGAACTGCAAATTTAGCATGCAGTTCGCGATTCAAACTTGAAGCTTTTCAGAGTTCTTCGTGTGAAAATTTATTACTTACTGACTTCATAAACCAAAAAGAAATAGTTCTAAGATAGAAAAAAAAAAACATAAGTCAATTGCAAACTAGCATGCGGTTCGCGATTTCGAATTGCGAACTGCAAACTGGTCTGCAGTTCGCAGTTCGCAATTCGCGATTCGAATTGCGAACTGCAAACTGGCATGCAGTTCGCGATTCAAACTTGAAGATTTTCAGTGTTCTTCTTGGGAAAATTTATTACTTACTGACTTCATAAACCAAAAAGAAATAGTTCTAAGATAGAAAAAAAAAACATAAGTCAATTGCAAACTAGCATGCGGTTCGCGATTTCGAATTGCGAACTGCAAACTGGTCTGCAGTTCGCAGTTCGCAATTCGCGATTCGAATTGCGAACTGCAAACTGGCATGCAGTTCGCGATTCAAACTTGAAGATTTTCAGTGTTCTTCTTGGGAAAATTTATGACTTACCAACTTCATTAACCAAAAAGAAATAGTTCTAAGTCCAATTGCAAACTAGCATGCTGTTCGCGATTCGAATTGCGAACTGCAAACTGGTCTGCAGTTCGCAGTTCGCAATTCGCGATTCGAATTGCGAACTGCAAACTGGCATGCAGTTCGCGATTCAAACTTGAAGCTTTTCAGAGTTCTTCTTGTGAAAATTTATTACTTACTAACTTCATAAACCAAAAAGAAATAGTTCTAAGATAGAGAAAATAAACATAAGTCCAATTGCAAACTAGCATGCGGTACGCGATTCGAATTGCGAACTGCAAACTGGCATGCAGTTCGCGATTCAAATTTCAAGCTTTTCAGTGTTCTTCTAGGGAAAATTTATGACTTACTTACTTCATAAACCAAAAAGAAATAGTTCTTAGTCGAATTGCAAACTAGCATGCGGTTCGCGATTCGAATTGCAAACTGCAAACTAGCATGCAGTTCGCGATTCAAACTTGAAGCTTTTCAGAGTTCTTCGTGTGAAAATTTATTACTTACTAACTTCATAAACCAAAAAAGAAATAGTTCTAAGATAGAAAAAAAACATAAGTCAATTGCAAACTAGCATGCGGTTCGCGATTCGAATTGCGAATTGCAAGCTAGTTTGCAGTTTGCAATTGGACTTTGAGTTTTATCATTATTTTAGAACTTTATTCTGTTTATTACGTTTATAAGTTATACATTTTCACAAGAAGAACTCTGAAAAGCTTCAAGTTTGAATCGCGAACTGCATGCCAGTTTGCAGTTCGCAATTCGAATCGCGAATTGCGAACTGCGAACTGCAGACCAGTTTGCAGTTCGCAATTCGAATCGCGAACAGCATGCTAGTTTGCAATTGGACTTAGAACTATTTCTTTTTGGTTTATGAAGTTAGTAAGTCATAAATTTTCCCAAGAAGAACACTGAAAATCTTCAAGTTTGAATCGCGAACTGCATGCCAGTTTGCAGTTCGCAATTCGAATCGCGAATTGCGAACTGCGAACTGCAGACCAACTTCACACATATACTGAAATATTTGTGAAGTTGGTCTGCAGTTCGCAGTTCGCAATTCGCGATTCGAATTGCGAACTGCAAACTGGCATGCAGTTCGCGATTCAAACTTGAAGCTTTTCAGAGTTTTGCTTGTGAAAATTTATTACTTACTAACTTCATAAACCAAAAAAAAATAGTTCTAAGATAGAGAAAATAAACATAAGTCCAATTGCAAACTAGCATGCGGTTCGCGATTCGAATTGCGAACTGCAAACTGGCATGCAGTTCGCGATTCAAATTTCAAGCTTTTCAGTGTTCTTCTAGGGAAAATTTATGACTTACTTCATAAACCAAAAAGAAATAGTTCTTAGTCGAATTGCAAACTAGCATGCGGTTCGCGATTCGAATTGCGAACTGCAAATTTAGCATGCAGTTCGCGATTCAAACTTGAAGCTTTTCAGAGTTCTTCGTGTGAAAATTTATTACTTACTGACTTCATAAACCAAAAAGAAATAGTTCTAAGATAGAAAAAAAAAAACATAAGTCAATTGCAAACTAGCATGCGGTTCGCGATTTCGAATTGCGAACTGCAAACTGGTCTGCAGTTCGCAGTTCGCAATTCGCGATTCGAATTGCGAACTGCAAACTGGCATGCAGTTCGCGATTCAAACTTGAAGATTTTCAGTGTTCTTCTTGGGAAAATTTATTACTTACTGACTTCATAAACCAAAAAGAAATAGTTCTAAGATAGAAAAAAAAAACATAAGTCAATTGCAAACTAGCATGCGGTTCGCGATTTCGAATTGCGAACTGCAAACTGGTCTGCAGTTCGCAGTTCGCAATTCGCGATTCGAATTGCGAACTGCAAACTGGCATGCAGTTCGCGATTCAAACTTGAAGATTTTCAGTGTTCTTCTTGGGAAAATTTATGACTTACCAACTTCATTAACCAAAAAGAAATAGTTCTAAGTCCAATTGCAAACTAGCATGCTGTTCGCGATTCGAATTGCGAACTGCAAACTGGTCTGCAGTTCGCAGTTCGCAATTCGCGATTCGAATTGCGAACTGCAAACTGGCATGCAGTTCGCGATTCAAACTTGAAGCTTTTCAGAGTTCTTCTTGTGAAAATTTATTACTTACTAACTTCATAAACCAAAAGAAATAGTTCTAAGATAGAGAAAATAAACATAAGTCCAATTGCAAACTAGCATGCGGTACGCGATTCGAATTGCGAACTGCAAACTGGCATGCAGTTCGCGATTCAAATTTCAAGCTTTTCAGTGTTCTTCTAGGGAAAATTTATGACTTACTTACTTCATAAACCAAAAAGAAATAGTTCTTAGTCGAATTGCAAACTAGCATGCGGTTCGCGATTCGAATTGCAAACTGCAAACTAGCATGCAGTTCGCGATTCAAACTTGAAGCTTTTCAGAGTTCTTCGTGTGAAAATTTATTACTTACTAACTTCATAAACCAAAAAAGAAATAGTTCTAAGATAGAAAAAAAACATAAGTCAATTGCAAACTAGCATGCGGTTCGCGATTCGAATTGCGAATTGCAAGCTAGTTTGCAGTTTGCAATTGGACTTTGAGTTTTATCATTATTTTAGAACTTTATTCTGTTTATTACGTTTATAAGTTATACATTTTCACAAGAAGAACTCTGAAAAGCTTCAAGTTTGAATCGCGAACTGCATGCCAGTTTGCAGTTCGCAATTCGAATCGCGAATTGCGAACTGCGAACTGCAGACCAGTTTGCAGTTCGCAATTCGAATCGCGAACAGCATGCTAGTTTGCAATTGGACTTAGAACTATTTCTTTTTGGTTTATGAAGTTAGTAAGTCATAAATTTTCCCAAGAAGAACACTGAAAATCTTCAAGTTTGAATCGCGAACTGCATGCCAGTTTGCAGTTCGCAATTCGAATCGCGAATTGCGAACTGCGAACTGCAGACCAACTTCACACATATACTGAAATATTTGTGAAGTTGGTCTGCAGTTCGCAGTTCGCAATTCGCGATTCGAATTGCGAACTGCAAACTGGCATGCAGTTCGCGATTCAAACTTGAAGCTTTTCAGAGTTTTGCTTGTGAAAATTTATTACTTACTAACTTCATAAACCAAAAAAAAATAGTTCTAAGATAGAGAAAATAAACATAAGTCCAATTGCAAACTAGCATGCGGTTCGCGATTCGAATTGCGAACTGCAAACTGGCATGCAGTTCGCGATTCAAATTTCAAGCTTTTCAGTGTTCTTCTAGGGAAAATTTATGACTTACTTCATAAACCAAAAAGAAATAGTTCTTAGTCGAATTGCAAACTAGCATGCGGTTCGCGATTCGAATTGCGAACTGCAAATTTAGCATGCAGTTCGCGATTCAAACTTGAAGCTTTTCAGAGTTCTTCGTGTGAAAATTTATTACTTACTGACTTCATAAACCAAAAAGAAATAGTTCTAAGATAGAAAAAAAAAAACATAAGTCAATTGCAAACTAGCATGCGGTTCGCGATTTCGAATTGCGAACTGCAAACTGGTCTGCAGTTCGCAGTTCGCAATTCGCGATTCGAATTGCGAACTGCAAACTGGCATGCAGTTCGCGATTCAAACTTGAAGATTTTCAGTGTTCTTCTTGGGAAAATTTATTACTTACTGACTTCATAAACCAAAAAGAAATAGTTCTAAGATAGAAAAAAAAAACATAAGTCAATTGCAAACTAGCATGCGGTTCGCGATTTCGAATTGCGAACTGCAAACTGGTCTGCAGTTCGCAGTTCGCAATTCGCGATTCGAATTGCGAACTGCAAACTGGCATGCAGTTCGCGATTCAAACTTGAAGATTTTCAGTGTTCTTCTTGGGAAAATTTATGACTTACCAACTTCATTAACCAAAAAGAAATAGTTCTAAGTCCAATTGCAAACTAGCATGCTGTTCGCGATTCGAATTGCGAACTGCAAACTGGTCTGCAGTTCGCAGTTCGCAATTCGCGATTCGAATTGCGAACTGCAAACTGGCATGCAGTTCGCGATTCAAACTTGAAGCTTTTCAGAGTTCTTCTTGTGAAAATTTATTACTTACTAACTTCATAAACCAAAAAGAAATAGTTCTAAGATAGAGAAAATAAACATAAGTCCAATTGCAAACTAGCATGCGGTACGCGATTCGAATTGCGAACTGCAAACTGGCATGCAGTTCGCGATTCAAATTTCAAGCTTTTCAGTGTTCTTCTAGGGAAAATTTATGACTTACTTACTTCATAAACCAAAAAGAAATAGTTCTTAGTCGAATTGCAAACTAGCATGCGGTTCGCGATTCGAATTGCAAACTGCAAACTAGCATGCAGTTCGCGATTCAAACTTGAAGCTTTTCAGAGTTCTTCGTGTGAAAATTTATTACTTACTAACTTCATAAACCAAAAAAGAAATAGTTCTAAGATAGAAAAAAAACATAAGTCAATTGCAAACTAGCATGCGGTTCGCGATTCGAATTGCGAATTGCAAGCTAGTTTGCAGTTTGCAATTGGACTTTGAGTTTTATCATTATTTTAGAACTTTATTCTGTTTATTACGTTTATAAGTTATACATTTTCACAAGAAGAACTCTGAAAAGCTTCAAGTTTGAATCGCGAACTGCATGCCAGTTTGCAGTTCGCAATTCGAATCGCGAATTGCGAACTGCGAACTGCAGACCAGTTTGCAGTTCGCAATTCGAATCGCGAACAGCATGCTAGTTTGCAATTGGACTTAGAACTATTTCTTTTTGGTTTATGAAGTTAGTAAGTCATAAATTTTCCCAAGAAGAACACTGAAAATCTTCAAGTTTGAATCGCGAACTGCATGCCAGTTTGCAGTTCGCAATTCGAATCGCGAATTGCGAACTGCGAACTGCAGACCAACTTCACACATATACTGAAATATTTGTGAAGTTGGTCTGCAGTTCGCAGTTCGCAATTCGCGATTCGAATTGCGAACTGCAAACTGGCATGCAGTTCGCGATTCAAACTTGAAGCTTTTCAGAGTTTTGCTTGTGAAAATTTATTACTTACTAACTTCATAAACCAAAAAAAAATAGTTCTAAGATAGAGAAAATAAACATAAGTCCAATTGCAAACTAGCATGCGGTTCGCGATTCGAATTGCGAACTGCAAACTGGCATGCAGTTCGCGATTCAAATTTCAAGCTTTTCAGTGTTCTTCTAGGGAAAATTTATGACTTACTTCATAAACCAAAAAGAAATAGTTCTTAGTCGAATTGCAAACTAGCATGCGGTTCGCGATTCGAATTGCGAACTGCAAATTTAGCATGCAGTTCGCGATTCAAACTTGAAGCTTTTCAGAGTTCTTCGTGTGAAAATTTATTACTTACTGACTTCATAAACCAAAAAGAAATAGTTCTAAGATAGAAAAAAAAAACATAAGTCAATTGCAAACTAGCATGCGGTTCGCGATTTCGAATTGCGAACTGCAAACTGGTCTGCAGTTCGCAGTTCGCAATTCGCGATTCGAATTGCGAACTGCAAACTGGCATGCAGTTCGCGATTCAAACTTGAAGATTTTCAGTGTTCTTCTTGGGAAAATTTATTACTTACTGACTTCATAAACCAAAAAGAAATAGTTCTAAGATAGAAAAAAAAACATAAGTCAATTGCAAACTAGCATGCGGTTCGCGATTTCGAATTGCGAACTGCAAACTGGTCTGCAGTTCGCAGTTCGCAATTCGCGATTCGAATTGCGAACTGCAAACTGGCATGCAGTTCGCGATTCAAACTTGAAGATTTTCAGTGTTCTTCTTGGGAAAATTTATGACTTACCAACTTCATTAACCAAAAAGAAATAGTTCTAAGTCCAATTGCAAACTAGCATGCTGTTCGCGATTCGAATTGCGAACTGCAAACTGGTCTGCAGTTCGCAGTTCGCAATTCGCGATTCGAATTGCGAACTGCAAACTGGCATGCAGTTCGCGATTCAAACTTGAAGCTTTTCAGAGTTCTTCTTGTGAAAATTTATTACTTACTAACTTCATAAACCAAAAAGAAATAGTTCTAAGATAGAGAAAATAAACATAAGTCCAATTGCAAACTAGCATGCGGTACGCGATTCGAATTGCGAACTGCAAACTGGCATGCAGTTCGCGATTCAAATTTCAAGCTTTTCAGTGTTCTTCTAGGGAAAATTTATGACTTACTTACTTCATAAACCAAAAAGAAATAGTTCTTAGTCGAATTGCAAACTAGCATGCGGTTCGCGATTCGAATTGCAAACTGCAAACTAGCATGCAGTTCGCGATTCAAACTTGAAGCTTTTCAGAGTTCTTCGTGTGAAAATTTATTACTTACTAACTTCATAAACCAAAAAAGAAATAGTTCTAAGATAGAAAAAAAACATAAGTCAATTGCAAACTAGCATGCGGTTCGCGATTCGAATTGCGAATTGCAAGCTAGTTTGCAGTTTGCAATTGGACTTTGAGTTTTATCATTATTTTAGAACTTTATTCTGTTTATTACGTTTATAAGTTATACATTTTCACAAGAAGAACTCTGAAAAGCTTCAAGTTTGAATCGCGAACTGCATGCCAGTTTGCAGTTCGCAATTCGAATCGCGAATTGCGAACTGCGAACTGCAGACCAGTTTGCAGTTCGCAATTCGAATCGCGAACAGCATGCTAGTTTGCAATTGGACTTAGAACTATTTCTTTTTGGTTTATGAAGTTAGTAAGTCATAAATTTTCCCAAGAAGAACACTGAAAATCTTCAAGTTTGAATCGCGAACTGCATGCCAGTTTGCAGTTCGCAATTCGAATCGCGAATTGCGAACTGCGAACTGCAGACCAACTTCACACATATACTGAAAGTTTCTTTCAAACGCCACAGCGCCAGCTAGGTTCAGAATTTGAAATATATGAATCAGTCCGGGTTATTCAAAGCAATATATATGAATCAGTCCGGGTTATTCAAAGCAGTTATATGAATCAGTCCGGGTTATTCAAAGCATTTATATGAATTAGTCCGGGTTATTCAAAGCATTTAATCCACTGTCTTAATGAAATTTATCTGGCTCTGAAATAGAGCAACTATGCTTTATGTTACTTCTCTCTCTCGACATTTTAGAAGGGCATATATTACCCAGATTAATTCACCGTCCGAGGAACTCGGTATATAAATAATCAATCATGTTTGTCTTATTAGGACAACATCACTGTGAAGGAGGTGTATGTAATATAAATATTTTGTCTCAGAATATGACAAATTATGCTGAAAAAGACCAGTATCGAGTAATTAACACCAAACAACATCCGATACAGGTCACCGAGTTTTCAGAATGTGTTCACGTCTTATTAGGCATTATCTCAGTAATCCACTCTATCGACTGAAGACTTCAGATATAGGACATACCATTCAAAGTATGATGGTTCAGCTAATTACTGACCTGAAATACATGGAGTGTTTTTGTTTATGGTGTAATTAAGATCAGAATATACAGTTAATTCAGTCGAATAAATTAAGAATAATAAAGAAATAACTATTCTGTAACTGAGAGAATTCATTTTATAAGTTCCTCAAATAAATGTTTGAAGACTAAAGTTTCAAATCAAATTATGTCATATTTCCATTTTGATACTCGAGTCATCAAAGAAATCAGAACTTTGTTCACAGCCCTTGCTCTTTCTTTGTTTCAAGAAAATGAAACAGGCAGCAATTTCGATAGCCAGTGTGACTGTCAAGTCTAATTAATTTGATAGTATCTGAGAACTTTGTAAATGAAATTGAATTACTCTTTTATAATAATTGCATGTTTGAATGAGATATATGCAGCACGTTTTAAATACACTGGACTGAACCGTGATTACATGCACTGTGATATTTTGTTATGATGATACGATTATGCTCACAAAAAATCCTACTCCAGTTTTTATCTTTTTTTATTTTATGCCTACCAATGAAATATAGGGAAATATCAGTGAGATAAAAGTGATAATCCACTGTTTTGAATCAGTGAAATTACCATTTTGATAATACACTGTTTGTGCCGGAACTACTGCTTGATGAAACTTCAGGAATTTCCCCACCACAAGAGAATCCGCTGTATTTCAGACTGTGACAGCGAGTGAAATTTATTTACCTTGTTAAATCTAATTATAGTATTGAATTCCTGAGCCTAACTAGTTGTGAACAATGATGAAATTCGCCATAAATTATTTAAAATGTCTGATTTGTTTACATAACTCACATGGACAATTTCAATGTGGCCGACTTTCAATTCAATTGATTGAATATTACTCGGTATTAATCCGCTTTTATAATTAAAGTATGTATGGCTAAAATTCAATAAATATTGATAAACTGTGTAGAGAAAAATAAATGTTATTTGATGAAAGTGTATTCAGTTTATTTCAGCAGAAGTAAAGTTATCATATGTATTGGAGATTGTCAGCACTTTTTTGTGTGCGGAGTAACCAAAGTACGCATTAACTGATTTGGGGCTCACCATGGGGAATTTATTGAAGGCCCTGATTAAAAATGTCATAAAATACCCATTTTTGACGTGTTGGCATAAAATAAAAAGAAAATTTGTTTGTTTTTTAGTGGAAGATGGGAATTTATTTCATCGAGTGAACACCATATGTGATATTTTCACGAGTGGCGCAGCTCTATTTATTTCGTAATATATAGTTACCAAGATCGGCCACGTCGTATCGAAAGCTGTACTCCTGTAATGATTAAACATTTTTCAGTAATATTGACACAAGTAACTCAAGGTATCATTTATATTTCATTTACATAAGAACACAGAATATATAAGGAAAAGCAGTGTGCGTAATTAGCTCTATTATATATCGTGGTGTAAAAAGTGTCACTGTTCGTTACTCAAACAATTAAGAGTAATTGCTTAAATTATCGGACAAACAATCTAATGTAAACACTGAACACAATAGCACTACATTTGAGTAACAAGAGTTTCATATATAGGATTTAATCAAATCTGTCTGGAAAACACGGTATACATTTATTTTAAGGATAACAAACGAGTCTTGTAGTAAATAATGAGTATAAATTTAATTAAAATTGTCTTGCACTATACACTTCATATATAGTTTGTAATAAGTTTTTATTCAACGTTTAAACAATACACAATTATCTTTCTTGCATACTTTACAGAATCTCAGATCATACATTTGATAGAATTTCTATGTTGTTATTAGCTAAAAACTTAGAAGAAATGAGTAGTGAAAATAAAATCAATTATGTTGTATCAATATGGACTCCAAAATGTTTTGTGGTAAAGACAATTAATCATGATTATTGTCTTTTCACGTATCACGCAATACAGGTATAATTATATTTGATATTTTTAAAATGAAAGTACAGTGGCAGCCTTTTAAGTTTAGGGAAATATTGAATGATTGTGTTATGCAACTATAATCTGGCAACGAAGGCATATTTTACAAACCGAAATAATTCAAGCTTTGTTTGCCCTAGTAATGTTGTTTTCCAAATATTGATAGGGGTCTTTGTATAAGAATCAATGCAGTCTTGTTATGACTGCAATGATGTGAAGTAAAGCAATCACATTTATTAAAAACAGACCAGAATATATGGGACTTTTTTTCCTTGTTTTTTTTTTTTTTTTTTTTTTTTTTGGGGGGGGGGGAGGGGTGTTGTTTACACATTTTTTGGAAATTCACCTGAATTTCCTGCAATCTGGCTATTTGTTTAAAAAAAATTGATATCACTGATTAATTCATTCATTGATATTTAGCTTATTATATCAGGTACGCCGTTAATAATCTCTTGAATAGCAAGCTGGAATAAGTTTACTCATAACGAGAATGGTTTTCTTATAACAGGAATTTCTGACGCAATTTTATATCAATGAGTCGAAATCAGTGATCTGAAAACAACAGAAATTCACATACATCATCCGTACGGTACACAGTGATTTTCGCTTTATTTGGTATGTAACAAATAAAATAGAAATATCATATATTTTATCATTCATGTCTTTATGGTTTGAACTGTTCAAAAGAACGATACTTATATTTAAATACTAAAATGTTTGTTATGTTTGTTATATTGAAATTGAAACAACACGGTATAATTATACAGTTGGTTGTAATAAGCTGGCATTACGTTTATCATTTCCGTAACCCTTCTTATACATGTCCCTGTTCATAATTACTATAAACGGAACTATTATCTTTTAATCAGTTTTTCATCTTATGTAGTGATTTTACCAGTTTCCAGGAAACTTATCATACATCAGTATGCTGCAATAGTCTTTGGGGTGTCATTTGATGGATTTCGTTTTTTTAGTAAACTAGAATCCATGAAATTACATTTTTATTATAATCTTAATGAATATTAAAGTTAAACACAGATTATAGGTCTCCTGAAGCATCTTAACAGGAAATAAACGCCCGTTTTAAAGAAATTTTACACCTCATTGTAACTCACTTTTGAGAGGCGGACGTGGAAATTGCATAGCAAAATGTTGCGATATCAAATATAATTCAAAAAGCAGGATTTAATGCACTCATTAAATATTCTAATGTCTTTTGCAACGGAATGTACCGAGCAAACTTCTTTGAATGGATTAAAAAAGTAAAATGAGTTTCAAATTTTGACAACGATGCATCCTTTACACCGTATCACACAACAGGGCTCACGTGGTTCTTTTATTTCTCTTTTTCTTTTTTAAAAATTTTGATTTGCCTCTTAGACGAAAATGATGTTCAAGGTTACGGCATCAAAGCTATTTCAAAGGAAAGTTTAAAGCCGTCCAATGTGAAACATTCTGCTCTTTTGACACGAATTCGCACACCTGAAGAGTTAATCTAAATTAGGGCTCTGTCAACCATACTTTTATACCATATTACATTTTTTAAAGTTTATCATACTGATATCTTATTAAAGCAGCTCATTTTTGTTCTGTCAAATTTATTAGCTAATACGTACATTTTGTAAAATGAAAGATTTGTTTTATTTTTAATTACATGAGCAGATTCTCTGGTCAGCTATTTATAGCACACAGCACCTTGCCAAAAGTGTTTGGCACGAGTGTTTGGCATAATTGCGGTACAAATTCTTAAGTTATATCGGTTCACCATTTCTAAAGTCCACTAGACATCTCATAAACAATACGATATACATCTTTGACATACTTAATTATACTGTTTTCAAAACAAAGCATCAACAAAGAATTATTAATGGATAAAACAGTGAAAAAACACTAGCACCTCAGACCTAAAGGCATTCAAATACGAAAACCATTTGACTGCGTATATCGTTGTAACAAAGAGTTCTATCCCACAAAACCTCACTCAATGAATATTCATTCATTTCAAGACCACCTATAACATGTTGAAAAGTGTCGTATAAAATTTAAGCCTCTGAGGGAAAACGTTGACTTCTTAAGTATTTTTTTGTCAGTCATAAGAATCAACTTAAATTCATTTGTGCAAAGGTGTAAACAGTAAGCTCTATGTAAGGTGTTACGTTCTGATAAATTCACTCTTTATATACTGTTAACTGTTAAGGTATATAGATCTACATAACGAGTCGCTTATTTTATGTGTTAGATTTGCTCCATTCCTTCTTTCGTTTTCGAATAATTGATCATTTTTATTCATAGCCCGCTTCAAGTGCATATAAATAACGCACATTGATAAAAATAAGTCATGGAAGTTCCATGAAAAGTTTCCCTTATTGTTTTTTGTCTCATGCATTATTTTTTTTATTAATTTCTCAACTGGTTGTGCAAATTTGAGCTTTAATTTAGGAGTTATTCATGGAAGACTACATAATGGAGAATACGGCTAGTTAGATTTTGCAAAATATACCTTAAATTAGTGTTGTAAAATCGGACTGAAATGAAAATCGATTATCGAATTGAATTGGAAATGGAATTTTGATTTACTATCGGAAAATAATTCAAATGTTATAAACATAGAGAAACTGGAAACACTTTGAAGAGTATTGTACACTTTCATCCTAATGGGACAGTATTTTCACAACAAATACTATTTAAATGCGCGATAAAACAAATTAAATAGTACTGAATCATGTATTTATCCAGTTATTTAATATATTTATAATGTCAATTGTACATCTTAAAGCAAATTACCGCAAATAGTGACTTCTCTTGCCACCTTGCAACATAGATTCTTGGAAATGAAAATCGATTGTTGTCGACATAACACACCCGCCAACGATTATTCGATTTAAATAGTTAATCATTACATCACTACCATAAAGTCACTAAAATGGACAGCATAATGTTTAAATGTATATGAAATAGCAACTGATAGTTTGTGATATATATTTATTGAAAAGCAAACTTCAATTGCAGGGGTTCTCTCTTGCATTGAAAATGCAATTAAAATATCACAAAACCGTATAAGCTGGTAAACACGTATAAATAAATAATAAACAAAGTTTACTTTCTCTATACGACATGCATTGAAACTTCGTACTATAACTTAGTATTGTAACGATTTGTTTAAACACGTATTTTTTTTGTAAGAAATATTACAGATTCTCGCAATACCAACAGTTGTGAAATTTAAAATAAAAAGGTACGCCTTCCAGTAATGCTGTCGGTAAGATGAAAGCTGTGTCTTAGAAGATCAATGACTAGATCAGTAATTTTCGATGTTGCAAGTTTTATTTAAGGATGAGTAACAGCTCAAGATGCAATGAAACTGTTTAATTGCTAATAGCAGCAATTAATTTAATGCAGTTATAGGTCTGATGTCCGGAAGTGGTTTAAGTAGTTCTGTCTAGCACCAGATCATTAATCTCCAAAATGCCACAGTAGATTCTGTATTACTACAAGAATGATCAATTATCAATTATTAGTACCGTACTTACATTATACTAAATATATCAATTCATGCATTTACTCTTTTTATTTTTATTTAAAATGATTAATCTTAGTTTTTTTGGTAAAATATAAATATCTATGAGCAAAATTATGCAACCTGTACCTGGCGAAATCCAATTTTTCTTGTTTCTTTTCGAAATATTTCTCGCTTTATAACTTCAAATAATATGTTTTCCCAGCCCATAAATAGGTTAATTGCATTTGATTCAATAATGGCAGTGTTATTTTCAAGATCATGATTAAACATGTGATCCTGTCATTCTTCTCTCAGAAGAACAAGTGCTACGTAATTGCTATTGCGATGTGATACATTCACAAAAACTAATCTGCTTTAATGCATTTAAGGAATTAGAGGAATCTGATATTCACTATGTCCTCGACTTTTATATTATCCTTGTTTGAATAACAACATTAATTTTATCAGTATCAGAACGTATATTTTGAAGAATTATTTAAACCCTGAAAAAGGTTTTGTTTTACGATGTTTTTTTCATTTGACATTTTCTCAGTCTTTTGACTAAATATTGTCCTTTGAATTTTTGTTCTGGACATATTAACTCATAATATTATAATATGTAGCATAAAGAAAATAAACAATAGAATTTTGTTTTACTTCATGACACTACTGCCGGCCGACAATGGCAGTAAATAGCTGATTTCAAATTAGAGCTTTGGTACGAGGGAAAAGGAAATTTATTATACAACATAGTACTAAGTGCTTCTCAAATAATGATATGTTCACGATACAAAATGTCGGATCCTGAAGGCGCTATTAATTTCGTCCGACATGTTGCTTGGTCACTTTAACTTTAAGTCAATAAATATACCGTTCACGTAAATAGAAACTTTGTATATGCCCACCCTGACTGAATTGTTCACTAATGTGATTACACTCTGATCTGTTTTGTTCGTTCTACCCAGGGCCTACACTGAGACAATTAAGGCCCTGTTCTACGTTAAGGGTGATTGCTTTAACCTAAGTCTTTGTTACTGAAATAAAATCATTTTTGAGGCCCGAACAGTGGATTTATTTCACTATTGTTTTTGTTTTATATCATACATTCTCAAGCGGTTTAAATATATTCATAGAAACATAACAGTTCCATGAAAACGGCTTCCGCGAAATATTTCAATTATCGTTAAGAGGAACTTAAAGGTAAAAAATGGGTAACTAAAAAGAATATTAATTGGTGTAGGCGGATAATAACATGAGTAAATTATGTTACCAGCTTCTGAAGTGTCATAAATACTTTAAGAACCTTATCTCCAAATTTTACATCAGACACTGCTGTGCTGAAACAGGAAGTATTAACCTCGTATTAAAAATATTGACATGATGATTCTTTTTAAGACAGGTTTTTTTATCTTTAAATAATTGTAGATTTTTTTCTGTGATAAGCATAAGATCGAACAATGACAATAAGAAAAGACAGTATCACAAAAGTTAGCTTTCAGTTGTTGTAAATTATCAATGTTATTAAAAAGATTACTTATTAATAATCAGTGTTATTGAAAAGATTACTTATTTATTACAAATTCGATGTTTTAATGAAGTTATGAAATGCTGTTTTTTCTTGCTTGTTAGATTGTTAAAAAAAACGACAGGGTATTATATTTATGATAAGAAATAAAACAACACAAAAACATTTCCATTTTGTATGACAACCTTTACTTGTACTATACATTATTAAATAGATATCATTTTATTATGTGAATAGAGCACTAATTCTACAACATTTTAATTTAAAGAGGCTGTACTCCAGTTTTGACATAAATTTTTTTTTCATAAATTATATATTTAGATGCCGTGAGATTATAACAACATAATATTTTACTTCAAAACTGATTATAAAAGTCAAAATAGAATAAAAAAAATATGTTCGCTCCAGCCTGATTTGAACTCTGGACCCTGATGTTAACAAAATATATCCAACGCTTTTACTGTCACCACTATCGCCGCATGTGATATTACAGATATTTACTTTAAATCTTATACGATATAGTTATACCGTCGCGTTACGGTATAGCACTTTAAAAGGGAAAAAAATCAATTTATAATGTAATTATTTCACTTATTTTTGGTCAGTAAAGTATTTTTTTTAAGCATTAGTCATAAATATTACAAGAAATTTATAATACAAGAAAACTTTCTTTTTTTTGTCATCTGGAGCACAGCCCCTTTAAAACATAAATGAGGTAGTTCAAAACAAAGTATGCTAAATAAGCATTGTCTCTACTTCATTATCATGCAAAATTATTGTTTATGAAAATTGTTTACCATATTCTCAATATAAAGGAAAAAAAAGAAATGTTTTTCTTGTTGCATTAGTACTGAATAAATAAAGCATTATCTAAGAACATTTAAGTGCTAATTGTATGATTTATGTGCTAATTTTCTTTGCGTTTAAGTATGTCTGAAGTTATGCCTAAACATAAAAATTATCAATTTTTCTGCGGTTATAGCATTTGTTAGCAGACTAAGTTAATCATATGAAGATTATTTTCACATACTAGGTACAATGAAAGTCTAAAATATGTATAAAGACTCTTTAACAACCTTGCTAATGTTGAAAAAAGATTAAACAAAATATCAAAGTCGCCAGACTTCCTGACAGTGCAAATACTCTGTCAGACATTCGCTCTGACAATGCCTGAAATGAACGAAAGTAAATTTGTCAAACCAAGTTATATCTGACAGTTTTCAAGAAGTCTGAAACATTTTTTAGTCTTTACCGTTAGAATTATATCTATCTCATATAACCATTTAAGTCTTTAGCAGTAGGATTAGAAATATTGTTTTTATAACCATTTTAGTATTCAGTTGAATGGTTTGAAACATTTTATAACTATTATCCATGATATTTGCTGGAATATACAGATTTTTTTGAACTTTTTGATAACAAGTAGTTAAGAAATTATTTTTATTGTTTGTTAGTGTAAACATGAAGACTGAAATCAAGACTAAACTGAGTTTACCCTCCTTACCCAACCTCTAAAATGAAATCTCAGAAATGAGTGATCTACAGTTTCACAATAAAAAAGATAAAGCGACTATTGACAGTAAAGGCTATTATTACCAGACAGACTATTTTGCAGATAAAGATGTAATCGACTGATCTCGATTTGTATTGCAACAACTAGTGTTAAATAATGTAATTTGTCTTAAATGACTTGCCTTTCCTGAAGTCCGTATGTCGTAAATAGTTCTGTCTAACGTCAAAGGACTAATTCCCCAAGGACGAAACAGAAGCTGGTTTTCTGTAAGAGGAATGCCTGGTAACAACTAAACCGCCTCTGTATATATTAACTTGTATCCCCTAACAGTGCAAGAGGTAAAGGTCAAATCACAGTTTGGGTTATAGTTTACTCCAGAAAAAAGCATCTTAACTTTCTATCGAAGTTCCTCAAACAGCTTGTTTTCTTGAATTGAATAAAAGAATAGTTTAAATTTAATTGTAACAAATATATATATTAATTTCTTTTCTTATAACTTGAGTTACAAATATTATAGAGTCAGACAGTTGTATTTTTTTCTCGATTAATTGCACTTAATTGATCATTTTCCAAGATACATCAATGTCATGTTAAGATTGGGATTGTAATGTGATTATCTACAGAACAGTTTTCAAGGTCCAACATCTCAGTAACCAATCAAAACACTTGAACGTTCTGTTTATTGTTGTACTTGCAGTTTCGATTGTTTAAAACTTTTTGTTAAGGCGTTTGTGTGAGGTTATGGAAGCTAAAAAATAGTTTTTTTAGGAAAAAATCCAAGTAAAACTCTAGTTCAGTAGTCTACCAGCACATTACGTCGTAATCGTCTAAGGGAGGAAAGATTAAAGGTCAACAAAGTCTAAATCTGTCACAGAGAATGAAATGTTTATGCCGAAACATGTCGAGCATAAGGTATAATCAATCTGATATTTAGAGTTGTTTGTGACTTATGGTCACTGACTTGTTTTTAATGAAAGGATTATAGCATAAAAATGTTTGTGTAGTTGAGATTTTGAAAATAATCATGAATAATTCTTTTGTACCACATCTCCTTTTGATAATTAAAACAGAAAAGTATATCAACATACTATATGTAAATTATACCGTTATCTTTTAAGATACTTCTGTTACGTCAAATTTATTTGATTCTTTTCAAGACACTGACTCGTTATGTTTTACGAGAAGAACAATGAAGAACAAAAGGATAAAATATGCTTCAAAAAACGTATAGCCCAAACGCCAGTGGTTTCAGATTCAACCCTGAATTCAAGAAAGAATGTCTCGTTACTTGCAAATTCTTCGAAACTAAACAATCTTATATTAAGTTCAAAGCATGCAAGATATTGCTGAATAAAATCTTTTGTATCATAATGATTTATTTAAATATCACTTTAGTAATTTCTATAGTGTTTCAGCACCATTGGTTTTCGCTATATTATACATTTACAAAACTCTGTGAATTTGAAAACCACAGTTTCATTTCAAATAATAAATGAGAGTAAATCTCGCGTAGTAGATAGAACTGAACTTGTTTATTAAATTCGAGTTAATAAAGATATTGCTCTTACATCCATCTCTTGGACAATTTCCTAAGTAGGAGCAGTTTTGAAAATGCACCCTGACATTTTGCTTTAAAGTAACATTAATCATGACTGTCTATGGCATGTGTCACGCAATACAGATGCGAAATGGATTTAGGCGAAATAAAAGAAAAGTGGCAGGCTTTTAAGTAAAAGGGAATACTGATAGTTGTGTTACGCAACTATTGTCTGGGAATAAAGACATTAATTGTAAAGGATATTCTGTAAAACAAGCAAGTGCTATTGCTTGGAATGTTGCTTTGTTAATATCGGTAGGGCTCTCTGGAATAGAATCAATAGTCTTCTAGTCATCGTGGTGTCATAATTGTTTGATATATTTATATATGTACTATAAGACATATGGTGACTGCAGTAGTAATAAGCTGATACTGATTTTATGAGATTATTACTCTAGAAGTAGTAACTTTGAACTGTACTTGAGAATAAAAAAATACAAGAACAAATAAACATGATATACATCTTAAAACTCTTTTAGTGAAATATGCAGTCATACTCGTACCTGTTTAGATTTAAATTTAATCCTTTGTATAAACCTCAGCGAATATATTATCTTATAAACTGTTTTTACTGCAATTGTTGTCAATATTGTTGCAGTTTGCCTGTTAACGATAACATCATTATATTTCTTTGGAAATACTGAACAAATGTTGTTGTGGGTAAGTTTAAATACGACAAGATGTACGAAGTGGCTTAGGACTTAGGGAAGAACTTTTACGTTTTTCAGTCACCATGTCGGGTAACTTAACCAACCCGAAATAACAGTTTCATGATTGCTTGTTCGTCCATTTCAAATATTTACACTTAGCCAGTTTAAAAGCGTAGGCGTGTTTCAGTACCAGAATCGCTTGTGCAAACATTTAAAACTGCTGTAACAATTGATATATTGAATTTATACTGAACCAAATGCTAACACTTAAAAGACCATTTGCACCATATTATACTGATGGTCAATTACATAAATATTATTCTTTTCCATTGTTAGTAGTTATAATAACGGTACACAAAACGGATTGATTAAAGCTAGAAAACGTATTAAGCCTGAATAATATACCACAGAACAAAATGTCCACAGAATTGCATTTTACAGATTATACACAAAAAATCCATGTAAAGAAGCCATAATTTATTTGAAAACTACAACGTGCATTCATTTTTTTACCTTGAAAAAGTGTTTCCACACACTACAATAGAGATCGTTTTTTAGTGTCCTTCTTTAAGAAAAGCACATACTTTTTATGTAAGACGCTTGCCAAATTAAACTAGGTCATTCTTTAAAGATATTAAAAAATGGTGCATGTCCTAAATGTGCTTTCTTAAATTAATACAATGTTCATGCATCAATAACATTATTTAGTATTGCTATAGAATTTACAGGATTAATCTAATGTCTTTTCCGTGTCTTTAGCTTTTATGTCTGTCACATATTGCTTATAACTTATTGGTTGGGATGGGCACCGTTGTTTGCATATTTGCTTAATTTAATAGCTTCAAGTCGTTTCAATTTATGTCTTCTTTTGCAACTTCTATGCCATAAGCCTAGTAACTGAATTTGCATCTCACTAGTAATATGTCGTACATATTTGCTGTCTTGAATATTGCTTTTTTACCATTAAAACGTCTTCAAATCTTCAGATTTCAATGTATTCAAAATACCACCCGCTCCCCGTGATTTTGCATGCTGTGTAAAATATTTTGCTGAAAACCAATCCAAAAAATCTGTTTAATGTAAGAACTGTCGACTATTTTGACGCAGTCATATTTCATATGTCGATTTAACTCTTCTTTAAAACAATCAACATTTCTGTTATGCAGTAGGGAATAAGAAGTGAAATTCGTGTGAAATTAAGGGTTTAGGAATGGCTTCGTTTACAGAAACAAAATATAACTCGAATATTTGTTTGCAAGGTGTATTCAATATTTGTATAGAAGGATGGCATTTTGACTTTGGTACTTCATCTATAAAGGCGAGTCATATACATATTTTGCACAAGAACTGATATAGGATTTCACAGCAAGTAGAGAGTACTGAGAATATATTGATTTCCATGTAATTTCAAAGGAAGTATTTGTGGTTTGAATCTGATGATAAATAGTGACTGTCTCTCTTAAACATCTCTAGGATTTAAAGGACGTCTAAAATCAACTAATTATATACTGCACATGCATTTTATTGGCCTATCCTCTGTAAAGTGAAAAAATGATAAATTGAAGAACAACATATTTTTTTAATATTTTCATAAGGACATATAGACGCTGAAACGTTAATTTGTAAATAAATCTCTATCCATCCACAAGTTGTTCAACAACTGAATAAAAAAGAAATACCTTTAAAAAGTTGGTCAGCGTAGGTTCAGTACAAAATTAATGCCAAGTAAGTGTATAGTTTTCGAACACTGGCAAATATCGAATGCGAATAGTAACTGAGTGTCCTATTTCTATAACAGTTTAAGGTATAAACAAAAAATGTTGAGTTTAATGCTAGAAGTGTCAGTATCATTTTCAGTAACATAAACACAATATTTAGTCATATTTATTACTTATTTAATACATTTAGTATATTTTTTTCATCAAAACGTTTTGATATTTAATTTACGGCTGTATTATTGTTATTATTATTGCATTGTTTTCAGAGGCAATTAAACTAACAATGCAAATTCTGCCCTTAAATTTCATAACAGTTACACTTTTAGCCAATGGCAAACTTGCTTCTTCAGCTGAAGATTTTGTATCTAACAATTTCATTCGTTGCAAATGAAGGTCAATATCGATTTTAATACATCTACGCCGAAAAAAACTGATATGAATGCATTCAATTTACTTCTTAACGTAAAATGTTTGACTAACACCTTGACATAGGGTAATATCATTTGAACGATATTGTTGATAACATTAACATTTATTGATCTTAATTATACGGTATGTTTCTTTAATCAAGCAGTATAGATACCAGAACATTACTTCAGCATATCGGGTCAAATTAAATATGACAACAGTTGCTATAAATTTTGATAATCCATCTTCAGATGTATCGGTCAATCTAAACGATTCCTTTATTTAGCTACACCACTCAAACATAATATTGATTAGATCGCCAGACCATTCTGTTATTGAGACCCCTTTCAATATTTGCTTAGGGATACTAGGAATATATATAACTAGGGACTAACATTTTCTTGTTTCAAATGAATACGTTATAGAACTATTGTCTATACTTCAACTATCAATATTTTCTGTACTACAACTATCAATATTTTCTTCACTGAAAACCGTACAATTTCTATTTTATTTCGCCAGAATCAATTTTGTGCGTATGTTTTGCGTAACACATACCGCAGAAGGTCATGATTAATGGCGATCGAGACAAACAACAACAACAACAAAAACAATTTAGTTTTAAAAAAATATATATAAATAAATACATAATAGTTGATAGTTTTTATGACCCCGGCATCTAGTAATCGAACAGTCCTTCCATTCGTCCACCCTATTTCGGCAAGTTGGATATTTCTCAGTATTTACCTACAGCAGTTGCATGACAGTTTACATGCTTACCAATTAAAAGGCCACGACTCTAGAAAGGTATATAACTGTGGCTACCTTTCTTGCTGGCTATTATGCCCTTTATATACCTAGAGAATAGGATAACCATTTTGAGAAGATTTTATCAATTTCTATAAAAGCATTGACATGAAACTTTACATACATATTGACTACTGCACAAGTAAGGACCCTGAAAAATTACATTACTGTTTCTACCCCTTTTATTGGTAATTCACCCTTTGCAAAATTAGATAATGTTAACTTCCTTCAGCAAAATTGGATATTTTTCGATTTTCAGATATAGCAATGAGACGATACTTTACACAATTACACAATGCACGGATCTGGACTCTTTTAAGGCACATTACTTTGGCTACCTGTTTTCTTGGGTAATCTCCCTCTTCTATACTTGGAAAATAGGTGAACCTGTGTTGGCATGTTTGATATTCTTAAATATTTTTAGATAGCAATGTATAGGTCCTGACCCTTTCATTTAATGTACCTCACTGTGGTGGTATTTTTTTTAAAGTAATCTCCATTTTTAATTACACAATAGGTTGACCTTTTTTTGGAAAACTGAATATTTTTCGGCGTCAACACAGTGTATATGACAATGCATATTAACTTATCAACGCACAGTTCATGCCCTGGCAAAGCACGTGTGTTTGCAAAACAGCGTTTTGCCGTTTTTACTTAAAAAAAGAAAAAAAAAAAAGGTCATAAAAAGTCAGACGTTCTAAACATAGGTTGCAGTGACAAAGTCATTGTGTAATTTAATGGAGATACATGTATATTTATTAAAGAAAATAAGACTGCAGAGATCCGTAAAGATCATTATGCATTTCAGGCGTTTAATTCGATCACGTGATGTTTCCTATGAAGATGGTGTGCTTCGAAACTATCAAGTACATAAGATTCGGCAGCTACAGCTGTTCTATCGGGAAAGATGTTTAGTTTCTGCTTAAACGGTGATATTGGGCAAGAAAAACGTTATAAATTGACCGCTAGACATGTCACGTTGTTGTCATCATTCAGGAAATTACATCGGTTTTGTTTTTCTGTATCACAGAAAGAGAGTCAGCAGTCCTTAAACCCTAAGAGGGTAGTTTACCTTACAACGTGCATAGTTTTAGATCATAGATAATATCATTAGTTTCTGTATAATCAGCTTAATTGCTTTATTTTGCAACGTAAAGCTCGAATTTCTTTGGTTCATTATTGCTGTCAGGAGAAGGATTATATACACTTTGATCTGATAAACCCGTTGTGTATGTTAACTTTTATAATGAATAAGCGGCCTTATTTACTAGACTTTGTTGAAGATAAGGTGAAAATACATTTAGTTCTCTGAGATTTTTTTCAGCTGATATAAATGTATGTAAGACATCAAGTGATATGTAATATTTGAACTTCTTTTCCTCGTTGCACAGTCTTAATTTGACACGCGTGATTGATTACCTTTTACCAAGACAGTCGGCGTGTAAATTAATCCGGATTATATCCTCACTGAATGTCAGGAGATAACGGAACAGGCTGTGTGAAATGAAATATAAAAAAACAAGTTAGTTGCATAGATATTTTCGAGGTTGCTTAAGTGGCACCCTGAAGTGAGAGGCCTCTGTCAAATGTGATAAAAATCTTTCTCCCTGAAGGCTTGTTTTATTTTGACCCTGGAAAAGACCTTCCTACTATTGTGATGAGTGAATTAACTCGTTAGCAGCTGCATATTTTAGACAGTTACTTTTAATTTATAAGAACCTATACCTGAGGAGGCACCGTGGTCCAGGGGTAGAGCGCAGGGCTCCGGATCCGAAGGTCGCGAGTTCGAATCCTGTCAGAGGCGAGATTCTCTTACGATCTTCACACTCCTCCACGCTGCGCGAATACTGGTATGGAACCCAGTAAGCAGTCATCGAGCGTGATGAATCTAAGTTGTAAGAACTTGTATCGCAATCGATGTAAAATAAATGAGTCTAAACTAAGAACTTATACATTCAGATTATTTTTAAATCCTATAAAGATGGAAAAGAAAGGTATGCACTAAATGTTTTTGTTTATTTATTGTTCAATTTGCTTAACTTTTATTATAAATTATTTGTCATTAACGAAATTACACGTACTTCAGAGTCTGCAAGTTTCATGTCTTGAGAGGAAATTTGGAATATTTATTTTTGATTACTGGTGGAAATAAACTATTTTAGAACATAATAAATTGTATATTAAACATGAAATGAAAATTTCCATTGCTTCCGTTCTACTTGATTATTTTCTTTTGTAATTATCAGACAAACATGTAAAATTTTGTTGTAACAGTTTTTTTGCTGATGTAGGTAAAAAGAGAGAAGAGGCATCCATGTTCTAAATAAAGATTGACGCCTAGACTTGCACTAATATTCGAGCTATTTTGATGACATTTTTAAGATTAAGTTCCTGGTGCTTGACAAAAACATCTTGATTGGTTTCGGATGATCAGACTAATACAGTGTACAACATATAAAGTTACCAGTATTAAAGCAGCTGTTTACTCTTTTGTCAGAAAAGAGGCAAACCCTAGAATTGACTGATAATATACAGTAACTGCAGACTGATGTACTGAATTGGCTAAAGCGGAAGAACATATCTTCGTATATTCATAGGGCGTAATTTATTTTAGAAAGTGTCCATTTCTAATAGAATGCTATCTACCCCAGAATTACGCATGAATTGGCTATGTAGATACTCATATTCATGCACCATTTAGTTTACCTCATACTTAGGATTCATAACTGACATCTTGACATTTAGAAATAATTCGGTCAGTATTATTTGCATGTTATTATATGGGTTTTCAGGAAACGAAATGGTATACATTTTAGGGTATGCCATTTTACAATTTGGATGTAATAATCAGAAGCCAGTTTAAATGCTACATCAGTCACTGTCATGTTTCAAAGTAGAAGCCTTATTAAGTTATCCGTAAAAATATTAGATGATGCTTAGTTTACAAGAAAGCTCTTTGGCCTCATTACCAAAAATGTTATATCAATGTATATTTTACAGCTGCCCTGTTTAAGCCATGCAAACCTTTTTAAAAATATCTCACGGTTGCCGTGTTAAAACGCGATTTCAAAAACGAATAACTGTCACAATATTAACATATATAAGATACTTCTCATTGGAAGGTGTACATTCCATTGCTATCTGATATTCTGTGTTAAAATAGTTAAAGCAATTGTTTTTTATCGTTGCTTGTAGAGAATAAATGAGACATTGATATGCTGTGATTGTTTTATCAGTATAAAAAGTCTTAAGTATTTGTTTCACTCTACATAACAGTTTGCATATGAAAGCAAAGCTTGAGCTTTGTTAATTTGTCTTGATAGTTCTCCTCCAAGAACCTGTGTCAAATAAGTCAAAGAATCGGAGTAAACAGCTGTCATTGAATTATATTTAAGTTCCAAGCACATTTGGAGCTACTGGTTTGTTGGAAAATATTTCTGTACAGCAACAGAAAACAATTACGAATTACAAGAATCAATATGACTATACTCTTTCATCCTTGTGGGTATTTTTCTTTTCACGAAGCCTTGCATGCACAGAGTAAAGATAAGTGTTCACAATTATTAAGAAAAAAAGGACATGTGTACATCAAATGAATGTAAATTTGACATTTCTGAGACTAGGGGCAAAGCTGCTTTGGTAGCATTTCGAAATGGTAAGATGATTCGCATACGTAAACAAATTCAAACAAGCAATTTCCAGTTAGAAGAAGTAAAAGAAAAACCGATATGATTTAAACAATTCTTATTGTTTTGTAAACAAAGACATTTCTTGAAAATTATTCAGTTATTAAGGATGGATTTCGGACATCTTTGCGAAGTCTGGTATTTTGATCATTATGGAACGCTATGAAATTAAAAGCTTCTTTATCTACTGTTTCCAAATGACATAATTTTAAGCAAACATTGCCCTTGTCGTTGCAAATCGTCTTTCATGTAAGAAAAGCATTTATATTTATATGATAACCCAGAAACTCAAAGCCCTATTTACTAGACACAGAATGGAAAAGACCTTAACATGAAGAAAGTGTAATCTTTTATTTATTTCATCTATAAAGAAACCAAAGGAAAGCTAATGTCTTGTATTAACCCTAAGTACTCGTCTAATATCATGTGATCCAAAAAGATCAGCAGCGCTTTATTTTACGTTTTATCTATTCGTTTAATCTCTGAACTGAACATATCCGAAGAGAATGCATTTACTTTAGATAACTTTGTTGTATTTACTCAACATTTGAGTCTTAAGTATTTTTCGTTACTATGCCACAGAATTAGGTAGTTGTACATAGATTGTTTTAGCATTTTCACATGCTGTTTCTCATGAAATTTAACAGTTTAGACATATTCAAAGCTGATGATCATTGTCTAAACATATTTTGAAGACTTTTCGGATATAGTTGCATGTGTTTGTTCAGCCTTTTTGGTAAAAATGACAACATTATCTTTAATAACCTGAACTGCTGGTTACTGATATACCTGAATTTTGACCTAGTTTGGGACTATTCCTGCATAAAACAAATCAGTATTAACTTGTCAGAAGCATGTCGTTACACAGTATTTATTATCATAAGAGTTTCTCTACAAATCTAGATTTTTTTGGAAGTGCACACTAATTCAGCAACCAAACCCTCGATTATCAATAACTACCTTAACAATTACAGTTGTTCCAATATTTGCAAAAGGATCAGCTTTGAGTCATAAAGAGACAGATACCTCATCTAGATAACAATCAGTATACGAGTCATAATAAGAAAGACAGTTTTAGAGTAAGGTTGCAAAGTGGAAATACAACTATCAGAATGTAGAAATGTGATGTATGTTATCACGATAATTGCGAAAAAGAGGTATTTGCATACAAGATTATATTTATATTAGAAACATTTAACACTGGTAGTTCTTTGTTTTTACTGCAATTAATTAATGAAATTAATTAAAAGCGGAAATCTGTATTATGTTGAAAATATGAAGTTGGCAATTGTCATCGGGGGAATAATTTGGACATGATAATAATGAAATTGAGAAGCATGTGTGACTGGACTTATCATTTGCAATTTTTGTGGTAAGCACAAAAGCTTTTCCGTTCAAACTGCTGTGCGTTAAATTAATTTCTGAAACGCTTGTGATTTTTCACAAACAAAATCAAAGATTTTGATGATTAGGCATCCATTGTTTTAAAATAGCTTCCACAGAAGTTTGTTACATATTTTAATTCTAGAGTAATTCATCATGCCAAAGGCTTTTGGCAGGGGTATTTGGCAGTGCGGTACAAGTTTCTAAGACATCAATGCACCATTCCTCCAGTAAATGTCATGAAAGAAATCCAATGAAGACCTTGTAATTGCTATAACATACCACTGTGTCCTCCTTAACAATGGTTCCAAAGCAAAGTATAAAGGGAAAACCCTAACAGAGAGAAAAGCGAACCATCACCTGTTACTTTCCTAGTATTCAGGAATTCTAAAGAGTCAGAGACAGTATTTCTTCTCTCCCAAGCTTATTTAGAGAGTACATACATATTTTCAATTGAAAAAGGACCCTGGAAAACATGTTTATTGAAACAATAAAGATACCTTTGTGTTTCTTACGCATAATGCAAATAACTAATTGCAATGTTTAATTTAAATGCTCGCACAAAAAAGACACCATATACGTTTTGTTAGTACTCAGTTGATTTGGTGCAGTGGTAAGGCGCCATATGACGTCTCAAGGTCAAATCAAATACGTTTATTGAATAATCTATGACTGAGAAGTAGAATTTTATCTATTGTCTCTTCCAATTTGTCTTCAGAACTGATCTAGATGCTTTGACGGTTTTGTCTAATGATCCGTTTAATCGGCAAAGACTTAACACTGAAAATCAATGCCGCAAAGGAAAGTTAAATAGGCATATTTCGAATTGTGATTTCTCTTAGAAGGAATGTCTAACATGATATGGCATGTTATAAAAAATAACATATATTTGGAGCATTGTCTTAAAAAGCCAGTTTAATATTTGATTGGTTAAGATTTATAACGGGTTTTCACAATTAATTTAAGTGAGTTATGTTTACGTTTCTACTTTAATTCTGGAATTTAAAAAATGTTATTATTCAGTCATATAAAACTGTTTGTTTAAATTCAAAAATATATAAGTATCATTATTAAGTAAAAACATAATGTTTTTCTTTCTTACTAATTGCCGTAATTACGTAAGAAGACTTTATGTCTCTTAAAAATTTAGAGAGATCTCCAGCCACTGACAGCACCGCTGTATCTTGGTGGTTTTTTATTATCATATTACGTTAACAGTTTCACAGGGAGCAGACTAGACTAGTTAGAAGTTTCATTAACTCTCAGGAAAAAAAAGCTGTAAATTTATGATTGCATTTTTTTGGAAAATTCTCCCGTGAAATTTTGTTGCATAACACCTGCCGTCTGAACAAGACGCTTTTTGAAAACAGTACAAAGATTATCAATTAAGAAAATATACTCTTTGATTTGACAGACTTGTAATTTGAGACATATTTCTGCGATAAGAAACAATATTTTCAGTATTTCTTATAGTTCGCCAGAAATATTGAATTTGCATATGAATACATTTCTCATCGTTTTTCATCAGCGTGCTTATGCATTTTAGCATGTAAGGTGGCATCTCTACAAAGTATCTTCGCCTTCGTTTATAACAAAAACACTTATAACGAATGTAAAACTGTTACATTCCGACAACTTGTGTGTAGGGAGAAAAATGCAGATTTTTTTTTAATAATACTAAACAAAAGTTTAATCAGAGAAAGTTCATTTTCATTATAACACTTGATTTTGTTAATCTATTGAATGAAGCAAGGTAAATTAACTGAATTGCAAATAGTTAACTCATGCTTGCTGTTTCATTCCATAACATTCCTTTGTCCCCATGTTATAACTGCAACATTTCCTAGAAACTATTTCATGTTTTAGAAACACATCATTACTATCGTAGCAAATCTGAAGGAACTTTTATTCTTAGAATTAACCACAGAATAATTACATTCACTCTGTAATTTACATGGAACTGATGTTCCCGGAAGGTGTACAAATTATATCCCTTTGAGAAAATAGCTATCCTATAATACCAAGAACCTGCAGCAATAAATCAGAACATAAAACACGAAAACGATTATTATACCTGTACGTTTGTGATATACACATGGGAAGTAATTTTACGTCCTATTACCTAGTCGTAACCGAAAACATTTAATACGCAAACAAAGCGGAATTGTTTCGAGATGAGTAAAAATATGATCTTTGTAGTAAAATATGTGGTATCTAAGCACCACTTTTTGACCTGAAAGAAAGTTTTTGGATAAATGATTAGCATGTGTTATGATTTCATCAAGATATGTTTATAGATATGTTAAAAGAAAATAAAAGGTTAACATATTTATCTAAACAAACACTACAACATGGTCGTTTGTTAACCGTCCTTGTTCTTTGTGATAGAGTACTGATATTGACTTATTTTTCTTCGTCATTTTTCTAACACAATAAGCATAATACTACAAAGCTTCGTGCGATTTGTTTAGCGGTATCTAGATTAAGAGTAGAGAATCGGACACATGGATCTCAGGCTGAAATCTCGTCGGTCAGTCAGTTTCATCTGTGACATCCGCATTTAAATATTTTTTTTCTATAATCATTTGATATAAATTCTGCTATTTGTTAAATTGCTTTCAAACTTACGTCATTACTTCCATAAGACTATTTACCCCAGATCAAAATGAAGCGTATACATGCAAATGAGTATACATGTATAATGCGTTATGTCTATCTGCCCATCAGTAATCAGTCAAAAAACACAGCCTCTCTACACAGTCAAAAAGTAGAGAACAATGAGTATAGATTTTTAAAGTGATCAGTTAAAAAAGAGACACCACAAACAATTTTTGAAAGTGACGGTGGTTTAAACAAGGTTCTAGGGTGCACCAACCTCACACTTGCCCCGAAGTTTTCATAAGAACAAACAAGTACAAGTTGTCTTGGTGAATTAACTCCAACCAAAGGGACCTATTATAATCACTATAGTCTGTAACATTGATAAAAGCCTTAAATAAAAAAACTCACTCATAGCTTTATCTCTGCATCAATTGAGTGATATTGGCAACATAAGTAATGAAAGAAAGCAAATATAACGAATATAAATGGACATTTAAAAGCTTCAAAACAATTTGAATGCATATTGTTCTGTAATTTATTACCCTTTACCGAGACAATCTTCTGAACCTCTCATCTTGTAATGCTTGTTCTAGTATTAGACGTATTCATTTAATTTTGGTATTCTGTTTCTAAACAAATATCGCCAGTATTGATAAAAAACATGTCATTTCAATTATCAGAGTTGCTGAAAAGTATAGAATGTGGAATTTCTGTGAATATATGTATTTCCTGTAAGAACTTGATTGGACAAAATATGTGGTTCAAAGTGTCAACATTGTTTTAGAAAAAAAAACTGTGATAAGATACTGACTGAAAAAATTAAACTAATTCGTTCTTGCACGAATAGCATTATTAAGTTAGATGAAATGTGCATTCGGCAAGAAAGTAGCTTTAGCGGTGAATATCTTTTTTACTCTTTTTAGTTTGCATTTTCATAAGTTACAAATCATATGGCAACTTCCTTATAGTTTATTTGAAAATGATCTGTGGCGACAGACCCTCTGAGTCGATGATCTGTGGCGACAGAACCTCTGAGTCGACACCTGAACGGATCATGAAGTGTATCTTATTCTTCTTTAAGTCTTGCATAACAATAGCAATAGCAAATTTAATGGCATCTCAGCATATCAATTGCCTTTTAGCTATTTAATCTGAGAAGAGTAATGTCATATACAAACTCATAAAAAGTAAATATTTATAAAGCAACACCAATTAAAAACAAATTACATTTAAGGTCTTCGAACGCCTTTTATAAGTTTCGATTTGATTCGAGTTTTGGGATTGAGGCGTTCCATTCTTGAATATATTGGTCATCTAGTTTATTTCAAAAAAGTGGTAATAACTAATGTACGTTGAAATCATTTCTAGCTTTTGTAAAACCTGTATTATCAAAAAATTGTATTCATTCTGCAGTGCCACATTGTTGTAATAGAATTATTACCAAGATCACAGTACATACTGAAAAAAAGGCAAATCAACATTCTTCATAAATCTGATCGAAAATTTCAGCATATAACAGGGAATGGGAATCTTCATAATTCTTCATACACAATAGTATATAAACTTTGAGTTATATATTTTGATGTAATTGTACCTTACATTCAGTTCAATTAAATGCATTTCAATACTTTAGAACTTTATAGTAAAATTGACATTTTTATTGTATAAAATAATCTGAGTTTTGCTTTTACATCTTTCTGGTCTTTATCAAATAAAATTAGAAGATAATGATAAGATAATGATAAGATAATGATAAGATAAAGATAATGATAAGCTACTGAATGCTTGATCATGGATTTGTTTTACAGGATGTTAACATTTACAGTATATGAAAATCTGATACCAAATTGATAGCGCTTATAGTCTACGGGTTATGCTCCGGACAAACATTTAGTATGAAAAATCAACAAGAGGCAATAACTCCAAAATGAGGAATTGCAGAGTAATAGTTCTTCAGCACTGCATTTTTCCTTAGTAAGATCTATCCAACTATGAAGCTTTATGCTGATACCTATGTAAGTTTGTCAGTTATGGTCCGGACAAAAAAGCGTGACGGACGGAAAGACGAACAGACGAACGGATGCCGGACGGACAAATCGGCAACTATACGTTCCCCCGAAATTTTTTTGGGGAATATAAGAATACAATTTGTTCTCAATAATGCACGGGCTCACTTCTTAAATACGGTAAACGTGATAAAAGTAAATACGGAATGAATAACGTTATCAGCAATTCTGCCTAAAACCATCACGTTAATTTGATGTGTAACTGACAGCTCAGAAGTTCATTGGGGTTTTAACTGAATTTGCAAAACAAATAAAAGAAAAATTAATTTTAATTAATCTGTTCCGTTTGTAACGTCTTACACGTGCAAATAGCAATTGACATTCAGATGCAAAACGATTATTTTCTCCTGACAGTTTAGATAGCGAAAGTTGGTGGATGTAGGGCTTTAACACACTAAATTACTCGAGAAAACAAACATTTAATACAATTGATGACTGCAGACAAAGAGATGTATTTCTAACTTCACGGAACCTCGACTGTACTTTCAACAAAAAAAGCGATGTGTGAATTCCGAGAGGTTTGGAAATACTGGCGTGGAACAGATACCTTTGAAGAATATTTAGGTTATATTAAAGGAATGGGACCTTTTGTTGTCAGTCCTAATAACACAAAGACAGTTACAACAAACATCACTTGTTTAATACATCATGTAGACCGTTTTTATTTCTTAAAATATGTAAGGGTATTGATTGACTTGACCTATAATGTACTGATGTGATTTTTCTACTGTCTCCCTGAATATATGTCAAACTGAGACATTGCTAGTGTAACTATGTAAAATCATGGTTAAGGTCTATCTTTTAGCTGCCCGAAAATGTAAAATAATGCAATGTTTATTCCATTAGTTTGCACACACGTTATATTTCTGCTTACTTTCAAACAATGTACTCGGACTTCTAAGATTCACTATTATTTTCACGAAAAGATCATCTCAGCGAACAAGAAAACTTCCCCAAACAATTTTTTGGAAGATGGTTTTCAATGGTGTGCTTATGAGAGATTTGTGAAGTTAGCGGCCTAGCGGCCTGGCGGCGTGAAGTTAGCGGCCTAGCGAAAACTTAAAAAAAATCAAAGCTAGTTCTTGTTGATATTTTACTTAATCATCCCTGAAATGTACATTGCATGCTGTAAAAATCGAATTCAAGCCGTTTTTAAGATAAACATAAATTATGATAAATATTAAGTTTAGGCCGCTAGGCTGCCAGGCTTCGAAAACTTAAAAAAAATCAAAGCTAGTTCTTGTTGATATTTTACTTAATCATCAACTGAAATGTAATTTACAAAGAGTACATGGGAGTAAATGTACAAAGAGATTCCGAGTCGTCTTTGCAGATAAGCTAGAACTTTGTTAAATAATTTATTTTAAAAAATAAAAGCTAAATCATGTCGATAACTTTCTTATACACCCCTGCAATTTACATTATATGCTGTAAAAATAGATTCCAATCCGTTTTTAAGATCAACCTAAATTGTGATAAAGGCAGCCATCTTCACGCCGCTAGGCCGCTAACTTCACGCCGACAGACCGCCAGGCCGCTAACTTCACGCCGCCAGGCCGCTAACTTCAGGCCGCTAGGCCGCTAACTTCACGCCGCCAGGCCGCTAGGCCGCTAACTTCACGCCGCCAGGCCGCTATGCCGCAAACTTCACAAATCTGCTTATGAGTGTATCTTAGATACACACAAAATTATCTATTTCTGATCACCCTCACTGCATCCTCATTTCTATCATTGTCAAATCAAGTTCTTATTCCAGTACTTAAAAGTTGTTCAATCAACAAGTCTATGCCAACGATAAAATATTATTACTAAAATTAATTTAGTTATTGACCATTAGATTGCACATTAGTCACTTCGTCCGGATTTCGTGTAAAGAGTCAAACAAAATTATAGAGAATTTGTAACTCAAAATCTTTTTGAAGAAACATTTGCCCTAGGCCTGTTCCTAAGCATGTTATCGAACTTTATCGAAAACTATCATTACTATTGCAAACCCAGATGACAAAGAAACAAAAATCAAGCTTTTGTCTGATAGTGTACTGCAGAGTTTGGCCTACATGATGCCGATAATCTATACAAACAATGTAATATCATTAAAGGGGGAATACTGTACTCGGAAACAATATTGATATCAAGAAAAGTATTATTATAACGGTCCAGTTTAAAATATGCCAAAGATAATGGAGGATTTAAAAATAATCTCTCACCTAGTTTAAAGTCTTTGTTCTTTTCATTAACTTCCTGGAGTTGATCTGTTTAAGAAGCTAAATAATGACGTTAATTTTGTTTTGTCGAATTAAATAATCGGATTAATAGATACAAGTTTACTTAACCATTCCACGGTTTCTCAGTATGATTACCAAATGTCTTTTAATAACTATTTTAATAGACTCAGTTACGCAGAAATTACAGTCACTATACAATTAAGATTTTACAGGTGTTTTTGAGGGTGAATACACATCATTATGAAATTTGACAACTTACTTAGAGTCTGACGCAATAAATAACTGTTAGATACCCACAGTTGTAACATATATAAGATGGAATATAGATTACAATGCGGACAGACTTTTAGTATCGTCCAGTCTTATTAATTGCAGGAAACTCAATAGGCAAAACAATTATCATTTGTTATAAAATTAATGTTTTGTAGTTCATAATCTCTTTGGCCTGCTTGGGAACAATTTATTATTTTGAAGCATGTTTTTTCCCCATTGAAATGTGGCCAAATGAAAACCAATAAAGGTTTTTCAGCGTTGTTTATTCAATGGTATAAACTAATCAATGGTATAAACAAGGCGGTTGCTTGTTTTTAAATGAATAGCGGTTTCGTTTTCTTATTTTGCACTTTTCAGAAATAAATATTTTAGCCTCTTGTGAAATGTATCTTTGTGGATAAGTCGGTCTTAAAAAAGTTTTCTAAAAACATGTTTATCGAGCTCAGAGCCCTCCCGCTATCTACAGTAATCCATCATCGAAACTTTCAGCGTAAGAGTATAAGGCCATACCAAATCGTTATTTCGTTTAGCGTCCGCGGACGGATAGGTTTGAGCTTCTGAGGTAGAAAAAAACAACAACATTGTTTTGTCTTACGAACTTACTGTACAAAGTATTAAATGCTCTCCGGTATGTTCGAGAATTTATACGTGACTATTGTTGTTACCTCCTTTAAATCTTTACCCCATTTTGAATTTATTGAGTCGTGTAAAAAAAGTTCCATGTGTGTATAAAGTTGTTGGCGATGTCAGAAGAGGTTAGTTTCTGGTCAGTTGTGTGTAGTGTATACGCGAGCTGCAGCTAGACTTTGTTGATGAAGTTTAATGTAATTCAAATAGGTAGAGTCAAAGACATTATTTATGACATTTTGTTACTAAGCAGATATTCCTTTTGTAACATTTTTGCTGAGTATTCTTCTTTCATAAGGGAGCCAAATTCATTTGAAGTATTTAAAAGAATTGTGTTATCTTCGCAGTGAAGCCAACAGACACCCAGACAAAACAGACAGAGAAAAACAAAGACCAGTAAAAATGATATTTTGGTGTTCAGTATTAAAAGGTTTAAGTAGTGTTTACTTTAGTAATTTTTTACAGTGATACCTCATTTGGGTTTTAGTGGCATAGGATGAAAGGACCTGTCTAATAACATGAATGTGCATCAGTTCAGTTTTATAGATTTTTGAAACCTAGTTGATATTGACAAGTTGACTCCAAATATAGACTCAGTTGTAAATTTACCTATGCAGAAATATATTTTCATTTGAATTTGTAGGTGGTTTGATTGAAAATACTTTAAGAAATGCATTAAAAGTCTCTGCAAAGTGGAATATGAAAGTTGATGATTATATCCTGGTGTAGATACTAGTCAGTATGACTTGTTTATTTTTTGGGGCTTCGTTTGTGTTTTCAGGATAGCTAGATAGGTTTTTGAACTTAGGGTGGACGCTAAACGAAAAAACAATTTGGTATGGCCTAATCTGCAGTCTTCCGTTGTCAAGCAATCGACTAGTTAAAAACAATTAATTTTGTTTTGGTATTGTTTTTCGCGTACTTGAATGGCATTTACGGACGTAGGAACAAATGTTATTGTCAGATTTAATCTTGTTATTCGGGCATCTAAATATTACATAGTTGCTACTTTTTCATTAGTTTTTATTTTCTTATATTAGCCATTGATTTTCAATTTTTATTTACTCTGATTGACAGTTTCATAGAAAACGTTCTATGATAACCCTGAATGTGAGGTAAATTTACATGTTTTTAGCGCGTGATTAATCTTATTTAACTGCTTCCATATCTTAATTTAATAACGATGTTATTATCGCGAAATCAAACAGGATGAAACATTTTCTACAAGATTAAAGATTGGCAAACATTTGATAAACATATGCATAAAAACAGCATCTGTAATAAGGACAGCTGTTTGTCATAGTTAGTGATAATTTCAGGGGGAAAACAGGCAGAGGATTTAAGGAGAGTCAGTTGGAGCAATTCGTAATAATACAACAAAGATCACATGACATTGCCTGTATCACAAGTTGGAGGGGTTTTACCAATACAGTTTTGATCAGATTTATCAATATATTTCCTCACTTATTTTAGAACATGCTTATTAATTAAGACTACTGTTGTCTAGAAACGTGTTATTCTCTTGCTAGTAAGACAACTTAAGATACATAAAGGCAAGGAAAAGACGCACTCTTGGGCAAGTACCCTTACAATTGTAAATATATCTTAGTACTATGTGTCAACTCTGGGCGAAACGGCTTCAACACTCAAAACATTTTGTATGCTGTTAATTTATACATACTTACGCCAACCAACCATATTATTTAACAAGACATAAAACTGACAATTTGAAACATCAGCTCATTACAATATATATCTAATTAATTTCAATTCATTTAGTTTCACACACGTTTGTAGTGAAGAAAACTGTATTATCAACCCTTGTATTTAACAACTGAGTTTCGTACTATATACCAATTTTATATGCTTTTTGTCCCCGATTTGGATCAGCTGAGCAACAATGGGTACATTATTAATGTACAAAAATAAGTAACAAGAACAAAATGATACTCTTCTAATTCTTTGCTAACATTTCGGCAGCATTTTATCGATATGTATTTATTTGTGCCAAAACAAAAATCTAGCAGTCCATAGCGTCTGCGCTGTTTGTTGTTGCTTGTTGACAATATCATATGCTTTAATTTCCTAAGAGGGTCTGTCTCTGTATGTAAGTCGTAAATTTTGGTTAATCCGGCGAAGCATTTTCAACGTTAATGCCTGTATATTTCTCAGTGATTATGAAACAGTACAGATCCTGACATAGTTTGGCACAGTATATGAGCTGCAACAATAGATGATACAGGTAAATTATTTCACATTCCTATGTTTAGTTTTATGACATTGAGGGAGTAGAATTTATATTATAAAATTGTAAATTATACAGTACTTCTGATCGTACTATGATACAAGAAAAAATCTTGAATATAAACAAAAAGATAAATGAATAAATAGAAATCTGCAACTCGAAGAAACATGTACTAGCGAAAGAAATAAATGGTCTACCACCGAAAATGTCATTATTTCTTAAAATACCGGTTCATGTAATTTATTTTACTTTGGAATTCTACGTTTCACGTTCGTACACAGCTGTGTATCTTTTTTATTTATAAGAATAAGAACGGAGTAGTTCGGTTCAAGTTGAAGCGCAGGCATTCCTGAAGAAGGTGTTAATTTTGTCTGTATATTGATCTAAAAAGTCTGTTGCTGAAGAGATGGATTTCCTGACATGTATTAAAGCAAAGTTCCAATCCTCCATACTCAAAATGGACCAAGTAAACCTGCATAATAATCTTCATTCTAGAAACAAATTGATCAAGTCTGTATTGTTCTGAATGCGATGAAAAAAAGAAGAAAAAACAGGTTGTGTGGAAAGCTGTATTTCACATTGCAAGTTTTTGTAAAAAGGCATGCCTCAACAAAAACTCAAATGAATTGGATTCTGAAAAAAATCAAAGGTGCGTTCGTACGGTTTTAAAAATAACGGCAAATACGGAAAGGGAATATGTCTAAAATGGACGAATTGAGGCGTCAAGAAACAACTGAATGTTATTCTGACAGTGAATGAAATGAGAAAAATATACTACGACCATCGGCGAGTTCTTACTTAATGAATATAACGGCAAAAACATTATCTAGAAAATATACAGGAAGAAACATTTCCTGAAATATTAAAAGCTGGTAATACTGAATAAACAAATACAGATCATATCTTACAAACATAAATGAGTATGATATTTAGTTTTATATTGTATGTATAGGAAGGTGAAACCAGTAGGAGTAGGTTTAGTTTAATTTGTAGCAATAGATATGAAGTTAATTCGACTGAAGTGTTATATCTAAAGGCAGCTTACATACATGCTTGTAGTAACTGACAGTTTACCGCATACGAGTGATGTTTTAAGGAATATCAATATAACTCAAATACAGTTAATGTTGTAAAAAATGATAAACCATTTAAAATTTATCTTTGATAAATTTCAACACAACACGTGGTTTGTGTGTTCAAACTGGTTTTGCTAATGAACTATATTTTCACTTTTAGGTTGGTACAACAATTTACATTAAAAAAAAATAATTACTTTGAAATATTCGATAGATGAAAAGGGCAATTCTGTTCATACTTTCACATGTTGATTGTTATTCATATTTATAATGTATCAATTCCTCTTGAAACATCTTATACCATTCCTTCTTGAATTAAATGTCAAGTTTATTTTGTTCCGAACATTTCAACCAGTTTTTTTTTCTTAATCAAGTTTTGTGTCTTATTCTAATTCTTGACATATTTACCTACTCGATGATTTCTTTATATTAGATCATACAGGTAGTATCGGCATGCAATATACCTACTGTATATCTGTGACTAAGTATGTTTTTATTATTGTCTTGAGCCAGAATATTACAGAATTATGTAAGCGTTGTGAGCAACTTTCGCCCGAAGTTATACTTGTAACAATACCACTTATATCAGAATTCTTTTCATTTATTGTTTCTAAGATTGCTACCAAAACATTAACAGTTTATTAACATTAACATTTGTGCTCTGTAAAAAAGTAACGTCGTGGAACAAAGGCAATGACGTTTTCTAATTATTTTTTGTAATTATAACAATTTACACTTTCTTTACAACACTTGTTAAAAAAACAAGAACATATCTTAAAACGTTGTTACATAATGGAGAGTTTATACAGATGAAATTTAAGTAATTTAGTAGATTTAAGACCTGATGGAAAGTATCCTGGTGATGTGATGTTTGTGATAATTCAAACCACATGATTATGTTTGAGCAGTACCATATATTTACCTTTCAATTAAATTTGAAAACACGAACTACTGTCAAATATAAAATCAGTTTTTCTGCCATTTTCTATGTTAAACTCATTAACATTCAAAAAGATATTGATCAGTATATGGTAGGTTCCAATTTTGAAGACGGACAGTAAAAGCAGTAGCAAAACTTAACGTAGGCCGTCGTAATAATCTTAAGAGAAGACAAAGAATATATCAATCATTATTTGAAAGAAAAGGTAATTGGTGTAGAGTTATGGTTGCACTATTTTAAGTTCTTTTGAGAAAGAGAATGTCATACTTTTGAATACATTATTTATGCAAAATGCGTATTTACACCTTGTACTATTTCGGAGACTTATTATTTGTACGGTAAATGCAGTAAACATTGAATGCAAGTAGATTAAAGTTACGGGTTAATCCGACAACATCTTGCTGCTTACGATAAATGTTTCTCTAACCACACACCTGATCAAACAGTAAGTTAATTATTGCCTGGTACGGACTTGTATCTGTCAAATAGAGGTGTTTGATATTTCATAAATATAGCTGCTGCTACCCAGAATAACGATTGTTCAGTAGGTAAAATCCGAGAATCAATATTTGTGAAATGAGCAAAGTTTCTGCATAAATGATTTTTGAAGCCCATTTTCTTTCTTGTGTTGCAATATTGTCCGTTTGTCATTATTATTTTATAATAATGACGATAATAATACTGTTTCTGTGGTTTCCAGTGTATTTTTCCAGTACTCTTAGATGGCTCCCATATTACATACTGTTGCCTAACTCCCTTGATCTTTGAAATTATTAAAGTGATTTACCTTAGAGGGGGCAAAATCAATGATTTCCTAAAGTGACTTATGCAAAACAGGTAACGAAGTTTGCTATCTTGACACAAACATTTAAATATGAACCGTCAGGCAAGAAGTTCTACATCAAACAGCACGTTATTCAAAAAGAAGATAAATCATTTGAAATGATGGTATTTCTTGAATATTGTAATCTGTTAAGCCTGTATGAACTTGTTAACGAAGCGGCATGCACAGTAATAGAATTAGGGAATTTTCAACCAGATGAAACGACTGCAAACAACAGAACACTTCATGCAATATTCTTTAATCAAGTGTTGTAATTTAATTTCAGAAATCTCTCAGGATGTTAAATGAATAAGCGGCTGTTTTGTTTTCCTGTATTTTTGTTTCTAAACCTGACCTTGCAAAACTTAGTTTTTTTTTAATCCTTTGGTATTTCTCGAGATACTTTTGAAGCGTGAATAAGACAATGATGTTTAGAATGAACAGAAGAAAACACAGTTAAACAAAAAGGGAAATGAGAAGTTTATCCTGGAAATTTACTAATTAGGTATGTGTCCGTATAGTACAAGTAAACGTGGAAGTGACAAATCTATTTAATGTTCTTGATGAAATACTAAAACCATTGCAGACAGGAAGTCCTATCAATACGAACTAGAGAAAATCGTTTAAATGGAGCCCTGCATACTTAGATTATTCAGCTTAACTGACAGACAAGACAGAAAGAAAAAATGACACTTTCAAAGACTCCGAATACCTTAAAAAAAGTCTTACAGTCTCTTGAATTAATGTCACATGCATCATAATGTAAGGAAGCCTGTGGATAAAAGACCCGAGAGGGTTTTTATTTGTTATGTAATAACATAATTAGGGTATGTTATGGATCATTCAAAATAGTGTAAACTGAAATTATTATAATTTCATATTTTGACATAAAGTCTAGATGGAAAATTGCACAATTTTATAATTAAGTTTTCTTAAAGATAATTTTCTGATACGAACAGAGTCAATCCTTTTCAAGACTAACGTAGACTTCTGAAAATCAATTCAAATTTATCTTAACTTGACATTTCCAACATAACTTCATTTTAATTTATTTGGTTGAAGATAGTTTTTACACTTTTGGAAATGTATTACCGTTAGATGAACGTTTTCTGTCTAGAAAATACAGCTTTTTTAAGAACAATGCAATTTCTTTCATACATTTTGTATTATGAGAGGAGCAGTGTATGTGGGTGTGGGTGTGTGTGGCCGTTCGTTTGTAATCGTAATGGTGAAAAGCTGGTCGATTGCACACTACTCTAGTAATTCTACTAACTTTCTGCCAATTTGGGCGGTAAACCAAGGTTCCGTGTTTCGGTACATGTAAAAGAACCAGTAGTGTCTTTGGCACGGATGCTTTCTTTATTTTGCACTATCCCAAACAGCCTAACTTCATAACAGAAAAGACAGAAATTAAATATAAGTTGCTTACTTCTCACAAGATTACGAATGCCGTAAACAAAGTGGTTCTAGACAAAAATAATAACTTCAAATTAGATAATGAGTATACGGTTAAGTATCTTCACTCCAGAATGAAATACGTGTTTTGAATTCAAAATTGAAGCATTAGAAACCTTCTTTTTCATTATTTCTGTTTTTAACGTTAATCAGAAAAGTTTACTAATTATAATATTGTTGATGAAAATTTGTTTTCAGTGTTTCACAGTGTTTTCCTTCTGCTTCATAAAGTATTTGTATGCTTTATATGCTGTCATATATATCAGAAATATTCAAGAATGAACAGGTGTGAATAACATAGAAACAGGGCTGTTAGTTCTTAAATTCACATCTAACTACTTGTTAACATGCGAAAATTATTGATTTAGCCTAAAACCCTTTCTTTAACAACCACCACTTTCCCTTCCTATAAGTGCTGATTGTTTTATTAACAATTTTGAAGTATTTGAAGAATATTTTGATTTAGTGCATTTTCTAAAGTTATAAATACTGCATGATTTTTTTTATGAAAATGTGCGATTCATAAACGCATGTAGGCCCTAGGCAGTATTATTGCATGTGTGAAAAATGTAGTGATACAATTAACATAAAAGTAAAGGTCTGAGAGAGCTCGGCCTTGCTTTAACCTAAGAGTTCTGCGGTTGAAGCATGGTTAAATACACCCGCATGGTATATTTTGAAAATACACATCAAAGAATAAAGAAACGTTTCAGTTACTAAGGTATAAATATCACCTTTGCTTTTAAAGTGTTTCACTGGGAAAAATTTGAATAGAAGATGAAAACTTCAGACGAATGAAAAGAAATTAAAATGTACTGATAAAGGTATTTAGGAACAAAATTTCTTTTTTCCTGCAAACCATTTTTAACTTTTGTTTCTATTTAAGAACATCTCTATTTTTGCATCTTGGCAAGTAGTATCTGTGCTAGAAATTCTGAAAACACAAGACAGTGTAAACGAAAATAACAACAACAACAACAACAACAAAAACCCACTTCACTTTAAGATTAAGTATTATGAAAAAGAATAACAAAATTGACATGACTTTTGATGGTACTCGTGCAGCCATATGTATATCAACTTGTTCTGAAACAGACCCATAGAATCAACAAAATATGTTCGCTGGAATCGATAAGAAATCAAATTGTTTGGTCTACAAAACAGAACAATTTCTGTTATCAAAGAATAAAGTTGTTTATTGAATTATGTATTACAGACGCGTTAAATGGATCAGTTTGATAGGTTTACATATAATGCATACCATTTGTATCAGAGAAGCTTAGTGAAGAGTTATCTAATGCTTTATACATTTTTTCAACTTAACAATGAATAAGACGTGAAAAACTTTTTCTGTCTATCAACGCCTGTGTTTGAAATCTTGTTTATTTTATTTTTTTAAGATGAATTATGGTGGTCTCAGTGGGATAGAAAATTCGATAGCTAAACACCTTTGCCTTGGAGTAAAGTTTGATAGTTTTCATATCTTTTTATAGAAAATATGGAAAATCAGATATGTTGCATTTATGATTCCTCGCACACTGCAATTATTTATAATCTATAAGATTTACTGTAACACTTTTTTTCCGAACTGCTTAAAACACTAGCATAAAAACTTTCACAAATCGCTTTCTGTAAGATGAGTATCTCCAGGTAGGTATACGCCATTTGTACGGCAAATTTCTACCATTTCTTATCTTATAAACTACATGAGAAGCTCACTTTTAACTTTCTATTTTTGAAATGCCGCAAAATTAAACGAGGGTCTGAACTTTCACCTGATATGACAGCAGAACCGCTGGTATCTAAATACTTTCTCCTATTGATGGGTGACCAGCAAGTAAGTGTATTCTTTAACTGAATTATCAAAAGGTGTTTTTGCACACGGTTTGAAAGGCTTATAATCTTAAGAGTTTTGATTTCAACATGAATAATAATAGGACGCAGAAACAATAATACAAGTACGTGAATCAAATGAAAAATCAGTAAGTATTTTTTGCCTGCCTAAAACTGATCAAAGGAATTTCGTGTGTAAAAGATAAAATCACTCAATAGTAACAAAAATGATTATACAAAAGAAACCTTTAAAATGGAAGAATCATTTGTAACCTTGGTTATATGCGAAAAACACTTCAAAGAAACAATGAAATGCTGTCAAAGTAAAAGCCATTTTCTTCCATCATCTTTTACATGTGTTTAGCACATTAAAATACCAGAACCTATAGATTCATACGAGATAAGTTCCTATTTTGACAACGGGCACGCAAAAACAGTAATTTAAAACAACAAAGATTATAACTGTTCTTCGTAGGAAAAACCCCGAAAAACATCAATTATTGTTTGAAAGAAGAGGTAATTGGCATTGAATTATTGTTTTGCTCCAGTAGTTTTTACTTGAGACTAGGGAAAATATCGACATAGTGCTGTGTGCATGATGTATAGAAACAATTTGGTCCTAGATATTTTTGTGAAATAATAAAAATACAAAAAATGCATGGTTGTTGCGATAATATAAATCTGAAATGTACGTGCTTTTAAAACCTCTGATAAAGCTTTAACATTAAGAATTAATATTAAAACCCCTGATAAAGCTTTAACATTAAGAATTAATATTATTTTCATAATATCAAAGGCTTACTTACAATCACTGACAGAAAAGGAATACTGTGTATCCGGTACATAGATTTGAGATAAAAAGGAAAACCCCATGTCTAATTGCACACAAAAATATTTTATGCTGAAGTGGAACATGAAAATGAAACCGTAGACTGCGCATTATAGGACCAGTGTTTTGTGATATTGACCCGTGTAGGCAGCTCATTGCAAGATAGGAAAAACAGTCAGAAACGGACTTAAATTACGAAGACATCTTGGTTGATATCTGTTTTGCTAACAATACATATGGTAAGGGTGCGTAGGAATACATGACTAGACAATGCTAACCTTTTGATGTACTGTCGGGAAATCAACATGTTACTCCGATCACCTTAAAAACGGTAATAAGGTCAGAAATCAAAGTACATTTAGAAGTCAAAGTGTTCGAAATAAGTGCACAATAATCAGGACATCTGGGTACTTTTCAGTTAATATTCAATTTTGACTCGATGTTATATTGCAACGTACTCATCTTACAACTCCCCAAGTACATTAAACAACAACAAAAAACAACAACAACAACAAAACCAAATGAGTTATTGCAATCTGTGTTCACTTCCACCAAAATAATACCTCACAGAACGTGTCAATGTAGGAGTTTATTACTCTAGATATTTTGTGATATTAGTGTAACAATGTAACGACAACTAACAGAATGTCAGCAAGATGCGTTTTTTATGTAAACACACAACAACAAATATTGTCTTAGCATTTTAATAAAAAAACGAATCAGATTAGGCTGTTTTGATTTTATAATTTATACAAATTAGGTCATAGACTCTGGGTTATATCACTTTGAAGGGTAAATCTTCGCTTGGAAGAAACCAAGCATAGCTTATTTATCCTGATTGACGAAAGAAAGAATTAGATATTTTTAAGATTCTTTATATCTCTTTGGTTTAATCTAATAGTGAGGGGGACTTATCTCATAGACATTATAATGCAAGAAAGCCTAACAGTTGCATAAACATTACAAAGGGGATTTACATGTCATGGCGTATCCTCATGACAACTATGCAAACATTTGAAAATCAGATCCTAATCTTATCCTTCAGGAATAATGATTTAAGTGGTATTACCTAAATGAGACATTTTTTTTAGTTCAGAATGTTGATAGATATACGCTGCAAAGTGTTCATCATTAATCCTCTTGTAACACAACATTCGTTTGTGGTTTGATTATATTTTTCTAAACTTCTCTCTTCAGCAAGTTGTTCTTTCTTTCCCTTTTAAGTACCTGATATATTTTCTTTGCTAATCTTATAAGTAGAGTCTACATTTATTCAATTTCATTAAGTTGTATTCCTGTCTTCCAGAAAACTTCATGAGAGCTAGACAATATGTGTGTTTAGACTTGATAAAGCTATATTTCTTCGCCTACGTTTTCAAGACAATTTGCTAAAAACCGTTTATTTCTCTCACAATGACTTGTAGCAAGGACATGTTATTGTGTAAAAATAAATTGAGGAAATATTCTTTTTATACAGAGGAAAATCAAACACTTGGTGTATTTTCGTTGCAGAATATAATTGTTTATTTGATGCTTTTGAATGTGACAGCATGTTACTTGCTTAACAACAAGAAAGGGCGCGTCGTAATTTCTTCGTATGTCAACTGGTTTTATATTTCTGAAGACTTGGTCAAATTTTAATGAACTTACAGCTTGACAATGTCACGTCAGAGAATGTTATTTTTTTCATATTATAAACTGTTTTTTTTTTCTTTATAATCGTAGGATGATATATATTCTTTTTCTAAGTAGATCTTTTAAGTGTATTGAATTAAAAATGAATTAAAGATAATTTAACGTGCACTTTTACTCTTATAAATTTCGTAGAAAAAAAAGTAATCTGCTCATAAATCTTTATTTCGGAAATCGCGGTATTAAGTAGATATTTTTTTCAGGTACTTGCTTAGAGATTGCTATCAAGTCTATCAAACATTTTAGTCTTAGTTTTGTGCGTGGTATATGCTTGTTATGCTTATGCCATGCGTGAAATAATTTGTACCATTTTTACAAAAAAAGCCAGGTAACAAAAAAATTGGTTTAAATAAAAGTCATCTTAAGCTGAAGTTTATGCTTCAACTATGCTTACATACAAAGAGATGAAACATTAAGAAATGAACATAATTGCGCAACTGTGTGTAATAGATATTTCAATAAAAATGAATTATAATTGACAGTGGTAAACTGATTCCGACTAAAGGAGTAAACCAATCAAACCTGATTTAAATTATGTCATTTTAGATCTAAAATACATGCCCATGGATGTTTTCCGAGTTTTAAGAAAACATATCAAATATTCTTTAGATGTATCACGTACTGTAGGGTTTGTGTTTATTGTTGCAATCGGTATTTTTTAAGAAATATTGTATCTGAACAAATAGGCGAATAATAAAAAAAACATAGTAACGAAGCTGAGTTGAAAGGGGCACAGTGAAGGTACATACAGGTGAAAATAAAAATACGTTTATTAAAATTAAGGTCTGTATTAGAAAACTAATTAACATGTTTCTATTTTGTAAAACAAGATCATCTGGCAACATCTCTGAACACTTACACATCTAAAACAGGGTAGTCCTTTAACAGATTTTTTTTGAAATGTAATCAAATGTTGTTATGTTTATATTGAAACAGTTTCAAATTGCTATAGGTTTCACTCTATATGTGATTATAATAGGATGATTTGACCTATATACATTGTATGTAGGATCTGACACGAGTTTTCATTACATATAAATTTTTATTCAACGTATTAAGCGAGCCTCTGACGAGCTTAATAACATTTTTCCTGGACGAGTAGAAATAAAAAAAAATATATGAAATGTTAACGAGTGCCAGACTCTTTTAATCCCACCACCAAAACAACCATAAATAGGTTTTATCGTAGCTATATTTATTTGAACTATACTGAAAACATCCGCCAAGAAGATAGTTCCTAATAAAATGTCAAAATGCCGGAAATACAGTACGTCTAGGACGTCTCTTTGAAATAGAAGACATATATGATAACAAATATAAAATATGACAATAGATAAAAATAATTAATTTGAAGTCAGAAGTAAGTGCGTAAAGTTTTGTTAGCCGTTATATTACACGTATGTAAAATAAAACCCAGTCAGGGGCAAACCGTTGTTTCCTTGAGCAAGAAACTTTACATTCATTGCTTAGTACCGGTTAGTTCCAGGAACGGATTTGAGAGTGTGTATATAAGCTATAAGCTTCCAACACAATCGAACTGAAATAAATTTGGTATAAACTGAAAATGTAGTCTATTTGGGCCAATATTCACATATTTTCTTAACAAAATTGTCATACAGAGATATGACGTAAACAACAAAATTCTTGATTGGAATGTCTAGGAAATTTATAAATTCCATATGCAGAAAGTACGGGAAAATATGATATCGTCGGATTACAAATTATATGTCTGGAAACCAGACGATAACAAAAGTAATTAGGTGATAAGTTGATTTTTCACATCTTTCGGACACAATATTTATAACATTCTTACACGCGCATTTAGTTGGAAATGCAAGTTTTAGATAGACTAGTTATAAGGCAAGCTTGCAACATGTAAACATAAACGGTATAAAAGCATATTTTATCCAAGTTATCAGGAAATAAATTACTGAGAATTTGACGTGAAGCTGTAACGGACACGTGTTTACACCAAGGTACTGTAAAATTTCTTGAAATCAGGAAGAATCTGCAGGAACATGAAAAGCTGTTGTTGAGTTGAATGGCCTAGAATATCACCAAAAGGACACAAAGACAGAGAAATTCCTTTAAACCACTTTAACTGCATGCTTATAAAAGACGGGACATAACAATACAAAGTTCTTAAGAAATTATTTTAAAAAAATAGTCCGTACTCTAGTAGAGGTCTAACAGGGTTGATTAATTTCGAAAATGAACATATCATTTGAGGTCGCTTATTTTGAATTGAATCTTTAAGAAGCCAGTGATTTGTAAAGAAGGTCCATAATTATTTTAACGATTAATATATGAATGATAGTTGACATAGGTAGCCTGAAATTAAGCTGACATATCTAGTTTGTGCCTCGACAGCAAGGAAACATTTAGACCAACAATTCATTTCCAATATTTTTCAGTGTCAACATGCAGTGGGATGCCTTTGCTTTTACATTGGTCAGAAATATCCCCAGTGACAAATTTGTGCCCAACACTTGACATTTCTGGAAGATTCTATAGTCAGAAACGCCTCGTGCAATTCACGGAAAATCTCTTATGTAATTAAAGTCAATTAATATAGACCAGGAGGAGTCTGGGGTCGGTGACTTTGTGATATTTTGCGTTTTGTAGCATATTTTCCTCAATAGGTATTGCTTGATATCATTTTCTTTAATTGTTTGTGTCTTTTTTTAATTGATCAATAACAAAATTATGCTCTCTTTTCCTCTCTGCTTTTTGACTGTGTAGGGAGGCTGTCTTTTATGACTGTGGTTTTTCCTGAAAATTATGCGTTTTTCACCTTTTTTGTATTTCAAAGACGTATGAGATGCAGAGATTATTACTCAATAAAATTAAGTATCCGTAACATTTATTGCCAAATAAATATGTTGTTGTGAGACCTTAGGTTTGCAAACGTATTCATTTTAGTTAGTTTTAGGGAAAAGTACATTTTTGGAAATAATAAGAATACGCAAAACTAATAATAACGAATGGATCTGTCTGGTTGATGTTATGTAACGCAGTTTTCTTTTAATTTTTTTTGAAAGTATATTTTTTTTAATATATATTTCTTATAAAATACTATTTCTAAAATAAATAAATATACGCAAAACATGCGAGAAAAGTTGCTGGTTTCCAGTAGAAAAATAACTACGTGCACGGTTCTGTCAGACTGAAGCCAGAAACAGAACATGAACTAGCACATCTGATGGAACGCCAGAAAGCACTTTGTAAACAAGCCTTTAAATATCTCGTAATAAGTGCAGATGGTGCATTCACAATAACTTGGTAATGTTGTCAAGTAAAAAGCTTTAATGCAACCGCGGTTTGTAACTCATATTTCTTAAACATTTGAATATCTGAGTATTTCAAAGGTTAATTAGTACCAGATACTGTTTTAACAAATGCTTTTCTGCAGTCGCTACAAATAATCACCATTGTATGCCATTATTTGAGAAATTGTACCAAGAACGTACCACTTTTTGGCAATAAATTACGAAACTCATATCTTTGAAAATTCTCTGGGTGTAAGGCTTTTCTTATTCAAGAGCATCGCACTTTTTAGAATAAGGAACTTAGGATGTTACATTTACATTTTCTCTAACAAATGATTAATTGTAAAAAAGTTTGTTTAATAATTACCATAACTGTAAAAGTTGTTTGAGCTTTAAAGTCATCAGTTACTAATGTAAAGTCACAACAAAGTCAATGACTATTTAAGACCTAAACACATCTTTTGATTGCTTCTTTCGTAATTTGTTTATTTTTACTCATCTTGCTTATTCCAGAGAAGACTTAGTTTTACAGAAACTGTGAAACCACACATGTTGGTATAAAGATCTAAAGATCTAAGACCTTTCACAGTTTCACGAAGATTTTTTTTCAACTCACTTCCTATGACAAATTAAACTATAATAATTATGTACCTTCAACAGCTGGAAACAACATTACACTTGCAATTAATATAAATCAACATTACTTTTAGAAGCATGTTTCTTACAGTTTATTGCCATCTTCTCAACTTCATCGTTCTCTAAATCTTAAACAGCAATTTTAAAAGAATCATATTGTGAGATATTGTTAACCCTGCAGAAGAGGGGCAAAGCACAGACGTTGTCACTTTTTTCACACATTTCAACGACCAAAGCAGCAATAAATGTTCAAGATTATATACAAAAACATACATTTACATTATAATTCATGGTTATGGAGAAACATTAACTTTTCTTTTGTTTTGAGTTAATGATGATGAAATGATTTTATATCTTATGTGATGGTATTCTGTTTATAGATATAGAAGCCCAACACAATAGTCTCAAGTGAATAAACAAAAGCTAACATAAATTTACTCATAGAAAGATCGGCAAATGAGTCAAAATTTATAGTAAGAATTATGGGGTACATCAGGTACATGAGATAGAAGATTCTGCTAATTTATATATGTATGAAAGTGACTTGACAGACTCTTTACTACATCTTTATCGAGAGTTAAAAAAGTATAAAGTTATATCTATTAGAGTCAATCAAATGGTTTGCATCATTTTGACATATAGTACCACTGAGATGCCTAAAATCATATAACAAGAAAAGGCTTTATTTCTTTTACAGGTCATTTTTACTATTATCCTTTAATGGGATGATTATACACACTTGGACTGATTTTTGTTCTATAGGCTCTCAAGACATTGCGATAACATTGCTTCTTTTGCATTGCTCAAATTAAATCTCAATGACCCGAAATCCGATGCAGAGTAACCTGCTACTGTCTAATTGCTGCAAATTGGACTGTAATTAACTTTGACAGTTGACACATGTTGTCCAAAAGTGTTAGTTCTTAACTTTTTTTTCGTCACTTTCGTCATTGTCAATTATAGAGTGACACCTGATTCTCTTGCGACGGTAAGTAATAAAAACACCTTCTTTTGTGAGCGTTTAAGCCACTAGTTTATAGTAAACTGCAAAAAAAAATTAAAAAACTATATAAAAAACATCCCCCACACTTAAAATTGATGTTTTAGATATCTGAGTACAGTGAGCTTTTAGGCAAGAAATTTCCTGTCGGCAGGGACCATTTTTACATACTAAATGAAAACTTAGTGAACAGTGTAGAGGTCAGCCAGGAGCCTACATGACATTTGCTCACAATGGTCTCTTCTTTTGAGTTTAGCACGTAAGGTCATAACTGAATGAAACACTTTTGAATATGAAATTAATGAAAATTGTTTTGATGATATCAGTTACAAGAATTGAACGAAGTAACATGGAATCAAAATCGAAATCATCTTAATATCTTTTTTCTCATTTGACAAAAGGAACAGTGGTAATCAGGTATGTGATATAGGGCCACGACTGACATGTTATTTTTGTTTTTTGCTTCAGGATTCTATTTCACATGTATACTCAATCTGCCATTTAGGAGAAAATGTAATGAAGTAACAAAATGAAACAGGGTGATTTATGGTGTTTGGCTATAGGACTGACACTCATATATTTAACATGACACAGGTTTGCTAAATTACTGAAGGAACTGTATACAAGTAAGATCTTACAGAATCATGTGTAACATTATAGGGATTTCTTTCTTCCCATCGTGCTTGTGAGAAATCTTGATGCCTGGGACAAGAACTGTTGTTCTGATTTATCATTTAAAATGGTTATGTTGACAATTCAAACAATTATATTAAGCATGGATTCTTGTAATTGATATGAAGACTATTTCAGTACTGATCGATTTCTGGTAAAATTTTAACCTGTCAGTCAAGCGGTAAGGAATGAATTTTAAGTAGATGTTTAGGCAAATGATTCAAACAGAGGGCGAATTTGGCATCAAAGGCTGGCAAATATTGTAACAACCCGTTCAAGTATAACAAACTGTTTGATAACAAAAGCAAATCTAAACGTTTAAACCTATATTGTGTGCTTTATGTTGTTTGTCCTTTATTTGCGTTCAGTGTAAAGACTCACTCATTTTTAATTTAATCATTGCAAAGAATGACATTGTAAAAAGGCATAGTAGTTTTACGCTGTATGTCGATATGACGTCATAAAGAAACTGAAATAAAGATAACAAATGGAGCATGGAGAAATAAGTGTAGATTTTCAACAAACACTTAACCAGTTTAAAGCTAAATAGAGGACGAGATGATGAAGGACCCTCAGTCGGTCGATACGTCCCTTCCTTTCGGTTTTTTATGAATGTTTTATTTTTTCTAATTTGCTTAATGTTTTATGTAAACAAATAAGTTGCTAGATTTTAAACATTCATCCAATTTTGTTTCCTGATTTCTCTGTGTAATTTGTGGTCATGGCATTGGATATTATCATTTTATAATACTAAAGATTTTTTTTAACTAATGTTATTCAGTTATTTGAACTTAGCTGTTACCTTGTTTCGTGGTAACTAGTGTTTTGTTCGTTTAAGCTTGTGTACTTCTTTCAACTTAAGTCGATGGAAATAACTGATTTTAATCAAAAACGGTTCCTGGTCTTAACAAGGATGTTAAAACATTTCTAGTCTTGCATCGGTTTATATTTTATCTCAGGAACTTTGACTTATACAATACTGACTCAGAAGAAAGTTCCACAACACAATGAGATATTTTTACAATATTTAAGAAAATCTTAGCATCTGATTTTATTTGCTGGTCAAAAATCGTTACTTGATGTTTCTTCAACAAATATTACGCATGTCATGCAACACATTGTCTCATATTTGCGGTAAACTATTTTTTCCTAAATTTGAGATTCAAATTTGTTTTCTCGTCCTTCATTTTTGCAAATGCTAAGACAAAGCTTGGCACGCCAAAGCAATGTTTATTTTTACTGAAATACACGTTGACAGCAGGAAAGACAGACACCCTGTAATTTTTATGCTTTGTACAGAGGAATAAGACTTTCATCAATCTCTCGATTCATGATTACGTGTTTCACAATGTACACACACATGCACGATCTATTGATATTTAATTAGCCCAGTACTAAAAATGTTTGCCAGACAATAAATAAATTTGGCACAGAATCTACACTTGTATGTGTTATGAATAATTGTTTCTACCCGCTAAGTCACAGAGGAAGGTGATGATCTATTAAGATCAGTGAAGACAAGTACTGGAAATGATCTTTACACGCTACAGACCATTAACAATTTAAGTGGTCTAGCAATAATCATAGATTTTCCACAATGCCAGTGCAGAACTTGTCCTTTATTTACAAATGAATGGATTGTTTTTTTTAAATGAAGTATAATTATTTTAAGCCTTTTATTAGCTGTCGGTTTTATCAGATAAGCATGAACAAAGAAATGTCCTTATCTTCTTCTCTTTTTCAATCCATAATGTGTAGGAATTTTTAAACAATGTTTTACTTTAACTCTTAAAATCGATCATTTATAGCACACGTTTTTTGTATTTTATTTTCAAAATAGAGATGTAACAAGGAACACAACTTTTTTTCCCCAGAGAAACACATTAGAAGACAACAACTGTTTTACTAAAAAGTCGTATTTAAAACCGAAAGAAACTTGTTTTTAATGTTTTTGTTTATGTGTGGTCAGACAAACTTGGTGGAAAGACATTGGATTCAAACAAGTTATATATTTTTCAATATTTAAAAAAAATACTACAGTTTTTATATATTTGTTCCAAATTGAAAATGATTTATATGGTTTGTAGAAAAAGAATTTAAAATCAAGCAAATTAGTGAGTGTCATGCAGGCAATGTTGAATATCGTGGAGAAATGTAGAATTATTCTTGAGTAACTGAAATAGTTATTGAAACAAAAATGTACGTCTGAACCTAAGGGCATTACATAAAGAAAACAACTTTTTTTCCCACCAAACTAGCAAACATTTTTCTTTATTTAGGTGTAAAGAGTAGTATTAAGTTCGTTCACGTTTATATCCCAGACCTTTTAAAATCTACTTAAGGGTCACAATAGAAATTTGGAAAAAAAGTACGCTTTCCACTGCTAAAAGAAATGTTTTGGTACAAACAGAATTAGAAAATAACAGTCAAATAATTTATATGATTTGATTTGAGCAGTAGATCATAAGTTTATAGATGAAATTCGACATTGTGCCGTCTTATTAAGAAATATTCAAAAAGAATTTATCATTAAGGAGTAGCAGTTAATCTGTCCTTTTGTAAACTACCTTTAAAGAAAGCTTTGTTCAATTTTCGTCGTAAAGTAACTCCTTATAGTGAAACATTGTAGTCAAAATAAAAAAGTACGAAGATCAGGTATCTCTTCAATGATAAATTGTAATAGGATATAGTTAATGGACCCTTCTTTCCTGAGTTTGAAGTCTTAATATAAAGAGTCGTTAAGTCTTGAACTCAGTAACAGTATAATTACTAGACATTATTAGACACGCGATATGTTTGATTTATTTTAATATTTTCATTGTTGTGTCGCCCTTTCGAAGAAAAGGTGATAAATAGAGATCGCTTTGTCCGTCGGTCCGTCGGTCCGTCACGAAAACTTAACGTTGGCTATAACTTTGCCATTTCTAAACATTATCTTACCAAACTTTTAAATTGTATTGCTTATGACAACAGGGTCAGGTTGATGCCAAAATTTCAAGGTCAAGGTCACATTTGACAGAGTTATGCCCCTTTTTATACATGGATTTTGTCATGAAAACTTAACGTTGGGAATAACTTTGCCATTTTTTTAACATTTCAACATCAAACTTCCAAATTATATTGCTTACGACAACAGGGTCGTGATGATGCCAAAATGTATAGGTCAAGGTCACAATTGACAGAGTTATGCCCCTTTTTGTTCTTGGATTTTGTCATGAAAACTTAACATTGGCTATAACTATGCCATTTCTTAATGTTTCTTCATCAAACTTTCCAGTTGTAATGCTTACAATTGTATCACTTAAGACAACACCATTTCTCAAGGGCAGATAACCCTCAAATTTTTTTTTTGCAATGTTATGCCCCTTTTTAAAGTTAAAATTTCTTGGTTAACCTTTTTCTTTATGTCCATGTCTCAAAAAGTGTCAAGGATATTCCATTCAAACTTGGAATACTTGATCACCAGCAAGACCCCTGCAAAGATTGTTGGTACCCATGTCCCTGGGGTCACAGTTAGCCCCACCCCCGGGTTCACTTGATTTTGCTTAAACTTATATATAGGAAAAAAAACTTCTTAAGCCTAGAAATAAAATATTAACTGACATAAGATGGGTAAGTACTCCCCCCCTCCACCCCCCACTGTCCCCTCTGCATGGGAATCCACCCCGTCCCCCTAACCAGTCACGCCCCCCCCCCTTCGGGCCCAATTTTTTTTTTTTTTTAAATTTTAAAACATAGGTACTTTACTTCCCAACCTACCTCAACCCCCCCTCCCCCAACCAGTCACCGCCCCCGGGCCCAATTTTTTTATTTATTTTTTTTTTTATTTTTAAAACATATGCACTTTATTCCCCCCCCCCACTACCTCAACCCCCCCCCCCAACCAGTCATCCTCCCCCACCCCCCGGGGCCCAATTTTTTTTTTTTTTAATCTTAAAACATATACACTTTATTCCCCCCTCCCCCCTACCTCAACCCCCCACCCCCTCCCAACCAGGCACCCCCCCGGGCCCAATATTTTTTTTTTTAATACATGGGTACGTGACTCCACCCTCAAACCCCCCCCCCACCATTTTTTTTGCCCCCCTCCCCCCCTTTTTTTTTTTTAAATTTTAATACATAGGTACTTGACTCCCCATTCACCCTCAAACCCCCCCACCCCCCAACCAGTCACCCCCCCATTTTTTTTACCCCCCCCCCCACCCCCGCGCCTTTTTTTTTAAACATAGGTACTTTACTCCCCCCCCTACCTCAAACCCCCCCCCCAACCCGTGCCCAATTTTTTTTTTTTTAAATTTTAAAACATAGGTACTTTACTTCCCAACCTACCTCAACCCCCCTCCCCCAACCAATCACCGCCCCCGGGCCCAATTTTTTTATTTTTTATTTTTTTTATTTTTAAAACATATGCACTTTATTACCCCCCCCCCCCCCCCCCCCACTACCTCAAACCCGCCCCCACCCAACCAGTCATCCTCCCCCATCCCCCGGGGCCCAATTTTTTTTTTTTTAAATCTTAAAACATATGCACTTTATTCCCCCCTCCCCCCTACCCTCAACCCCCCCCACCCCCTCCCAACCAGGCACCCCCCCACCCGGGCCCAATATTTTTTTTTTTAATACATAGGTACGTGACTCCCCATCCACCCTCAAACCCCCCACCATTTTTTTTGCCCCCCCCCCCTTTTTTTTTTTTTTTTTTTTTTTTTTTTTTTTTTTTTTTTAAATTTTAATACATAGGTACTTGACTCCCCATTCACCCTCAAACCCCCCCACCCCCAACCAGTCACACCCCCGCCATTTTTTTTACCCCCCACCCCGCGCCTTTTTTTTTTAAACATAGGTACTTTACTGCCCCCCCCCCCCTACCTCAAACCCCCCCAACCCGGGCCCACTTTTTTTTTTTTTTTTTTAAATTTTAATACATAGGTACTTCACTCCCCATCCACCCTCAACCCCAGCAGGCTCTTGTTTACCTTTTTAGTTATTCTAACAGAGTACCCAAGGGCGACACAAGTGTTCCACTGAACACCCATCTAGTTTTGGGTAAGTTATGATAGTAACGCCAACTGTACTCTCAAGATGTCCTTTTATTACAATTGCGTTTGAAGTCACTTTGTATGATAATTAAAAGGAATGCAAATAATGTACGCTTAACAGCTGAAAACATTACATATAGAAACAATTTGTTTGTATATAAACATTGAAATAAGTTTTATTTATCCCCAATCGAAAACTTCTTCAAATTCCTTTAAAATAATGAGATATTATGCGGTTAAAGAGAGCATTATTCTACACAAATGGTTTGCTCGATTGTGTGAAATAATAGAAAAAGGTGGCTGTACTTAAAGAAACAATGTCTTATAGAAACTAATGGTTTTAGATACTTCATGCATTCTTTGATTTAAACAACTGTGAAAATGCTCTCGGGAATAGTTGCCAAAAATGCCTTGCATTTTCTAGTGGCGGCCTTGACAATTAAATAATCATATGATAGTACTCACTGAGCACAAGAACTAAAATTATATTTAGGATTTAGTAAAGATCCTTTATGAGCATTCTTTATATCCCAGTACGTATAATTGATTGATCGATCACTGCAGAATGCAAGAAAATTATTTTGCAGCAAATCCAATGCTGAACTTCTTTAACAGTTGACACATTAACGTGTTATAAATCCTAAATTCAGTGTCGGTTTAAATGTGTTTGTCAGTAAGAAATGGTCACTTTGTTTTTGTGAAAGGTTATATTTTTATTGATTTTTACATTATTTCAAGAATCAATCTGATACCCGGCTTATTGAACATGTAGTCTAGCTGTCAATCGGTAGTAAATGATATGTAAAGTATATGTTAACGCAAGCTCTTTGTACATCGTCTCAAAATTGCCAATGGGTTTTGGCGTTCGAGCTTGGCAAAGTTCTAAAACAAATCGTTGAAGCACAGCAGAATTCGTGTTACGACAAAACCAAATCCCCAACATTGTAAATGATATTACATGCTTTATTTACAGCTTACAATCACTACTAGTAATTATGCGCTGAGAAGTTTAAGATAAACAGATTACCTATAACACAGGATAGAATACTATCTAACACGTCACAATAAAAGATTTTATTCTGGAAAAAGTCAACATGAATAAAGGTAAGTTTATCAGGGAAGTTTTGATTTCTCACTCTTTCAACAAAATGTTTAACGATCCAGAAACATCTGCACGACATAGTTGTTTTAAATACGGGAAGCAAATAAACACCATACTCAACTTCCATGTGTCATCAATTCTGAGCACAAGTAATAGTGTTTAGTTATTTGCATAAAATTTCCATATTAACCATACTTTTCCTGTCAACCGATGGATTATCGCCTTATCTCCTGTGTAATTAAGAAATTTTCAATTGTAATAGTATGTTTTTCTATGATGAATAAAAAAATGAAATGGAATTCTTTCGTGCAAACCAAGCTATAAATGAAATGTTAAAATTTAAGCTTTATCAAACTCTGTTCACCATTCAGATCAGGTAATGGCAGAAAACTAGATTGCAAAAAGAAAAACATATAGCAAAAAGTGAGAAAAATGAATACAAATAAAATCAAATCAATGAATGATAATAAAAATAAAACAAAGTTTTGTTTCAGCATGTGAAGTTTGTTTAAAATTTGTTCTGTACATTTTAAATTAGTTACACACTTTTGAAACACAGCATTTCAATGCTAAAACAAAATAAAATTATAGATCTATTTGAAAGACCATTTCTCAATTTTGGGGAACTGTCCTCTTTTGGAATATTTCTCTTGTTGCAAAATGTACTAGTCAGATTTGGCGATATAGTTACTTAACCGTAAAGACAAAGTATTTTTCCTCTTAGAACGTGATTCAATTAATATACACTAAAAGGCTCCATTCTTTGTATAATGAATATTTTACGTATACGTAAGTGCATTAATGCTGATCAAGTTGATCTGAGAAGCAATTGTATGTTTATATGAGCATATAAGTAAATGTGTATATATACATCTATGTGTCTATTCGCATTTTATGCTTAATTGATGGAGTTCAACATGCGATTGCCGGGGGCAGGTTATTTCCGAACTGAAAATAAATTTGGCTAGAGTGTTTATTAAGCTGTATTAATTGTTACGCTTAAGGATATGTTATGTAATTACTTAACATAATTCATAGCTGCAGTATTTTTATGTAACGAAACTACAGACGAAATCAAAAAAAGTAAATCAGTAGGAAGATAAAATGATTAAGTGGTAAACCGAATTAATCACAAGGCATACAATTCACAGGTTGTCAGTTCGCCACATCGGTTTTAAGAAAGGAATCAAAAATAAGACAGTGATATTTTAGCAATGAAAGAGACAAAAATATAATAAATAACCGATAAAAAGATTTCAGATGTCAATAGTTCTCTTGTTAAAGTGTCTTCTAAAGTAGTTTAATTGTTTTTGAGTTTTGTTTTGGAAACAAGAACGGCCATAAAACTTTATACACAAGTTTAAATATTAAAAACAGTCTTAAAAGGGTTTGTATTCTTTATATATTCTCCTCTATCTCTCTTCATCTCTCCCTCTTTAATAATGTAACTTTAATACTTACAGCTTTGTTAGCTGAAACATTAAAAATAAACTCAACTTTGCCGCCGTCGTCGGGCTGAATCTATGAACAGTGTATTGAAGTAGGACATAACATATTTTTATTATATATTATCTGATAGATCTATTAAATATTAATATTCTTGGTATTTTTTTAGATACCTGATTTTGTCAGAAACATTTAAAGAACTTGAAATTTATCACATTTTTTTAAAGGTAATCATGCTATAATATTTTTCAGTTGACATCTCAAACCTGAAAAAATATCGCTCTTTTAATAATTGGATTTCTTAGAAATAATATATTATCGCACTTGTCAGTCTAAAAGGAATTTAATCATTTTTTTATTCTTGAAGGAAATATTATATCGTATAATTTGGAGCAGAATTTTTTTCTTACAGTTAGTACCATAAGTGAGTTTAACTGTTTCTGTGGCTTGGTGGATAAGAATAATGAGAATCAAGATTTATGATATAGAAGCAGAGCAACAGTGCCAGATTTACTGTGTCTGGCAAACAGTTTAGTATGTAGCTAATTAGAAATCAATATTTCGTGCAGATGTGACTAGATTTGTTAGCCGTTTTGTGAAGAGAATAGAAAGAAAAGATAACCTATCAAGTTTTCTGCCAGTTTGCTGAGAGAATTATACGAACAGATAACCTATCAAGTTACCTGAACACGTTAAGCTAATTCAGATTGTCTTAAATGTTTTGTTAACACATTTTTGTCTTGTATTTATGTCAGTATAAATTCTATTTTCGTGTTATACCCATTGTTAAGACAAGAACAAAGACAGCATTGCTTTATGATCATTCCATGTCGTAATCCAAACATAATGTTTTGTTCCCTGCGATGTTTGTAAGAAGAAAGTGTCTGTGACTAAAACTTTTTGTTCTGTCTGTATTAAGTATTTCAGTCATTTAAGCAAGCCAGTCGACGCCTTTTTTTGTAATAAAAGAAAGATTCTGCAACACAAGTTAAAAAGGTTTATTTTGATCGATTTTTCAAGTTTGATGCACGGTCGGCATTTGATTTTTTTTAAACAGACAAAATTAAGGCGTTTTATTTCAATGCGCCTGAGCTTATTGTACTCATGGAACAGTTTTGATCTTCTCGTGTGTGTGTCGTAGATACGTTTCTGTGTAAACATATACTTCAAATGTCATCTTTTTCTGTAATCAGTTTAACGGTTAGTTCCATTCTGTAAAATTCTGTTAAAAAGCTTCCCACCGAAATGAATAATCTACATTTGCTTATCCCTTTATTACTCTGATTATCTTAACTTGATTTTATAAGGACACAACTTATTTTAAAACCAGCAGTAAAAATAATATGGACAAAACATCAAGGTAGGCAAATATTGATCAGTATTTGTCTTTAGTGATCTCGAATCTACACTAGATTTACAAAAGGTTTTTTATTTTGTAGGCTACATTAATAACAATTAGTTTACATCAGCTAGATTTAAATTATATTATTTCTTCTGAGAAATGTTATAAATTGAATTTTCATGATAATGCATATTACATTAGTAGAGAAATATTCTATTTTTCTTTGTAACATTTCAGCTGTATGCAAAATTGTGATCTGAGTTTTAATCACTTCGAATAACTGAGATTATTCGTATTTATTTTGATTAATTGTGAATTGATACACATTCCTAAATCCCTTTACTTTATTTGCTTTTCCTAGCGATCAGCAATAAATCAGGTAAGTACTTAGATCTAGCTGACGAGCCAGGATATCCTATTCCCAACATGTTCCCATCTTATCAATCAAACCAGCAGTGTAATTGTTTTTGTTTTCTATTGCAATCCCAAATTAAATGAATATAGTAAGTGGAGACCTGCTTCTATGCAAGTATTGCTTTTTTATGCAAGTATTGCTTAAGCTGTTGTTTAAAAGTTTTCAGAATGAAATCTTTCGCGAACAATTATCAAAAATACAGTATGGTGGAAATACCACACGCGTAAGTGTGTCAAATCAAATATGCTATGATTGCTAGATTTTGGACGTACAAATCGTCTATGTAAATGGCGCCTTATTCCATAAATAAACAAGATCATTTTGATAAAGATTACGAGAGGAATATAAGATCGACTGACTAGTTTCATTGCACACAATGGAAGTCAGTACACCAAAAGTCTGCGCGGAACAAATCTCAAAATATCATCACATTGTCACTCCAAACCAAGACGTCCTTGAATTCAAACACAATCATTACAATTAAAATATATTTTTATGTTGTGATTTCTTTACATTTCTTCTGTAACATATTTCATTTAGGAGAATCTGATTCATGTTTAAAGATTAAACGAACAGTCTTTAAAACTTCTTTTTTCGTAGAAGCATTCGTGTCACCACTTAACTGCTGTTTTGACCTCGAGTTGTCTTAGCTGTAACAATTTCTCACTCGTATAATTAAATTTGCTGTTTGATATCAGGGGGAATTGTCTTAGAATGATCATCTTCTTGCGATCTTAGGGAAGACAAATCAATACTATAAAGACCTTTTTTCTGTGTCATTTGTGACTCTTCCGTAGATAATTTACTATTACCAACTTTAGTCCTATGTATGATGTGATCAAACAATTAAGACTGGTGAAGGTTAAAGGGTAAATCAAAAACACGCAGCAAACTATTATAGCTTTCTGCGAATAAGTGCATGCAAACCCTATGGCAAAATATATTTATAATATATACATAAAATTATATATTTTATATAAAATATTTTTAATATTTTTTAATGATTATTGAAATTAAGTAGCCAAGATGAAACACAATATATTTACATCGAAACACATGCAGACATTGTTTGTCAAATATCATATGACAAAGGATAGAATAAAAATTGTTTCGTGAATGTAACAACTGAAATTGTCAAGTTATGGTGTAATATTTAAAACGTTTCACCAAATATAAAGCTAAAATTAACATATTATGATAATAACACATTGTTCGAAATATTGAAAAGTAGTGGCAAATAACCGGAAATTATATATGAAAAAACACTTTCAATTCCAGTTTGTTAATTAATATAATATATCAGTAGTTGTTCTACTTAATATTTCTTTATTTGTTGTGTTTACTTCAGGCGGTCAATTGTTCTTTAGCTGGTGTCTTGTATCTCAGCAACTTTGCCAAAACTTTTTTTAAATCAAAATATTGAACGTAAAACAGTCATAAGTAATAATGACCTTTCTCACCTCTTATTTGTTTTATTGTTCAGTTTAGTCATATGCAAATTAATTACTTTGTTTTCTTATATGCAGTAAAAGTTACTCCAACTTTTAGCTGGAGCTCTTTTAAAATACTTGAAACCTATATTATCATCATTTTACTGCGTAAAATACATAATCAGGCACCGAAAAGCACATTAAAAATCAAATGCACTTTGTCGAGACTTTACTACTAATATTGGTCGAATGATTACAAAATTTTATGCAATAAAACAGAATTTTTCATTTTTCAGCCTTTATTTGAAAGGATACTTCTTCAGCATGGAATTAAAACAGAAAAGTATCCATAACTTATATTATTTTACTCAAACTATTTTAGCACATAAAGTTAAAAGTTAAATCAACACACATATCGAAACAGATTGATAATCCTAAGCAATCCTTTTGTATAAAGCAGTTAGGATTTTTATCTTTTAAATGTCCTAGCAGTGACATTTTTTAAAATTCAAATGCATTATTTTTTATGTTTTTATTTTTTCATTTTCTTCATAACCTGAGCATAGAAAAAGAAAAACCCAATCCATGAAAGAATGCAAATATGCCCTCTAAATAGTCGACTTTGATACTTTTTAAAAACACTCTGATCTAAAAAAAAAATTTGAGACCTCTGCAACATCTTCATCGACAAGGAGATAAAACTATTTTCAAACATTGTTTTTACATTTTGTTTCTGATTGTAATGTCGTCAACAGCTGTTAAGCGCTCATTTAATATTTTCCTTTGCATCTTCTCTTCAAAAATGTTCATTACGGTAAATTCTCAAAAACCATATGGCTGAGATTTCTGTAATAGAATTTCTTGCAAAAATCAAAATTATTTCAAATTCCTCTGTTACGGTTAAGAATGAAGTACAAGAGATTGTCACTGTTACATTAAATGCACGTACATGCATTTACTTTAAATATTTATGGTGTCTTTTATGAGACATTTAAAGCCTAAAAGTGCGCCTTTGATATTAATATGCACTTTAAAAATTAAAAGGGTGACTCAGTAGTGTTTCTAACATATATTGTATTCATATGTTCTGCCAGATAGTTTAGTAGTCATATGATGTTTATCTTAAACATCTCCCCTTTTCTATAGATTTCATGACTCACTTTAATGCGTATGATTTTATCGTATAAGAGGCTAAGTATAAACATCTTAATACGTTCTTAAGAAGTTTAGTACAGAGCAGTATGTTGGTCGTAAATTATGATTCTTTTTTCTACCAATTGTAACATAACGTTTATTTGGGTTGTATTTAACATCATAACAATGAAGGAATAATTTTATTTCTTTATTTTTTAAAAGCAACTAAAGCTTTTGCAGGAATCATATCAATCTTAATTGTATCACCGACAGACCTTACTGCGTATAAAACGTTTCGAATGAAAAAAAAAATTAATACTGATAAGAATATACGATAAAAATTTGTCTTATTTTACAATACAAATGAAACAGCATACAAACGTCAACATTAAATATTGCGACGTCTTTTATGCCATACAAGTTATAATCTTATTTAATGTATACTGACTTGAGCGATAGTGAACCTAACTCTGAGTGTAAGTTAAAATCAACTATGCATCAATAAATGATAAGTATTTGTTCTCACGGTAGTAGTACTACATTTGTTTTATAGATTCTAGTTTATAGAATATAACCAAGTGATTAAGAATTTAAACTAAAAGATATATAACATCAAATCTAGTTTCTTTTCTTTTGTCCGTCGATTGCCGTTTGAAATGCAGTCAAACTTCATTTCGCATGTGTGGTTCTAAATCATTGAGAAATTATATCATATCCATTAGATTTTATGTTTAAGCATGCTCATGGCAGAGACTGTTATAATTGAAACAAATGCGAATTGCCCGAAACAGAAGACGTCTATAGTCTTAACATTCAGTTGCGTGATATATGAAATAGATTCCCAAAGGCATGTGTGATTTTAAGGTTGAGAAGAACCGTAATTTATGAGACAAAAAGTAGAGCTGCTGTTCTACTTATTCTGTCCAGCAAACGGATTAGTGCGTTGCTAATTTGAAATCAGTAATTGTACATATGTGACTAGAATGTGACAAGCCTGTAAAACTCTTAAATGTGAAAATAGTAAATGTCTGTGTCATTTTTTTTTCTTGTCATCTTGCAATATAAAAGATTGCTTACATTTTAAGTTAAATTTCAATCTATTTTTACAAATGTTGTGATCTTAAATGGTTGTATTCTTTATAACTTTTCATCTGATCATCTAATTATATTTCCAGTTTGATTATAAGCAAAACAGAATATTTGTTATTTCCGAATCTGTGGAGGAGAAAAGCACAAAATCAATAGATTTCGGTGTCTCATGTTGCTGTTCTGTACACCCTATATTTCTAACTTATTTTCCCTGGGGATGTAACTGTGTTCTCCGGAGTTGAGATTTCATAACAAGCGAAAAAAGCAACAAAAACAAAGCAAACCACTTATGTATACCTTAGTCTACTGTCTGAAGCGTTCGACTTCAGATCGAGAGATTTAAATTGCTTTAAAGAAACGTGAATTGCATATTCTTAATACAGTTGATATAAATATGTGGACCAAGTAACCAGAAAAAGGGTATATATGCATGATACGAAATAATTACCAAACCATAGAGATAGTTGAAAAAACTTGATTCTAACGAAAGATGGTACAGATGTTGTTTCAGATTTTATTGAACAAATAAGAGAGCTCTTATCGTGAAAACAATTTGTAACTTTTGTAATGTTGTGTGTAGTATTTGCCATCTGTGCGTCTAAATATTTGTAATGATCGCATTTTGTAAATAACGCATGTTAAACCATTTACGAAGTGGGAGACTTCTTTTGTCCAGGAAAGTAATTTGTAATGCTTCATCAGAGATTTCAAGAACGTTGCCAAGATTGAGAAAGTTTATGCATGCACTGGTAAGATAGCAGCATTGTGAATAACTTTTGCTATTGCCTGCTTTCTTAAAAAAAAGGTGTTAGAATTCATTATATATTCATAGATATTTTTCACACATTCTTCAACTAAATATATCATATGCATTCTCACCAAATCCTTGTTAGCAGAGACACATAACAGGGTCAAACATTTTGTCCTTGATGATAAAATTGTACCTGCCAAACTTCTCTATTTTTGTAATTGGCATATTTTTTTATTTCACTTTATTGAGTTTTATCTTGCATATGAAATATTATTATTTCAGACAACTTGCAATTCTTCTGGTTTTGTCGTTTGATTTCTATGACATTGTTTTAGGAAAAGAGTTTCTATTTTTACACTTAAGTTTGTTGAAATATGAGCTTAGTCAAAAAGCAAGCACCAAACTTTAAATGAACATGCTGTGTCAAATTCCAATTAGCAATGACGTTAGTGACACAATCAAAATTTAGAGTAATCGCAATATGGCAACCGTTGAAGTCAATTACCGCTCTGTTAACATGTATTCCATTTCAGGAAACGTGAATTGATATTTTCAGGTTTTAGCCGCAGTTTTCAAAAGAACGTGGGCATAGCTGATTTCTTTATTTTCGGCACTGTTACATGTTTTTTATGTTCTTTTGATATGGTGTTGACTTCTTATATTGAAATCGACTTTGGTAGACCAAACAAAACACCATTTTTGATGAAAACGTAATTTTAACCCTTTATGACAGATTATTTTAGAAAGTACCGGATTGTACCGGAAAAAAATAATTTTAGAAAGTGCCAGAAAGGATTATTTCAGAAAGTACCAGAAAGAAAAATGAACGGTTAAGAACGATTTTGTGTACGGAAACTGTTCATGAAATTAGTTCAGTTTATCTTTATTTCAATTTTTTAATTTTTTTAAATTGTTGAATTCACATTGGTATGATGTAAATACCATTCTGCTAGATCATCAGATGTAGAACAAACGAAATCAATTATTCTTCTTTTCAGGAATGATACTCTTATAAGAATGGAATATTTATTTAATTAATCATTTTGTTTATTTTATTTGATATTTCGCACATAATCATATGGTAATTGTCAGACAAAAGTAGTAAAGCAACAATTTTAATCTTATTCTTACTGATATTCAATAAATGTACATTTATCTCTATAAACTATACATTAATATCATGACTTTACTATAAAATCATGGCCGGTATTTTATTTATTATTTATTTAGGAAATAGATTTTAAGTTTGAGTGATATACCGTCTGATATATCACGGTGTCGCGTTCATATGCGTAGTAATTTAATCCCGAAGGCCGTAGACCTGAGTGATTAAACAATTACGCATATGAACGAGAATCTGTGATATATACGACGGTAGATCACGAAAATTTAAAAATCTATTTCCATTCTAACACGTACGTATATTTATAAGGGGTGCAAATGTGTGCACTATTTAACAGTGGCATTCGCAGTGACGTCAGCGGGCGCGCGCTTGTGTTCTGAGTGCTATACTGTATAATATATCACGCTCAATTTCTTCTTTGTTTATTGTGGGCGATTTGCATATAGTGTTAGAATTAATGTTATACACCTGATCAAAATATAAGCATACCGACTCTTCTTCAGCTCACCATATAGAACGGCTTTACAATAAGAACTTAATAATAACAAAGGGTAGGACCTAAATCATGTAGCTCGGTGCTTTAAGCGAGAAAAACGTGTAGTCTATGACTTATGTCGTCAGTTTTCGCGTAAATATTTAGGAATTTGGATAAATTATCAACAGCTATGAGGATGTTCTTGGAATATTTGTATTATGTATACGACTAGTACCTAGCCATATATGTATGCTAACTGTAACTGCTATTTGACAGAAGAAGAAATGTGTTACAAAAAAGTTATTGATGGGATGCCAACAAAGGTGTCCCATTTTTTCTGTGATTCTGCAATATTTTGCTTCGTTTTTTCAGCTTCACCAACAATTTTGCGCCATTAAAATGATATTTTAAGTAAACAGGAACAGAATTAAACATTTACAACCAGTTAGGAACATACATAATGCATTAATGTTCGATTTGTTTAACTTGAAGACAATAAATGTGTAGTTTGAGTCACTTTAAGGCCATATTGTGTAACCTCGGTTCTCTCATAACTACATACCGGCATTCTAATACATAAAATATCTTTCTGTCACTAGCATATTGGTTAAATTTAACCCTTATTTTGTACTATAATCATACTCAAGACCAGTGTTTGTCCAATTTAAAGGCATTACATTAACTACACATGGTGATTTTATAAAGTGAAAGCAATCAAATGTCTTTTGATACAACCGCAGTTATCGTTCAATGTATGTATTCGTTCAAGATTGTTTTACAGACAGCTAAATAAATGTTAACAGTAAACAATTCTTACAGTTGTGAGTTGAAGCAATAATTTAATATCATAATCAGATTTTGTTTGATTTCCAGTGATAATTAAAAGATTAAAAAGATTAGAATATTTTAGCACAAATTCACCTTGGAATTGTAGATGCCAGAATGATAAACTCTATACACTGTAACTTGGGGCAACAGCTCATAATAAAATATCATAGCAAAATAGCATTATGACATATACTTACAAGCTATTCATACATATCATACATGAGAAGTAAATAGATCCTCCAAAGATAACTTACATTTTTTTTTACAAATACAGAATTAAATCTCAGATGTATGGAGATAAGGGAGGTTAGAAAGTCCTTTTTGATTTCATAAATATAATGTTTGCATGTATGTAATATCTACAAAAGTGTCAATTTTGATTTTTTTAAATAAAATGTGCAGACATGTGGTCAAGTCATAACCTTTCATATTTTAAAATTTACTTGTAATATTGTATTTGTATCTGACAATGAAAAGCACCACATAACCTTCTGGCCTTAAAATCTCAAGTGTTCAAATTCATAATCATCTTAGCTTAAAAAAGGAAATACTTTTGTTTTTTTTATCAGAAACATAAAGTTAAATATACAAACAGAACTCTTTGTAAAAAATTTCAACATGCTTAACTTTAACATCAATAAAGAACCGAGGTTACACAATATGGTCTTAAAGTGACCCAAACAACACGTTTATTGTCTTCAAGTTAAACAAATCGAACATAGATGCATTATGTATGTTCCTAACTGGTTGTAAATGTTTAATTCTGTTCCTGTTTACTTAAAATATCATTTTAATGGCGCAAAATTGTTGGTGAAGCTGAAAAAACGAAGCAAAATATTGCAGATTCATACAAAAAATGGGACACCTTTGTTGGCATCCCATCAATAACTTTTTTGTAACACATTTCTTCTTCTGTCAAATAGCAGCTACAGTTAGAATACATATATGGCTAGGTACTAGTCATATACATTATACAAATATTCCAAGAACATCCCCATAGCTGTTGATAATTTATCCAAATTCCTGAATATTTACGCGAAAACTGACGACATTAGTCATAGACTACACGTTTTTCTCGCTTAAAGCACCGAGCTACATGATTTAGGTCCTACCCCTTGAATAAAGGGGGAGGGGTGGTAGCGCTGTGTGCGCGAGGGGAGGAAGGGTGTTTAACAAGTGTTTTGCGTGTAAATCGCCTCAGACTATTAAGGAAATGTCCGTTTTTGAAGTTCCTTCTAGATTTGTGTTAAATGACTTTCTGTTTGCAGTAGTGAAGTTTTTAATAGTGGGACTAAAATGGATGCCTTTAAAATATTTGGATGCATTCACAGGTGTGAAACTGAAAATTATCTTAATTACAACAATGATTGACGTGCTTTCCTAACAACTACAGTACGACAAATGTTTAGAGGTATAACGCACTAATTTACCTTTTATTACTTGAAAATTTGTTTGTTTACGTAAAGGAACATTGCCACATGCTGTTGCATAGCGGCTGAAAAATTGTCAAATTACTTCAAATGCATGGTGAATCACCTAAAATATTGCATTGGACTAATTAATGCTTTTGGAAGCCTTTTTATCTTTTTATTTTTATTGTGTATTGTATCGGATAAATATTTCGGTTAACACTCTTTGTTCAGTGCATTCATCACGCTTGATTCAGCGTGCATGTTTAGTCTAATTATTGACAGCTTAAGCTAAGCTATTTCCGAATGCAGCAGAAGTTTACATTTCGTTTCAAAGATTTTTTTGAAATGTTAACTAGTGTTGGATACTTTTTATCACACGACTAAAACAGCAAATGAGTCGTACAATAGCTGTATTGAATTAAAACATGCTGAAAAAGCTGTCAAGAAATAAGGTCAAAACAAATATCAACATATGTAGGAAACATTTAACATAGAAAATATCTCTTTGAAATAGGACATCTATATGACAACAGATTTAATAATGACAATAAACATAATTACTTTGAAGCAAGAAGTAAATGCGTAAATTTTCATTACACGTGTTTAATATAAAAAAATATGTAATGTTTATATTGCATTACAACATTTGTCATGTGATACAATATTACCTGTTTTCATTGAAAATCTTTGATAGTTATTGTTAGATTTTGTTACCTTAAAGCAATCGAAGATGTAAGTGGTGCTTCTGAGAGCAAGTTATGAGACAGACTGATTTTTTTCAACCGCTTTCTTAGATAGAAATCGATGGCATCCGAGTGACCAATGTCATCAACTGTAGACAGATAAACATAATTGGTTTCAATGTAAATGTCTCAGGAGATCTTAATTGATTAACAAGAAGCACAGTTTGACAACAGAATGTTCTTGGCTTAAGCAGTATTAGTCATATATTTATGAGATTCTTAATAATTCAGAACGTTGACATATTTGTATAGTTACTGGTTATTATATCTTAATAATCATAAAGCCATTGTAATGTAAAATGTGATTGAAAAAGCTCATTTGAATGTTTTTTGTCTTCTTTTCCAGAATAGCTTGAAGGACACATTGGATTTATAAAGTTATCTGTTAAAAAAAGAAAAAAAGAAAACCTTAGGAAGTTTTAATTTGCATTGTCTATCAAAATGTTTACTGAAAATTCGACTATCCCTTACCGTTTAGAAATTAAAATAATTTACCGCCGAACTGGCCATTCAGGACATTTTTGTCGATAAACAGAATTGGTTTAAAAAATAATCATGAATGTCTAAAATCCCTTGAAATCAACCTGAAAATAAATTGACAGTGTGAAGCTTATGGTGAATGATACATAAAACTATTTTTCATTCCTTGATTCTACTCCATATATACCGCTTGCATAAAACTTGATCTCCTTATCTTGAAAGGGAAAAAAGAAGGGGATATAATATTACAGTTCAAAAAGAAAATAATTGGCAAATTGCAATGCGTGTCTTTGTGTTTTGATAAAATATGTGAGCACCAGAGGAGTTCTACGAAAATCTCATTTATGTCCGTCTCTGTCATTTATACTCAGAATGTTATCCATAACAACTTTCTAGACATATCAGTTTAGTATCATGTTGTTTGATTCATTTTAGTCTGCTTGTCGCCTTATAAGAAAATATACTTCTCCATACTGAGTTCAACTAAAGTAGGAATAAATCGTCATTCAGATTTAATGAAGGAAAATGTAGTGGAAATGTCTCATGAGACAGAAAGCTTAACAAAACGCGATTCAGTTAAGTAAAGACAATCTCAAAATACAACCCACATCTTAAAAAGAATGTCCATAAAGGGTTTAAGTTCTCAGAATCTTTATTCACTTTAAAACAACAACAAAAACAATGATAATAAAACAGTTGTTATTATAACAAACACAAAAACAACAACCACCAGTAACAAACAGAAAAAAGGGAACTTGACTATAGATAAAGCAAATAGTACAATGTAAGTGTTCAAAGTGTTCATAGCATACCATTTTGAAATGAATTGCTTCCGCATGATATAGAATAAGATAATTGGTGGTTTTAACAACGAAATAGAAAATTATAGGTTTGAGAACTCGTGTTCTAAAGACTAAATGGTAATGAAAGACTAAAGCTGGCTAATTTCTTCCAGACGTTCTTGGATGTTGCCAGACATATTCCACAAGGTATAATAAGTTCTTCTTTCTGTTATTTTTAGCGATGAAGTTTTCTGTGTCAATGAATACAATATTTTTTTTACAGTGATAGTTTGCTAAAAGTTGCGTTAAATATGGTTTTCAATTCATTCTTACAATTTGACATTTACTAATAATGAAGTTTTGTTCTTTCTGTACTGGTGCTGACAGCAGTTAAAAAGTTCGGGAGCGATAGCTTAATATGCCAAGAGTTCCTGTTTTAGCTTTTGGTGATCTAAAAATATTTATTACCATACTTTTTTTCGCATCCGTTTGAATAAAAACAACTGATGTATGTATTTATAAACAAAAGTAGATTTTAACGAAATATATATTACGAAACTGCATTTGAACGACTGCGTCAATCTTTCGTGCGTTTATACATCAGAAAAACATTGGTATGTCTTATAATATTTGCATTCTTATTTGGTAAATCATTACTAATTTTATGACTTAGAAAATAACTATAACTTAAAGAAGACACAAAGTTTTTTTGACAATATATAGCAGCTAACAAAACCAAATCATTTAGGGCTGTGGGTGTCAAGTTATGTCTCCGTATAGACCATTATAATGTTAAAATTGTCATCTGTCTTTATTTGCTAGTATAATCGTATTAATCTTTTTATAGAAAACTGACATTATTTTACAGTGAGTTAATTTAATCCAAAAATTACTCTAGGGACTTCAGTTCTTGCTTGATTTAAATGCAACAGATATGTTTAGAATCAACTTACTCTGGAAATAAGCCTTAGGTTTAATTGGAGCATTAAAAATCTAAAACTATTCTTGCCATCACCTTTGTGGTTATCAAATCCGCAACAGGTGAATAGTTTAGCAAACATCGATTTAAAAACAAATTCATACAATTCAAGTTAATCCAGCTCGAAGTCTGCCTTCTAGATTTAAAACTGTTACAGTACTTGTTGCTTTTGGTGTAGATACTCATACCCACGAGCTCGTATGACCTTTAAAAACGTAATTCGTTTTTTAAAACTTTATTTTCTCAAGGCGCAAAATTTTCATGGTTTTTCAAACTGATCATTTCCTTAATTTCCTTTCCCGACATGTGTTCGCTTACACCAATAGCGAGATAATGTTTTCCATGCCTTGTTTGTGCGTGGTGTTCAATGTGTCTCTGAAGATTAAAATGCGCTGGCACTCAAATTAATTCATTTACTCCATAACACCATGTCTTGAGAAAATGCATTTTAAGAACTTTGAGGAATTTTAGCGGAATATTCTGGATTTGACTAGGAACAAAGATAACACCTCTTCATCAATAAAATTCACACACAATTACACGTTACAATGACAAGATGTTTGTGAAGAACGAATATTATCTTAAAGGAAGAATGTAAGTAAATGAAGTGTTTAAATACGAGTAGTGTTAAAAATATGCGGAAAAGTGTCATGACCTTTTGATAATGAATGAAATACCATGATTGTATGTTTACAGTCTGAATAAAGTACAGTTGCATACAACACTTTTACAAAAAATCTGTATTTAAAATAAACCAGTTTACGTGTTGCAAAAGGGGAGTGTATGAAAAAAATCATGTAATCTTTAAACAATCTGAACATTTCTCTCCTGAATATTTAGGCTGTTAAGTATATATTTGCAGCTGACATATGTTTAAAAAACATTCTATAACTCCTGTCTGAAGTAGAAAAATGGTTTTTGCTAATATTGTTTATCATATGACAACTGTTATTTGTAATACAGTATAATCATGACATTTTTTATATTACAGACGTGAAATATAACGGTTAATAAAACATTACGCATTTACTTTTTGCTTCAACTTATTTTTTTATTATTTATTACTTTTGAAATTAATTAACATATAGATGTCCTATTAAAAGAAATGACGTCTTCTAGTCTTCTATGTTCAGTATTTCCGACATCTTATGACACTTTATTTGGAACTATTTTCTTGGCGGATGTTTTGTAACAGCTTTTTCATTATAATTAAATAATTACAGCTATGGTAAAACTGATTTACGATTGTTTTGATCATGTGATAAAAAGAATCTGAGACTCGTTTAACATTTCATGTAAACTTTTATTCAACTCGTCCAGGGATAATGTTTTTAACCTCGTCAGGGCTCGCTTAATATCATTTCTTAAAGTCGTTGAATGAAAGTTATGAAATAAAAACTAGTGTCAGATCCTATGTATGCGAAACATTTTTTTTTCATTTTAAACTGCTAACATTTTCTAAAATTAGCTATTTAGAGATTGTAGTACAGGTTAGAAAGTTGATTTAACAAATCGAGTAATTTGCTTTCACGTTATTCTATAAATACAGAACAGGAAAAGATCCGCACTATAAGCTTCATCTGAACACACACTTACAAAAACCCCAACAATACGTTTAATAATGGAAGGTTATTGTGCGACAAGAGATATTTTTAACCAGTACAATCTGTTTTGAAGAAATGCAGTTCAATTAAAATGTAGCATATAACATTATTTCCTTAAGTGATGTCAAGAACTTGTTCTTCGATAGTTCTTTATTTAATAATTGTCAGACAAATTTGTTAATACTTGTCAAATATACCCACAAGAAAGGCTGAACAAGACAAAAATTGCCCTAGCCATAGCCTCGTCCAATATTATTTACATTTGTAACTTATGTTAGACAATAACTCATTTTCGTTCACAACACTAATAAATGTCTTCATCTTAAGACAACTTATCTATAATGAGTATAATTTGTCATTTATTTATAACAGGCAATTTGCGGGTGAATACTTACTCAAACTTAAGTAGACTAAGAAAAGTGGTCATAAAACAGTTTTACTGAGATTATTTTTTATTATCTTCATCAGAAGCAGAAGGGTTTAGAGACTCCACCAACTTTGTTATTTAACTTAATTCTTCTTCAAGACTCCAAGTATGCAAGCATATTTAACTTGGCTGGCTGGCTTGCAAAAAATAACGAAACACAAATCAAAATCAAATCAACGTCTGTTGCCTTTAGTTTTTGCTTGAACATTTAACTTTTTGATATCTTATGCAGATCATTAACGAGCATCAAACTTCAGGAGCATTTTTTTTCCATGCAGGGAAGTTGCGGAATGTCACTGTAAACAAATTTGTCAGAACCATCATTCACTTGTAATTTTCTGTCTGTATTTATTTGGATAAACAGGCAAGAGATGTATTTGTGATTGACGAGGTAGCCTAGAGCCGGGCAATTCACAGACGTTACGTCGTAGGAAAAATCTACATGATTGATCTTCGATCGGAGAATATGCAAAACTGGCATGAGCTACTTTAGATAAAGCATAATGCATCAAAGCACATTTTCCGAATTAAGGTTAACTATTTGATGTTCTAATAAACCTTACTCGTTATTACTCTACATATTCATGAAACCATAAATAACAGAAAACAATGAAATACCGTAAAAATAAACATGCAACAATTTTGTTTCGTTCGTAATTGCAGACATATCTGAAATGTATCAATAAAGTGACTTTTAATAAGGCATTTGATTTTTTTAAAATATCAACCGTCAAGAGATATCGATTAAACTACATTTTATGATAATAAGAGTCTAAAGGAACACCCACGAATAAAGTTGAGAAGTAAACGAACCGCTCTGTCACAGCTTAAAGAAAATGATTGTCAACACTCCTAGATATAAAAATCCTTTAACTCTTCTACTTGCTTTTTTACAAAAGAAAAGGAATTTTCCAGAGAGCATGTCAGTTTCCACAGTCAACAGCTATGGCTAAGCTGTTGTAGAAACACAAAGCACTTAAAATATTCCTTTCATATATATTCATAAGACAGGTATTGGAAGCTTCATTTGCTTCATGTTCAAATATTTCTATCTATTTTGTTATGTTTTCTTGATAACATTTAGTTACAAACATAATCAAGATCTATATTGCTACTTGGACAAGAATGTCTTGCATTAAAACAATTTGATCCATACATACTCTTATTGGCATGTCAGTAGGCCATCTGTTTTTGAGCTTATAAGGTGGTTTCTTAGGCGCAACAACTTCCTTTGTGTCGTAGTAAATGGTTAAATAATTGCTTACTTTGCTTAAAAACTGTAAGGAAGCTTATTTAAAGAAATGCTTGTTTCGAGTTTGTAGAAAGACGTAGACGTAAACGAGACATTTTTTAAAATAAGTCTATCGTATTTGTAGAGATATCATTATATTCATATCGAGTATTTACTGTAAATCGACATCGTATTTGATTGGCTTTTAAAGAAGGCTGGTCGCTTTGTTAGACAGCTACGCAAAACAAAATAAAGACATGAATAGATCGGAAATGAAACTTTTTTATTTGATTAAGCGTACAGGAGATCAAAAGACGACAAGACAGCTTAATATTCTTTTAATTTGGATCTGCCTTGTATCATCTTAAAAGGAGACAGAAAGAAATTCTTAAGGAAAAGGTCATATACTTGACTTACAGGGATGCAAAAATTTCGTATTATATGTTGCAAGAAAATATTTTGAGCCGAAAAGGATTTAATCTTTTTTTATATAGTGGTTCTTTTGTAGAAGGGTTTGTAGGCACCATAGCAACATCTACTATAAATTTTATTATTGAAATAAGTATCATCAAATCCTTTGGCTTTGTTTAAACTTATTGATAATTGATGACGATCAGGTCAGTATAATTATTATTTCACTCTTATTATTATAATATATGATTCCTATTATTGTGATAACACAGTCACATCCCTACGTATTACCTGTTATTATGAAATATTTCCCCCTTGCAGTTACTGCATATTTCATGTCATTGAGTCGATTTTGTCCGATAACTGAAAGGTTTACGTAATGCAACGTACCTCACTGCTGTAAGTGTCTTTTAAATCAGTGGGCATGACTAAAATGTAATGATAACTGACGTAGTTTTTAAATTTTTATCATAAAATTAATAATTATATATTGTTATAATTCTTATTATCATTTTTCTTATTATTAGTTTTATTATCGTCAATATTCAGAGGACGTGTATGCAGATGAAATTTAATTGTTATAAATTAAAAAAAGCAGTTGCGGCTTGTTCAGTTCTTTATACTTTACCAAACAAAAAAAGACAAAATATTCCAAGTGTATTACCAAGTGTATTTCTATAACATATCGTAATGCTCCCATGGGTTAACAAGACGATAATTGAAGGTTTTTAATCCTGTAAGGGAAAAATCATGCAACTTAAAATATATATTCTGTGTGAATAAATGGCTGTAAAAGGTTCAAAGATGGATAATTATTTCCAGGCAGTGTAGCAATTTGAGAGATATTTCCCAAAAGGGTATAATCAATTCCTTTGTCTTTATTTCTACAAATAAAGGATCAGTTGTGTTCAGTAAATGACAGTTTCATACTTCTGCAGATGGTCCAATTTTAGTCGTTTTGACGACAAAACAAAATGTTTATTACAAGAGTGTGACTGTGACAAGAGTGCGACTGTGTACCCCATGTGTTTTCCAGATATGATCTTTGTTGTTTCTGAAAGTGTACTGTATTATCTGTCTGGTATTACATAACAGTTTCCAAACAATACTTCCAGATTTGTTACCGCAGTTCCTAATCAGCTAATAGCGTAATGTTAACTAATTTCACAGCAACCTAAAATATCTTTAAGAAAAAAAAAACTTTTTTTGTATGATAAGGTTAATTCAGTTTTCAGTGGTATCATTTGAAATAACAAATTTATCATCTGACTATTTCCCTTGGGTCTGGGTGCATGATTTTTTCGATGTCTAGTCGAGTGTAGTGTTGCTAGATGTATCACATTTTAAAACAGCTTTGAATTGTATTCATTTTAATACATTATAGACAATTTTGATGTACCACGGTTATTCACGCCTTAGTATCACTCAGCATGAAAATATTTCAAATTTAATGGGCTTTCTTTTCTTTTCTATTTTTGGAAAGTTTCAGAGAAACGCTTTACTAGTAGTTGGACGTGAATAGAAACAATCTCATGCATTTGTGCCGTGCATATTACTGCATTTAATTCATTTATTCATGTTTTAACAAACCGTATAACCTTTTTTGTCAGTGTATGTTACTCCTGAATTTATTTGGTCCCGTTTTGAAACTCTCTTACTCATAATTAGTATCAAGTCTCAAGTTCTGATCGGACACCACTTGGTCTACTAACCGATCGACGGACATGAGCAAATCAATAAAATCCCCACTTCTTCGAAGTGGGATGGAAGAAAAATAAAGGGTAAATGGTTCTCCTGTTAAACTAATCCCGTTCAAAACTACAACATAATTTTAAAACAAATGCCACAAGATGACATGCAGGCATGTTAGGCAGTCACCTTCCGGTATTTTTTTTATCATCAAGTCATTATGTCAAGTTACTCAGATTCGTTGTAGGAAAATACAAATCAGAGCAAGTTATTGCACAGACCATTCAAAATATTGATATTAATTATAGACAATAAACCGAGAGAAACCACTGCTAATGACCAATAAATGTTTGAATCTCCAGACTAAGTTTCCATATATAAGGTTATATCTTATCATTTATTTTAGAAAGTCCGGCGTTTGTATATATAGACCTAAAGAGGAGATAGTAAAACAGTTTGCTTAGTGTTGATGATTCACGATATAAGCACACAAAAAATAATTCAGATCAGATATCCTTCATTTTGAAATATATTTGCAAATCTGTTTAAACGGTTTTGTTTGCGTTTGGACATTTTTCTTCGTGTTGTTTCGTCGGGAATTGATTTTTTTCAGAGTTATTTTCTTTCTATATTTTGTGATAAAATACTTTTTTAAAAACTACATTCTTATTCTGGCTTATGCTCAGCAGTTGTGGTTGTAAATGATTGAAATACATTGAGGGTTATTACATTTAGTAAAAAGATCTGTATTTAAGCTGTTGCAAGGAAACATGTCCTGTTAACAATAAATTAAATGTGCTATTGGATGCCAATCTTAGGCAAATAATTATTTGGGATTATGCATGTTTGACGATTGTTTCGTACCTAGCGTGGAATATGTACACAACCTAAATAAAAATAGGTTATCATTACCTTATATGTCTGTGTTAATATAAGTGAAAACAAACAAACGCTGTAACGATTAAGATATTGTACTGTTATATATCTATGCTACGCATTGCAAGTTTAAATCTTCATTTCAGTCAAACAAATGCAATTGTGATTGCGCAACGGAAGTCTGTGATGAAAGTTTTACCCCAATGGGATTTTCTGACCGTGTACATCGTTTTTAATATAGAACTTTTTTGCATAAAATATCACAGTTTCCTACACATGGTAATGCGAAAAAAAGTTTTATTACTTTTTGTAACAGAGGAAGCGCCGTTTTGAAATAAAACAAAACAAACCAGTCTACTGTTCACTTTTAATTCATTAGAATTCTTATATAATTGATGGTTTGAAGACAGTAGAGGAACATAATATCATTTAGAACAAATGTTAGAAGAATAAATTGTTGTTCAAGTCCATATTATAGTAATTTTATCCAGACTATGTAGCATTGTGTCAGATAAATTTTGAAAGGCTATAATCATTTTCTCTGTCATTTTTATCAGAATAAATGAGACAGTTTTATTCAGTTGCACTCTGTAGAGCGCAATTTGTAGTTGACTGTCTTTGTGTCGTTATTCAATTTTGCGATACTTCTTTAGGGAAGAAATTAAATTAATTGGTAAACCTCCAGAAACAAAAAAAATATTATTGAGACGAAATTACAAGGACACTGATCAGCCACAATGTAATGTCAACTTGATAAGCCTGTTAGTCTGTCTTAGATTATTTCCAAGAAATGAAACAGGTTGAAAAGCAACATTTTAAATGAAAGTGTTTGGATATTTTCTAAACAAAACATATCCAGCTAATATAGTTTAGCATTGAAGATGAATTGCACCACCTTAAACAGCAAAGGGAAAAAGAAATACAGTATATATATCTTTTAACATCAATTACGGGCGGCAACTGCGTCATAACTGCGTGAGCCTATCAAGTTAGATTTAAATTGTTTGAAAAAATCTGTAAAGTATTGTTTATGTCTGCCTTATTTCGCAAAACACATACCTAAAGTCTCATCCATTCATTTTGGTGTTGATATACCTTATTTTAATATTCTGACTCCTGTTTCACGAAAATTTTGATTGCAGTAAGTTTTCTCAACTGATTTTGCAACTTTTTTGCTATAAAATCGTTAACGAATATTAGAATTTTGAGTCTGCCATAATCAAAATTACTAGATTGATATTTTCAAATAAATCTGTATGTCATGAAATAAGTTTTAAAATTCTTAAGCTAATAATCATGCATACTGTTGGCTTAAAGTTGCTAAAAAATGCTGTTACAAACTTTGTAAAGGGTAGAAATATATGAACATATTTTACTAAAGATATTTTGCAATTGAGAGGAAATAAGTATGTAGGTCCTTTGTGAAAGGGATGATTTTCTCTTAAAATAGCAAACCCGATTGAGTAAATACTTTTTTATGATATTGGAGCGAGACTTTTACTCACTTACTTTGCTGAAATAAAATATGTTGACTGGGGTTTATAAATAACTACCATTTTTGCATGTTTTTTTTCAAATTCTCAGTAGTTATGCATATATTCACTCAGTGATTGTATTGTTCAGAAAACTACAAGTAGCAATGAATTTAGATATGAACCTTATACTTCTAATTATCTGAAGTTAAAACTCTTAGCCATGTAATTTATAAATAGCAATGTGAATAATAAGGAGCCATAATTTAGACACAGATCTTACGATCCAATAATTTAAAAGCTAAAGCTCTAAAGAATATAAAAGCTTACTCATTAACTTACTCATCAAGTCTTTGACATCAGTAATGTCTCGATGGTTATACGAAGGAGATGGATTGCAGCTTGGTATTAGATTTAATATGTAGTTAATTTATCATCATGCATATACTGGCAATGTATCCCATCTATATACCTGTTACAGTTCAAGCTGACCAAAACAAGTGATCATTTGGACGAGTTGGCTAAGTTAGAGCAGCCCACGTATGAGAAACATGTTACATTGCAAACATTGCATTGAGGCTGTACGACTAGGCTTTCACATAGTACACCCATAACAAATATTTTAATATGTGTTTAACAAGTTTCGAACAGATAGTGTTAGTATTTAGTAAGACTACATTCAATGGATTGAAAGATTGTCCAATGACCGTCTGAGAAAGTATACTGAAAGTGACTATTTAATGTTTTTATGATAACGGTGGGAGTAGCAACTAAATAACATGTCCAGTTCTGATAGATTATCTAATGATTGATCGTGTCTGATGGGACCAACATGTTATTAACGAGAAGAAATATGTAAACGTCTATCAACAAAGTGTGTAGCTACATAAATTTGTCTGTGCGTCCTGATTATACTTTTAAAAGATTGAATCTTGTCAGCCAAATTCTTTACGTAAACAAATTTTGGGTTTTTGTTATGCATCTTTACCCGTATTTTTATAATGTGTTTTCTCTTATGAGATAAAGAGACAATTCTTGTAGAAGAAGAAATTAGGCTGCACGAATGATTCAGGACTTTACTAAACTTTGGTTACTGTTTATAACTGACGTTTCTTTCAAACATAATACATCTATGAAATTTAGATATATTACGTATGTTTGCCCTGTATTTCCAAAATTGCTTATTAAAATGTCTTGGTGCAATATTGTTAGAATAAACCATTTATTCTACTGACAGAGCCTTTTTTTCAGTCAAATGTACTTACATAAAACATTTTTCTGAATACAAATGGAAAGCTACCTTAATTTCTCTAATTTACAGTGATAAGTATACCTTTTATTGTTACAGTCTGGCAAACAGTGGAGAAACACATGTTGTGCACTATTGCTCTCTCGTAAATGTTGCATCATGCTGCAATAAACGCTTCAGTTTTGGCAGTAAGATTAAAATTATGCGTTCTGAGTGCAATTCTGATATAGTTAGCGAATCTATTGTTTAGAGCATCATCTTTATATTGTGTACAATGTTTAACAACCTGTGTAATATGTTTATAGTGTTTAATTACTATAGAAACGATGCTAATTGTTATTAATAAAAAAACACTAAGATTTCAGAAAAAGTTGGTTTTGCCCACAAACATTAAATATTACAGTATGATGTAAAGATACAAATTTAAATATCAGAGACATTTTCAGTTGCATGGTTTTACAGTTTAGGACTATTGTATTATTGACTTAAAATCAGCCATTACATTCTGTTTGTGTGTATGCTAAGAAATTTTTGTGAACGAGGTTTCAGTATTGAGAATGTCGGAGGACACTATTTATTTTAAATTATATAAAGTCCCTTTAATTCCCTATCTTTTAAACTAAAGACCTTCACATTTCTATTCACCTGTTGCTTAGGAGATGCAGTGGTCGAACTCTTCCGATCTGGTGTCCACTGGTTTGAATCTCACCATGTTCGAGCGACACTCTACATTCCACGATTTCGGCGCGAGTACTGGTTAGGATTCAGGGTGCAATCATCGGGCGTGATTGATATAAATTGGAACTAAAAGATTCCTAATCGATTGCAACTAAATGGGTTTAACCAAAACTAAATTAAACTCATTGATTGAATAATAATTTTCACCGGTAACAATATTTTAGAGATCATTACTGTATGAAGACTAAATATGAACAATACGTGTTTATATGTGCCACAAACATCTCGCGTGGTGTATTAAATACACTGGTGGCTAAAGGAATAACCATAACATTTGATAGAAATCAAGGAAAACGAGAACAACATTCTAAGTTATTATTTAATTTTATGATGGTAGTCGTAAAAACTTTTGTTTACTGTTGTTATATAGTCTTATTTATTGACTGTTTACGTTACATGTAAGCGTGTGGGTGTAAATTTTTTTTTCGAAACATCTGTATTTCCTGTTCTGGTTTCAATAGTTTTTGGTATTCTGCCGGAATGTATTTTCTAGTCCTCTTAAATAAAGAGACTAGAAAAAAACATATTATCCACATAATGTTAAATTATTATTGGAGCTAACGGTAATAAACATATCTTTAATGGATATTTATTGGCAACAAGTGTAAGTGCAGATATTTTGCGCCATTGTTTTCTCGTAAACGCTTTATAACATATTAAATCCCTCAGACCTGCTTAGAGATTACACTTATTGACATCTTCAGAGAGTCAAATGGTGTACCTGAGGTTTTAATTCTGTATAAGATGGTAGGCTTTATCAATCGATTTCAAAAACGCATAAAGAAAACATGACAAGTATCAAGTAATGTAGTATGTAAAAGCAGGAGTTACAGTAGTTCTTTCTGTTAGCAACGAGGAGTATGAATAAAGTAACTGAAAACAGCATTTTCTGCGGGCAACTCTAGAACGAGTTATTTATACTTAAGATAACACATGATCACAAGGTACAAGACTCTAATATATAAATATTGGAAGTCAAATTTATAAAGCGCTATAGTCATACGATGAATGGCTTCTTGTTACTTCTGTACTTAGTCGTCAGTATTGCTTCTAAATCAGTAGGTGGTTGATATGTCATCTTCCACTTTTTAGTTTTATGAGCTTGGCTAGTGTTGAAGACATAAGAACTTTTTTCAGTTAAAGTTCATTTCCGTACATCACTGAAGTTTTCGTATTCTAAGATAATCATCCCGCAATGCACATTGTTCCATTTGAATTCATGTTCTAAATTTTTTTTTACACAAGTGTTAAAAACGTCTGAGGCGTTCGATTATTTTAGGTTTTTTGTTGTTTTATGATATATAATGTTTGCACAACCAACGCAGTACTGTAACCGCATCATTTCCGTCAAAATTTGTAATATTAATCAGAGAATGCCTCCAAAAACCCATTTTGTTACAAGAACAATTTTGGCGCTGTTAGTGGGCATGAATATTTTATAAAATAAACGAGAGTAAATTGTCAGAGAAGTTAGATGTTTTCCTGGTTCTGATTAATACGAACATTATGTCGTCCACTAGCCAATACCACTGAAAAATTATTGAAACAAAAAGAAAAAAGTAAGTTTGACATTTTTAAAAAACATTTCTTTTTTATTAAAAGATATTATTGGGGTGTATAACAGAACTTAAAAAGAAAAGAAAAGAGAAAAGTCACTTTGAAAACCACGTTAATCCCTTTAAACTCAGTAATATTTTACTATATTTGCTTTATTGCACTTCAGCAGGGGAATTATGTGCATATACATTTTGCAACTAAGGCTAAGTAAAAGTTGATACTAATAATAATCCTCCATTTTAAGGCTCCTCAAACGTTTCGGATCAGAGACTTGACGATATATGTAGTATGAACCAGTACAGCTGGTACTGTTAATTCCACAATATCAGTTGGTAATAGGATATAATAAAAATCTTATAAATAACTGTAAAAAATAAACGTATTTGAGACTGAAGTCTGAATCCTACTTGGAAAGTAGAATTTTTTCGGCTTTTATTTATTTATTACTTGCATGCAAATTTGCTATTTAGCAATGCCAAGAGACAGAACTATAAAGATTGTTAATATTTCGAAATTCTTCCTTCGTTATTGTGATCTCTACCGTAATAAGGTTTTTATATAGCGTTACTAATTTTTTAAACTATTTAAATCCGACAAGATAGACGTCGAAACCATCATAAAACGTATCTTAACTTCTTCACTGGCTACTTTTTGTCCAGGTTAAAGGTAGAGACACGAGCACTTCATGTTCTCTTGTCAGGAGAATAAGGGAGTGAAGTTCTGTATATGTCACTTTCCTTTCTCTATAACGATAATTGATTAACATCTTGCAGTTAGACATCCATCCCTCTTTTGGTTAACTATCAACTGCACAAAAAGTAAACATTTTAATACTGGGTAATTTATTTTCAACCATTGATTACATTTTTTGAAAGAAAGGTCTTTGAGACTATTTGTGATGTTTGAAATTGCATTATTCCAGACGTTTTAAAAACTTAAGGTACTTCTTTCTAGCACGAAAATTATAAAAGACAACTTTGTTCTGTTCTAGACACAGATATATTAAACAAAGAGGTTTTACAATAGTGACATATGACGTACATTGTTATCTTCCAAACAGAGAAATTGCTCCTATATGTGAGGTCTGGCAATAAATCAAGTTATAGGCATGACAAAATATTAAGAAAAAGTTTAAGTGTATGTAATTTTTGTGAACGGTAATCCATAATATTCAAGATAAACTGTATGTTTACTTGTGGGATAGAGATAAATTGTATCTTCTGAGATATTTTCCAATCAGTTGCATTTCTGGTGTTTTTAAGAGGATATATTTCGCACCGTTTGAGGCATGTCCTGATTCCAAGGCTGAAAAATTGTGCTAAAATTGCTAAATAAGGAATATATTTTGCTGTGTTAAAGTGAAAGTCTTGAGGCACCCTCCGCCATTTTAAATTTAGATGTGTCACTGGTGGTTTTATTTGACCATTTTTTATTTGTACGTGTTGTCTGTAATTCTCTTAAATGTTAACTTACTATTGATATATACTAGTGTTTGAGAAGCTTACAAAGTATTGATAATATACGCTATTAATTTGAACAATATAATTGTTTAATTGGAAAATTCTTTGATACTGAAAGGGCATATTACCATTCCTCAGATAAAAAAGTGAAAACATTTTAAGCCATCGGTGACTTGTAATGTCAGATATCTAATCAAGGGTAACAACCTACCATTGTAATCAGTTTTCATTGAAGCGATAACAGAAAATCTCCCTAAAGAATCCAAGTTATTACAGAAAGTTCCTGTCTGTAGCATTGATACGAGATGTGTCCGTATATTATGATTTTTTTTCTTCAGCACATGGAAATGAACAGTCTGGTCAAAACTGGTGTACTTGAAAAAAATACACATCGGTATAACGGCAAAAATGACTGTTTTAATTAGACACAGTCTGTAATCTAAATAATTTTCAAGAGTTTTTATCAATGTTATTAGCAAATGGCCATTCCGGTATGAATCATTAATATTCACTTTACTGTCGGTATGTTTTTTTTTACAAAAAGTTTCACTTCGTTTTAACAGAATACAAAACAGACTGTTTATATTGGGCATCCTTTTCAACCCTTTAATTCAGTGATTGTCGATATTTGAAAATTATCTTACCTAGTACCTGTCTATATCTCGATTAATTGATTCCATGTGATATATTTTTAGATATGACGTATAAATGCGGATAAAAAACAACTCTTCTTGTGTTTTTGTCATGCAAGTAAGCAACGGTTTTTATTTATAGATTTTCTTATAGCGAAAATATAAAGAAAAAATTATAGGATGAACTTGTCTGGTTCAGTATTGAATTAAATGTTTTCTTTAATTCTGTGACATAAATAAGCAATACAACTTTACAGCAAAATAGAAAATAACCATGGTGAACCTTTTATTTGTAAAAAAAAAACAGTTATCAATACTTGACTTTCTTTGAAAACTCACAACTGTTACATATGCAGATATAACTCTGGTTTATTAATTTTTAAAACTTCTTTGTAAGCTTCACAATGGATATTTAGTTGTAATTTATTTTGTTTGATAGATAAGAAAATACAAGTTACCAGTGACAATCGTTTTGGTTATTTTCGAACTATAATTATCTACATAGATTACAGCTATGAATAATATTTTAAGACACATACAAATAGATTGTCTGTAACAAACGCCACCAAATCTGCAAAACACGGAAAAACTGCCAACAATGTATCACAGGCTAAAGAGTGTTGCCACACACAAGTTTAAAGTTTAGTAGATATGTTGGTATCTTATGTATTTAGGCATGTCAATAATGATTACTATCAGTCTAAGCTAGATATTTATTAAATTACTGAATATTATCAAGTTGGATGAACATGCGTAAGAATTAAGAGACCAATAACTATTAAAACAACAGAAATTATGTATCAGTGACAAAACAGTGAATGAACATTTCAGATAACATTTAGGACAATCGACACAATATGGCATTCTGCTTTCATATTACTCAGTACAGGTAGGCACTGAACGCGATACTTCACAGACTTATGAGGCGTTTGCCAGTGACTGTCACTCTGAAGCGTTTTATACTGGCCTTGTAGCTTATAGCAACATTCTTTGTAAATTGGTTTCAACAAAACATACATTTTCTTTCTCTTATAAATGTAGCAAATTTTAGTAAACACTTAACTTGCACGTTCAAAAACCTGGGTTGCTGGTTTCCTTTGAGAACATAAAATACTTTGCAACTTCATATTTGCATAAAATACTAGTACATTGAAACGAAGCACTGTTGCATGAGTGTAATATTTTTAGTTTATTAGATAGTAGTCGTCCATGACAGTGATGAAATAAATTGCATCATAACTTTTGCTTTTCGTGGTTTTGATCTAAATGATCGATAGAACCTATTATATATATAACAGATATCATAGTCACTGGTGGCAGTAACTATGTCTATAAATCCAAGTAGAATTATGGTAGTAATACATTTGGTCTGATCATCTCGATTTCCGTGCTAGATGAATCAGTTTTGGCATATGATTCAAGGATGTCAAACATTTAAATTTTTGTAGCATTATTCATGCTTTCTACGTTTTTCGTTTTGGAGGAATGTCTTTAGTTTCAGTTTCTACAATACTTTTCTATAACAATATGCTACGACTGCTTGCTCAGAAAAAATAACTTTCTCCAAGTCTGCAATTGCTTGATAAGTGATATACTTTCATTAGGATTCATTCAAAGAAATTGTTTCTAAGTACATATTACTAATATAACAATGCATTTGTTTTTGTATAACTTTATTTCAATCCGAAAATGAATATGCATTTATTTAATTTATTTTGATTATCTTTAGGAATATCTCTTTCATCTGAATGCAAATTCCTGATTACCCTGAAAAAAATGAAGACATTCCAATACCAAAGTAGGGATATCCTAAGACAATGGCGGATGGCGAAAATAAAAAAATACCAGTATACAGTTACAGACTGATGTTGAGGTCAATATAAAACACATATTGACCGAAACATAAGTCTGTGTTATATTATCTACCCTACTGATATGCAGGGTAATAGGTTTAATTGCATATTATAAATTACACGTTCGTGAAAATTTTGAAGGTGTTTATTAATTTGTGGGGGTGTTTATCACTTTATATGGACTAATGAAATGAATGCATTTCAGGATATGTAATATATTAAATATATTTCGTTACGTTAACAGTGTTTTAATACATTAACTTTTCTATCAAATAATTACGTTAATCTCATGATTGTTTCTTATCATTATTACTTGACCCCTTTCCAACGCTTGTTAAAAGGTAAAATATTCCATACTGAATTGACCATACCCTAGTATCTATCAATGTGGTATACTTTCATCAATTTTTAGTATTGTGTTTCCATATATTTCATAAAATAGTAAAAAATGCTTATCAGGAAAACCACAGTCAAAAAACGCAGCCTGCCTACACAGTCAAAATAGCATAAATTTATTTATAGATCAATTTAAAAAAAAAGACACAAAATATTAACGAAAAAGAGAACCCGAAAGATTATCACCTTTGAACGGTCTTTTGCAAATAAAAAAAAATAAAAAATGAAACCAGGTTCTAGGGTGCACCAACCTCACATTTGCCCCAACAGGTTTTCATGAGAATAAACAAGAACAAATTGTCTTTGTGAATTAACTCCAACCCACCCATCAACTCGACAATGTTGCATGCAAAAGCACACAAACATATAAAACATAAAAAGCTAATGACATTTTAGAGCGAAAAGGATAAGCACAATTGCCTTCCAATTTTATCAGTGTTTGCCATTGATAAATCTTATACTCAAACAAGACCCATTCCATGTTACACAATAGGTCTTATGCACACTCTTACAAACTGAATCAATAACATGCTGTAAAAACAGATGACTCATACTGCATGGTTTTAGCTAAGTATGCCAAGTGTTCTTAAACGGTTTGTTTTTACACAAGAGCTTTTATCACCGCCGATTATAACAACGTTAATCAAACAGAAATTGTCAGTTTGTGTTTCATAGATGAATGGAGGAATTTAAGATCCATATATATTTTTTTCAATGTTGAATGAATGCCTGTCATTTCCAGTTTATCAACCTTGTACAAACACATTTGTCTGTAACCTAGACCTATTTAGTAGCTTCCTAAAATTATTAACTGCGTCTTTAGTTTTAAAGATTATTCTAGTACACCTGTATGAATCATTATAAAACACAAAAGATAGAACTGATTATAAACACAAAAAACCCATTATGCAACTGTTATTAACTTTAATTAATAAGTATACTGGCACCTTTTTTAAAATGTCAGTATTGCATGTAACATCGAAGAGGTGAAAATTTCATTTCGGAAAGTTTTTTTTTCAGATTCTTTACCCAGTAGTGTCTCCATTTTACTACCTGTATATTATATAATGGTAATTGACAACATTTATATGATTTATATGTTCAAAAAATTCAACAGCTATTATCTAAATAATTATACAATGTAAGGATTAACTTTGTTTTAGCTTATAGATCACGTTTATTTGAGATGTGTTTTTATATTTGTTTCCCTAAATGACTGATGAAAAAAAGACCCACTAAAAATTGATGAAAATTATCAAACTATGGCATATTAAAATGTCTTATAATTTATTTACATTCCAAGATTTTTTGACAACAAATACTGTAACAAAACAATAGTTGTGTTTGATATGGTATCGCCTGGTATATACTACTAGTAAATATTGTACAACCTTGTTTTCTCGTAAATGTTATATCAATCAGTATAAAGATTTCAGCCTGAAGATTTGGCCCCGTAAACTGTCAAACTGTATATACCTGCTGTTGGAAATGCTGTTCTGAAAGATTGTCTTCCTCTTTTAAAACCTGTCTTACAAGCATTTCTACTCAACTCATCACTTTCAATAACAGTATTCCAATCAGTCGGAGACGTAATGTCCGCGTCTATTACATGTATTTCATCAGGTTACAGACACAGACGATGCCTCCTAAATATCTTTCAGTATTGTATGATTATTATTGTTAAACAAGTATTGAAATCGCCGTTCAGCCATGCATTTCGTCTTATCCATAGATGAATGTATTTCATGTTCTTCATTCATTAATTTGATAATCTTACAACATGCTTTGCACTGAAAAGCGAAGTTATATTTGATAATTTTCACACAGAAATTATAAAGTAGACGAAATATACATTGTAATTTTTATTGTAGCTGGACTATTTTTTGAAAGCGGAGGATTTGGTTTCTTTATGAAAACATCCCAATATCTTTATACATCATGTTAAAATTTGCAGCATTAAAGCCTTGTAAATATTGCTTTGTTGTAAACCAGTCTACGCATAATTAATTGACTATTTGCGTAGTTTTTTAACTTTATTTATTACTAGAAAAATGTATACTTAACAAAAGCTAGATACAGCTCTTCAATACCATAAGAATATTATATGTACAATTTAAACACAATAAATTTAGGTAAAAAATACGATATTGCCCTGACCTAATCAAGCATATATAAAACACGGAAAAATCCTGATCAAACTCCTCGCACCGGTCACGTCACGCTTTGCTACTTTTGCTGTACTAATCAGGGGAAGTAACCCCTGCGGGGAGTTTGTATCCTGATTAGAATCGCCCGAAAGCAAACATTTATTTTTTTCTTTAAGTGCAAGTTTTGGAAAAAACAAACAAACCATACTCTTATTTAGACTACATTCTCTAGTTAAAAATGACATGTAGCAAAAAATATTGCGATTATCCTGTATTTATCCTACACGAGCCTGAAGACTAGTACTGAGATCTTACATTGATGATGGTATGTTTCAGTTGTAAGAATAAGTAACCCGACAAACATGGCGGTTGGGCGAGTCCATTTACGCATCCCTTGCTGAAGAATTTTGACGTCCATTTTGTTATCATGTGATATGAAATGCTTTGCTTTGATTGGCTAAAGGCAGGCGGTGTACAGGCAAAATTGTTCAAATCTTGTTAATTGTATATATCGCCGTCCAGGAACGGCGATAATAAAAACAACGTCTCTGCTTGAAAAGAACAGTTGTATAATGTTGTCCACCTAATAGTTTCATCAAAAGAAAAATAAATCCATATACTTAAACTCTTTCGATAAATGTTTTATACCCGTATATCAGATTGCCCCGAAACAGGACAAATGCCGTGCACTACATTATTAACATATTTACTAAATGTTTTTTCATAGTAAAAATTTCTTGTAAAATATAAACTATTTATAGACAGGTGATCTTTTAAAGTGTAAAAAGCTATCGAAATCGGCAAGTTTTCATAAATCATAATTTTATTTATATACTTTGAATCGCTCTGCATTATTTCTGTTGGAATAATTGACTAAATTGATAAGGCATGGAGTACCTAGAGCTGTTACTATGTGTACGCAAAAGGACTTGAGCCCCAAGAAAAGAATATAAGTTCATCCAGTGCAATCTGAGCGTCTTTCTGGTAAAATAGTATTTTTATACATTATACTACCGCTTGCAAAACTGATTTGAGTTTCACGTATTCGGAACGCAGTAATAAGTGACGTTACGATGTTTATTTCAGTAGCTTAAACTGTCACTTTACTGATCATCCTATCACAGCGAGGCAGTTTCCTCAGGTATACCCGGCAATAAAACTGCGTCTTGCAATCTACCCTTAGCCAGAAAAATGTGGCGGGGCGGCGCCAAAGTTGCTGTGTCGTAATTGTCGCTGCGTTGCTACGGGAAATCTTTACTCAATATTTATTTCCTAAGCGCTTTTCCATTTCGTACACAGAATGACACTGGAATGACACTGACAAGTAAAAGGCGGAGTTTGAAAGAAACACATTTGGCGGCGCATTAAGTGATTTTTGACAGGTGTACCGACGAGTCTCGTTCTTTACCTAACACTGTAAACTCTAATTAGTTTTGCAATCGGCAGTAAATTGTTTTAGAAAAAACAAATATAATACATATATATTTATATTTTAAGATCGTTTCAAGTTTTTTTTTTCTTTTCAAATACAGTGCCTATACATATAACGTGCACTTTGCAAGGAAGTAATTACATACATGTAATATAAGAACATTTCAAAGCGAAAAAAAAAACCACAACAAAAACAACAACAAAAAACAACAAACTACTAAATCGATTTACGCTTTCATTTTATTAAGTTTATAACTCGATGTACAAAATCTGAGACAACGGCCTTCCGAAGTCATATTTTATTGGCTTTACTTTTATAAGCATTGGAAATTTAGCTCCCAAAAGAAATTTAGCTATTACAGTGAACGGTCTGTCTGCAGAAATTATATGATTTATGTCCGAATATCATGGGGAAAATATTTAAATAAAGAGCTGAACAAACAGTCTGAGAGGAACATTCTGATTGAAAAATGGACGTACCGCTATTCTTAGCACGATGTTTTTACAGAAATACGCTATATAAACTATAAACTATACAACAAATAAGGTGCGTTTTGTATGACAAATACCATGTCAATACCTATACTTGGGGATGGTAAGATTTGTTATAAGTAGAATTAATATAACCATTAATCAACTAAAAAATAATTTCTGATCGCTTTTTAAAATTATATCAAAAAAGGTTCCATACCCAGATTGGTTTCAAAATACAATATATTTAAGAAGGAAATATTATTATTATTATTATTGTATTGAAAATATAAGCCAAGTTGAGAGCAGAGGCTGTAACACTGTATCTTGATGAATAAAGAATGTTACCTATGTTATAGTATAAAATTAGTTCCTGTATATGTATAAATATTATAAATTGCAAACATTTATTTAAGGATCCAATAATTCTCGCTGCTCTACTTTGAACGGAGCCTTAAACTGTTACAAATTATACACATTTTTAAGATTTGCAAAGTTGCCGATTGTTACCTACCGGTAAGTGATTAGGTAAATGATATATTTCTTGTTTGTTATTTTTACCATTAAGGTCCAAAATGCGAGAACATAAACTATAATTATGCAACGATTTTTTCACATTTGATGTATAACATTTTGATCGAAGTGTCGGAACAGATCGCTTCATATATCGGAAACAGACACACGCTGGTAAAGTTTATAAGAAACTAATGACTTGGCCACCCACCTTTTCCTCGGATCAATACAGATGCTGTTACTGAAAAAGTAACACTTCTCGACCGCGATAATTGTCAGTCAGGATTATACAACATTCACACAATTGACTTCCGTAATTGAATTGAGATCACTTCAACTCGGTTCATACCAGTTTTGTAAATTTTATTAAATGTATATGTTTATCAGTATTAAAATCAGTATTGTTAAACGTTTGTGATTAATTTTCCCAATAACTTTAAAGACTGTATCGTGACTGTACGTTGCATTCTTAAGTGTGTTTTCAAAACTCACATGCTCACTGGATTTCTTGTATGTTCCTTTGCAGTTAAAAATTTTAAGTCACTCACATTAATAGATACTTTGGTTTTAAAGTAGATAATTAATCGTATCTTGGATATTCTTGAGACGCAGACTGATTCAGTTATTGAGAGAAACTAAACTCAACCATAAACGAAAAGTAGTATAGGGGTTAGAGCGCCTGACACCTGAAACAGAGGTCGTCGTGTGAGATTCTCCAGTTACTACTTTCCGTATTTCCACTCTTTTTTAGTTTGAATGAGGGACTTTAAGTTGCAAAAGTTTGTTCCCGAAACTATAAATAAATGAATAGGTTTAACATAACAACTAGATACGTATAGTTTTTTCTGTTAACCGAAAAACACTCTTGCCAATTGTTCGTGCTCAAAAACAAACGTTTTACTTGTTAGAATCATCCAGTTACCATGTTTGCAAAACTGAATATTGAAAAGAAGTATTTTATTATCTGATCGTTTAATCTTTTCTTTATCGGCTTAAACAGTAATGATTAAAAAAATGAGAACATTCAACAGTTAAAAGAAACTTTTGTTACAACGCCGAGGAATAATTCTTTATATTATGAAGTGTTATTAAACTACACTACTATATTTCAGGCATATTCTTTTGCAGTCTTAGCTTGTCTGACCATGTGTTGAGTTTGCTTGCAGTCTTTTTTCTTCTCGTTGACTTTGTGCCGAATGCGCTTGGAGTCTTTTCTGTCTGACCATGTGTCGAATGCGTTTGCAGTCTTTTCTGTCTGACCATGTGTCGAATGCGCTTGCAGTCTTTTCTGTCTGACAATGTGTCGAATGCGCTTGCAGTCTTTTCTGTCTGACCATGTGTCGAATGCGCTTGCAGTGTTTTCTGTCTGACCATGTGTCGAATGCGCTTGCAGTGTTTTCTGTCTGACCATGTGTCGAATGCGCTTGCAGTGTTTTCTGTCTGACCATGTGTCGAATGCGCTTGCAGTCTTTTCTGTCTGACCATGTGTCGAATGCGTTTGCAGTCTTTTCTGTCTGACCATGTGTCGAATGCGCTTTCAGTCTTTTCTGTCTGACCATGTGTCGAATGCGCTTGCAGTGTTTTCTGTCTGACCATGTGTCGAATGCGCTTGCAGTGTTTTCTGTCTGACCATGTGTCGAATGCGCTTGCAGTCTTTTCTGTCTGAATATGTGTCGAATGCGCTTGCAGTCTTTTTTTGGTCAAAAAGAAAAGAATGCAAGCGCATTTGATATAAACGTTTGAGTCTTGCTTCCAGGTCTGTTGCTTTACCTTATTGTAGTAGTTTTTGAAATGGAAAATGTTAGGAACGGTGCACTTAACCGTCAGATAAATGTTTTCTGTTGATCCTTTCGCCATATTTGCTTTTCTTTCCCATAATGCAACGTCAAGTAAGAATGAGATATAAGTAACATATACAAGACTGCCTCGGACAAAAGAAAAATTCTTAAAGAATTATAAAACTGAACTCTCTCGAGGAACCATGGCAGTATAAGAAAAAAGAAAATAGATAAATTGCGCGAATATCAGCGTGCTCATATCGTATAAATGGGACTATTTCACTAAATTTGTTTGATAACTCTAGGGATTAATCCCAGTCGTTGGTAAAATTTCTCCAATACTTCTGAAATGAGAATTTATTTTCATACCGATTTAGACATATCCTCGAAACCGAAACGAGAAAGCGTTACTGAGGCGATAATTGTGTTTAGCTAGGCAAATAATAAATTAATTACACTACATTACGCCGACAATCCTGGGGGAATAGGCATCAGCTGATATTCTGAGTTTCGATCTATTCTCCTTTTGCTTCTTAACATAAACTGAAGGTTGACATTTCATCTGCAGTCTCTAAAACAGATGAGGAATTCCTCATGCACGATGATAAAAGTTAACTCGCAGACCAATACACATGTTAAGCAAATGAGAACATCGCAACATGAAATTCAACAGAATCCCGTCAGTTTACTCTAAGAATGATACGGAATGTAGACTTTTTCTAGCAGAATTCAGTGAAATTTCAAATGAAGATCTACTTATGTGAGGCCAAGTCTGTATGTAGTTGCTACTGCTACACGTTTTATTCACCAGCTATTCAGCAGAAAACAAAGCAATTTGCTTTGACATAAGTACAGGCTTTTCTAGTGCTTTTTGGCATGATAGTACAATAATAAATAACAGTTGCATTATTTAATGATTTGTTAAAAAACGAAATACTTAGTTCAGATATAATCACTTTTCTTTACAAACTAGAGCTTATTTCTTGAAGGCAATGAATGTTTTTTGAAAAGAAGCGAAACGCACGCCAGAAATTTCTTGCACAAGCCAACTGTTTCTGTGTTATTGGAAACGAACGATTATATATCATATGTAAACATTCGTAAAAGAATATTAAAGTATGTTTTATGGACAAAAGTTTTATTTCGTCTGGACAACGTTATCGTGCATTGCTTTGTCATATATCACATTTATTACATGCTGGCTTCAACTTTACCTTATATCAGTACTGTAAAATGTATTGGTTTGTCTACTAGAAATAGAAATTATGAGCGTTTCTTTGAAATATTGGTGATCAATTACGTTTATGCTTGGCTTCCTTAATGTCTGCACATTTTGCTTACTGGTGAAGTCATATACCATTGGAATATATTTTATGCTGAACTGTTTTTATGGAATGTTGTAATTTGTGACAACAGTACACAAATAAATAAGACATTGACTACCAAATTAATCATCTTCTGAACATAAGCAAACGAAATGATAGTTAAATTCACAATATAAAATGAATTACTTATCAGATATAGTATCGGTTTTCAAAAAATAAATTTTTAAAAAATCTTTAGTATTTTTTTTGTGTCTGCAAATTTCTCATGTTTCCTAAAATTCGCTATTAGTCCTTAGCACGAATAAAGTAAAATGTTATCACTTCTGTATTTCTTCAAGTTTGATAATAGAATATGTTACCAACTTGCAATTCAACAACAAACAACAAAACAAAAAACATGAAACTGTGAACTATAGCAAAACCCTAGCGGTTTTGGGCATTTTTAAGTCAGAAGTAAAGGTACACACTATTAATACAGCATTTCATTTCAGGTCATAAATACTCCAGGGTTATTTTCTTAAAATTGCAAGACGCAGGATTACACTTCTGGAAAGATACATTTCCAAACTATTTATAGGTTAACCGTTTTAGCATAGCGGAAAAGCGTTGCTTAGGCGATAATTGTATTTAGCCAATGGAATTAATTAATGCAGTGAGTACCTCATTCCATGAGAGACAGCATCTGCTGTCATAAAAAATTCAATTTTCTTTTCTTTTCATCAGAGGACAGATACTGTATATTCTACATATACCAGATACTGACATTAAATGACTGTCTTATTTTATTGAAGAAATGCCACTTCATTTTGCTCTTTTCAGTGGACATAAATATCTAACATCTAGTATCATGCTATATTTAGAATTAATTGTCTCTGAAAAGCACAACACGATCAATCTGCTTAGCTGTATAGTTTTTGAATGAAAGTTAATGTAGTATTACCTAAGAGATTTCTTAAAAGCAAAAATAACATTGTAAGTTATAAAATATAAATGATTTCAAGCCTTTTTAAGTAACATTTGGAAACTCATAAATATCCCAGTATTACTATTATTATTAGTATTTTATTTTGCATTATTTGAACTAAGTTTTTATTATTAGCCTGCTTCCTTTTGAGCATGGTAATGTATTTTTTTTTCTATGTTTTTTTTCTTCTGTATTTCAAATTAAAAACAAATCAGACTTTATTTTTTCAGAAATGGTAACAAAGACCAGTCCTGTTAATATTCAAGTCCGAGATTACCATAGCCTTTTGTTGCAATATAGTTTCCCTAAAGCGTTGATATAAAAATAAACAGCTGTTCAAGGCCGTATCCTTATCATAGTATCGAGTGAATATAATGTGATCCATTTTAAGTGAATGGAACTGAACAGCATGATTCGAAACTTATGATTAGATATAGATATCCCTCGCAAATGTCCGCTGCCACCGTTATACCAACTCTCACTATTAACAGAATATTTGTTTGTAATGCGGACGAAGAGTTCCTAATACATGTGTATTCTTTAAAACGAGTAACTGGCAGCCGTTTGCCTCTCGATACTTTATGTAGTTTCTACGAATTGTGTACCATGGGTAACCGACGATGCATATCTGATGGATAGCATTAAATCGATGTGACGAAAATGATGCATTCAAATATTGAGAAAAAAATATAGACACATGGATCTGCGACTGAGAGTTATGATTGCTACCACCAACCTTTCCGTTACATCAATACAAATTTTGTTATTCCATACACGTACGAGTACCGACCATGATAACTGTCATTCAAATCTAATATATCATTTACAGTTCCACGCGTACTGTATAAAACTGGAAATTGAGCAGAGAAACTTTTGACAGTTTAATAAAAGTTATACCAGCTAATAAAAGGTCTGAAACTCACGGCAACAGAAATAATGTCAGTTAATAAAACATATGAAGGACATAACAGAACCGAACAGAAACTTTATCCAGAATTATGCAATGAACGTCATCTAAATTTGAAGACTTTTAAGAGATTCTGGCTAGACAGTAGACTTCTTAATTACCAAATTTTCTTTTTATAAAGATTGTTGCAATATATAGTTTGTAACCGCTAATGGTGAAGAGTTGATGCGACTGACTCGCAGATGGGTCGACGATGCAAAAGAGAGAGAGAGAGAGAGAGAGAGAGAGAACATGTTTAAACATTAAGCAATTCTAGTACATTTAGAAATTCTAGGCATTTATTCATTTAGAAATTCTGGGTATAATTGTGAAGAACATATTTAAACTAAGCTACTGTCTCATTTTATGTAACAGAAACACATCATTTTGTAAAGTTTTACAAACATTTATCTATAAAAAAAAAATTACCCCGTTAGTCACTTGGTAGATACCTTATTCATATTATTAACTTTGAAATTCATTCATAACAAGGTTTTTAGATCGCCGTCCTTAATTTACTGACCGAAAGGGCATGGGTTCGAATCCTGGCGAGTTCAGTTTTTTTTCTTCAGTTTTTATGGTGTAAAGAAGCATAATATTATGTTTTTCCATAGTGTATTAACTTCTCTATAATTTTAAAGAAAAACATTTAAAGCTAAATTCTGTGAGTCAGTCGCTTTAACATCCCATAGATGTAAATTAATTATATGTATACGCTACAGAGAAACCATGAAGACATTTCGCTATAAGCGGAAAAGCAACAATCTTTCATGTCACACCGTACATTAAGGTTAATTCACGAAAACTAAAATATGATTAAAGTCTGATGTTTCGGATTACCTGTAATATTGGAATCACCTTTTGTCCGGCGTCTGTCGTGCATGGTCAACATTTTACTTCTAATGACATCTCCTCCAAAACCACAAGGGCATTTTCAACCAAACTTGACAGAAATGTTCCTTATATTGCCCTTTTTTCTAAAATTGCTCAACCAAAAGCAAAAGTCTTAAATTCAAAAAACATCTCCTTTTCAATTAAACTTTTCAGAAAGGTTCCTTATACTGCCCTTTCTAAAATTTATCAGTTCGTTCCGCTTTATTGCACGTAAGAGCTACAAAAGCTAAAAATAGAAAAAAATCAAACAACACCCCCACCCCCTGAACTGCAAGGTCATTTTCCACTAAATTTCACAGAAATGCTCCTTATATGGTCCATTAATAATGTTATTAAGATTCCACTCCGTTACACAAAATGGCCGCTAGAGCTAAAAATAAATGTTCGTATAGAAAAGAAAATTTGCGCCAAGTGACATCTCCTCACAAGCTGCTAGATCAAAACTAGTTCTGCCCTATGAATTTTATTTGTATTAGATATAAGATCCTGAAAATTTTCAATTCAGAAAATGTAATATTTAACGTTTGCTAGTGTAATATTTGACAGTAAAGCAGACCCACAGCCAAAATACTCAAGTGAGCGATCCAGGGCTATCATTGCTCTCTTGTTCTATACTTTTTATCGCTAAATAAACCTTAATTAAGTATTTGTCATATACTAAAACATTCTTAATTTATGGTTTAAAATGAGTTATGGACAACATTTCTGTTCTTACAGACAGTGTTATAGGTCAGGCAAGTCATTTGTCTTATTTATTGCATGCTCTCGACTAGTTCCATAGAGACAAGAAGTAAGATAAGTATGTGTCTGCGATAATGGTCTGGTTTCTCTCACATGCAGGTGAACATTTCGTAAATCTAAGCCTTGTACTGGCCTCTAAATGAGTTTATACTAGTGTATCATTCACAATTTCAGTGTACAGTTAGTATATCTATGTTCTCGAAGGAGAGCATTTAGTAATCGCAACGTCCGCTGCTTCCGTCCACACGTATAAATTCGTGTCATTTTATAAGATTTTGATTTAACTTGACTAAAATGTTGAGGCGAAAAAATATAGACTCTTGAACGAAAACTGTTGATGATTTTCATAGATGAAGAAAATAGTGAATACTCTTATTCATTTCACAAAGTTCGCAGTCGAATATGAAGAAAAAAAAACAACGAATAAATGTCATTAACTTGACATGAAAATATACTGAATTTAGGACAATTCGATCAATAAAGTAAAGATGATGGATTTTCGGATGGATTTTCAGATGGATTTTTAGTTCTTTTAAAACGGTACAGAGAACTTTTATTAACTGTGATCTGACTCAACAATATGACCTGTGACTGATTTGTGTCTGTCCCAGTCACTTAGAACATACCTCCCAAGTAATTAAGGCGCGGTTTCGAATCATACCGTCTGTTCTATTTATATATTTAAAAATGTCTTTCAGGGTTATTGCAGTCCGCTTATCAAATCGAATTTTCATTGTAAAATTTCTTATTGTTTGATATACGTAAATAGTTCTTGTACAGAAATTGCATTTTTGTACTTCTGCTTTCTTCCAAACATAAATTTATCAAAGAAAATGTTCCCATGATAATGACATGTGAAATCCATTATAATTTTTTTGTAACAGAGAAAATTGTGGTTATTGAGAAGATTGCCAACCAATGCAAATGTGATGCATCTGAACTATATCTAAATATTCGGAGTGCGGTTACTTTATAGTAATGGAAATATTCCATTAAAAATGTTATTTTACCTCTAGGGATTATTTTCTGTAGTTGGAAGACGCATTTCCGATATTCCAGAAATACATTTCCATACTGATTTTGGTACGCCCTAATACCGAAGCAAAAACCATGTTGCTAAAGTGATAATAAAGTTTCCTTGGAAAATGATAAAAAAAATTACGCTTTGTTAAGTTGAGCAGATCAAATTCTAAGTCCTATTAGAGTTTGACGTTTAAGCCACATTTTTGTATAGATATTGTATTACTTTGGCCTTTATTTTTCAGAACATATACCGAACCTCTAAAACTATGCTTGGTATTACTCAATTTCATTTGAAGAAAGCAGTGAAGAAAAACAATTTAGAAAGATAAAAATTCTGTTTCAACAAAACAGATCTCGCAATTGTTTTCATTAAGTTTTTCCGTTCATCTACATCGACAATTTAATAATTTTATTTTACTTACGTCCTGACCTAATTGACAAAAAAAAACCTCTTTCATTTCTAATGCTCTGACTGCTAATTTAAATTTCTAAACTGTATTTAAGAACTAGTTTGACACTTCCACTCCGTTTTAGACATTGGAAAGAACGTGGGCCTTATTAGATCAGTTAAAGCAGTATTCATTGATCGAGGGGATGCAAGGTTAAATTGAATCTTCGGCAATAGGCTTTTGTTTTCACTGAAGCACTGAAAGGAAACCTCTCTGTAGAATTCAAGTTATTATAGGAATGTTCCTGTCTGTACCATTTATTTGATATATATCCGAATATAATGTGATTCGTTTTCTGCACATGGAAATGAACTGTCTGTCTAGAAACCTTTCGATTCCCAACACATGATTCTCGCCAGTACATGTATTAGCAATTATTATTTGGATAAGATTTTACAAAGTCCGCTTTCTTGTTAGGGACTTCATGATACATTATGTTTGGAACTGAAGCCCTCCCAGAAATCAAGTAATGACCACCAGTCACGTGTAAAGACCTACTTTGTGCTGTAGGTCTACATTTGAGTTTTATTTATAAAACATCTTGAAATATAACCACTAGCTTTGTTTGATTCAGCACTTATAATGTTTTACTTTTCGGAATTAAAAGACATTATTACATATCATGAGTCTTCATCTAAAATCCACTCTCATTTTGAATCTAAAAATCGAAAATTGTCTAAATCCATTACCGGATTTCCAAATTCACTGGCTTCTGGATATCAAATCCTATGTGACATAAAATGTCTTACACGTATTCAAGTGGAATTAATAATACGTTACATCCATCATTAGCTTTTCTAAGTATGCCAAATCTTCTCTAAAGATTTGTATTATGCAAGCTCTGTATAACATCTCATAAAAGCAAGGCTAATCAAACAGAAAAATGTCGATCTGTATTATTTCTACTTGGATAACTAAAGAATAGATTCAAATAATCAGGAAAGGTACTGAAAAGAAATCTGCAACCTATAATCTTTCAAAAGTGTTCAAGCGTTCCAATGAATCAACTGTGAAATATACAGACTATAACAGAACAGAACAGAATTTCAGTCACACAAAACTTTAACTTGTAACGGACTCATGACTTTTGAGAGACTGTTGCCGCCAGACTTTTCCTCGGATCATAGCCAGTTGTTTCAGCCAATATAATGTGAGATAATAGTCGAAATAAATAGTTCATTTTATAAGTTCGCTTACAGTAACAAATCTGTAAAAATAGATGTTTTTAGAAATAGTTACAGCGTCTGTTGATGGATTTTTTTAACAAAAGCATTTATTGTTAACTTACTACATTTTCAAATTCACAACCGTGGAAATTTTATCTTATATTTGTTTATGATGGTATAATCAATGCGGGAAGAAAAAGCTCGTGTGCATTTAAATATCTTAACTTGAGAAAATATCGAGCGACAAAATCATTGACAGACGAAATGAGCATGTGTTTTATATATATATATATATACACTATTTTGCAGAGAGAACCGTAGAGAATAATGAAGTTACTTACGTAATATTTACACGGTGTTTAGACTTATGAGTTAGAGTTATGGGCATCGGTAGGTTTGCTCTAGACAGCGTGATGGACCACATTAGCCATATGTTATATTTATTACATGTTGGTTTCATTCTACCTGTCAGCATTTGCCCAGTAGAGTTGAGAAATTTATATATCAGAGATAATTTGGTGTTTTTTTCCCATGAATTTACAATACTTTATGTCATATGCAAGTAAATTTGCCGTCACAATTTTGACTGTATTGTATGTGCTACTATAATAATAATAATATTAAGAAAGATTATTATTTTTATTATTATAAGTAGTAGAAGTAGTACGATAGTACAACCATAGTTGTTCATGCTGAGGTACGATTTTCAGTTCCAACGAGTTTGTTAGCTTAAGACGGGTATATCTAAATTTCTTCTCGGAAATCCATGATGTATTGGAAAAAAATCTTCTTTTAGTCAGAACGATATCTCTATGTTGATGTAAGAAACTTTTCGATACTTTACAGAGTATTAACATAGCCATGAAATGGGGAAAATGAATTTGTAGTCAATCTTTTGCTGTTTCAGCATTGTGTAGCAAATGGAAGGCAATTTTTAGGCTTTTAAATTAATGGATGCCAGCATTGTTCATTATGCATTATGGTCCAGAGGGAAATACAAGATAACATAATATTTGCTGTAAGACAAGTTCGAAGACGTCGGTAATGTGCTTTTACACATCTCGAAGAGAACTCGATTTTCTGTAAGAAATACAGAGGAACATATGTGTATCTATGTCTTTTAATCGTTATAATATAAGAAGTACTTTTATGCTGAATATATTGTTCAGATAAGTTTGTTATTGGATATAACATGTATCTCATTATGATTTCATAGAATTTAACAAGTGATAGATTTTGGTCAACCGGAATGACTGAATATAGCAAATACCGACAGGTTGACATTACACAAGCCTTTTTTTATTTCGTATTGTTTTGTTGAACAAATTAACTTTACAGCTTCACTTCTTTTATTAATCTCCTTCTTCTAAAAAACATTTTAGAATATAGTGATAACATTTTACAGAAACAGTTTTGAATAACATCGATTTTGAAAATTAAGATCTCTGACACCTTTGAAAAAAAATCTGTAAAATCAACTGTATAGGATATGAGACAATCTTATTACCAGAGTTACGAGGATAATAACAATGAAGATGAAAATGCTTGAACTTTGGAGAGCTAGTCTCCAGATATTGCTGGTAGTATGGAAGTCCCCTTCCCTGAGAAATGGCAAGGTCATAACATGCATTTAGCACTTTTTTAAATTTTTCACAGTATACGTGTATTATGTAACTTTTGTTTCCAAAGCAATCATAAATAAAAAAGACTATCATGCATTATCTCGATAGTCTCCAAAGTTTTCATTAATTTTGCTTGATCCAGATTTGTTTTTGGATAGAGAGGAAGATGAATTAATACATGGATGAAAAGCAAAGACTATACCTATGCACTTAACCTTTTATTTCTATCAACAACTTAAAAGTTTTATCAATGTAGCTTAGTACTTTTTGAGTTACTAAAAGTGACCGTATACAGCAACATGGTAACGCTTCTGGTATGGCATTTATGTTTAAAAGATAGCTTTTACAATCTCTTCAAGACACAGCTTTATACTGCTTTCTAGTAAAAGACATTGCCACGACGGAGTACTCCCATGCTGATTACAAATACTTCAACTTTGTTCTCCAGGATAGTATGATCTTGGGTTTTCGTCGTGCAATTCCTTTAAACAGTGAGCATAAAATCTGTAGTGATTCCCGTAATGCTGAAATAAAACGTCAAGTTTGATGGATAACAAGATTATTCATCCATAAAACATGTTTGAATTTTTTTCTTCCATGGAGCTTGTTCTGAAAATCTGTTTATTTTGTAGGAGTTTGAAGATTTCACCGAGTACTCAGAGTATAGTGCAATTTAAGGTTCATCTGCATGACACTGTGTCAAATCTTCCGATATTTTTTCTTTTTTCAGGTGGGTTGTTTGGTGACGATGAACCAGATAATGTAATCAACGCATTCAAGTACGGCGTGTACAAGGTCACGCATGAACGACTTTTGCCAAAGATGCAGCTACTTGGTGATATCCAACGCTTTCCTGTAAATAATAGATTTGAAGCTTCGAGAAAAGGTATGCAATTTAAGAAAATACTAAAAGCCCCATTCATTTTAAAATAAAAAAGAAAAGAAAAAAAGAAAAACCAGATGATTTGATTTGGATGATTTTGACCATTGCACTTATCATGAACAGGGATGTAACATTACTGAAACAAACTCATCTGTCTTTGTCTTTACCTAGCGTTTATTTCGGACAGTTTTCTGTAATTGCAGTCATACTTTACGACTGTTATCCCGAAATGAAAACAGATTGGCCCATATTACTCACATGAACTAGAACTATCAGATCGAAACAAAGCTGTTCAGATATTGACACAAATGATAGGCCCATACCATAAAGCATAGAAAATAGCCACTTATTACGCTAAATCAATATGATTTGTACAGTTATGAATAACAATTTCTTTAACAGGCGATATCAATGGTCTCTTATAATAGCGTTAAATTAGATCTTTGCCGCATGTTTTCGACTCAATAAAACTAACACTATAGAAAACAACGTGATGTTGTTTTGGCGAGCTTTTGTCACTCTCAATAAACTCCAATCCAGTAATTGGTTATTTTATTCCCCTTGGCTGCAATCGGGTTTTAAGCGTGAGGTTATACTATTTATAGTTATTCTCAACTGAAATATTCATAGAAAGGAAAAAGTTGTTATAACACCTCCCTGCATAATCCAATGCTTACCGTAATGCATAATGATTAACAATTTTATCTGAAAGTTGAACTTAAAAATATAATTTGCATGCTATGCTGATATAGAAAAACAAAGAATCAAATGGAAATCTTAAGAAAATGTGCTGTGACTTCATCCAGCAAAACAATGCTCAAGAAAAGTTTGTACCGTTTCAGCCTCTATATACCTCGAGGGAATCCTCAGTTAGTGTAAAAGGGGGTCTGAAACGTGGCCTTCGGTTATACCAACAAAGATTATTAGCATCGCACTGTACAATTAAACTAGGCTATCACGACAGAAAAGAATGTAGACTTGCTTTCCTTATAAAGCTCCCTTTAACCTTTTTAAAAGTTCTGTAGTCAGCACCTCCGGAGTACTTTTTAATAAGTTTTTATATAAGTATATAAGGGAGAAATAGTTTTAGGCATAACTCGAGTATTTTTTAACACAGACAGGTAACATTGTCTTCACTACAGGGTTTAAAATTCTATGAAAAATGCTGCATAGTTTTAACACTAGATCTGTATGCAAATTTGAAAATGTTAGAATAATGTATATTATGTATATGATATCTGTTAGATAGATTTTAAATAAAATCTATACGCCCTGAAAATTTTCTTTTATTCCGCCAAATTTTCTTTTACGAAAACGTTATTGGAATGAACATTTTGGTTTAACGATGTTTTAATTTATTACATGTTATATGAGTCTAGACTTGGTATAAACAAAAGCATCCAAATATTATATAATATCTATAGTCTGGAAAAGACGAATTTACAAAACTTTATATCCTAACAAATATTTTGTGCCCTTCCTGTGAAATTCTTGTCGCATTAGAAGTTGCACTCCTATGGATTCATGCAAAATGATGAAAGAAGAACGCGGTAAACAGAACAGTAAACGCAAGAAGCTGCAGAAAAGGTTAAATTAAAGAACTGGTTTATTTCTTCGTAATGATATGTAACAAAACCAAACATAATTTTCATATGTAACTATGGTCGAAAGCTACACGCTACATATATCACACCACATCAATTCACATCATTGCATCTGAATTATCAGGTGTAGCTTCAGGCAGTGTCGTACCACGTGAGAAACAGTCAATTTAAAATTGCTCGGAATTGCCTCTGTAGTAATTAATTGACTTTCTTTTGTTTTTAGTTTGTGATCAACTTGCGCAGCGCTCTATATGCACATTTGGCCCACTGAACCAGGACGTTGCCGCCTTCACGGGTTCTGCTTGTTCGAGCCTTCATGTTCCTCACATCGAGACGCGGGTAGACGCTAGCACCATTCCACCATCGCCATATACAATCAACATTCATCCCGATACAGAACTTCTCTCTCGTGCTGTTCTTGACGTCATCAAAACTTTCGGCTGGACCGAAATGCTCATTCTCTATAGTGATCATATAGGTAAATAATTTTGCAAATCCAATGTTTTTCCCGAAAGGGTTTAGAAACACAAAGAAAATGTAGCAGTAAAAAGATTAATAGAGCTGATTCATTTAATATATTCGTCAAGGTAGAACAAACTAATACCTGTTAACCCTTTAAAATTGATAAAAAAAATATAAATAAAACAATATATTTTTGAGAAGTCAGACAAAAATTGAAATTATTTTCATCGTTTTATATTTACACATCAACAAATCATTGGCGGTGACGGTGAAGGTAAAAGGCTTTAAAAATGTAAGTCTATGTGATGGTACTTAAAGAATTTAAAATATTTTTTATCTGACAATTACACTTATTTGTTCCTTAGACATTGTACTAGTGCAAAAAGATGGGTTTTGTTTTAAAAAGCACAAAAAATGATAAAAATAGATCATTATTTTTGTGTATAGAATTTAAGGAAAATATTCACGCCCTTTGAAAGATCTACTGCTATTTTCTTGCACCATACCTTCTTACAGAATGTATCACATGTCATCTATCATTATCAAAGTAATGTCATGAACGATGATAATTTTGTCGCATAGTGTCAGAAAAACTTACTTAATCTGGCAATAATATCTTTTGATGTACATGCTTTATTCAGCGACATAATGGTGAAGAAATAGATGCTCTTAGACGTTTGTGTTCATTTGTTAATCATTATGATAGATTTATCATTTACTCTCACAATTAATGTCATTTTCTTTTCTTATGTTATGAACATCATTTGTTAGCGGTCACGAAAATCAAAGGTTATTTGTTGCCTTTTTTATTCTGTGGCATTTTATTGTATTCTCTGCAAACATCCTGTAATTGTGTTTCTTGCAATTGCAATAAAAAAATAAAAAAGGAAAAGGAGAACAACCCCTCTCCCCATCCCCATAAAAATAATATATATATTTATATAAAACACTTGTTTTGCTGCTACACTTACGTACAAAGTAAAGAAAATGTGATGAACATTCAGAGCGTTGTAGGTATGTTGACAGAGTTATTTATGCATTACCACAGCTGTTGTTTTGCAAAGAACTGTAATATTAATAATGCAATGCGTACATCAGTCAAATTTACTGTGTGAGTATTAACTTTTTGCTGGTTTTGTACACTTGCAAGGATATTTACACTTACTTTGAATAAAACTTTTAATCCAGAAACAGTAGCGTGAGCAGTCTTTAAATTGCATTGTGGCTACTTTTACTTCCAGCTGGCTGTAATTTGCAAAAAAAGAACTCGGTTCGAAATGAAACTTGTATCGGTATATCTAAAAACAAATACATTGGCAATAGGACAATGTTTCTTGAACGTAGTATGGCATGTAAAGCTAAAATGGTAAAATGCAAGAATTAAACGACATTTTTGCTAAAACATATTAGAATCTTAAATTAGCTCTTGATCACTTTTATATATTGAGTTGAATTTTAAGTGTTTTAAGAAATTCTCATACGATGCATTGTACATCTATAAGAACTGATGCAATGTTATCATTTGGTCAAAATAAATGTATGGCTTATGTTATATCATAGACAAACAAAACAAACATAAGTGAAATTTAAGTGCCTTACTCTGAATACATTAAGTCGACAAACATAAACGGAAAAGCGTTTTTAATGTCTAGAAGCTCCTTAGACAACACAAGGCGGTAACGCTGAAATTAACTAGATGCGAATATTGAAAGACACATCAATTATTTAAGTGTTGTTTTTGCAGAACTTTCTCTACGAGACGTAAGTACAAGTAAGTATATTCTTAACATGTAACGATTATCATATGAATATTAAGAAAAATAGGCTTAGTAGAATATTTCTTAACTCTAATAACGAAATACCTATTTTAGGTATTTGCGTATAACGGAAAATTTGCAAGGAATAAAAAGTTTATTTTTTGTCCAAAACTTTGTCTTCGACATTAAAGCACTTGTTGCCTCTTTCGCTTTCTTTTTTCTTTTCTTCTTTCTATGTTTTTCAGTACGGTAAAAACTGTTACTAAATCAGCAGAAATAGTATAATATGTGGCTCTGTTTTCTTTTAAAATGAAGTTATTGATGTACTTTTTTAATTTTTTTTCCTTTAAGGCATAAAGACACAAAGAAAGTTCAATGCATATAACCACTAAAAAGTGTGTTAAGTCGTGAAATATCGCTATCCGCCAACAATTGAAGATGAATAACTAATTATTTAAAGAGCCGTTTTAAAGCATTCGGTTACCCGTTCTACTTAAAATTTTGACTGACACCTTGTCATCGGATAACGATATGTCCATTATTAACATCATTTAAAGGTTCAGGAATTTGTACACGGTGCATAACCATATCGGCAGTCTCTCTACGAAATCTGTCTGTTCGGTACCGGTTATTCTCTGCTGTAAACACAGTTTGTGATGGAAGACAGTCAGAAAAATCGGACAGAAATCAGTTCAAATGGCTGAGTTGCTTAAAATTAATAAGTGCACGGAACATTAGAATATCTTTGCTATGTATACGCTTGTCTGCTTTTCAATTATCAGTCACTGCGCTCCGAAACTCGGACAAATTGTTCAATGGTGTTCTGACATGAACAGAAATTCGGCACTTTCTACCGGCTGAAACGAGTTATTACTTTGATAACGTTCATACCAATCCCATCAGAAATATTCACTGTTCAATATTCTTCAAGAAAATACTAATAAACTGGTCGCTATTTATTTAGAAATCTTGTATACCCTCTACTTTCGGTTTTGATGGTGCACAGGAGGTCTCTCTGCACAGCAGCTTTTAAAGCACAGGTAGGCTCTCTGCATACAGCACAGGCAGGCTCTCTGCCAGCGATTGATTTAAGCATTCGCTGTTTTTTTGAAGGATCTCATGTTTTTTGTTAGTTGTTAAATGCACAAACTTAAAGCCTACATGGCTGGAATTAACTACATTGAGGATATATGGTGTTCCTGTAATATTCAATGACTATACAAGGAATCTCGTTGTCTGAGTTTTTAAGTACTTCTGGTCGAGTATGAGATGTCTTTAAGAGAAGAAAGTATCAAATAATGCAATTATTCTGTAAAATTACCACTTCTATTTTATAATTTATTTTATAAAGTTAGACTAGCCCCTGGTGGTCATGCTTTGATAAATTACCGAAATTATACTCTTCGCTCGCTCGCTCGATCGCTCACTCACTCACTAAGTCAGTCATTCATGCTTTCATTTATCCATTCATTTATCGACGCATTCATTCATTCTTTTTTCATCAGTCTATCCATAAACGCAAACATTTATTCATTAAATCATATATTGCCAGTTAATCTGGCGTACACATGTTTTTTTACTGATAGTATAATTCATTTTTCTTTTGAGAAAAATATAGTTAAAATCTGGGAAGAATCGAAGAGGACTGCGCTCAGTATGCAGCTGGAAATCATAGGAAAGATCGAGCGAACTGTTTCCTGCATTACATTGCCATATATAGAGGCACTGTAATAGGAGAAATTACCGCAAATGCGAGATATTTGCTCTGTTTAGGACACTCACTTTGAACGGTTTTGAGTGGTTACACATAGATTGATTGTTTTGCAGTCAGTATCAAATTAAAATTCACGCTACGGGCAGACGTCTGAGACCTCTCCGACGTCTATTCGTTTGCTGGAAGGTGCAGGAGAGCTTTCAAAAACATGACGTATAAGATTTCTACCTTATATATATCGTATAGTAAATATATGAGTAGGTAGAGGCACTAGAATAGAAGTATTCATTCATTCTTTTTTTTTCATCAGTCTATCCATCAACGCAAACATTTATTCATTAAATCATATATTGCCAGTTTATCTGACGTACACATGTTTTTTTTTCAACGGTAGTATAATTTCTCTTTTCTTTTGAATAAAATATAGTTTGGGAACCACTTATTTTTCAGTCTTTTGTTTAATACTTCGGCATTTTATTAAAAAATGCAGGTATGACTGAAATTTACGAACAAAAATATTTACAAACTTGCATTTTTCTGAATGGAAAAACTATAATTCGAGCCCTAAACATTTATTTCAGTTTATAATTGTTAATGTACCACAGACAATATTTATCTTAAAACTTGTTGTTGATAAAATTCAGAGCTAAAATTGACAAAAGTTACCAGAAAAAACATTTGCCGGCTGACTGCGAAAACAATTTCATACAAACTACATTACGTTGTGCTTCTTGGATTACAGAGAATGAAAAAGTTTATTTAAGAAACATCATGTAATGTATGGGGCATAGTGATAAAAGGTCGCACTTTTAATAATTTACACAATGATCGATAGAAGACTCTTTCCCTGCTAAAATCTGTCGCAGGCAAAGAGCCTGTCTGTGCTGTATGCAGAGAGTCTACCTGTGCTTTAAAAGCTGCTGTGCAGAGAGACCTCCTGTGCACCATCAAAACCGAACGTAGAGGGTGTACAAGATTTCTAAATAAATAGCGACCAGTTTATTAGTATTTTCTTGAAGAATATTGTACAGTGAATATTTTTGATGGGATTGGTATGAACTTTATCAAAGTAATAACTCGTTTCAGCCGGTAGAAAGTGCCGAAGTTCTGTTCATGTCAGAACACCATTGAACAATTTGTCCGAGTTTCGGAGCGCAGTGGCTGAAAATTGTAAAGTAGACACGCGTATATATAGCAAAGATATTCTAATGTTCCGTGCACTTATTAATTTTAAGCAACTCAGCTGTTTGAACTGATTTCTGTCCGATTTTTCTGACAGTCTTCCATCACAAACTGTGTTTACAGCAGAGAATAACCGGTACCGACGCAGAGAGACCGCCGAAAAGACAGATTTCGTAGAGAGACTGCCGATATGGTTATGCACCGTGTTGTAAGGACATTAAATTCTAAGTCTTAGGGGAAAACACCTTTTTTATGAAGTTTTAATTTACAGCAGTACTTAAGTCAAATCAGTATTTTTCTTTAGATCTTAGATCTTAATGTCTGTGACATAAGTAGGGCTATTTTTGGGTATAGTTTCTAATATGAAAGTTAAAAATCACTCAGATTAAACATTTTAGTTGTAAACCATTATAATAAGAAATAAGATATAAAAACAAAATAATATAACAAACTGACAGAAACTTCATTTATCTATCTCTTTTTGAAAGTGCAATTTTGAAAAAAACATTTCTAGGTTATTCAAGAGTGAAGCAAAATTTATGACAAGCATATTTGTCATTAACGAATGGATGTCATGAGCAATTCTGATTTTCTCGTTTAAATTTGGTTACTTTATTCATTCGAACTGTAATAACTGTTGATCAAGATGCTTTGGTGTATAAAATAATTGTGAAAAATAGCTACTCTAAGACATTTTTGTTCATTGATAAACCATTACGATCAATTTATAACTTCTCTTTTCTCCTGCGTTATGATTTTAATTTGTCAGCAGTTACGAGAAGCAAAGTTCTTATTGTTTTTGCTCCTATCAGATTTATTACGGCCATTTCAAGACATAAAATGGTATAATTTTGTTTCTTGTTTTTGCCCGTTTCTATAAAATAAATAAAATGTTCTTTCCTTGATGCCCTATATACAAGAACGAGAAAACTTTGAATGCTGTAAAAAGTGCCCATTCTTGACAGAGGCAATAAACATGACTTAAAAGCAGCTCTGCATTTTAGCTAATTTTTTAGTTATGGCAATATATAATCGTTTATAAACCATTACCATAGTTATTATTTAGTGGAACACAATCATCAATGTCAAGTTATAAAACGCAAAATGGAATGCACTGCAAACAAGTTCAAATTGCGATTCTACAAGTATTCGTTGCATGATTTTAGTTGCCTGAGAGACTCGGATTGAAATTGTTTTCAGACAAAGATAAAATTAGCATATCTAAAAGCATATAAAAACATATGCATGGCCATTTCCATATGCTAATTGCGACAAAAATAACAATATCTTATATCTAAGACTCCGGTTTTAGTATTTTTAATCTGCATTTAAGTATTGGATTTGGATTTAAGCTCAATAATGATCCATAATGTAATTATTCAATGAATATCAAACGTATATCTAACATTTTGCTAGAAATAACGTCCCTGAATCTTTGATGGTTTATATCTGTTTTATCAATAGTAATGTTCCTGCATGTAAGAAGTCAAAAATAAAATGAGCGCTAGAAACTATGTAGATCATATAATTTACTAAATACAAGTGATAACGAACTGATAGGTACTGAACCAAGATTTATTTGCATTACTGAACAAAAGCAGTTTCATTCTGTAGACCTCATTCCGTGTTAGTTCAACGTTCGGATTTAAAGCCGCTTATTCACACTTTCGGTGAAAAAAAAAGATTTTTTCTCAAAGACATTTTTAATCACTGTTACATGGTCAAATACATAATCAACAAACCAAACGAAAATTTACAAAAAAAATTACAAAATCTCACCAAAACATATTTGAACGTTTGGTTAACAGTACCACAGCGCTCTAAGCCTATATACCGTTCGTCACGCTATAAGCAAGGGAGACTACTGTTATATTAAAAAATCAGCGACACATTATAAGAATCTTGACTGGAAACAGATTTTGCTGATCATTTATTCGTAATTATAATTGTAATTAAACAAAGAAATTTGAATGTGTCTATCTAATAATACTTGCGACAAACATTTCACATAATTTCTAATAAAACTATATTTCTTTTTTAGTTGTAGGGCAGTACAGCAATTTCTCATCAGTTATAAAAGTTTGTAATGGAGCAAAATCTTCCCTGTCTATGGTTTACTTAAATATTCAGATATATTCTTTTTTCAGGTTTATTAAAAGTTCAGTCATTGATTCGAGCAACAAATGAAACATCGGAAATGTCCGTCATTGTTCGGCAAGCTGATCTCCGCAACATGCGGGCAGTTCTTAAGGAAGCGAAAAGAAAGCACTGGCGACATATTATTGCTGAACTTAACATCACAGAGACAACAGTCTTCCTTAAAATGGTAAACATTCTAGTTATGCATTATTTGTAAGTTTGTATGTCTTTTTTGCTTTCATTTTATGATTTATTTTTATTTTATTTTTGTTGTTGTTGCAAAAAAATGAAGCAATGCATTTTTTGTTGCTTTGTTATACAAAAACCAGGCTATGAGCTCATAAAATTGATAAAAAGTTGAAGCGAAAGGAATACGAGCGAGAAGTACTCAATGGCCATAAATGAGTTCCCAAAATAAATATGGCGACGTACACGATAAAGATAGGTAGAAAGTTTAAGTAAATATCAGAGCTCTACAGTACATATAATTGATAAAAATTATTCCGGACAAATCTGTCGGGAATCGATGGTAACCTGTCACCGCGTGTCTCCATGATGTTTGCTGTAAACAGAACACCGCACGGCAAAGAATTGAAAGTGGAGGCAAACAATCTGATCGTTAAACTAGAAAAAGAGTGATATTCATATAAAAACATTAGTTAAATAACCGGGACAAATCGAAGAACTGTTTCAAAATTTTTGCCTGGGTTTAAATCGAGTGGTGCAGTAAAAAACGTATGTCGGAGTGGGCGAAAGAAAAAAAAACCTCAGCACAGTCAGGTAGGGTATTATTTAGAATGGTGAGAAACAACAGAAGACAGACACTGAATGATTTTACAAGTAGGTATAATGAACAGACCGAAACTAAATTATCATCTCGAACTGTTAGAATGGTATGATTTGATGAAGGATTCAAACGTAAGAGAGTTTCAAAAGCGACAACTATATCAATAAATTAATAGCGAAAAACGAAAACGGTTCTATAGGGAAAAGGATGGACAGTGATGGAGTGGGAACCCTGGTTGAAATTGATGGCGATATGAAAATTGAAAAGTATATTTAAAGTCTCGATAATTATTCATGGCCTGTTGTTGCTAGACATTTTCAAAACCGACCTTGGATATTTCAAGAGGATAAAGCACCATGCCATGTATCAAAAGCAGCAAATAAATGGAAAACAGAAAGCAACTTCAATACCGTAAGTTGGTTATAGAGCCCAGACCTCAATATTATTAAAAACTTATGTCGAAAACTAAAACTATTTGTTGAAAAACGGTTAGCCGAAATTCAAATCGAAATTCCTTGGACGAAACACAGGTTACGAAAAAGTTGTAGCTGCTCGTGACTTTGAGCTTTACCTCGAGTTATTTGTGTGTTTGGTAAGACAACAATTCTTGCTGTTATAAAATATTATCTGATTTCATGTTTTGTGATGTCATGTCTCAAAACAATTTCCATAAATATTTTCGTTTATTTTACGTCCCAGACAAATTGTCAGACCAATTACTTTATATTTGATAGAACAACCGTGATCTATGTACGGTATTTTTGAAAAAGTGCAAAATTTATAACATGAGCTCGATTCCATAAATACACCCTGAAAAATATCAAAGACACTCCTTAGTAATTTTGGCAGAGAAACATAGATTTTGCTGGGTTTTTTTTTTCACAAATATCAAGTAAAAACTATAATATTACTTTCTTGTTTCTAAAGCACATTTAACTTTATTGTACCAAAACAGCAAGACAGCTAAAACCTACCAAGAAATTCTTTTTATAAACTTTTAGTTTTGTCAAAACTGCGCTTTAATTATCACTAAAACAAATAAAAACAGTAATCCTAGAACCTTTGATGAAATTGCGCAGGATACAGCGGACGATAAATATAATGTTCAGATGTTTTTTCTATTCAATTACGTGTGCTAATATATAAAAAAGTATGAAATTATTTTTTTCTTTAATTTTTAGGGAGTTATTAAGTTTTTTAAAACTTGCTGATAAATATGTTATAAAAACATACTGATTAATATGTTATTAAAACTTGCTGATAAATATGTTATAAAAACATACTGATTAATATGTTATTAAAACTTGCTGATAAATATGTTATAAAAACTTACTGATTAATATGTTATTAAAACTTGCTGATAAATATGTTATAAAAACATACTGATTAATATGTTATTAAAACTTGCTGATAAATATGTTATAAAAACTTACTGATTAATATGTTATTAAAACTTGCTGATAAATATCAAAGTATATAAGAGCACAAAGTTGACATACTTTCTCTCCAAATTGTTTTGATCAGTAACATAAATTGTGAAATTTAATGAGATAGAAACAAGTTGTTCGAAAAAAATACATACAGTGCCATCTCATTCATCATTTATGAGATAATAAAAGGGGGAGAGTTTTGCTACTTGTTTGACAGCTTAATTTCTCATTTTTGTCAATCTTTCTCTTTAAAGCTATTTTCAAACTTACTAGGCATCCGACTACATATCATCAGAGCGCACTGAAAGAAATGTGTATGTTTTTATTGAAATTTATTATTCATGAACCACTTATAGACCCCATTTTTTGTGTTATAGCTTACAAATGTAAATATATATTTAAAACACAACATATATTACCTATATTTTCATATTGCTTATTTTATTATCGGTTAGATAGTATGAACTAAGCCAGTTTGCATATAAACCAAGCTTTTATACGAATTCTTGACAAGATTGACAGGTTATGTACTTCGAAATGACGTGTTTTGTACTCGCGTCAGTGAAAACTTTTATGGGCTATTAGTTCTGGAATTCCCATGGGTGTCTGGGCGTCTAAGTACAAAAGCATTAATATCTGACCCTACAAATGCTTGCCGTAAGTAATCTGTCATACGCTAAAAATGAGGTAGAAAATAAGATGAAAAACTGAATTGAAAATTCATAAATGACAAAGAAATAATGCTTTTCAATTTGTTCTTGAAGTCTCAGTTACTTCTATTACGTTAAGAGTGATACAGACGTCATGTAAAGATTCGAAATTCAGACATTCCATTTCTTTGGAAGCACAGAGAAAAAAGTATTCGTGTAGAAGAAATTTTGATTCCAAAAGTTGTTTTCCTGTTATTTATGATTAACTTTGTTTAAATGGCTGCAAATGGTTGATTTAATACTAAGAGGTTTTTATTTAGTTTAGAAAAAAAAGAGAAAAAAATAGCCAAAATATTGATCCATTAATTTCTGAATAAATATATTGCAGTTGTTATATATTGTCTTATATCAGACCCTATAATATGATGTCTATAGCTATTTCAGTAACATATTTCTTCATTACGATCCAGACAAGTTGTCAAGTAAATAATATTATATCAGCTATTATAACCAACTTTCATGTCTAGCCGTTTTGATAAAGAACAACATTTCAAAGGCATGTATAGAAATGCGTTTCAAAATTTCGAATGATTGGCACGGACAGCAGGCCTTTTAGTCTAAAGCAACTTTCAAATCAAATTTAGTCTAATTTAAAATTTTAGAAAAAGTTCACATACTAGATTTAAAAAAAGTTTGAAGCAATATCCTGGACAATATGTAAATGTGCTAATTTGTATTTGGAAAAAAAATCGATAAAATCGGTCAGACGTGAAAGGATTATACTGGCTGGTTATCATAGGCAAAAGTATTTGTTTCATTTAAATCTTTCCTTGAAAAAAGCAGCTGAGATAAATAAATTTATTGCAAATGGAACAAAACTTGTTAAATAAAAAAGCTAGTGTTTACTTGAACTACTTCATACGACAGGAAATCAAAGAAAAAAGACATTTTTAGAGACATCTTATGCCAGCTTGTGGCCATGACCATGTCACGAGTCACCAGAAGGGGAATGTATAAAATTGCATTTTAACGAAGTAAGGTTGCAATGTTAAAAGCTGTCTGACTTCATTTATACCCGACAGCTTTGGTCTTCAAATTTAGATATACTGTTTCCATAATTAGATGAATAAAGCTTTAATGAGCTTTCTGTTCTTTTCTTTGACGTAGTGGCCTCCTAGTCGTTCTATATTAATATCTAGCCCGACAGATGTACGACGTTATTTAATTGTCGTGTACTAAAACGGAAATGAATGATTTCACTTCATTTCCTACTCGAAGTATGAGTATATATACTGACAATTATATCATGTAACAAAAACCATTTCATACTACTTCATTTAAACGAACATTTTCAAAGAACACCTAGAGATTAAATTATAATGAATGCAGCTTTTGAGGAGAAAAAACAACTGTCTTCAGTTAATGTAGCTAAGATTTTCATTGCATTCGGTTAATAATAAAATAAATAATAAATTTCTGTTAATATAAATTCATGTCATTTTTCTCTTCTGCAAAGCAAACAACTTGCTAAAGTCAAGTAAATAATTGTAACTTGGATGAACTTGATTTCGAACTTCCGAAAATGTATAACACTTAACTTTGTAACAGGAATATAATAAACTGTATATATACTATGTATTATTAACTGCCAAGTTCTGCATTAATGGGCCTCTCAAAATATGATTTATTAGCATGTTATGCTGATCTAAATTACTTATTGCCCTTCAGAAATGTACAAGGTAATAGGCAGTTTGTTCCGATATTCTCTAGAGTGTCTGGATATCCCAACCTTTCCTTACTAATGTCTGACCTAGTAAAAGTATGCCGTAAATCTCTGCATTGCCCTAAAATAATAGGGAAAACCAAATGTAAGTATACTGCATAGACTAAAGCACGAACATTTGTATAACAAAACATGTGTTATTTGAGTATTGTTCTAAACACACTGCTACCACTCTGTTTTTAAATCTAGGTGGCAATTCATATGTATGAAGTCTACCGACCTGCATTTATCAGTTTGCAGCAGTACTAACACGTTAAGCAACCTACTAAGCTATGATATTTTTGACCATTTACAAGGTGTTAAAAGGCATTTTGCATGGATCGGTTTTATATATAGTCATTCGTCATCAATAATAATGTTTGACTCTGTTGTGCTTACGTATTTCCCGAGAAAACCATGTTTCCATAGTTTCTTTTATCGGTCGGGTTTTCCCCTCTAACATAGAACCATTAACAGATAACAGAATTCTCCTTTTTACCTTTTCTGGATGTGTTTGGCAAAGCAAAACTTATTTGTCGTGCTGGCTTCATTAAAAATATTTGACTGAAAGTTTGAAAGCCGTGGAGCACATAACATAGATCACCACACTTTTGGTGCCGATCTGTGCGGGTTCGAATCCTACTGGGAGCTTAAATAATTGTGATGTATCGTGAAAGTTCTTTTTCTAGTGACATTATGTTTCAACCATTGACTATTTTGGCATTAACAATCCGGAGGAAAATAACTACAGGTAAATGTCTTCTTAAATGTACGAACTAATTTTAAATCTATTAATGGAAAATCTAATGTGATGAAGGACGATGAAAAAATGCTTAACCTTTTCTTATTTTAAAAGACGCATTCATACCGAAAATGAGATCCTAATATAAAATTATGAAAAAATAAGAGTCAATTTAGCCAATACGTCCCTCAAAACTGATTTACTGACAGCATTTACATATCGAAATGACGTGCTTTGAATTTGAATCAGAAAATCTAATAAGCCATTTGTTATGGAATACCTCAGGGTGTCTGGAGTATCATGTTAATCTCAAGAGTATCGATGCTGTAAATAATCCTGTCATGCATCCTGAACGTGTTATAAAATGATTGAAATAGACTGGTACAGCGTAAGATGAGATACATCATAACTTAGACTTGTATATAAATAACATTAATGATCGTCAGTTCATATTGACTCGATCAGAAAAAAATATTGCAGTCAAACGTGAGTGATTGATTTAGACTTTATACAAGCAAAGCTGTAATTAAATATGTAGTGGAAGCAATGGCGATCATTTAGAAATATATTGGAAGTCTAATTCATGTTTCCTTCGAGTGATTTGTTTTATAACGAAAGAAATCTACAAAGAGTTATTGTTGATATAACTGCAGAAATGGTGTAAATGCTATTCTGCAGATAATTAAGAGCAACTTGATGTCCATTTCTTTTACTGTACTCGTTTTCTCGCTTTATTCAATACGCCAAAAACATTTTTGTTGTGTGTTGTACAATAGTAAGTCAGTTATATAGCTTGGTGGTTAATATTGCCTACATCAAATAACTGCAAAAATACTTCAAAGAAGTCTTTTTCGTTTAGCTGACGGAAAATAAGCACACCATTATCGTTGTATGCCATTTTCACTTAGAATCAAACACCATCCGCAAAGTCTTCAAACGACGTTAATTTTTTTTATATTTAACTCCGTTTTTTCTGTATATATTTTGGATTCGATTCCAGAAGGTGACTTTATATCATTTATAAACCTGATTGGCCATAGGAGTGGTTTTCCGTAAATAAGGCGATGGGTATTGATACTTGAATACTGAATTTTTTTCATCAGTTGTGGTTTTCACTTTCCACTGAAGTACTTCTGTTAAGCCGCGTAATCAGACTTTTTTTCATATTCTTAAACACGCATACACTTATGACACTGGCTAAACAGCTGATAGTTATATTTGTTCAAGGATAAGTGTGTTTTCAAGTTTGAAAAGAGGAATTAATCACATAGAACCAACTCTGTCTAGTAAGGGGTATGAAATAACAGTGATCTTTGACTCCCAAGAGATGCCCAACGAGTTCGTTACAATACGTACATTGCAACCAGGGTGCGTTTTCATGCACAGAACAATCAAACATATTTAAGGACAATACTGTTTGTAGTATTCAGTTCTGTTTGTTGATAAATATTACATATATAACCTGTTTAACAGTTTTCATTAGTTCGGCCGTAGTTGGTCCTTTTGCATTTGTGTGGCCGAGATTTGGCTGCTGGCTGCTTACTTTTCTTTTTGCTCATAATAACGGACCCGTATTTTGTAACCCGCTATTTTAATCGCAAAACATGAATTATTTTATTTCCAAAACAAAGTTTTGGAACATAAGAACTAGTTTTTTTATCTAAAATATTTAGCACGTAATACAGCAGCGGCATTATTTACGGAACACCCCGTATCATTGTCTGTAGGTTTCATCTGCCTTATATCCTAGAGTTTTGTTTTGCCCCGTAAAATCAGTATTTTTATTTTGACGGAAAATGTTATTTGTCTGTCTCCTAGCTGCAGTATATAGAGTCTTTGATGAGTGTATTTAATTTGTTTGTAGTACTTAGTGGTGGTCTTTCCCAAAGGTCACTCTTTTTTACATAGACAGAGAGACAGGCAGACATATATCGCGTGTAATAATACCTCATGTGAATGCATAACTGTTTTACATATATCAAGTCTTTTTCTCTATTAATGATTCTTCAGTCGTACATAGATAATTAAGTTAAATTTAAGAGAATGTTTAATATTTCGTCATTGCATTATGTAAACTTATTAAATAACACTGATCTTAACACTGCGTTTCTTTATCTCTTTGCTTATGAAAAGATGATAGAGGTATAAATATAGAGGAGCATTTGAATAGACATTTTCATTTCACTCTTCGTAACACATAGTTTTTTGTTTAAAACACATATTGCACGAACATATATTTTATATAGGATAGTGTAGACTGACTGTTTGAATAGTTAAACTCGTAGATGAAGCGCTATACTGAATGTTTTCTGCGCAAACAACGCGGTTTGTACAAAGCGAAACGAAAACCAATACTTGACTATGATGTAGAAAAAAAAGATAAAGAAATAAAAATTTGCATTTTCTGCGGTGATTTAATTTCTTGAAGGACATTTTTATGCATTACGCTGTGAAAATACCTTAATGCAATGAAGTTTGAATACGACGATAATGAGTTTTATGAAACTTACTCATCCTATAAAGGGGGAAGACAAAGCTTATGATATTTGATGCACATCATTAGATTTGACATTTTCTACCTTGAAATTAAAATCATTTATCAAAATTGCATCTGCCCACGCATCTTCCATTTTCTATAAGTAATTATGTAACCGCGCCAGTAGCTGTGAGCGGATTTTGACTTTTAAATATTTATGTATCTCAAACCAATACGCTGTAAGGATTATAACAAATTAGTCTTAGAATAGAAACAGTGTGTTCAAATTCGAAAAATAATTAATTTCGTTCAATCTTGGTCCATTTACCTGTAACTGATCCTTCGTTATTGAGATCATTGGTCCCGGTCCTGCTTCCGACCAAACTGTTTGTTGGAGAAAGTAGGCTGTTTCTGGGGAATGAAAAGCCAAAGCTTTATAGCTAAAATTTTAAATAAATCAGGATAAGTGTAAACTGTTACAATAAGGTAATTTGATAAAAACGGTTCTGAAAAGCAATTATCAAAACACAAGTTAGGTCATTTAGTTCACATACAAGAAATGTTAAAATTATGTCACGTTTCTTTAGGATGAATAGCTAACAAATTGAATATATCATATCTCTAATCAGTGCGGTGCCTTTCTGCCAGATTCAATTGTATAATTGCTTTTGATATGAGAAGAGAAGGAGGATTTCTGTAAAAAGCTTGTCAATATAAAGAAAAATAGTAATTTCTGTAATAATTTATTAAACTTTCTTGATATATAGGACGTTATTTAATTATTTTTACCTAAATGTGAGGCTCTATTTTAGTTTTAGTTAGACGTTTTTGAAATGAGTTTGAAATTAATAGGTTTTGTTTTAATTTGGTTACTTTTATTCATTTGAACTGTAATAACTGTTGATATAAATATTTTAGTGTATTAGATAATTGTGAAAAATAGCTTCTCTAAGATATTTTGTCCATTGATAAAACATAATGATCAATTTATATCTTCTCTTTTCTCTGGCGTTGTGATTTTAATTTGTCAGCAGTTACAAGATTCAAAGGTCTTTTTGATTTTGCTCTTTTCAGATTTATTACAGTCATTTCAAGCCATTTCAAGACATAAAATTGTGTAATTTTGTATCTTGTTTTAGCAAGTTTTTATCAATGTACTTTACTTGATGCCTTATATACAAGAACAAGAAAACTTAAATGCTGTAAAAAGTGCCCATTCTTGACAGAGGTATTAAATATGACTTAAAAGCAGCCCTGCATTTTTAGCCAACATTTTAGTAATGGCAATATATAATCGTTTATAAACCATTACCATAGTTATTATTTATGGAGGAACCCAATCATCAATGTCAAGCGTCATAAAACGCAAGATGGAACCCTCTGCGAACAAGTACAAATTGCGATTCTACAAGTATTCGTTGCATGATTTTAGTTGCCTGAGAGACTCGTCTTGAAATTGTTTTCAGACAAGAAAAAGATAAGATTGGCATATCTAAAAGCATATAAAACATATGCATGGCCATTTCCATCTGGTATTTTGCTAGAAATAAAGTTACGGATCTTTCATGGGTTTTAGCTGTTTTAACAATGGTAATGTTCCTTCATGAAATTCTGTAATCAGTGCGGTGCCTTTCTGCCAGATTCAGTTGTATAATTGCTTTTGATATGAGAAGTGATTGGATGATTTCTGCAAAAAGCTTGTCAATATAAAGAAAAATAGTAATTTCTGTAACAATTTATGAAATTGTCATGATATATAGGACGTTTTAACTTAATTGTACCTAAATGCTAGGTTCTATTTTAGCTTTAGTTAGACGTTTTTGAAATGAGCTTGAAATTAATAGCTCATGTTTGAGATCTTGTAAAATAACACGTAGAAGTTGATTTTATCATGACCCTCGGGATGATTTCATCATTTACCGGTTAAGTTAATTATTATTTCCCAGTAATCTGTATTGTAGTTCGAATTTATATTCCTTGACAGCGTAAGTGTTTTGAATTATCATAAACATTTTTTTTCGATATAAAAAATGCGGTATATTCAGTACTGAGTAGAAGAAAAAAGGCTTACTAAAATTGTGAGTACAAATAGAAAATCATTTTTGATATGAATTTCAAAATACTGAAGCAATCATGCAAGCTTTCATTGAGTATGTATTGACGTGAATGTATTTAATTATATATATGGTTTCTGTAGATATTTTATTAATATTCTTGTGTTTTCTTATAATAATTCACAAATAAACAACTATATTATCTTCGTCGTAAGTGTAATTCTGGTCTGTCTGTGTATTAAATCTGCCTTTATTATGTACAAACTAAATAAATGATTAATAAAATAAATTGTGTATATTTTCAGGCATTGCAAGAAGGAATGATTGATTCTTACCATCACATAATCATCAACAATATGGTAAGACATAACTGAAAGACTATCTCATTTAGCCTTGTTAAAAATAATTCTTTTTTTTTCAGTTGAAACAAAAAGCTTTTGATAAGAGTCAGGAAATCAAATTTAAAGATTTAGTCTATCAAAAAGTCATTAGATATATTGAATTCAGTATTAAACTAATATCGACTGAGGTTTTCAACAAAAACACGCACGCATGCACTATTTTCAAATTCTGTAGAAATTCAGATTACATATTCCATATGTTTTAAAATGTTAAGTAGAACTTACTCACTGTTGAACCATATCAACCCTGCATAGCCGAATAATATTTATCATATTTGAAGCTCGTAGTGACGTAATTAATTACATCAGCTTTCAAGATATTCGTCCTCATAGTTACAATCAGAATTGTCACCGCCTGTAACACTAAAATCATTTTAATATTGCCTGTAATCCTATTATTTAATTTAATATCAATACACAGAAGATTGCATGTCTAATGGGAAATATTATTATTAAATGAAATCCCACTTTTTAGTCTTTATGCTTAATGATTTTTTTCTGACTGTTCTACTAAACGGAGTGCACTTAACACCTCTACTTTTTATTTCTTTCAAGGCAAACGCAATGCTCCTGTTTTACTAAAATCATTTAGGAATTTACAAACCTTGAAATCAGTTAATTGATTTAACCAATAATGAATCATTTGTTTCAGGACATAGAATTGCTAGACCTGGAAGATTACAGACACAATTTTGTGAACCTTACCGGGTTTAGACTAGTGAACGTAAACACCGAGTTTACCAGACACATTCTGAAAGATATGGATGACTACAGAGAAAATACAGAGCTCAAAATTCTTAACGGGTCTTCCTTGCCGGTAATTATTCATTCATTTATTTTTGTGGTACAATTCATTCATTCATTCATTCATTCATTCATTCATTCTTTCTTTCTTTCTTTCTTTCTTTCTTTCTTTCTTTATTATATCATCCGCATACAGCTGTATATAGCTTATGTATGTTTCAAGAATGATTTGTCGAGGATTATTACTATTCCAAGATTTGAATGTCAGCTTTTCTGCAGAAAACTGTTATATCGAATAAAACACTGAGATGTTTTTGCACATTAATGACAGATTATGCGCCAGAACGTGACGTTGCGTCTAAGCTAGCGACTTGTTGATGCTATAAATTTTTTTTTTTTCAGTTTCAATGTGCACTAATGTTTGATGCTGTGTACTTGTTTGCACATGCATTAATGGAACTTGAGCGAGGAATGAGTATATCACCACCAAATTCAACGTGCGAGGACGTAAACCCATGGCCTGAGGGAAGAACGCTGTATAATTTTCTAAACGCTGTATGTACAGATTTGAACAAATTCTTGTTTCGCGAACACCTGTCAGAAACAGATTTGAACAAAGTCTTTGTTTCGCGAACACCTGTCAGAAACAGATTTGAACAAAGTCTTTGTTTCGCGAACACCTGTCAGAAAGAATTAATTCTTAAGCAATCCTTAATGCCAAAAACAGGTTGCAACTTTTAGCTTTATGCTGTTGAGAAAAGTCTGCGACAGAGTAGAAAAGAAATCCGTGACTGAATACACTTTCTACTTGTGTCATTATAGAAAGAATTCATTAAATTTATATTTATATATTTCCCCTGAAGATAGAAATATCAAAGTCGCCTTAAGTATGTGTTTCAAAGACTTAAATAACATGTATGCTTAATTTTATATGGTTTATGGTATATTTGAAAAGTGCTTTATTTTCATACGTTATAAAATTTCTTTTTTTGTCTATGAAAAGTTCTAAAATCTACACTGTTATTGAATTTCATAATAAAACAAGAATAGCTGTAAAGTTTTGTTAAACGTTTTATGAACATCGGTGATCAGAAATCTGCCTTACAAAAATGTCATAAATCTTTTCAGGTTCAGGTGAATGGTTTAACGGGACCAATACGACTAAATCATGGCCGCAGGCTAAACTTTAAATTAGACATTATGGAGTTAGGCGAAGAGGGATTACAAAAGGTTTGATCTTTTATTTTACTTCTATTGAAGTCAGGCGTATTTTGTCAGTTTTGTCGATTATAATACATTTGATATTCAACCTACAGCGTGGTGTTGGAGCTAAAAAGTAAGATCTCAACGTTGGAATGCCACTGTTTTTTTGAAACTGCGACAATTTGGAATTTCTGACACGTTAAAGGAACATAACAATATGTAGCTTTATTGATAAGACAAATGGTAGTATGTGTTTGCACAAAAAGTAGGTATCTGTCATCTAGTAAAAAGTCAAATGTTCAAATTATACTTACTGATACACTAGAGGGGCAGTTCTTAACCCTTTATGTTTTTTTTACTTTTAGACAGGGACCTGGGCCCCGAGCTATGGAGCAAATATAACATTAAAGCGGTTTCTTTCTCCTGGAGTCTTTGGGAACAAAACATTAAATGTATCCACATTGTTGGTAAGAAAACATTTATTTCAAATTGAAAGAGGAAAAGAAACAGTTTGTATTTTGCTTAACTGCTTAGAATTGCCTAATTCATGACATATACTCGTATGTAAACATTGCTAAACTAATTGAACAAATATTTTGTTGTGATAAAAATACACACATTATAACAAGCTAAACTTTAATACTATCTACTGAATAGTGAAGCAACAGTAACCATATCATTGGTGAACACCCATCTTGTTGAATTTCTCTCTTTATTCCTATAGTGTTTAATGAGTAAGACCGAACTGTAGTAAAATATGCAACGTGCTTGCATCTGTTAAAATTTAAATTTGTATAGAAATTTACAGGGCATTTTATCTTCAAGAGGGAATCCTGCATAATTCAGGAGAAAATTCACAAGAATGCATTTAATTATAATTCAGTATACAATCAAGCTGGCAGCTTTGAACATAAATTCCATCTTCGTAAAGATTAAAGTTTAATTGGAAAGATTTGCTACATTGTCATTTGTATCAATATTTACTTCGACTTTGCAGGAACCTCCATATGCAATGTTACGGAAAGAACTGATACAAGGTAAAGCTCTTCACGGCAATGACCGCTATGAAGGTTTTTGTATAGATCTGCTCAGTGAGATAGCTGCCATTGTAGGCTTTGAGTACACTATAGTACCAGTGCCTGATCACCGCTATGGTGTGAGAGACAAGGACGGAAGGTGGGACGGTATCGTCAGGCAGCTCATTGATAGAGTAAGTTTATTTGGTTGGAGTGTGGAAAAGATAACCACTTTCAGAGATCTTAAAAGACAGTCATAAAATCGCACGCAATTGTTTCTAGGCGTGCCCACGGTTGTCATTGTTTTGACAATTACCAAGAATTAATAGTGCCCCTGAAATGAAGAACCAGTACCTGTATTTGGGTGCAGTGATGGTTTTGTTTATTCCAAACTAATATTAGGACTTAATAAAAGAAATATCCTGAAAATTACCTTGTGACGTTTGTGGTCCGCTTTATGCGTGCGCAGATGTTACATTGTGATTGATGGGTTATATATAAACAATCGGCTTGCTCTTTTTATTTCAAAACACGGAAGGAAACTGTAAAAAGACAGAAGGAAAAGTCCAATTTTCATTTCAATATAACCAATATCTGAAATAATATACAATATATATTTTCTTCCATCACCAAATGAAAACTAAACCTAATTATACAGCACATTTCAGAAACAATTTTCATCCAATATTTCAAATTAAGTTTATACGAAATGTTAGAATCGATATGACAAGACCCGAGTGTCTTAGATACAATCCTCTAAACTCAAGCAATACGGAAAAATGGCATTCATTACGTTTACTGCTGCATTAAGTTGTCAAAAATAATTATTAGAATCAGTGAGAATCTAATAAAAACAAATACGAGGGCTGTTCAGAAAGTTCATAAGGAAATGCTTTGAAAGCTTCAAACATACATGAAACTAAGTCTTGTCAATCTGTATTTTGAATGGATATTAATATTTTTTCGTACCTCAATACCTTCTTCAGGAACATTGGGCTGAACAAATAACGCTAGTAAAAACAAAAATCAACGAAGTCAAAACCAAGATAATTAAATTGGACAATACTTGCCTGGAGAGTATTAAAGAAGTAGTTAATGATTTATGATTTATTGTATTTTAAAATGCTTCGATAAGCGGGGGTTGCTGTTACCATGCCGACAAAAAAACTAATGAAAATTAAATAGCTTTCTTTTTCTCAGTGAATATAATAATATTGATAAAAGCATGTTGAGTGAAAAATGGTCTTGTTGACGTCTTTACATTTTTAAAAATTTTATCAATGGAGGAACTTTTCGGACAACCCACATACAAATTCAATAATCGATGCGAGATTTAACCTTAACGCACGAGCTGTAATAGTATTGCATCAGTTTAAGAACGCATTCAATCAAACTAAACTTTATAAACTTAATTTATCAGCAAGCAATTTTCTCTGGTTCGAAGTTGGTTTAAAAGCTATACGATTCTAATCAAATATTTTAGAGTTAGTGTTGCGAAATACACTAAATGTTACAAAATGTTTGCAGCCAACATCATTTATACGTTTTATATGACAAAAGTATTTAAAAAAAAACATAAATATTTTTTATTTCGCTTAATGACCTATATATTGATAAGAGCTTAACTTTTTTCTCTATTTTTGAAATATGAGTATGATAAAGGTACTGACCAAAGCAAGCAATGGTAGTACGAAATTTTGCCACCTTTTGAAAGGAAATCTTTTCTTCGATATATTTTTAGGTCATGTTTTATTTAAGGTCCTGGTCCCAGTTTAACGAAAAAAAAATAGATGCTTTCTTAGTAATTTATTCAAATGATTTTCTTACAATTCTTAGTTAAGTGGTATAGTAATAGTTCAAAATTTGGCCCTGATAGAATCAGTTTAAGCAAATTAAAAAAAAAACAATGACTTTTTTATTTTGTTATTATTAATTAAAAATGAGAAGTCTGTTTTTTATCAAGAATATTATGTTGCGACAAGAAATATTCTTTTATTATTTTCTTGATTAATTACTTTAATACATTTTCCATCTTATCATCTAAATTCTAAATACTGCGATAATACATTTTATTAACCCTCATATGTATTAAACTATATTTATTTCATGCTTTTCAATGGATTATTGAAATATATCAGTAGATTAAATCCTGATAATCTCACTGTTTCAAACAGTGAAATTATCATTTTGATAATTTCACTGCTACGGAACTACTTTTTTCCCTTCAATGAACCCCATATACATGTACAGAAGTACAACTTGAGTTGTCTGCAGCCGTTGATCCGTGTTCGCCGATAATTAGGCCATACAAACGTATCAGGATGCTACCTGACAGTGACACTGATTCTAATTAATATGAATTAGGCAAATAATATACCTGTTATGATGTTCGTTCACTAGTTTGATTTAAATCCTTGTTTTGTTTATAATTCCCACACACGTTGTGAATGAAAAAAAAAATGGCGGATTGAACTGAGCTGACTTCGATTCACGCGCAGTAATTCAATAGCTTTATCAGCCTAAAACTGTTGTTTACTCTAAATAAATTTACAAAACGATTTCTTTTTTCTGTTTAACATAAAATAATAAATGAATAAGACCCTGTCTAGTGAATTATTTTTAAAAATGAGAGTTTATCTGGAACTATTTTTATTACGAAATATACATGTGTTAGCACGTGAAGAAGAAGGAAAGTGGGGCACCAGACGGGGAACACTTGGATAGGTAAAACATTAAAAATGAGAAATAATTCAAATAATCCATTGAAAAGCATGAAATAAAAAGAAAATTTGTTTGTTTTTGGTGTAAGATCGAAATTTATTTCATCTCGTGATGGCAAGGATTGAATATTTTCACTCGTGGCTGCGCCACTCGTGAAAATATAAATCCTTGCCATCACTCGATGAAATAAATTTCGATCTTACACCAAAACAAACAAATATCCTCTATCTCTTAAGTGGTTATGTATGAAAAAAGTCAAAAGAAAATAAATGGTTTTGAAAATCGCAATTTTTGTCGAGTAAATACATTATTATCTGTAAGAATCTGAGGCGGGGTTTTAAAGGAATAAAATTTTCCCACTCTTGATGAAAACCCTCACATGTTTTATTCCTTATAAAAAATATTTCTAATTTTCAGTATAATTGTACAGATGTTTAAAGGCTAAATAATGATTCGCACGTTTTCAAAGAAACGTTACTCTCTCCTTTTTAAACTGCTTTACTCGTTTGTCAGGGTTGATTGTACTTTTGATCTCTCAATAAATTACAATGTATAATTTTTATGTTTCCCTGTTTATGTCATGCATTTTTTGTTGTTGTAGAAAGCAGATTTGGCGGTTGCTGCATTGACTATTAGCTACGAGCGGGAACAATACATTGACTTCACAAAACCATTCCTTAATCTTGGCATAAGTATTCTCTTCAAAATGCCAAGGCGCGAAAAGCCCGGACTTTTTTCATTCATGAATCCATTAGCCATTGAAATTTGGATATATATAGTTGCTGCATATTTCATCGTCAGTATTACCATATTCATACTCGCAAGATTTAGTCCCTATGAATGGTATAATCCTCACCCATGTAACCCAGAAACAGACACTGTGGAAAACACATTTACCCTATCTAACAGTTTCTGGTTTTGTGTGGGAACTTTAATGCAACAAGGCTCGGATATTAATCCGCGAGCGGTTTCCACGAGGATTGTGGGAAGCACATGGTGGCTATTTACGTTGATTATCATATCATCATATACTGCAAATCTAGCAGCTTTTTTGACTGTTGAAAGAATGGTATCACCTATAGAAAGTGCAGAAGATCTCGCTAAACAAACGGAGATATCATATGGTACATTAGCAGGAGGTTCTACAATGTCTTTCTTTCGGGTAGGTACTCACAGCATTACAGGTGACACTGAACGTAACAGAAATTATTCTAGTAGCATTTTCAAACTAACTTTGTCTTGTTGGTTTTCAGAATAATGATTGTTAAAACTGCGAGTGTTCTAAAAGTATTTTAAGTCCTATGAAGTAATATTTTCATAGTAAGTAAAGTGTACTTGTTGTCAATATTCATTTGAAATGTTTTGAAACATTTCGTCCAATACATAAACCAATCTGATTAAAAGTTGTATTTAAGGTCTAACTCTTCAAAGGCAGACACACTATTAATATTTTATTTCGGTGTAATCTTGATATCTGAAACAAACATTTTAATAAATCTTATTCAGATTTTTCTATCATAAAACAAATATGGTGGAGCAGTGCGGTTTCTTCGACAAGCTTGATTCGAGATTCTGATAAGCTAGAGTTGAAGTTCTGTTTCATGTTAGAAAATATAACTCAAAGAATTATCAGAACAGTTACTTCACTGCATATTATTCGATCTAAAGCGTTTTTCCCTTTAATGGCTGTTCAAAACAACGGTTGATCTGTACTTTCTTAACTTACCTAATTAGATCAATTTACATCATTATGTTCAGTCAAATTTATAAATCTAATTACAACCTGTTTATTTACTTACGAGACTTTCTGATTTCTCCTGAGACATATTCTACATGTTCTAAATTTAAACCAGTTTATCACCTTCTAGAGGCTACAAAACCTGTGTCTCCATAGTTCATAGTAGTTGTTACCAAATTAGTGAAACAATGCACACTAGCCGCAGATGTTAGTTCCAGGACAACTTCGAATCACTCCAGAAACGTAAATGCTTTTCAGAATGCGATACCAAAGTTGTATTATTTTTGTTTTCGATTTAATAATGCAGTACAAAAACAAAGTGCATTGAACACATAGTTTTCTTCACAATTATATTATCTGAATAACAAACCATCAAGTTGTATCTAAACGCATAAGTTTATGTTGATACCTTGTCATTTCGAAAAAGGCAGATGGCTTTTTATGTTTCGCTCTCATTTTAAGGATAGATGTATTTTGCATTTGTTGCAGGATTCCAATATAGAAACATATCAAAGAATGTGGAATTACATGGAGAATAAGGACGATCCAAGCCCTTTTACTGAATCAATACAAGAGGGAATAGACCGGGTGATGAGGGGAGGGTACGCCTTCCTAATGGAGTCCACTTCTATAGAATATATAACACAGAGAAACTGTAATTTAATGCAAGTTGGGGGATTGTTAGACTCCAAAGGCTATGGAATTGCTACCCCAAGAGGTGAGTTACAACATATGGCGTGGTCTTGTAGTATTGCATTGTCGTTTTTTAAAATGAAGAAGAACTATAACTCTTACACTTGGTTTTATGTCATAAAATTTTAAACTCAGTGTGGAAGACACCATGATGTTAAAAGTTTAATTTCGTTAAAAGGACAGTTGTATTTATGCGATATTTGTTCGAAATGATCAAGTTACTTGTGCTGTTAGATTTTTACACCTCGCAGGAAGTATAAACTCCAACTGCTTGCTTACTTTGTAGTGGGTTATTTATTTGTTTATTTAGAGGATGACCTGATGATACTTTTGGATATAAAGTATGTTTGGTAATGAGAGTTGTGAGACAGATGTGTCCGTATATTTCAACCCTTAATGATATACATGTCACTTATAATATGACATCAGATATGATTTTACTGATTTTTTGCGATATTGTTTTCTGTGCAGACGCACATATAAAACATAGTCTAAGCAAAAGATTGGGGATTGTAATGTAAATTGTAATAACCTACAGAAGCCTGACTATTTTGTAATGTTTTGTAAGCTTAACTTATTAAATGGCCCTGTTACTTTCGAAGCGTGATTTTAACTCTTATTAGACCATTATTACTTTTATAAAATGTTCCATATTTCGATGCAGAATCGCCTTTGAAAGACAAACTTTCTATGGCCATTCTAAATCTCCAAGAGGACGGTAAAATCCAGATGCTTTATAATAAATGGTGGAAAAGCACAGGACAGTGTAACACTAATGATAAAACAGACTCCAAAGCTAGTGCTCTTGGTGTAGAGAATGTTGGAGGTATATTTGTGTTCCTAATTGGCGGCCTCTCCGTTGCCGTCGTCATAGCATTCATTGAATTTGTTTGGAACTCCAAAACCAATGCCAGTGAAGACAAGGTGAGACACCTTACTACATTAATTTCGAATTTTTTAATGTTCTTAATTTTTTATGCAGTTCCTTACGAATGTTATTTTATATAAAATCAAAAAAAAGGCAACGAAGTCACTGTAATAAAATGAAAACAAGTATTAGATTACTATTCACAATTAAATGCTAGACTGGTACGTTTTTTACATACTGTTTTTCACATTGTTTGGATAATTCCAGCTTAGATAGTAACTGTATGAATTTTATAAAACTTCCCACTGACATTCGAACTTGTAAAAGAATTAATTTGCGCCTGATTTGAAATCAGGTGTTGTGTTTACCTTTTAAATATTTCTCAACGGTTTCTAATAACAACAGATAGTGTCTTCTTATGTTAAAGCTGTTCACATCCTACCTTAGTTTTTTATGTTGGGTGATTTCGTCACAATGTTAAAAAATTGAAGTTCTTAACTTCTTATGTTCTTAAAATTAATGATCAATACTTTAATTTAATAACACATTCTTTTGTATAAAACTGTAAATGAACCAATGTAAATGTGATATATGTATTTAATATATTGGTACATGTTCTGATCAGGTTGTTTTTTTTTCAGAATAAGGTATTTTAATTGACATTTTAAAAGGGGAACGGTTATTAGTATATTAAGTTCTTTCGTATTGTTTAAATCCAGTTTTCTGTAGAAAGCGACTCCTTGACAAAATAATTAAATTTCTCAACAATCTTAATGTATTACTGAATGTAGTTCCACTGGATTCATATCTCTCAAGGAATTTTTTACTTACATTGCTCATGGCATTTTGCAAAATATCGAACAGTGTGCAAGAACGTTGGAAGACATCTGTATATTGCCGTTAATTTCGCTGAATTACAATTCTAATACATCAAGAATGTCTAGTGGAAAGTGTTTGTCGTATGAAGGAATGATGAGTTAGTTCTCTGAGAAGGTTGTCATCCTGGCGAAGACATTCGTGTTTTTTTTTCACGTGTGTTCATCGAAAGAATTCGGTGCATTTTGTCATCCTAACTCTTCCTTATCTTTTAATAATATTTATGTGTGTTCAGCATGAAATTAGTCCACATGCTTTGTCATAAAAAAAACTTTATCAAACTTTATTGTTGATATGTATGTATTGGTTTTACTTTATAGGGGAGTCATAAAAATTGATTTGTTTAAATTTTCAGGCATGATTTCTACTCCAAACACTGAACTTCTAATGCTATGACAAACACCTTCACTTTCTTTATAACATATATATACTATCCATAAGTTTCAACTCATAGGAGAGATGAAAGTAAAGGCTAGTTTCGGACTGATTATTTTATTTTATTTTGCAGCAGTCTCTTTGTTCCGAAATGGCGGAGGAACTTCGCTTTGCTGTACGTTGTCACGGTTCATCTAGAAAACAGAAAACAAAGAAAAAAGTGTGCCTACATTGTAAATCCACAACTCACCATCCTGACTGTCCGTTTAAAGTGATACGCAGTGAGTCTGTGAACGGGGTGGTGCATATGAAAGATAGAAGACATTCACGTGACGTTCTACATACGGGTGATTTTGAACTCGACTATCTACACGACAAATGTGATTTCGGTGCCGGTGGCTATTTACACGTTGAGTATAGTGATACGGACAGCTGAATGTGATAGAAATTTTATTTTTAGTTTGTAATTAAATGTCTCGTCATGTCAAGAATGTGATAGAGTATGGAGATTACGTTGAGCATAATCTATGAAATCCGCTCAACGAGGAAAATACAACGACTGATGACACTCTGAGTACAGCAATGGTCTAGAAAATGCCCGAAGGACTCCTAAGATACACACCATAGAAAAAAATCAAGCACCTTAACGTGTTGTTTGAGATTTGGATCTATCTTAACAAGACATGTTCCCGTTAAATCTTGATCATATTAATGACATTAGGGTTTCTTTATGTCTTTAACTGTTAACCTTCGTTCAACACTTCACTTGATAACTGAAGTAAACCTCATTTGACGCACTTGAAGTTCGGATAAGGTAACATAATGTATATATGTTAATGACAGCAGAATGACAGCAGAAGCAATGTTTGTGAAGAAAGGCTGGATACCTTTCCTTTTTCTGTTAGAATATTTGTACATACATGTAACTGTCATTCTTCAAACATTCATTAAAGTTTTAGTTCCAGATTTTGTAAAACTGTTTTGTGATTAGACAATTATGCAGTATTGTAAATACCTGCGTTTAGATGGTAAAATCAAAAAAAACTATTGATACTTAATTTTTTTAATCAATTTTAATAATTTATGCTCATGTTTGATATTTTCAGATATCGTGTGGTAACAAGCACAACAAAATTATGATGTAAAACCTTTTTATCTGTCAATACAAGAATGAAATTACTCTAAACTAGTAGTAAATGTAAATACTAAACTTGTTTAAAGAATAAAGGAAATTCTACGTCCTGCAGTGTGTTATGTTACATGTAATGCTTCTAAAATCAAAGACAAAACGTTTAGTAATTTCAAAATAACCTCGTAATAAATCTTTTAATTAATTGTATTTACATACCACGGTTATACAGCCGCACGTGGTAAAATATCAATCAATCTACTTGATCTCGGCATACAAGTCCAACGCGCTTCCACTGCAACACTGATGCGTTTCAAGTAGGAAAAATCTGTCTGTACATATGAGTTTATTGATCACCTGTACCGACGGCCATTTAAGAGTTTAATTATTTAACTTTTTTTAGTTAGTGCAGAACACAGAGAACATCCTATCTGGTACTTTGACATATTCGTTGTATAGCCCCAATACATTGAGCCTCAGTTTCATGCCTCATCCGAAAGACAGTACTCTAAGTTGAAGAGTTGAGGGTTGAACTCGCGTCCCCTGGATAATCAGTCCACGCGTTACCAAATGACAACTTATCCGCCAAAACCAAATACTTCGTGAAGTATCAACAGAGTTAGTCAATCATGTAGCGACTTATTGTAACTATGAACCAAACTACGGGCCTAATATGCCCTATGTTTACATTTCGTCCATTTCATGTAGTGAAATCATTGCGTTATAACAGATTCTTAATGGCACTAGCAAGGGAGACAACCCCAGTCTGAGAAAGTCGTAGCGTGTTACGTTTAGTTCTAATTCTTTCTTAAGAACTGCAAAACAAGATTTTCTTTTTCAAGATTTGATCTTACTTCCAAAGAATGGAAACGAAAAGCAAAACGCTTCGTTGCTTTTATTCAATGATGCAGTAAACTTAATTATCCCAGTGTTTTGCTGGTAACTAAAATGTACTATGTAACCAATTTTTAAAACATTAAGGATATTGGCAGTGTAATAATGCCCTTTTGTATCATGTTTTATGTATTTCATTGTATTCTGTTTTTTTTCTTCTACTGTTTATCTTATCTTTCCGCGTTGTAGTTAGATATTGTGATATTGTGTTTTGTTCTTATTTTATTCTATGTTATAAATTACTTATTCACGTGATCGACACACCTCTTCAAATATTAAATGTAAAGGTATTGTGAATATTTCATTTACTTCTGTGAAAGTATTAAATTCTTATTTTTTTTTATTTGATCAAATTCAAAATGTAAATGTCCATGCATTCGTTACTTACAATTTATATATTTAAAAGTAATAATTTTGCAGGTGGGTTAACATGTTTCATTATTTAAGAGAGTTCAAAATAATGTAAAGATGTTTTGTGAAGTATTTGGACATTTTCCTTCAAAGCCACTTTTCTAGTTTTAATATATTAAAAAGGTGTCTTTTGCTGCCTGTAAAGTAATATTGGCGGTAATTTGTTTCTAGAGTTTACTTTGAAAGGAAACGGTAACTAAATAATCCACAAAATCCAGGTAACTTTCAGTTACGTCATTTCTGTTGTCGTCTGCTGCAATACGTCATATGAAGTAACAAATTAGGTTTTCTCCGTCAGTGCTAGAGTACGGAACTATTTAAAATGTTGCAAATATCTCCTTTTGATATTTTGCTTTATACATTTGAATATTAAGAGTCGACTTAGATACAGTTTTCTAACATCAAATGTATAGTAACCGCGTCAAAGGTAATAAATAAAGATACTTTAAGAGCTCCAATAAAATAAAGAGGCGCGTACAACAGTAAATTGTATATGTGTGATGTCCATCTCATAGAAATTCATTATATTTATGTTTCGGTTTTTATTTTATTTGAAATTCGAAAAAAATGTTTTAGTCACAAGTAAGTTTTAAGTTAGTAAAAAAGTCACAATGCGAATCCATACTTTTCTAAGGCATGAAAGTTTAACGTGTTATATAATATATAACATATATTAAGTAACATATTTAATTAAGTTAACAACGCCGTTTGAAAATAGTGACTTTTCAAAAGTTTGTAAAATTATCTCCCTTAAGGAGTAATGTGTAAACAGTTTGATACAGTTTTCTGTATGTTCTGTAAATATGTTCTAGATTAAATATTTTAGAATATGTGATATTTTTACATATACTTTGTTGTTGTTGTAGTTTATATTTACATATTGTTCTGTTCTGTTTTTTTAGTCTTTTAAATATTATTTTGTTGTTATTAAGTTTGTTACATTTTTAAAAATTATAACTTAAAATACATCTTTTTTTATATTTATAGTACCCCTGTCTCAGAAAAAAATATGTAGTAGTGTGATTAGGGACTGAATAGCCGGATATTAATCATTTTATCATATTTGTTTGTTTTCATTTAAATGTATGGTTTGGTTAAAGGAAACGTACATTAATGTTATGCCTACCTTTTCACATAAGTTTCTTAATTCATGTTGTTAGTGTTAAAACTCCTTTCGGTTTCTGCTATCAATGCATTTTGTGAACGTAAGATCTCGGAAGAATTTGAAAGTAGTATCTTTTTTCATTTCATTCTTTACGGACCAAAACGTAATTTGACATATTAGGACAGTACCTACGAAAAAGAAATAAATCATGCCATATTTACATCAGCATTAAATTATTCATATTATCAAACTTTGATATATGTCTTGAGCGATATGTTTTCATGAATGTTTTCCTTAACCCTTAACCTGCTGAAATCAAAAGTGATTAGCTTTTGCCACCAGTATAGAGCCAGGCCAGTCTGCACATCCGTGCAGTCTGACCAGGCTCTATGCTGTTGGTAGCTCAATTTTCGTATTTAGATATTAAAATCCCTTAAACTTTGAATGGACTGTTCCAAATTCAAAGCTGGGCAAAATCATTACAAACATTCAGCAGGTTAAGGGTTAATTGTATTCAAAACCAGTCACATTTGTATAATAAACATAATAAAACTTTCAATAAGATATGTGTGCAATAGTATGAGTTTAAACCCTCCAGCCTCTATGACCTTGTTCTTTCTGTTTGAAAGTTTCTTTAGCTCATCTGAGCATATGCTCGAGATGTTCAATTAATACCCCATGGGTCATAGATGGTCCTTCCTCGGGGTCACTTGATTTTACAGTGGCTTATATAAGGAAGACTTTAAAAATCTTCTTGTCTGAAAACTCAAGGTCTTTTGCTCAGATATGTTGCATAGAGCATCAGCTAGAGGTCCTCCACCAAGCCTGTTCAAATTATGTCTCTGGGGTCAAATTTGGTCCCATTCGGGGGTGCTATTTGTGTAAAATATTTAATATTTTAATATCTTCTGGTGAGAAACCATTAATTTTAGACAGAAAGATTTTGTTTGCATGGAGCATCATCTGGAGGTCCTCTCTTAAGATTGTTCAAATAGGACCCCTTTAGGTCATTAATAACTGTCCAGGGGCTCACTTGCTAATACGCCCTTGGATTCAATATTGGCCCCGCCCCGTAGATCACTTGATTTTATATATGTTCATATAGAGTAGGTTCAGAAAATATTCTTGTCTGAAACCACAAGGCCTAGAACTAGATATTTGGCAAACAACATAAGCTTGAGGTCATCTACCAAGTGTGCTAAAATTATATCTCTGTCCCGGGGTCACTTGATCTTACAATAGTTAATATAGGAAAGACTTGAAAAATCTTCTTGTCCGAATCCATTAGGCATAGTTTTAAGATATTTTGTAAAGAGTATCAGCTAAAGGTCCTCTACCAATTTTGTTCAAATCATGTCCCTGAGGTCAAAATTAGGCCCGCCTTGGGTTCCTATTTGTGTAAAATATTGAATCTTTGAAATATTTTTGTTAGAAACCGCAAGCTCATGATAGATATAAGAAAAGACATTCTGCATGGAACATCATCTAGAGATCGTCTACCAAAATTGTTCAAATACCTCTGGTTCATTAATAGCCCTGTCCCGAGGAATAACAAAGTTTACAAAGACTTATATAGGGAAGATTAAAACAAATCTTCTTATCTGAAACTGTATCCCTTAGAGCTTGGACATTCTTAAGCTTACCTGAGCACTATGTGCTCAATGTGAGCTTTTGTGATCGCACTGTGTTCACCGTGCACCGTCACCTTTACACTTTGAACAACATTTTCTCCTTAACCACTAAGTGAGAATTGATAAATAGTTGCAGGAATCTTCCTTGCGCAAAGCTTTATCAAAGTTTTTCAAAGATTTGCATTCCATGAAGAACTCTGGTCGCTATGACAACAAGACTAAAAAACGTAAAGAATCTTCTTGTCTAAAACTGCTAAGTCCAGAGGTCTTGAGAATTTGGTGTGCTAGGAGACCTCTACCATGCTTGTTCAAATTTTGTCACTGGAGTCACTATTGGCCCCGCCCGTGTAGTCACAAGTTTTACATAGAAATGCAATGGAAAAATCTTAAAAGATCTTCTTGTCTAAAACCACAAAGCATAGAATTTTTTAAGATATAAAGCATTATCTAGTGGCACTTTACAAAGATTGTTCAAAAAAAGTCCCTGGCCCGGTCTGAGGGGTCACATGTTTTACATAGAAATATGGAAGAAAATCATAAAAAAAATCTTCTTATGAATTTGAATTTTTGAATTTGTTGTGTAGCATTGACAAGGAGACCTCTACCAAGTTTGTTCAAATTTTGTCCCTGTGATCACTATCGACCCTGCCCGAGTGGTCACAAGTTTGACATAGATATATAGAGGATAATCTTTTAAAATTTTCTTGTCTAAAACAACAAGGCATAGAGTTTTAAAATTTGGCGTGAAGCGGTAATTGACCTTTACCAAATTTGTTAAAGAATGTCCCTGGTGTCACTATTGGCCATGCAAGAAGGATCTCATGATTTACATAGAAATATGGAGGAAAGTCAGGGAGGAAGGACATATTGTTTTTGGTCAGCTGTGTGTTTGTCGTTTGTTTGTCACAAAACTTAAAAACTTGACCATAACACGTCATTCCATCTACAGTCTCTAAACTTTACAGGCGCATGCATCTTGATGAGCTCTACCCGCTAGTCCAACTTAGAGGGTACTGGGTCAAGGGTTAACGTTACCCCAGGGCATGACGTTCATACGAACGTAGCGCTTGTTAATTCATTTTTTTCGCTCGATTGTAGTAAATTCTAGCAAAGGTTGTCTAATTGACAGCATCCCAGATGGAATCAATTACTCTTGAGTAACATTCATTTCTTTTTACCATTCATGGTAAACGTGTCAGGTTACGTGCCCATTCTTTGTAATCTGGGTAAACGTGTCAAGTACTCATCTTTCAGTTATGGGTGAACGAGTCAGGTTCCGTGTGGTGCCTATTCTGGGTGAACGAGTCAGCTGGTTACGTGTGGTATCTATTCTTGGTAAACTTGCTAGGCTACGTCTAGTGCCTTTTTTTGGTAACCGTGCCAGGTTATGTCTGGTGCCTGTTCTTTGTGAACGTGTCAGGTTACGTGTGGTGCCTATTTTGCGTGAATGGTCAGCTGGTTACGTGTGGTGCCTATTCTTGGTAAACGTGTCAGGCTACGTCTAGTGACTATTCTTGATGAACATATCAGGTTACGTCTGGTGCCTATTCTGGGTCAGGATACGTTGGATGCCTGTTTTTTGTGAACGTGTCAGGTTATGTGTGGTGCATATTCTTGGTGAACGTATCAGGTAACATGTTGTGCCTATTCTGGGTGGATATGTCAGGTTACGTGTGGTGCCTGTTCTTGGTGAACATGTCGGGTTACGTCTGGTGCCCATTCTGTGTGAGCGTGTCAGGTTACGTCTGGTGTCCATTCTTTGTGAGCGTGTCGGTTTACGACTGGTGCTCTTTCTGTGTGAAAGTGTCAGGTTACGTCTGGTGCCTGTTCTTTCTTGAAGTGTCAAGTTTCACCTTGTCAATATTGTTTGTGAACGCACCAGGTTACGTCTGGTTTTTATTTTCTGTGATCATGTCAGGTTATGTCTTGTGTCCCTTTTTTGTGAACATGTTAGGTTGCGTTTTATGCCCATTCTGTGTGAATGTTTCAGGTTACGTCTGGTTTCCATTATTTATGAACGTGTCAGGTTACATCTGGTGCTCATTCTGTCTGTGTCAAATTACGTCTAATGCCCATTCTTTTTGAACATGTCAGCTTTCGCCTTGTGCCCATTCTTAGTGAACGTGACAGGTTACGTTTGGTATCCATTCTTTGTGAACATGTCAGCTTTCGCCTTGTGCCCATTCTTAGTGAACGTGACAGGTTATGTCTGGTATCCATTCTTTGTGAACATGTCAGGTTACGCCTTGGAAGAGTTAACCTTTCTTTTTTTGTTTATCACTATCTTCAGCGTTGGTAAAACTGTCAACTTTCGTACCAGAAGAGACAAAGACAGGGACGCTGTACCATTTTCTCAAACTTTACACCATTCAGTGCTATGCAGTCTCGCAAACCTAAGAATTGGCTCCGGAGAAATGGATGCATGTAAATATGCATCCTAGTTCTCCATTAACTTTTGTTAAGTATGAAGAAATTATATCCCACAGGAAGCAAAAAGGCGCGGGCCAAATCTACATACAGACGATCAAGACACTTCAGAGAGGTACACTTTCTGCACCAGTCGTTTTGTTGCTGTCGCACTTAGCTCAACAAAATAAACGATTCCGAAAAAGATAATTTGACAGCCGCCATTAAGAACGTCATGTGACCCGTGCGACATTACGGTACTGAAAACTCCTAGCAACAGTAAAAACAATATCTTTGTTACGCACTGTAAAGTAATAATGCTTTCTTAAAAAATCAAATATTTTTATAAGTAGTATGTTGTCTTAACGTTATTGTTTACCGTATACAAAGTCGGAAGCCTGTGGTTAAAACATCTATAAAGTAGCTTCTGGAAACATCATACTGACTTTCCATCACATGCGCCAGACTGTATTGTTAACAGTAAACTTTTGTTGCAAATCTTAATTATATTGTATTAGCAGCTCACTTTCTGTAGTTTATACACATACAGAAATTAACAGACACAATCACTTGCATTTTAGGAGATTTAACACGTGTTTAACTAGGAACCATTTTAACTAGATCTATTTTAAAAGATGGAAGAGCCTGAACATTTGTATTTGAAAAATATGGTCCTGTTTTAAAAGATATTATTTTGTTTTAAACCATTAAAAGGTATCCAGCGGTATTAAAGTTCTGATTATCACTTCTGATGTCAAACAGTACAGTAATCCATTTTTAGTAAACCACATTTGGTTTTTTGCAGGTCACGGCAGTCATGCGTGTTACTGAGCTATTTTTACATTACTTCACGACTTTCAGTTTCTGGTTTGTTTTGGAATGAAACTACTACCCAACAAAATGTAAATAACTCCAAACGTTGTTAACAAAAAGTTTTCAGGCTCTTTTATATTTGTTTAATGTCATTCGTATTACCCATGTATGTTATTCATTTGTTTTCTCGTACACATGTTCCTACTGTGGTATAAGCTGTGTCTTGTTGAAAATAGGTTCTATTCTGTTCTGATATCTTTTTAAAAAGTTCAAATGTCATTTAGATATCATATTGTCTTTAATTTATCCTCGCAAACTTTAAGACCCACTTCTAGCCAAGCTTCCTTTAAAGACATTTTTCTGCTGAAAATAGAAATTCAATGTCCTTATTTGTACTTTATGAATTATAAATATCTTGTTAAAGGTCATTGGTTTGAAGTATTACAAATAAATAATATATTAAGTTGATAAAGAGAAAGCAGTTTTAAGATCAGCTTTTGGTTTAATCAAGGGGAAAATGGGAAATATTACATGCAAGGATTTCCAACTGGGCAACTATTTCAAACTTGAATTTATAATGGTCTTTATAATAATAATAATGATAATAATAATAATCATCATCATCATCATCGTCGTCATCGTCATAATAATAAAATTAATATTATCAATATTAAACTAATATTAATTTATTTAGTTATTCATTTCATATTTAAGTCCGTCATACATTTCTTTGAATACTGAATATGAATTTAGTTCTACAAAAGAAAAAAATCTTTTTTATATTTAAAGGCCGCGGATAAATCTTATTATGTAATTTCTGGTGGTCAAGGAAATGAATTCAAAACCCGACCAAATCACTTGAAACGGGAGTCTTTTCTTCATTTTTGCAATAAATGTAACAGCACAGTCACTTGCTGATTCAGTACCGTAATGGCGGACGGAGAGATATTCAGGGGAAACAATTTCTGGAAACAACTTTATAAAAATTCAAAGAGATAGTAAAATAAGCCACTGTTTGGTTTGAACATTTTATATCTGGCTTAACGTTTGAATGCAACTTGCGATAAAGACCATAATTCTTTGAAAGCACAATGTCTACCTGTCATCTAAAGAGACAGAAACAAAATTGGAAGTATGGTTCGATTCGTTTAAAATCAATTTCGAAGATGATAGGGTGGTAAATGACTAAAAACAGACGAAGTTTCTTGGACGTTTACTGATTTATAACGACGTGTTTTCGATATTTTACAAACTGCGTTTCAGTACAAAGTATATACATACAATAAAATCATGATAAAAATGAGATTTATATGAAACTACGTCACTAAGTAGCGTTTACTCACAAGGTCAAACGTCATAATACTGAGTAGATATCTTTCATATCATCACTCACTCTTATACACATTATTCTCTCAATATATTTTAATTTTTTTTAATTTTGTAAAGTATCAAAGAATGTAGGATAATACACGTGAAACAACCTGTGTTATATTAACAAAATGATAACAAGGCTCACTTAATCTAAGAATAATATTAATTTACACATATTTTGATCATATGCAATTTCTTTTAGACAAAAACGGAGCCAGTTTATTTAGTTAAATGCTTTAATTCTAGTTTAATTCTAGTTAAATGCTGTTTTCTTACATCGTATAATTTAAGAATATCAAAAACAAAACAAACAGATACTCGAAACTTGCGATATTATGACGCACGGAATAAATATTTTTCGTTTTTATAAAGCAAATAAAAAGATCAATAATTTTGTTCGTCCAAATACCTGCTGTGGCATGTTAAGCGTATGTACCATCTATGTTACAAACTAAGGTATACAGATGATAGAAATTTCTTTGTGCTTATCGTCATGTATATTTGACAACCATTCCCTTTCATTCACACTTACACACTCAGTAATCCTGAGAGATATATATGGGAAATGCATTTACACAAATTCTATGTAGACGCTTTTCAGCTCTTAAAGTGAATGTACAATTCATACAAAAAGAGATTCATTAAATTGTCGTTTCGTTCTGTGTCAAAAACGATTTTTAAGAGACACATTTCAGTATTTTGGATTACGATCACAATTTCTTTAAAAAATGCTTAAAAACTGCATAGAAGCCCAGACTATAATTTAAGAATTAAGCATTTACTGGTAAATTTGTCCCCGTTATGTAAATCTCACATCGTTCAAAGAATATGCGATGTCTAATCATAATACCCAAAGGTAAATAACCCAATGAATAATGAGTGAGCAAATATTGTCAAAAATATTCGAAAAGAGAGTTAAATGGAATAACACATCAAGATGTCAACTTTTCTTCATGACTTGAGTGATAATGGTACTGGAAAAACATGGAATATTTTAATATCATGAACATTCTAAAGATGGCCAGACGTCACTCAAAACAATGAAACAGTTTCAAAAGTAAAAAAAAACTCACGAGAAGTTTCAGATGATAACAGCATTTTACATCCAAAAAACAATGAGTAAAGAAGACGGTAGAAATGACAAATTGAATTTAAACAAACCACTGGGGATATTTGACAAACGATTTTTTAAAATCTTTAAACGATTGATAAAAGTACGACAGTGTCCAAACAAGGGCAACACAAGTCTTATGCATGTAACGACAACCCTGCACTGAAAATCCGATATAATGAAGCAAGTTTTAAACCCGCAACTGCAAGAAAACTGGACATACTGTCTTTGATGTTTGAGAGGCATCTCTAAAATTATTTCAAGCTTTATTCATTATTTCTTAAATGGCAGCTTTGTTTTTTATCTTTCAAAAAATATGATAATGTGTTCTTATCAACATGTTTTAAGAGTCGGCTTTTATCTAATATTAATATAGTAACTACGAGCTATACAAATTAATTGTTAAGTCGGAGTTGTCTCCCTTCGGGTTTTCTATAACTTTTTCATGGTAAAGTCGGAGTTGTCTCCCTTCGAGTTTTCTATAACTTCTGATAATAAAGATAATATGTTTATTAAAACATAAAAAATGAATCAAATATAAAACAAAGATATATATTAGCACATACATAATAAACAATTAAATGACAGTACAATGTAACATTAATACTTTACATTATGGCTATAATATGAAAACTGACTGTGTCACCATATATGTGCAAACATTTATACATAAGTATAAAAAGGTCAAATAAAATACACAGCCAATTAAATTTGAACATTTTTCTCAGAGAAAAAATATAGTACATGTTAAGTTATAAACTAAAACCTTTTTATAAAAAACAAGCCTTCAAAGAACAGAAAAAAGGCTGAAAATAAATTCTTCAAAATATGTTATGCAGAAACATTGCATATAAAAATTCTGTGTTGAATGTACTTGTGTCGAATTTGTATGCGTAATACAAACTAAATTTAGAGGCCGACTACTTAAACATGTTTTTATACAAACCTCTAACACACTCTAAAATATATAACATCAAACAGAGGATGCTACAAAAATCGTATAAAATAAAAAGGCTTCTAACTGGCGTCTCAACCGCCAAAACACAAAAATTATGTATCTGCTACAAATTATAAGGCACTATATGGTACTTTATAACACAAGATCACAAAACATATGATCAATGCTAAACAAAAAATGATTACTATGCAAAACGCCATTTCTAGCAAATTTTAACAAAGATTTGTAAGTTTTTCCAGTGTAATTCTTAAAACAAATTATCTCAATAAATGAAGACAAATGGGGAAAAAAACGAAAAAAATCAAAAAATAATTACCTCATTTAAACCAGATCTCACTGCCAAAATTTTCTTTTCTTTTTTTTAAGTGAAATGGTGTCAACAGCAGTATTCATTTACTTAAATGCTAGAATAACATTTGTTTTCTACAAAAAATGGCCATGTTTTTACAGGCAAAATAAGCGTCAACTACGTTTGCTTGTTTAAATCAGGTTTTGTCACAAATCAAACATAAAACACTTTTAAATTACCTACACACACTTTATTATGTAACTGTGGTAAATTATCCTCCCTATGAAGGTAAACATGAAGTAGGCAAATTTTTTTAAACGGAATATAATGGATCTTAATACATATTCATTACCTAAAAGTCTTATTTGTTTATTAAAATAATTTAAATTTAATATTTTCAAATAACAACAATGAAAATTCTAGCTTCCGTTACACATATATTTTAATTCTAAAATTATAAAAAAGACATACATATTTAATTCTTGTATAACTGAAGGATTCTGGTTTAAAAAACATAGAACATCTCTTCATATATTCATTATATTGAGCATCATGGCAAAAAAATTAAATTCTTAATTTTTCTTACTGCGATATGGCAACTTGGGTTCACAGATATTAATTTTCATAAATATTCCAAACAGTGTTTTAATTTCTTGATAACCAGAGATATTCCGATTTCGAAGAAAGCTTGCTATAATAATATAATATAATTATGTATGATAATTTTATCTGATGGAAAAAAGATAGATCTACTATAAGCATATTACATATATATCTTAAAGCAAAAAGTATTTAAAGAATTTTTGCATGACAATAACAAATTGTACTATTGCTTTTTCCTCGCTGTCTTAATGAAAACTGGTGAAGCAAAGACCTAGGAACTGTTTATGTTATATTTTTTTAAAGTGAGCACACATGCTTTACTATATGTCATGGAGAAAAAAAATACCATAATTTTTAAATACTTTCTTCATGAAGCAATTCATCATATGTGAATGAGATCTTTGAAACATTGACGATGATGTAACATATGAGTTCTAACACAGGTATTTCAAAAAATATCACGCATATAATTCTCTCTGATTTCTGTTGTTTGGTATAGGTATCATAGGGGTAAACTGTACACCATTGTCTATTATTTCTTTACTGGCTACTCGTCTTGTGGTTTTCTCGGACCCGCCAAAACATCTGACAGCAAATCGAAGCTCTTCGGACATTTCGGAGCAAAATGATTGCTGAAACGATACAATAATTTAGCAATTTACCATAAAAATACTTGACAGTATAATGATAAGTTTTGTTATACAATAAATACTCGTTATTAATGATATATCTGTAAACATTGTCTATTGACACGTAAGGTGTATCATTGATTATACAGTTTAAAGGCAATTAGGACGACAGAAATGATAAATGTGTAATCTATGAATAGCATTATTGCTAGAGAAACCACAATTATTTTTGTTCACGTTATTGAATATCCTGACATGTATCCACAGCTAGCTCTTTATAACACTTTATTGTAAGTAGTCATAGTCACTATGACTGTAAAAACGTTTTGTAAAACGATTAACTTTGCATAGTCTGGTTCTTATTCAATCTGAGGGGTGAATAAAAATCTAAAAACATAAATATGTCTCTATAGCTCTTGTATGTATGTAGCTTTTAATTCATAGAAAAAGTGTAAAAACCAGAAATGGGTTTTAATGAAACTTACTTTATCTTTTTTGGCATTTTTTCTTGCTTTCCACATGAACTCTAAACATGCTATAAATAGCCCTGCCACAAGTCCGCCCACTAACACTACAAACACGCCCCCTACATGCTTCACACCCAATGAGCTTGCGTCTTTTTTCGCCTCAACTTCACATTTACCACCACTTTTCTCCTTCCACCATTTTGTGTATATTTTTTGAATTTCCTGATTTTCTTGGAAATATATTATCTCACGGGATATTAAATCTACCCATGGAGAATCTGAAATATTAACAGAATAAAAAAGAAAATATATGTTATCCCCGGAAAGTACTTCTCAGTTTATATTTTTTCGCCATAATAAAGTACAAACCTGAAACTCCAAAACTGCTTCAAAAAATGAATACAAAAAAAACAGTAATATTATTCTCACTTTAAGGTAACTTTTAACATTGTTTAACGACAAATTGTTTTCTCAAGAGTCAGGAAATCATGACTCAATTCAATACAGTAGTAGTTATTTTTTTATTTTTATGATACTACCGCTTGCAAAACTGATTAGAATTTACACTGTTAGGTAAAGAACGAGATTCCTCGGTACACCTGTCAAAAATCAATTAAAACGCCGTCTATGTGTTTCTTTCAAACTCCGCCTTTTACCTGTCAATAGTGTCATTCTAGTGTACGAAATGGTATAGCGGTTAGGAAAAGAAATATTGAGTAAAGATTTCTGGTAGCAACGCAGCGACAATTACGACACACCAACTTTGGCGCCGCCCAGGCACTTTTTTCTGGCTGCGGGTAAGTTGCAAGACGCAGTTTTATTGACAGGTATACCTGAGAAAACTGCCCCACTGTGATTGGATAATCAGTAAAGTGACAAACATCGTAACGTCACTTTTACTGCGTTCCGAATACGTGAAACTCTAATCAGTTTTGCAAGCGGTAGTATTTCTCCTGGCAAATGATACTTTTTATTTCCAAATCTCCACTCAACAGCGTTGTTAATGCCACACCTTCCCTTTCTTATATTCAAGTTAAAATAAAGCATTGAGTTTACCTTTAGGAAATGCTATTCCATAACCTTTGGAGTCTAAAAGTCCTCCAATTTGTTTTAATTCACAAATTCTTTGGACTTGATAGTCTATCGTAGTTGATTCAGCAATATATGCATAGTCAGTGTCTTTAGCTCTGACGAACCCGTCAGCGTTCTTTTCTACAAATGTTGCGTTTGGGTTTGAATTCATGAACGACCACATCCGCTTATACGTTGGAATATCAGAATTCTGAAAACAAAATGTCAGCCTTTAAGAATATATCCCTGCAAAATACAGAACAAGTATGCACTTCATTTATATAAGGCAATATGGCCCCTGTACACAACTGCCTTTTAATGTAAAATCAATAGAATGGAAAAGGTATAAAACTTCTGATTTATCTTCGTTTTTGTTAAGGATTTTTTGTACATTTTAGACATGACTGAAAAAAACAGAGAGTCTATACATATCTCTTGACTTGTATATACATGAAATAGTTATAGAAAGTTATTTGCAGGCTGTATAAAATGTTAAAGGTTATCTGAAATTAAAACAGTAAATTTATATTTGATTTATAGTTCCAGTGCATTTTATTAAAATTCTCGTAAAAACCCGAAAGAAACACTGTTTCGTAGGAAAAACATTCACAGAGTCAGTAAGGTAAATCATACAGCCTTCGATCTCTTGGCAGTAAATCGAAGTTGTTCATTTTAATTTCAGGATTGGGATCAAAAACTTTTGCCTTTCAATATCGTCGAAGTTACATACCGATCATGGATCAGATTTTGGATACAAAACCATTAAAAAAACGTCTAACTAACACTGAATACAGGACAGAAGTTTGGTTTCTAGAGAGTTATTGCAGATCAACAGTCAGATGTTCTGTATAATTAGCGGTTAAAGGTTTACTTTTTATTGTTGCTTACCTTAATGAAAAAAGAGACATTATAAAACACTTGACTTAACTTTCAGTATTTCAAAATATGCATCCAGATATAGTTATTTTAGATATTAAAATCAATTTTAAGGAACCTTCCTTCAAGCCAAACCTTGGGCTAAAAATCGGGTATAATACAATTAAGATTTAGTACACTAATAAATCATCAGCGGCTTCTTAAGCATCTTGTATCGCTTAATTGAGGAAAATATCATCCAAGACACCATGACAATAACACAAAGCTCAACGCCAGGAACAATTCCTAATTTGAAATACCATGGTTGGTATGGCAATAAAAAATTAGACTGGAAAAACGAATGGTTAAAAACAATTATATAAACAGAATTATGACTATTACAATACTTTTATTTCTTTCAATAGACTGGATTTAATATACGCGTCATATATATATATAGGATCTAATAATTTTCATTTCAAGTAAACTTTTATTTAAAAAGTTCAGGAAATTGATTAGTAACATTATTCCTGGACGAGTTGAATAAAAGTTTACAGAAAATGTTAACGAGTGTCAGATCTTTTCATCACATGACCATATGGATCTTACCGTAACTATATTCATTTGAACTATACTGAAAAAAGCTGTTACAAAACATCCGCCAAGAAAATAGTTCCAAATGAAGTGTCAAAATATGTCGGAAATACTGAATATAAAAGACATCTCTTTAATAAGGACGTCAATATCGCAAATTTTAAAAATGAAAATAAATTTTAAAAAATTGAAGCAAGTAGTAAGTAAATGCGTAATGTTTTGGTAGCCGTTATATTACACGTGTGTAATATAAAAATTGTAATGGCTATATTGTATTACCAACAACATTTGTCGTTTGATAAAGGTAAAACCGTGGTTATCATTGAGACATTATATCATGACTTTAAGTGTTTTTGTACTTATATTTTTGGAAGAATTTAGATATCCTACCCTGAAGAAATCTTTGGTGGAGCCCGAATTAAGAGTACCATATTTTATCTTTGATTGGTTTGGTAAGTCCTCCACGCTTTTGATAGGTGATATATATTGTTCCACAACAAGAAAGGCGGCAAGGTTAGCGGTATAAGTGGACACCATTATAAGGGTGAACAGGTACCATGAACTCGCCAAAAGTCTTCCAGATGCTGACGTCGGTGCTAAATCACTTCCTGTACGTCATATCATCTTTAGTCTTTTTTTTCTTTTTCGTTTGTTATTTCTCTCATACATGTTAACAGCTTTTGCATGCATATGTCAAACATATTGTAAACCGTTCAGATTAAGGGTACTACTGTCTAGTCAGGCTTAGTTTACACACTTTGCTCTTAGTTTATTTTTAGAAACTAACTTTTTAGTAAATTAGATGTTGTTTTCTCCTAAAACACACTGTTATATTCATGTCTAAACTTTTCTACTGTTGACGTGTTCAATCATACTTTACGTGTTCATTTGTTGCTTGTGCATCTCCTAGGTATATCATTTTCAATTTTCTCTTTTCTCTCTCGCTATGTTATTATTTTAAAGAAGACACCAAACTGATGTTGCTATGAGTTTTCTATTTCATATTTTTTAAAAATCCTTCTCCGAGACCACCTATTAAGTTCATATTTCTATACTTGCAGTTCTAACACAGATGGGCCTGTTTCGAAAATCGATCTACTCGTAATCAATCAATTACTTGAATCATTCGAATCTGGTTTTATTTTACATTAACTATATTAGATAATTTTTGTATTTCAAGAAGCAGGTTAGGTCACATATTTCGAAAAATATAGCAACCATGAATATATACTTACTGCTTATCCCTCAGATAGCCACTGATCGACAACTTACCTTGAAAAAATCTCTTGAAGACCCAGAAGCTAATGTTCCATATTTAATTTTAGTTTGTTTAGCTAGATCGTCCACACTCTCTATGGGTGACACCATACGTTCTACTGTTAGAAAAGCGGCGAGATTGGCGGTGTAAGATGAGATCATGATGAGAGTGAAGAACCACCATATACAGGCCACTATTCTCGTTGAGATTGCACGTGGAGCGATCTCGCAACCTGTTTTCGTGATTTAGTATAAGCGATTTAAAACATAGTATAAGCGTTATCAAGAATAGTATTAAGCGATATTAAACAGTGTTATTATTGGCGACTTTTGTTTTATAAGCAGTTTTTAGCATTTTATCTTCTCTATTTTGGCAATATAAAGCAAGATGTTGCGTCCGAGTGTAAAATTCGTTATGGTAAATTTCAGATGATACACCCGTGTACTCTTCAAGAACTATTGTTTAAAACCAGGTATTGCACCCGTGACCTCTACATAGTCACAAATTGTCAACTTATATTCTAAATAAATGACATTTTATTAGAAAATGAAAATCACAGATAATGACTTATTTACTAAGCATCAATCTATTTCTAACACAGCAACAAAGCAGTCAGTAAAAGCAAAAGCAATAGTTAAAATAACATGTATAAATTCTTAAAAAATAAAATAGCTGAGTCAAGTACTCTAAAATAAAATTAACAATTACACTTTTACACAGAGAAATAAAATGTCAACATTTTTCAACAGTGTACAAAATTCCTTTTCGAAAATCTAAAAATTCTTTACGATACAATTTGTTTAACGATATAAAGATTATTTATACAATAAAAATTACAGTCATGCAGATTTCTTTTACTAAACAATATAATGTTGTCCTTCTTAAATAAATGGCAACGGCGAAAAGAGATTATGACTACAACAGGTGGTAGGACCGCAGTTTAGACACTTATATTTGTAATAAAAACCAAACCGTCGTAAACAGTCAAACTCTTTGACACTATGATAGTCATAGAACATGACATCTTGTGAGAAGCTGAAATTTTTGGTTTCACATTTTTATAACAAGGCTCTCAGTAACGTTGCTAACATCTGTAGTACCTTCAAGAACTATTGCAGTAGAACAGGTTATATTAAAGGTCTGAAAAGGGGACATTTAATACCTTGCTGCATGAGTGAGCCAATGGTGAACCATAAACTATTACAGATGGTGAACTGGTTTTCTACCAGATCTGAATCTTCGTTACACGGATGAGGATTTGTCCATTCATAAGGGCTAAATCTGAAATAGAACGGATGACGTACCATTAAGAACGTTAATTCTAGCATAAAATCGCTTGTTTTTGCCCGTTTTGCCTGTGTTTTAACGAGAGCAAAAAGGTGTGTAAACAAGGAAGTTCTCGCGCTCACGCGCTGTTATAACCCGTTTTCAGTTATGCGCGTTACAGGGCATTTGTAAATAATGGACGCTGATCCGTCTTTTTTGCCCCAAATCGGCAGTTTATGTAACTTTGCAGGTCGGAACGTAGACGAAAACGTCATGATTATTGATAAAATCAATGGCTGGCCCTGTTCAATTGTAAATCCACATGAAATCCTTCCAAATATTTTTTATCGACACTTTTTAAGTTTCAAGATGGCCGCTCGACAAGTTGAAAACAGGTGTCGCCCTGAAACGCATATTTAAAACACGTATCCATAACAACCTAAAGGCGACTGTACTATTATTTATTTATTTATCTATTTTTTCGTAAACATGTCTTTTCTAGATCATTTTTATGCTAGAATAGCGTTAAAGCACGTTTTTTTGTGTTATAACATCTGCAGAATCCCTCGGGATATGTTGGTGCCCTCGCCCTACGGGCTCGGGCACCAACCGTCCCTCGGGATTCTGCAGATGTTATAATACGAAAAAACGTGCGTTAACCCTATATAGACAAAATATGAACATTAAGATAGGTTTTTAAAAAATGCTGTTTTAACAAGGGTAGCGAAAAGATTGGATAGAAATAAATAAAGGGCAAACAACTTGTCGAAATAAATATATAGCTAAGTTAAAACTCGTCGTCGACTGAAGCAAACCATTTGATAAGTTTGTATGTTGTGAGGTCTTTTCATGAATTAAACTATTACAGATAGTGTAAATATTGTGTTATAAGTAGATAAAGATTACCTTGCAATGACGAAGAGCATGAAACTAACACACAAGTACGCTGCAACCATATATATCCAAACATGGACGGAGAGAGGGGACGAGAAGGAGAAAAGCTCTGGAGGAGCTTTGGTTGGCTTCTTGTATACCACGGTTATACCAAGATTAAGGAATGGTTTGGTGAAATCGACAACTTTCTCGCGTTCATATGTGATAGTCATTCCCGCCGCCGCCATATCGGCTTTCTGTAAACAATGAAAAAGTATATTTCAGTACATACATATAAAGGCTACTACTCGTTTTAACCAAGCAACTGAAGCTGCAAACACCAACAGTGCTTTGAAAAATATACACATACGTAATTTAAGTTCTGCCTTTTTTGTAATTTCATTGTTTATTATCTAAGCAACTGTGGATTTTCATCTCTGACAACCAACTGATATTAATATAAATAAATTTTGTGTTAAATCAGCCATGTCCATTAAGTTTGAGATTTAAATATTTTCTATAGAAGCATTCAAATGCTTACAACAGTCAAAATACATAAAGTAATGAATTTCAACTGAAGTTATAATGTGCGTGTTTCTGTCTGATAAATAATCTTAATGATGTAAAAGCAATAACAAGACAGTTCTGACATGTATGAATTTTGCCTCTGTCCTCTTGATGAATTGTAAAGTCACTGAGGGTGGCATTTCTATACATATTGACCAACCTGATGGAACGCCTGCCGCATTTAATTTGTGGTAATACGTCGGGAGTTTCGAAATGAAAATGAATTTCCGACGTTCGTACAATCAAATCATTTTACTGCACTGACCAATCAGAATAAAGACAAGAGGGCCATGATGGCCCTGAATCGCTCACCTGATAGACCATGAAACGATATTGTAGACATAATGAGGAGAGAATTGGTGAAAGAAGGGCATGTGTCCACACTTGCTGATTGGTGAAGTTTTAACTTTACATGAACTGTTTTAATAATTTCCAGTTTACCTCATTTCGTCTAGATGATAAATACATGGAAAATGTTAACATTTCAAAGTCATTAGACTTTCGATACATTTTTTTTTCTTTGTAAGTTAACATGAAACTATTGTATGAAGTACAAATTGAAATATGGATATCTGAAACAGGTGTAATGTTTTCATTTTGGCTGAAGGTAGTTTCCTTCAGAAATGTACAGTCTAGAAGTGACTTTTGTGTTAGGGTATATGCTATTTTGAGACAGTATTTAAGTTACATAATGGTATGCAGTTAACCTGTGTTGGTAAATTCTGTACCAGTACAGAATTTGAGAGCACGTTATGACACACAAGATAGGTGATCCACAGACCATGGACTGTACGTACTGAACTCAGCAGTTGGGAAGACCGAAGCAAACTTTGCAGACTAAGATCAGATGGCTATATAAACTATATATAAAATGAATTGACTATGGGGCGGGGTCAATTTGACCCCGGGGATCATGATTTAAGCAAACTTGGTAAAGGTCTACTAGGTAATGCTACATGCAAAATATCTAAGCTCCAGGCTTTGTGGTTCTGGAGAAGAAGATTTTTGAAGTTTTTCCTATATAAACTCTATATAAAATCAATTGACCCCCGGGCGGGGTCAACTTGACCCCGGGGATCATGATTTGAGCAAACTTGGTAGAAGTCTACTAGGTAATGCTACATGCAAAATATCTAAGCTCCAGGCTTTGTGGTTCTGGAGAAGAAGATTTTTGAAGTTTTTCCTATATAAACTCTATATAAAATCAATTGACCCCCGGGGCGGGGTCAATCTGACCCCGGGGATCATGATTTGAGCAAACTTGGTTAAGGTCTACTTGGTTATGCTACATGCAAAATATCTAAGCTCTAGCCTTTGTGGTTCTGGAGAAGAAGATTTTTGAAGTTTTTCCTATATAAACTCTATATAAAATTAACTGACCCCCGGGCGGGATCAACTTGACCCCGGGGATCATGATTTGAGCAAACTTGGTAGAAGTCTACTAGTTAATGCTACATGCAAAATATCTAAGCGCCAGGCTTTGTGGTTCTGGAGAAGAAGATTTTTGAAGTTTTTCCTATATAAATTCTAAGTAAAATCTATTTACCCCCGGGGCTGAACCAGTTTGACCCCGGAAGTCATGATTTGAGCAAACTTGACAGAGGTCCCCTAGATGATGCTTCATACCAAATATGAAAGCTCTGGGCCTTGTTATTTCAGACAAGAAGATTTTTGAAATTTCCATTTTAAAAACACCTTTTAGGGCCTCACAGCCATATTGTGCATTGGACCGGAACCATTTGAGCAAACTTGGTAAAGGGACATCTAAGGACCATTAGTATGAAGTTATTTTAAAATTGGGCCAGGGGTTTAGGAGGAGATGTCATTTAAAGAAAATGTTGACGACGGACGACGGACGGACGACGGACGCCGGACACAAGGGTATCCTAATAGCTCACTCTGTCACTGCGTGACAGGTGAGCTAAAAATGTCTTAGACAAGTAATCGGTTAGTGTCAAATCTCAGACAAAAACATCTTTAAAGTTTTTCTTCGACCAAACACAACATCTTTAAACGGGACATACATTCACAATTGAATGCCCGGTTTCGTGAAAGAGAACGCTAGCACAGGCTATTAAAGTGTTCATAATTGGGACACAAAGATTAGCATAGGTTAACTGTGACACATTAAGATAAGCAAACGGCATCTGGAATAGAGTGAAATAAAGAATATTCGAATACAACAAATAAGTATGTTATATAAAACTGAATACAGCGAGGTTGACAGGAGGACCAACATTTATCTCATTCTTTTAAAACATTCTTTTAGCAAACCACAGCTAAAACAGAAGTACACATTGGTATCTATTGCTTCATCAATATAACGTGAAACCAAAATTCAGAAAACAACTACGGAAGTACTGATTAAGTCTTTAGATAATGAAAACAATAAAATCATTTCTTTGTCTTTTCTATGGTGAATGTCTCAGTTTTTAAGACAAGCGCACACTCCAAATTTGCAGAAAGTTTCCTTGTTAATCAAAATATTTTCTTTTATCGCCTTGAGTTGATTTAATGAAGAAGGTTTATTTATTTATTTTGAGATATAGCACTTAGAAAGATTTAACTTAAACACTCAAATTTTCACAAAGGTGACACTAATTTGTTTTTATAATTCAGAATTACTAACTTGAGTTATCAGTTGAACAAAACTAGACTTACATTAAAATATGCTTGAAGTGTTGTAGAGTTTGTAGAATGAGTTACTCTGGTTACACATTAGGATCATAAATAAAAGTGAAAATACTCATTACATTACGGGTATACCTTAAGTATCAGATCTCCTATCATTCCGTTCCATTTACCAGTGGTTTCCTCAGACCCGTATTTACCATCAGCGACTTGATAGATTGTGTAATTAAAACCAAGTCGACGTTTAATTAGTTCCAACAGGTCCACCATGAACCCCTCGTGAATTTGTCCTGTCCTATCTTTTTCTTTCTTTAACATAAGATAGGGTTCGTCCTAGGAGATAAAATAAACACATGCAGTTTTAGCTATACAAAATGATTTAAATACAATGTACCTACAACCGTTGTATTCTATTTTTAAACAATGAAAATTAAAATATATCAAGAATCGACGACGGAATACACATTAATAAAAAAATTACTAAAATCGAAGTTTTGAATAGACAAAAATAAGATAAAATTGATGCCATATCTATGCATACAATATGGAACACGTGAAAATAAATGCGCCAAGAAAAGTCTGTGTTAGATTACTAACATTAAATAAAACTAAATCTCTTAATCTTAATTCCGTCAAACATCACCTCATGAATAACAATCGTTCATATGAATAATGACCTATTTTCGTTACTGTTTGTTTAAAGCATGCAACAGTCATTTGCAATAGTTTCCTGAAAGGAAAGTGTATCTGTTAATTCCTGTAATAAGTCATTTTTATCAATGTATTATACTCACATAAACTGTGACCACACGAAGTGTCATGTTACTAAGCTTATTAAGACTTTCCCGGCTTCGCTCTTTATATGATGTAGTTATGTTCACCCCGGTACGTGGTTGCCAGGTACCAACCTTAAGTAAACCAAAGATTTCGTCCGTTAGACTTCACACACACACAAAATAAAATAAAAAAAACAGAAAAAAGACAAACAAAAAATAAAAATTAAAAACAGACGTTGGAACAAAGAAAGACCGACTTTGATACCAATTTTTTGCAAACAAAAGTTCAGGCATTAAAAGACAATTTCTACAGAAATCATGAAAGACCATAAAACCACTGCCATCACAAGTGTAACTGGACTGAAAATGAGTTGAATGACCTTTTTCATATATTTCTATTTGAATTAATTATATACTGAAATCGCTTAATATTAGCATTTGATGTGGAAAATGCTTACACCGATAAAAAAGAGAAAGACATAAATATATAATTTCGATACATATATAAGCTAACTTGTAGCGAAAAGAACGGTCACTATAATGCCTAACGCTAACGCTAAGTCTCAGTAAAATTCATTGTGCGTGTGGTTATTCTTCAGCTACAACACGAGAAAACTATGCAGAAGGAAGTATCCCAAATGGCAAATCAGTCCATCCTATTTGATATAGTCAAGCCATAGCTGAAATCCGAATACTTTTGCATGTTTTCAGTATACCTTCACTGTAAATAACAACCAGACTTCAGTCGAATATTACTAAGCATAGCCCTTAGTCCATAAGTATAACATGATCACATTGTCTTGTCCACTGTCACGTGATCTGCATGATGGCAGTGGTTAAAGTAGTGTGTGTAACACAACACACCCTGTGTGTACAGTACGGTGAAATTCAAGGGAGTAAACTGCACTATGTTTAACATACACGTACAACCTTAACTTCAACATTACATTTCATTACATCTAAAGGTATCTACATATACATGTGTACGATATATATATAGCTATTAATAAACAATCTCTCAAAGAATATAAACAACTTCAAGAAAAGGTCACTCTGACACTGCTATACATACAATGAAACTTTTTTTTTCTAAAGGAAATGACAATTATATTATTCGCAATAAAGGATTAACATATTTCACAATAAAATCATATAAAGGTATTATAACATCTGAAAACTATATAAATTGAAAAAAATATGGTGATATTTCATAGGAATTATTTTTAAAAGTACTTGCATTTCTCAAGCCAGACTGTGACAGTTCTATTATATCTAGTTTGAAATCTGTTCGTTTTCCGTTATCAAATTTGATTCTCCCGGACAAACCCTCCATATCCATCTGAAATTTAACATTGAACATGTATATCAAATAAGACATGGAATCTTTTATATTGAAATGATTTTTATTGTGTTATTTAAACTTATAATTATTACAATAGTAAAAAACTATTATCACATTACAATTACACATAAAGTTTCTTCTGTGTTTATTAAAAGGGTTCTGCCCATCTCTTTTTAATGTGTGCTATATATTGTTTACATATAACTTTTACAACCAATCAACTGTCATTTACAAATATGGCCATAAATGTGACTGTCTACTTATTTCGTTAATTCGATATTCACAATGAATGAATAAAACATGTTATTTCAGGAATGTCTACGTCGTTACAAAACGGACACAGAATCAAAATGTGGCTTACAGATTTCATATAGTTGAGTAAACTGTTGCCGTACTGCCATGTTTGTTTCTTGTTGCAAGACAGAGGGACCGTCTCAAAATGCTGGGCGACAGTAAGCTCCGATAAAGCCTTGGCGAACAGGTGTACGGCATCATATATAAGCGCTACCTCCGTCTGAAATGTATTAAACGAAACACATGCATTGCGTATACGAAAAAACATTCTAAATTACACGAGGGACATACTTTCTGCTGCTTCTTTATAATGTAGACATGGGGGTTTACTTTTCCTTTGTAAGGTGCTAAAAGAATCAGTTGCTTTTGTAAGGGTGAGCTAACAGTTTGACAAAAGCGTCTGCTTCCTTGACATTTTCAAAATACTCTTCACGATCTAGCGGCAAAAAACATTAACCTTAAAAGCCTATGTTCACTTTATCACTTGAACTAAACACCAGTGACTTTTCTGATTTACTGACTAATACTTCACAACATACATTCCATAAATCAAGCTTTTTTTCATAAGCGAATTAAACAGTGATGACAAACGCAATATTTAGTTATTCAAGGTTTATAACAAGACGGTTATTCAAGGTTTATAACAAGATAAGTCTACCGCTACGAGGTGTTGTGTTAAATTTTCATTAAACCAGACAAAACCATATGTTAAACATCAAGGAGACGTCTTAACAGCGAGGGATGCAACTTGAAATTAACTTATTAAAATACAGCTGTAAAATTTACATTGCTCTTTTTGCAGTTGAGATTCCTTTGAATGAGAAATAAATTGAATGCTTTTGAAAAATGATAAGACAACCGATGAATAAAAGAGAACAAGTAGACTTCTTTTGAAAAAATAAACATCAAAGAGGTCAATGTGGCTTATGTTCCGTAAGACAGACTTTGTTATCCAAAGAAAAAAGAAGAGAGAAAAACGCGTGTTCCACGATTTTTACCCGAAAAATACCCGCATGCGTTTTAAAACTAAAGATAAAAAAATGCTGTGTTATTTCTTTCGTTTCTGAAACGGTTCATGTGATACGCTTTATCAAAATGCTCTGATTTTATAGGAACTTGAATTTTCGTCTCAGAGGAATTCACAACTTCACTTTGTTCAGCCGTAGTCTGTGATAATAGACTGCTCTTTACACTGATTGTAACAGTCACGCTAGAACATTCCATCTATCTCGTGCCATTAAAATAGCAGATCAGTCTAATTCACCATTCATCTAACCCTTACTGTGAAAAGGTCCAGATAGACCTCTCCAATAAATAGTAGCTGATATGACTAAAAGAAAACATAGCTTTCTACAATCTGAGTTAAATACTAATGATTTCATTAAACCAATCAAAGAAATATATTCAAAAGTGGTGGTACCTGTAGATACTGGCCTCGCTCCAAAGGTGTCGGTTGGTTACCATTGTCGGACAAATTGATGAAGTCCTGTATGACTTCGCGCACTTGCTTTCTGGAGGGATCAATTAGCCGCATAGCAGTGATGTTAGCACCGCTGTACTTATAGTCATCAAGATTGACTATATCCAGATCCTGTAATTGCAGTTATAAAGACAAGCCTGATACAATAAAGTTATACTTAGCTATTAGTTTCAGATGAGTTTAAATTAACACTTATAATTTAGAGAATATTGTGCTGAGTACATACACCTAGAAGTCAGCATAAAAAACTTTCTATCTTTATTTTCTGTAACACCCACTATGGAATAGTAATACTGTCAAAATTATGTCTGTTTGCATATATGTTGTCATTATTTCACAGGCTTTTTACACGGAAATTAAAGTCTTTAAAAACTATTAGAACAGTATATTATATTGGCCTTAACTTGATCAAATATAAATGTCTCTTTAGTCCATTAATAAAATGCTCATTACAGCACATCGATAGTCCTAAATTATTACAAAAAATAGTGTACAAAGTTATACCAGACCAGCAATATTTTGTCTCCTTAAAACACTTAATTTCAAAATTATGTAATTTATAAGAACGATTATTGGAAACACGGAGACACACTTTCTAGACGATTCTTATTATCTAGAAATAAAGTTTATGGAAATGCATGCAACTCAGTGCACAAGAGTTTTCTGTATTTAAACATAGAAAACCAACAAAAAGTTAACAATTTCAGCTTCAGAACAACGAGAGGATACTCGCTATTGACTAAAACCGCTTTCTTAACAACTAATTTACTCTATATCACTTTTCTGAGTACGAACATCCTTGCTGAAAACATAACGGTCAAATATAATCTGTCGAACAGAAATTAGACTTTTAGATAAGATCGCCATATTGGCTCTGGATCGCTACACTGAGTACCTTTTGCTGTTAAACAAACGTAAAATAGGTAACGTCATTTGAATTTGTTTCTATTTTTTATGTTTTTCTAGCCTTTAACTGCAACGGAGCAGAACTGAGCAATTTTAGAAAAGGGCAATATCAGAAACACTTCTATAAAGTCTGATGAACAATGGAATTGCAGTTTGTGAGGAAATATAATTTGAAGCCAAATATTGACGAAAATCTGTTTTTAGCTCCGGTGGCCACTTTGTGCAAGAGAGAATAAACCATTTGAGTAATTTTGATTAAGGCTATATAAGGAATATTTCTGTGAAATTTTGTGGACAATGACCTTGCAGTTTAGGAGAAGATGTTGTTTGAAATTGATTCTATTTTTAGCTTTTGCAACCATAATGTGCAATGGAGCGCAATGGTTTGAGCAATTTTAGAAAACGGCAATATAGGGAACATTTCTGTCGATTCTGGTTAAAAATGGCCTTGTGGTTTTGGAGGAGATGTCATTTGAAGTAAAATGTTGAAGACGGGCAACGGACGAAGAGTGACCCAAATAGCTCACCCTGACCATTTGCTCAAGTAACATTTTGCTAAAGTAACATTGAAGACTTGTTCAGAGGATATAAATTAAAAAAACAGAAATTCACTGAATACCATAACAATAACTGAGATCAAAACGAATTTTAAACATATATATATGTGTAAATAAGAGAGTTGGCTAGTAAAATATCTAAAATACTTACAAGTGTTGAGAAATGAAAATGGTACAGTTCTGACAACATGTTTACTTTCAATGCCTGGAAATATAAAGAAGGGTTTTCTATATTATTTTTATATGCTTCCATTGGTGACATGTTTAGAATCCATGAAAAATTGAAGTTAGATGTTGGACGTAAGCAGTTTTGTCAGAGCATAATTCATACGTCATTAAAAGAATGTGTTTATATCATAGAACACCTAACAGTAACATGACACAATAACTGGTTTCCGATAACTAAATTAAAGACTGCTGGAAATTGGAGACTGTTAAAGATAGATATTTTTCACAAGTAGTTTGTGTACATGTCGGGGTTCTGGAACAAACATCTTTTACACACACACAAAACTGAGATAAATCATCGTTGTGTGAATATAGGTATTTACATATATGCAATGTTGGTTTGTGCGTAAGCAAAGCTGTCTGTAGTATGTCCGCCTGTTGCGTGTAACATGCATGTATGTCTTTTACCTTTCAAGCATAACATTATCTCTCATTACCGATAAACGATAAGTGATTATAGTAACTATTCGCTCCAAAATCAATCAAAATGTTACATCAAGGTCCAATCTGATAATCTCGTCAAACGAGACTTGTACGATAGTTCACATTTTTTACTGAAATATCAGTCAACATCTGTACTTCATGAAACCCATTGGTATTTGATGTATGTAGAAGATACGATGCCAGTGTATGTACCTAGTTAGAACTGATTTGGATAACTTAGTTCGCACACAATAAGCGGACATATTAAAACCGAAGAAAACACATTCGCTATGTATGAATGAAGATATATGTAAATACATAATGGAGACAAAATGTCCCCTTGAAAAAGTATCACATGCATAACCAGCGCAAACAAACTTAATCATATATAAAAGGTAAAATATACTGAATGAAAAATTTATCTTGTGCCAATATTTGACCAAACTTAGTGTGTATATAAGATATTATCTAATCTCTAGGTTAGTAAGAAGTAATATTAAGGTGCGAGATTAAAACTGCTTTCCAGTGCAACAAGACTTCCGAAAAAGTAGACAGGGGAAACTCTTATTATTTCTTGTAACCGTGTGAGAATTCCTAAGTACTTTGGAAAATTTTAACGCCTTCACTTTCAAACTTACGAATGTTAAAACGTCATCTGAACAAAAGTCTTAAACGTCTTCACCAGGCATATAAAAAAGCATTTTATTTGTTCAGTTCAGTTTTATAAAGTGGTCTGTGTCTGCATTTTTTACAAATTGAAATAACATCCAGACACGCTTGAAATTAAATCTTTATCTCAGAATATACTGTTCAACGTTTGAAACATATGTTCTTCTCTTAAATCAAACACATCAAAAACAGTCTGGTTTAGTTAAATGGAAAATAATATTTTTGCTTTACGGTTATCTCACATTATTCCTGAAGTTTTTACTTTGTGATTTACAGCAGGTGGATTTTTTTTATATTTTCCCCGTATGCAATCTTAATGGATCATGTTTTATTGGGAATAAAAAGCGGATGCGTTTATCAGGTGAAACCATCTGCAGCTGAAATGTTTTAGAAACTCTTTGATGCGTACTCCTCCACAAAAACGTGGATTGCAAAAACAGACTTAATGCAAGAAATCTGCATAAAAACAATTCAGCTTATTCAACAATTCAAACTTTTTATTATTATTATAATTATTATTATTTCCTTTTCATATTTCATTATGAAATTATACGGTCCATGTGTATGAAAGCTGAAAGCCCACATTACATTTGATGTGCAAAAAATATTTTTATCTCCTTTCAGATAATTGACGGTTAATACGTCTAAATTCCCTTATCTTTTAGGAAGTATTTCTTTTTATTTATTTAAATTTCAGGAAAATATAAACAAATTTCAGAACTATTCACCGTCAGCTTTTAGAATTCACAGTTTTACTTTTTATAAAATTTGGAAAAAATATTCCATAAAAGACAATTCATCTCGAATAAAAAATTACCAAAGATATTTGTGAGTATAACTGAATGGCTTTATCTTTAAGGGGTCCACTTAAGGATGAAATTTCGAAGATTGCTGAGTCTCAAGCTGTTCAAAGACAAATTATTGAGCGCATGTCTTTGGTGCAATGGCGCTTTGTTCCATCGCATAGCGGGCATAACGCATAGACGGGTTGAGATTCCGTTTATGCGTCGATTTGCAACGCATAAAATGATTCTTTTTATGCGGCAAAAAGGCTCCTGTCGCCGCATAAAAGGAACAAATGATTACATACATGATCGTATAGGCTGCTACAATAGGAACATGTATTGATTCAAATTTATGTCTAAGTGCTTCTGCAATTCTCCCGACGCTATGCGATGTGACAGTGCTTCACACACATGATTAAGACCCGTAGAGGAAAAACGTGGCAAACAAACATGAGTCCTATAAGACACAAATCTGGCTGGGCCATTCAATATGGTTACTCCCCCCAGGCCGCCATCAGTATAAAACAATGTATATTTCTTAATTATACATTTTAATCTTTAGTTACCTCATGTAGTAGTGTTTGCACTTTGTGAACATCACAGTCAACTATGATATGATACTCTCCCTTCTCCTTCAAGTCTTTAAACATGGTAATGTAAGTTGTCTGGAACGGATCTAACCGTCGTACTGTAATCTTGTGTTCACTTCCCTTTGTTGCCTTGAGCACTTCCTGAAGCCGTAATAAGCCTGCAAGTAGAAAATGATTCTAGATTTGTGAATCTTTTATTGAATTCATTAAATTAAACTTATTTATTTTACATCGATTAGGAAGCAAGTTCTTGCAACTTATATTAATCCCTCTCGATGACTGCTTCCTCTCCTGTGAATCTTTTATGAATGAATATCACAGTAAAATGAAGAAAAAAATTTTTTGGATACCTCTAGAAATTAAAAAAAGTTGAAATAAATAAATTACACAAATAAAAATCATATTTATCAATAACACCACAATATTAAAACTAAATGCACTTCGAAATTCGTATTTGCATTTCTGTTTAATTCTTGAACACTGCAACAGTGTAGACTTATGGAACGCACAAACACCTCGAATGAATCGCGTCAAGTAACGGCATAATGTATGGTGGCCTGATGATGGTATATTCCTGTTACTGTCGACAACTGATCAGTAGGTCTTTACCTTAACATTAAACCCTTTCCGTGCATTGTACACTGATAAATGTTAGATGAGCTTGTATTAAGTTTAAACTGAGCTTGCTTTTCGTCAAACATATTTAATTTAATAAATTTCGGCTTGAAATATTCAATAAAGTCTTTAATATGTTTTCTTTTTCTTTTGTATACTAAGGCAGAAAAATTCCTTTCTGAAGCCCAGGTTTACGTAGAATTGATGTGCAGCCAATTGTGCTGGCTTTATGTATGTCATGTTTTATATACCAATAATTAACAATGAAAGGAACATGTTTCTTGAAGGCATGCTATATATAAGTATGTAACGGTCCAAAGGTAGGTTGGTAAATAGCACATATACTATTCTTTGAGCTGAAAATAAACTGTGATACATGGTTGAAACCTACCAGAGAAAATAAAGATAAATCCTGCTTCTGACTGCGCACAGCGACTACAATTCTAAAGGAATATTTTTCAACATAAACATATAAATGAAAAAAAGGTGATATTTGTTAATTTCTAAAATGGAAGAAAACTTCGACATTGGAAAAATACAAACAATTGGATTTATTGTGTTATGTATTATTCTTTCATGTGGAATTCCAGGAAACATAGTTTCGATCATTGTTTGGATGAAAGGAGAGAATTGTTGCAAGTCACCAAGTGCTGTCTATTTCAAACTTCTGGCTGTGTGCGATTTGGCTGTATTAGTAATTCCAGGTACAGACTACTTTATGTATCTGTTTCCGTTGAACAGGGTAGACCTTCGACAAACAAGTGACTTATTATGTAAATTTCTGACGTCTTCGACATTCCTTACCCTTGAAATGTCCTTGGGTGTTACAATGGCGCTGACTATTGAAAGAGCGATAACTGTGTGTTTACCTTTGCGAACGTATCATAGCAACGTGAAGAGACGTGCTTATGCAATATTCATCGTAATTATATTGGTATCCATTTTATTGTCAACGCCGCATTTTGTATTTGAATCCGTTACAGAGTTAAATGTCTCACAACCGAACACAACAGCTTCAAATATATCTTACAAAGTATGTACATATTCAAGAGAAGCCGAATATATCAAACTTATTCGGGTGTTCCACACCATACAATTTAGTTGTCATGTCTTGATACCTGTCATAACAATCACTGTATGTAACTGTATAATTCTGAAAAAACTGTGCAGTGGCGAGAACCAAGATATTCATACAGACTGTGAGACAATTAAGAAGACAATTCATAGCGTGACTATGCTAATTGCTTGCATTAGTATTATACATGTAGTTTCAACCCTACCACTTGCCTTACAAGTCATTTCATACTATCATGATTTTCGACTGACACCATTTTGGGCAACCTTTAGCCAGCTGGTTATTCAGACGTTGCTGTTCCTCAACAGTGGTATCAACTGTGTTCTGTACTGTTTTATAGGGAATGGATTTCGAGAGGATTGTCGAAAACTATCGAGCAAATGGCTGACATGTTGCAAACATTAATTTTAGACAAACGTAAATAGTATGTCGTCGTATATAATAAACAATTCTACAATTCGTTATTTTTTCAGTTTATTTATTTATCTATTTATTGTTATAGAAAATGAAGGACTGCCTCTTGCAGTCGGTTTTTATATCAGAGAAAGAATCCATTTTCTTATCAGTTAAAATTTGAAAACATTTACATTCATTTCTCTTTTTTTAGACAAAAGAAAACAGCTAACAAAATAGAATTTTATATAAAAAAAGCAAACTTTCTCATGCCGAAGCACATGAAAAAATACTTTTGTTTATATAAAAAAAAAAAAAAACAACGGAGACACCGTTCGATTGTAATAAAATGAAATTTCAGGTTGCTTTCTTATTTCCATGTGTGTACATATTGTTTATCGTATCAAGTATATAAACTGAAATACACTGGCAATAATTAACAAAAGTACACAAAGAACAAAAACTTCAGTTTGGCTCACAGTAATGATAACACAAAATAATCATGAACACTTGGTAATTTTAACGATATTAAAATAATGAAGCAGGACTTATATGTAAACTAGAACTCCGCGGGTCGGACGTGTCGCGTGACGATAGCATACCAGTTATTTAACTTTTTTTTCTATGGAATGGGGAATTTATAGGCCCCGGACAAGAATTAAGTATGAAAAATTACAAAGGGCAATAACTAAAAAATATGCAAAAGAGAGTTATGTTTCTTAAGCATTGCACCTCTCCACAGTGAGATCTATTCACCTATGAAGTTTCAGGTTAATATCTTCAAAACCTTTCAAGTTATGCCCCGGACAAGAATTCAGTATGAAAAATTATAAATGCCAATAACTAAACAAAAAGAGAAATAGAGGTTTGGTTCTTGGGCACAGCACCTCCCCACAATGCGATCTATTCATCTATGAAGTTTCAAGCTGATATCTCCAATACCTTTCGAGTTATGCCCCGGACAAGAATGAAGTATGAAAAATTACAAAGGGCAATAAGTCAAAAATTATGCGAAAGAGATTTATGGCTTCTTGGCACTGCACCTCTCCGCAATAATATCTATTCACCTAAGAAGACTCAAGTTGACAACTTGAGTACTTTTAGAGTTACGCCCCGGACAAGCAAAATGGGACGCCGTCGCCGACGCGGACACCGCAAGTAACACCTATATGTCCCCTGGCTATAGTCAGGCGCCACAAAAATGAAACATTCATCTCGAAAACAAAATAAAAGGAATACATTTAAAATAGGTATAGGTTATTGTTTATGCTTCAATAAATAAAATTAGTCAGACTCAGTTACAGTCGTTCATTAAATTAATATTTTCATGTCACACACTTCGTTTGCTTCCTTAATAAATATGGCGACCTATATATAGCTATGCGGACACGAGGTCAAATGAAGCTTTGTTATCAAACCAAAGGCAATTTGCTCCAAACAGACCCAGTAACAGCTTATAATTGAATTTGCCTGAGACTTTTTACCAGTGGTGTCAATGTTTATTGTGAGTGGCGACTTTATTTACAATCGAGGTCAGAAAAGAAGAATTTCGAGAAATCAAGGGCATAAATCCGTCAAATTGTATTAACAGATTTCCTGTAATCAGGATTGTGTTAGAGGTACCCCTTACACTATTTAGATATACATAAGGTGATTTTTGATAAATAGAATCTACGCGTTAAACGTGCGGACCAGGTTCAAGTTGTAAATTACCATCCTACCTGCTACCTACAGATCTGATGTTATGATAATTAGTTCTGTTTATCAGATCCTTGCTGCACAATACCTTATCTCTTGCACTTATGTTATCTTTATTATTATCACAAAGATTGCATAATGCATTCAATAAGACAGTCACCAGGCAATTAAACACATTGCCAAAAGACCAATTAAGCCCTATGGAAACAGAGGAATTTGCAAATTATAGCTTCTTTTTTCATGTATGCTGCAGGATGCATGGAAATAACGGCTGCTGAGATTTAAAGTACATTATCGGTGTGCATGCAAAGTCAATTGAAAGTCCTTATGTATCTTGTGTATCAAAAAGAATGGGTGTGATCCTTTTGCGTCGAACTCCGTCTTTGAACAAGACATAAGCTAAATTCAAAACAATTATTTTATGCATGTCAAACCCAAAATCAAATACACTTTCATTAATTAGCATTTTGTGTTCACACACAGACCAAGAGTATGATTGCGTCATATAATAAATTGAAAGCATATTTGTTCTTTATGTGCACTTTCCTACGTTCAACTGGCTTATTATTATCCTCCAAATCTCTTCTAAATAAAAAACAATCAATACTGTATTGAAATCGGAAATGACGTTATAATTTACACGTGTTTGATATGAAGGACGTACAAATCTGTGAAAAAAAATGTTGCAAGCTTAATTTTATCACAGTTTCTTAAGCTACTTTGATAATGAAGCGACAAAAACGTGACGAATAATTTTTCTTTACCGTCATCATCTTCGTAAATGACTGTAAATCTTTTCCATCCCCAGTAGTTGATGAGATCTGCATAAGCATGACTGAGAACGTTGTAGTCCGGATACACACTGATCGAAAAATAATCATGTGAATCCCGTGCATCCCACTGAGCATTCAGATGGGGGATTTCAAATGCGTTACAGATTGACTGCACGTGTGCTCGAGGAATTTTGGTAATTGGTCCAAATACTGCCGCTATACCCTCTTTCATCTGACGACAAACTGAAAATATATCAGAAATTTAAGTTGATATTGTTATACAGAAAATTGCAAAGAGTGGATACATCAAAAGGAAAGTGGCTAAAAAGCACACTCATTTTTCGTAAGTAATTCGTAGGTAGAAAGTAACCAAAATAGCTGGAAACTGAACCTTTGATTTAGTTAACATCTTGCAAGTGATTTGAGATTAGCTAAAAATTCTGCAGTAAATTTCAAATATAAAACAAGGAACTTCCATCGAAATATCCCGCACAATATCAATAATCCCTAAAGAAACAGTGATCATTTTGGAAACTTACTATTTCTAAATCATAAAGTGGTTAGTATCATGTATAAATTCATTACGAATAATTTATTCTTTCAGTTGAGTTGAAAGATATCTTATTTCCATAAATTACCATAATACATAATCAGGACACTTCTTAATTACTTACTATAATTTTCCACAGAGTACAAACTAAATGCATTTCAGAAAGAAAACCACAGACATTTGTTCTAAGGTCAAATAATCTTTTTCGTACAAGGTAGGAACACAATTCTTCAAAGTAAAATCCACAGACAGAATAAACTAGAAACAAACAGAAAAAAAACATTATAGTAAACATTTGCAGAACGAAAACGTTAACAAGGAGTACACGTTATAAACATGAAAAAATAAACAAACATTAGACAAAAGAAAGCAATGGTCTCTTAAGTCAGTACATGTATAAAGGAAGCTGATTTATATGTTACTGATCACAGATTAACCATTTGTAGCAATTCCGCACACCAATAGCCACTTGTAGGGGTGTTTACAAGTTATAAATAATTTCACCATAATTTAACAAAACCCTTCCACAAGTGACACATTCGCATCACTCACTGGAATCAGTTGTTAACTTAAAATAAAGAAATTGTTCCTTCATAATTGACTTGCTTCAAGATTTTCCAACTGCTATTCAATTTCAATTCAGTTTTAAAATTATCGGCAATCAGTAAAATAATTGCCTTAAGCCATTAACAGTCACATTGTGGCAAAGGCAAATACTATAAATACAAATTAAATAATGCAATAATAAGTGTACACATATCATAGAACTGGCTTTAAGAAACATATATATATTTTCTTGGGTATTTTTCTACAAGTCTTCTTTTTACATATTTAGCTAAATTTTATAGGTTATGTATATTCTCACTAGATATTATTCGTGTAAATGTATTTATAGTAAGACATGAACAGTTCAAATTGTACTTATTTATTTCTTGTACAACATAACCAAAAGTGAAACTCGGTTTCGACGACATTTTGTTCAATGACACATAAACTAGCAACTGCTGGCTGCAAGAGCTGACATTCTAGTAGAAAATTAGGCATCTGGGAAACATTACACGACTTAGTGATACAAAATTCCGCACTGTTTTGTCTGCTTTTGTTCTTATCAACTCTTATTGTATATTTACAGACTTATATGTCTAGATATTTTTATGGAAAGTATTTGCACACTGTAAAACTGAAACAACAATCCGGGGACTCAGTGTAAAAATATTGTATCTTCTTCATTTTTAAATATACTTACACTAGATTTGCACTAACCCCTAAAAAATTCAAAATTATTCTTATTGGCTGTCAGATACACATATTAAATAAACTTACTGTCAGACATTAATTTTGGTAAGCTTCGACTATCTTCATAATCTGGATAACATAATGATTAAAACAGCACAAAAGTAAATCGGAGAAAATGCAAGTAAAAGAGGGTATAATACAATTAAAAGGCCAATTGTAACTAGCGATAGATTGGGGATAAATAAAACAAGTGAGACCGCACTTATGTATTAACTTTAGAAAAGTCAGTTTTCATCCAGTTAAAGTCAGAAAAATAAATGTCGATTGCAAAACTTGAAGTGTTGTTCAGACGTAGTAAGCTGTTCATGAGTTATATATACTCGTACAGACAATGTGATGAAAAACATAGCTGAAGAAGTGATATTTGTAATCTATTTTTGGCTTTCACTTTCAAGACTCATTTAGATCTAGACGAATGACTATATGATTGTCTGTAACAGGTCCAACAAATGAATACACGAACTTTAGAAAAAGAGAGAAAAAAAAAACAACTAAACAGTCAATGTTTATCACTTGTACGTTAGGTTAAAAGTCCAGTTTCATTTACACAGATAGACTAGAACAGAAAATATAAAAATAACAAGATATACATATATTTTACAACTATGCTTCTAACAATTACTCCCTTTATTCAAACAGTTAAACACAACACAATATCTACAAATTTGTAGGAAACAACAAAGGTTTTTTTATTAACATGGCGATACATCAGCTTAATGAAAATTGGCTACGATCACACTGTGTATGCACAAGATCCTTTTATCACAAACAATTAATGTCCAATGTGTGTCATAAATTTGGTGCTCGTTAGAAAAGAAGTTGCAATTTTGATATTTTAGAATATTTATTTTGAAAAGTGAAACTGTACCATTAACGTCTTATTCTCTACAATTTCCATGAACACATTTGTTACAGATACTAAAGTGTATATAATATATAAGCAAGAATGAAAAAAAAACACTAAAGGAAGCTTGTCCTCTTGGACGAAGAGTTCACGTTGAAAAACAGAACAGTTGAAATTTGTTTAAAACTTTAAAGCGATAAATACTAAATCTATTTGAATGTCAATCTAGTAAAACTATAGATTATTATTATTTACTATTATTATCATTGTCTTTATCATTTTTTCAGAAAAGCTTTAGAAACTCTTGTTTTAAATCGAGATAAAAAAAAACAGTTTTGCAACAACGCAATAGGATTTCAATTCCCGGATAAGATATTTCAAGATGTCAAGATACTGACTTCTGTCTAAATCTACACCGGCCATAAAAAACAAATTGCCGTGTAAGATGGAATTTGTCTTTGATATTGAGCTGTAGAAATCATAGTAAAAACTTATTCAAAGAGGAAATAAAAAAATATGGAAAAATATTGCTATTTGAAATTCAAAAAGCTAGGAAGCGTCTAAATATAGAACAGGGTGAGTATAAGCGGTGAATCGTAAAATTTTGTTCTATGAAACTTACTAATTCTATACAAGGTCCATCTACATTCGGACGAGTCCCAGTTGTCGGACTTGTAGTGGTAATCGAAGTCAGAACAATTGACGTGTATATTTGAAGTACTTGTTACTATGCAAAAGGAAAAAAAATAAAGTTTTAGAATTATTTTTATAGACTACTGTTCAACAAAATATGTCTAAAAATAAGACTGAGAATGACTGTTTAATTCTTAATTTAATTGTTCAATTGTTTATTTTTTATGCATAGGGAATAAAAACGGCAAATACGAAATGTTAAAACACGGGTTACCGTAAATGTGTACACAAATCTTTTTACAACCTAGTGTTGTTTTTTTGTGAATAAAATATACGACTTAAAAAGAAAAACGTTTACTGCAGAAGATTCAAAACTAAAAAAACGATTATGCTTAATATCTGTAAATCAAAGCAATAGGAGTTTTTCACTTCAAATGACGAAATACATTATGTAACAACAATTTAATCAAGCCACCATTCTAAAACATTTTTCGCTTAATAAACGAATAATACATAAAAATAATCTTCCTAGAAACTAAGATATTTGATAAAAGTGCCAGAAAATTAAATTACGTATGTTAATACGGTATAATCTTCCGGTTAAAAATATATTAAACGTCACTCCGAGAAATGTTGAATATAACAAAAGGGACAAAAATATCTAGAATTTAATCAGAAGTCGGGCTAGGAGCACCAAATAATTTCATTATAGTCGCAGACTGTCTGTTAATCTCTGTGAGGTGCATGGTACTGCCCATTGTGAAAGTCTTCTGATTAAAACACACACACCCAAGAGTTATAGTAAGGTCTTAATAACGAACATGAAGAAACAGTCGAATTAAGTATTTTAGACAAAAACCTGGGTGAACTGAAGAGCAGAATTTCATGCATGTTTTACTCGAGAAAAATGTATTCACTTAATTGTTTATATCCTGTACAGACTGAAACTTAATCAACACCAGTTGAACGTTTTTATAACATTATCTAGTTTGATCGCTTATAGATTGTCAAAGAAAAACAAATCACGACGTAAGAGTGCAAATGTCAGTGTAATTTTTGGTAAAATCTCGTGCATTGAAAACTGTTTATTCTTTTTATCGTTATATGAATGAAAGTGAGTGCTAGTTTTACAATGCACTGTTGAATCATTTTTTACAAATGTTAGCTTCCTCTTTCTTTGTTGTGCACTTTAGGCCATACCAAATTGTTTTTTCGTTTAGCGTCCACCCTAAATTCAAAAACCTATCTAGCTATCCTGAAAACACAAACGAAGCCCCCAAAAATAAACAAGTCATACAGACTAGTATCTCCACCAGGATATTATTAGCAAGTTTCATATATTCCACTTTGTAGAGATGAAATATAGATATGAAAACATATAAAAAATAATTCAACGCATGAAATTTACATTAAAAATCATTTACTTGCTATCCTATATTGAAAAAACATGACTGAAAAGTAATCTCCTTTGACGTTGTCAACATGAACTAAGAAATTCAAATGGTGTAAAATGTAAGAGAGGTAACAACTCTAGTCACGTATAAATTCCGGAACATTCCGGAAAACGGTATTAATACTTTATATAGTAAAGTCTTAAGACAAAACAATGTTTTTTCCTACCTAAGAAGCTCAAACCTATCCGTCCGCGGACGCTAAACGAAAGAACGATTTGGTATGGCCTTATCATTTAGAGAAAAACAAAACTTTAAATATTTATTCTTATAAAATGCACTTTTTTAAGTCAAGATTTACTGCAAGAACTGTTTTAACAATTGTTTGCATTGCCAAAATTACAGCGGATTTACCATGATACTTTTAATGAATTCAACTTTTAAAATCTACTGAAATAAGATATTTCTCAATCAGAAGTAATCAATTAATCAACTTAAACGAGCTTTTAGCTAAAAGTATCTTTGCAAGGACGGAGTATGCAGACAAATCTGTGTTTTGTCTTACACTCCGAGCTTTGATTAGAATGATCTTAGTCTGTTCGTTTTAAGGTGATCCACTGGTGACGAATTTGAGTCTTCTGCGCAGGTTTCGCGCATGAATGTTGTAAAATTGAATCTTACTCTTAACGTATTAATTTTGATTAGAAAGGATAAAAGAAATTTTAGTTCAAAAAGTTTTTCTGCGTTATCGCTTTTATTTTGCAAAATATTGGACAGAAACGTCTGCTAATTTTTGTACGACAATGAGAGTTACCTCCCTTAAATCAAGACTGCTTTATGTTTTATTCGAAATATGTAAACATTAAAACACGTTTGCAAGTAAATCAAAGAAAAAGACGTGAAAATTTTGCTTATGTGAGAAGAAAAAGATGTAAACAACAACCAGCAGTACATGTACGTATAAATTTTATCAGTTTTTTGAATTTCCGTGAGTTGTAGAGCTTTTTCTGAAAACGAAAGTAGAGATTTGAAAATGTTTTGAAATTTATTTTTGTTATTTCCTTTTTTTATTGTTATCCATGTTATGAGTTAACATTAATGGGTTAAACTGCATACACACTAGTTTTCTGTTTGGTAGTCAAAGGAAATGCCACATCTGTCAGCCTGAAAAGAACAATTTATGCTAACAACTTTCAAGAAGTAGTAAGAAAGGCAACTTATTTTCAGTTGCAAAGGTCTTTTTTGTTTATTCATATTGGACCCATGTACCACACTATTCAATTACATAGTGCATGCTGTAGTTTTTGTATTAATGATGGATGCATATATTTTTACAGATGAGTGGTTGATTTGTAAAAATTATGAATTATGCTTCCACAGTTTGTGTTACTGTCAAAGCTTCCTGTTTAGATAAAACTGAAAAATGCCGAATTAAAAACATATTTTTAACTGACTTTGACCTGTGAAGAGTTTAATTTAGACTTTAATTGTTTCAGTGAGTTCCACATAATCCTGATAATACACACAATTGTAGAGATTTTTGTTAAAAAAAGTTTAAATACTACAAATTACATAGTTTGTGTAAAAGTTACATTGAGTCATTTTAAAACGAAGGACTGCAGATAAAAAAATTTAAACTGATACCCCTGTCCCACAAAGAAAAATAAATTACTTAACATAAAAGTTTGCAGATTAATCTGTTAATAGCAATGACATATCAAACATGTATCTTACCACTTTGTCTTTACATTTTAGATTAATTGGTACCAGGTATTCAGATAGATAAGTGAAGAAATATCAGGTTTATGTTGAATTAACCAAACAAATTGCAATGTTATGACCATAGGGATGAACCTTTTGATTATGTTGGATAACTGCCTTTAAACTGCTGTGGTGAGTACTTTTTTTAGAAATATTATCTTTACAAGAGCAGTTTTTTCTCGTTTTCATCAAGCTTCTGGAGTTTTGTTATTCCTTGCTTGTAGATTTATTTCAGTAGTAAATTTTGTACGGGACTGTTAGTTGTACCCTTCTTGAGTCTTTTCCTTAGAAAATTCCATGGGATGTATAAATGTATATTACTTTCTACTTGATCTGAATACATTCATCTGGGGTTAAAACCAGGAACTCAGTGTAGGCCATCTTTTAAAATTCTGATTTTTGATGTTAATGATTCAAGCTATCAAAACAGTACTTTTAACACAAAATTTCATGAGGAAAAATTGAGCAAAGGAATACAGAAAAAAGCTTTGAAAATAGGACTCTTGACTTGTTGACAAACTGCATTTTTTTTCACAGTCATCTTGTCCCTAAAGGTTATTTTTATGTGCATAAATATGTAGTAGATACTACTTCAGCAATTTTCTTGTTTTGTTTTTAATCAAACCCTTGATAAATAGTCAAAGTGTTACATTATCTATAAGAAAAGTGTTGCAGTGCCATTAAACAGAAGAACTTGGTACAGTTTTGATAACCCCTATATAGATATATGTAATTTACTTTGTCTTTTGTTTACAGGAATTGGTTTCCAAGTGTCCACATGACTGCTGTTAGTGCTCAGTCTGATCAACAATTTGCATTTCATGCATTTCCAGTCTTTGCAGATAGGAATTCTGGCATACTTTGAACTGGAAATCTAAGGGATAAATGAAAATTAAGCTTAAAAGTGTGAAACCTTTCAAAAGTAAAAGCTTATTTATATAGGTGACAATATAAGAACTTTTTACTGTCATTACTATAAGTACTTTCTTATTCTTTTACAATGGCAATGAATAAAATGGAGATGAAAATGGCTTAGACAAATTGATCTGAAAACTTTTTACTGGGGCCTCTGTAGTGAAGTCACTTCTTGATGAGCATTAAGGTCTGATAAGGATAAATAGAATACTTTATTTTATGCCTACCAATGAAATATAGGGAAATATCAGTGAGATAAAAGTGATAATCCACTGTTTTGAATCAGTGAAATTACCATTTTGATAATACACTGTTTGTGCCGGAACTAATTTCCCCACCACGTAAATACAAGAGAATCCGCTGTATTTCAGACAGTGACAGCGAGTGAAATTTATTTAACTTGTTAAATCCAGTTATAATATTGAATTCCTGAGCCTAACTAGTTGTGAACAATGATGAAATTCGCCTTAAATTATTTAAAATGTCTGATTTGTTTACATAATTCGCATGGACAATATCCAATATGGCCGACTTTCAATTCAATTGATTGAATATTACTCGGTATTAATCCGCTTTTATAATTAAAGTATGTATGGCTAAAATTCAATAAATATTGTTAAACTGTGTAGAGAAAAATAAATGTTATTTGATGAAAGTGTATTCAGTTTATTTCAGCAGAAGTAAAGTTATCATATGTATTGGAGATTGTCTGCACTTTTTTTGTGCGGAGTAACCAAAGTACGCATTAACTGATTTGGGGCTCACCATGGGGAATTTACTGAAGGCCCTGAGTAAAAATGTCATAAAATATTCATTTTTGACGTGTTGGCATAAAATAAAAAGAAAATTTGTTTGTTTTTTAATTGGAAGATGGGAATTTATTTCATCGAGTGAACACCATATGTTTATATTTTCACTCGTGGCTGCGCCACTCGTGAAATTAGCACATATGGTGTTCACTCGATGAAATAAATTCTCATCTTCCACAAAAACAAACAAATATCCTCTATTTTATAAGTATTTAACTTGTACACAATAATGTGTAATCATGTTTAGTGCACAGATGACACAAGATAAAAATTCTTAGCAAGAGGAACTAAAGAATTAGCAGTCTTCCTGCTATATTGTTACCTGTTATCCAGGACAATGAATACTGATTCTGTAAAACAGAAACTATAGACTATAGACTTTAATTTTATATAGCTTCAAGATTTGAAATGTTTTTGGCAGCCTTCATGACAATTTGTTGTCAAAAACTTTTTTACACTGCTTAGGCTATTTCTCACCTCTGTTGTGAAAGATTATTTGTTGAAATATGTATGAAATTTACTATGAATTGATGAATGTGTTAGGCTGGTCAGTTCAAAAGGTATTAGACATGACAAACGCAACAATCTTTATATGGTAATAAACCATGTTTTAGTACTTCCAAAGGACCTATCATCAATATGAAAGTTGTAAATATGCATGTGAATTCTGGGTAATTGTATATCTGATTCTTTCATTTTCCTTCAACAAGACATGTTTAAGCAATGCATATATAATAATTATTTGAAAAAAAATCTTATATTTACTTTTGCTGTGCAAAACATAGTGGATGGGGTAAATTGCTCCCCATTTTCAACATATCTGGCTAACTGAAATATATGATATTCATCTAAAGTGGTTTTTATTCATAAATTTGTTGTTTATCAATTGTACCTATTTTACATAATTTGATGCATCAAATATAATAAATTAATCCAAAGTTATCCATACGATTTTTTGTCTGTTACAGCCTGATGGGTCATAGGAATTTTTATTTGATAGCTCTTAAAGATGAACGGTGACATATACTTTTTGTTACATTTTTAGAATGACCATACAAATATCTACAAAATGTCAGTTTATTGTGAATTTGTTGTTATTATGACACTACTATTTTTTCTGGTGAAATTTGTTGAAAAAAAGTGATTTTTTCTTAATTCTGGACTTTATTGGAAAGTAAATTGAAATTTGACATTAAGTGCCAATGTTTATTTCTTATTATTTTTAAAACTATTTTTTATTAATAGGGTCTATACTGATAATTTCTCTTTAAATTTTATAAATTGGATACTTTCTGTTATTAAAATATTCGAATTTTTGTCAGTCAATGTAAAATTTCAGCAAGTTTCAGAGTCAAAAAGCCTAATTTAGACTGCATAGCTGCCAGTTAAATTTGTGAAAAAGTTCATTCGGCAACCTATGATTTTTTTTGCAGAAATCAACTTCCAGTAAGTTAATCTTCATAAAAATCACAAGCAGAAAAAATTGGTGTTACTCTGAATTTCACCAGTGGACCCCCTTAATAGTTGTACTTCATCTTGTGATAAAACCAAAAAAGAATGATCAAATACATAAACTTACAAATACATTTTGTTAGAATGTTTTTAAACAACAAGGTAAAGGGAATAATGAAATCATGATGCAGTGATATTTTCTTAATAAAAATCTGCAAAGGCAGGTGCAAAATCTTATTGTTGGTTGACTGCTTTTTTTAAAAACAAAGACAAGAAAATGGAATAATGGAATCATGATGCAGGGATATTTTGTCAATAGAAATCTGCAAAGGCAGGTAAATCTCTAATTGTTTGTTGACATCTTTCGTAGCCAAAGCATGGCAAAAAACTAGAGCTATAACTAAGTGGGAATAATACCCCCGAAAGACTGCTTGGGAACTGAGGAAGTTATTAGTAACAGAATATTTTGTAGAAGAATTGAAACAGAATTATGGTGGTGGGCAATTAAAGATAGTTGTGGTTCTTGTACACTGCATTTCCTTTCACTGTGGTTGACTATTGTATGAAGTTGCATTGATTTCCAACCATTAGTTTTCAAGTTATGCTCTGGACAAGGAAAACAAATAAAGGACAATAACTATGCAAATACTGAAGATGGAGTTATGATTCTTGAACACTTGAACTTTCTCTCATTGTGCTTGACCATTGTATGAAGTTGCATTGAATTCAAACCATTAGTTTTCAAGTTATAATCCGGACAAGGAAATAGCAACAGACCACCCGACCGACCGATCGACCGGCCAACCACCGGGTGACTCCTATATACCACCCAAACTTCATTTAGGGGATATAATGAGTTCATATAATTAATTTGTAAAGTGCTTTGGAATCACTGAAATCATGTTTAGAGAATTAACTTGACACTATCACAAATCAAAAGAGATACACCGATTGTCGATAAAACTTGATTTTGCCTTACATTCCCTAACATTCACACAAGACCATCAGCATTACGTACGAATGTGATCTGTGAACAAATATATGAAGATAAAAAAATAAATTATATCAAGATAAAGAATATAAGATAACATTTGTAAAATTGTAATTTACAATTTTTGTCTGCCTTAATAACAGATAATGTACTAATCTATTTTTATATTGCTAATCCTAAGAGATATATCACTAAAATGGTATCATTATATTATAACATATGTATCATAAATTATTGAAGACATTGATCTTTTATTAAAAAATGACTTGTAATATTTTTATTTGATAGATATGTGATTGAATTTGTTTAATCAAAATGCAGACAATGAAAAGATGCCAATGATGAGTGCAATTTATGTTAACTAAAGTTGTTGTTGTTGTTTTTCTTCTGTTATTGTGTTTTTATGTTGTTTGATCAATTAAATTTCCATCGAAGACGAAAGAGACAAATTAGAAGTATGGAGGTTTGTTAGAAGAAAAAGTACATATTTTCTAGGCTAATGAAAGCTAATACTCGCAGAAAATCATCATGGCATTCATTCAACTGTTAAGTGCAACACGTGATGCCAGGTGCAAATTCATCTTAGAAGCATTACTTAATAATGAAGCCTGTCAGTGTTCTTGTTAGGTCGTATGTATATTTAACGAAAGAGCATCTTTTTTATTTATTAATTTCATTTATTTCATAGTTATTTCCTGTCAACCTAAACTAAGGTTTCGTTCTTTCAAGTAACGTTTTGGCCATATATTCATTTGTTTCCGCTTTAAAGTATTTTTCTATGAATTTATGCTTACAACATGTTTTTTTTAAATATATATATATATACTTATTTTGCATACAAAATTTGATGTAATAAGGCAATGGGCTATAAAAAACCTAAACAACTATGTTTATAAAACTAGAACACGTAGAGTCTGTTTGAATAAAGATTAGTGGTATTTAAAGGCATCGCTCATCAAAAGCATTGGTTCATTTTTAAGCGCAGAACAATTGGATTTAGCCGAGTGACATGACATCAAGTTTAATCAAAGACCCACACAGCTTTCCATTTCTCGTTGAAATATTCGCTGAGATTAGATCCATGCAAATAAATGTTGTTCACGTAAAAATGTCATAATTTCCGCTTACAGTCTGCGAAATGTTTGTTTCATCAATAAAAATATAAGTTTCTTGGAAATAATATGAAAACAGTTCGTCTGAATCAATCTCTAGATATGCAACAGTTTTAAACAAATATTGATATCCGGCGACTTAAGTCTGCAAAGTGAATGCTTAAATTGGGCAAAATGCATCAATCTTATTTGATTTTCATCGTTGGCTCCCTATAATTCACTCTTATCTCGTGGAAATTAAAAGTATATAATCTGCCCGGATGTCTTGAGTAACAGTAGAATAATATTTTGTTACATAAAACTGATTTATTAACAAAAGGGACTGGTATGCGTCTGCATTTTCAAAACTTTGGTAAAATCATAGTGCGTTTTAGAAATCAAGCAAGGCAGATTTATAGAAGTACCCTATACTTAGACGTGTCTTCCCAAAAAATAACATTGACTTTTTAGATAAGAGCTTATACCTACTTCTTATAAACTGAAATATTACCTCGCAGACGAATCACAAAGTTTTGTTATTTCAACACATGAAAGAAATATATTCAGAAGCTAGCGCCTTATGTTAGTATAGAACTATAAAATGCTTCTGTATCCCAGCTATATCAAATGCTTCTGTATCCCAGCTATATCAAATGTTTTTGTATCCCAGCTATATCAAATGCTTCTGTATCCCAGCTATATCAAATGCTTCTGTATCCCAGCTATATCAATGCTTCTGTATCCCAGCTATATCAAATGTTTCTTATCCCAGCTATATCAAATATTTCTGTATTTCAGCTATATCAAATGCTTCTGTATCCCAGCTATATCAAATGTTTCTGTATCCCAGCTATATCAAATGTTTCTGTATCCCAGCTATATAAAATGTTTCTGTATCCCAGCTATATCAAATGTTTCTGTATCCCAGCTTTATCAAATGCTTCTGTATCCCGGCTATATCAAATGCTCAGGAGTTGAAGAACGACTCAATGCAAGACGTGTATATGAAGCCATGTCAAGTGTTAAATTGTACAAAACAGTAATAACGGCGGCTTACCGTCTGCAATTACAAAGTCAGTGACTAGAATTATTGCTGTAGTTCGAAAAGGACCCTTGAACGAAAACAGACAGACACAATCAAGCCTGATAATCAAGTTAAAGCATTGTTGACGTCCTTGTACTTAGCTAAAAGACATTTACTATACAACATAAACTACAGTTCGTCTGTAAAACAATGTCACTTATTGCTCTTTGGTGTGTAATTTGTTAATGGGAATATTTTCGGAAGGTGCAGATATTAGAAACGCGCTTGAACATAACGATAATTTACAAAAGCTATCTTGTTGTAAATGTTTGCTTTAAGCTGTGTTTGTACCTTACCGTAACAAAGACTTTTCTGGCTGAACTTCGAATGAGAATGTCCTATATTCAAAGTATGTAAAAGTTTGTGATACAGACTATACTGGTCCTTAAAAATACCAAACAAGCGATCAATTATTTTCAACAAAATACCAGGCATGCATTATTTAGAGGAAGACAGATATATAAATGAATATTTAATTATCTACTGGTTCTTTTTTTTTGGGTGAGAAGTAGCTAACCAACAAAAATTTGAAACAAAAGTAAAAATGAATCTATATTTAGTGTTTGTTGTTATATTTCCTGACGCGTTACAGACTACGCTCAATAGTAATGGTCAATATTAGAACAGCCATAAAATTAGTTGTTATAGTTCATTTAGTAACCAGGCAAACACCAGATGCCAGTTATAACTGACTCTGGGTTTCCATTTGACCCTTGTAGAAGGGTTTTGACACCTGAAATTTCATATAGTCTCCATTTTGACCCTCAGGTATTTTGACTGAAGGGTCATTTTGTCTAAAGATATTGTATATTTTAGCTTAAATTCGGGTATTTTTGACAGCAGTTTTGTAAATTTAGTTGAATCGCATGAAAAATGACCCATCAGTTTTTGGAACTAGTGGAACCTCTGTGACATAAGGACTTTTGTCTAATGGCTAAAATCTAAAGTTGGTGCAATGATGACGAAATGCATGAGATTCTGTAATAATTATCAAAATAATCAGAATACAGACTCGGCTGCAGTTAAACAAGCCATTTTTCTCCTCTGAAATAAAGTATTATGTTCGATAACATGTCTCAAATGTCTCTTTACGTTGAGAGAATGAAAACTTGATCGGGACTTTCTATTGTGAATCTCAGTTATTTCTGTATTGCGCAATAATCATTCTTATATACAATAAATCAAATACATGTGTAAATGATCTCGGGCAGATGTCTATCTCTGTAATAAGCCATATATCCAACCAATTTTAATACTTAACGCAAAATTGTTTTAAAGTTACAAGTAAAATAGTGTTCAATAATGACAAAACATGCATGAAAGTCAAGACAAATGCTTGTAATGCTTGTGTTGTCTCGTTGTTTGAATGAATTGATTCAGTAAATTAAGTATAGGACAAAAAAGTAATTAAAGAGAAAACACTCAGACAAACAAATACTTAAGTCACAAAAAACTGCGATGGCAACAAGACAGATATTATAAAAGACAGGGAAAAACCCGTGCAATTTCAAGTTTTCATACGAAACAAATTGCATTCCATTCCACTCGTGCTCTGGCAGTATGCTTGAAGAAATTATTTTCTATCTTGCTATAACAAATGATTCTTTGATATATTAACAGGTGACAGATGCATCATTGTTCTTTCAGCACTGGTATAAATAAACAAACTCAGTTCCTAGATGAACACTCGTCTAGATATAATACCACCGTCGCTTCATTTCATGATAGTGAATAAAGTTAAATGCATTATTTGATTTTGTCCTTGGCTATGCAATACCGAGTTTGCAGAGATAAAGTAGCCTGACAGATTAGATAAACACAAATTTTGTTCGCAAAGTAATAGATATTAAAAGTCCCTGGTATATAATCTGGCCTAAGTTTTTGGCCTTTGCTCTCAAATTGGACACAGATGATCACCTGAATCATTTAGAAGTCGATTTTAATATGAAGTTATTAATTTCAGATCCTGCTTACACACCTAAAATAGCTCAGATGCATGTTTGTTCACAAATATTTGGTTGTGTGTAGCCTGTAAAGATTTCTTGGCAGAAATAGTTAATCTAAAAAAAGTATTTGTTGCCAGGTGATAGAGTAGTCACAATATATCGAAATACGACGTCTTAAAGCGACTGACTCACAGAATTTTGCTGGTAATGTTTTTCTTAAAAATTTAAGAGAATTTATTATACTATGGAAAAAACATAATATTTAGCTTCTATACACCATGAAAACTGAAAAAAAAGTTTTGACTTAACCAGGATTCGAACCCACGACCTTTCGGTCAGTCAAAGATAGGGCGACGATCGAGACCACTGAGCTACAGCACCTACTTGTAAGGTTGCGTCAAAATTAATCTTATAACTAAAGTAGCTATCCGTGACTAACGGGGTAAATTTTTTACCGATAAAAGTGTGTAAAACTTTATATTTTGATGTTTTTCTGTATCAAAAAATGAATCAGTAACTTAGTTTAAATATGTTCTTCACAATTGCAGCGAAAATTTCAAGATGTAAGAACATCATCTTTTTTTTCCTCGTCGGCCCATCTGTGAGTCAGTCGCTTTAAAACAGTCAAAGAAATCTTTTTTCATTACACTGGATTTGAAGATTGAAATAGTGATGCAATGCATTTAAAAATTGAATAAGAAAGTTTAATTTAAGTATCCGACAAAATCAGACGAATATAATTATATTCCTAGAAAGAAGAAAATATCTGAATGCAAGATTACATTTTGCAGACATGAATATCATTAAAACAAAGACAGCACCGGCATTGAGACATTGGCTCATTTGCCTTTTCAGTGACAAGAACTGCCATTATTGTTACGCTCAACAACAATAAAAATATTTGGGGTGAAACAGACGTCGCGCGAGAAAACGTTAAAATGTACCGTTTGGTGATCACGACAACATATCGTCTGCATTTTACTTTAATGTTTCAGACCTAAATTATTTCTTCAATTCAAATGGAAACATTAATTTATTCGTAATTAAGCTTTAAAGTAAAGTTAAAACAGAATTCGGTCGTCTATGCTCTTAACTGAAAACCATATAGTCTAGCATTCGTAAACTATACGAGTGTCAAATATGTGAATATTTCCATATGATGTGTATATGCATAACACCACACTGCCAATTTAAATTTCTAGAATATATTCCTAGGTATGTGTGGTAAAAATTGTGTGTTGTTGTTTTATTTTATTTTATTTTTTGATTGTCTATTTTTTTATTTTATTTTCTATTCATTTATTTTTTTGACAAACCAAACAAACGACCTGTAAACAAAATGACTTAATGACTTTCAGGCCACAGGCGTTATCAAAATTACATAAAATTAGAACACGGAGGATAAAATATGAAAATTTCCTTTGTTCTGAAGCTTGAATGCGATGGGTTTTTTTTTTGTTTGTTTGTTTTCTAAACCTTATAATAATATGTAATTATATCTTAAATATATCAGATTAATATTGGTAGAAGCGGTTACTGACATATCTGGTCACTTGTAAGTGCTCCTTAGTGTGTTTAAGTATATCACAGAGACAGACTTGTGACATTCTGACTAAAGTCCTGATTGCATGATACTGTCTCCATCTGACCGGACATTAATAAAAAGTAAAATGGACAGAAGACGAGCCAATACTTTCTAGTATAAAGCAGTTACTGGGACAATATATACTGTGTGCAAAACAGGTGTATGACCTGAGATTCCCTTCTCCTTCAAAGCAAATGGGAAAACGTAGGAAACACGTAATGTGTAGATTAGATTTGCCAGTAAAGCTACAGATTTCTTTATAGGTGTATATCATTGGACATATAATTACTTGGTGAAGATTTAAGATGACATGAATAAAAAATTATTAAATTGAAAGGACACACGATGCAAAGAGAAAAAAATAAAGTTCAACGTTCAAAAAGAATAGTTTCGTAGTCGCTTTACGTAACCTAGCAAGAATATCAAATGAACAGCTTGCAACAGAATAGCTCGTATATATAACAAGATGACACTATCTTTTGTCTGGAGAATATTCTATAAATGAAATAAGGTAACTACATGTTTCCACGGCTTAAATTGGGGTAGATATGAAAAAAAGCACAATCAGCAGGAAGACCAAACTAATATATGACAAAAGAGTTTTTTTTACAATAAGAATGATGTCTTTACATCTGATATGTAACGCAATTTTGAAAAAACTGACTTCAGCAAAGTTAAGAATGTGAACCATTCGAAGAAAGTGTTGAACAATACAGACAAAGAACTCGAGGCAAGGACAGAGCCCCAGGAAAATACTGCTAATAACAAAAAAATGAACAGTGTACACAATTATCTTGATTAGGGAGCTTGTCTGATTAACAAGCATTCCAGCTTTTTCTCTTTGTACAACAAGGTATATTGAATGCATACAGACGATACATAGCACAAGTCAAGTATCAAGTAGCCCTCAACGACCTTACAACAAATACAGAACACACGTCATGTTAAGTGTTAAAGTGCTCTTAACGACATACCGACACTATATTGTCTGCAAATGCAATTACAGGGTATGGCTTTAACTATCACACTGGTTCGTATAGCTCCTCTAAGCGGAAACACAGACACACAAGGATTTCGCGTGAGACGAATAATTGGATTAGAGAACAATATAATTGTGGATATCCCCGGAAAATAGACATTTACATTCCAATATGAACTACAACTCCTTTATCGAACAGATTTCGAAATCCTCACAGGTACTAACTTTGATTTTCTGATCAAAAGAAATCTCCTAATACAATAACACATGGCAAATAAAGCTAATTCATGAGAAAAAAAAACTACAGCCAAAATGCTCTTCTTTGTGGAATATAAACTATAAAACACAAACACATACAGATACGGTGGCACAAAATAATTTAGAAAACACTATGGGGGCGAAACATTACACAACATAGTGTTCCTTCTTGTAAACTATGAACGGTAGGAGACAAATAAAATAGGACAAGACAAAGCACATGTAACAGTCTAATCTGTAATAATTTAGAACTGCATGTTAAATCATCATTTCGTAAGTATAACTGTCATTACGCAGTAACTCTTTGGTCGATAGCACTTATAACTTGAAAGCAGTAGCAAAGCTTTCGCCGGGATAGATCAGGAACAAACCAGATATGCAGAGTAATATAAGTTTAAACTGAGAGTTCAAACTTGGGAGTTTGAGAGTTCTTAGCAATTGTGAAAGTATGAACACTTAGGACTGATTCAATGTCGTTTATTCATATTTTTCTCTCTCTTTTAAATGGCGTATTTTTACAGAAAATATAGTAAATTTTAAATTACTTAATATATATGCTGCATATTTTTACGTATATTAACTGTAATTAAGAAAACATACATTTAAAGGTAAACGACAACTTTGAAAGAATAAAGAATCTGAAATCTATGTCAATTTTTATTTAAAGTTTTCCTTAAGCTGACATAGACAAAAACATACGTAAATCGTTGCTACTACAGAATTTAGATTAAAACAACATTTTTTATCATTTTTTCCATGCGATTAAAATTTTCCCCAATTTCAAGAATAAGCATTCACTTTAATTGAACCCTAAGGCTTGCAGAGTCAATCAAAACAGTTCTAAATATTGTCTGAATTTCCATTTGTGTAAATTAAAGCCTGTATTACTGAAAAAACTAGGAGACATTCACAAACTCACTAACAGTTTATATGCTTCCTGTCGCAATCCGTGTTTCTGATAGTATTAAGTCATTACATGTATAGCTTACAATAAAAAGGTACCAATTTGCAGAACTCCGACAAGCAATTGTCTGCAATTTTATGCGAGTGTCTGGCTTGAATTATCTAGTTCAGACGTAACACAAAGACACAGATTTTCCAATTTACAGGAACCAAAGTCAGGAACCAAAGTCAGGAAAAGTATTAAGTGATTATAACTGTTCTCAGTAGATACATTAACATGAAGACATGAACGATTAGAATGTAGGGAGCCACATAAAAAAATCTATAAACGGAGACACTGAGAAACCATACGGCATTTAAATAACCCAAACAATAAATTCGTTCTTCTCCACGGGATTAAATTTAGCAAATGCAAAACAGTACATTATTATATTTTGATAACTATACATATTCTCTGTCTTAAAAGTAGGGAAAATATAGACAACGTGTAAAAGGGGCAGTAATGAACGTATTACAACTCATCTTTATATAGTTTCGCGGTCGTGAACGATACGTTTATTTCAAGGGACAAAACTCTTGCAAAAAGACAGTTCATGCAGCCGTTCTAGTAACAGCATTCACCTCTGCAATTTTCTGATTTAATATAGTACGCTCACGATAATGCCCGTGCTTGTAACCGCACGTTTTCAAAAACAAGAGGGCCGTGATGGCCCTGGATCGCTCACCTGCGTACTTTGCCTGAGGGTCTACCGTTAAGCAAACATCAGATGCAACATTACATTTTCTAACTGAAGATATTCAAAGATCTCATATTTTATACAAACAAGAAGATTTTCAAAGTTTTCCCTATGTAAAATAAGTTAATCCCCGGGGCAGGGCCAAATTTGATCCCAGGGGCATAATTTGAACAAACTTGGTAGAGGTCCACAAGACAATGCTACATACCAAATCTTAGATCTCGGGGCCTTGTGGTTTCAGACAAGAAGATTTTTAAAGTTTTACTATATAAGACTATGTAAAATCCATTGACCCCCGGGTAGGGGCCAAATATGACCCCAGGGGGATAATTTGAACAAACTTGATAGAGGTCCACTAGACAATGCTACATACCAAATCTTAAGGCTCAGGGCCTTGTGGTTTCAGACAAGAAGATTTTCAAAGTTTTTCCTTTAAGTTTACATAGCAACCATAGGAGTTCTTTATGGAATTGAATTCTTTGAACAACTTTGGTAGAGCTTCATGCAAGGAACATCCCAGGCAAGTTTCATCAAATTTTGCCCAGAGGTTTCAGAGGAGATGTCGTTTGAATGAAATTGTTGACGGACGCCGGACAAATTGTGATCACAATAGCTCACCATGAGCCAAAGGCTCAGGTGAGCTAAAAACTGTCTGCTACGTAAGTATGAATAACCAATGTATACTTCTGTATTATTTCTACTTTTTTGACTACAGGATACTAAGAAAATATCCTAGAATAGATTTCAATAGTAAAAGATGGTATTGAAGCTTTGCTTGTCCATTTTCTATTAGCTTAATATCTTTGCACTAGTAAATAGAGGATATTTAAGTTTTTTCTATAAATACGGGATTTATTTTCATCGAGTGGTATGAAAATAAATATTTCACGAGTGGCGATAGCCACGAGTGTAATATGATAATTTTCATACCACGAGATGAAAATATATCCCGTATTAATAGAAAAAACTTGAATTTTCTGTTTATTATATACTTTTCTCTTTTTTTGACCTGAAGATTCGAAAGAATTCCCCTTTAATTTAGTGTATTGGCTGAATTTAGAAAAAAGTAGTCCGGCAAGACACCAGTGAAAATACGGAAAATATGTTTCACTGCAGTGAAAAATAAATTTTTACAGTGAAAATACGGAAAATGAAAATACGCAATTTATTTCATCAATATTTCTCAATATTTCATTTATACGTATATAATAAAACTGAATATTTAATTAATTTGCAGGGTTTTTATCACAGCACATAATTTCAATTAAAGGTCGATTACGAAACATTCAGTTTCATAAACTTTCAGTTACGCCACTGTGACCGCTTAGCAAAACGATAACAAAATTCATATGAATTTAATGTCAATCGTCTGCAAGTTGATGACACTAATAATGATTTTAGCAAGAGGAAAACAAATATTTTAATCTGCTTAGAAGCGGAAATACTCTATGTTTTACTTGATGTATCAATGGTATGTAGAAATGGTTTATCACATCTTGAAATTTCATCGACAAACCTTTATTCGTTAAAATAGCTTGATGAATCTGTAGAATATACAAGCCAGAAAGTCGGCGATTTCCAGAATTCAGATTTACATAACAGGATAAGGAAGTGCTTACAACTCTTGTCAAATATAGAATTTTAATCACAAATAAAGAATAAAATAATACTGAATACTGCTGCATGCACTTCGTTTAGAATTTCAGACTTGGATATGCTGCTATATGATAAGTCTTAAATAATAATTAAAAGTAAAATTGTTATGTTGAGATCGTCCGCTTATTTTTCTTTTAATTTAAAAGATGAAACTGAAACGAGACAGTCATGATATGTGTAGTCCAAATCTAAGTACTTGTTTTTCAAGTACAGTATCATTGGTCATGGGGTAGAGATTATGATGTAGTAAAATGAAGACAAAACTATATTGACAAAAGCTAAGTATTAGAAAAGTCAATAAAAACCCGAAATTAGGTTTGTTAGTCTGGGAATAAGTTTCTGAACCTCTTGAGTATACGTACAAAATTATCTTGTATAGCAGTAAGGAGACTCAAAGAATCTCCTACATATGAGTTAAAATGACGTCATGGCAATTACTTGAACATTTGTAGAGGACCACTAAACAACGACGCATGCCTTTATGATATTATGGCTTTTAAGTTTTCAACAAGAAATACTTCTCATATATTTCTATGTTAAAATAATTATGTCCCTATGAAAGAGGCAAATTAACTTCAGTAGCATTATTTGAACACTCCTGGTATTACATCAGCAATAAAAGACACAAACTAATATTCAGAGTTCTTTGTCGCCGAGTACTTTCCTTAAGTCTATTAAAATTATGTGACCTAATTGGGAGAAGCTAATAACATCATTATGGGGCAAAATTTGATAGAAGCCCAAAAAGCAGGCATAATGGGACATGATTTTGAAGTAGGTCAATTTAAAGAAATGCTGATAATGAACTTCATTACCACAGAGCTTTTGGCCTAGTCGACCAAGACAAGACGATTCTTAAGTGTTTTCTCCTAGGTGCTATTACAATTAGAGTTCTACATGAATTCTTTTAAAGCTTTTGTTTCATGATTGGCCAAAGCATTTTAAGGAATTTTTAATTTGCATCAAATTAGATTTGAATCTACATCGAGTGGGCAAAGATATTCCTTTGGAGCGAAATTGTTGACGGACAAAGCATGGTATCTGGCGTTGGACGGGGATGAGGTAAAGCTTACCTTAAAGACGTTGTGTTCATCTGAACTAAAAATAACATGCAATATGCAAAACGGAAGCGTATGAATAGTCTCTTACGAACATGAAAGTAGTTCAGTGTATTGAAGTTCTCCTCAAATACAACGATAGAGTGTGTACGCAAATGTGAAATAAACATCAACGACCTTTCCTAAATGTGACCAGAATATTTTGTATACTCTGGAGACTTACATGCAAATCAAGACAAACATTAATCAAGCGAGGTAATTGAAATCATTATCCGCTTTGAGCAAACATAACTACACACTGACACTGTCTGTATGGTAAAGGGGCAAATCTTCAGATGAGAACATGATATGTTTTTCGGCAGCAGAAGCCCTTATACGCTCTTATTCTTTTAAATGCATTGCATTTTAGCTAAATGAACGAAGTATGTCAGTAATCTTTTTGTTATTAATCTATATTTTTCTTTTATACATCCGGTATTGGAAATCATGCAAACTATGACAGCTTCGGTATTTCATGCCATATATTTGCTTCGGATTAAAAATTATTTCTATCTATGTCAATGGTATGGAACAACGAAACCTATTGTAAAGCTGCCCCCATCTTTATATATTCATCACAGTGTTAGCCTGTAAGGAAATTAGAAAAGTGTTTTATTCACATAGTAATTTCCGCGATGTCTGTTTTGCCATGCTGTTTTCAGAAGCTGCCAGCTAACACAATAGTAAATTCTTAAATTCACGGTTGCGTCAAATGAATGTACTGAATACATTTTGCACTGTCTAAATGAAAGAGAAATTTTGTTTCAAGCAACTACTGAATTCATCTAAAATGCCTTTTCACTCCAGTCTAACATAGGAAGCAGTTTTAAATGAAATTATGTTGTTATAGAAAACAGAAGTAAGGTTTAATTCTTCATTTAAGTGATAAGTAGTAGAATAAAGTAACTTTCGGCCATTAAAATCTCTTATCGGATCGATAATTATTCTTCAACAGTCAGTTACAGCGCATGGATATAAAGCTTTACTGAAATTACAATATGACTTGTTTAGGTCCTTCTGTTTAGTTGACAGAACCGAGCTAAGTTGAAAAGGCGTTGTACAAAACACACCTCTTGCAATTTTGGCAGAAGTGTGTAAAAAAGAACAAAACTAGCACATTAAATCCATTTCACTTAACATGCAGCAGAACAGATATTCTGTTGTTTAAAATAAAGTATGGAAAAAGAACTTGTTTTAAAAAGAGCTTGGAATAGTTGTCAAGTTGTATGACATTTTAACTTGACAGACTGAGGTTCGATGATGTAAGTAGGCAGAAATTAATATAAATGTTGGCTAACCTTTCGTGCTAGGTGTATCTCCATGGTTTCTCAACAAAGAAAAACCTATTCTTTGCACTTTTCACTAGTCAACAATAAAGTCATTTTATTTGCAAAAACAAGTACACGTCTTTTTTATAGTTATCTTCCACGAGATCTACCTGTACGTACTATAATGATAGAAAACAGACATCATCGGATATAAGGAAATGTTATTCTCAATCAATTTTAACACAAAACGTCATTTGGCAAAATACCAAACTTACTCCCTTGGGATTCGGTTAAGGAGAGGAATATTTTTCCACTCAACCAAGTACAAGGCTGCCCTATGCTTAATAAATAGTTTAACTTAACATAACAACACGTTGGACCTTAGTTATGGTTACATTTGTCATGTGTCTGTCGAAGGAAACATATCGCATAAAATCTCTTAGTCCAAGATGTTAAACTCGTTGACTTCCAATGCTTGCTAGAAGAATAATAGATATGAGACAGCAATGCAAATGTTACGACGTTTTCTCAGTAACTATATGTTCTTTACCGCTGTTTCATAAATCATTCTAATATGTATGTAGTCACTCGCGAAGGTAATTACAGTTAATCATGCTACAGCTTGATATATCTAAGCAGATGCTAATTATATAGAGGATATTTGTTTGTTTTTGTGGAAGATGAGAATTTTTTTCATCGAGTGAACACCATATGTGATATTTTCACGAGTGGCGCAGCCACGAGTGAAAATATCAACATATGGTGTTCACGAGATGAAATAAATTCCCATCTTCCACTAAAAAACAAACAAATTTTCTTTTTATTTTATGCCAACACGTCAAAAATGGGTTTTTTATGATATTTTTAATCAGGGCCTTCAATAAATTCCCCATGGTTAGCCCCAATTCAGTTAATGCGTACTTTGGTTACTCCACACAAAAAAAGTGCAGACAATCTCCAATACATATGATAACTTTACTTCTGCTGAAATAAACTGAATACACTTTTATCAAATAACATTTATTTTTGTCTACACAGTTTATCAATATTTATTGAATTTTTGCCATACATACTTTAATTATGAAAGCGGATTAATACCGAGTAATATTCAATAAATTGAATTGAAAGTCGGCCATATTGGATATTGTCCATGTGAGTTATGTAAACAAATCAGACATTTTAAATAATTTATGGCGAATTTCATCATTGTTCACAACTAGTTAGGCTCAGGAATTCAATATTATAATTGGATTTAACAAGGTAAATAAATTTCACTCGCTGTCACAGTCTGAAATACAGCGGATTCTCTTGTGGTGGGGAAATTCCTGAAGTTTCATCAAGCAGTAGTTCCGGCACAAACAGTGTATTATCAAAATGGTAATTAACTGATTCAAAACAGTGTATTACCACTTTTATCTCACTGATATTTCCCTATATTTCATTGGTAGGCATAAAATAAGATAATGTATTATTAAAACACCAACATATTTTTAACACATTTAAAACAGGATTGACTGGTGAAATAGTATCATTTCCTCTTACTCATTAAATGATAAGAATGTTAGATAATGGCCAAAATGAACAGAATAACATAAACGGGGACAGTTAAGAGAATTCTGTAAAATCCATTTAACAAATCAAACAAAAGTTTGGCACAACGTCCGAATGTAGTTAAGGGAAGACACAAAAGTCAGTGTGCGTGACTGCAACAAAACAGGCTTCATACATCTTCTCTGGGTAGTTTATGTTTAAAGTACTAATTCTATACATGTACCTGTAACCATGTAACTGACATGCAAAACCGTAAGGTTAAGATGAGGTATTCATCGATTACCGCTAAAAAGATTTTTTTCTGTCCGGTGAAATAAAGGAAATGAAGGCCGCCGGTATCTAGTGAAAAAGAAACCAAAGAGACATGTTTTTCGAACATGCTGGTTTACGTTAAACAAATCCGAAGGAAAACAGAATAGAATGAAGATTTATGTCTAAAGGAAGACTAACAATGGCTGCTAAGTGCTGAACAGGACTGCCTAAGTGCTGACCAGGATCTGCCTAAGTGCTGAACAGGATCTGCCTAAGTGCTGAACAGGACTGCCTAAGTGCTGAACAGGGTCTGCCTAAGTGCTGAACAGGACTGCCTAAGTGCTGAACAGGGTCTGCCTAAGTGCTGAACAGGGTCTGCCTAAGTGCTGAACAGGATCTGCCTAAGTGCTGAACAGGACTGCCTAAGTGCTGAACAGGGTCTGCCTAAGTGCTGACCAGGATCTGCCTAAGTGCTGACCAGGGGTTGCCTAACTTGTTATCAAATGAATATAGATATGTTGTATGTTTATTCAACGAATACACAATTAGTCGGGAACAACAGACGCTGACAAAATGAGGCCATTGTATCCTTCAGTTGTACAAAGTGCAAACTTTAGAGCTAGCACTTATAAGTAAAACAGAATTAATATTCGTTATGCGATGTTGCATTTATGGTTCCTGTATATTACATTCTAGGACTTTAATTATCACCCTAGAGGCATAAATGACAGATTCAAGGTACTATTCCCAAAGTGCTTGTATTTTTTCATATCTTTTAAGCTCTTGTGTTTTGCATCATAAATAGATGAAACAGGCGTTCAGTAAGTGTGCTGCTGTCAATTTCAGTTTAACTATATATAATTATATTTACACAAAATGTGTATCTGATCTTAATAACATTCTCCGGAAAAAGCTGCAACAGCATGGTATAAATTTGAAAATGAAAGTGTTTTTATCCTTCCTGCCCATGTTCAGAGAACATTAAAAATAATCCTACCAATATGTAACATTTCACAGTCTATAATACTTAAGTACATTGGCGTTAACATCAATGATAAGTCCCAAGAAAAAAAAAACATTTTTAATTCTGTCATTTTGAATGGTTATGTAAAAGCGCTGTTTTTACTTACCTCGTAAAATGAAGACTCGAAACAGCTTTCGTTTTAGTCGTATCTTAATGAGTAATAAGAATATAACATTGTGGCCAAGATAAACAGTATAAAACGAGATGGTGCATTCAGTATAAAGCTTCAAGATCATTGAGTTAGGATTTATTACATTCATTACATAAACAAAAACAGCACAAAATGTTTGGCATTAAGTCAAAGACAATCCCAGAGAGGACAACAAAGTACGTGTTGGTTTTGCTATATCTTATCATCTTTTATAACTGCTGTCATTAAACGAAGGTTCAATATCAGTTTATTTTTTTAAAGGTTCTAATCAAAAGCACTGGTAGTACAACTCATCAATTTTTACCTTTTAGAGGCGCCTTCTAATGGCGTCAGATCTGTTTTTTATTAAAATGTCGAAATGCCCCATGCTTGTCCTGTTTTATATCGACCTTGGTTTAACGTTTAATAACAAAACAGAAGAGACCAACGAAAACAATATTTGATGTGGTACTGTTAATGACAGCTGTAAGACAAAATGTCTGGACATGGCAGTAGAACGAAAATTATGTTTTAGAACCTTACAATTGACAAAGCTGATAATGTTCATCAGAAAACAACTTTTTAAAGATAAACAAGTAATTTCCAAACTTAGTCTTATTGATTTTGTTGACGTTAACAGTAAGTTACACCCTAGTTATTACAGGGCATTCACTGTGAAAACAATTTCCTTATAATCACAAGCAATATTTGCGCAAATCAATGTTAACTGACTCGGGTTATATCAGATGAACCGAACGGAAAGGAAAACTGTCAAGAATTATACGAGTGATTTTTGCTCATACTCATAACTTCCAGTTTATTTCTTGCATTATGTAATTTCAGTTAACAGTTATGAAAATAGTTCACATACCGTCCAGAAACATAATAATCAAACTGTTTAATGTGCAACTTTATCTACATTTATCTACGTTTTCTTTGATGTTTGCAGTTGTACCAAAAACATTTGTCAACAAGTAAGACATCAACGGTTGGCAAGATTTTGATGTTAGATATGGTAAGCTTTATTTAAAACAGCATTATGAGTTTTCTTATCAGATGATATTATTCATTGCTAAATATATATGTTTTGCAAACATCTTGCTAATGCAATGAATAGCATTGCGCATAGCTTCAACAACACAACTTATATATGGATGCCTGTCTAAATATATTATTTGAAGCTTTCTAACATTTTGGTTTCTACTGAAACGAGAAGACTGAACTTATTCGTTGGTTTTCCAAAGTTGTGTAATTCTATATGACTACAAAAGCTGAGAGTTACTTTGCGAGTGTGCGTGGTTAAGGTTCATCTGACAATATATTCAGAACACACGAAACGCTTACATAGAATATATAATGCTAATGGCAGTATGCTGCATCTGTTTCTGTTGTTTTTTGTTTGTTTGTTTTTATGTTTTTGTTGTTGTTGTCTTTTCGGTGTGTGTGTGTGTGTGTGCGTGTTTATATGTTCATACCAACGTATTTGACCAAAACAAACAACGGCATTCACTTTTTCTGAAACATATTTACTCAAAATTACCACTGCATGACAGACTCTGTCAGGGCCATAGTCCAGTCATCATACACTATCTACTGTTCCAGGCCATGTATAGTAGAGTACCAGAAAAATGATATATGTAATGCAAGCAAATGTCAAGAACATTTTAATCTGATAAATACTGAGAAAAAAAAATGAACTTATTTAAAAAAGTGAAAATCTCTGTCCCACTAATCAAAGTTATTCAGCATCAAAGAAAATAACAAGAAAGAAAAGATTCTCGATCAAATATTTCCTTAGAATCTTACATGATTTATTATTATTATTATCATTATTACTGAGAAACAAAGTTTTGTCCTGGGACAGTGATTCGTATGTCGATATCTCGTAGCAGCAAAACATTATAAAGTAATCATATATCTTAATTTACATACATTATCGAGGACATTGCTAGATATTGCTCTATAATTTACTCTTACTGTAGACGAACTCATCTATCTTCGTTTACAAGTATTTTCGTGGGAACTGATGTTTTTACAGAACTTTTACTGCATCTACTGTTATCTGTATTCACCAATATCCTAGTTATTGCTAAACATAATTTAGCTGTATCTGAACGGCAATAGTACATCTGTCCTTTACTCCCACTCGTATAACAAAGGCAACTTTGATGTCTCCCTTTAGTTGCTTTAGTTGCAGTCGAATACATTGTTGCATTCAATACCAGTGTCATAAAACAGTTTTTAATTGTCGCAGGCTTAGTTTGAAATGTTTCTATACATATAAAATTTGTAGAATTTCATTCAAAGGCACTGAAACATTTTTTTTGAAAAAAGGGGCAATAACATTTAAATAGCTAATTACAAAACACCAGCAATCCCCATTTCTGCCAAATTGGTACTTAAAGGAAAAAACTGTAAAAGATTTTAAAGATTATGGATGTACAACATAATTATTGTTTGTAAAGGTGAAAATTAAGATTAGATTATTCGAGTGTCTTTCCGTGCAATCAAGACAAATAATGTAACATCCGACTTCCAGTCAACAACATATTCCTTTATATTTGTAGACATAAATCACGAGATATATTTGTTACTTATGATAAAATCGTTGACAAAGAATTTATATCAGATCTATTTCTTACACGATTTATAGAATTTTGTATCAGGCATTTTATCAATGTAAAATATCCACCAATCTTCTGGTATATCTTGTTCAGTATACTAGTAAATCCATCTGTTAACGAAATCTTAATTGCATCATGATCTTAAAGCAATGATCATATGTAAACCTGTCTAAAATATTAGTTAAAATCTTTTAATGCACACACGTTTAATATCAAAACACGGAGTTTCTTCCTAGGTAAGTTTCCTATAGTGCTGTCTTTTTATTTATCATCTGATTATATAAAGTTGCATCTGACAAAGATGAATAAAATGATATAACTCAAGGAGGTCTTAACTTTCCACGAGAGAATACGTATATTCAAACCCTCACATCAAAATTGGCTTAAAAAGCTACGATCCGTTTTGGTTATACCTCTTACATTGTTCTGAAATCGACATTGCTAAATATGTGTTAGATCTAAGTAACAACTATTTAACATTGGACATGGACAGAAATGTATGAAGTATTAGCTAAACAATGGACATTCGATATTAGCAGAAATAATTATTGCGCTAGCACGACATTCACATTCGACTTTCGCTTTTTTAATTACTCGAAATGTTATGTTGTGTTAGCATGGCATTTGACAAATTTACTTTTGTAAATGTAGACAGTCTAATGAAGAGCTATTATGACATTCACTTCGACCTATGACACAAGTCAAATGCGGTTTGTTAAGCTTACTTCACAAACATGCTAATATTGCTAGAAAACTGATTGCAGACACAAGTTATCTTCGATCATATATCCAGTCGTAGACAAAGCTGGTTATTAGCGATCCTTTACATCAGAAAGTTTATCACTATTTACCTATTTGGTCTTGGCTTAACCAGTTACGTTAGACATGATTTTTCTATATTAGGATGACAATGATAAATCTGTCCATCACTCCCACTCGTCATATTTCTTAGAATGAGAAACTTGTGCTTTACTTTGTTTTGAAAGTATGTTCAAGCTATACTAATACGACCCTCTATCCTTCAAGATTTATACTTCCATTTGGTGGCATTAACAGCGCACTATGTTAATTGAGATACATAGAGAACTTGAGGCTAAACGTTGTTTTGCTGACAGGGCTAATAGTCTTAAGACATGTTGAATATAATACAAACTACAATGCTACTTTCATTCATTAAGCGCAATTCATTTGACTGATTCAGCTGATGTTTATCGTCATAACTTGTGCTCTTTGTTTTCCGTCTTTTCATTTTTAAGTGATATCTGTGTTGAAGCTTACAAAATGTGTGGCAGTCAAAATAAAGGCTGGAAACACAGTAAAAGTTAATAAATTATGTGATTTAGAAAAACACAGTAAACGTTTATAAATCATGTGATATAGAAAAACACAGTAAAAATTCATAAATCATGTGATACAGAAACAAAGAATAAATGCAAATATTGCTCTAGCCATAAAATAGTTTCAGGGTTTTATTTCGAACTTTCCTCAAAGTCAGTAAAAATATTTATCAATTTACATACTAAAGTAAAACCAGAAGTAATGTTTGTTTTTCGAGGATACATTTTGAAATTCATAGTTATCTTGAATGCTTATATAACTTAGAAAAAAAAATCAAGTTTTGGTTTGTTGATTTTCTAAGAATACTAATAGATGTGACAAATAAATATACTGACGGTTAAGTTTGGATTTTGAAAAAGCTTGAACATAACGTGCACTCTTCTGGTATTGTTAAGGACAAGTAACTTTTGGCACATATTTGAAATCATGATATAGAAGGTTGAACTGAATGGTTGTCCTTGCATTTACTTGATTCAAAAGTTAATGCAGTAAACGGAGAGAAAAAAACTGAAATAAAATAGACGGCTATTTATTTTTAACATACGAAATTCTGTGTAAATCAAAAGTTCTGGCGAGTCTGAATTCATAATAAAGAAAAATAACATCGAAAACCAAACATGCTGGTACAATGCCAAAAGACTATCAAAAGGTACCAACAAGTACATGTAAAATACTGTATGAAATGAGCGCTACATTAAAAAATCGCTTAAACTTGTTTTCTCAGGTGTTAATAAATTCAATTTATTTCTACAGATAAGGTAGCATAATTGTTAAAATACAATATTGGCCCGAAAAAAAGATAAACCAACGTTGGCGCAAGGTTACTTTTAAAACAAATATTTCTAAAAAATACAGTTTTTGACAAGATCAATGAATATTCAATATATACTCATATTTGTGGCTTTTTGTCAAAGATAAAAATCGTGTTTATGGATTCTAAATGCATGTTGACTGTAAACTAATGATTTGGGCCAAGAAGTATTTGGTAATAATTTCGAGATATAAGACAAAAAACAATTTTACACTGCCGGGAATCTGAGATAGAAGAGTGGCATGCGCACTTAAAATATCTTGATTTACTAAATGGTGAAAACTCACTAAGAATATATTTGATTTCTTTCCAACATTTAAGAAAATGTTGGGAATGTTGAGTAATGCAAATAAAATGACACAGGTTTACTGATATCTGAAGAAATATGAAAACTTATTGACGAAATTTTACATGATGCTTAGCGGGTATGCTAGTCTGAATATTGTTTGCACCAAATAAACTGATGCTGTGCGGTATTATGTGAATATTTTAGAGGAAATATCAAGATGTTATTTGATGGCGGAAACAAATCAAATTGCATTTGCGCAAAGAAAATAATTAAAAATAAATACGATTTACGCAATTACAAGTTTTCATGAGGTAATTGATAATGTTACATTGAGAAGACAGTACTAAAAAGACAAGCTATAAAATCTTCCGTCAGTAAAAACACTAAAATTTACAAGAATTGAAACTGATTTAACTCAGATCTATAGTTAAATGATCCAAAACATTTACACTTGACTTTCAAGCCGTAAGAACATAAAGACTTGACTTTCAAGCCGGTTTATGGAAACTAAAGTTTGTGGTGTGTCTTTAAAAAGTTCAAGTGGTATCTTACGGTCTATGTAACAAATAAATACGAAAGCAAAATTATTATAAGTTCTGTATCAGATATCAAGCTAAGCAAACTACTATTACAAAAAAAAAAATGAAAATTCTATCTTATTCAAATACAATGTCAAAGAAGAAAATTTATCTCTAAACAGTAAGATGACAAGAAAGCTACATTCCTTTTACACAAAAAAAATCCCTCTTGAAAGCCTGACGTAGATAACACAAAATAAAGTTTGCCGCTTAATATAATCTCCACGAAGTCTATTTAAGACTTTCTTGACAGTAATACAATCAGAAGCAGGGGTCTCAAGTGGTTTGGTACGTCAAGTAAATAACAGTTAGATAATTATTTAGGGGGAATAAATATTGAAGGCAATCGTTCCGGGAACGTAACTCAATAACATATCATTGATGGAAACCTAAAAATCTCTATTGTATTTTTTTTGTTAAAAGGTCAGCTATGAGAAGATAATATATATTTCTTTCTTTCTCTATTGTACCTTTTTTCTGACATAAAGGAAAACATTTACTAAAGGATCAGTAATTTCTTGAATGATTCATTAAACTTGTTTTGTTGTTTCTGCACTGCTTCATCACGCTCATAAGTAAGATTTGTTTCACTGTCTTCCGGAAAATATTCTTAAATGCTGCATAGATTCTTTTAAACGAAGCATACAGATTTGTTTCACTGTCTTCCGGAAAATATTGTTAAATGCTGCATAGATTCTTTTAAACGAAGCATACAGATTTGTTTCACTGTCTTCCGGAAAATATTGTTAAATGCTGCATAGATTCTTTAGAAATCTAAACGAAGCATACAGACGAAGTAATAGCAATAGGAAGTCAGTTTGTTTTGATTATAAAATCCATTCTCATCTCATTCAGATGCATGTGTTTATATCACATAGACTGGAGAGCTTTTGATCTTCATAGAAACCATTTAATACGCTTTTGAAATCAAATTTCCTTAGCGAAATAAATGGAACATACGAGTTCAGAACAATATAATTATGCTGGTTACTTGCAGGAGGAAAGTTTAACCTTGTTACCCCCCATTATGAACAAATGCCAGTGGCACAGTCTAAGTAATTTTCCGGCAATAGCACATTGCAATCTGATTTCCAAAGCTCAAGAATGTTCCCCTTAGGACCAGAGGAATCTCTGTTGAGAGAGGAACACAATTTTGATGAGTTTTTAACATAATACAAGGCTGGTAAAAGAATGAGAAATCCCTCTGAGAAAAACCCCATCTATTTGATAATGATAAATGACCGTGTAATGAAAGAACTCGTACATTTATATTTTTGTTCCTAGAATTAACTTTAGGTTAAGATTATATCCAGTCAGTTCAAGTTTCTATGCAGTTTATTCTAGATTATTAGAACAGATTTTGGCGAATTAGACTACTGTATGGCATATTGCATTTCATTAATCTTGTAGAATATTCAAAAGATAAATCACATGCAATAAGGTAAAACCGATGGTTTGTCCTCATTTTCACTTTCACATTATAAATGGCTGGCGACTTTATGAAAGTGTTATTTTCCCACTTGTTTTTTGACAAAGCAACACTTTTTTTCAATTATACTGTTTCACATTGTGTTACCAACTTAAAGAATAAATTGTCGTGCTATCGACGCTGTAGTTTGAAATAGAACTTTCCATTGATTGGTTGATTGAAAAAGAAATCAGTATCATAATATATATTTAAAAAAAAGTGCACCTACCTTCCTTGTTGGCCTCAAAACTGTCGTGTGCTGCGGTATGTTCCACGTGATAGACAATCATTCGAGAGGATCCAACCACGTGGTGCAAATTCATCTTCTCTATAGCGGCCTTGAATGACAATTCTTGTGCCAAGTGCTCGGGTTCGAATAAACCCGCTGAAATAAAAGAAATTACTATGAGACAAGAAGACAAACTTAGTGACAGTCAGATTTATTTCCATCATTAAGGAGGACATTATAAACATAAAAAGGATTGTGATGAAGAATAGTAAACATCACTTATGAATAATATTATAACTTTGTATGCACAGGAAAATTTGATTCTCATGCAACATTTTTGTGAATGTACATTTCGCCTTAATTATAAATTATGATATGACGTGTCGCTGTAGTGATGTCACTGTAGTGAAAAGGTAAAGACAAGAAAACAGAGTCCTTGCATTTAAGTCCTATATAAGGTTTTCGAGTTCTGACCACTTTTAAATAAAAGAGACAATACTTTTATTACAATATAAGGACGTTTTTTTACTGTCTATTTATCACTTAACATGTCCGCATTGGTTAGTTAAAAGATAAAATATATCGCCCGAAACCTGACATTAGACAAATGACACGCTGAGTACACATTGAATGAGAAATCTAAGTAAAAAGAATGTCAGATAATGGAAACCTATCAACTGGACTATACAGCTGTATTTTCGTGCAAGGACCTTTTCAGTAATTGGTAACAGACATATCACAGTTTCAATCTCTAAGCACAATAGCTCCTAAATTGGAAAACTAATTGAATATAAACATTGCACAGATAAAAAGCGATAGATAATTTATATAAACGGTCTTTTTGTTCGTTAGGTACTATACGACTGTAACAGCTGTCATCTAAAACGTATCCTGTGGCCAATTTACCATAGTGACCGTACGTATGTAAATATATTTAAGGTCAACTTGATACACCTAAGGTCAAATGGATAAAAATGTCAACATGTCAGTAAACAAGGTGATTTGTCGATAGGAAGATGAAATATTTTACAAATAATCTCTGAAATAAATGTACAACATGCGTGACTTTGTAAAGCATGTCTGAATTTGCAGACATGATGCTATAAATTGGCATCTTTAATGCATGCATGGCTCTGCCAGATTACCATGTTATTCTGTACTAAAACCTGTAATCATGTTTCTGCGCTGAGAGAATTAATAATTTTATCCTGGAATCCCCGGGAGACCATCATCGTTATTCATCAGTGTAAATATTTAGACACGCAATATTCCTTGATGCTCAGATAAGTCTTTTTTACCGATGAGAAAAAGACGAATGTTCTAAAAAATGTTAATTAATGAAAGAACTCCGTATCTGCCTCTCAATATAGTCTATGATTTGTCCTCTGCAATATACCAGAGGTGCTGTTCCCATCTTGCTTACGTATGCCTATGCAGAACCCCTTACAGGCCGTTTTGACACATCTTAAGTCTTATATGACATACAATCCCGTCCTGACAAATGTTTGTTTTGTAACTTTCAACCTTGTTCTACTTAAATATTGTTCGAACAAAGCAGATTGTTAAAACAAAATAACACTAAAGTCCTCGATTTATTTTTTTAAAAATCAGTATGTTATAATTGGGTAAAAAAGGAAGTTGTCACAAGGTACTCAGAATTGTGAGAAAAAAACATTCATATGTGTATATTCGTCGTTCTAACAAAAGGAAGTTTTGGTTATTTTTGTTCACATTTACTAAAAGGAAGCTATTGTTCTGATTAGCGATCACAAAGTTATTTTCTTGACAAAGGAACAACGCGGAGATTTAAACATCAGGGTATCAATTTACAAGACTCAGTTTCAACATTCAAGTGTTTCTGGTTCGTCCTTAATCTTCGCAAGTATTTCACAGACATCGTGTGTTATTCAAAAAATAAGTGATGGCAGATTAATCAACATCAGTTGAAAGTCCTAATCGGACAAGCAATTGCTTGTTTATACAACAAGTTAAAATGAAACTGAAATAGTGAAGAAACATACATTTTATTATACAAACTGCTAAACTCATTTAAGTTAGATTGTTTAGGAGGACTCTGTACTAGCTGTATATTCTAAACAAGTTCAACTGTACACAGATACAAACTTGGATATGCTTGGACTATATATCGTGTGTGTTAATGATGTGTTTAGCTGGAAATGTCCCAAATTTCAGATAATTACAGATATAACCGTTGACCCTAACGCTGGTAATAAATCACGTGAAATAAGTGCTTATTATCCCTAGGTAGAAATGACGTCCATTCGGCTATTTGAGATGCTTCTTTCCTTTTCTGAGTAACTATTATTTATACTATAAAAACGTCATTTACTAAATTTCCACCTAGTTTAGCCCGTCTTCTGCGGTACCATGATTAAAACATAGACATGTCAATTGTCTTAATGTTTTATTGGGAAGACGTTGTGGATTTAAATACGTGTAAGTTATAACGGTATAGCGTCTTCTTGCATTTATGATTTCCTAGGAGGTCAAATAAAAGGTAAAGCTCTAGGCAAGTTTTCTTATGTTTAAACGTGCATTTAAGCGTTCCCACGTTTCTTATTGCGTATTCTATTTGCATTTCAAGTATATTTTTCCATCATCATTATCTTATATTGCATGCATGTTTGTATAAATTATTATGCTTAAGTATCGTGTGCTCTCCTGAGGAAGACACTAAAGAAATCTCTCTCACTCTCTCTCTCTCTGTCTGCCTATTCATGCTATTAGCAACACCTCATCTTTCAATTCATTTATTTCATTCTGTGAAAGAAAGTGACGTCTACATTAAAGTATTTTTGTTGTCAACAAAGAAGTTAATATTGTCCAAGGACATTTTCAGTCGCGTAAAATAATTCCTCTCCCACTCCCCTCGTGGTGTAATGAAAGTTATTTCATGGTGTGTATTAACTTACAATCAGATGAAATTATTTTGAAATATTACCCCGCAAGGAACAAGTAAAGATTTTTTGTGTAATTTGTTCTTGTGAAATTACTTCTCTGAGTAATTAAGGTACAATTTAAGAGAATGCTGTTTTAATTATTTACGTCTGTTACAGGCTAACACCTGCATCTTAAACCGTGATTTTGAAAATTAAATTTTACTGTCTTCTTTGATTGTTTACGTTCACTAGGCAAACTGTAAATATTAAGAAAATAAATTATTATAATCGAAGTGGAATAAACAGGTGTCACTTTTAATGCCACTTAGAAGGTGTAAGAATTTGGATAGTAAATGTAATCATGATGCAATATACTTGCACGAACAATCGTCAGCATAGTCATTCCCTGTGGTCAAATATCACATCCTCGATTGAGTTTGAACTACTGGTCCTCGACTTAGGCAAAAATAATGATGACATTCTAAACGTTTTACAGATAAAGTGATAACATAAATATATTGAAGTGCTTTGAAGAACATACTCATAAGAATCGATAAAAACTTTTGACTGCCATTAACATAGAAATGTTTTAAGAAATATTCTATACAGTTGCACGATAGGTATCATAACTTGATTTCAACATTTATCGACCTTTTTAAACGATGGCAGCTGCGATCTTCTTGCTATATTTTTCTTTCCCATACCAAACATAGCACCAGACAGAATAGCCTTATCTTAATGAAATATAAACATTCGGGTTTGATTGAAAAAGAGATATAAAATACCCTGTACTCTGAATTTGTAAATAATGTTTCAGAGATTAGATACCGGTCATCTCAACATGTGTATCATTTACTAAATCACTTAAAATTGGTGAAACAGCTATTTGCTGTTTGGATATATTTTTTTATTTTGAAACATTTAGCAGTTATGATTGAATCATCCATGTAAGCGTTACTATCAAAGTTTTACGTAAGGTCAGCGTGTAAGCTATTTTTACTTTAATATGCCTAATATGTAGATGAAGTGTGTTATAAACACAAAGTAACATAAGATTTGAACATTGATTATAGTGCTTAGAAAGAATAAATATTACATGCAAACTTAAAGCTGAGTGAATAAACTGTTTAACAAGTGTGGTGAATTTTTCATAATCATTTAAAACAAACGTAACGACATTTCTTGTAATCTGAACATATTGTCTATCAAATATACATATTATAAAATTGAAGCCAGAAAAGTTGGAAACAAAAATCAGTCCTCTAAAGACGTCAACTTTAATGTAGCCGTGTAGGATACATATCGCTGTTTCTTGCTCTGGTACCAAATGGGTATGACTTTAGACATTTTAAGATTTTGCACGTTTTTACCGTTAGAACAAGATGCGTGAAGTTGTCACGTACGCATTTCGACACGGTTTGATAATCACGGTTCCATGAGCTAATCGCTTGTTTAAGCGTATTCTTAAATATACTAAGAACTTTGCACGAACACCAAAAGCTGGAAATCATCAGCAAATGTCAAAATGTCCCAAACACCTTTGGCAATAGCGTAAGTCAGTCGTATCCTTGAGGCTTAAGGGTATGTTACGATAACAGTACTTTGAGAAAATATCGGCATGACGATACGCAAACGTGCTGTGCGATGGCGCCAAAATTAATCGTCGGAGCTGTAAAGTAATCAGGTGCTTATAAAAATTGCCCGTGCATATGTGGGTAACCGATACATTGTACAAGAATATCGATATCGGCGCAAAAATATGAGAATAGTTTGTCGTATAACGGCAAGAAATGACGTGTGTTAGACATACAGAAAGATTTAATAACGTAATTATCCCAGGAACTTTACGAACTACTTTCGTGTAATGATCTAAGGCTTGCATCGAAAACTTAATGTAAAATCTAATGTTCATCGTTAATTTATCGAAGACTGGCGTTTGTGTTTTCCTAGCTTCTAATTGCCGTGACTCAAAACAGCTGTTTTAATTCGTTATTAACAATAAACAATTATGCAACAGGCGTGAAGAAATGTAAACGTGAAAATTGAGCGGAAACGTGAATATATGCGTAGTGGTATACCATAACCTAGCAGCATATTTTTTTTTTCTTATAATGATTACTCACTGAAATAAGAAAAAAAAAACAGAATACTTAAATCAGTGAAGCAGTCCATATAGAACCCAGTGACCCCTTGGTTTGGGCCAATTTTAATTTTTTTAGCCTTGGTGACCTTGACCCTAGTTACCTAAAATCCAACCCAAGAGCAAATGCTTATGATACGAACATACCAAATATCTAAAATATATGTCAATAAATGGAGTTTCAAGCAAGATTTGGTTTGTAAGATTATCAAAGCTCTGAAACCATGCAGACATGGCAAAATAAGCCTATTCTAGCCCCCATAGCTCTGAAACACATAATAAGATCAGGTCAATTCAGGAAAAGAAAGGAGATGTATTGTTTATAAATGTTTTGTGAAAGTTTGGTTTAAATTGAATCAATTGCGAGCATAATGCACTATGACGTAAGGTAAAGAAATGTATTTTTAACCTCTGTGACCTTTACCTTGACTCCAGTAACCTAAAACCCCACCCAGTTGTTGCAGGCCATGCATGGTACCATATCAAAGACATCAGTCAATTAATAACAAAAAGTAGAATTATAATGTGGCCCCTGACCTTTGACTTTAGGGACATAATTTTAAAAAAAAACTTGGTAGAGGTCCACTAGACAATACTACAAACCAAATATCTTAACTCTAGGCCTTGTGGTTTCAGAAGAGAAGATTTTAGAATTTGTCCCTATATAAGCTTATGTAAAATCATGTGGCCATGATTTGAACAAACTTGGTAGAGGACTACTAGACAATGATAGATACCAAATATCTTAGCCCAAAGCCTTGTGGTTTCAGACAAGAAGAATTTCGAAGTTTTCCCTATATAAGCCTATGTAAAATAATGTGACCCCTGTGGCGGGGTCAATTTTGACTATAGGGTCATGATTTGAATAAACTTGATAGAGAACAACTAGACAATTCTACAAACTAAATATCTCAGCTCTAGGTATTGTGGTTTCAGACAAGAAGATTTTAGAAGTTTTCGCTATATAAGCCTTTGTATAATAATGTGGCCCCTGGGGCGGAGCCAATTTTGATCCTGGGGCCATGATTTGAATAAACTTGGTAGAAGACCACTAGACAATGCTACATACTAAATATCTCAGCCCTAAGCCTTGCGGTTTCAGAGAAGAAAATTTCTAAAATTTTCACTTTTTAAATCTATTTTTAGCTCCTGTGGCCCAGATCTGCAATGGACCAGAATCGTCTGAAAAAACATTGATAGAGCTTCATGCAAGGAACATTCCTGGCAAGTTTTATCTAATTTGGCCTGCTGATTCAGACGAGATGTCCTTTGAAGTTTAACATTGATATATGGCATAATGTTCACTGCATTAAAACAGAAGCACTAATAGAAAAAACAGACGTTCAAAAGGAATCTTTATATTATCGTTTGACTGGTAGAAAAATAAACCAACTGAAAATAATTGTCTTTCTAACACCATTTTATTTCGCCTCATTCTAAATCAATCATCTTCCTTGATAAGCGGCAACAAGAATTTCATTCTCATCAACTTCCTTCTAGCAGCCAACCGAACTGCTCACGACGAGACTTATTTCAACCGTTCTTGAGATCATACTTTGTCAAATTCTTCCTTCTGTCGTTCAGCAGTAAAACATAATTTCAAGCGTGGGGTATGCGAAGCCAGTAAAGCAGACACACTTTACTTTCGTCGAAGCTTTAACAAAATACATGTTTTTCTTCTTCTCAAGGACGTCTGCTTTGGTACATATAGATAATAACAAACTTAGTAAAACCAACTTTAACTATTGAGCATGAAATGAAATTAAACACGACAATAACTATTATTTACGAAGAAGTTTAACAGACAAAAACGAAATTATCCGAAGACACTATATTTTTTTTAAATTAAATGATTGTAATTTCAGCTGTTCAGCTGACAAGAAAATAAATTGTGAATTCCCTACAGTTGTGTTGTCACGGAGTCATTTTTGGATATATATATAGTCGAGAGAAAGAAATGTCTACCACGTTTGATAATTAAATCACAGTTTTCTCGTGTTTCTTATGGTTAAACGATACAGAATATGCAATAGAAACATTGCAACGTCTTAAGGAGAATACTTTGTACATTACTAGTTACGAATTCTGAGTAAACAAGTTGTAAAATATATTGATAGTTTTTTCCTCACAGAGAGAAATAGGTCAAATAATCAATACATCATCACAACATATCAAAACAGATGTGTGAACTAATTATCAGTTCTGATATCTGTATAGAAGTGTCTATCTTAAAGGTTTTGTTGTACGATATTTAAATGGCTCAATCCTTTCGTGTTATCCTGTCATTACCAAAACACACACACACACACACACACACACACACGCACACATGTGAAATTTCGTTACAATAAATTAGAAAATATATATACGTGCAAGTAACTTAGTTTGAATTCATATGAAGGAAGAAATGGCCAATATTAATCAGACATTGGAACACGTAATATAAGCAGTTGTTACATGTTTAGAATCTCTCCGAACAAACAAACTAATGTATGTACATACAAAACTTCCACGTCTTTATCTTGCCTAACTTTAAAATCAAAATTCTCAATTGAACTCATGTGTCAAACAAGTTTGTCTACTGGGAAATAAAGCTTGTTGCAGTCATTCATTTGTCGCGAAAACTGTTGTCCCCAGTGTGCTTGAATTTATCAAGATCCCTCCTCCCATTTAAATCAAGTTATTTTGAAATAATCATCCCGCAAGGAAATGAACTGGCCATGGCAAATATGTATTTGTTCTTGAGAATTGCTGAACATTTCTCATGGTTGAAGTAAATTAGCCAACAAAGAACGTAAATTTTGAATTAATCATTTAGAGCTAAAAGCAAGCTAAAACTACATTTCTGGATCGAATAAATTTCTGTATTCTTTACTTTATTTGTTCTAGGCACATAATAGATATTATTTATATAGATCACGGTATAATTTCAAATGGTGAGTTTAAATAATATTCCTGAGGTACAACGAATTCTGGTCATGTTGTTTTCTGTATAAAAAGAAAAACGTTTAAAACGTGCTTAAAAATCAAGGGTATTGTAAATCGAATGACATTCAAATGACAACTGTCAGTTTACACTCATTTTGTTCTAAAATATTTAGCACAACATTAATATTTTACAAGAGATAATGCTGACTGTGTAAAATAAATCAGAAAACACTAAAGAAATGTTAATTTTGTAGGATGTCTAAGTAAATGAAATATAAATCGACTTCTTATTGATACACGCGCTTCGTTCCAAGTCCTATAACACATGCATTTGCATGATTTACCAATGTATAATTTTTAATAAAGATTCTAAAAGAAACATTCAAGATACAACTGGAGCCAACAGAACTTTTTTAATGAATATAAATAGCCTTATTACGATTGGGGAAGCGATAAAAAGGTGCCGTAATCTTAGTGTGTAAATTATGTGTCGGAGATGTGATAATGATTATCTGAAATATGTTATCAAAAACAAACTACTAAACAAAATATTTAAACTTTATTTCTTTACGACTGGGATTACTTATTCATAACTGCACTTTTCCTGAAAAATCTTCATTCCTTTTCTGTTTTTTATCTATCCCCTATTCTTTTTTAATTCAAAAAATGTCATCCGGTGTAAACGAACACAATGTAATTATATAAGAATAGTTTAAAAATGCAGTATACAAGCAATTATATTTAAGCTGTAATTAACACAATAAGCGAACACAAGAACGTACAACAAACGCACACGGAACGTTCGTTAAAAACTGACAGTATTGAAAAGTAAATTTAGACATCGAGCAGTATTTTCACTGCTTTACAACAGAACAAAATGTGTAAAAGTTTATTTCGATCCGTGAAAGTGTTCTTATTCCATCATACTAACCTATCAGCACTCAATACATCTTGGGCCTGATGTATGAATTTATAATTGAAATCATACGACAGACAATAGCAATTAGCACAACTAGAACAATATGCATGCACGTTGAGTCCCAGAAATGTGCGTCAACATATAGAACCTAATTAACAAATGAATAACAGACAGAAATATTATATAATAAAGGAATAAATATTTCCTGATTGTCTTGTCAAAGATTTCGTCTTCTTATCAACGTAATCAGTTGGAAAGCATATTTCTGAAAAACGAACCTTTCCTTTTTCATTTGAAATTTGTGATTATTGACTGGCTTATTTTCTATGAAATTAAATCACTTTCAGATTTGAGGTTGTAAATTAACCTCTGGAGGCGGTACATTTATTCAGAATGAATTATATATTAGTGACAATATTTATCTGAGATAAAGTTAACAAAGTTGAAAGAATCGCCACCTCTGTGTTAAAAGACCATGTGTTAACAAAGTTAACTTTTAGTGCATACCTTCTTTTAACCCTGGCCTATCTGTCACTATAACATAAACTTTTTTAAATACAAAACGAAACTGAATCATGTATTCTAAACATGCTCATGTGGTTGATGTAAAAATAATGTTGACACAGAAAAAGAGCAGAAGTCTAGCTTTGACTTATACAAAATCAACCGCCTGCGACATTGCAGCGTTACAAATCGGACAGCGTTACAACGACAAATTAATCATAAACAGCTGAGTAATAATCGTGTCATTGAAAAATAAAGACAATTTATGGATAGCATCATTAAAAACAGAAATGCTTTTGAAGTTCACTCTAAGTGAGGATTCCACCGTTCGGTGGATATCAATGTTTCAAAGTTGATATACCCTGATATCCATCAACCTACACCAATAATTATATATATAAGCTGAAAGAATGTATAAGTTTAGGCAAAATAATTCAATAAATTAAGTCAGCTAGAGATGCTGGTAGTAAGATTATTTCATACTTATAAATCATTTTATATGTCTTCATTTGCTTTTTTCTCAGACAAGTCCAGAGGCAACCTTTCGATCTTGCAGCATTTTTAATGATTTGTACAAACAGAAGAATATGAATACTTAAAACCCTTTTCCGTGTTGCAGACAATCTCCACAACACTTCTGTCTAACCTGTCTAAAGAACTTAATGATTTGATCATTCACCTGTAGCTAAGCATATTCGAACATCAAAACAGGCAACAATATGTAACAGTCCTGCCAGACAAGGAACTGAAAAGCCTAGATATTCACTAGTTTAATTTCAAATGATAAATGATTAATATTCGTTGACGTTTCTTTCTATTTATACAACATTGGTCTATGTTCGTGTATTATTTTACAGGGAAGATTCTTTTAGTTTTCTCTTGATCTAATATAAACGGCGGGATTAGCTTTGAAACATTGAATTTGTATTGCTTTAAGCATTTTAGCTTGTTTGCCGTGTGAGTTCACCAATTGCCTTTCTAGTTAAACGTACTAAGTTTAAAGTACTAAGTTCGATAACTAACTACTGATCAATAAAAATATACTTGCAATCTTTCTGTATTTTCTGTTATCACAATGGCTAGCCATGAAGGCACCATCGTCTCAAATATCACGCTCTTTTTATTTGTATAATTTAGAAACGCATACAATAGATCGTGTTTGCTGAATTAACAAAGGAGAATTCGAACGAATATCTTTTGTTTTTAAGAAATCTGTTCTAGACATAACAGATGTTAGAACTCTTTGGCGTTTTAACTAAGAAAAATCCACCATTTGAACGAATGGCAGATATGATCAGAAAGACAACTTACATATGGGCAAGGCACTACTGATTTGTGTTAAGTCTAGGACTTTTTAATCGTTTGTTTTGCCATGAATGTCATCGACACAGAAAACTAAGTTATCGGCAAAATGAAGGAGAGACCAAGTAGATACGAATGTTATCTTCTGAATAAAGTTTGCAGCATTCCTTAATTTCCTTTTAAGTTTAATCAAGGTGAATATGTTAAGTTTGTGTGTTTTCCTCCACTAACTAATAAAGTAAAAAAAAGCGTCAAATATAATAAAAAACTTTAACAAAAACAAATTGAGAAAACATGTACTAATTTCACTAAGACGTTTACAGATAAAAGATATATCAAATGATACTAATGTATTCTTTAGAAAATAAAAGTCCTACAACTTCAGTTGCAAAGGAGAACGATTATACTCTGGATTCTCTTATGCAATCTTTCCTCAAAATGTACTGTCAAGACGCACAATCGTTTACCGAGTTTGTTTTATTAATCCGCTTGTCTTCTGTGTTACGTATTCTACATTACGTTATAATTCCTAGAAAATAAGTAAAATATGTGGCAAAGGCCTTTACGAAACGGAAAAGAAGACTCACTTACTTGTACCTCTACTGACAAAAGTGACGTTTCTAGAGGCTATTTACTACGAATGGTTCTATATCTATATGATTAAAATGGATAGGAGTATTATACGGTTTGCTGGTATCTGGCAGTTATATTATTACATTGTTGCTGATGAAAAAATGAGGTCGAATTAGTACGCATTAAAGGTATAGTGATATTAGTCATATAACTTTACACTTATAATTCTATAAGAAAGGTGGCTTTATACAGAACTTTCTATCTGATTTAAAGGCATGTCACCTTATCAGACACCACCCAGGCAAATGACTTGGTTAAGAATTATGATTAAATTATAATTGTCAAAATCTTCATGTACATTTAAACATGACGAAAATAAATGGCCACACAAATCACACCCAACAATATATCTAATCTGGTGATTTTTCCTACATTTGGGTTTTTGGAATTAAAAAAAACCAACGCCCATCTGAAATATGGCAACACATTGTTTGCAGTATAACAAGACATCAAATGTGTTTTTTTTTATATGACTGTTTTTTCTGATTTTCTGATTTTTCACTTTATATCTATATTTCTAATGATGATAATTTTATACTTAACTTAAAGAAATGTTGTAGCACTTAAAATAACTTTCTAACAATTTACTATATTTCTCCACTCGAGAACACTTGGATTTTCAAAAGCTTTTAATGAAACAGCAACAGTTCGCGATAAATTTAAGTTGATTGTGGATGGCGTGCTTTAGGTGATATCTAAGGTGGTAAATGATATTCAAATACTGCTCTTTTAAATGAATTATAATATATATGGATGATAACAATAATATCTCTGGATCACAACTGGACATGGTTGAAACAAATGTCTTGTTTGATAAAACAGAAATGATTCCAACACACAACAATTAAACTGCATCTACTAGCTATAGTGTTGGGGGCATATATATAAGTCAACTGTTTACAAACAGCAAAATCATACATTTCTTAATATCTTTCGATGTAAACTTTCTATCATGATTTGGATAGCAGAGTTTCTATTTATGAATATGTATCATAATACTTAAGATTGGAGAGTCCTTTGATGCAGTTTAAGATGCTGGATTACCCAGAATGGTAATGTCTGAAGACAAAATGCCCATCAAGTTTCTGACAATTTATGATTTTTTTTTTAATTTTAAGAGCAATATGGTTAAAGAATAAATTATTCCTTTAAAGATATTATAAAAACAAAATAAAGTGAATTAATGGTCAATAAATGAATGACTCCGTTTAAACAGAGAGAGACTTCATGCACTGCTCAAAACAAACAACTGAGATACTGATTATGCTGAGAAAACGTTAAATTGTGTTCGTAAAAATATTGCAGTACCTGTTCGTCATAACCTTTTTAGATGTTAATGTACATTCATAAGAAGTGATGTTAACACAGTTTTGTCTTTCACGTTCCGATGACTCGCTCTCAGACAAAACAGTAATTCTGGGTTAATGATTTATTATCATTAGAAGTAGACCAGACATACGATCTTTTATTGGGTGAGATGTACGTACTAGCAACTTGAGTTTTATTCATAAATGGTAATAGAGAAAAATGGTAGTTATATAATGGACGCTCAGTCGAGCAGTTTATGGCTTACGTATTATTTTATCTGGTTTTCCGCTTCAACAAAACGAAATAAACAGATTTACATCCCATGAAATCAGTTCAAGCAACATTTCTTCATATGAACTTTAACTTCCCATTCACATTTTGAACCTAGTATACTCCAGACTGTTAAACAGAATGTTTCGAAAGTCTGATTATTTTGCTGAATTGTTTCGCAGAATCGCTGTTAGGCTGATCTAAGGAAAATAACAAATCAAAATAACTGTCATCAGAAACAAACAAGACACAAACAGCATTCTAAAGAGAACACAATGATTTATTTTGCAAAGTCAACACGACTGTCTTATTGTAACAGGAGAGATGTCGTAAAACGCTCATAAACTTTTATGGCTTCACATGTTTACATCTGAAAACCAAAGAAAAAGAAAAGAACAAAAACAACCAGTTTCGTTGTTCAAGAAAGACATTTTACTAGCGACATAGGCGAGCAATCTCCCGTTTCATCTTTAATCTTAATCTTTCAAGCTAGGAACACTTGACGAAAGATTTAACAGACACAATGAAATGCTTTAAATTGACTGATACTGACTGATGTTTTACACTGATATATCCACTGATGTGACTCACTGACAAGAGGTTCCTTTCCCTGAATGCTATTTGGTGTTGACTCATTTTGCACATAAAGCCATTATTAAACGCATCGCAATTATCCCTGTATCCATGTGACAATGAAGGCTTTCTAGTCCTTATATGATGTATTAATCTAGAAAGTCAGTTCTTATTGTTTAAGGGTCAAATATCTATATTTTGAGGAATCTGATCGAACCTGAAACCGACCTCTTTGTGATGACTGTCATCTTTCATTTATAATCTTGTTGCTAGAATCAAAACCGGTACAAACATAATATGCACTTAGAAGCCATTTGAGATGGTTGTACAGAACATAACATACCCTTTATTTGGCATCAAATGAATTAAACAAAGTTCACTCTTACAAAAGAAACATGTTAGAACAAGCCGAGGTACACTGTAAGTAATGTTCAACCCTTTTCTCTATTGTGTTTGCTTTATTCGCTTTTTTCAGACGCAATCAATGAAACAAATCTTTGTTATCAAATATAATCAAAATGTTATAAACTTTTTCTCTCACTTAAAGCAAAAATATAAATATTTTGGCAGAACTTTTTGTCTAGTCTGTGAAGATCGATATTACATCAAATTGTTTAGAAAAGTATTGATATGATACGTTTAGAATATAGGATTACCCACACTAATTTAGTAGCAATATCAAATTGCTTTTCTAGTCCGCTTTCTAAAGGCTTATTGTATGTTTTACGAGGTAATTTCCTCTGTCCTTGAAATTTTGTTGTCTCATAAGTCGACACAGTTAATCATATAAGCAAGTAATAACGACATTGTTTTGTCCAATGTTATGTTTATTTTCTTTGTACTTTATTTGAAGCGAAAATGTCATATTCTCTGTTGGGATCTGACGTCAGACTTTGAGACGTAAAAGACATAATATGGAAGTTTTAGGTGGTAATGAAATAAAATTGATACTACGCTACAGGCTTAGTTGTCTTGGTACCATTTAACTCAATTCCTTTCATCTAATATAATATATTCTGATGCATCAAATGTAAGTAATAAATTGGTTTTCCAGGCTATGCAATGCATTAGCTTTATCATATTAAATCTGGGATCTTAAACAATAAAAAGTGCACTTTCTTTGATGTGCACTTTTGAATATTACTGAAGTACCTCATAAGGTTAGTGTTAAAACAGGTGTCAGTGTAAACAATTTCCCATAGGGCATAAAACAATGAAAATGTTAACGTAATTACATAAAGCAGTGCATAACTGATACACAAATGAAATCGCAGTAATGAAAAGTATTATTAATTGTACTGGACAAAAAATACAAAAGAAAAACAGTTTATATTCTCCTTTGCTTGTAGCATTTGTACAACATGTCGGCTAGTATCACTTACAGTGTTAAATGTTTACTGAGTCTTAAAATATGCTATGAAACGAAATGAATAAACAAAAATTACAGTGAACATTATAAGACCCGTTCTTAAAGACGATTGAAAGACCATTCGTGTTAGACTGAGCTTCGGGCTCTTTGAATATTGTGGTTAATTTATAATACAGAAACACACAGTCAAATGAAGGAAATAAATGCATAGAAATATATTTAAATACACTTACATAATCACCTGTTTGTTTATGTTGTTCTCAAAGGTATTTACCTAGCATATTCATAATATAACAGATATGTATACAAGTCATATTCGATTGTCAGGCTATTTTTTTATACTTGTGTAATGTAAAATTTGTTCAAAATTCACTAAATCTTAAGAAAACATTTTCAAAGTATATATCGCATATAACAATTACCAAACCATTAAATGCCGAGGTTTATAAAAGTACACACAGTTCTGTGTTGTGTACCCTTAACCTAAACACAAAACGTACATTCTTCTGGCGTTCATGATCAAGTTAAGTAGATTAATGTAAATCCATTTCTGCTGGTCTCGTCTGAAATGTGGATTAAACTTCCTAATAGTAACGACAAACGTTAAGGTGAAATATATACATGTCCGCTTTCAGGTTAAGACCCCGGAAGAGCGACAGTCACAACATAATCAAAGTCTGCAATAGTTGTTATTGCCTGTGCAGTATTTCACTTATGGAATTCAGATGGCGGAGAATACTTCAAAAGGAGGAAAAAACATACTCGCAAATATTCTCTTACAAATATGCGTTAATATATGCGTTAATATATACATTAATATATGCGTTAATATTGAAGCATAGTTAACAACTAGAAAAAAATATACGAAATTATTTTCAAGTGTTATGCCTCCTCTTTTAACAGGTTTGAGTATTTTAGATAACGAGGTATCACTTCTTGTATAAGACGAAAACATGTTAATGGTTAAATGTTTCAAGTGTATACTTCAGACATAAAAGCAGCATATTTGTTTCAGATTCTTTCAGACATATTTATTTTTCTGACTGAAGGAATTAAAAATATTTTATAGAAACGGTTTACTTAATAACCGAACATGTGAATTTGATGGCCCTTTTCGATTTCTTCGCTAATGCTTTTCAACGTTTTCTTCGTGAAGAAATAAGTGACTAGATAATTTTTATTTACTAGCAGAATTAATAATTAACAAGAACTGTCACTGTAAGATGACAATGCCCCCGAAGGGAATGCTTTGACCTTTGAGTTGAGGACCAGTCATTCAGGGGTCAAGGTCAAATAAATATAGATCAATGAGAAGGCCTTGTCCAAAGGGGTGTTGTGTTTCAGTATGAAGTAAATCCACTTACTAATAAGGAAGTTATGGCCATTGTTAAAGTTTTTGGACAATTGGATCTTCAAGGTGAAGGTCATTCAAAAGTCAAGGCCATATAAATATAAGTCAGTGGAAAAGTCTTGTCCAAAGGGATGTTGAGTCCAAGTATGAAGTAAATCCACTAACTAATAAGGAAGTTATCGCCAATTTTAAGTTTTCGGACGGACTGACTGACTGACGGACGGACAGACGGAATGACGGACGGACAATTCCAAAACTTTATGCCTCCCTTCGGAGGCATAAAAAGCCTTACATAAGCACAGTAAATAAACGTAAAATTATGTCTGCAAAATTCTTTCGATGAACGCAATGACAGAAATACATTCCCCTACAATTAACGAACTACTAATTGTTTGGAATGTACTTCATTGCGTGTAAGGACGAAGCATTCTTCTGTTCTATTTTCAATAATTACATCTTATTACAGCACTCTATAACAGTTGCACACTTAATTGTCATGTATTTTCCTTTTGAACAAAAACACGAATGATGATGATAATAATACATTAACAAGGATTTCACCGCATTTTTTTCTGTAGAACTAGGTAAATATTCTAAATATCAAAATATTGCAACTTTGTTACAGCTCAGTACGTACTAGGAAACATTTTAAATTCCTAAACAGATTAGACCGACTTTTAACAATCCAGCACAAACCCTAAACAAAATAGAATCGACAACACTGACTTAAGTGTTGTGCTTTACTTAAACAAAAGTTACTGTGAGTGTCAATGAACTTATCATTCAAATAAATGGCGGAAAAAACACGAAAAACAAACGACAGATTATCTGCTTTTAGGATGATTTATTGTGGAAAAGAATGTCCAAAAAGTTAGAATTCTTCATGATTCTGCCACAAGGTATGTCCGACCAAATGACGCCGTGTTGGTAAAATAACTTGTTTTCTAACACACATTTTACAGGTTAATTGCTACTTGTTGCGCTCGATTGTCTTAATAAACAAATGACAAATCAGACGTTTAGTTTGCTAAAAAGAATCAAGATTTCAAAGGCAAAGGAAAATGTATTATTAATATATACGCGTAATGTATATTCAATTCTGATGCAAACTGTTTTCAAACCTGAAATGGATGTTAATTGTAATTCTTTGCCTCTTAAGCAAGAACTTTACATCATATTGTGTATAAGCGATTAAGACATATTTCTTAAATTCTTATCAAGTCAATAAAATTAAAATAAACATTCGACTTACTAAAGATATCACTGACTGTGTTGTAAAATATATATTTGAATTGAGATAATGTTGATGTCATCCGGGGTGGGAATTGCTGCTCTAGTTTCTAAAATAAATTGTTTGAAGCTCGTGAACTGTTCAGGGAAAACCATATCTTGAATTCACTTAAAAGTTGTCATAGATTGTTTTTGTATATATTGCTATATTTAGATGAAATACTTAAATGCTTCACAGGAAACAAACCTGCAATGAAACTGCTTTCAAACACTCTTCAAACGGACTTTCATTGTCGGCGATTGGAAATCCTTAAACACAGACGATCTGCAAGTATTAATCCTCATTTAACATAACTTCTTTTTCTGTAACAGGAGAACAGACATGATCAATTTTTCATCATATCATAACAAGATATGATGAATGTATGCATTATTGATCCTTCAAGTAAATATAAGTGACTTTCCTTCAGCAATTTCAGTGGATTTGTAACGTTTACCATATCAGAAACTGACAAATCAGACAGAGAGAGAGAGAGAGAGAGAGAGAGAGATCAAAGAATTTAAAGCTTTATCTTACAAACTTACAAACGACAGCAGAGAAAAGAAAAACAAGAGAAAGGTGGTTTTACCGACGAAAGGATCTTGCATCTGAAAGAAACAGACATAGGGACAAACGCTATTTTAATAAACTGTGGTCTTGTTTGTATCATGATTCGCCCTACAAAATCAGCTTTCATTTGCGGCCGTAAATTAACATATTTTAACATCAAAACTACTTTCCAAATTAACAAACAAGGTTTTTTACACACGTTTTAATGTGAAAGGTGACATTATTCTAGGCGCTAACGAAAATGCAATCATTGCTATCTATTAAAAAAAAGTATCCCAATAAAGCTTCCGACTGAAGGGAAATGTTTTTAACGTCTCCATTCAGTCATCAAATGCACTACATTAATTAAATCATCACAAGATATTCAACTGAAGAATGCTTGAAACTGTTCTCGGTTCCATAACATTCCCTTCTTAGAAGTATCTTAAGTTCTGTATGAAAATGTGTTTTAGCCGTTGCCTAATATGACGCCTGCTCATCCACTGAATACGTCTAGTATCTATGAAAGCCTATAGAGTTTATCTGATGTATCAATCTATCGTGTCAGTTCTTATTATTTGCAAGGTCAAAAATATATCCGTGAGGAATCTAGCATCAATACTATTTGTACAACTGTCAGATCTTCTTTGTATTTAAATGCGTCTAACCCTTACGCCATTTTCCTAAATCTTCGACATAGATTGCACCATGGAACATATATAAAACAAAAATGTACGGGTAAAAGACATCCTATTCGAATCATCAATAGTAGCTGCTAAAATATTTAAGTGTTATATTTTGACCCCAGCTTATGGTTCTATTCTGTTTATTTTCGTATGTGTTTTTGTTCATCTGTTTGAAATGGCTAGTTTCAGGGGTTGTACTATTAGTTAAAACTTACTTTTTAGTTTTCTAAGTTGGATTCGCTGGTTGTCAGATGTCTTTTGCAAATGTGTCTCGCGAACGAAATTATATGCACGGTGTTTCTCTCTGACACCAGAATAAAATTAATTTATGATCGAAGTGTACAGGGTTTTGAAGACTATTTGAATATTAGAAATAACATTGTCTTACCGTGCTGAATACTCCATGCAGATATTCATTGCTTCATGTATGGTTAATTAATGTTACGGTTACTGTACCAGTTGGATCCTCGGGAAAAAAATGTTTGATATCAGGGGAAGGCTAATTTGGATCGGAAATCAATATGAAGATGACCAGAGTCAGTTGTGATGGACATGTTATCATTTACTTGAGACGCATAGACGATTATCAACTGGAAAAAGGATCATCTTTACACTATTTCTGTTCTTAAAGTGTTCCAAATGTTTGAAGATCTGAGATCGAGAAATAGAATGACATATTCCTGTCCGGCTAGTCGTTGGTCGAATCACACCATGAGGGAGAGTTACTTCCCCGCATTCCACACTTCATAAGTACTGGTTTGAACCCGGGAAGCTTTCACCGAAAGAGATTAATATAAGGTTTTAGAACTTGTTACCCTGTCGATATGAAATGAAGTTTAATTTCAATATTTAACTCATTCTTCTTATCATATTCTTTGATGTTCATCATTTGATTGCTTCAAAATTAAAGTTAATTCTTATGCTAAAGGTAAACTACAGCTTTATTGAAATATAAAGCCCCTGCGATTTCTATATGTTAGAGCAGTACATATGCCTGCCGTTTACATTACGAGAAGCTAACCAGTTAAACTGGTATGTACTAAAGTTTGTAAAATTTTGATAAAGCTTGAAATAGCTGATTGGGGTTCAGTCTTCTTTTTAATAACAGGATGCAGATAATTTTATAAAGTTAATAACTAATTATTCATTGATGACGTTATCTCCATCTATTTCATCTAATTAATCTATATTTAAAAACATGAAAGAAAGAAGGACTGATATTTTATGTGTTTATTTAACTTAGCATATATTCAGTATTGGTATATTTTGTCTGCTCCATTTTACTAACTTAATGTATAAAAGCTGCATGTATTTCAATGAATTACAAAGCAAAACAATAAAAGTTTCTCGATGGTAAACGGTATGTAGTAATATCTAACACACTCATGTATGTATGTGTTACGCCAACAACAGAACTGTGTCACCTAATTACACATCATATATCATACTAACATAGAATACCTAGAAGCTAGGTTACACATAGTCGTGTTCTGTCAATTTATATTACAGTCTAGTAACTACTGGCTATGTTCTGTACTTACTGACGCGAATCAGGGTCGCTAACCTAATAATTAGCTTGTTTTTCTCGTGAATGAAACAATTAACACAGTTTACTATGTTAGTGTTCAAGTCTATTTGTAAGGTAATAGCTGTTGCATGTATACAGTCTTTCAAATATTTTCTCATTAGTTGGAATTATTTTATTATTAAGTACAAATCTGCACAACCATACGCTAGACATTTTGTTGCCAAAGCACAAATTCATTTGTCAAGATTTAAATTTATGTAATTGTAGATTGTTTCAAGTTTAAAGTGCAATGAGAAATGGAGAAGGGAAATACTTTTTTACTTAGACAGAATCAAAATCTCTTTACCACTGTTCGAAGTACGCATTTATTTATAAGAAATGTACCCCCAAAATACATTTTTCACGCTTTCTACATGGCAATAAGTTTCCTGAGGCTTCATGTGCCTCGTGACTTAACAACTTTTCTAAGTGTATTATATAGACATCATTTACACACATTTAAATAGTTTAGACGTAGTCGGATCCAGTAGATATCAAAAATACTCTTTTGTTAGATCGTTATACCAGAGCATGTATCATAAACTATTGGTTGGCTCGTAAAATAAATGATTTTGTATTTGCATTTTTATTTAAGCCAAAGTGACTACAAATAATATTGAAATCCCAATTTTCAAGTGGCAAACCTTTTTCAAATACTAATTTTCATAAGTTAATAAACCTTAAACCACTCGTAAATAAGCCAAATGACTCACTGGTTGTAAAATGTTATAAAAATGCATTTATCAATGAATGCTTATGTTTAGAGGAGAAAAGAGAGAACCTTGGCGGGCTTAATACTTCTCAGATATACAAAAAAATTGAAATGAAGGTGTAAAGTATTTTTCTGATTGGTCTAAATCAACAGTGTAAAGTTTTTGAGCGGAGCTATGCACGTTTAAGATTTTTACAAAGGTATTATTCACTTTGTTTGACTGGACCAGTCCAGATCCATCCAGTTACAATCGAAATATATGACTGTGACATCAATCACAACGTGACTAAAGGAAGAGCATTAATTCTTGTGTAAATTTCTGTATTTTTATACCTTTTAATACGAAGGCATAGTTTGATGTTTTGGATCACGGTCTTTCTTTGTAAATATACGTGAATTACTGATGTTCTCGTGTTTATATGCCTTGTACATTTTGCGTAATTGAAAATAGAGAAACTTGTAACTTGCAAGAAGAGAATATAAAAGCGCTTGCCATATACTACAGTATATCATAAAAGATCTATAGAATAAGAACCGGCACCTCACTAATGTCTATGACTACTGTCACTGTTAAGACTGTAGCTTGCATCACATAAAGTAAGTTTGCCCCAGAATTCCACGCGTGTTAAAATGGCCTTGAAGCTCCCCATTGTTTCTGCTTGTTTCTATAGAATTTCCTAGCACGAATGAGCATCTCAATAAAACAGGTTTTGTTAAAGTTGTGTAATTTGAAACGAGCGTGGCGTTAACTTCAATGTCCTGTTCGTGTAACTGAAAATGGTTTATTAATTTGAAAAAAACAACAACAACAAACAAACAAAACTTTAAAGTATATACATAAGATGCAAAACAATGTAGAACTATCTGAGCTAGATGTAAGCATGAAAAAACTAGAAAGACAATTTAGACATGACCCATGATGTAACTGAGCAATCAACATAAGAAATATGGAGTAATTAAACAAAATGTGAGCTGGGCAGTCTTTGTAAACTATTTCCAATAGTGGTAAACAAAATATGAAAAAAACAACAACAACACATTAATTGGTTCGATGTAGTCTGCTTATTTGTCTTGTATCCTACCACCATTACATGCACAACTATAAAATTCGTGTTTTATTAGATCTAAATACTGGGGTTGTCCAAGTTTTCCTACACTTTAGCAGTAAGTATCATAGTCCCAAAAAAATCAATGTCACAAAACACTTTGTATTCATAAATTGTGTGTCAGACATAGTGATAAATTCGTAAGTCATTTAAATGGTTCGATACTTGACGAAGTTGTCTATTGTATTTCGGGAAACAAGCGTTTTACTTTATGTCTGATAAAGCCTTTCTTATTGACTATATCTAAAATTCGTAGGATAAAATTTATTGCATGGAATGACAAAACCGTATAAAATTCTAAAGCAATTGCTCTTGTTGCATGCAGACAAGTTACAAAGGATTTTTTTTTCCAAACGCTATTTCTTTTTTTATTTTCAGTTTACTGTGAATATTTGGAGATTTTAATAGACGGCGTAGAATAATCCTAGTGGACGAAAAGGTTATATAGTGGAAAGTGTAAGACAGAACCAGACAAGGCAGTACTGGGCAAGGCGAGGCAGGACTATGCAAAGCAAGGCAGGTCATTAAGCAAATCAGAGTAGACACGGTTGGCAAGAACCATAAAGGACACATTGGGTCACATCGGAGTAGGTTAACACGAAACAGAACTGTAAGAATAAAATGTAAACTGAATTAAACAAACATGTTGTTTTATAAAGTATCGAGCAAACCGTATTTGATATGGATCACCTTTAGCTAGGTTACTCACAAGTTCAAAATATGTAAACAAATAATAATGGCTGTCCTACAACATAGAATTTTAGATTCTGTCTAGAAGGAGAGTGTTATCAATACTAAGAAAAGAAAAAAAAAACATTTTAGTATTCCAAGCTCCATTATTGAGAATACAAATCAATCATTGTAATCATCTGAGAAGAATTAAAGAGGGAATTCAAAATATGAAAAAAATCTATTTGTTGCAAGTGTCACGTGAAGTATTATTCAGTCAAGAATCTTAATTTAAAAAATAAGAATTAGCAAAATGCCATGAAGAAAGCATTAATCCCTGGCAGCAGATATAAAGGAGATGTATTGCAAATGTAATGGTTATCAGTATTTTATAAAATTGCTTTTTCACTTTTTTTCATAATTCCTGATGATTTGAACAGCACACTGAGACAAAAGTACATTGGAGCTTAAAATGTTTTACATTAAATATGTTTGTAAAAATGATGAATTGTTTTATGTATTAATTAAAACTATATGACTTAACCCGGTGTGTCAAGAAAACATTCTCGCTAATGTTGGCTTGTCGTAGTTTAACAAAGTCTTCGTTTCTGTATCATTTTAAATCATTTCAGGTCTTGGTCTTAAGTTAAGACAGTCTTCACCGTTCATCTACTTGGCAGACAATAATGTTTGTTTTTACCTAGCATTGTTTGCAGTGATAAGTGGTCAAGTAAGGGGTTAATGTGAAGAAAATGATAGACTTAATTCAAATTCGTTTACACTCTTGAGTACATGAAGCAAATAACCATTTTGATGGAATTTTCTTCGTAAGATTACCAGACGATAAAAACGCAGGGTACGGTTTCAATATTTGGTATTTTTTCTGTAAACAAAATATTTTTTGTCGTTGTTGTTTCACTGGAGATTCGAGGGAAGCAAGTACCATATACACCCCCTTTTTGTTACCGCGTAAAAAAGAGGCTCCGTAAATGAAACAGGCAAACGAAACGTTCTATGTAACGTGCAATGTCTGTTATACAACAATTTACATTGACCCCTTTCACATCAGGACTGTAAACTGACTATACTTATATCTGCCGGCTGAAACAAATCCAACATATTCTGCTTGGCTGAAAATTCGCAAACGAGAAATACTTATCATCAATACAATTTTCTAACCATTTGTTTGGTGTAACATGTACTCACACGGTAGGTAGAAAATGATTGTGAAAGTAAGTCTTTAAATCTATCCTGCTTGATAAAAACCACGTGCCAAAATGAATAAATTCACACCTAGAAGCATGGTTTGATATGCCATTAAATATGTTTATAATCATTATACACGCAGAATCTTGAATCTAGAGCACAATAAATGCAAAAAATAGATACATATCTGATTAAAGAAAAAAAAATAACAAAACGCAAAAACGCTTCAGACATATTCACGGCATATGGATAAGGTATGCCATCATGAAAGCATCATTATGCTTTGTAAATTCAAAAACAACGACTATCGATGAAAAAATCATGATGAAATGAGAATGTGCCTGCTGATTTTAGAGAAACTTCAGAATTCGTGAAAAACATTACGTGTTTCAATTGTCATTTTATTAGTCGATTTTATCAAAATATCTATTATTTATAAAAAATAAAATGAAAGGACTTAGACAGAAATATTTCGATCAATGAACGAAAACTTTATGCTAACATATCGATCAATGAACGAAAACTTTATGCTAACATACAGAGCCGTGTCAATACACTATCTCTTGGAGCCAGCTATTTATATTGGCATTGTATACAGCAATGTTTTAGCCTGGTCTAACAACACAGAGCCCTATTATTATACACTCGCCGACGTATTTTAGACCAGTTCATATAAAATCTCAAGGTTCTTAACGGACGGGATGCTTGAAATCTCATTTCATGTCCTCAGTTTATGTTCAACACCGTACTAGCATAATTATTTACAAACGGACAATCCTTCTGAATATCAATATTGGAGCTGCATACTGTTTTACATCAAGTCCATTTATTGACAAGATATTTTTTCGACAACAACAACAAAAGAAAAAAAAAGAAAAAGAATCTCTGGTTGTCTGTAAAAGCTAAGAGCTGAAGATATTTTCTGGTGCATCAATATGCATCAATCTAAAAAGTCAGTCCCTATTACCTGTTACCTCTGAAAGCTATATCCATGGCGAGACTGAACCAATCGGAGCACTGCTTCTTTTAAATAACTGTCCCCTGTCGGGCTAACGACTAGACAATTAAAGAAGTATTCAGCAATAACATTTTGTTCTAAAGTACGGATAAATATTCAACGTAGTGTTATTTTTAATCTCCGAGCGAGTTGTCTCTAGATCTGTGCACGAAAGAACAGGTAACTAAGTTATTTACGTGTATGATACATTTACTGTTATTTTACGTAACTGTCACACAGCATGTCAAGATGTTTCAAGTACAAATAAATGATACTGAAATATTAGCTTCAGAAGTTTTTGTACCAGTTTCTCCTTACGGGTGATCGTTCGGCTGATTCAAGGATACAATTATTTGATACTGCAGGAAGGATAACTTGGATCGGGAATCAATAGGAAGATGTCCATTTTCATTTGTGATTGACGCGCTGTTATGTACGTGTAACTGATAGATGTTTATCAACAGTCACAATGTCGATCTTCCATTAATTTCACCAATATATTTGTTATTGTATTGCATTACTTCTAGTTGTCTTTCATATGAATCACTGATTTGGCTTAATGTGCTTATTCGAACGTTTGAAATTCGGATTTTTTTTTCAAATCAAAACCTCTGAAGTTGTCTGTACCTTGTAAGGAAGTTGAACGAGGTCTGTTATACAATGACAAATGATTAAGAATATTTAGCACGTTACTTCATTGAAAATTGTGTTGATCTATGAATAGCTTAAATTTATAGTTTATCATGATTTCATCAGTTTATTAGACTGACTCATAGTAGTGGCCAGTATAAATACTCGATTGTTGTAAAGAAACTAGGTTTTCACAATAAATTTTTAACAGTCAATTTTGGTAAGTTTTACTATAAACTAGAATTTTCTGCTTTTTTGAAAATCACATCAATTAAAATTCAAGGCCCAAACATATCAGAATACCAGAATTCCATTTAACCCAAGACTTATCGTGTTAGTTTTTTCACCAAGGATTGTCCTTAATGACTTCTGACTTTCTCATAAGCTTTGATCACTGTTGTCCCTGTACTTTATCATAACAACCATGCAATACTAATTAAACAATGTCATGTATATATTTGTTGCATAGACAAGAGAATTGTGAAACAGCATAATACTACATTCATCAGCCTTTACAAAGAATACCTAAAAAATAAGTTACGCCAATGCTAGTTAGCATCTATAAACAATAAGTGTGTTCTGAATGACGCATTCAAGAGTCGTTAAACAAATAACAGGTTGTTTTCTCAAGTATGAGACAAATGTATCCCGGTAATATGTAGTCTAAGTAACAATTATTGAGTGTTTACAATCATACTCGAACATATGATGTTTCAAAGGAAGACCTGAGTTATGTAGAATAATTGGTCATTATTGGTCCGGGCCATTACGTAGTCAAGATTGGAAAGGTTTTAAAATAACTGCAATATTGTGTTACGTAGCAAAGCGAATCACATGTAAGAACAATGTGTTATATTTCAAGATATATTCGTATAATTAAGTATTGGATAAAACTGTTTAAGACAGATAATAGCATTTTAAAATCAATTTACAACATGTCTTATGAAGATTGTATGGAGGGTAAACATAACTAGGTGTCTGATGTTAGGAAATTGTTATACGAGTTTAGATTCAGCTATGCATTTGATAATCAGTCAGTTATGGACAAGATATATTAAACAAAAAGTAGCTGACTGTTTTTTTTTACTATGGATGTCGTGCACATTTCTTAGGCAAGACAGTTTGTTGTGTATAAAAAACGAGGTTTTTGTCAAATGTCAAGGTCAGTTTAAGAGGTTAAAGGTGAGCAGTAATTACAATTAAGCTTGTGATCAGGAAATCTGTTGCTTGAAGTAAAAATAATTGCAGAGCTCGAAATAGCTGCCCTTCTGGCATCTTACATTTAGTGCTATAAGATTCAGAACTGGTGAAATATAGAGAAAACATCACCCCTGGAATTCCAATATGAAATTATTTTTTTTCTTCTCGTAGCAGAGGTCTTCAAAAATAGGGAAAAATCTCTCTTCATACGAATGTTAAAGTTATTTTGAATAATCGTCCTACTTGCTAACAAGGCACCAGCTGCTCTCGTGTTTACATTTCATATACATGATACAAGTACATCGCCATCTGGTTCCAGGTTTTGCCCATTCAGACAAATTCTTTTTCAATGCAGTATGCATAATAACAAAGCTAGGCTTTTGGATTCTGCACACGGGTATGTGACGAACAAGGCAAAAGCTGATCTGTTTAAAAGATTGTCACTATTTGGTGTTTGCAAGAACCTTAATCAACGTATACTAAATGTAAATGTAACGATTTTAGTTTTTTTCGCAACACATTATTCACTTTGTATGGTTTACTGTTCCCTTTGTTTAATATACAAAAAAAGAAAGAGGAAGGCTTGAACTGGTTCTGGTTTCATTTCACGTTTCGTAGATGAAGATTTATTCGAAAGTGCCAGTGAAATTTTGTCGCACTGCTTCTTATTTTCGGCTTTGATTAAAAAATTCCTTTTTGTAACTAGAAAGCATATGGATAGTGTAAAATTTAGAATACAAATTCAGAAAAAAAGAAACCATGCATGACCTTTTGGCATAGGAGTAATTCCTACTACGACTAAGCGCATCGATTTAACTTTCTCTGACACGGTTTTATTACTAAAGAGACTTGTGACAGTATCTTAGAATTAAAATGCAATATGCGACTTCATGCAACTAAATTAACGCCCCAGTTAATAAAATAAAAATACGTGCCGGATTCAAAGAAGTTCTAGTTTCCAGCATTTGAGATACTATGATTTTTATTTTTCAAATGATTCAGGTAAGGCAAAAGTTATATAAAATTAATTTATGAAATATATATGGATTGATAAAGAACTAAAAACCTAGCCACAAAGAGAAAAAGAACAAATGTCTTGTTGTACCTAAATGGTACCCAGCTGCTCCTGTGGCTTGTCTAAATGTACTTTTTATCATATTTATATCTGTAATAGCTGTTGTTGTCTGTATTTTCCTTAAAACTTGCACCAAGCAAAGTAATCCTGTAAAATCGATGTCTGAAAAGACTTTGTTTCAAAATTTGTTCATAAATCGCGTGTCAGACACGGTGATAAATTTGTAAGCATTTAAATGGTTCAATACTTGAAGAAACCATCTGTATAAAGGAAGCGAGCGTCTTATTTCACGTCTGCTGAAACTATCTTTTTGACTACATTTGCAATACATATATCATGCAGTGTCAGAAACTGTATTGCCAATTCTAACGCAATATCGTAATTGTATGCAGACACATTTACAAAAAACTAACTTGTTCTCAGAACTAGGTCAATGTCATATTTATCTAAGAAGGTCTTGTCAGATCAGTATGGAAACAACAAAACTAAGCAACATGGGACAAGGCGGGAAAAGGCTTGGTGGTGTATGTTATGCCAGACCAAGATAGGACAAATCAAGGAACGCGGGACAAGGAGGGAAAAGGTGTTGAAGTGTATGATATGCTAGGCCAAGATAGGACAAAACTAGGCATAACGGGAAAGGTGTGAAAAGGCGCGGTAGTGTATGGAATAACAGGCCAAGATAGGACAAATCAAGTCACGCGGGACAAGGAGGGAAAAGGCGTGGAAGTGTATGATATGCCAGGCAAAAATAGGACAGAATTAAGCATCACGGGACAAGGCAAGGAAAGGCATGGTAGTGTATGATATAACGGGCCAAAATATGACAGAACGAGGCAACACCGGACATAGACGGAAAAGGCTTGGTAGTGTATGATATAAAAGGACAAAATAGGACAGAACGAGACAACACCGGACACAGAGGGAAAAGGCTTGGTAGCGTATGATGTAACAGGTCAAAATAGGATAGAACGAGGAAACACCGGACACAGAGGGAAAAGACTTGATTGTGTATGATATGCCAAGCCAAGATAGGACAAAACTAAGCAAACAGTACAGGACAGGAAAAGGCTTGGTGGTGTATGATATGCCAGGTCAAAATAGGACAAAACTAGGCAACATGGGAAAAGAAGGGAAAGGCGTGGTAGAGTATGATATGCCATGGCCAAGATATGACAGAATTAGGCATCTCGAGAAAAGGCGTGGTAGTGTAGAATATAACAGGACAAAATAGGACAGAACGAGGCAACACCAGACATAGAAGGACAAGGCCTGGTAGTATATGATATAACAGGCCAAAATAGGACAGAACGAGGCAACACCGGACATAGAGGGAAGAGGCTTTGTAGTGTATGACATGCCAAGCCAAGATAGGACAAAATTTGGCAAACAGTAGAAGACGGGAAAAGGCTTGATTGTGCAAAATATGCCAGATAGGACAAAACTAGGCATCACGAGACAAAGAGGGAAAAGGCGTGGTATCGTATGATATGCCAGGCCAAGATAGGATAAAACTAGGCAACACTGGACAAGAAGGGAATAGGCGTGGTAGTGTATTATAAGACAGGCCAAGGTAGAACAGAACGAGGCAACACCGGACATAGAAGGGAAGGGCGTGGAGGTGTAAGATATGCCAGTCAAAGACAGGACAAAACTAGGCAACACAGGACACAGAGGGAAAGGCGTGGTTGTGTATGACATGTCAGGCCAAGATAGACCAAAAAACTGGGTCGGTTTCATTTTTGACAAAACAGACGGGAATGTGAGTAAAAAGATAAATATTATAAATGAATAAAGTATAAATTATTGGTATCATGTACATGATGTTTAATAACAATATAAAAACAGCTTTAAAATAAATGCAGAATCACAGAGAGTTCCTTAATTACGAATTATAAAACCATATATATGAAAAAACAATATGAAAAAACAAGAGCACCGCTGGGCGGAGCATCATATGCCCGAAGGATGTTTTTTCTTAGTATGATGCATTTGTGTTATAAGGGAGAAAAAATTAGGCTTTAAAATTAAATGATTTGCTTTAAATTTTGAATATTTTTACCTTTGACCTACTGGCCCCAAAATCAATAGGGGTCATTCACTCAATGTGTGCAATCATTATGTGAATTTTAAAGTCTCTATGAAAAATGGTTGTTGAGTTATAAAATGTAAATGTTTCTAAACGTTTAGGTCACTGTGACCATGACCTTTGACATACTGATCCCAAAATGTATAGGGATCATCCACACAATGTGTGCAATCATGATATAAAAGTTTGAAGTCTCTATAACAAATGATTGTCAAGTTACATGGCGGAAATGGTTTTCAATGTTAAGGTCACTGTGACATTGACCTTTGACCTACTGATCCCAAAACTCAATAGGGGTCATTCAATCAATGTGTTCCACCATTACATAAATTTTAAAGTCTCTTAGACAAATGGTTGTCAAGTAACAGAGTGTGAACGACTCTAGACATTTAGGTCGTTATGACCTTGACCTTTGACACACTGACCCCAAAATGTAAATGGGTCATCCACTCAATGTGTGCAATCATAATATAAGGTTTGAAGTCTCTACAATAACTGATTGTCAGGTTTCATGGCGGAAATGGTTTTCAATGTTAAAGTCACTGTGACCTTGACCTTTGAGCTACTGACTCCAAAATTAATAGGGGTCATTCACTCAATGTGTGCAACCATTACCTGAATTTTGAAATCAATATGAAAAAGGGTTGTCGAGATACAGAGTGTAAATGATTCTAAACATTTAGGTCACTGTGACCTTGACCTTTGACATACTGATCCCAAAATGTATAGGGATCATCCACTTAATGTGTGCAATCAGGATAAAAAGTTTGAAGTCTCAATAACAAATGATTGTCAAGTTACATGGCGCAAATGGTTTTCAATGTTAAGGTTTATGTGACCTTGACCTTTGAGCTACTGACTCCAAAATCAATAGGGGTCATTCACTCAATGTGGGCAATCATCACATGAAGGTAAAAGACTGAAGGCCAAAAAGTACTCAGGTTATCCTCCAGAAACCATATTGCTAACGGACGGATGCCCTGGATCTTAACATAATATGCCTCCTTCGGGCATATAAAAATTAAGAACAGTAATCGAAGTGTAGCATATCGAAGATGTAACTACAATTTAACACTACCATTTCTGTAAATTGTACAATTGTCGGTAAATCAGAGTCAGGCAATAGGACTATTAGAGAAAGCGTCGCCTAGGGAATGCTGATTGGAAAACGTTAATTCAAGTTTATTTGTTGAAAATGGCACGAGGAGTAAAAGAAATCAGTCATGTTTTTGATACATTTAAGATTCTACTTTACAAAAACATAGTGGTTTGGAAGACAAGCTATGCCCGGGAGGAAAGAAAATAAAGATGTAAGAGGGAATAAATACTTTATAAAAAGGTCGTTCAATTCCTGAGAAAAGGCAAGATAATAATTTATTTGCGGTTTGAAATATAAACAAAGTGCGTTTGTGATAACATCTTTGCATGACCGGAAAAGTGGCCAAGTATTTATATGTAGTTTGTTATACATCTCGGTGAGAAACCAAAATTTTGACTGTAGCAAATTCAGTTTAATCAAATTTATATTTCGTCCATATTTTGTGTTTTGATTCGTACAGTTACATGAAAGCAACTCTTCTTATGCCTTTACTTTTTGCTGAGTGTATCATTAAGCCATTTGTTTTGCATTTTTTCGAGGGGAATATGCCCACATATAAACCAAAATATCCAGCACATGTGATTCGCTTACCAGACAAAGTAGACTGAATATATAGTTCTAACATGTCACCATTTTAATTTACAGGTGATTGTTGATGAATCTTCCGCCATTAATCTTACTAAAGGTGTGTAACCTACTAACCTTGTGAGATAAACTTAAATTTGTTACATCCAATTCTATATACCATGCCTAATGCAAATTTGGTAGTATATTCAATATCCATTGATGTCAGTGTAAAAGATTAAACGAATAGTATAATATAACATAATTTTTTAATATACATAAATCTTACTTATCTATTTTTTTTATTTTTTTTTACCTTTTTTGCAGTTAGAGGTAGTTTTTATGAAATGTCAACAAACAACTGACTAAAAACAGTTTAAGTATATATAACTTAGTATTATGTCATTGTTTACAAAAATAGAACTGACATATCCTCATTTAGGGAATACATTTCACATAAAGATAGGCCTTTTATAATCTATTATATACAGCTGCAAGCTGAAGTCTATAGTCTACTTGCTTTATCTAATGTATTATAAGTAAAACGTTTCTTTTATTGTCTTTTATTGTCTTACAAACTCTGTGCACATATGTTTGTTAATGGGTGTAAAAATAGTCTTTAAAGCGATCATACTTGATCAAAATCTTATGCCAGATGAATCAATTTACACCTCAAAATATTGTTTAAGAACCCATGAAAATTTCTATCAGCATTGATATTTACCTAGAGATCGGAATGTAAAGCAGGGAAAATGAACATTTTTGATACGCGTGTGATAAAAAAGAACAAAAATTATTTACCGTAAATAATTTCCCATGCACGTTTACGACAGGAACACATTATGCTGTCATGAAATAGTCATTATGTGTTGTAAAAACTGATCGTAGGATAAATAAATGATAAAACAAGAAGGTATCTAAGGATTTCGGAGATATTACATTCTCGGCCTCCTCGATGGAAACAGTTTCAATTTCTATTTGACGACGTGTGTAAATCATTATGGTAGAATTTTTTATGGCCTTGCAGTTAAGAGGATGCATTAAAGCTACCTGCTCTTGTTTCTAAACTATCTGTACATTTATGGTGCGTGCTCTCTACATATAGGTTTCATAAGAGAGGGATGGAGAGAGAGAGAGATAGAGAGAAATGGAGCGAGAGAGAGAGAGAGACAGAGAGAGAGAGAGACAGAGAGAGAGAGAGAGAGAGATAGAGAGAGATTGAGAGAGAACAAAATATTTTAGTTCCATGTTCTCCATATTCGTCGTATACAAAAACAGAAATGTATAATCAAAACGAAGGAATGCAATTCCACGCAATTATAATAATAATAAACAGATATGTTTAAAAAAGAAAGTGCTGAAATGTCTGTGATACATTATCCAAGTAACTACAGTTATGAGGTATTTCATGAATAAATATGTAAGGACAGTCATGCCACATAATTGTAACAATTAATTAAAGTTGGCAAAACTCGTCAACAAAACCAAAACTAATACCGAGAAATTTCTGAACACGTCATTATGCAATAAAACTATGCGAAGGTATTTCGTGTACAGGCAGACATTTTGTTTGGTATGTCTATCTGATTTGTAGTTCTTGCGTCTGTTTGTTTCCATTTCTTTTTACCAAGCATATTATAAAGTTTCTACAAGACACGAATATATGAACTGAAAAAGGTGCTTGTCTTAACTTGAGATTAGTAGTACTGTATTCCTAGAAATGTTCGCGGATACAAATTTTCGCGTTTTTTTTATCAACGACATTTTCGCGGAGACAAACTTTCGCGCACTCATAACGACCGCGAACTCCGCGAATATTAAGTCGCTACTGTAAAAATACATACTTGTACTTTCAAGTCCCCGATTTATGTTAACAATAAACTTTTACCTTCTATGAGAAATACCAAATAAGTAAAACAACTCAAATTACGTCTGGTCTCAATTCTATAACAACGCACGATTTAAAACCAAACTGTATCAATCATTGACTGCATAACTGTTACGTTAAAATCACCATGCTATGCATTACTTGAAATAAATAAATGGACGTTGATCGCTATCGTACTTTTAACAAAAGATAACACCAACGCAAAAACTGTAAATGCCCTCCATTGTTTTTTTTTTTTTTTTTTTTTTTACGGTTACGCGCAGGTAACCTCAATTAGCATAAGAATTGTCTAAAAAACATTAAGTGTAATGCAAAATGTGTATAACAGTATTGTGTTGTAACAAATTAATCCCCTGTGTTACCCCTGTGTTAACCAATATACATATTACAGTTCACGTTTATTTGTAAATTATCAGTTTACCGTTTGTTTTTCGAAGTAAATATTGAATACTGTGTTATAAAAATATAACCTTAAGAGAGGTAAATTAAAAGGAAATGTCTGTATTATTATTTCATCAGACTTTTGAATGCGTGTATGCATTTGTGTAATTTCGGATTTATGGATACAAGTACACTGAATAGTAATAGATAAGCTAGAAATGTTCGCGTTTTTGTTAGAAGTGACATTTTCGCGGCTGAAAAAGTTCGCGGATCCATGCTTAACGCGAAAAACGCTAACTTAAAAAGCGCGAAATCTTTTCTAGGAATACAGTATATTGATAAATTTAGTTCTTAAAGTTTGAAGACATGTCCTGTATCAACTTGTTCAAAACAATCTCTATGACACGCTGAAAAGATATGTATGTTGTGTCGATATACATGTTATCTGTAGCGGCATGTTTTGTAGATTGACAACGGAGCTGTGTTAGGCCACATGTGTCACAAATCACATTCGTCACAAGTTTTTATGAATTTGTGACGAATGTGATCACATTCGTCACAAATGACTTTTGTGACGAATGTGATTGACCAAAATCGGGTAAAAATGCCAATCACAAACGTCACAAGCAAAATTGAGAATTTTTAAACAGGCGAATCACAAATGTCACAAGTTTATTTTTCAATATGTGATACACGGAATATCATAAGGACAATCGTGGTTATATCAGTGCGATAGTACAAGGGCGACAATGCAATAAATCGATATTGTGATGTCGACATCACGATACCAATATCTTTTCACCACCATTGCATTATCGCCATCGTACTAACTTGTTGCAATATCGTATCGTCGGCATTGTATTGTCTTCATAGAACTGTCGCATTGTCGTAATGGTATTGCTATCAAGTCGTCTTACGTTCTCGAAACCTTCAAAAAATTTTGGTGACAATGCACGGCATAGTATCAGACTTCAACTGGAAGTGATCTTTTACCTCTGTGAACCCTCAAATTTCTTCCCACCATACAGCGACAGTCTAAAGGAATCTCACAGACTTAATCTTAGTTTCAGTACAAATTATGACCATATTTACACCAATGAGACCATATATGATTGTTTGGGAAGTAGCTGAGACCCCCGTTGACTTTCAGGATATCTAATTAGAGATTAGGACCTTTTGACATCAATGAACCTTTTTTGGTCTGACAGACTTTTGACTTCCGCAGACTTTCAGGAATCTTGGTTCAATTAAAGAGTATGACATTTTGACATCTAGGAACCTTCTTTCCTGAGACGATTTTGCAAGTCTGTGCCAATTGCTTGCAGACGCTCTATGGAACTTTCCATATCTATTCCACTAGTAATAATAATATAGTTAATTCGTTTAAACAGATCGTGTCTTTGTGGCGGGGCCGCTTTATCGTTTCGACGCGTCTTAGCTTTTTTCGCCTTTTATGATTAGATAGTTTCAAACGACGGTGTTTAGTGAATTTTATAGAGGATATTTGTTTGTTTTGAGTGAATATGAAATATATTTCACTGAGAAGTGAGAAAAAAAATGAAATATGTATCACGAGCGCGTAGCGCGAGTGAAAATATGAACATTTTCTCACTTCGATGTGAGATATAGTTCATATTCACGAAAAGCAAACACATTTTCTTTTTATTTTATGTGCCTTTTGAAAAGTGCTTTTAGACCGTTTACTACTGAAGCGCGGAGACTACGCGCGCGTAAACAATATGACGGCAAACGTTAACGCTGCAAGCAAAATAATCCTTATTTATTTATATTTCTTTTTGCGGTCTCATTGTCAACAATCTTACAAAATTACGGACATTTGAATCGAGAAATATGTCATTTAGAATGAAATTAAACAGTTATTTTTAATGCATGTTTAGGGAATCCAGACTTATAAATACGTACGCAGAGTGGGCGTGGCTTATATCACCCAAATCTATATCACCACACTGTGACTGATATAATATGAATATATTTCATTGATAGAACAGTATTTCATTAGTTAGCATCAAATAAATATAGGATATTACATGAGTGTCTTTTCATATTGAATTTATTAAACGAGTTTGATAAAATAATAAATTGCGAGGCTCTGCCGAGCATTTTATTATTTTATTCAACGAGTTTAATAAATTCAATGTTAAAAGACACGAATGTAATATTCTTTTTATCACAGGTAAACTTTTGCCGCCGAAAAAGCGAAAACTTGTCGTTATTTTCCCTTATAAGCGCGGTAAAATTAAGCAACGTCCGCTAACGTAGATAGATATTTTATTTCCTTCAGTATACATGAAGAGCACGTCAAAACGATATTACACTAGTGTAATATGGAAAATATGTAATGGCTTTATTCCACTCCCGCGACTTCAAACATGTGATAAATAATTATTTTGTAGTTAAATGCTGAAAAGTGTTGTGTAATACAGAATGTTGTTGCGCGACTGTATAGTACAGAACGTTATTAAACATATCAAGTAGGATAGCATGTAAGTTGTAATGTAATGTAATATTATCGTGTAGCAATTCAAAATATTGAAAAGGACGCATAATCAAACATTACGAATTGTGTTATATGTCCACACGGTTTCAATAAAACACTTTGTTGCTGATTTACGCCGTGTCTTTTTTGTTTCGTTTCTTCGCCGCGAAGATTAGAAAAAAACGAAAAACCGAAGACACGACAAATCCACAGTTTGTCGTATCTTCGCTTCTTTTTTTTCTATTTCTTGCAGCGAAGAAATGAAATACGTCAGAATAAATGCGACAATACAGAGATAAAATGTGCCGTGTTTCCGCCCTAAATCTGTCGTATCTTTGATGTTTCGTTGTCCTTGCCAGGCAGATCAGGAAAAGACGAAGGCACGACAAAATCACAGTTTGTCTTATCTTCGCATTTTCGTTTTTTCTAATCTTTGCAGCGAAGAAACGAACACACGATAGAATAAATGCAACAATGCGGCAGATAAAATGTGTCGTGTTTTAGCCTTTAAGCTGTCGTATATTCGGTTTTTTTTTCGCTTCTACGTATTCGATTTTACGTTTCTTTGTTGTTTTTTAATTCAGTTCTTCGTGTCCCGGTTTTACAAGCGCATACGCACATCAACTACAAAATAATGAAAAGATACTTTATATTGTGATCGCTATATTCCTTCATTGTAGTAAATGCATATGTGTAGTTGATGTGCGCATGCCCCTGTAAAACCGGAACGCTAAAAAACGGGACTCTAAAGCCTTAGCGGTCCGTCGGCACTTCAAAAGAGATCAAAAACCATCAAAAGCGATCCGCCGCGAGCCGTCATGTCATTTAATCATGACAAGCCCCAAAAACAAAGTCTGCAATGTAGTGGACCAATCAGCGATTGAGTTATGTTAAATTCAGGTTCACTGGTAACTATGCCGGCAAACATTAAAGAAGATTCCAAAAGTCTCTTTCGGCATTTTTGATGTCACATGTCCTCTTCCTCAAGTTTCATTTGGAAGCAGGCCTTGCATTCAACAGGTCACGCTGAAGGAGTTCCAAAGGTAACTGTTAAATTATTTAATTTTTAGAGTAAAATAGCACCCTTTCCGTATAACTGATGTCTCTAATATTTCATTTTAGATCTCCTTTACGAATAGAAGAGCTTTATATATATATGTCCATTCGGCGTCGGTGTAAGAGGAGCGCAGTGTTTATTTTTTGCTTGTTACTTGACCACTGAACATATTCAATTGAAACTTCACACATGTGTATGGAATGAAAATGAAGACCAATAACTCCGTTATGCATTTTGATTGAATCATGCCCCTTTTTGGACTTGACAGATTATACTATCAAGCACTGAGAAAAGTTGACAGTTGTTTTTATTAAGCTTTCCGACTTGTTTACATTTTATGCATATATATAATTTATATATTGCGCGCCTGCCTGTTTTGTCGTCGGAGCTTTTTAGGGCCTGGCATAATATAGCATTAGGGTTATTAAATGTGCATTTTCTGCTTTGCAATATATGATGATGATTTATGCCCGAATTGTGTACAATTGCAAAAAAATGAAACCTCTTAAAAATATGTTTTCATTTTTTTCTATTTCAGGTACAAGCCTTTGCATCAAATAGGTCAGCTTAGACCAAATATAACCAAAAGTTGAACTATGTCCACCGAGGTAAGCAGAAGATTTTTTTTGATATACAATAAATATAACATGCCTCTTTGAAACTCCCATAGCGTTACGTGCGTTGCTACAAGTAAATATTTATAGGTTATTTAGCTTGTATTTCGATATATGCACGAGTTTTGAGCGCAATATCATACCGCGGAAGAACGAGTGCATATATCGAAATTCAAGCTAAATAACCTTTTTATTATTTAAGAAATGAATTGATTTTTTTCGGAGTTTATGCGAAATGAACAACAAAATGTGATCGGCAAATACATGAATCGCGCTAGCGATTCTTGGTTAGTTTGCCGATCACATTTTGTTGTTCATTTCGCATAAATTCAGAAAAAAATAATTTCATTTCTTATATTTACATTAAATTACTGTCCGTTTCATTAAAATAAATTATTTGAAAAATAACCCAGTTTGTTAAAATTAAAACATTTGAATGCGCTTTCCGACTAAAAAGATCAACAGACAGAACAGCGTCGACGTCATAAATGGAACGTTCTCCCTGACTATACGCGGACGTCGTCAAAACATCACTAAGCAGGAATGACGTTATTTTGGCGCCTTTACAGTTTGAAGTTTATACGAAATGAACGTCAAAATTTTCAATAGAAAAGTATAGGGTGAATGTAAATATATGTCTGTATACTTAGACTTTAAGTAAGACAAAATTTGAAAGAAAATATCGTTTATTGATAAAAATTATTATATGCCTCTTTGAAATTCCCATAGCGTTACGGGCGTTGTTGCTACGGGTCAATATTTTTCCATATTGCACGTCTCTAAGTTAATATCGGATGTGGAACATTTGCTTTACGGTTGTAATGGAAAACACGTTCAACGTCGTCAAAACAAGATGACGTCACGTCGGCGCCAAATATAAATGCGCTTCAAAAAATGAAGAATATTTAGATTTGCAGTGTTTATTTGTGCGAAAAAATATCAATAAACGATATTTTCTTTCAAGTTGTGTCGAACTTAAAGTCTAAGTATAAAGGCATATAATAAAAAGGTTATTTAGCTTGTATTGCGATATATGCACTCGTTCTTCCGAGGTATGATATTGCGCTCCGCTCAGAACTCGTGCATATATCGCAATACAAGCTTATTGACCCGTAGCAACGTCCGTAACGCTATGGGAATTTCAAAGAGGCATGTAATAATTAAGAAATAGTACACACCACCGAGGGCCTCCTGGCATTATAGTGACCGACCAGTCAGCCCAAAACATTGATCGGACCGAAGGCTGAGGTCCGATCAATGTTTGGGCTGACTGGTCGGTCACTATTATGCCAGGAGGGTCGAGGTGGTGTGTACTATTTCTTATATATTATACCGCACATTTTTGTTGATCTTAAATCCCTAAATATGGAGAAAAAAGATTATATATTCAGTAGTAACAATTTAATATCATCAGGAAATAAAAATAAATGATTTTTTTGTTTTGGTGGTGCGCGTTAAAATTCCGTGCTGTGAAAATCGCATAAGGCTACAAACAACTAATTCTCAGCGGGCCTTATACAAAATAGTGACCGGTCACTATTTTTTATAGTGGACCGCTAGGAGACTTTTGAAAACCATCGGATTTTAAGGCCCGCATTAGTTTATATATGTAAAGAAGAAACAAATTTATGTAAGGTATAATATTTTTCAATATCGTAACGTCTACACGCAATCTCTAATACAGAATTGTCGTTCTTCTACTTGCGGTTCAGAAACTTGAAAGTGAGGTAAGGAACAACAATTCTGTGTAGAGATTGGTCTCCAAGTTCATATCGGACGTGGAATGTTTGTTTTACGGTTGTAATGGAAAACACGTTCAACGTTGTCAAAACAAGATGTCACGTCGGCGCCAAATATAAATGCGCTGAAAAAAATGAAGAATATTTAGCGTTTATTTATGCGTATTATAATAAATGAACGTCGTTTTCTTTCAAATTTTGTCTTATTAAAAGCCTTAGTATACAGGCATACACTAAAAAGGTTACTTAGCTTGGATTTCAATATATACACTAAAGGAGGAGCGCAATATCACCGATCAGAACTCGTGCATATATCGCAATACAAGCTAAATAACCTATAGTTATTGACTCGGGCTAATACCTCGGCACAAAGGATTTTTGGTGCATATCGCATCATGTATAACTTCTGAAAAGTGCCGCCTCGGTGAATAATTATTTTCTGGTGCATATAAACATAATGTAAAACAGCTTAAAAGTACGGAATCCGGTTAGTGCCATTTTAATTGTCATGCGTCGCCTTCCGAGGTTGACGCATGCCATTCTTCACGACGATAGATTCGACGCATGACAATTACCACGACGATATATACGACGGATGACAGTTCAAAACTGAAAACGGTACATTTTTTATAAGTCCCTGACCACGCCATTTATTTGTATCTATCGTCTCGGCTTACTGCCATATGTCGTATCTATTTTGAAAGGTGACATCTGACACTTAACACGACGATAGATACAACACATGACAATCGCGCGACAATTAAATCAAATGTCTTGCAAATGTCCACCGTCGTGGCTTGATTTCCAACGGCGACATATGGCATTTAATACCACGCATCACATTTAAACTTGTTATGCATCGTTGTTGAAGCTGAAGCCACGACGGAAGACAATTGCGCGATATTTAAATTTTAATTGTTGTGCGTCGACCGGTGTTATAATGTATCATTGACCGATGTTTTTCCTTAGACGGGAAATACTGGAACCCATAGATATAAAACCACAAATATTTACTTTGGCTATCTGTTACAGTTTTTTTTCTGTGTCAACATGCACAAATAATTGTTATAATAATATAGTATCACATTGTATTTGTTGATTTCTTCCTTTATTATGGTTTATTACGGAATCCTGTTTGTGCAATTTAAAAATGTCGCCATCACCCATCGAATGCGATATCGCGACAATGCGATACGACATCGCGACAACGCAATACAACATCGCGGCAACGCGATACGACGATCGACAATGCGATACTCATCACGATATTTTGCTCATATCGCATTGTCGCGCGTCGCCTTTGTTGGGCGACGGGCGATATTTTACATGGCACACACAGGATTCCGTAGAAATGTCATATATCGCGGTTGAAAACCAAGCCACGACAGTAGATATTTGCACGACATCTAATTTAATTTTCGCGCTATTTTCATGTGTCGGATCTATCATCGTGTTAAGTGTCATGCGTCGACATCGAAAGTCGACGCTTGACAATTAAAATGGCACTGACCGGATTCCGTATAACAGTCTTTAATTGTATGATATATGTATAACATCAATATTTTTATCATCAACTTTGTTTTCTTTCAGAGGAAAAAACAGCCTGCTTTGGGCCGATTATCCCAGCAAAAGTATGATATCATCAAATCCAAGTTGGATGGAGGTTTCAAGGTTCCGGACAAACAACAAACAAAGGAGCAAAAACAAGCTCTTAATCTGCTAAGAAAGAGAAAAGACTTTTCAATTGATACAGAAGGACGATTACGCTGTCACGAAAAAATTATAATACCAGCGGAAAAGTTAACCTCGGAAGTTAAACGCCTATATGAAAAGAGTCATGGTTGTGGTCCTCGAACATTATATAACAAAATGAAAGAGACACATACTGGGTTTTCCGTTCGTAACATTGTAACAATTTTAGAGAAAAGCGAATTATTTCATCGACAACACCCAAGATTCAGAAACAAACCAATCCCAAAGACTGTTTGGTCGAGTAGACCTGGAAAACGCTGGCAAATTGATGTCGTTAGTATGGCAAACACGTCAGTAGAATATAAGGGTGATAAATACGTATATATACTTCAAATAGTGGATGTCTTTTCACGGTATATGATGCCTCAACCTCTACAAAGTAAACAGTCGTCGGAAATTGCAAAAGTCCTTAAAACCGTCATACTAGAGCACGGTGCGCCGAATGAAATTCAATGTGACAATGGGAAGGAATTTCAGGGCAAACAAATGAGAAGCTTAATGCAAGAATTTAATATTAGAATGATTCATGGGCGTCCGTACTACCCCCAGTCGCAGGGCAAATGCGAACGCTCAAATAGACTTCTGAGACGTAGAATCGAGTTTGCGTGCACCAAAAATCAAGGATTTAACTGGGTTGAAGGTCTATCAAACATTGCTCATGAGATAAACACAAGTGTGAAAAGGATTCTTGGAAATGTTACCCCTTTTGAGGCTTACCACGGGCGTACGCACGCAGGTCGACCGACAAACATTCGTAAAATTCGAAGAAAAATGAAACATGTTCTAAAAAAGGAACAAGCCTACTTGAAAAAGAAGTCCGGACAACCCAAGAACTACCGGAAAGGCGAGAGAGTTTTAATTCGATATCCATTCACTAAATCGAGAGTACCATATAAACGGCATGTGTTGCAGGGCATAGTTATGAAAAGAAACAGGAATGGCACACGCTATTACATAATGTACAAGCGCCCAATGCTCCGTGATTTCAAGCAAGCATGGGTAGGAATCGAAAACATAACAAGTGTAACAATTGAAAAGGAAAAACAGAAAAAACATTATCATAGAAGTGAAAAATCTCCCCAAGTGCCAAAAAGTCAGCACAAAGAAAAATACTATCAACCACTTTCCCATGAGGATAATCTGAGTCAAATGAGTACTTCGAACCTTGATGTGTCGATTTTGCATGACCCCAAGCCCGATGGTAATTGCCAATTTAACGCAATTTCTCATCAGTTGAGTTTGATAGGTATACATAGATCAGGAAATGTTCTTCGTGAAGAAGCTACAGCCCACTTAAGAAGAAACAGAAACTTTTACGAAAACTTTGTTTATGGACAAACGTACAATGATTACCTTGAAGGTATGACACGTGACGGTACCTATGGAGACAATCTAACGCTTGTCGCTTTAATGCGAGAATTTAATCTACAATGTTTCGTGGCATCGGCAAGAGGACCAGAGTTTTCATCTTTAATCTCTAATGATGGCAAGTACGACTGTGTGTTGCCACTATTAACATTATTACATTTCCCTGAAAATGCAGGCATGCATTATGTAAGCATATCGGTACCCAGAGAAGAAGTCACTAAATTAATTTCTCAGACAAGTTCAGGTACTGAGTCAGATGAGAATGGAACCGCAGAGCCCCAAAGTGTAGATGATGAGGATCTTCCCCAAAACAACGTGGAAAGTGATGTCGAGAAAAACAAAGCGGAAACTAATGAAAGGGACACTGGTGTCCATTTCGGAGAAGAGTCTAGAAAGAATACAAATACCAGGAAGAAGGGAAGAAAAGCTACAAATGTTAAGTCAAAATATAGAAAGACTAAGAAAACTTCAGACGCAAATTCCAATGATTTGTCTGAAAATGTTAAGGTTTTGAAAAACCAGATTTTCAGTCAAAGGCAAGAAATGCGTAAGAGACGACAAAATTTTCCATTTTTTCATTTACCTTTACACATACAGGCAAAAATAATCAGCATGTGTTTATTTGGCGATCCCTCGTTTAGATATGTTCTTGAGCATGCCGGCAGCCGTTTTCGTAGACTATTTCAAGACATTGGCTTAGAAAAACCACAACTACACATAGGACCTTCGGTATTGGAGAGCGTACCTAATGTAGTAAGTGTTCGTCTGCTCTCTCGAAAAGCTGGTCGAGGAAGCGGACTTTTAATGGAAATCCGACGAATAATAAATAACAAAAGATGGTTCAATGCGTGGTTGCGATTAAAAATATCTGGAATAGGTTGGTATGAAATCGTCGACATATTTTACCGTTAAAGCAACAACTTACAAAGACCTCGCCAAATAAACACTTGTCTTGATTAAGAATGATGGCTTATTGAAAGAAACTTTATTGAGATACACGGACATATTTTTTTGTTTTTCTATAGTTATCTAGAACATATAATTGTGTCGTGCCACGCAAAAACCAAACTTTGTTGACTTTCGCTGGACATGACTCAATAATGATTTACTTTTGAAATATTGCTGAAGTAAAATAAATGCCAGTTTTATTTTGTTTTATTTTCTTAATAAATGTTAGAATTAGATCCTCACAAAAATGGCCGATTTAAAATATTACGCACTTTTCACAAATTAGTAAAAACATGACTATAACCGAAGATAAATTGAAGCTCATGTATGCAAAGGTGGAAAATCGAACTTTATTAATTTTGATGTCAAACATGTTAAAATAAATTTCGGAAATAGATGCAGTACGCAATTTTGAGACACTTTAATGTATGGAATAATGACGGGGAGTTGTGTCGTGAAGTCCATAAAGAAGGGATAAAAAGTTGGCCGCTTTCTATTGAACAAAATCTATTAATGATATTCAGTCTTTTCATATACTGCACCTTGGTTTTAATGTGTTGGTTGATCACGCGGGAAGCTAGAACTACTAGTAAGCCAAGACAGAAAAAACCTATATAAGGAGCGAGTGAAGCTGTTTTAGTATTCATTCTATTTTTACGATGTTCCGTTTCAAACAAAAGTATTTTAGTTCGACTTTTCCAAGAAAAGGAGAGCTTACCTACTCATTGTCGTTAATATAAGCTAAACGGAATGTTCAGATTTATTTTCGTTTCACTTGTTTCTCCACAACTGAAACTGTTCACTTAAAACTTCACATATGTGTATGAGGTGAACGTGAAAGGTCACATCCCAAGTTCCATAACTCTGTCATGTATTTTGACTGAATAGTGTCTCTTTTTCGACTTAGAAAGTCAGTGTTTAGTTTTTGCGTGTAACTTTTATCTCTACAACAACAGAAGATATTGACTTGAAGTCACACACCAAGATTCATAACTGTTTCTTCCATTTTGACTGAATTATTTCCCTTGTTCTGCGTTTAGTTTTTCTTGTAACTAGTACAACCACAAAAGATATTAACACATGTGTTCGGGATGAAAATGTTAGCTAACATACCAATACCCATAACATTACCCAATTTTTCCAATTATTAACCTCTGTGTTGAGTTTTTTCTGTAACTAGTATCTAAAGATATTCACATGAAACTCGGTATTATGTGTCTCGTTTTGACTGAAGTTTGCCCCCTTTTGGACTATTGGAGTATCACATGGAAAAGTCGTCGTGTCTTCGGCTTCCGGTGGTTTTGCGCAGTGCATCAACATAAAAAAATAGAGCTACGGAGGATCCTGACATAAAAGACTGAGATATATATCTCAAAATTATACTGCAGTCGTTCATTGTTGGCTGTGTACATGTATACTCAAACAATCTTATAAGTACTCTTTTTTTTCTATTATGCGCAAAAAAATTTCAGTAAAAATTAATCAGAAATTGGTATTGTTTTTATGCAATGACTTAATTACTGGACCGATATCTTTTTCATTAATTAATATAGTTACATAAAAGTGCGCTCGGTTCATATTTGATTTAGGTATGTTATTTTCGTCCCAAAATATGCTCCATAATATACTCAAGAGTACTTATAAATTTTATTTAGTATACTTCAATCAAGGGGATCCACAGCGCATGGCCACCGAAAGGGGTAGGCAAGATTATAAAAAACGCAATGGACACGATAGTGAAACGATAAAAACGCGATTGTACGATCAATGAAAACGCGAAGGTACGATAGTGAAAGCGACGGTGTAATAATAATAATAAAAGAAGAATAAAAACTATATAAAACAAATATTCATACATCTTATTGCCATTGAGGCCTTCTGTAACAAACAAAATACAAAATGGTGAAAACACTTTGGCGAAATAATAACTCGATAGCAGTATGATGTTATATTGTGTTTTCACCATCGTGCCTTCGCCCCCTGTACTTGAACCTTCGCGTCTTCACCACCGTACCATTGCATTTATTCATGTCCAGGCCAGTTACTAACAACAGTATCTTCAACAAAACCCAATGCTTTGTGTAAACTAGGTCGACCAGTGATCATTTCATAAAAAGAGGATATTACCCTATTTCCCTAATAAACGCGGTAAAATTAAGCGACGTCCGCTGACGTAAAATGACGTCGACGTCACAACGATATTACACTAGTGTAATATGGAAAATATGTAATGGCTTTATTCCACTCCCGTGATGTCAAACATGTGATAAACAAGTTTATTGCATGAGTGACTAAATAGAAACTAATTTGTACTGAATTAAAGCGTATACGAGTTGTGTCCATGTGACCTGATGCGCCAAATATCGATATCGGCCAGACTTCCGGTTGGGCTGATATCGATTTCCCACGTCCGGCTGCTCAAACACAGATAAATTGACAAGTTTATTTAGAAAAAAATACATTTTACTGAAATATATCTTGATAAATAAGCAAAATTTAACAAACTCATTGAATATAACAGATAAATAACGACTTAAATCTAAGAAAAACAAACGTTTGTGAGGAAATGACGTCAACGTCATCAGACGACGTCAACGTTCCCGCGCTTTTAAAGAAATTATACATTGACGCTAAATAAAGTTTTCAAACGATTTTTTTTCATTATTCTAGCATAAAACTGCTGTTATAACCACGATTTCGGGGTGTTTTAACAGGGCCAAAAAGGTGTTTTAACAAGGAGATTCTCGCGCTCACGCGCTGTTAAAACACCTTTTTGATATACGTTTTCCGTGGCACAGCGTAAATACACTGCGGCCCGGACGCTGCTTAACTAAAACAGAAATGACGTCATGGTCATAAACAACGCTGACGTTCCCGCGCAATCCGAGGGAAATCCGTGACGTTAATTGATTGTTTTTCTTAGATTTCTGGATGTTTTATGCTAGAATAGCGCTAACGAATGTTTGTTCCGTGTCATAACAACTGCAGAAACCCTCGGGATACGTTGGAGCCCTCACCCTACGGGTTCGGGCACCAACCAATCCCTCGGGGTTTCTGCAGATGTTATAACACGAAAAAACATGCGTTATCCCTATATTGAAAATGAAAAGCAAAACATAAATTAGCAATAAAAAGGTTATAGAACAGGTCTGGTGTGCCTAAATGCGATTTATCACATGTTTGACGTCGCGGGAGTGTAATAAAGCCATTACATATTTTCCATATTACTTAGAGGTTATTATACAGGGCAAGTGTGCCTGAAGGAAGATATCGGCACACTTGGTTAGGTATTGGCCCGAGGGCTTTAGCCCGAGGGCCAATGCGGACCAAGTGTGCCGATATCTTCCTTCAGGCACACTTGCCCTGTATCATAACCTTTTTATTGCATATGTAGACACTCAATTATGTTATTCTTCTAAACAAAGTTTAATGTTTTATCTCCATACTGTTTTCTAACAAATCGTGTCTATTTTCTTCACATTTTCCGTTCGCCACAAACATTTGTATTTTAAATATCTGCTCATTAAATTTCTATAAAATCATATAAAAATGTGCAGAAATTTAATCTTTATCTATCCTGTTGCGTGTTATGCTGATAAGTTAACTATAAGTTATATCTTGAGCGCTCCAACGTCAAAACTTGTTTACGTCAACCGGACGTGACGTCATGATATGGATTTTTGGCACACTAGCAAGTGTGCCGATATCTGGCACACTTGCTCAATGCATGCTTATATCGGCACTCTTTGGGCAATATCAGCACACTTCCTTAGCATTTTTGTTACTATTTATAGTAACAAATGCAATAAACTAGTATAATATCGTTTTGACGTCGACGTCATTTAACGTTAGCGGACGTCGCTTGATTTTACCGCGTTTATAAGGCAAAATAACAACAATTTTTCGGTTTATCGGCTCCAAAATTTAACCTGTGATATGAATAAAATAATAAAATGCTCGGCAGAGCCTCGCAATTTATTATTTTATCCAACTCGTTTAATAAATTCAATATGAAAAGACACTCATGTAATATCCTCTATATTGGCCTACGAGACCGCTAAAGCCCTCGGGCCAATACCTCTTCTTGGCCAATATTGCATTCAGACACACTAGACCTGTGTAATAACCTATAAATACGCAACGGCAAACACTATAAATAGAAAAAAAATGTGAATTTAAACGTATATGAGTTTTGTCCATGTAATATGACTGTGGTCAGGTGACGTGATGCGCCAAATATCGATATCGGTCCGACTTCCGGTTGGGCCGATATCGATTTCCCACTTCGGGTTGCTAAAAAAACGCGGAAAGATTGACAATTTTATAAGAAAAAATACGTTTAACTGAAATATATCTTGATAAAAAAGCAAAATTGAAGAAACACTTGAAAAACAATCTCCAAACAGTTAAATAACGCCAAAATATATTAAAAACAAATGTTTGTGAGGAAATGACGTCAACGTCATTAGACGACGTCAAAAGTCCCTCGCTTTTTAAAATAAATTATACATTGTCGCTGAACAATGTTTTCAAACGATTTTTTTAATTCTATAATGAAAACCAAAACATAAATGAGCACATGCAATAAAAAGGTTATAGAACAGGTCTGGTGTGCCTTAATGCGATATGGGTCTACAAGATCGGTATTAGCCCTCGGGCTCTTTTAGTGGGCCAAAATCGAATAAAGGCACATCAGACCTCTGTAATAACCTATAAATATATCCCGCCTCTAAACCAATGAAAATTCGTGAACTTTATTAGCAGTATTATAATTGCGGCTAGTATTGTGCAATGTGAGTTTGCTTTTAGTCTTCTTGGAATCCATGTTGTTATTCATTACTTTATATTCTAGCATAAAACTGCCGTTATAACCATGATTTCGGGGTGTTTTAACAGGACCAAAAAGGTGTTTTAACAAGGAGATTCTAGCGCTCATGCGCTGTTAAAACACCTTTTTGATATACGTTTTCCGTGGCACAGCGTCAATACATTGTGGCCCGGACGCTGCTTAACTAAAACGGAAATGACGTCACGGTCACATACAACGCTGACGTTCCCGTGCAATCCGAGGAAAATCAGTGATGTTGCTTGATTGTGTATGGATTGTGTTAGATTTATGCATGCTTTATGCTAGAATAGCGTTAACGAATGATTGTTCCGTGTCATAACAACTGCTGAAACCCTCGGGATACGTTGGGTCGGGTACCAACTAATCCCTTGGGTTTCTACAGATATTTTAACACGAAAAAAGAAACATGCGTTATTCCTATATTATATCAGAGTTCTTTAGTACTGACGGCTCATCTAGGGTTCAATATGGCGCGGTTCATATAGTTATTTTACCAGTAATATCTATAAAGGAAAGGGTTAAATGAGAATCATGAAGGAAGTTGAATAAATAAACTTAAAGAAAACTTAACATTTCTTGTAGAATATGATTGGTCTTGCGAAGCTATAATTACACGAGGTCATTCAAATATCTTGCAAGCAAATTCGCTGAATTAATGTTTACCGCCGACAGCATCATATACTGATTGAAAATTAAACAATTGCAGGATACATTTCGAATAAAGACTCCGGGGAAATAGTCGGTTAAAGCATAAATTATCAGGGCCCATATCACTCAAGGTCACGGCGATAATGCACATGCCCTTTTTGTATTGAAGGTTCCCACACAATTAAAATTAGATATATTTAACATTTGAAGACATGAAATACTTAAGTTATCTGACTGAATATTAAGCAACCAGGGGTCTTAACTTCGGGTAAGTGCCGTCAATATACACATCTCCGCTTGGTATTAGATGTACCCACATAGTTTTGTTTAAATTATTCAGCAGATTTGTTGAAGAATAGGGTTGAATTAATGCTTTTCTATGAACAATAAATGATAATAAATTATGGATCATAACTCTGTATTAAACGGCCAAACGGGAAATACTGATGATGATGATGATGATGATGATGATATGCACATCTTGTTTGTTTGTTTATGTGTTTATCTAAAGTCGCCGCCGGAAAGCCCATATAAGCGACCGTACCCTCAAGTCGGACCAAATCCTTTAGTGTCCCGTCGAGATTTTTCGAGATGCGCATCTCCTCTTTATATTAAACTAAATTTCGTTGAAATTCCTAGAGCGCAGAAAAGCAATAGTTCTATATACAGTGTTTTATAAATAACAACAACAACAAGGGGCAATAAGTCTGTTTTTAAAAAGAAATGGAGATATGCTGGTTATATGTGCAACTGGTTTGTGAATGAAGGTTCCTACAAAGTTGCAGCATCGATATCCATCCAGAAGTTGCTGAAAAATAGCGTGGAAACGAAATGATTCCATATACAGTGTATAATAACTAATCAATGGCCGGATAGTGCGGAAACTAAATCTGGACTGACAGGCGGACGAACACGCTAAAACAGTCCCATCACTCCCGATTTCATCAGCGGGGGAGGGGATAAAAATGTCTGTAGTTTTAGTTCCAATAATTGATTTCAGTCCTAAAAATTTGTGACGTTTGTGACTCAGTGAAAAGCATTGAAGAAAACAATATTTATCTCAAATTTGTGACATTTGTGATTTTAAACTCGTGACGAATGTGATTGTCTAAAACATTGGATCACATGCATCACAAAATTTGTGACGAATGTGATCTCATTCTTCACAATTGTGACGAATGTGATTTGTGACACATGTGGCCTTACAGAGCTGTCTGCTTTTTGTTCCAACCTCAGATAAAAGTTTTACGTGACATACTAAAGTTCAAGTTATAGCAAAATGACCAGCAAAATTGTGCTAAATAACCAGAAAAAAAATCTTAGGTGGAAAGCTGAGGAGACCGGCTGGTGAACCGCCAGCTTGTTAAAGGGTGGTTTTACCGATTGCCTGCTCGTTTTGACGCATTGTGCCATGGATATTATGTCTCATAAACTTGGGAGACTGGTCCTTGCAATAGGGGTGGCACTATTATAAACATGAACTGGACGTAACCTTACTTTTGTCTGATTAAACGTTTTGACTTTAGGTGTTCTTCTATTAACTTTGATTCTTGAAGTAATATATTTATTTGGACGGTAACAAAAGTTGAAGTGCCAGGTAGCTAATAATGCTACGTTACGTAACTCTTCAAACATGTAGATAAGTGTTACTGTGTGTTTAATGCTCATTTTTGACAGCGTTCTAGTACTGAAACATCTAACGATCATTTCTGTGTGAAAACAAAAACGAAAGATATTTGTCCTTAGTGTCTAAAAACTTTTTACATACTTAAAACCACGTGAAGATAAGTGTACTGCAATAACCAAAGTAATATATATTTACAGACAGAATCAAAAGCACATGAATGAAAAGCATATTTGTAGCTCATTTTTTCTTTTTATTACATTTTTTTCTAAATAAAACCTAAGTGCATAACTGCAACTATTCCAAGTACAAGAATACAGTTTTCTTTGATTTATATATGATTATAACATTAACACGAGTCTTGATTTAGTACATTCTCGAGTGTTCTTGTGACTCGCACGTGTTAATTATGCTGGAGCGCCGATCACACATGTTATCAACAAAATCAACATAATGGGGCTTATCAGTCAAAGCTTTGGCACAGTAAACAAAGGAAAGACTATCGTGTATATAACCGTGTAACTATATAATATGCAGATTTGTTGAAAAAATGTAAAAACGTCGTACAAGGTTTTTGCCCGATGAACAGACACTGTTTGTATATTTAAAAGAATTTCTGCCAACTTATCAATTTAAAGATAATGTTTAACACATGCGTCAGTAAACGAGATTGATTAACACACATAGGAGAGTCTGTGTATGTGTGATGAAGATATTCTTGTATTTCTGTTTTGTTTTTAAAAGCCTTGTGGTTTAAAGCTCTTGACGGTCTCACATAGTTTTATTATTTCAAAGATCCAAGTTGTTTACTACAGAACAAATAACACTCCCTATTAGATGACTTTAAAAGTTCAAAGGTTACGGTTCATAAATAAGGGTAAGTAAATACCTCTTTTTTAAAGTTTACATAAATCTCAAATAGACAAATTGAGATGATAAATACCGTTTCGAAGAGGTTTTAAAATTTTAATTAAATCTCACAAGTAACCTTGTTACTCCTTAGACTAAATAACTATGCACAATTGTCTTACAATCTAAATGTATATTCTTTTTGTAAATTAATACATATAACGGGAAATAGTCTTTGTAAGTCAGTTTGTTCTCAATATCCACCAGAGCCTATTTCCACCTGTGTTTCAATAAACGTGAGTGTTCAAGTTTACAACATTTGAAATATTAATCCTGGGATTAGCTTTTTCGGCTAGAACTTAAATAAGTTGTATAATATAATTAAAATGCCGGTAGTATAACACTTTTCAGTAAATGTATTTAATGATATAATGTACTTTAACATGTGTAAAATTCCAAAGGCAGTGACAAACGCGCGCATAATATGTTTCGAAAAGAAAAACTTAATACTTGGAAAAATGTGAATGTAAGTTAACTTACCGACACGGAAATGGTCGGGCAAGGCAGCCGTCGTCGCCGGGGTGTATAATCCAATAAAAATATAAAGAACCCATGTAGAAATCATTGTAGAGGTTTAGGTATGTGTAACTTCCAGACAAAGAGCATCAAAAAGGCGTAGCACAAAGAAAAATATGGCTTCGTATCATTGAACTGATAAGCCAACGATTATCACCACTGGGTGCCTCAAACGTGTAGAACATGTATGCATATACACAGGTCGCGCATCAAACACAACAACGTAAGGACTATCTCCGAATGCTTCAAATAAACTTTCGAAAAGAACACTTAAAACATGCAAATGTCACTGTCCGACTGCAATGGATTAAAAAGATGTACGTTCAATCAGAATTTCTAAATTTCGATAAAGAATAAAGATTATATCCATTTATTTTTCTCTTTAACACACACGGTTAATAGATCTTCTTCGAGAAGGAAAACTGCTTCAGAAAAGCTCTATAATTATTAGCAATATGTATGAAATCTAAAATATTAATCCAACAGATTTAATTCGCTATCGCTTACAGGCGTCAAAGTTATTGAATACATCTAGCTAAAACACGGCTTTGAAATTGCTAAAATTACAGTTAAAGATATACTCCACCACTGAATCTCTTAAACACAAATCACTTCTTGCCAAGAAACTTTTCTCGCAATGAATGACAGATTAAAATGCCGGAGATAAAAGCGTAAGAGAAGCCTTTTCCGATAAGAACATTTGGTTTTCCTGTTTCAGACAACATTTATTTGTTATTTGCAAAATATTTCACCGTTTTCAAATTAAGTAGACTTCAAACTGATAATTGCCTGTGATATATATTACATTATTTCTTTCAATTGTTATACAAGTATTATTAAAACTGGACACAAGAATAAAAGCCGTTTTGAATATAAAACCCCGTTTATCCGGTATTACATGAAACTGATAGCACGATGATTCTAAAAGTCACTGCCATACATTTTTGCTCCTTGTGTTTATATTACAAGTCAGTTTTGCATATCTTCAGAACGCTAAGACGGTAAATCATTTGTTTAAAAGATTATATCCATTTTCCCAATACCGGTTCATCCGAGATCACAGCAATTGAAAAGGATTAGCTTTTACGGGCTGTTTACTGTAATCCGTTCTCTTAAGTCGTAAAACAAATAATCCAATACAATATGACATACAGCCTAGCAAATTTACGTTTCTTTTTTATTCTGCATCATACTCTCGCTGTCGTTCACAAACAATGAATGCACAGTGAATACTTTATGCCGTGGTTTCGCGTGCCAACATCATGCTGGAATATAGTTGTGAAAAAGCCAAACCTCCTGTAGAGAATATTGTAGAATTTTTCTCTCTGCGGATTCAGAATGTCAGTGACTCTCCGTTCTCTGAAGTATAAACGGAAAGATTGGTAAATTAGAAACACGTGTGCTATTTTTTTTCCTCTAGCAAGTTAGCCTTGTAATGTACATGTGTTTTCCTAATTGATAATTTTACTGAAACATGGCTAGCAGAAATATATATCGCTTGGTCTTTTCTGCAGTACACAGAAATTACAATAATACAGTTATAGTCTGTATTTAAAAATATTTCAATGATAATCTTTATTCAAGTGAATCAGTCAAAAAAAAAATTTTGAGAAAAGAAAGAAAAACAAAGAACCTCGCCCCCACTATTTTCCTTTAATGGTATATGGTATATGTATGTAAATGTTATGTCTCGAGAGCGATTTAGATATAGTTGGAATAACATGTATCTCAAGCGAGAGTAATAAGTAGATAAAGTTTTCTTATCATCATATTAAGTCATACATCTGCCAAAAACACGTCATAATGTTGTCGTAATGTTTATTACAGAAGTAATGAAACGAAAGGTTGTTCTATATTACATACAGATATATATCAAGGAAGTAATGTAGATGTATATTTTCAATGCTTGTACATCAATTATATCTTTATTTTTTTGAAATCGAATTTCAAGATATAAGTGCACCTATTAAGGCATCAAAGGAGTATGTACACATTAGGGTTAATGAAGGATCTTAAAAATCATCAGTTAATGGACAAACACCCCAGCGCCCACTCCCACGTACCCATTCACTCCACAGCACACAAAACAAACGCGATGTAAAAGAAAGAAAAAGAAAGAAAGAAAGAAAGAGAGATAGAAAGTAAGAAAGAAAAGGAAGGTAATCACGAAATAGGAAGGGAGGAAGGATGGATGGAAGTGGATAACTACACGTATGGTGAAGGCATTTCTATCGTTAACCCATTGGGCTCCAGTTAGACGGAAAAGAACAGGACTCATAATCCATTAAAACCTTTGTGAAGGGTGAAGAGTACGTTTTACCTTACTAAGTCTATTCTTCTTAGTCGTTATGTAATAATAACAATAGTTTAGCGTTGTCATGACAAAGAGATGTAATAACGATGAAAATTAAATGAATTTATGTACAAGTAATGATTATACTTACAACAATCCTGTTATAAATATAATTAAAATAGATTTATTGATGACGATCACTTCGATGATAATAGACAAGAATGCTCATAAATCTGTATGTTAGTTGCTTAAGACTGGTAATGATGATGACGATGATGATGGTGGTGGTGGTGGTGGTGATGATGATGACGATTTTATGAAAAATAACGACATTTTATGTCTTATAAATAAATTAGATTTTTTAAAATTTATTTTGGTAATAGATCATTTTTTAAAATATATACGGTATAAAGGATTTTACAATTAAATTTAGAATAGCGTAGCTTTTAAAAATGAGAAAAATATGATGATTTTATTTTTATTGATTATTCTATTTGATATCTGTTCATGTATGATCATAAAATAATAAGTTTTTGTTAAATTATTACGAATAATGCTATAAAGATTATTTATATTTGGAATATTTTGCTTCTCAAGCGCGGCAATTGTTGCAGGCTTTATTTTTTGTTGTCTCTCTAAATGCACTTCTAAAATACAACCGAATTCCCCCTAATCTGATATTAAGTTTAGAAGTTTTGGAATATTATACCCTGTAATTGCTTCAAATTGAGTTTCCGTCCATTTCAGACAAAAACGAATGCCACAGGAAATGTCGTACCAGCTTTTAGCTCAGCTGGTAAAACTTACCTTATATTGACTGCATTAGACGTTTAAAGAAAAGAAACTTCAATGACAACTAGTTCTCAGATTTTTAGCTGACATTATGACATCAACTAATGGATGCTATAATATTAAGATTTTTATTGTTTGAATGAAATGAAAACGCTAAAATGTAGTGAAGAGTATGCCAGAATTTCATTATTAGGAAAATGTCTTTAAATGTTTCTTTTCTCTAAACCTCTAATGCAGTCAATATAAGGTACGTTTTACCAGCTGAGTTAACGTTTTTGTTTTCTTCAAAAATTCAATTTCTGAGCGTTAAATAAATTCTAAAGGTTACAGAAGGTCCTTGATTTAGACATTCAAATTTCTTCCGATAGATTTCAGATATATGTTGAAAAATAAAAGAATTGTTCCGCACCTGTATTCTGAAAGTGAGTGAGTACAAGTTAAGCTGCTGTAAGTTATAGCTTTAGATTGTGAAACCAAAGAGCTCTGTTAATTTTATTGTATCTACCTGGCTATAAATTTTAAAGCGCTCAACACACCTGCAAAGTTTCGGCCTACGCTATAATACTTGTATCTGATTCGATCAGTTTCATTCATTTTTTCCAGCTACCTTAGGCATGACCTGAGTGTTAAATTAGCGTGCACCAAATGATTTATATGAATAAAATGGCTGGCAACAACACGTGTATCAATTAAGAGGTATGCGTTTAACCCATGTGTTACACAACACAGACTCGACCAATTTGTTACAGGATAGACAAAAACGAAAGGCATATAACCATTTCAATATTTCCTGAAGGGCCTCCCTTGCTTGTTTAGGCTTTCTCTGGACAGACCTTGTAGGACCCCATGACTCTTGTTGTGTTTTAGTGACTCGTGGTGATATCTAACCCGATTTGACCATATGCTTCAGAGGCTTTCATAAATCTTTGTTGTACAGGCAGATCAATCTTTCTATATTGTATTCACATTCAACATCCATGGTCTATCTTAGACTGTCAAGTGCTAAGTGCTCATTTATCAAAATATGTAAGTATCAAATGGGAAAATAATTCTGCTTCATGTGTATTCTCAAGAAAAATAAAGCAAAGCTCAAAACTCAATAATTAAGTAATTAATACCACGAGTTTAAACTAGAAGAAGCTAATTATGTTGATACGAGCGCAACGCCTATTTTTTCTCAGACAACAAGAGTAAATATTTTTCAAGATTATGCGAGATAGGCGGATAATCACCCGCTGTCATTTGTTTCTCTGGGTGATTTATTACATAGATCAGTGTTTGTTTTATCATATCACTTATGATTGCAACTTAATGTTCAAAGTTCTATGTCTGGTAGTTTTCTGCCATTAACGTGCCAAATTCTCCGCGTGTAAAAACTTTTATTGGCAGAAAAAATATATGAGGAGAATGGTGTGTTTTTTTATCGCCATACCATCTTGTTATAATGCAATAATTTATTATATAAAATGCTCACGCCAGCTAAAGCTGGGCGATAAATACCATAACTGTAGCATTAAATTTTTAAGAATTGTCTGTAAAAGTCACAAAAAGATACTGCTCAAGTATTTTAAACAGGCCACATAGCATTCGTGTCATGCACCGTGTTGGAACCAATTCTCGCATTCAACTTGTATTCTAGTGTATCTAAGGTTCAATCTCGGTCCGATTGTCCTAGTGAAAAAAGGCAATAATATATTCGTGTTACTATTTGTTAGACTTGCATTATTTTATCATACATACATTTGCAGGATACATGTAAAACTGTGTATGTTTAACAGTACAGCTGAGGGTCAAATATCACATTAGTTCTAAATGCACGCATACTTTCTTCAGGAAACGCAGACCTATCTGCCAGACTTGACCGGACTACTTCTTGGTACATGTTTCTACACCTTGTCACAGAAATACAAGCTTTATATATATCTACAATTAATCCTGAAACATGTGCTTTGAATAAACTTCTACGGGTTGTTTCTTTTCTGTAGAAAGAAATAAATACAGAGGGAAAGAATAAGTTATTCATATGTATGTAAGGAGTTAAGAATAAGTGCCCTTTACCTGAGACCTGAATCTTACATACTCGAGAGTAACACAGCAGTTAATAAAAAATGAAAATAGCTACATATTAGAAAAAATCAATAAAAAATTATAAAACAAAACCGGTAATTTTCCAAGATAGAAAAAGACACAATTATAAAATTATAGACATTCAAATCACTGTTTCATACAGTTACGGTAAATTTATTATTCACTACGCGCGCCAGTGATTCAATTTAGTGTAAACACACTAGTGTTCCAAAGAAGTCTATACGCACCAGTGATTTAATAAAATGTAATCGCACCAGTGATTTGACAAAGTGTAATCGCACCAGTGGTTCGATTAAATCTAAAAATACCAGTGATTCGACTTTGTTAGACGCACTAGTGTTCCGATTAAGTCTAAACGCACCATTGATTCGATAAACTGTAATCGCACAAGTGATTCGATTTAGTGTAGACGCACTTGGGTTCCGATTGAGTCTATACGCACCAGTGATTCAATAACGTGTAATTGCACCGGTGATCCGATTTAGTGTAGACGCACCAGTGTTTCGATATAGTCTAAATGCAAGAGCGATTGATTCGATTTAGACTAAATGCACCATTGATTCGATATAGTCTAAATGCAAGAGTTATTAAAATTTTTAATTAAGTCTAAGCACACCAGTGATTCGATTAAATCTAAGCGCACCATTCATTCGATAAAGTGTAATTGCATTAGTGTTTCGATTAAGTCTAGACACGCCAATGATTCGATATAGTCTAGATGCAAAAGTGATTCGTTTTAGTCTAAACATACTAGTGGATATAGTCCCGATTAAGTCTAAATGTACCAGTGATTCGATATTGTCTAAATGCAAGAATGATTCGATTTAGTCTAAACACACCAATGAACCGATATAACCCGGTTAAGTCTAAATGCACCAGTGATTCTTATATCAAAGCGGCGAAGTAAACGTTTGAAACTTGGTACAAAATTTTCCAAGGTGTATGGGGATGTTTAACTGAAGCAAATAAGTTGTGTTTGCACTGTACTACGCCGCGGCAAAGAAGGCGTGAGCAAAATAATTGAAAAAATGAATTGCTTTAAATTGCTTTCCCGGTAAGTATTTTGATGAATTGTCTATAAATACAAGAGGATTATAAAAACAACAAAAATATGTGTGCAATATTTGAACTTTCGAAGTACTCAGAAATAGTTTTAAGTGGCAAAAAAACAAACCCGTTTATATCTAAGCAGACATATACAATGACATAGGACACTTTGTACAAGAAAGCTATTTGCCGTTTAATAGCGGCTATAGAAAATCAAATTCAAGTCGATTGGTTTTTTAATAAAAAGATTTGTTAAGATGATAATACACCTTGCGATACACAAATTAGTGTCTAGATTTCACCTTAGGCTAACGCAAACAACGTCCAATAGAATCTTTATTGAAACAACTTAGCACCTCTTTTGTCACAACTGTGTGCCTTAACAGTTCCATTGAATGTAATGTCAACCTTAGGATATTTACTTTACCTTTCGCTTTTACGGTTTTGATACCTTTTAAAACGTTTATAACGGCGCAGTTTATTTGGTAACTATACAATAGCATTTAGTGTTAAAATCTTCACGCTGGTGGAAAGAGCATTAATAAAATGAATACACAATAGGTGAAGTAGAAGTAAGATTATGTCTTTTAAAATAAATAATTTAAGATTTACACGAACAATGCGATAATTCTGGCGTTGATATGTTATGTAACCAAAAAACTGACCTTCTTAACTATTTACGTGAAAATTATCTTCACGTCTTTGCACACACGTCCACCGACAATTTATTTTTTCTCCTCGAGGCGCCAAAAAACAACAGGTTTAGAAGTTAAGCAATATTTGTGCACAGTTTGATTTAAGAACAGATCACGACACAGAAAGTAATAAATTATAACTTGATGAAATCACACGAGGTTGAAGAAAATTACAAAACGTTTTAGCCACACCAACAGAAAAATAGTGCAGTGTTAATTGTTCTATTTGTAAAGATAATTTGCTAATGATAGCATCGAAACATCCATCCAATTAAAGGAAGCATGTTTACTGGTGATTTTACGATAAGGAAAGGTAGATCTAATCACTAGTACGGTGTCTGAAGTATTCCGCATGAAAACAAATTGCATGCTGAATTGCGTTATCAGAATAAATATTGTTAAAATGTGCTGAATTCACGAACGTTATGCATGTTACGCAATTACACCAGCAATGTAAAAAAATAAGACATTTCCGGTACATGATTGTTTTTGTTTTTTATAGAAAACTGCTCTTAGAAGACCCAACTTAATTTGTTCACGAGTGAACGTCATTTCACAAACATGATGCCAGTGAAACAAGCATTTTCATATTGTTTTTAGCAAGGCCTATAATTTTCTATTTTATTATTGTAGATTATCAGTGTGCGTAGCGAGATAATGTATCATGTTCTTCTTGACGAGTAAATGAATTATTTTGTTAAACTTGTTAGACAACTAAACTTCCCTTTATAGTCGAATATAAATCTACATTTTTTTCAGTTAAGTATACAAAAGTGACGTTGGTGATTAAAGGGGCTGGCCTCCAGATGATAAAAAAGGAAATTTTTCTTGTATTATAAATTTCGTGTAATATTCATGACTTATGCTTAAACACTAACTAACTGACAAAAAATAAGTCAGATAATCACATTATAAATTGATTTTTTTTCTTATCATAGTGCTTTACCGTAACGGGACGGTATAACTATATTGTATAGGATTTAAAGTAAATAACAATAATTACACATGCAGTGATAGTGGTGACAGTAAAAGCGTTGGCAAAGTTTTGTTAACATGAGGGGTCCACAGTTCAAATCAGGCTGAAGCGAATATATTTTTTTGTTCTATTTCGACTTTTGTAATCAGTTTTGAAGTTAAATATCATGTTGTTATAATCTCACGGCATCTAGATATTCAATTTATGTAAAAAAAAATTTTATATCAAATCTGGAGTACAGCCTCTTTAACTGCTGACACGGTTTTTTTCTTTTGCTACTTCTGTATTATTTAGCATAATAATAATAATAATAAGATTTATCCACGTGATAAAAACACTGTCATTAGTTTTCATTTGCACTGACCTAAGTAGATTTATTTCTGTCTGTTAAAAGTAAAATTTACATACATCTCTGTTTCTTGACACACCTATTTAAATACTTTTGCCCCACCCCTTCTCTCTCTCTCTCTCTCTCATTCTTGAAAGGTAAAGGAAGGTTGAACTTCAGCCTTGCAGTGTAAGTGTACAATTATCTGACCTTCGAATGTGTGGTTCTAAAACATTAAAGCGACTGACTCACAGAATTTAGCCGAAATTCGTTTTCTTTAGAATTTAAGAGAAATTAATATACTATGGAAAAACATAATATTATGCTTCTATACACCATGAAAACTGATAAAAAGTTCTGACTTAACCAGGATTCGAACCCATGACCTTTCGGTCAGTAAAATATAGAGCGATTATCTACACCACATTGACTAGTTATCAAGTTTCGTCAAAATTGATGTTATAACTAAAGTATCTACCCCGTGGCTAACGGGGTAAATTTTCTACCGATAAAAGTGTGTAAAGCTTTATATTTTGATGTTTTTCTGTAACAAAAAAATGAGCCAGTAAGTTATTTTAGATACGTTCTTCAGAATTACAGCAATAATTTCTCGATGTATAAACATTTTCTCTTTTTCATCGTCGGCCCTCTGTGAGTCAGCCCCTTTAAACTCTAACAGCCTTTTTTTCATCAAAGTAAATGCAACACGACACACTTCAGAATCATAACACTACTTTATCTGCTGTTGTTCTAAACTAATGTAAAGAAAATCTAAAAATAGTTAAGTTTTGTTCGATAAATCCTTACATAGCAAGTTCCTATTTTATTTATTATACAAAACATCCATTATCCCTGCATTTACTTACTTACTTTGTTTTAATGTGGCAGTGTATAAGATTAAATCAACAATAATAAAAATGTACCAACCTAAAATTTCCTGTACTTTTCCTACAAAAAGATGAAGATTAAAACGACTTCAGCGGACTACAAAATTACGAGACTGTATTTTTAGCACGAGGCAAAAAATCCCTGTCAAAAACCGGTCGTATAATTAATGCATATAATTAATATTCATAACCTCATACCATCTTTCAGAATAAGTCGTTTCAATATCAGTCTATATAAAAGAAAATTACATTCCGTACTATAACTAAATTAAAAGAACAAAAGATAGAAATAGGAGACTTTTCAAAACATAAAAAAGCCGTACTTTGGTGGAATGTCTCTTTGTATGTCTCAATGACAACTATTGATTGATAAATACGGGGTATCTTATGCTGAAATAATTAAAGATAAAAATAAAATATGTGATGATTTAAGTTCATGAAGAATTATGTAAAACATGCATCGTAATTTGGCTAATTATACAACAACTGACTTGTTAGAAAAACAAAACCAGTGACGGTAAACATTTAGATCAATGTACTGATATTTATAATCATTTTGTTTTAAGATATATGATGATGAGGATGATGAGAGTGATGTTTGTAATGATGATGAAAGTGATGCTTTATTTATGTTGACCATTATGCTGATTATGGAGACGACAGTGTTGATAATGATTAGAGCGTTGAGGAGGATGGTGATGAAGATTGTGATATTGATGATGATAGTGATGATGGTGATGATGACTGTTTCATTGAAGTAAAGCATTAGCAAAGTTTCATGATTTTAATCAATATTAAGATGAATAAGAATAAATTTAAGCTCAATTTCAAATTTCGACAAAATCATTTTAGGTACGTTTTCAATTTCAAAAGCACAAACCAACCAACCAAAGACAAACAAACACGAAGAAAAAGAATAAAGAAATTTCAATGTGAACTGGTCAGAACGAGACATCTTAACTGAAGGATATGTTTAATCGTCCTCAGTGACAACTGGCAGAACTAAGCGGTATTTGTTTGTGGGGTCTCTGCTTACCATTTGAATAGATAAAATGCAATAACTAAATAAATCGACTTAAACATTTTTTTCTGCCGATTATTTGAATTTTTAATTAACAAATCTATTTCTTTGAAATAATTGTGTGCCTAAAATTATCTGAAATATATAGCAGTTGAAGTTCTAGTAGGATCACAGGCGATACGTAAATATCAGTTTTTTACCCTGAATACCAGACCCTAATTTTTACGACAAAATTCTATGTTCTACGTGTATCAAATCCGCATTAAAATCACTACTTTTTAAAGTTATATTGTCATATGCTTTCTTTTTGTTCTTTAATTCAAATGAACGCTCAGAATTTTTACTCAATGATAATTATAACCTACCAAACCGTTTAAAGCAAACAACCAAGAATTACGACATGCAAAGTTGTAATTATAAGAAACACAATGGGTGTTCTGCTAATCAGCTGATGTCAAATAAATCTGATTACAATTCTACATGGAACAATTTCAGTTACAATCTACAGTTGCATTGATTAGGTAATATTTTCATGCCAATGTTGTTGGCATCAGCATCAGCATCAGCTCGAAAATGCTTAGAGTTTGATAGGGTATAATTATACCAAGTTACACAAACTATTAGGTGCTGTAGTATATAAGAGACCGTCGTCGGATACCCACGGTACTTATTGCGTTAAGGTCCAACCCATTCCGCTACTGTACCTTGACCCCTGAATGACATTGACCACAAGGTCTAATGATAAAAGATACTCAGTATTGGTGGGTATCCGACGATGATGAAAGGCAGACATCTTGTAATAGTTAAAAAGGAGAGCAACTTCTGGAAACAAGAACGACTGGGCACAGAAATACAGAATTACTAAAATACATTTACTTTTTTCTCCTAGAAGGTAACATATGCTCATGAAAAGAAAGGAAAAGTAAAAAAGTAAAGTCCTACTGTCGAACGCACCGTGTCATTTGTCCTTAAAAAAAGTAGAGAATAAAAATACAAAAATGATTGTTTATCTAGGAAGTTAATTTCAACAATCTGATAAAACCGAAAAATATTCACATTTACAATACTGCAAATTAAGCATCTTCATTTTTATTCGCAAACTTACAAAAAAATCTGACATCGTTAATACACTGTTAATAAGTTCTTACCTTTATTTCCTGTAAGAATTCGAACCCACTCGTTTCAAATTAGTTTTCCATCTCTGTTCATTTTAGTCAGATTGTTTTGCAAACCAAATTTCAAATTTGAATTTGAATTTTAATTAAATATATATAAAGAAGAACTATTTACAAAGGTGTTCAGATTTTGTTACGAAGAGAACAAATATTACACGAAACAGGTTTATGAACGACAATAGAAAGGCATCCAGTGTTTAGTATATTGAACTCCTGTACGTAAAATTAATTGAAACAAATTCAATGGTACATGTTTATCTAACGTTTAAATGGTTATAGGATACACGCCTTTGACACTCCACCTTGTATTTAACCCTAGGGAAGCCAAACGTTTTCTATCGTATGAAAAGGGGAAACACCATAAAGCCATGTAGTTGCTAATTTTCATTAACGGAATATTTCATGGCCACCCGTTGAATTACCACTTCACAGTTCTTGTTACCTCCTAGAAATATTTTGATTACGTATGAAATTACGTATTAACCTGTTAACTTATTCTTAAGAGTGTTCTTGCAAAAGAATTTATTCTTAAATACACAAATATGATACGGGTAAAAAAGCAAATCATTGCATAGTTTAGAAAACAGCAGGTTCTGTATAAAGTAGTTTATTTAAAATAATATGATATCGTCTGTTATAATTTTAGAATGCACTTGATAAAAGTGCAAACATCGTTCTTTGTGAACACGTCACAAATGAAATGTGCATCAGTAATTTAAATTGATTTTATAACCAGCATCCATGGCAATAATTTGAAAATTAGATGTTGTAAAATAAAGATATTTCATAGCATAATTCAGCTAGACGGCTCCTTTAATTTCATAATATGAGTTCTTTTCTCACTTGTAAAATATTTGGTCATAAAATAACACTATATCTTTTTAGACTTAAAATTATTTTTCCTTCAAATTTCAAAGTTCCAAATGGAGGTAGCAATAAACTTGCTAGTAAAATTTAAAGTATGTCATGAACAAGGGATCCAGTAATAATATGCGTTTTAAGTTTCAATTAAACTAAAAACAAAATGATGGAACATTGACAAAATAACCGTTCTTTGAATATAAAACTTAACCAGTTAGCATGTGTTGGGTTAGAGATCTAACAGGGATCCCCCTTTCATACCATCTAAAACTTTATATTTTAATCAAGCTGAGTAGAATGATGACAAATAAACGAGTAAGGACATGACTAAGATTAAGAATCCCATTCTTTGCTGGTAGTTATAATTCAGACAGGGTCATCAATATTGAGAATAAACCTTTAAAGTCTACAATAATATGCATTTAACGGCACAATTAACTGGTCACTTTTTCACAATGAACACGCTGCAATAAACGGATCTACAACGTCTACGTCACTGTTTGACGTTTTAGGAATTTTGTCACTGTGAAACCTTTTAGGACTTTTAGTGTTAATCTTTTCCTCTTTATTGTAAACAATTTTCTACACGAATAAACAACTACAACAACAAACCGCAAAGCGAATTTATTGACCTTAAAAGGTTGACGAAGATACAAGGCATTATTAAGTTTACTGTCTTAATTGGCTGATCGTAACTATTCCTTATCATGATTGATGATGACATTATATGTAAGAAAGACACACCAATAGTGGAATAAATAACAGTTGAACTTTATAATACAGTAGTTGAAAGGTTTTGAATTAGAAATCTTAATGCCATCTTTATGTGACATTGAATTAGCTTTCCTTTAAACATGACAAAAATACAAAATAGGAAGTACCTAAAGTCTGTATTTCGAAATTACTCTAATATGCATAATTAAAAAACCCCCGATCTATTAACTGCTAACATTTATTTTAAAAAAAATGATAAGATTCTTTGGTATTTTTGAAACTTACTTTAGACAAACGGAGAAACATCGAAATGTGGCATAATATTGTCAAGTGTATGTGTTAATAGATTTGTTAAATTAATATCAAAAGGTAATTGCTGACGGAGTTGTTACAATCCAGAATTGCTGTCAGGTTGTCAGTAAGAACGGAGTTTTATGTTACAATCCAGAATTGCTGTCAGGTTGTCAGTAAGAACGGAGTTTTTATGTTACAATCCAGAATTGCTGTCAGGTTGTCAGTAAGAACGGAGTTGTTATGTTACAATCAAGAATTGCTGTCAGGTTGTCAGTAAGAACGGAGTTTTTATGATACAATCCAGAATTGCTGTCAGGTTGTCAGTAAGAACGGAATTTTTATGTTACAATCCAGAAGGTTAGGGCACCTTTAAATAGTCGTGTCCAAAGTTTTTTTTAATTTGCCAGGTTAAAACTATATTCAGTAAGGAAAATTGCAACTATTAAAAAAAAAAACGGTAGAAAGCTAACATCAGAGAAGTACCTACGACACATTTAAACCAAGAGCTGAATTCACAAAAACACATACCAGTCATGACTTATTTTTGAAGATGTTTTAAACTAGAAAACAATTAGTTTGAAAGTGATTACGATAAATATGAGCCTTGATGAGTTCTTTTTAATTGTGGTTTTAGATTAGAAATAAGGGTTCATTTCAAAGGAAGAAATAAACGAAGTCCAATTAATTTATCTTGTGCTGATATGTCTAAAAGTCGACGACCAAATGATGCACTGTTTGTGTTAAGTACCTAAGACGGCTAACATTGAAGATCACATGAAGCCATTAAACATGTCGGTTTCTTAATTGTACCATAAAGGATGAAGAACAAATTTTGCAAAGCTTTGAAGCTGAAGCCGATCGGTTTTAACGTAATTTGTGAGTTGTAACAAGGATACATATTCTACAAAAATGATTTAAAGATCGTAGCTTAGGTCTGAAGTATAACTTTAAGTAGTTTGTTTTTGGCTGCTGAAAGAGCTAAACAAGAATCTTCACTAGTTAGTGTAATTCTTTTTGACCGAATTTGTACGATAGAAACTAAGCATGTTAAACGACTAGTCCCCCATCTATATGCAATGACTTAAACTCCATTAAAATCGAAGTTCATACGCCGATTCCATATGTTTTACTCCATGCAAGTAGTTGTTAACGAAGGCAAATGCAAATGCAAAAGAACATTGTACATTCTAAACATATCGTATTTGACATTTTAAACTTGTTAAATGAGTATATAGATCTAAAACCTAACTCTTGAAACAAATATTCCATTCTTTAATTCAATAGTTTAGTCTAACATTCGATCCTTTCCCTGAAGACTTTCTAATACAAGATATGAAAATATAAACAAGAGACTGAACAAAGCAGATGCTATTGTTTTTCTTTGTACCATCATAATTTAATATCTAAGATGAACTGTAGTTCTGTAGAGTCTTGGTAACCTTACTTCTTGCATCCACTTTTTCAGGTAATCAATATTATTTTTCTGAAAATGAAATTTCTATTCGCAAGCTTTGTAGATCTGATTCAAAGATTTACAGGTAGTTGCATATAAGCAAATGGTAATAAAGTTTCTGCACACACTTTTTTCAGGAAAGGTTCGACAAAATTTATCGGATAATTAGCTTGTTCGTAACAGACGTAAAATGCTTATGAAACAAAAGACCTATCGAAAATACAAATGTATCTCGGAATCACTCTTCTAGAAAATACATACTACAGGATATAAAATCAATCAATATAATTTGGAGGAATTTGCCGACCGTGTTTGTCTGTTATCTTTACGCTTGTTTGCAATCTAAACCAACAAGAATGACAATGCCACAATAACGAACAACAAAATATTGGACTTTTTATTGATTCATTTGTAAATGAACTATTCCGCATTTGTCATTTTTCTTGTTTCTTAGAAAGTAAGTAATCTGTTTACAGATAACGTTATATGAAAACATTTTAATTGTATTTTTATGTTCATCTGTTTCTGTACCTTGACTCATTACGTCAAGAAGGTATCAAGTTAAAATCAAGTCTGTGGACTTTGGTTATCACTTTAACATTGAGCTTGCCAGAAATTTTGGAAGCTCTCATCGATATAAGATAATAATTGTGACAGGCTTTAACGATGAAAATTCTTCTCTCTGAGTTACGTTTTTTAACATATCCTCTCGTTTATATTGTATACCTTAACTGCATCTAGTTAAGATGTGAAATATAGCCAATATTCGATATATTGACTATCCCATTTAGAACAGACAAATAGAATGTATGTAATGTTTAAGTATATTTTAACCGCTCCAAAAATCGTCAAAATATAACACATTTGCTATGCCATGTAGACTAGACTGGATTATAGCTTTTTGAAGCTTTAAGAATGACCATGGACTGAATTTTACCTGAAGTTAAAACGAGCGAATATGCCGAATGTCAAATATTTGGTGCCTTTTAAACAATTTTTTTCCCTACTTGTTTGAAGGTACTCAAGCTTTAAACAACGGGACTTAACCACATGTGACACAATAAATGAATCGTATACAGTGACTCTCGGCTTGAATACGTTCTGAATGAATTAATGTTCGATTGTTATAATTTGAGTTATTTGTGACTATATTGTTCACATACATTTAAAATGATATTAATACATGATATATACATAAAATGAGGCAAATAAATGTATTTTACGAGACATTGTGTTGACATGACCTCTTATACAGAAACATAGAATCAGTACATAAACAAAACAATTAAATGTGTAACTACAAATTTTTGAAAACTGTAGAAGTTGTTTACAACCGCTTTATTACAGAATAAATTACTGACAATTAGTTACAGAATGTTAAAAAATTCTGTTTTTTTTAAAAGTAATTTTCAATTATACTTGGAACTAATTTCAGCTACAGACTCCAGTCACACTTATAATAATATAATGTCTCGATGTCAACGTCTTTAAATGTGTCTTAAAATTGGGATCATGATTCTTCTGGTATTTACTTTTTGTGACAACTGTCCGAGAAATGCAGTAATGCTAGCTGACACAGTGGATGCAGACATACGGGAAAGCTGATAAATCGAATAACACTGGCGGATATGTTTTGTTATAAATAAGTATACCAAACTATGTTTAAATGCCGATCTGTCCTGTCTTTTGAACTAAAATTTGTAATTCCTACCAGGACAGCTTAAACGTAGCAGAGAACGAAATCTAAGATCCCATAAAAATGTTTTCACAAATTAGGATAAACGATGGATGATCTAAATGAAACATGAGTGCTCTTCTAATGGTACTAATATTTCTATAAATAAATAGAAAGCCAAATGTTTCCGCTACACGCAATGAAAATATGAATACAAGGAACGTTCTACTATGAATGTAATTCGGAAAAAGATCAGTTGTTTTCGACAATTTTCGTTAATATTTTTTACTTAATTCCCTAAAACCATTCGCCCGTAAGTGATATTCATAATTTCAATCTTTTGACAAAATATTTGATTCCATTGTTTATTTGTTATAGTCCTCTCTGTGCAAACTATGCAGACCTAAGATTTTTGTTGAAGAAGTAGGAGTCAGAAGGGACTATTTCAGGCTCAATAGCCTGTCTAAGCAAAGACACACATCTTCATGCAACAATCGGAGGGTTGTCTGACCTATTGAGGGTAGACCTTTAATAAAACATTTATTCAGTTCATCAAGCTTACTTAACTGTTCTTCTACTAAATATTTTTGAATTTCATGTGAATATCGTTTATAAGTGAGATGACACTCCAGTCGCATTCAAACTGTTCTGTCCCTAATTAGGTTATACAACCGATGTAAATATAACGCTGGTCCAGCAGACAGTCGAATTGGCAAACAATGGTATTGTCAACGACGTCTGACAGTTTACATAAAGTTAAACAAGGTCGCTCCCCATCCTTTGCTGCGTACACGGTAGGCCCAATACATTTGGCTCATACTGTTCGGATACAACTGGGTGTCGTAAGATTTGTTACTTGTTTTTTTTTCTCTTTCTTTTTATTTTGTTTTGTCTGATAGGTCAAATAATTTATCAGTTAATTATTGGCACACAGGGAAAGAAATCTGTGTTTTCTGATGGTCGAAAAAAGCGCGTAATTAAGAACGGAGTTAAAAAGACAGACACATCCCTATTCATAAAACAGACTCCGCTTTAGATGAAATTTTTTTTTAAAATACTTCAAAATACCATACACATTTATGTTTCAACTAAATCTCCTTGCGATGTGTTACATTTATTCAAGAATTTCGTAGTAACTATCATAAATCATAGATAAAAAAAGAAACGTCTTACTTATTATTTCAAGAGTAAACATTTCCCTTAATGGTTTTTGATAAGAGCCGCGTGTGTTCAATTTGAATGAAATAGAATCAGAAAAATACTGTTGTTTTAAACATGTGTTATAATTTATTTAAAAACACTTGTTATCGTGTAATTTCCTATAACAAACTATCGAAACTTTTGTTTACAAGCTAGAAAAGCTTCCAGTAGTTGCAATAAAAGAAATGAAAAAACGGAAACGTTATAATCTGAAGTACTCGACTAGCTCAACAAGCATATACACTGACGACGTTAGTTCTACGAGAATTTCACTGTTCCGGTTCTTCTTTCTCTTGTTTTCGAGCTTTGAAACCCGAACTTAATCATCCAGGAACACAACATAGTAAACAATGTTAAATGTATTTTTTTGTTCTTTATAAACATCCTGAACTTTTTGTCGGCCAACATGAAACATTCACTAGCAAAGAAGCAGATTATATTTATCTGTATAAAGTTAATTAACATGCCACTTATTATCGCATTATAAAAGACTGCTAGAATCGTAAAGATTTTGTGAAAATTCAAACCGTAGCTGATCGATCTTAACGTAATTCTTTAGCTGCTTGAGAATAAATTTGCTACAATAACTTTGTTATGGATCTAAGTTAAGCTCTCAGAGACAAATTTCAATATGTTTGTTTTGGCGAAGTGAAAAGTATTGACACAGAAAGTTTATAGCGTTTGACAGGCTACGGCGTTGATTTTTATTGGGCAACGACAGAAACAAAGCAACGTGATATGTACGATTCCCCTGATATCTGTCAATAACAAAAGAATAAAATGATAAGCCTTGCGTGAAGAAAGTATGAACAGAAGAAATTTCCATACTTATCACTGGCTCATTAACATAATAAGAATCGTTCCATTTCACCAACATGACGAAATCGTAATATACAATCATTAATTTCTTGTGCATCAAATGACAATTGCATAAAAATTGAGCGATTCACTACACGTTTTATGTTGCTGAATTAATACATATCTAGTAAAAGCAATTTCTATCACGATTCTTTGCTTCACAGCCATGATCTTCAAATATTATGTGCAAAACTGTCATACAGTTCTATGTGGAATATAAACCGTAGCCCACATTAAGCCATCCTCAAAAGGCTACCATTAACACAAGGTTACATTCGAGGTAAATGCATTGGATGGGTTTTTACTTACTTCAGATATTAGACCAATATTAGACCTTTTCAACCCCTATACTGTTATGTACAATAAGGCAACATACGAAAGAGGTTAGCCGTACAGCTGTGAAAAGATTAATGACTGAAATCACTGATTCCCTATTTTCACTTATTTACCACGTAAAACAGCTTTAAAACAACTGAAATGTATTTATAAGAAAAGGAACTCAAATTTAAATTAATTCCAATAAAATTTGGTGTTTAAACACCAAACCAGAACTAAAAGCCATAGAACTAATTCAAAAGAAAAAAAAGTATTTCCTTAAAGAAGAAAACAGCAGTAATGACAGAGACTGCTTAAAAACAAACGAAGATATGATTGTCTTTTGAAAATCATAAACCCTTAAATTTTGTTAAACGGCTTAATGCTATATTTTTAAAGATTTGTGAAGTTAGCGGCCTAGCGGCCTTGCGGCGTGAAGTTAGCGGCCTGGCGGCGTGAAGTTAGCGGCCTGGCGGCGTGAAGTTAGCGGCCTGGCGGCCTAGCGGCCTGGCGGCGTGAAGTTAGCGGCCTGGCGGCCTAGCGGCAGTTAGCGGCCTGGCGGCGTGAAGTAAGCGGCCTAGCGGCCTGGCGGCGTGAAGTTAGCGGCCTGGCGGCGTGAAGTTAGCGGCCTGGCGGCCTAGCGGCCTGGCGGCGTGAAGTTAGCGGCCTAGCGGCGTGAAGTTAGCGGCCTAGCGGCCTGGCGGCGTGAAGTTAGCGGCCTAGCGGCGTCAAGATGGCTGCCTTTATCACAATTTAGGTTAATCTTAAAAACGGATTGAAATCTATTTTTACAGCAGATAATGTAAATTGCAGGGGTGTATAAGAAAGTTATCGACATGATTTAGCTTTTATTTTTTAAAATAAATTATTAAACAAAGTTCTAGCTTATCTGCAAAGACGACTCGGAATCTCTTTGTACATTTACTCCCATGTACTCTTTGTAAATTACATTTCAGTTGAAGATGAAGTAAATATCAACAAGAACTAGCTTTGATTTTTTTTAAGTTTTCCAAGCCTGGCGGCCTAGCGGCCTGGCGGCCCAGCGGCCTAAACTTAATATTTATCATAATTTATGTTTATCTTAGAAACGGCTTGAAATCGATTTTTACAGCATGCAATGTACATTTCAGGGATGATTAAGTAAAATATCAACAAGAACTAGCTTTGATTTTTTTTAAGTTTTCGAAGCCTGGCGGCCTAGCGGCCTGGCGGCCTAGCGGCCTGGCGGCCCAGCGGCCTAGCGGCCTAAACTTAATATTTATCATAATTTATGTTTATCTTTAAAACGGCTTGAAATCGATTTTTACAGCATGCAATGTACATTTCAGGGATGATTAAGTAAAATATCAACAAGAACTAGCTTTGATTTTTTAAAAGTTTTTGAAGCCTGGCGGCCTAGCGGCCTAAACTTAATATTTATCATAATTTATGTTTATCTTAAAAACGGCTTGAAGTCGATTTTTACAGCATGCAATGTACATTTTAGGGATGATTAAGTAAAATATCAACAAGAACTAGCTTTGATTTCTTTTTTTTAGTTTTCGAAGCCTACCGGCCTAGCGGCCTAGCGGCCTAAACTTAATATTTATCATAATTTATGTTTATCTTAAAAACGGCTTGAAATCGATTTTTACAGCATGCAATGTACATTTCAGGGATGATTTAGTAAAATATCAACAAGAACTAGCTTTGAATTTTTTTAAGTTTTCGAAGCCTTGCGGCCTAGCGGCCTAAACTTAATATTTATCATAATTTATGTTTATCTTAAAAACGGCTTGAAGTCGATTTTTACAGCATGCAATGTACATTTTAGGGATAATTAAGTAAAATATCAACAAGAACTAGCTTTGATTTTTTTTAAGTTTTCGAAGCCTGGCGGCCTATTTCAAGACGTTTTAAGATAAATATAAATTATGATAATTATTAAGTTTAGGCCGCTGGGCCGCCAGGCTTCGAAAACTTAAAAAAAAATCAAAGCTAGTTCTTGTTGATATTTTTTATCAAAGCTAGTTCTTGTTGATATATATTGATAAAAATCGAATTCAAGCCGTTTTTAAGATAAACATAAATTATGATAAATATAAAGTTTAGGCCGCTAGGCCGCTAGGCCGCCAGGCTTCGAAAACTTAAAAAAAATCAAAGCTAGTTCTTGTTGATATTTTACTTAATCATCCCTAAAATGTACATTGCATGCTGTAAAAATCGATTTCAAGCCGTTTTTAAGATAAACATAAATTATGATAAATATTAAGTTTAGGCCGCCAGGCCGCTAGGCCGCCAGGCTTCGAAAATTAAAAAAAAATCAAAGCTAGTTCTTGTTGATATTTTACTTAATCATCCCTGAAATGTACATTGCATGCTGTAAAAATCGATTACAAGCCGTTTTTAAGATAAACATAAATTATGATAAATATTAAGTTTAGGCCGCTAGGCCCTGGGCCGCCAGGCCGCTAGGCCGCCAGGCTTCGAAAACTTAAAAAAAAATCAAAGCTAGTTCTTGTTGATATTTTACTTAATCATCCCTAAAATGTACATTGCATGCTGCAAAAATCGACTTCAAGCCGTTTTTAAGATAAACATAAAGTATGATAAATATTAAGTTTAGGCCGCCAGGCTTCGAAAACTTAAAAAAAATCAAAGCTAGTTCTTGTTGATATTTTGCTTATTCACCCCTGAAATGTACATTGCATGCTGTAAAAATCGATTTCAAGCCGTTTTTAAGATAAACATAAATTATGATAAATATTAAGTTTAGGCCGCCAGGCCGCTAGGCCGCCAGGCTTCGAAAACTTAAAAAAAATCAAAGCTAGTTCTTGTTGATATTTTACTTAATCATCCCTGAAATGTACATTGCATGCTGTAAAAATCGATTACAAGCCGTTTTTAAGATAAACATAAATTATGATAAATATTAAGTTTAGGCCGTTGTGCCGCTAGGCCGCCAGGCTTCGAAAACTTAAAAAAAATCAAAGCTAGTTCTTGTTGATATTTTACTTCATCATCAACTGAAATGTAATTTACAAAGAGTACATGGGAGTAAATGTACAAAGAGATTCCGAGACGTCTTTGCAGATAAGCTAGAACTTTGTTTAATAATTTATTTTAAAAAATAAAAGCTAAATCATGTCGATAACTTTCTTATACACCCCTGCAATTTACATTTTATGCTGTAAAAATAGATTTCAATCCGTTTTTAAGATCAACCTAAATTGTGATAAAGGCAGCCATCTTGACGCCGCTAGGCCGCTAACTTCACGCCGCCAGGCCGCTAACTTCACGCCGCTAGGCCGCTAACTTCACGCCGCCAGGCCGCTAGGCCGCTAACTTCACGCCGCCAGGCCGCTAGGCCGCCAGGCCGCTAACTTCACGCCGCTAGGCCGCTAACTTCACGCCGCCAGGCCGCTAGGCCGCCAGGCCGCTAACTTCACGCCGCCAGGCCGCTAGGCCGCCAGGCCGCTAACTTCACGCCGCCAGGCCGCTAGGCCGCTAACTTCACAAATCTTATTTTTAAAGGTTTTATGGATACTAATAAAACATCTACGTTTGTTGATGTATTGGCACAACATAAACACGACATTTTTAATAAAGCTGGAGAAATTACATTATAATTACGTTTTTCTCCGAGAAATTACATTATAATTACGTTTTCTCCGAGAAACGTATGATTTGAACCAAGAATTCTTCAATTGAAATAAGAATGCCCTACTGTGTAAAAAAGGAAGATGCTAAAGAAAGATAAAGTATGACGTTAAAATTCTATGCGAAAAGAGGTATTCTTTAGCAATGCTGCATCTCAAGAAAAAACAAAAACAACAAATATATGTATAACATAATTGGTGTAATGACTTTATTTGGAAGTAAAGCTCGCTGTCATTCTTTAATAATTTTCAATAGTCCATTTTCTTTCTTATATCAAGACTTCATTGATACTGAAAGATTACTTAATGAAACTGAGCCTCTGAAATCGTCCTGTTTTCCGAAAGACGCAGTATTTTCACGCAGTTATAAACATCTCAATGACAATTTAATTTAAAATCATTCAAATGAAAAAAATATCTAATTTACGACTTTGATTGGATTCTACTAATATCCAGTTAAAAGATTGCCTTTTCTAAACCAATAAGAAAATCGGAAATCAAAGAAAACTTACAGTGTCTAGGAATAAATGGATTATCTCCGATATATTGCTCACAGAAAAGCAGATTGAAATAAATGTTAAATATAACTTAGGGTAGACGACGCAGTGTCGTTTATTTGTGTTTAATATTATATGTTGTTGTTGCTATGTGCGTGCATATGTGTGTGTGTGTTTCTTTATTATGGTTTTGTTTATTATTATTTGCTTTTTTTATTATTGTTATTTTTCTCTTTCATGGTACACAGAATATCCTAGGTCTCTTTACCAAAAGGAAAAAAATAGCAACAAAAATATCAGCAGCTCAAAATCAAAACGGCAGTTAGTTGGTTGGTGCCTTTTTTATATCCTTATACGAGACTAAATGAATAGAGATTTGATAATTAACATCCTTTGCGCGAAAACATTTTAACTTAACACGATATTTGCGAGTACAACTCTCGTAATGGTTATAATGTGCTAATTTGCGTTTTGTCTATTAACGTTCAGTTAAAACTAATTAAACCCAAACCACCGTTAGACTTTTCATCTGAAAAAACTCTTGATTATTTGTCCAGAAAGTTCAAAAAGAAAAGCCACCGAAATGTATATGATTTGATACTGAAAATGATAGTGAAACACTAAAAAACATTCATTTCAGTTAGACACACAGGTCATGTAAAGGGACTCAGTCACTAGATATCAAGGCTGTATTAAAATTGATTTTGACATGCAGTTGTAACAAATGAAATTGTTAGATACAAAGTCTTTAGCTGAAGAAGGAAGTTTGCCATTGGTTAAAAGTATTGCCGTTTCAAAATTTTAGGGAGGGAATTCGATATTATCAGTTTAAAAGCGCCGATAATCATGGCTCGAAGTCGATAAAAATCTAGGTTTTGGTGCAAAGAGGGAAAACGCAGTACTAATAGGACAAGTTGTTGCATACTTTTCAGACTTTTCAGACGAGCCCCACACAACCTTAATTCGATCACAACCAGTTTTCGACCAGCCCTATAGAAGACCTAAAACATTTTCACGCGACCGAAATTTCCGATATACGCGCGCACATTTGTTTACATTGGATGCAGAAATGTCAAACTTTGACAGCTAGGAAAAATGGAGATTAGAAAGGTAAAACAACTAACTTTAAGCATAAAGTTATTTATTTTGCACAGTTTTACTAATCCCGAAAAATCCCCATCACTAAATATCATTTCTAGAAGTCTATAGCATCATAATTTTCTTGTTTGTGTGTCGTCTATACAGTATATGCTTATTCGAGGGCCTTAAACTTCTACCGTACCATATCGTATGAACAGAATGTCACAAAAATACTTAACAAAATTAAGTCTGTGAGTTTACCATTTTTAAGCATTTGTTGTCTACATTTTTTTCTGTTTACATATATCTTGTTTTGGGCCCTTATGGAATTCTGCATGCCATAATCACATGAGAGAGTCTGGTGGGCAATCAGTGACCAAATATGATGTTTGTTATATTGCTTGCAAGGTTTATTCTGCTACTTTGTTTTTTTTTCACAATATTCAGGCAGCATTTAAAAAGTATGGAATATTCCCATTCGACAGGTATGCAGTGTCAGATAGTCAAGTAGCACCTACAACATCATTTGATAGAGCCTTTGAATGTTCTGAAATGTCTGTGTCTGCTACTGAAATTGAAACTGCAGATAAGTTCTTACAAAACAGAGGTGGTAAAATTTTGCAGAATGTTCAAAAGATTGCAAAGAAAAAAAAATACTTTAAGCAAAGTTGTTGGTGGAAAAGCCATAACTGAGGATGCAATAGTGGAACAGATTAAAGATCACAATGAAAGGTATGCCCCAAAAGTAAAAAAAAAATGAAGAAATCTGTTAACAAAGAAAATAAGCCACAAGCAGGTACCTCCGGTATATTGCCTAAACACAGGAAGTTATGTGCCAAAGCAAAAGCTAAAGGGACTGTTTTTACTCGAAGATAATGTCTATTCTTGTGCAAAATTTATCGAAATAGAAATTACCAGACGAGGCAGTAGTAGGTCTTCATATTACAAAATGTATACAGGTTCGATTTTATAAATCGAAAAAACTGTGCAGTGAGACCAATTGTTAACATTTGAAGAATTTAATAGGAACAAGTAAAACTTCCAGTTACCATTTCAAATAATATTATAAAAAACATGACGTCCAAAGTTTATCTGCATACCACTTAAAGTTCCATTGATTTTAACCAGTTTATGAAGTAGACATATGCAAACAATGCAGACCAAAACCAGACGCTACAATAAGCGCCGTCTGGTCAGCGTTCTCGCTGTTTGCAGAAAGGGCTTCCTTCCCTAAATATAGAATAAAATCGAAAATTTACAGCAGAAATCCTTTTAATTAAAAACGGACTCGTCCCTTTGACAAGGATTGAATAAGCAGTTTGGTATAAATGGGTTAACGTAAGATTACTTACGGAATCCCTTAACAACGTATACTGTGTCCCCACTAAAGCATTGATAGAAATATTTAAGTTACGTGTTTGAGCCTTTGAAAAAAAAAGAAAAATGATTTTTGCAAGCCTGTGCTAGCAATACAATTTTTCGACTTAACGTCTTTATTAAAACTAGAACACAGTGTAATTTATATTTCGCTTGAGACAAGAAGCCTTTAAATTGTCAAACCATCGGCTTTCAGAGTTTCCAAGAAAGCTGATACTACAACTCTGTATAAAACTAATTAAACTTGTCATTTGTACAATTGCATCAAAAGAGACCGTTTGGCTACAGGGCTACATATTTAGCAAGAAATGGAACTTGCAGAAGGTTGTGTTACGATGGTTAAGCTTAGATGGAAGCAATTGTCTGACTAATCAAGTTACGTATTGTGATTCTGTTTTCTAAAACAACTCTCAATATGTTTCGTTTGAACTATTTATACGGTTTGATTACTTCGTGATCAAGAGTCTCCGATAGCCCTATAACATGTTCAAGTTCCCGATTACTTGTAACAAACTAACTTCAGATGATTATATAAATATTGAGATGTTTTATTTTTTGGTAAAATCAATAATACTATAGTTCATAGGTGTCTAAGGTATGACGTAAATGGCACTTTTCTTTCGAAAAAAAAAACAACCCTATTTAATTATTTTCTATTTGACGTAACTATGTGTGCAAAGAAGTGTTAAGAAAGACAATATGTACTTTTTGTTGGGATCAATAAGCACACATGCCTACACAACGTATGAGTGCAAAAAGCTTCCAAAACATTAGATTAATTAACATGGAAAGCCGCTTTTATAGTCTGTAAGTTCATATAATAAAGAGAACGAAATACTTGATTTGAAATGTCTCCAACCTTAAAGACTCAGCTACCGAAAGTTGTAACTTTTAATATTTCAGGGGCCAGTATAAAAGATGTTTGGTTGCAAGGCCGCCAAAGTAAAATTTTAACAGGTTTGAATGATCAGAAAAAGGAGACAAGTCAATGTTAATCAACCGTAGAAAAATATTAGGTTTATTTTTTTCTGTTACTTTGAATTTGATAAGAATATATCATTTTTCAGTTTCCATAATAATCATGTTTCAGCTAGGTTATTTAAAAAAAAACATTATTTTATAGACATTTTTAAACCAAAGCTTAACAGTTAGTAACTTAACGTTTCTTCAGAATTAACTTCCTCGTCAAAGTCTATGCTGATTAGTAATTGTGATTTAACACGAGGTTTCGACAATAGGTTCAGCACATGGTATTATAGCTTAACCAAGAAACACTATGCCTATCTCTGAGAAAATGACTTGAACTCGCAAACTATTGGTCTACAGTTTAAAAGGGGTGTTAAACTATCAAATATAGTAGAGAAATGAGAAGGCGTTTGAGACTAGCGCCATGTTTTTATAAGTGTACATTTGATTTAAAAGTAAAGTAACAAGTATTGTCAGTCAGAATGGCTTTGTCGAATACTAATAAAGCAAAGAATTTATGATATCCCTAACTGTCTAGACCATATTTCCCGAGGGACTTTTGAGTTGAAATCTTCTTACATTTAGTTTTTGTGCAAAGAAGACAATTAGGATGACTACACACACATAGTAGTAACTAAAGAATTGAAATTTAGAGTGCTAGACTCCCGTCAGAAAAAAAGGCACTTGAATGTGTAAACAGTTTAGGTCCTTAATTTGCATAATTTTGTTCCCATTTGAGTAGAAAGAAAATGTCACGTAACAAAAAACCAAAACAACAACAAAAAAGTACAAAACAAGCAAAAACAGCAACAAAAAAAAACCCCGAAAAAAACTAAAAAAAAAAAAAAACCCACAAAAAAACGAAAGGTAAGCTTATTCGTATTAAAGTATTGATGACACACGGGTGGATACATTACACGGTACAGTTTCAAGATTATGTTGACTCGCTACTAACTCATAGAAATGGCAAGATGAACAAAAGAGCAATACATAATTTATTAACGCATATCACTCATCAAAGGTGAAGCAAGTATGCTTATTGATCACAACAGAACGGATTGTTTTTTCTCTAAACAATTCTTTGCAAACATAGTTTCGTCAAATAGAAAATAATCAAATACCGCTATATTCGAAAACATTGCACAAATTCTCTTTGTCCTGCCTTAACAAAATCAGATTTGCAATTTATTAAAAAGTAATAAAATCGATCAAAGTTTAAAGTTTGTATATTTATCTGCGTAAGAACATCCGTCTGTTATGTTTACATTTTGTTTATTTATTCTTACTGATTTTCGTACATATATCATATGTCATATATCTTTTATTTCAAAGCTGTACTTTTTTTAAAAATTGCACTTCTCTTTTTTATCACTGTAGTTTTTTATAAGCGTCTATTTATTTTAAATCTTGGTAAGATGACTGGAACTCCAACTCGCAGAAGTGTCTCTCATTTTCAAACCTTAAGAATTGTATGAAAAGTTCCTGCTGGATCCGCAACACATTTAGTTTTCTACCTAATGGTTAATTGTGTATCTTACAGCACTAGCTACTATACCGTTGACTCTTTGCAACCATTTTGGAAGATTTTCGTTTTCAGCTGGCGGGCATGTGAGACTTCCTATAAGTAATATTTCATTTTTTTCTTCCTTACACCAGCGGGTAACTGATGATGAATACTGCGTCTGTAAACAAAATACTTTTGATAAAAATGTCTTTAGCTCCGTTACAAAGACTATAGCAATGATTCATATATAACCGTATTTGATCCGTGTAAAATTATCACTAAAGCATTTTTCAAGTACACGTTAGAAAGATTGTCTACAATAGCAATTAACCGAGCTATTTCTATTTCGTCTAAAGATTCAGAAAGGTTTTCTAGTTAAAATATTCTAACAATGTATGTAAAAATAACTGTGTCAATTACAAAATGATTATAGGTATTATCTAATCATTTATAAAAGTTTTTTTTGATACGAAGACGTGATTTGATTTTCTTTAAATATTTAAAAAGTAGAAAGGCATTTCTGTAGCTGGTGGATCAGAATATAGGAGCAATATGTTATACCGATGAGGACAGAATCAGAAGCTGCAAATAAATGGTCTTGATTGTTCTTACACCAATCACTGTAGGAAATTCCTCAGAGAAATAATGACGTTCTACATGTAAGACAATGTTGGATATTTGGTATTTTAGAGAAATAGAAACAAGACGCGAGTAAATTCAAAATTTCAATTTACTAGTCTAGACACGAAGGGGATCTATCAATACAGAGGACAGTTTCTTAAAATAATCCAGCTGTATGAGAAAATAATAGAAATGTATGAGTAAAGGGGGTATTTACAGTTTTCAATATTCAGTAAATGAGAAGCAGAACTTTGATTTTGTTAATGTCCTACCACAAAGCGTAAACTCTCGATATGCGCGCCGAAGTTTTTCATTACGTATATCGGGAAAGCAATTCTCCATTCTCCTTGAGCTAGACATTATTACAGGTGCAAAGTATTTCTTTTCCACCGATCAGCCTTCTGTAATTAAGATGCATATAAAAGAACAGTAGCCCTATGTATTTTAGGCAGCTTAGTTAACTTGGCCTATGAATATAATGGAATTGTCAGGCGGCTGTATAAACACGTATTTTCCAAAAGTTTTATCTGATGGTCACAAAGGTCTTTAAATTCTGTTTATATTTTATACACAACAGTGCCAAAGAGTCATTTAATCACAATATCTTCTACAGAATTATTGGACTAGATTTGTTCCGAATCCTCAAGGAGATGAAAGATTATAAGAAATGTGAACACAAATTGTTTTATTAGATATGTCAATAAAAACCTTCTCTATCGAAAACATCTCATATTCCGGAATTACTCTGCAAGGGAATATAACAGATATAATAAATAAACTTAGAAATGTAATTTGGAATTTCCTGGAAATGTTTTCCAATTAGCTTTCATGTTTGTGCCATATCTGAGCAAATAAGATAACAAAAATTGCTTACAGACTGTGTATACGATTCAGATCGGTTCAACAACTAAGATATAAAAACATTTCGACCTATATGATAAATTATTTATTAGTAGAAAGTTAGACAATGTTTATTTAAAGGTCATGTGACACGACTATAACAACTTTGTCTATTCAAAATAACCATAATGTACTGATTAAAATGGTTTAATTGCGAAATTTTGAAAATATTGCTTTTGATAAGAAAAAACGTGTTTTTGATGATCGGCTATTTCCGTTTCGACATCGGTAGTTTCCGCTGCAATTTTTGGCTGTGACGTAGATTTATCCCTACTGTCCCAGGCAGTAGTGTAGAATTACACTGCTCATAACACATCCGTTTTTAAATGAAAAAATAACACTAAACCACAAGTGCAAGAAACAATATAAAGGCACACTTATAAAAATAGCATGCTATAAATTGTAAATTAAATAAAACAATGTGATCACATCTCGATTCTTATAAGTAAATTCAAACTTTGTGCCGGGAGAACGGTTTGTAATTTTACCTTTATAAAATATTAATAAATATTCCAATTTCTTTCGTGTTGTGGTTCTATATAAAACTATCTCCTTCACGTTTTAACATGCTGCGTAACCATTCCTCACTTGATGTTTACGTCATAAAAAAATTCTTTTTCATTTAAGTGTAGTAAAATTGAAGTGAATTAAGGTGATCTAATGTGTTAACATTTGTGTCACTGGAGTGGAAATTCACACTACAGTGTATTTTCACGTGGGGATATTGTTTGAAAAATTATAATATGGCATGTCCATCAAGTAGAAATTTGTGTCTGCTTATAAATTAATATCCAATGAAATGTCAAAGATCCATAAATCACGCCTTATACTGTGGGATTTATGCAAATTAACCTGCCCAAATGGGACCCTTGTATATTCTGCATAGCTGTCAAAACAAAGCAATTAACTTTTTATGACCTAATTAATGATAAAGTTGAGACAAATAGCAAAATTTTATGGCAAGTGATCTTACAAATTGATTGAATTACTTTTGATCAGTCAAACTTGTGAAAACATTATGTAATAGTTTGTTCCAATTAACATGTCTGAATGATTTTTAGTAAAGAAGCTTCCATGCAGATACATATCTTAGTTAGATAATTAAATGTAATGGATCTATTTATGATGAAAATAAAAATCATTCGACTTCTAAATGTGAACAAATTAAAACAAAAACAAAAACAATGTGTTTGTGTTGTGATTTTGACATATTTTTATGGCTTCTTCATATTATTTGTTCTATGATCATTATTGTTTTTTTTTTAAATGTTGAATGAATAAGCAATAAAAAAAGGTAGGCAGTTATAATGAAAAAAGTCATAGATCTAGTCAAAGATTTCTTACACGTACCTCAGGCAAAATATACCACAGACAAATAAGCAACACGTACATCACTGTAAAGAGAATGTTTTTTATGGAAAAAAATCTCTCGATTGGAGTTAGTTAATCAAGTCTTCCAAAAAAACTGCATCGGATAAAAACAAGCATGTTCAAAATCTTTTTCGATCAGTTACTTGAAAAAATATCTCTAGATATTTTCACCGATGTATCTTTTAATTCTATAACCCTAATTAAACTAGCCTCTATATAATATTGCTCATTGGCTTCGTAATTCCATCAAAATTTCAAATTATTTATTTTTAAAAATCTTCAATGTGTATTCATGATGTTAGCTTGACTTGTTAAATTTTGTTTTTTTACTATATTCAGTCTATATTTTCACTTTCCATCATAATTTTTAAGATTTTGTTAACAATCCAGGCAGCTGTGTCAAGTGGCAAGAGATAAATGTGCGTCACTTCCGGTTTCGCTCGTGACAGGTGCGCGCGACCGAGTGCGTAAAATGGATTTTAATTTGCTATAAAAACATCTTTAAGATGAAAATTACCTGCGGAATTTTTTTAAAATGTCATAGTTAGATATATAGTTTTCGCTCATATTAAAATTTCGAGGTAAAAAATTCGTGTCACATGACCTTTAACGTTTAAAAAACGCACAACTGACATTTCATTCTGAAATGTTTGAAACTCAATCTTGTCATCCATATATCCCAGAGATGTCGTAGTTCTGGCAAATAATCTTTACAACAATACAGTTAAGATTAGGTTTAACAGCAAACAACAAAATTTTGTTAATGCACTAATATATACAGCAGAATATTATAGTCAATCCATGTATGAATTCTTAAAGCAGTATAAATGTCCTTCTGGTTATAAACAAGTTGTTATACTCTCAAACTAAGGAATGTTTGCTATTTTTAATATATTTGATTTCAAATTATGATTTCTATACATTATGTAATAATATCATATTCTTGATTTTTATGACATGTTTTGAAGTTGAAAATCCAGATGTTATGAATTCAAAGTACAGAAAACTCCACTTATAACGATATTGCTTGTGACAATATGCCGCTTATAACGATGCTGTTGTCGCGGTTCCGACTCGTGCCTTCTTTGTTCTATATGCTTACACTCCGTATGTAACGATATCGGATGTTGCGATATTTCGGATGTAACGATAATAAAACAGTAATAAAACAAAATTCACTAAGCACAATTTTAAAAAGATCTGGATGCTATTGTTAAAGCATATGAATTAACTCGAAAAGTTTAGAGTAGCCACACATCTGTTTTTGAAACAGACAAAGGTTACGGATTTTCTTTCTTATAATTGATAAGTAGTAAAACATATATGTATACAGAGTATAATGATAGTTTCTGTCGTTGGTGCGTTTGAAAATGCATGCAGCTGATTAAAAACAAAACTTATTTTTCTCTGTGATTATCAATTTAAAAACTCCTAGCTGTAAATTTAGTGTAATACTTAACAAGTATGTAAGTGCATTAAAATTGCATAAACAATGGTATATCGAATAAATCTAATTCAGAATCTATTTTATATTATAGGCTTTGCCCTAATCAATCATTTGCACTTTGCCAATTGCCTTCGGATATAACGCTATCCGGATATGACGATATACATTCGACTGTCCCCTGAATATCTGCTTCCGTTAAAAAGACAAAATGATCATAAAAAAATGCACAGAATACAAAGAAGATCTTATACAGTATAATTAATACATCCATTTTGCACCAGCCAAAAGTGACTTATTTCTCTTGACGGAGATCTGTTGAAAAAATATTCCTTCGTGAGATAGTAATTACACAGACATTATCTTAATGCTGAACTTTGAATGTTTGAAGAAGAAAAAAACAGTAAGAAGAAAAGGCACTGTAAAAATGCGTTGCGTGCTTCAGTCTAGTAAATATAAAACTAGGTGATTGTTATTGGTATTTGCTCACACCTTGGTCTGCTATAATGAATACCATCGTAATTATCATTTAAAACAATGTAATGTAATTCGTAGGGCTGCAACTTTACTAGTAAAAGCATATTTTTTCACAGATACTATATAAAAAGTTCGTTAACCATTTAACACAAAACCAAATGAAACGAGATTGCTTAATATCACGTTTAAGAGGTTGTTTTTCTATTGCTTTTTTAATTCACGCGAAGAAACATTGAACTAAACAGATCGTTCGATTGATTGTCTGTGTGAAATATTAAAATTCCCTTGTCATACGAATAACTAAACTGTGCCAAAACAAACTAAATCTAACTTCGATTTCTTTATCTATTTTGTCTGATAATTATATATCCAAGTACAAAAGGAACCTTTTCCAAATATATTAAAATCTTTAGAAAAACAATTAGCTGCAAGTTATAATGGCAATGTCCAATGGTTTATTTGATATTGGCTACCGGCCCATTACAAAAGATATGTCATAATTTCGTATCAAACTCTTAGAATGGTAACTGTTATTGACAACAATGAGTGAATAATATTGATTAAAAAACCAACAATGGGTAGCAATTCCGGTTAGAGTACATATGTCTTAGATATAATAATATATAAATGTAAATCACACGGCAATCTTATCTTCTACACCTCTGTTATATATTCTATTGTTTGTCCAGCATTGCATAGGTTTTTGAAATGCATAGCATGTAATCATTGCTTAACTTATAATTACCTTTTCAAAATAACGTTTGTATTTTCAAAATACTGTCGGGGTATATATTTTTTCTCTGATACATTGGAGACATAAACATACTACTATTGATATTTTAAACGTTGTAAAAAGTTAATTAAAAATGACTTTTCTTGTTTTACGTGTTGAGCAATGCACAGACTCCCGGAACCATTCTTACATAACAGATTCCGTATAACTGTAACCAAGTTGTTTTGTCCAAAATTATCTAGAGATTTCATAATCAAATACTTTTCTTGACATATGTATCATCTTTCATATTCTGTATTTACACCAATATTTTATACTTTTTTAGCTGCCTTTATAAACAGTGGGAACCTTCCACAATCACCTTACATCGCAGCATTGATAGCTTTTTATGGCTCACACACATCTTTTACAAGCGTAATAATGTACGATTTCTGTTGAATACTGCCCTTGTCTACCACAAATTTCCGACCCGTATAGTATATGATTGTTTTTTTATCAGTATATTATTTTTTTTTGGAAGATGTTCATGATCGTATAGTTTCGACAATACTGAGACCAGTACTCTTTTAGCCTTAAATGCTTGTTCCCTTGCCATACTTTATGACAACACAGCCCTGTTTTATGACAACACAACCCTGTTTTAAGTTCTTATATTCTCTTGGCTGCACATATCTAAAATGAGCTTAAAGCTAAAACTGATTTACGATTCTTATTGTTAGCTTCTGATAAGTCCGGATATAAAATATATGTTTATATAAAACAAAAAGCTGTTAGTAAAAAATGCAATATTCTAACACATGCAAATGTGCAGTCAAAGTCTGTATGTTAAAAAAGTTCAGCTACTCAAAATTAATTTCAACATCAACTGAAAACCAACACTTTTTCCTCGGTAACATTTTCAATTTTAAAATTGAAACATTTTTAACAAAAACCTTAATTAAGAAAGAAAGAAATCGTTTTGCTTTTTTCTGTAAAATCAGCTATTCCACGCAAATATTAATTACAAACTGACGTTTCAATTTAACACCAATCGAAAAAGAAAAACTCAAATGTTTAAAAAAATACCAACGATAAACGGATGTTTCATTTTTTTTATCAAATGAACGCACTATTTTCATTCAGATGTGAATTGCTTTCTGATATTCTAATTAAAAGGAAAATAAAGACGAAAATGTAGCTCAAAATCTTAAGCATAAAATAGCAGATATTTCTTTCTCAGAAACATTAACTTTGTCGATTGGAAAGAAAGGAAAATAAAATCATAACAGTATTAATTTTGGACCAGTTGTCTCCCATGGGAACATATTTTTAACACAAACAACACTTGCATTAGGAATTTTATGAAATTAAGCAGGATAAAGCAGTTTCCAGAGAAAAGACAAGCTATTCTTAGTAGCTGATGTTGCTGAATCTGGACAGAAAATTCCAAGAGGCCTTTTTATGGTGCACGTATTAACCCGGCAAGACCATTATTTTTGGCGATGCAACAATTATTTCGTCTAGTTATGAAGATGAAAATAGAAACACATCTATATTAAAATATAATAAAGCATAAACATATATTTTCTTTCATCTCTTTTATTATTTCATTCAATCGCATTACTGGATCGTTTAAGAAAAAGATAAATTTTGCGTGACATATTTGGAAAAGGCGCAAGTAATTTCGGCGATTCATGAAATAAACAACATTACTGAATAAAAACCGTACAAAACGTCCGTTAACGGTTGAAAGCAGAGACAAAACAATAAGGTAATACAAATATAAGTGAATTTTGTACTTTACTCTCTCAATCTTTACTTTGAACAGGTAGGACCAAAAAAAGGAATCTCTCCTTTAAACTCTTACAGGTGTGCAGAATTTAAGGTGTACATAACCAAGACAGCTTCTTCTGTTATTCCTTTTTCCACCTTCAACATTGCATTTAGAGGCGCCTGACTTCAGCAACTTTGACATTTTGTAAGACTTGACCACCACGCTTCTCATGTTTGTTTGTAACAGATGCAACATCACTTTGATCAAGTTTAGTTAGAAAGTTCAGGGATGATTCATTATCTTCTATAACAGACGAGTTAAAGGGGAAGATTCCACAACGATTGACGGCGGATTGAAGTTTTGTTGGTGTTAGTATGGAAAAGCAGCCTTTACATCCACGGCTGCATACGCCATAGCCGCTTAGAAGTTTCCCCGAGACTCCCGCATATCGTGATGGCAGACAGCATTCTATGCATTTTCCAGGGGCCATGGTAGCTAACATCTATTGGTTGAAGAAGATGAGAACAGTGTGGTGGCATTACAAAGAGCATGATTTTCATAGATCTACCCATTCAATTAAACCTATGACTTTCAAGTCCGTCATAGAGCACAAGGACATGGTTTTGGTCTCCAGACGGTAGGTAGTTAATGAGATAGTCTATCATATACTTTTCGATGACTGCACTGTTGGATCACCCGTTTGCAGTGGCAGTGCCTATTGCTTCAGCAGTTGCCCCTTTAAAAAAAGGCAGACATCATCATACACCCTTGAAGTATAAAGAACGAGGGTATTTCTTGTCCAGCTTTTCTTCTCTTACAACAGTAATTATCTTAGACTTGCCAGTTGTGATTGCCTGAGCTTTGTAGTGTTTCCCAGCAAGAATTCTTGGTGGTTTATATTCAAAATTTAGACCCGTTTCATCAATATCAAAGCTAAACGCTTGCTTGTCTTTCGGGCCATACTTACTCCGTGTCTTTTCTAACTCCTGAAAATATTGATCAATTGTTGGTCTGATAGCACACTTTCTCCAAGCAGCTTCTAAACCTCTTGGCAACACTACTTTAAGATCTGGCCTATGCCCCTTGAACTCATGGAGCCAGCGTAAGTTAAATGGTTGTTCTTTTGACCTTAAACCAAGGTGAACAGCATACTCTGAAGTAACATTCGTTTCTTGTTTCGAGTAGTCATATCCTATCTCAGACATCAAGGTGAAAAGTTGACATAGATATGTCTCTCGTCCCAGTGTGAAAAGTGTATCAGGTTCAGATTTTACAACATTAATACTAATTTTGCCATTCAAACGATTTTTCAGTGTTGAAACTTGCACACCACACATAACAGCTGCTTTGCTTGCCGACAACCCATCCTGCTTAACCATGTTATAGGCTCTTGTACGGCCACGGGGCCTGAAGTGACATGAAGGATAAAAACATTTTTAGCACACAAAAGTAAGGACAACAGGCTTGCTCTGCGTATAAAGAACATCTTGCTAACCTGAGATGACAACAATATTTATGTACTAGTCATTGGTTTAGTCTTGCAGAAGTAAATGGTGGAAAGTACAACCAAATTTTAAAGTAGCTGATTTATGTATCTAGGACTTATTAAAGAAAATGTAAATTAGAAAATTTTTGGGGAAAAAACATGGTAGGTACAAATAGTTTGATTATCTTACCTTTCTAATCATCATTTCACGACCATTTCAGTGAAAAATGCTGGTAGGGGTATTTTTTTATACAAACAATGACACTTTGGCATGTCAAGGTCAATGAAATACGTGATCGCTTGCTATTATCTTGGGTCGCCGAAAATACGTCATCGCCGAAAACAATGTAATCCGGGATATTTTCTGTTTGCAAAGGCTCACTAAACTATTAGCATGAATTTGAATGAAAACATAATTCAGAATTCGTTCATTCAAGCTTAACTAAACATGGAATCTTCTTATATTTAATTTTTGTTAACATTGTCGTGAAATAATCCTTTACGACACTTTATTTTTCTAGGTCCAAATAACCATTCAGGAAATCGTCTAGAAGACGAATTTTTGAGTATATTTCTCAAAGCCTATTTAAGCTACTTAATACGAGATGTAAATAAATTATGTATTTAATGTATTTCGAAAGGCCTAAATTTTCCTCGTTGACAATGACAAGGTGTAAGTATAAGTGAATAATATATGTAAACTTATAATTGAAAAAACAACAGACGCTTATTAAAATAGGTAAGTAATGCTTACTATAAGGTAAAAAAGCAGAACATAACTTTCGGAGTTGGAGCAAAGAGACAACATCGTGAAGAGAAAATAAAAAAATGTTAAATTAAACCATTATTGTTAACAGTACTTCCCTCATACTCGCGGTGTAAACCCATACTTGCAGGGACCTCTTAATAACTGTGTTTACTGAAGTCCGGGTCGTGGTAGTTGGTTTAAGTAGTAGTCGTTCGAAACATAGTTCGAGAAGGGAGCTAGAACAGTAATTAAGTTTGGGCCGAGATAAACATGGGTTATGAGAGTGCCTCATATTTGCAGTGTATAATCATATTTGCAGGTCTCTCTTACCCCTAACCTACATTAGGCCGGGTGTTGGACAAGTGAGGTTATAAATATTGTTTTTAATAATTTCACTTTAATTCACCTTAAATCATTGTCACAATCATTTGTATGCAGTCAAAAGCTAGGAAGTTTAAGAAAAGTTATATGTAAAACATCTTTTAAAACAATTTAAGAACAGAAAGGTTAAGGAAAATTTCATTTAAGGTAGTAGAAATGTTCTACCTAAATATATATATCCTCCAAAAACACATTTACGGCATATTTTTGATAACATGTAACTATAAATACTTTGTTTTAGTGAGGTGTGGTAATTTATTACCCCCCCCCCCCCATCGGAAGGTTCAAAACTGTAATTAAGTACTTCGTAGAATAGTGAAAAAAAGGCTTTTAGAGAGTAGAAACTCTGGCTATTACAAGAGTTATTGTGGAAGTTCTTATAAAACAATTTTCAGATTTTCCAAAAGAATGCATAAAGATAATGGTTACAATTATTATTAAAATGAGAACATTTGAGCAAAAACGGCGAAAGAACATCAAATTGATTTGAACATTGATGGCATTCATTTAGTTACAAACCACTTTGTAACGTAAAGTTATATAATCACTATTGATACTATATAAAATCATAATGACTGGAAAGATTTGTTAGGCAGAACTTTCCATTTTACCATAACAATATTGTAAACATAACATCATAAAAACGTAACACGTTGTTTACACGTAGACAAAAAAGAAACAATTCAAAAGTGACAAATCGATTTAGATTTAAAAAAGAAAAGTAATATCTTTTAAAACCCTCCAAAAATTTTGTGAAAATTCGAACAAGAATGAATCTAACAGAACAAACAAAATGAACAATTTACTTAAAGAAGAATACTTCCTCCGGCAGAACTAACTAGACAAAGTGAACAGATAGAACAACGTACCCAGTTTAACTGAATGGATGGTCTGTTTTTTATTACCTGAAAAATTGAAAATATCGAACCCAGGCAAAAGACAATCATAATAAAACAAGCTACTTTATAATCTGTATCATGGTAACGGGGTTTAATATCATCTTTGGTAGCTATCGATGAAATTAAAATCTTATTTAAAGTACTAAGGTTTGTTTATAATAAATTTTGATAACTCTCAAAATATTTCTCCTAATACTGTTTTAAGTATCGACATGAAAAGTGGTATAAAAGAACCATGACATTCGTTACTCAGAAACAGTATTAGTTTTACACACATTATCATTATAGTCACAATTTTATTTAAAACAAATGTAAACATCTTACCACCGGGTCCAAGCAGATCTTAGATGCCTGGTTATGGGATAAAAACATATGGTCATGGGAAGAAAAAGCTCTCACTGATGAAAATAGTAATGAAAAGCCGTTATACATAAAGGCAATTATAGATTCAGATTCCACAGGGACGTTTGAACACTAGATATTTTTTCAGAAGGAAGAAAGTGTGCTAATGTACATTATCAGTTGTCAGAACATAAAAAACTGCTTAAGTGCTACAAGTGTTAAATTTTTTCTTCGTAAAGATTACATAACAACAAACATTTTCTACTGGGAGACGAACTGACGGGAAATAGCGTGCGAAAAGAAAATTCATCAAGCCTAGTATTAAAAAAATGTCATTCTGTATGTAGATGATGCTTAGAGTATAGATTCTGTAATCTTACTTTAACAATGGCAAAAAGCCTGTTTTACCCTTGCTTATACATGTATTGTGTAACAAGTTAACCAGGGCAAGTGCATAAACTCAAAATCTGAAAGAAAAAATCCAACAAAACACATTCATTTTAAAAGTACATATATTATATATGGGTTCTGTTAAAAAAGAAAAAACAAGATAAATACTTTGATATGTTTTGCTATGTATAACCAAGCAGTCATTGTTATTTTAATATGGTATCAAGTTGCAGGTGAATTAACTAGTTTCTCTAGTTATTCTAAAACCTGTCTGAACTGCGTCGTAATTAATGATGACATCAAAAACCCCATAGCTTGGGACTTTTAAAGTTGTAAGGAATGACTAAACATTTCACACTTCAGGTTTTACCCGACAGGCAATATATAGAAAGCGGTCGTCTTTACAAAAATGAAAAGCATAAAAATACTGTTTACATCATTTAAAATCATTGACAATCTTTGGTAGAGATCTCTTACTTTTACGCCCAATGTTGAGTCGATAATAATCACAGAAGCCGCCACTGGACATCAGTCGAAGATTCCATAACTCTTGGACATCAGTCGAAGATTCCATAACTCTTGGACATCAGTCGAAGATTCCATAACTCTTGGACATCAATCGAAGATTCCATAACTCTTGGACATCAATCGAAGATTCCATAACTCTTTGACATCAATCGAAGATTCCATAACTCTCGGATTGAAGTAAATGTTTGTCGTGCCTCTGAATATGTTTTTTTGTGTAAAAAAACTCAACAAACACATCAACTAAAAATGTTTGTCTATGGCTCCACAATTTTGTGACAGCAACATCCTGAAAATACTTTTATCTGTGTGATTATGTTATCATTTTATTTACTTATACGTTAGACTTGGGGTTCCTTTGAAGAAAAAGTCCAGACAATATAGTGTCCTTGTACTTGTTTTCTTTCATCTTGTAATTTTATTGAACTAATTTATTTCGACCTTTAGCTTTCAGTGAACATGAGACGAAGGGAGACACACAGATGGGAGAATTAACTAATGATCTTCAAACATATGTTTATGGCCAAGTACGTCAAACAAGAAATATGAGTTATGGCTTATTTCCTTTACAACTGACCTCATTTGAAATATAGCATATTTTCTTGTTACTACAAACAATTAACTATACTAGACTTGCAAAATAAGCAGACTATTTTGAAAAGATTCCATGATCAAGATAGTTTGTTTTTGCAGAGCATACTTTAAAAGCTATACTTCTATTCAAGTCTTATTATCTGAATTTGCGCTACAAAATTCACCGCAATAATTCAGGAATTCAATCTGTCCGCTACAATTTGGAATTCTTACAAACAGTCTTAGACATTTTATACACACAAAACAAAGATTTTTTACGTCAGTCGTGGGTCCATTAATCAGGACAATTATTGAAATAAGATATATTTCTTGTCTCATTTTTGTTTATCACGCTGATTTTTTAACAAAATTTTTGAACGCATAGATAAAAGGCTTGAAACATCCAACTTCGCTACCCAGAACTGAATATAAATATCATACTTCTGTTTGTCAGCTCGACGAATGAGATTATTTTTAAATTCAGCTGAAATGGCAAATGTCTAACCAAGGCAGTATTTGAGTACTTTGTGGACTTGAACAAAAGCAATATGAAATGTACAAATCGCTTTGAGTAAGCAGGTTTGAATAAGATAAAACTTTTTGTCTTTTTGTCATCATGGTCTGGCGTTTTTTATTACGAAAGATATGAAACATTATTACCAATAACCATTTGAAAACATATTGCCAAAAGAAAGATATATGTGTCATACTTGCATGATGCTGACGAGCTAATTGGCTGGAATGGAATGGCAAAAATATTTGTTTTTGTAAGGTACGAGTACTTAAAGTGATTAGTTGTTTAATATTTGTCAGATTTTTTCAATTTGACCTTGGTTTGTTCAAATAAGAATATTTCTGAGTTACAATTTTTCATAGTATTCACTTCATTATCATACGACATATCCATTACAGAATGAAAACGATTTTGAAAAAGTCTGTTACACTTTGTTTTCAGGTCACAGCTTAATGCATACAGTAAAGCCAAAACCAAGCAATTTAGCGATTTTTTTATGAAAAGTGCAACATTTCCCACATCGTACATTTTAAAATAAGAGTTCCTGAAACAAATATAATTTTTTTGCATTAAAAGCAAAAGTTCTTAGAATGAAAACAAAGTATTTGGTCTAAACCTGAATCAACCCGTTGCAACAAAAACGTATTTTAACTTTTGGAACATTATTTCAGTCTCTGAAATAGACATACTGTTTAGTACATCAGAGATGAAATCTTCTATAAGACTTATTTCTTATTAGCCATTCCATTTTTAATAAGATAAACTTCCATTCTATCATTTCAACCTTAAATTCAAGTTTCTATACATTTGTCTATTAATCTTGTCTTACATTTAATTCAGTCTTCTAAACATTGAATTCATTTCAATGACTGTAAATACATTCGACATGAAATGACTAAGACAAACGAAACGTATAAGTATTGCATGTCAGTATACATAATATTTAAGACTGAAGTAACTGCCCTCCTTTGTATTGGTTTCAGACTGTAATAATTAAGATATGTGTTTTTTTGTTGTAAAACCGTGTAAATTAGAAATTCTTTAAACTAGATCTACGTTAATCGATCACTTACGCGAGAAACAGCAAAGGAATGATAAGTACTGGCATGAACTAGCTTCATGACGTATATGTCATATTGTATTGGTCGTTTTGGGCCAAGCATCACCTCTTTTTGACATGTAATATTTCTTTAAACCAAGGTCTTTTTGCATTTATTTTAATGTTTCCATCAAATAAGTAATCTGCAGAAATTATCTTTGATATTGCATTGATACACTATGAACCATGTTAATAATAAACGTCTCTCAGACGCATTTCAACGAGTCAAAATCAAAATCACCCCTAAGTGATAAACATCCCTCAAAGCGGAAGCGCCTGGCACATCTCAGAACAATGTAAATTGAGCAAACACTGATGGCTCTCCAAATATATGGGGTAGACAAACAGCAGCTTTAACTTTACTTAGTTCAGTCACGCAAAGACCTCGCCTGAAATAAAACATTAAATATCTTTCAAAACTGTAAATATCCCACAACATGATTCGAAATACAATAAAGCATCGATAAAATTCTCAGAGTCTAACTCTAAAACATGGTGAAAGTATTTGATATAAATACCAACTGATATATTTTTCAGAAATCATTATATTTTGATTATAAGTCATTATATTTGCGGGTTTATGAAACAAAATATTATTAATTCTTTGTAAGATTTTCTTCAAAGGGGAAAGGGAAGATAAATGTAAATTGTTGTAGTTATAATTATATACCCTCTTTTCCAGTGTTAATATGTGTTGTATGTAATATGATCATACAAAACTATCCTATCTGCATCTCATTTGTTTAATATGATAAGAATTTATTCTTTTGTAATACTGGACTGAATTCAGTCTTTATTTCTGCTTTCACTTTTTTCACAGAGAAACATCAAAATCTCATGACGACTGATTACTATCATAATTATATGTCTAGTAGCCAAAGAAGTATAAGTCTCAATGGTGCGCACTACAATAAATGGATAATTTACTGCATATCTATCTTATTGGCTTATTCGCTGCGAAACGAAAATAATTGATAATGTAAAGAAGACCGTATTGTTATACAATACAGTAGAAGCTATAAACTATAACTTTGCAATCAGTCTAATTTTTGAGTGGTAACTTACCATCCCTGTTCTTCTTGAAACTTGCAAATTTTAGTGAATCGCGAAAATACATGACAATTATAACATTAACAGTTATACAGGACTCAGCTAAACAAGAATTACTTGTCAAACTAGTCCTTGAGAACGTGATATCATCCTTTTCATGTGACCTTTATGCCTTTAAACAATCACACATAAAAGAACTATCAAAATGAAATATTAATTCACAAAAAAAAAACCCACACACAACGGATTTCCGATGAGTTCCTTCTATTGGCCAAACGGAAAGCCACCAACTACCTAAAGTATTATCAAACACCATCAATTTTCGAATAACAGAATGGTTATTCTTTATTAAAGAAAACTTGAAATAGCAAGTTACTTGATTTCAGTTGCGAAAGCAAATAGGACGCTTTTGATTGGATAGCGGATTCCGTTCTGCAACTTCATTGGCTTAGAATGTACTCGGAGTTGTACTTTTTATCCGCTGGAGATTAAAGCGCTAAAATTTAAAAACAAGACGGAACAGTCAATGACGTCTTCCATTCCGTTGAGTAGAAAACAGTGACTTTTCACGTTTTAAGTAAAATCCCCTGGTAATCACTATATTTAGTTACTCCTTTAATCAGTTGTTATTTTCTTGTATTATAACATAGTGGAACAGTAACATCGTAACACTTCCGCAAAAACTATTGCCTATATATTGGCTTGAGTAATTCTTCTGGTATTAACTGAGATGACTTTAAATGTAGATTGGACATTCAGAACCCCCACCTAGCTTTCTCCAAACACTAAACACAAACAAATAAATAGGCATAAACGTGAACATTTATTTCCAATATGAATGCTATAAACATATTGTTTTCATGAGTTCTGGTTTGAATGCGTTGCGTTAATGAATAAATTTCAGCTCTGGTTAAAAGCCGTTATTTTGTTGTTTCTGTTTCGCGTCTTCTGTGCCTTAACCTTGGCCTTTCCCGACAGTATGCTAAAAATCTCTTCTTTAGGCATTAAAACGCCAAGAATGCAATTATTTCGAATAAATTTCTATCCTAAAAAATACAACAACAACAACAACACTCTTAATAAAGACTAACAAGAATGTTTTCAGTTTACCTTTTGTACTTAGAACTTATTTCACTGACACCTCGACCTCGGCAAATACTGAATTTAATATCATTCACATTTACATGATTTGAAAGAAAACGTAATTCTTTTAATTTAAGCTTTTCTTCCTTAATATTTACGGCGTCATTGTTCTAGTTTCTTTCGGTATTATCTATTACTGTTTATAAAAATTCATTTGCTGTATTTTTTTCCAATTGATGTTCAGTAGTAAAAAAAAAAGTAAATGCATCTTCATGGTCGGCAGAATTACTTTAACAGATCCCAATGTGGTGTAAACATCTGTAACCATACATCTGTAGACATGTACAAATAACGGAAATTGTTAGGAGCCTTGAAGAAGTTTATATCGTTGATTACATTTTATTTTGGTTTTAATGCGGCAACTATTCACTTCTGTCAGCATTCTAAACAACACTTTAGAATTGTTAGAATGATTTCTCGCGAGACATAATCTTTGGAATAAGATGATTTAGAAACTGCATTTTGACTTGAGAATAAATTCAATGCTTAAAACCTATTTTTTGAGTTTAATTGTTATATAGGGGAGAGAAAATGTAACACAACCGCAAACTACTCAGTTACACATAAAGTTGCATTTATAGGTTGGCATCAGATATTTCAATTAAAGCATAATAAATAAACTATTGACGTTTTAAAAATATCTATGATATAATTAAAAAAATAAACAGATGCAAGCGCATAAAAAGGGAATATGTGTCTTACTCTACATAAATCATAATTCCCGTTTCATGTTATTGTATAATAGACAGTCCAGTCATTACAGCCCTGCAAACGAAGTTTGTTCCGGTATACTGGAATCGTCGTGTCGGTCAGTGCGTCCGTCAGTCGGTTGCTCGGTCAAAATTTGTGTTTCGAACAAGTCTTTCAGTTTTCAATGGAGAATAGTGAAGCTTCGTACATGTTTTTATAATGAAGGGTAGATGTGCAAGACATACTTTTAATGTATATTCTTCAACTCATGCCAGAGTTATCTCCCAGTGAACTTTTTCAGACTTTTGCATTGATATATATGCATTGTAATAGAAGCTACTCTTTCTACTTTCAATGCACTGGAATAAAACTAGGACCATATTTACACGAAGTACTTTTCACAGGCATCACCAAAGGCGTATCAGAGATATATCAGTGTATCCGTTAAACCGAACCGGAGTTATCTCACACTGAACATAGAGCTTTTTTAAATGGAGATTTGCATTATGTCATAAATTAATATAAAAGTTTTTAATAAACTAGAATATAACAAGAAACTTATTATCATGAAGAAGCTTAGTGTACAGGAAGTACTTTTTACATGCATTCCTCAAGGCCTTCCAAAATTATCCAACATTTAAATTTTGACTTTTACGAATTTTTGTTCACCCTAAGAAAATACTATACAAGTGCAGCTTGGCGGAGGTATCTTTCACATTCAGTGACTATTCAGTTTCACTGGGGTTTAACTTACATAATAATGTATGCCAAATTGGCATTCACTTCAAATCATAATTGTGAGGTACTTCTGGGTCTACATATGTGGTAAGAATAGAGCTGAAAAAGTGGAGAGAAATAAATGTATTTGAATTGGGTAAAACTGGCTTTAAAAATATCTCCATGCAGTTCGACCGCAGCCACACAAAGAATACGTAAATGTATGTCTTTTAGTGAAAAAATGGCAGAGAAAAACTTTATTTCATCTCGGACTTAGTGTCGGGAAAATAGTCAAACTTTTATGATCGCATGAAAATAATGTGTTAGTGTCTATATATTGTGCAAATTATGCCATGGGAACTTTATTATGCTTTATTATGCAGTACATTAACATGTTGAGTTCAAGACTTGAAATAAACATATTTATTAGTAAAAACACCATTGGCATTCATATGAGCTACATATGTGGGCGATGGCTACAATGATGTACAAGTTTTCTGGGTGGATTATGCAGTGATAATGATTCGCTTATTTATTTCTTTTTTGTATTAAACATTAGCGTTGAAATATTCAATCATTCTATGTGAAGGAAATTCATCATAAGAAAAGTCACAATCAATGACGGCACATTTCACTGTGTTTATTGCTCAATCGTCTTTTTTTCTGTGTTCTTAATCGAACCATAAACAAGAAATTTAAATACCTCGGTAAATGAGTCGAATTTGTAACGGCAAATTTTGATTATGGAATACTCGTTAACTGCACAATTTGATGCTTTATCGGTGTATGAAATACACTTAGGCAATTCAAAGTATATGGAGTCAGAATATCTCCTCCGACTCTTCGAATCGCCCCATGGTATATATTCCACCAGTAAAATATCAAAATGTACAGTTTATTCTTAATATGTACATTTACTTTCAAGAACTACAACTGCAAAGTGAGAAACGCCCGCGTTTATGATATTTCAATAAGTATTTAAACAAATGTACCCGTGCGCGAAATGAAATTGAGGGGCGTGTCTTGTTAAAGTCAGCGTGTTTATGGAATCTGAAAAAAGTTTTCAAATACTTTAATGCATTCATTAAAAACAAATACGTTAGTACACATTTACCGTCACAAAATAGATAAAAAGTTGTATGTTCCAATGTGGTGAATTGTATCATCTATAGCCGGCTTAAAACTGTCCAGTAAACATTATTGTAAAGTTTTAGAAAAATAATGGAAAAGGTTATATTTATTCATTTGAGCATATCGCAACATGTATGATTGGTCAAATATGTTGACAAAGGCTGTCTTCGAAACGTATGCCGACTCAAGTTAGTATTTTCTGCTCGAAAGGCTGTCTAAAATAATATTTAGCCGGCAAATGTATGTCTTGCCCAAAGATCCCGAAGGGTTTCCTAGTTCAAATAATCTATTATTAAATAAAAAAAGAAAAAAAAACTCATATATCAGTTTTAATCTAAAGGGTTTTAATCACATTGTTTCCGAAATATTTCAATTGTGACTCTAGTTTATACACACCTGTGTCAGTTTTTATCATCAATAATTTCTACAAAATTACTGGAAAGGATTTGTTCAGAACCCACAACGAGTTGAAAGAATATAATACGTAAAGAGTTGTTTAATGTGATATGTAAATAAAACTCTTCTGTAGAAAATATCTCATAAAGTTGGATTTCTCTTCTAGAAAATCAACAGATATTTTTTTTAACTAAACTATTTGAATCAAGGAATTTAATATGAAATTTCCCAGAAATGTTTAAAAATTGTCGTTTATGCTTGTATTATAATCTGAACAAATACATGATGACAGACTGTATATAGGAATCAGATTGGTTCAACATCTTGGATATTGAATTATACATTTGGACTTACATAATTTTAATTATTCTTAAAAATGTTTCTCATCTTAATTTGTGGCGTTTTTCGTAATAAATTATCGGTTTATTTGCGTGCTCTGATGAGTTTCCATGTTTCCCTCTCTAGTAATAAATAATTGTTCTTGGTGTTTTGGTGCAATTTGATTCTATCCTTAACATGAGAAACTGGTTACACTTCACACTGATATGACTGATATTTCTCTTCCCGATAACCGAACAGATGTCTTTAAAAACTATAAAACTTAATCCATTCTTGCCCCAAACATTTGAAATTTTAATTATGTAACTTTTCTTTGACTTAATCAAATTTACAAGAACAAAAAAAAAGCATGCATCTTAAATACCTCTAGAAGAGCGTCCAATATTTAATGCCGCTATGAATTTACAGATATTTATTTTATGCCTACCAATGAAATATAGGGAAATATCAGTGAGATAAAAGTGATAATACACTGTTTTGAATCAGTTAATTACCATTTTGATAATACACTGTTTGTGCCGGAACTACTGCTTGATGAAACTTCAGGAATTTCCCCACCACAAGAGAATCCGCTGTATTTCAGACTGTGACAGCGAGTGAAATTTATTTACCTTGTTAAATCCAATTATAATATTGAATTCCTGAGCCTAACTAGTTGTGAACAATGATGAAATTCGCCATAAATTATTTAAAATGTCTGATTTGTTTACATAACTCACATAGACAATATCCAATATGGCCGACTTTCAATTCAATTTATTGAATATTACTCGGTATTAATCCGCTTTTATAATTAAAGTATGTATGGCAAAAATTCAATAAATATTGATAAACTGTGTAGAGAAAAATAAATGTTATTTGATGAAAGTGTATTCAGTTTATTTCAGGAGAAGTAAAGTTATCATATGTATTGGAGATTGTCTGCACTTTTTTTGTGCGGAGTAACCAAAGTACGCTTTAACTGATTTGGGGCTAGCCATGGGGAATTTATTGAAGGCCCTGATTAAAAATATCATAAAAAAACCATTTTTGACGTGTTGGCATAAAATAAAAAGAAAATTTGTTTGTTTTTTAGTGGAAGATGGGAATTTATTTCATCTCGTGAACACCATATGTTGATATTTTCACTCGTGGCTGCGCCACTCGTGAAAATATCATATATGGTGTTCACTCGATGAAATAAATTCTCATCTTCCACAAAAACAAACAAATATCCTCTATGTAATTAACTGAAAATTCCAATCTAACATTTCGATGACGCGCAGTTGATATTTAAATCTGAACTATTTAGAATGCAACCTTGCCACTGATTTTGATACATTTCTTAAATATACATTCGGTTTTGTACCATATTTTGAACATAAATATCCAAGCCTTATGTTTCAAAGTAAACGGAAATAAATAAATAAATAAATAAAACGATTATGTTAAGCACGAACTTTTGTAAAATCATCTTTAGAGCTCTTGTTACTGTCTCGTCCGATAAAATATATAGTTCAGAACTTTTTTTTCCAACACTCCAGCAATGACTAAATTCTCTTTACAAATATCATTGAAAAATATTCTTTCTTCAAACAGCTACACCAGATACGTTATTTTATCGCGGAACTATGAGCGTCAAATGAAACGGAAGGCAGGGACACTGTAAAATATGCTTTGTGCTGCTCTAGACACTGTTGAGAACTTTCTGTAGTTGTTGTTGACCTTGAACTATTTTTAAATGACTGACCTTCAAAAAACAAAAATCACCAATCTGAGCATGTAAGTCAGGAAGCTACAGATTGAACAGTTAATACATAAATACATCTATTTCACATTATATTGTGTACATACCTCACTAATTTAAAAAAACAAAACCAAAATAAAATGTTATTTTCAAGTCCAGGTATTTATTGTTTTCTCTAAATATCACGATTACAAACTAACTGAGGCAATCCTTAACAAAGCAAAATCTTTTGCTGGATTATCTGTGTGGAAAATAAATATTCTCATGGAAGACGAATGACTCTTATGAGAGAATCTTCTAAATTATATTACTACCGTAAATATAAAACTGAATTTTGTTTTGAGGATTATTTAGAAAAAATTAGTAATAATAAGCACCGTACACAACTGACTCGTTTCCGACTAACTTCACACTGCCTTGACAATGAACTTGGTAGATATGCAGGTATAAATAGGGCTGAAAGACTTTGTAAGTTGTGTAACATCCGCTGTGTAGAATCTGAGTACCATATGCTCTTATGTTGTCCTAGATACCAAAGTTTAAGATTAGAATATTTAGGTAGAATATAATTTCCAACTATAAATAAATTTTGTTCTCTAATGTCCTCCAAAAATAAAAAAACATTCACCAAAATTGCTGTTTTTCTAACAAAATCAATGGAAGAAAGAAAAAATGCATTAACTGATGTAACTGTTTCTTGATATTTCTATCTACATTTGTTTGTAGAATATGTATTTTTGTTTTTGCTTTCAAAACTTTGTGAGTCTTTATACACGTACCTTCTGTGAGTTCTTGTTGATATACATTTATACTTTTGTAAGTCTTTGCCATATTCTATTATTCTTATTGTAAATGGCCAAAGGCATCATTATGCTGATTTTGCCAATAAAACTTGAAACTTGAAAACTTGCTAAAACATGCTTAGACAATTCAAATCTGAATCTATTCTTTCGATATTTCAGGGTATGAATTTAAACGAACCTTTAACAAATATGTGACGCGTACAATGAAGGGTCTCCATGGCTGATTTTATCGAAAAAATACTTTTAGAAGACTCAGACAAATCAGTCCTTTCTGTTACTGAAAATAAATGTTATTTGTTTCATATTCGGACAATAATTGGCTTGCAAAGAGGTACTTTTCTGTGCTATTTTTACGCAAGGTCCCTTTTGTCAAAAAGCGCTACTTGTAAAAATAACGGAGAAAAAACAAACAGCGTCTGAAAATATTACTCTCTTGGTATATGAAAAAAAAGTGCCAGGGTAAAAATAAAACAGACTGAAGAATATTACTTTTTGTTCCTGATACTATTAATTCGACATCAACTGACTAGCAATATAAGACAACCTTCGTTTTTTTCATTGTTACATTTTCAAGCTTTTCAAAAAACAAATGCAACCAAAGATGATAATTATGTTTTATCCTTTTGTTTGATCTTTGTATTTTTTTAAAATTGAGATAGAAATAACAAACTATATTCACTCTAAAATCAACTTTTCACGCAAATATTACTACAAGCTGACGTTTTTATATAAACCAATCGACATAGAAAATCTCAAAGGTTTCAAAATGCCGACAGTAATAGGATGTTTCAAGATTTCTACAAGTAAGCGCTCTATTTTTACTCTGATATAAGCTTCCTTCTGACATTTAGATGAAATGGTAATTGTAGAGGAAAATCTCATTTAAAATCTTAAGCAAATTTAGCGCATGTAAAAACGACAGATATTGCTTTCTCTAAAAAAAGGTTACCTTAGCTTCTCGAAGAAGCAAAATTAATTAAAACAACAGTACTTTATTTAGACCGGAATATATGCATTTCATATAATGAACGAATTCTAATTTCATAAGAAAATGTTTAATAAGAAAGAGTATTAAAGAAGAGGGATTAATTAGTTTCCAGACAAATTAAGTAGTTGTTGTTGTTGCTATACATGGCCAGAAAATTCCAAGAGGACTTTATGTGCACATAGTTTGTTTCAGATTAAACCATCAGCAAGCATTTGAATAAAAAGTATTAGACTTTAATTCTAGCTTAACTGAAAATGAAATCTTTTAAGAATTAGGTAGTGCTCAAATACTTGAATTAACAGTTAACTGTAAATGCTGCTTTAATTAAGTATAGGGGTGGTAGCTAAATATCCTGCTTTCAGAATGTTCAAAGAAATTACATGTATAGACTGTTAAGTAATTCTTCCGGCAGTGCAAAATATTTATTAGAGCGCAAACATTGTAGCAATCAGAAAAGAAATAAAAGTTGTATTAAACAATTTTCAGACGTTCAACACAATGCCTGAGTGTAACGGTTACAATTGAATTTGAAACAGAAAACCGTTAATTGACATGTCATTGTTTTGAATATTGGTAACAGGTAACAGAGGCACGTTAGCACAATTAATATAAGATATAATCTTGAAAAAAAAAACCGAAGACTCGTTATAAAATTCTTTCCTTTCCATCATCAAGACATCAAAAAAACGGAATAAATAATTGTTTTCCCGTAGACAGAAAAAAAAACTCCAAATCAATTAGCATAGAAAATTAAAAAAAAATGTTTTTCGGCCTACAAACAGTTCTAGGATGTTTTCAAACAAAGAAATAAATAACTTGCATAAGGGATAACACTTATTCCCACAGGATGTATATGTATTCTGACTTTCCTGAGATTAAGTGAACAAATGAGGTAAAAGCTACAAGATGTCAAAACTAAAAACTAAAACTTACTTCGCTGATGCAAGCACAAACATTTTTTTATGAACAGTTAGTTTCCTTTTAGGACCATTGCGCTGTTGTGCAACTTATGTCTTTCTAAAATGAATATAATAGTTAAACTATGCATCGAAAAATATAAATGTAAAATTCAGAATGTAAAAATTTCTTAATCTATAAAGAGTTTTGAAAGGCGATTACATAAAAAATGTGCTGAAGGTTATTAAAACGTTGCTCTTTGATATTCTTATGTTTCAGAGTTTTCGAAATTAAATATCTCAAAGTCACATGCATGTTTGTGATCATCATTTTCAGCCACTACAGAAGAAGAAGATGAGAGAATATAATATATTTAAAATGTTAAAAACCCGTATTCTATATATCTGTCATGATTCTAAATGTAATAAAATTTATGGAATTAATGAATAAATAGTACAAATTTCTGAAAATATTTCTATGTGACAAACAGCCAGACAAAGAGACAAACTGACAGACAAACAGACAGACAAAAAGTGAGACGTTCAACATGTATCTTAATAGTTTTCCATGTCTGCTAAATAAAACCAAATATCGTGACTACAATGAAAAGATACGTATTGAAATTTTTCCATGCAAATAAAGTCTTCATGATGACAATTCAGATAAAAGAAAATATATAATGTTGACATCTTAACACCGGATCTGAGCAGAATCTTACATATCGTAACACAAACATGATAAAGAAATATGATCCTAGAATATAAAGATACTCTCACTGATGGAAAAAATACAATTATAAATATTCCGAAGGGACGTTAGTACAATTGATTTTTATAAGGAGGACACTGTGCCAATGTTTAGTAACGGTTGCGTATGTGCTACAAGAGTTGTTTTCTTTGTACATTACTTTAAAACATAATTTGTACATTAATTTACAACATAGTTATAGAACTGAGGGGAAATAGCGAGCAAAAAATGCAACAAATCTACTTAAATACTGACATGCTATAATCATGTAAATGTTAGTTCAAACAGGATACGGTAAACTTAAATTACAGAGGCAAAATGTCCCAGTTTATGTGCCCGCCCCTTCATATTCGTTTATTATGTAACAGGCTACTATATATTAATAAAAAGCAAAACTAAAATAAACACAGCCCAGATGTTTAAAACCTACACAAGTTTTTAGACAGTTTTTACAATGCGTTCTTTGATATGCCTTGAAACCCAAGCAGCCGTTGTTATTTTTAATTTGATTTAGTATCAAATTAAGTTGCAGGTGTATTTTCTGGTTTTTCTTGTTATCTGAATACCGGGTTGACCAGATAACGATACCATTTAAGAAAAACTCTATACTTGGAGAAACGTATTAGAAATGTTAAGTGATCTCAAATTACTTAAAACACTTAACGATTCAAGTTTTGTTCGACGGGCAATATATATTAAACAGTCGTCGTAAAACCAGCAAGTGTATACACCTTTAGAATTATTGACCCTCTTTTGTTCAGAACACTTTTCTATTTTAGTCAAAATGTCCTGTAATCAGAACAGCACCACAGGTCGAAAATGATTGTTTGAAGATTCCATTGTTCTAGTGTTAAACTGGGGTCTTCCTATTGGATGAGACATGTTGTGTACAAAACTAACAAATATATCAAGTACAGAATATAGATTGTAGATTGCCGCTAAATTTGCGAATACATTTTATGCGAGCCTTTTGAATGATCTTATTTAGAATTACGGTTCCATATAGTCTGATAGTCTGTGACCATTTTTGTTTCATATTGTATGTTGTGTGTATATGTCGAAGAGAGAGAGAGAGAGAGAGAGATAGAGAGAGATCTTTGCTTATCAGTTTACCGAAATCAGCCAACTCAAGTTAGTTTAGCTAGAAGTGTGTCACCGTTTATTTTCTTTATACGAATAATCTCTTTTAATCAACAAAACGATCAAATACGCACATATTTTATCTAAAAAGCTAGTTTGTCTAGTAACAACCAAAATCACCGCCATATTTCAGGTTTTCAATCAGTCTGGTCCAATAAGAATTGTACAGACATTTTTAGGTAAAATAAACAATAACGAGTGAGGGGCAGCATTCATGAGGACAAATATTGAAAATAGAGATTTTTCTAATCTTCGAGCGCAGGACATTTGTTTATCACTCTGATATTGTAAAAGAAAAAAATGTGTAAAAGTGCAAAAATTGCTTCTGAAATAAGACGCATATTAATCAAATATGAAACCGTCTGGAATGTAAATATCTCATTTGCGCGTAACATCACGTCGGGTCAGCCTGTTTTCAATTAAGTCGAAACGACAAAGGTCTTACGACGAAGAAAGTGTTTGTTAATTTGTAACTGAAACGAAATTAATATACTAGTCATGCGCTGCAGGTTCAAATAAGATCAAATGTGTCTCTCTTGGTTGCAAGCTCAGGATTTTTTGTTGAAAAAAGATATTCAGTGTTAGTACAATGCCCAATTAAAAACATAGAGAGTAATGAATGTTTCTAGATGACCAATAAATTAGCCATTAATTGAGAATATGGTGATATCGTTTTGCATACAGTCTACTTTTATGTTCTCATCTTTCCCTGTTCTTGAGACATCATACAGCGATATGAAGAATCCATCATGATAAGTGTTTTACATTATGATCCTTGCAAGTATCGGTGTTTGAACTAAACGTGTAAACATATCTGTAATTGAAAGATAAGATGATTAGTTTTAAAAAATTCGAAACATCTGTTAATATTGAACTTCTTGTATCTTCAAATAGGAGAATTTCTGAATTATTTTTTTTTTCATCATACATGCCACATCTTGAAAAACGACTGCTGCAATTACTTTAACAACATTATACACTTATTGACTAGTGTGCCATTGAATATGATGTGATATTCACCGGCCAAACGTTATATTGACCGAGGCGAAAATAGAAAAGTGTTCTGAACAAAAGAGGGTCAATGATTCTAAAGGTGTGACATAAAAAGTCATGTTCGTCAATCATTTTTTAACAAAATGCTTGACGTAGTTTAACTGAATTACTAGTATGATATAATTTAAACATCATCTCAGTTTTCTAAACATCGTTGATGCAAAACCGTAACAGAACATTACGCCCTAGAAATTGTTAAGGGCTTTGAAGAAGTTTCTGTTATCAATTACATCTTAACTAACCCTGTTATAAAGGAGGCCGTAGTAATATTGGACGTGGTCGATGCCGTTTTATAGGGCTAATAATACTTAGTTATTTAATAATTGTACATATTGCTATGATACTGTGTTTATTGTTGAGCCAGTTTGTCAGAAAATTTCAAGTAGTGTTAAAGAAAACAGTTCTATCTATTATTTTTAAAGCAAACAAGAGAAATTATGACAGAATGATTGCTTTCCATCGTATAATATACAAACCTATATTTGAACTTGGTTTAAACCTTATATCAAAATTTTATAAATGGGAAAATTGGGTGATTAACAACATTGTTCCAATTTCTATAAAATACTTTTAAGTGTTGAAATGAATAATCAGTTAATTACTTTCTTCATTTACTTTACTCAGATATAAGATAAACTTTTCTATCAACTTAAATAGATGATTGGTGGTAGGTAAAAAAAAAGTTATAGTATTGCATAAAACTTGCAGATCAGTTATTTCTGTTTGAGAAAACCAATTTCAAAGTATGTTTTAATAAAATCAAAAGAAAACTGAAAAATAAAATTTAAATCTATTGCCTTAATTGTGATATATCAATTTTATTTTTTCCTAGTTTTCGGGAAATGATACAAATCCTTGAAAAAGATCGGAACATAAGAAGAATGTGTTTGATCACACATGGAAAAATTTCTTAAGATAACTGCTTATCTCAAATGCTAATTTACTGTCGACAACCTTGTAAACTAATGTTTTGTCACGACAAATTTGTTTTTTTTTTGCTTACAGATGACTTTGAATCATTCAAACGTTGAATTCACGTATATATTTAACTCTTTAAAAAATCTCTGACAACCCTTTATTTTCCTTCAATGTCCTTGTATTTCTCAAGATGCCTTAACAGTTAGTTGGTGTCTTTCTCAGAAAACAATTTTGACATTTCAGTTCTATACAATACGCACGTTTCATCATTCTAGTCTGTCTTGGAAATATCTTTGAGACAAAAATGAAATTAAAAATATGTTTCATCCGGATCGCATGCGAATGCGATTTACTTTCCACTACAGCGTACGTAAATGGAAAAAACTTTAAGAATGATTAGACACACTTTTGAAACTGATATGATGAACACATATCTACATCAAAAAAATACAGCCAATTGTCTTAGAACATAATATCTAGTCTTCTTGTTGATTCGAACAGAATTTCATGGAAAGTAAGCGAGACAAACTTTTGGTAATACATAGTCATCTATCTTAATAACTACTATATCAGTTCCAAATCTCCAAAAATGAAATATTTGATAAATGATAATGATGGTGAGGCGATTTGAATTTTGATTTTAATTTGAATTAAACTTACATTAACCTTACTAAGAATAAGAGAGTTCTCGTCAAGTGGACAACCACAAGTCTTCACCGATAGATTTATAAGAAATTTCAATACCTATGCTGTCTGATTGGCTAGAGACGTAGGACAAACACTAAGAAGTCAGCTAGAATCAAACCCATGTGATAGGCGATTTTGTTTGGCAACTTTCCTTTCTATAGAAATTCCTTCAAGAAATCTTTATTGTGCGTCATAGTCCATTTCTTAGAGGAACAAACTATTTCCTTTTTCGTCGTTACTTGATGATGTAATGTCTCGATATGCGCAAATCTTCTGAAGAAACGTTATGACTAATTCTAAAACAAATTTCAGCTGCAACATATTTTGTGTGTAATTTTAAGCTGGTAAAATTATATTCCACTAAGGAGAAAAAGCTATAGTTTAAGCAATAAACCCTATTAAGCTAGAACATTACTGTCAGGTCTGCGTTTCAATAATTAAAGGTCACGCAAAAATGAAGTTAAAAATAATCATTGTTACGCAAAGTGCCATTTTAATAGGTTCTTTTCGAGCAACTGGCATGTGTGTTTTCATTTAATGAATAGCTTGTAAGATTAAGCAATTTTTCATGACAAAATTAAAAAGTTAATGTACTAAAAGGAGAAGATCGACTATTCATTTCAGTAATGTCGTTTGAAATTCCGTGATATTGCGTTTTCCAGTGATTGTGGTAAAGCAATGATAGCATTATCTCTTGGATTAAAAAGAACTAGTTATTCCTTGAAAAAAAACCCACAGATAAATGCATTTTTTCACGTAACTGTAAATTTTATAGTGAACATTAGATTTAAAAATCAGTTAAAGAAGAGCATCTGCGTACCATGTCTAACTGAAATCTTTCAATATCCCATGACAAATATATTTGTCAAAATGTGATCAAAGAAATATTTAAAGTCGTACAAGATTCACAAATTATTAACAAAAAAGCAAGAAAGTTACTGTTTCTCTAAGATAACATATTTCGAAGGGGTTTTAATACTATTAAATTACTTACATGTTGCAAGTGCAAAAGTTTCTTCTTAAGTAACGGTTAAATAATAGTATCTCCAAGAAGACATCCTAACTGGAACTTACTTGCAAAATGCTATAAATGTCTTAACAAATCACTTATAATATTTAAAAATGCTGGTTTAATTATGACTCGAAAAATACTTGGTCTGAACAAACTGCTCTAACTTCACATGTCCTACTTTCATTTAATAATTTTTCACTTGTCAAAATAAATTTTCTCGCTTGATGCTGAAATTTAAAAAAAATTATCATCTATCGGAATACAAAATTTATTTTAAATTTTTCTAATAAACATACTGAGCACAAAAAGAAGCTTACTATTGCACCCATGTTGAGTTATTTTGAAAACAAAAATAATCAATATACTAACACGAGATTTCTTTATTTAAGCAAAAGCTTGTTGTAGACACAAATGCATTACAGTACAGCTCAACATAATCAAAATGAATGGTTACCTTACGAGACTTACTGTTGGTCGGGACCAAAACTTAATACTGTCGTATTGTACCGCCCCGGGAGCATTTCATAGTCATTGAAAGAGAATAAGTTTCTTTGGGAATATAAAGATTTCAAATGTGTGTGTGTTTTTTTTTTAATATTCCAGTAGTATGTTGCTCACTGAAATAGTGCGATCTCTCAGTACCTACTTAATTTAAACAGAGACTGAAGTAAACTTTATTTTGAGCAAAACAAGCTTTCTTTATCCTTTGTTAAAACTCATTTTAACCCAACATATACATGGTAATTGTAAAATAATGGGCCATTTACTCGTGGGACAGTGGTGATGTCACCTCTGTTACCACCTATTCCACCCAAGTCTGTCCTATCTAAAATCGAAAATGGTAAGAGTGACTGTTGGAAACTACATTATCCCTTAACGTTTATAGCTTTGTCTTATAATAACAATAATATAATAATAATTATTATAATAATTATGATAATAATTATTATAATTATAATAGTAATAATACTTTTGATCAGTAGCAATATTATCTTAAATGAAGAGTCGACTTAAAAGGCTTCCTCAACAAAACATGCATTTTGAATCATTTGTATAAGTCAGCAAACTTGAACGCATAAGGCCTTCTCCAATAAATTGAAGGGATGCATTGTCTCCGTAAAAGAGTGTACAAAGTACATTGTTTGGCAAAATGCATTAGTCACCTAAATAGTTTCAGTTTAAACATTTGAGTTAATCTATTGAAGTAATAGCAGATATTATATATATTCGAAACATGAAGCATTCATTATGTTTTTCTTAATGACAGGGAAGCTTAAGTAGGGAAAGAAGCTGTTGGCTCCTTAGTTCTTTGGTGCTTTAACAAGCTAGCATGGATGTCAAACAATCAACTTACGCAAAGTTATCAGCTATTTATTGCGATTCTTTATGGTATCAGTAATATTTTTTTTAATTGACTATGTATGCTTAAGGCTAATGGCTTAATTAAAAAATATGCATTTTCAATACTGATCGCAGGTGCGGTATATCAAACTTAATTCAAAGTTAACTAAACTTCAGCGACAAGGGTAAAAATATTAAAGGTCAGAAACCAAGGAGAACACATGAGTCCTAACTGGATAGAATTTACAGAGAGAATTGCCGCATTTGATGATCTCTCTAGTATCATATTTGTCGTGCATCGTGCTATTTCATAAAATCTAAAATCATTTCATATTTGGTGATAAAAAGAAGGCTAATCAATAACAGTCATTATCTGTATAAATTTAGGTTACTCGTAGTTACTCGTTATCTGTCAAACAAGTATTTCAGGTTTTCGCGCAAGCAACATAATTATATATGTTAAAACTATAACAAGAAAGCTTTATATGCACTCAAATACAAAAAGTATTTTAAAGAAAAAGCAATACTTAGTACGATACTAATATGTCTGCCAGTCTTATATTGAAAGATTAAGTGTTCAAGCCTTTTATTTTCCTGAAACCCCTCTTTCATTGCAGTCTGTATTACAGCAATAAAGGTATTTAATCTTTTAACTCTATTGTCTCGTTCATTAACAAAATAAACAAACCTACGTAGAGAAAGCAGAATTAATGTTACACAAACGCAAAATGCAGTAAACCTAAACAGCGTGGTCCTAATCAAGCATCATTTATCATTCTGTCTATTCCATTTGAGGGGCAGTATCTATTCGCTGTCAGTCTAGCTTTTTTATATTTACTAGAATGATCGCTTTCATTCCTCAAGATTTCAACTGGGAATATTTGCAAACAATCTCTGACATTTCAGTGATATGCTATAAACAATGTTCATTATCCACGTCTGCTGGTGTATTCATCGGGACAAAATAGAATTTAGAGATATTTCGTCGCTCAGAACTCTTGTCATGCAGTTTATCATGCTGATCACTGGATCAAATTTGTATAAAATTCATAGACAAATTGCTGACATTGATATGACGAAAAAGAGTCAATCAATTATCAGAAGTTCAAAATTGTCTGTCATGTCATACCAAACCTTCGATTGAATCTTCAAATAAATGGGTATATCCGATGCGAAGATCGATTTCTGAAAAAGTCGTAAATAATGTCTTTGAAATATTTAATGGGGTTTAGCAAATGCTTAACAAGAGGGCCATGATGGCCCTAGATCGCTCACCTGAGTATGTCTGCTTTTAACAAAATTGTTATGGCCCTGATTTATTGACCCCAGATGACCCATAGTCGAACGTGACCTAGAAATTACCGAAACATCTTTTCTGACAAATTTCCAGGATTATTTGGACTGAAAATGTAACCTCTAGAATGTTAACAAGGTTTTCCAATATTTGAGCTCTATGGCCTAGCTTTTGACCCCAGATAATCCATATTCGAACTTGAGCTAGAAACCATCAAATCAACCTATCTGTCAAATTTCCAGGATATTTGAACTGAAAATATTGCCTCTAGAGTGTTAACAAGTTACATATTTGGGCTTTGTGACCTACATTTTGACCCCAGATGACCCATATTCAAACTTGACCTAGAAATTGTTAAACAAACAATTCCGACAAATTTTCAGGATATTTGGACTGAAAATGTAACATCTGGCGTGTTAACAAGGTTTTTCCATATTTGGGTTCTGTGACCTAGTATTTGACCCAAGATGACCAATATTCAAACTTTAGCTAGAAACCATCATCAAAACAACCTTTCTGTCAAATTTCCAGGTTATTTGGACTGTAAATGTTACCTCTAGAATTTTAACAAGGTTTTTCCAAATTTGGCTCTGTGACCCACTTCTTGAATCCAAATGACCCATATTCAAATTTGAGCTAAAAATCATGGAATCAACCTTTCTGACAAAAGTCCGGGATATTTTGACTGAAAATGTCGGCTCTAGAGTGTTTAGAATGTTTTTCCATATTTGGGCTCTGTGACTTATTTTTTGACCGCAGATGACCCATATTCGAACTTGAGTTAGAAATTATTGAAACAACCTCTCTGACAAATTTTCAGGATATTTGGACAGAAATTGTAACCTCTGGAGTGTTTACAACGTTTTATTCTATTTTTGGGCTCTGTGAGTTAGTTTTTGATTTCAAATGACCCGTATTCAAACTTGAGCTAGAAACCATCAAAACAACCTTTCTGACAAATTTCCAGATTACTTGGACTGAAAATGTTACCTCTAGAGTGTTAACAAGATTTTACCATTTTTGAGCTGTGTGGCCTAGTTCTTGAACCAAGATGACCCATATTAAAATCTGAGCTAGAAGTTATCAAACCAACCTTTTTGACAAATTTTCAGGATATTTGGACTGAAAATGTAACCTCTGGCGTGTTAACAACGTTTTCCATATTAGGGTTCTCTGACCTACTTTTTGATCCAGATGACCCATATTCAATCGTGTGGTAAATATCAAGAAATCAACCTTTCTGACAAATTTCCAGGATATTTGGACTGAAAAAGTAGCTTTTGCAGCGTTAAAAATGTTTTTCTATTTTTGGCTCTGTGACCTAGTTTTTCATCCCAGATAACCCATGTTCGAACTCGTCCGAGTAATCAATGTGACAAACATCCTGCCCAAATTTCAGTACAATTGAGGCAAAAATGTAAACACTAGAGTGTTAACAAATTCAGTGTGGACGTCCGACGGACATTGATCGATCCTAATAAATACCAATGTCAAAATGAATTATCATCAAAAGATTATTAAAAAGTAAAGATTTAAAAATGTTTTAGAAAGAAATAATTTGCTGTTTTAAAATACGTACTCATTAAATGTAACATAACATATAAACACTAGTCACTCTTCGTTGGAACAATCACTAACATCGCGTATCATGATAACATAGTGCTGTTTCATTGCAAATTCATTTGTATATGGCCTCTTGTGTTGCGTAAAGTTTACAATTTCCAGAAAAACAGCTGATTTGATAAAGACTGTTACTCAGTTGCACGATGTTTTGTTACGATTGCGATGAATTTTAGTTTCACTGCACTAGGGAATTGAAAATTATTTTTGAAAACCAGTACCCATGAGCCTAGAACTTAAGTTTAGCATCAAAAGTAAATCCAAAAAAAATATTTTTTCTAGTAAATGTCCTTTAATTTACCGAAAGGGTAAAATAATTAAACCTGATCTGTATTTTAAATGAAACTTAAGAACTGATGTGTTTGTTTCTTGGAATGCGAGAAATAGTTTGAAATGTTGTTGTTGTTGTTCTGTTATTTGACCAATTTAAACTAAACAGTCAATTATTGATCAACAGCTGTTGAATTTGCCTTGAGGAGAGATAAGAATTCGATGACAAAATCAATTATTTAAATAAATGATATATGTTTGACTAATATATTCATTTTTTCTATAGACAGAGCAACTGATTTATTGAACTGTTTTAACAGTAACAAATTCTTAATTCAGCAATTTTTGAAATAAAACACTTATAATAAAGAAAGACAAAAACTGTGATAAATTCTTCACACTTTTGCAAATTAAAGAGATTAACTAACCAAAACAAGAGAGTATTGTGAAGAAACAGTTGTACATATATAGGCAAAAGAATGAAATTATCATGAAAACCGTTTTAAGTTAGAATTTATAAGTCTATGTTCGGTTAAATGTTGTTACGCTGATAATTTGTTGTTTTTATTCTGCTTATCCACCACTTTATTGTAAAAACTAATTTTACAGAAAATCATAATAAAGTAATAGTTTCATCAGCGAAATTCATTAACGTCTGTTCTGTTGTGCCTGAATAAGTGTGTTATTGTTAATTAAAAGACAATGAGTTGGCGACGAAACAGCTATTAATACAAATAGATCTTGTGAAATAACTTTGTGTGTGAATAAGCGATTGACCAAGTAAAGTATACCATATTTACTTGGTGAGAACACTATGTTTTGATTGTACTCGGAAATATATAACTGATCTGAGCTAATATTTTAAGCTTTTCAATATATCTTCAGCCACTAATGAAACTGATGGTGCAAAACATGCATACAAACAATACAGAAACTGTTATGATATAAATAAGCACTCTCAGAACTATTCTTATTAGTCTAAACTATTAGTTTGAGATAACGTTTCAATGTAAAATCAACAATTTTTTAAACTAATGTCTACATTTTCTTTAAAATTGGCTACACATGAAATAAACTCTTCAAACATCCAAAGCCCTTTGAGAGGGAAATATTCTAATGTATTCATTCTATTAGCATTATGAACATACACACATTTCCAGCTTATTCAAATGAGTGCAAGCTACTCAAGTATTAGATCGAGCACAAATGAAAATGAAACAGTATTGACCTTTATCAGAGACCTCAGTCAAGCGCATGACATATGAGAGTAATCTTTCCTATAAAGTGCCATTTGAATTTTTGGATAAGACCCGGACAGCCTATGTGTCGTTTGCTCCTCTTGCGTCGGAATAGCCTAAATATTTTGAAAGATAATTTTAAATCTGCATCCAATTTTTACAACAGCAAAATTAAAATAAATGTTCTAACACAGTTACACTAATTTCTTTATATATATTTCAAATGATCCGTAAGAAACATTTTACTTTTCAGTGATAGTTCATCAGACTAATATATATGTCTGTCTCAAAAAGAAAACTTAATAAACTCTGTTCGTAAAAGTGAAATATGTTAGTCCTAGATTGTTTCTGAAATACGGTGCTGAAGTTTTATAAGTTTAAAAAATATATATCTGTTTTCTGCAAGTTATGTTATAGAGTTTAATTTGATTTTATTCTTATAAACCTATACATTTTGTCCCCTTTGATATTTTAAAGTAACGAAATGATTAACAAATATGCCACGATCATTCGTTCGGTGAAATCTCTAGGGAAAGGAATGAAATATTGTTGCTAACATCGTTTGTTAAAATCAATTATTAAAGAATTTGTTCTCCTAATGTGAATGCATTCATCGCCACAAAAAGTGCCCATGCTTAATGTTTGTATTGACCTATTAGATTATAAGAATTTTTCATTTGTCGGACTGTCTGCTTTGGCCAGAGGCCAAGCGTATTTTCGCAGGAACATTGCTCTGCCGAATAAAAACTAAACCTGCAGGTAAGACTGTTTTTAGGCAAAAGCAAATGATTTGCTGGCTAAAATGGATGTATTTTCTCATCATTTTCAATTAATAAACGCAACGTACAATTGTCTTTCAGTATTCAGTCTGTTAGTATTAACTCAATATTGAACTGTCATACAAAAATTATTTGCTGTAACATGTTACGCACACTTAAACAAGATTGAAAAAATAAATTTGAGAGAAAAAGTTTCTTCTGACTGCTTTATCAGTTGCTAAAGCTACCTCGGCACGATCGAAACATTTAAAGAGATAGCAAAAATCAAAGTTCAAGGGAAATGCATGTGGTTACAACAAAACAGATTTAAATAAAGAACTGCCACATTTATCAGCCCATCTTTGATTTTCCGCCGTATTCTATCATGTTGGTCGTGAAACGTGCCTAGTAATAAATTGTAAAGCATGCGATATTGATGAAACAAATAAGGGAATCGAACAATTATCTGTTAACAAACGTCAGGTTTCGCGTGCTTGTCAGTTGTCCATTTTTCAACTTCGTCCAAGATTTTATCTTGTTTACCTTGTTTGCCTGTTAACAAAGACGAATCCTTTCAAAACAGTTCGATACCCTATATAACAGATGACATGAAAGGGATAACAATCAACAATCAAGATCTGTATGTCCGTAGACATGCATATTCTTAAAGTCTAGAAATCTTTTTACGCTCTGTCTCTAACCATTAATATAGGAAGGTTATTGTTGAATTATACAAACACTGTATATTTAATTTGCAGTTTATTTACAAGTGGATACATAATATCTTTATCTGATATATGCCGGGAATAGAACAGAATCAAAAAATGGCATTAAACTAGAATAACAAGAGAGTCTGTCAATATTAACTACATGACACCATGATTAAGCGCGGGCTAGGAGTAATATGAAAATCACTTACCTGATAAAGATGTATGAATGGAACCCGCGACTTTGCGTTGTCCTGGATTTTTAAACGTGACCGGTATATAGTATTGCTACACACGTGTAACGCTTTTAATTGCTTCCGTTTATGTTTGAGCCGTTTTATCAGTTTTCATTAATTTTTCAGTATTTATGCACTTTTTAGGGCAGCTGAGTGGTTGTGTGGGAGTGGGAGCAGGTACGGAAGTTCCGCTAGAGTCTCAACGGCGTGTGATCGTTCCATTAAACTTCATCAACTGTTTACCTAAAGGCTATTTACCTTGAAAATCAATCGTAAAGTTCAACTCATTAGATCTGTTTTAGACCCAAGTGTTTTCCAATAATGTTAAGACATTTTCCCCTATTTTTGCACGTATTAAGTCACATTCTCCGAAATAAAATGTAACACTGTAGTTGCAGTTCATAATGTTGTATAATTATGAGCAATCATTTCTTTTTATTTTCTTCAAACAAAACCCATGACTGTTATTCTGAAGCTGGAATATTTAATTTTAGTTTCAGTGATTTTCCAGTACAAGAACATCACGATTCTTTATACCAGGTCATATTTGGAACAATTTACATACACACTATACGTAGTCGAGATAATCAATGTAATATTCTACATGTCTGAAACCTCTATTTTCTACTTGATTGGACAAATATATCATGAAATTGTCTATAAATGTACATTTGATAAAAAATGTTTTGTTCAATACAAATTTCCATAGCATGGCCCGTAAGATTAACTTTATATTTCATTGCAAACAAGAACTATAAAAATTTGAAGTGTTGTCCTAGTTAACATTCATGAACACTATCAGTTGTATTTTTTTATAGGAGGGTTGATAGGGGGCGGGGGGGGTTAGATATTTTATATCGGTTTTTTTAGCTAGGTTTTTTCTAGGTCAAGTTCGAATATGGGTCATCTGGGGTCAGTTATCCAGGTCCATAGCAACTTTGTTAAAAGCGGTCATATTCAGGTGAGCGATATAGGGCCATCATGGCCCTCTTGTTTTTTATAATGTGTGATTAAACTTTGTTTCTATCTAACGATATTCAAAAATACATTTCTCAAAACAATTAAATGATTGTACACATGTTTGGAATAATAAATAAAAACGGGTATATGTAACATGTAATCAAAACATTTACACGACTGAGCAATAGCAGGAAAAAGATCTTCAGCGTAAATGACAGTAGAAATTCTGTTATACTCAGTAAACAACAAATTTCTTAACAATGGAATATTGTAACAAAATGGGGTAAACTGTTTTTAATAGCAGAGGACTGTCTCAAATAGTGTCTGCTTATGATGTGCATGCCCCCTTATCTATTGAAACACCTACGACACCGCCTAGGCACACTTCTGATTAAGGCGGCTATCATCTTCTGAGGTAAGCCATTCCATTCTTGGTATTGTCCACTATACATGTCGGGAGAGCGTTTCCATAGATATGCGCTGATACTCTTTTAATCACAATGAGTAAATTAATCGCCCGCTACTATTTCATATCACTTTTTTCATGTTGTTTAAAACCATGAATGAAAATTCCTGAAGAATAGTGTCGTCATATTTTTCTTAAAAATGTGTACTGAATCAAACTTTTTTTACATATATAGGTAATTCATTCCATAACTTTGGTCTACAGTTCTAAATCCTCGATCACTAAATGTTTTACATTTATTGAAAAGAACATCATAACAGCTAGACATTATGCCCTGTTGATCAAAGCCTACGTCTAGAAATTTGTTCAGATAAAAATTCTGTTAGATAAACTGGAGCTAGGCCCTTTGACATAACAGTCAAGAACTTAAATTCAATTCTTGCTTTTACAGGCAGCTAGTGCAACTGAAAAAGTGCTTGTTTAGACCTATCATATTTTCTGAGTCTTAAAACAAGTTTAGCACACGTATTAGAATTACCCGGGCAGATAGGGGATCGAGCCCTTTGAATGGCCTGCGAGGTCAACGGAGTATAATCTAATCGATTGAACTAAAGCTAGCGATAGTACCCCATATAGTCCAGTCGAGGGATGTCCAAGAATTGAACAATTCACCACAACGCTCCGCAAGGAAACTTGACTGTGAGGATGAGAAGACACTGACAGGCTGGTATCAACAGTAAAGGCTCACCTTCTTATTCCTGTTAGTTATGAACACTTTCTAGCACATTCAATAGAAAGCTGATTTCCTGATAACATCTAAATGACACTGTAGTCATAACCTAAAGCTTAAATGAACATAACCAAACCACACACCTTTCTTCACGAAACAACATTAAATATATAATAAATTGAAATATACAATACATGTACATATAAAATGGATAATGCAACTAAAACTTGATTAGGAAGAATACTGTTCCAGGTACTTAGCTAACTCTGAGTAAGAATTAATATTTTATTGACAAATACTCATCTGTAAAAAAAATTAAATATTCTCGACCAAGTGTCTCAGGCATTTTCTATTTGACAGTCTGAAATTGTTCTATTGCAATACTTAATGGAATTAAGTCTTCATTTGTTTGTTTGTTGGTGAATACTGTTTATTATCTTGGTTGTATGTCTTGTAGTCATATCTTATAGAATATCTGAGCCTCTATGGCAGTCAATTTTGTTTAAATTGCTACAAATACTCATCTGTAAAAAAAAAAAAATATTCTCGACCAAGTGTCTCAGGCATTTTCTATTTGACAATCTGAAATTGTTCTATTGCAATACTTAATGGAATTAAGTCTTCATTTGTTTGTTTGTTGGTGAATACTGTTTATTATCTTGGTTGTATGTCTTGTAGTCATATCTTATAGAATATCTGAGCCTCTATGGCAGTCAATTTTGTTTAAATTGCTACAAATACTCATCTGTAAAAAAAATTAAATATTCTCGACCAAGTGTCTCAGGCATTTTCTATTTGACAATCTGAAATTGTTCTATTGCAATACTTAATGGAATTAAGTCTTCATTTGTTTGTTTGTTGGTAAATACTGTTTATTATCTTGGTTGTATGTCTTGTAGTCATATCTTATAGAATATCTGAGCCTCTATGGCAGTCAATTTTGTTTAAATTGCTACAAATACTCATCTGTAAAAAAAAAAAAATATTCTCGACCAAGTGTCTCAGGCATTTTCTATTTGACAATCTGAAATTGTTCTATTGCAATACTTAATGGAATTAAGTCTTCATTTGTTTGTTTGTTGGTGAATACTGTTTATTATCTTGGTTGTATGTCTTGTAGTCATATCTTATAGAATATCTGAGCCTCTATGGCAGTCAATTTTGTTTAAATTGCTACAAATACTCATCTGTAAAAAAAATTAAATATTCTCGACCAAGTGTCTCAGGCATTTTCTATTTGACAATCTGAAATTGTTCTATTGCAATACTTAATGGAATTAAGTCTTCATTTGTTTGTTTGTTGGTAAATACTGTTTATTATCTTGGTTGTATGTCTTGTAGTCATATCTTATAGAATATCTGAGCCTCTATGGCAGTCAATTTTGTTTAAATTGCTAAGAAATGGTGATAAAGGCTTATGTAAAGTGTAATAGAAGGTGGACACTTTACACCCCTTGCCATCTTTCGAATGTCGGGGGTATAAAAAGTCATTTCCGTTCAACATTTCGTTTTTTGTTTAAAAAAAAGCTTGGCGTAGATTAACTGAATTAGCAGTATGATATGATTTAAAATCATCTCAGTTTTCTCAAACTCGTTAATGTAAAACCATCACAGAACATTACGCCCAAGAAAATGTTAGGAGCTTTGAAGAAGTTTCTTTTATCGGTTTCATTTTAATTAACTATAGGTGGTAACTAATTAACTTCTGTCTGCATTTTAACCAACACTTTACAGTTGCTTGAATAATTCCTCGCAAGGCATAATCTTAAAAAACTCTAATGATTTACAAATTGCATTTTGACGTTTCTTACGTAAATGCAATGCTTAAAAATCTTTTTTGTTGTTGAATTTAAATGTTTTAAAAGGGATAAGGAAATATATTAAAACCGCTGATTCTTCAACTACAGATGATTAACGATGATGTTGCGTTAACATAAGCGTACGACAAACATTGAAATAGGCAATTGACGTTTGAAAAATATAAGATATTTCAAAAACGATGACAGATGCAAGGTACGAAATTGTGAGTCTTATTCTTCTATTATTCACAATTATAAGTTCATGTCATCGTATAACAGTGAATTTAATACAGTCAAATAAACAAGTTTAAGCTACATTAATTCTTAATAACTTTCACAAACCTTGCCAATATTGCTTTTCCATCTATTTGCCGTTGCAACATAAGTTTACCAATTCCTGGTTTTTTTATCGATATTGAATGGAAATATTCATGCACTACATGAGACGCCTGTCGATGGGGCGTATTTAATGTAACTATTATCAATCTAAATTGTTAAATGAATAATGTAACATCTATATATTCCTTTCTTTGACTGAAGATGCTAAATACATGCTTTACATACATTAATAATTGTCTACTAGGAAATATACCCCAAGTTTGATGCTAAAATGCTCTTTCGGTTTTATTCTTTGCCTTTTTATTTGTTTTTATTTTTTTTCTAGATTTCTGGACATGTTATAAATCCTTTAGATATAAAAACATCGAAAGCATGTATTCGATAAAACTTAAATTAATTTCCTAATGAGTACTGCTCTCGTCAAATGTTAGTGAACTGTCAACCATCCTTTCGATTAATTTCTTGTCACGATAAACATGTTGATTGTATATTCATGAATTTGAATCATTCAAACATTGCATTCATGAAAATATTTAACCCTTTAGAATATATCTGAAGACTCTAATATTCCTTCAATTTTCTAGTATTTTTTAAGATGTGTTTACAAGCCTGTCTCAAAAAACAAACATGACATTCCAGTTTTATACAATAAGCACTTTCATCATCATTTTATTCTGTCTGGGAAAAGTCTTTTGGACAAAACTAAATTAGAAATATGTTTCGCCCAGATCGCATGCGACTGAGACTAAATTTCCAACACGGTATATGTAAATGGAAAAAGATAATAAGACAAACTTTTGAAATTGGTATGATGAGCGCCTGTCTCGATCAAAATAAGATTACAGACAATTGTCTTAAAAAATAGAATCTATTCTTCTTATTTATTCCAACAGAAATTCATGGAAAGTAAGCGAGACAGACTTGTGGTAACATGTTGTCATATATCTTAATAATTACAATTTAAATTCCAAATCTCCCACAATGAAAGAGTTGATAAATGACAATGATTGTCAGGAGAGTGTTATAAGAATTTGAACAACTGAAATTTAACATTAAACTCTAAATATTATGTATTTTTCATTACTACTATTATCAATATGGAGTAAGTAGGTGAAAATTAACACATTTAACGCTGGATGTTGCGAATGAAACTATACTTTAGAACGTTTTAATAACTTTTTGTATGTACGAGCTCAATCTAATTTGTTTAATGAAAAATGTAACATCTATATCTTCCTTTACTTTATTGAAGATGCTTAATACATGCTTATTAATAACTAATAACTAGGAGATATACTTCAAGTATGATGTTAAAATGCTCTTTCGGTTTTATACTTTGTTGTCATTTTTCCCTAGAAAAATATCATTTACTGTTATCCATTATATATACTTTTAATGTCAGTAATCATACCCTTTATATCTATTTAATTCTTCTGCCTTTGTAGAAGTGTGGTACTAAAGTAAACACTGAGTTTTCCTTTAAACAGATCTTCATACAATCAGGATCAATTTTGTAATTGAATATATCTAGGTCAAAGGGAATGGTATCAAAGTATGTTAGAATATCAGTGAATTCTCCTTTCAACGCTTCTAAATCATGTCGGAAGTACGCGAGTGTGTACTAGTTACATATTTAAATGTTTAGACAGTAGATGCTTGCGATTTCAGTTGAAACGGTCGAACATATTTTGAATAAAAAATGAAATTGTTGACATCAATGATTTAGGCATACAACTATACTTGGAAAACTTCTTATGATTTTAAATGAAAAAAAGAAAACTTCTCCTGATTTTTCATTTAAACATGTAGGATACTTTTATTCATATTATGTTGATTCTCTGTACCTTCCAGGAGGCCTTTGGTTTGAATCCCACCAGGGATACGTTTCCTTAGAGACTTTCTACATTCCAAACATTCGGCGTAAGTTCTAGTTCGAATCTAGGAGACAATCATATATGTATAATTTACAAGAACTTGTTTGACAATAGATGGAAAATAAATACATTTACACAATTATGTTTACGGAAAAAAGAGCACATACCTTGTCACTTATATCTAAGGTGGTACGGTACCTTTATCATATTTCACTTTTATCTGAATACTCACTTGATCAATGTTTAACAAGCTATTTTTTACATTGTACATTTTATCAATGTGAGCTTAATGTCTACGAAATCAGCTAGAAGTAGGCCCATATGATATACGATATATTTTATAAAAATTGGCAACTTCACTGTTATAAAGATTACATTCACTAGTCTTTCTTTGCGTGTCAAAAGTTCGTTATTTGGAGAACAAGCAGTAAATTTACTTTTTTATCGTTTTCTTTTTTCATAATGTCATCTCCCGATACGCCCAAGTCTCTTGAAGACGAAATATTTTGAAAAGGTTGTCACTAATTCTAAAACAAGTTTCCGCTGTAACATATTTTCATGTTACTTTACGCTAGTAAAATTATTCCTCTTGGGAGTAAAAGCTATTGTTAAGGCAGTAAGCCCTATTAAGCTGGAACGTTATTACCAGGGTTGCGTTGCATAATTAAAGGCCATGCAAAAATGTAGTAAAATATAATCATTATTATGCAAACTGTCGTTTTAATAGGCTCCCTCGAGCAACCAACATGTGTTTTAATGGAATGGTTATCTAAATAAGATGAAGCAATTTATCAAGAAGAAAATAAAACTAATGTACATAATCATCTTCCTTTCAGTAATACCGTTTGAAATTCCGTAATAGTGTGTTTTTCCGGTGATTTTGGTAAAACTAGGTCAACATTCTTCCATTTATATTTCCTCTTGAATATGAAAGAATTAGTTGTTCTTAAAAAAACAGATAAATGCATTGGTTTCACACAAGTGCAAATTTCACAGTTAAAATACAGTTTAAAATCAATAAATAACCTACTTATCGTGTCTATTTGATTTTTTTCAATGTCCTAAAACATACATATTCGTGGAAATGTGATCTCGTAAGTATTTTAAGGCGCAAGAGATTCATAATTTAAAACACAATTAGATACAAAAACATAGGCAAGCAATATGCTTTTTCTCTAAGATATGATATGACATCAAGACGTTAAATTACTTACGAGTTGAAAGTGCAAAGTTATCTTTAACATTTCTAGTAAAGATTGAAATCAGTATCTTCACGAAGACAATACGAAGTTATATGCATAAATGCTGTAAATGTTTTTACAAATCGTTAAAGAATATAAAAAGGCTAGTTTAAATATGAATCGATATATTTGGTCCGAAGAAATTGCAATTGCTTCATTTAATAGGTTTTCACTTGTCTAAGAAGTTTTGTCTTCTGTACGCTTGATGCTGAAATATGAATAAAATTAAATAAAAACATATATAAATCAAGCGCAATACGAAATTTCTATAAACGTGCTGAGCACCAAAAGAAGCTTTCTACTGCACACATTTTTAAATTCTCAAAATATTAATAATCTATATACTTAGATGCGAATTATTAGTTAAGCGAAAGCTTGTTGCAAACACTAATGCAAGATAGTACGGCTCACCATAATCTTGACTTAGATTTGAAAAAAAATACTTTCGGCTTGTACCGTCTCTATTCCTTTTTTTGGTTACGGAAGGAAAATGAGTTCCTTTCTAGGAAAATAAAGATTTCAAATGTTGTAAAACATTCCGGTAGTAGGCTGTTCACTTAAATAATGTAATATCCCAGTATTTTTCTTACTTAAATAGAGACTGAAGTAAACTTTATTATGAACAAAACAAGCTAACTTCATCTGTAGACATTGATATCAAATCATTTTCAAACAAGAATTAACTTGGTCATAGAAAACTAATAACTAACTCGTAGAATTACTTATTTATTGGAATGAATCACTAACTCGTGCGACATAAAAACAGTAGTGCATGCTACCTATGTGCCAGCGGAGCTGTGTTAACTTGAGTAGAATGTTATATACCGAAATGAAATTTGTGTGGCTTTGTCTGTTTATAAGATGAGATGAAAAAAGTAAAGATATTTCTTTTACAAAAACCGGTAGAGTTACTTAAATTTTGCTTGTTACAATCTACAAAACATGACATTTCATATAATTTTGTTAGCTAAGTGTTAGAGCACTCATTATGAAGTTTATTTAGTTTATATGGCTAAGGCAGTTAATTACCATTGACATGAGGAAATATTTGTGATAACCTTTTAAATATATTGATAGACATCGGTTTTGGATCAGCAAAAGTATAAATAAAGTATCAAAAAGTTTTTTCAGAGATACCCAATAAGTCGCTGGCCCATGAGGCAATACATGAATACTGTAAGGTACCTCGTAAACCTCATAACGGGGAGGGGTGCAGTAGGAGGAATAACCTGTATGTCTACACTCCCAACCCTTTTGGCAGCATATACAGATAGGTGCATCATGGCAACTCTTATACTTCACACAAACAAAAGCAATACGAAGATCGATTATTTACAAATCTCAAAAAGTAGATACAACACATAGAAGGAAAATAACTTATTCGTCGTGGCTCAGTCATGGCTTTTCTTTTATTTCTTACAAATAACAAAAACCTGCAAAATTTTATAAACTCATAAAAATCCAGCCACATCATCATAAGAAAGGTAGTTCTTCACAATGTTTTAACGACCTACATTTCTATGAATGGAAATCCTCTATAATTAGATGTGTAAATATTTAGACTGTCCAGAATCCAGCCCTTGCAGATAAAAACTCCTGAGTCTTTGACTGATAAAGACAACCTCATACACATACTGTATATCAATATCAAGAGAGAAAAACTCTGTCCGAAATAGCATATGTCCTTAACTTTAATAGTATTGATTTATAATAACAATAAAATGAAGGTAGTTCTACGGTTTTGACCAGTAGCAATATATTCTTAAATAAAGGGTCGACTGAAAAGGCTTCTTCAACAAAACATGCTTTATTCGTTAGTAATTTTGAATCATTTGTATAAGTCATCAAACTTGAACATTTTAGGTCTTCTCCAATATCTTGCAGGTATGTATTGTCTCCTTAAATGATTGTACAAAGTTTATTGCATGACAAAACGGCATTCGTCGTCTAAATAGTTAAGTTTAAACATTTGCGTTCAACTATTAAAATATTAGCAGATATTATAAATACGAAATAAGAAAAGTTTTTCATGTTATCCTAAGTGACGACAAAGTTTAAAGTACGGGAAATATATAGTGGTCATACCTTCAACTGACTCAAATGTGACAGTTATTTTATACTATTCTTCAAGGTATCAGTATCAATATTTCTATAAAAAAAGTCGGCGTACGCTAAAAGCACATGGATTCACCTAAAGATATCCATTTCAAATTCTGATCGAAAATCAACTCATTTGCACGATTTCTTGTGATTGGGATGAAATTTAGGAATACTGAATTAGGGAATGACAATAAAGTTTAAATTTCAGCAAAAATGAGCTCCAAAAGCTTACGTTTTAGCATCAAAAGTGTGCATGTAAACCCTTAAAAAGATTTCTTCTGGTAATTTTCCTTTTTTAACCTTCAGTGTAAAAACAATTAACCCTGATCTGTATTTTAAATGAAATTAAAGAATTGATGCGATTGTTCCTTGGAAGGCAAGAAATAGGTTGTTCGTTTTTGTTTTGTTTTTTTCTCGGAGATACTAGACGAAACGATATGGCTTGCTAATTTTGATTAGACAATTTTCTAATCGCGAAGCTTTAAAATCAGTTAATTGGTGTTCTTGCAAAAGAGTGTATTTTATGCAAGGAAGAAAACTTGCAATTAAAACTAAACAATTAATTATTAATCGACTGATTTGATTAGGTATAATGTTTCTATCATTAGAATTCGATAACAATATTAATGATTTAAATTAAAGATATATGTTTGACCAATATATTCATTTTCTACAGAAAGAGAGACCGATTAATTACACCGTTTAAACAGTACCAAATTCTTAATTCAACCATTTGAAATAATACGGAAACTAATAATATAAGCGGACAAGTAACTGTGATAACTCTTATACACTTTTGCAATAACTAATTTAAAAAGATAAACCAACCGAAACAAGATATTATTGTGAAGAAACGGCTGTACAACTATAATCATATGTGCCGAAAGAAAAAACAACATCATGAAAATCGTTTTTAATTTGACTGTATAATTCTAACAACTTATATATTCTGTTACGCTGATATTTTTATGTCATATTTTGTCTGCTTAGCCACCTTTTTTTTCAAAAACTAGTTTTATGGATAATCATGAAATAGTAATAGTTGCATCAGCGAAATTCATTTTCGGTTCTGTTGTGCCTCAAAAAGTGTTCTGTTAATCAGAAGATAACGAGTGAGCGACAAAAAAGCTATTAAAGCAAATAGAGTTTGTGTAATAACTGGCTGCGTAAATTAGCAATTCATCAAATAAAAGTTACCATTTTTACTTCGTATGAACATTATGTATTAATTGTAATTGTAAATATGTAACTGATTAAGCTAATGTTTTTAAGTTTTTCCATAAACATGTATGTTCCAAATGCAACTAATGGTGCAAAGCATACGTACAGACCAAACAATACTGAAACTATTTTAGTATAAACAAGCATTCTCAAAGCCATTCTTTTGAGTCTCATATTTTAACTCGAGATAAAATTGCAATGTAAAGTCAACAAAATTGTCTTTAAACTAATGCCCAGACATAAAATAAGCTTTTCGAACATTCAAAGCCCTTTGAGAGGTAAGTATTCTTATCTATTAATTCTATTAGTATTGAGAATATAAACACATTTCAAACTTATTCAAATTACTTCAGGCCACACAAGTAATAGACCGAGAACAAATGAAAATAAAAAGGCATTGGCCTTTATCTGAGACCTCGGTCAATTGCATGACATACCGGTATGATAGTCTTTTCTATAAAGTGTCATTTGAATTTTTGGATAAGATCCAAACAGTCTATATGCATATCACATTGTAAAATAATTTATAGTAGAATATCCTACTGAAATGCGCATCCTCCCTTGATACTTCAATACAGTTTCAGTGAAGTCCGGTATGTGTTTAGAAAAAAACCGTAAAAGACCAATCACATTTTTCAAAAAGTTCTGACGCATTCGGTACAGCTTCATTAAAAGCACTTTTTGTTTGCTGAGAACTGGCTTGACGGACAGACGAACCAGCTGTTATTTGTTTTCTCTTTGAAAGCATAAATATCATACATTCTTCAGCATACTGAAAGAGTATGATTCTGACTGAAATGTTTACATTGCAACAATTCAGTAAAACTAATCAAATATGAAATTTTTTTACTGAATCGGACCAAATCTTTACATTTCCTATTATTAATGTAATATAAAATGCAATTGGTATTTGAAAATGCCCTAAGGTAAATTTGGATAGTCTGATCTAAGATTTCGCTTTATAATGTTTCTACTTTCTGACAGTGTAATAGATGTAAGTTCAACAACCAACAACAACAACGTTTATTTTTTTTTTATTTTTTTTTTTTACTATTTTCTCTTTTATAATATTTCTTTACTATTTTCTCGTGTTAATATAATATATATTTACAATTTATTCTTTGCATTAGGGAGAAACGACATTTGCTCTTCTTGCGTTGGCATTTCCATTATATTTTGTAAGATACTTTTAAATCTGCATCTAGGTTTTAGAGAAGCTAAATTAAAATAAATGTTGTAGCATTGCAACTTTAATGTCATTTGTATAAATATTGCATACGTTCCGTAAGTAACATTTTACTTTTCATGGAGAGTTTACATGACAAATATATGTCTGCCGCGAAAGAAAACTGTATAAACTCTGTTCTTAAAAGTGAAATTTGTTAGTCCTAGATTGTTTCGGAAAAAAAGGTGCTGATGTTTTAGAAGTTCAACTAATATATTTATTTATGTATTTATTTCCTGCAAGCAATGTTATAGAGTTTAATTTGATGAAAACCGATACATCTTGTCTTCTTCGATAGTTCAAAGTAACGAAATGATTAACAGTCATGTCAAGAGCATTGGTTTGGTCAAATCTCTCGGGACAGGAATGAAAATGTTTTGCTAACATCTTGGTTTAAAATAATTACTCACAAATTAGTTATCTTAGTGATTCAGAAATGAATGCATTCATTGCCCAAAAATATTCACACAGTTATTGATTATACTGACGTAAAAGATTATAAGAATTTTTCATTTGTCGGACTAGGTGAGTCGGCCGTTGGCAAACTGTATTTTTGCGGGAATATGGCTCTGTCGAGTAAAACGAAGCCTGCGTTTTCCAATGGTGTTAAGATACTTTTTCTTATTTATGAAAAATAGACGTGTAAAGCTTTATGAACGAGCATATGAAAAAATTCTTATAATCTTTTACGTCAGTATAATCAATAACTGTGTGAATATTTTTGGGCAATGAATGCATTCATTTCTGAATCACTAAGATAACTAATTTGTGAGTAATTATTTTAAACCAAGATGTTAGCAAAATATTTTCATTCCTGTCAACCCATATAGAATAAAAATGTGTACTAGAGATATTCATATACAAGTGCTTCACTGACATAGAGTATAATAGCTGAAACTTGGCGAATTGTTCAACAAAACCTCCACCTAGTTTTTTTGTAGTATAGATATGTTTTGCCTTCATATGCTCGTTCATAAAGCTTTACACGTCTACGTGTTGAGAACTGAAGTTGCACCTTTTTTCATAATGCTTTATATATATATGAGCAATCATTTCTCTTTTTTATTTTCTTCATTTTCTTCCTACAAAACTCACGACTGTTACTATGAAGCTGAAATATATATTTTAAGTTTCAGGGTTTTTCCAGAACACAAACATCATGATCGTTTATGTCAGTTTTTGAACAATTTCCATATAGACTACACGCAGTCGAGATAATCAACTCGAAATCCTTAATGTCTAAAACCTCTATTTTTTAATTGATAGGGCAAATACATTATGAAGCTGTCTATAAAAGTACATTTGATGAAAAAAATATTGTTCGTTCAATACAGATTTCCATAGTTTGGTCTATAAGATTAACTTTATATTTCCATGCAAACCAAACAAGGGCTATACAAATTAGAGGTGTTGTTGGGGGCGGGGAATTTAATATCTTTTTATTATGAGATTAAACTTCGGAGGGGTTCATTTTGATGGACAATAATGCCCGTCTCCATGTAACCCGTGTTGTCTATGAGTATCAAGACAAAGAGGTAATCCAGCCTCTTGAATGGCCGGCGAGATCTCTGGACTATAATCCTATCGAATATATCTCCAATGAGTTAAAGCTAGCAATTTCGGCCCATAGGTCCATTCGAAAGATATCCAAGAATAGAACAATAGGCCACAACGCTCCACAAAGGAACCTGATTGGGAGGATGAGAAGACACTGCAAAACTGTTATCAACAGTCATTAAAAAAGTCTTGATTTCCTGAAAACATCCAAATTTTACCTTAGTCATAATATAAAGCTTAAATAAACAACCAAACCACATATTTTTTCACAAAAGCTTGAAATATATTATAAATTGAAATATACAATACATTGAAAATCTATAATGAACTACAATCTAGATTAGGAAGAACACTGCATCAGGTGCTAAGCTGAGTAGTGTATATTCTTTTATTTACAAATATTCATCTGTTAAAATTTTCGAAAATACTCGTCCAAGTATCTCAGGGATTTACTAATTGTCAGTCTGATAATATGTCAAATTGTTCTTTATGCAATGAACTCAAAAATCCTCATGACGAGTGTTTATTGTTCTGGTTGCATGTCTAGTAGTCGTATCTTATAAATAAACTAGCCTCTATGGCGTGCAATTCTGTTTTACATGCTAAGAAATACTAATATAAAGCTCCGACAATGAAAGCAATAGTTTGACTTAATGTACACGGCGTCATTGTTCTTGTTTTTTATATACGTTTTTTTCACCACTACCCATAAAAATATATCAACTAGTGAATTTTCTGTTCTTTGCTCAATAAATAGGTCCATCTGAAGGGTAGGTATTTTACCAGAACAAACATCTACATGGATATTTGTTTTTTTATGATAATCTCTGAATTAATGATATATGAAATGTCTCTTGAACGAATCAAATTTCATATAAAGCTTAACTACCGAAACAAATTTACCGAAACAAATAAACTTGGAGGAGTTTTAATCAATATTTACAACAACTTTGTTAAGATGCTTGGCTATGTTTGAATCTTATACAATAACTAGAAATGTATCCATGGGACTCATATGCCACGCTGAAATGTTGTTAGGAGATAATACGCAAAATATGAATGAAATTTATCAAAATGTTTTCCTTAAATGTGCAGAAACTTCATTCTAACAGAAATTAAGTCTCAGCTGTGTAGCCCAATTTGAAAAGGAACCAGTAGTTTCAAAAACACATACATATGCATATGAATAAAAGCTGTTTTCCTTCACACTGATACGCAAAGTGGAGTTGAAAATTGGTCATAACTTTGATTAAATTGGAAGTGTCACACCCAATTTTGAAAGGAATCTTTAGTTTTAAAGAGGCTGTACTCCAGATTTGACATAAAAAATTTGTTTCCATAAATTATATATTTAGATGCCGTGAGATTATAACAACATAATATTTTAGTTCAAAACTGATTATAAAAGTCAAAATAGAATAAAAAAAATATTTTCGCTCCAGCCTGATTTGAACTCTGGACGCTCATGTTAACAAAATATTTCCAACGCTTTTACTGTCACCACCATCGCCGCATGTGATATTACAGATATTTACTTTAAATCTTATACGATATAGTTATACCGTCGCGTTACGGTATAGCACTTTGAAAAGGAAAAAATCAATTTATAATGTAATTATTTCACTTATTTTTTGTCAGTAAGTTATTTTTTAAGCATTAGTCATAAATATTACAAAAAAATTATAATACAAGAAAACTTTCTTATTTTTGTCATCTGGAGCACAGCCCCTTTAAAAGACAAATATACCTGCAACATATGTATAAAATCTGTGCAGGCGTTTTCCTTTTAATGCGTTAAATGAAACGTCATTTTTGTCAATCACTTTTTTAACAAAAGTCTTTACACAGATTGAGTGAATTACCAGTATGATATTATTTTAAAAATCACCTCAGTTTTCTCAAACTCGGTGATGCAAAACCGTAACAGAACATTACGCCACAGAAATTGTTAAGAGCTTTCTGTTATCAATTATATTTTAATTAACTTAAGGTGGTAACTAATTAAGTTCTCTCTGCATTTTAACCAACACTTTACAGCTGTTTGAATCATTCCTCGCAAGGTGTATTCATTGAAAAACACAATTTACAAATTGCATTTTGACTTTTCCTACCTAAATATATTGCTTAAAATCATCTTTGTTTTGAAGTTTAATTTAATTGTTTAACAAGGGAAAAGGAAACCGCTGACTCTTCCACTATAGATGGTAAACTTCTTTTGTGTGTGTGTGTATGTGTGTGCATATAAAATAATAGTTCAATGTCATCGTAAAACAGTGTTTATGGAAATATTCATGCACCACATAAGACGCCTGTTGATAGGGAGAAGCAAAATGGTCATGAATATTTTATAGTTGTATAGATGTATCTATTATAAGTTTTCAGAGAACACAAACCTTCAATAGTTTTATCAAAAATGACACGGTTAAATCTGTCGCCTTTCTTAAGGGATAGTTCAACGAGTCATAGATTCATTTATAAGATGCTGACGATGATAATGTATTTGTAAATTTTGCGTCACAGTTAAATGGTATTGCTATGATTCTGTGTTTATTGTTTAGCCAGTTTGTCAGACAATTTCAGTAGTGTTATAGGACACAGTGTTTTCTATTATTTGTAAAGGAAACAAGTGAAAAAGAAAGAATGATTGTTTTCCATTCAATTCGACCCTGTTAGAATTAGGTGCAAATGATAAGTGATTTTGTAAAAATAAAAATCTGCAATTTCACTTATAAAAATTCAATTTTCAAGTCTTTCTTTGTGTGACAAAGTTCATTCATTAGAAGAATAAGCAGCACATCTGCTTTTTCATCGTTAATTTACCATGACGTAATGCCCCGACACAGGCATGAGTTCTGAAGACAAAATATTAAAAGGTTGTGACTAATTCTAAAACAAATTTCTGCTGCAACCTATTTTTATGTTATTTTAAACTACAAAAATTATTCCACTAAGGAGGAAAGCTATAGTTAGAGCAGTAAGCCCTTTTAAGCTAGAAGATTATTACCAGGGTTACGTTGCAATAATTAAAGGTTACGCAAAAATGTAGTTAAAATAATCATTATTTTGCAAACTGCCATTTTAAGCGGCTCTCTTCGAGCATGTGTGTTTTTATGGAATGAATATCTAATAAGATGAAGCCTTTTCTTCAAGAAAAAACAAAAGTAAAAAGTTCTTGTACAAAAAACGAACGACGACTCAAGTATCAATTCAGTAATGCTGTTTGAACATCCGTATAATTATTTTCCAATTCTTTGGTAAAAGCAATGACAACACTCTTCCATTTTTATTTCCGTTTTAGATATAAAAGAACTAGTTGTTCTTTAAATAAACAGATAAATGCATTAGTTTCACACAAGTGTAAATTTCACAGTGAAAATTAAATTTAAAATCAATCAAATTAGAACACCTGCTTACCGTGTCTAGTTGAAAGCTTTCAACAGCAACAATATTCGTGGGAATGTGACCTCAGAAATATTTTAAGGCTTGTGCTATTTACTGATTAAATACATAAAACAGGCATGAGGATAACGTTTCTCTAAGATTCGATATTTTGTAGGGGTTTTAATGCTATTGTACATGGTGCCAAAACAATAAATTGCTTAAGTGTTGCAAGTGCAAACGTTTCTTTTAAAGTATAGGTTACATTATATTTTCTCCAAGGAGACATCCTAACAGAAAGTAACGTTCCAAAAAGCTAAAGATTTCTTAAATCATTATAACATATAAAAATGCTGGCCTGCATATGAATGGATAATATTTGGTCATAAGAAACTTGACATTTCCTACTTTCAATTGATAGGTTTTTACTTGTCAAAAGAAATTTTCTCTATCAAATTGTTCGTTCGATGCTACAACGAACAAATTCATACATCAGCGCAAAATCAATGAATTGTTACCTTACGAACTTACGTGACTTAATTTAGATCACGAAAACAAAAATTAATACTGTCGGAATGTATCGTCTCAAGAGCTTTAAAAATCTTACAGTAGCAGAAGGAGAATGCTTTTTTCTGTATTGTTTAAAGATTTCAAATTTTATCAACTATTCCATTATTAGGTTGCTCACTGATATGAAGTACCTCGCTTACTTAAAAGATACCGAAGTAAACTCTATTTGGAATCAAAACAAGCTGATTTCAAGTATAGAAAGTGATAATAAAACGTTTTTAAACCAAAATAAACTTGGAAATAGTAAAATAATAACTAAGACATAGAATAATCATTCGTGGAAATGGGTCACTAACTCGTTGGGAGTGTTGTCACCTCTGTGCAAGCGTCGATACGTATATTCCTTGAGTAGAATCTATTATACAGAAAATGATTTTTTTTTGGCTTTGTTTGCTTTTAACACGAGATAAAAAGGTTCGGATTTTAATTATTTGACAAAAAGCGGTAGAAATATGTTAGTTGTTACACTTTACTATGCTTATTAAACATGAACTCTCATATAATTCTACTTGCCAAGTGTAAAAATACTCGTTATCAGTTGTAACTTGTAAAATATGCTAAGACAGTAACTTATTATTGATATGAAGATTTATTGGTGATAACTTATTATATACACGGATAGCAATCGATTTGGATCGGCAAGGTAATATATAAAGTTTCAAAAAGTTTATTCAATAAAACAATCTGACTGAAGTTCACGATCTCCCCACGGTTAGATCTGAAGACTATCTTCTCAATAACCTTGAATTTCCACTATTGTTATTTATATCCCAGCCAATGACACTGTAGTTTATGACGCGCCTCGATAGCTTACATGTACACACGGCGTGTTCAGACAACGTGTAAACTTATCTAGCATAACAATGTTTGTTATCGGAAACGGAAAATGCTTAGATATTTTGAAAAAAAATGTATCCTGCACAAACATTAATTTCATTATTTCTGGAAGATCTTGACAAATACATTTACCTGAGTTCAATGACAGTTTATATATGGCACATAATTGTTTGGGGTCCCAGCTATATAAATAGATTTTCACAAGTTGAATATTTACTTCCATGAGGGTGGAAGCGTTGCTCTGATTGGCTGATGGATAGGTCACGAGAAGGTGACCTTCTATTGGTCGTCCTCAGATCCTAATATCAGAGCGATGTTTAGGATATGATTTTAATCAAATTGTTCAATAAAATCCAATATATTGACTCACGAGGCGGTACATGAATACTAGATAAATGACGGCAGTGGGTCCTCAAGAATATTACCTGTATACTAAACATGGATATTACGATTATACTCATCACTAGAAACCCTTTTTCGATCCAAACTGTTTCACTCTATCCATCGACCGTTGGACAATTGGTTTCGAACATTTCGTACTCACGGATAATAAATGACGTATTTTCGTTGCTTCCCAATATATTTCCTTTCACAACCTTAGCCAATGAAATTACCCGTTACATTGTGTGTAAAAGTCTGGGAAATACGTCTATTTAAAGTAAAACTTCCCTACCTACTTTCGAAATGGAAGAATATTTATAATGTTGAATATCATTGAACAAAGAGTTCCTTCACTTTGGTCATTAATATTTATGAAAAATAGGTATCGACACGGTACATAATGTACTTGTACGAATTATGTACCGGCAGTTACAGACTATAAATTATACTAAGCTAATAAACAATGTACCATGCTATACCCAGTAAATTGTGTTTCAGTGAAATATAATACTTAAATGATAAAGTTTAATACTCAAATATACTTTTGAAGCACGACGTAATGTTATAATATGTACTAGCGATATAAATGTTTTATTTCTGTGTACTTTACTAAATATAGCTATAGCATAGAATATTTAAAGATACATATAACATAACATACTGGTATTCTGCAAACTAAAAGCATAACAACAAATCTTTATAAACTTAGACTATCTGAAGCCAGAAATTACAGGACACAACGTAAACTTTCCATTGTCTATTGTATGTAAGATTAGCCGTAACCCGTTTGTTAATAGACGATGGTATTAATAGATACGTTAAGCATAACATACGAATATTTTATTTCCAGATAAAAATAGTAGCACAAATAGTAAACAAAATGTAGAGATATTATAATATGCTGTGTATGAAGAATCTTATTATAATCAGACAACGAAAATTTTAAATATAGTTAATTAAAATAAAATGTTTCAACCTATCACTTAATAATGACCTATAACAACAATGAAATAAGTGTAGTTTAATAATTTTGATCAGCAGCAATTTATCTTAAATAAAGTGTCGACTTTAACGGCTTCTTGAATAAAACATGCTATTTCACTATGAAATTTGAATCATTTGTATAAGTCAACAAACTTGAACATATTATTTTTGCAGGGATGCATTGTCTCCTCAAACGACTGTACGAAGAAAATTGCCTGATAAAATGTCTATCGTATTCTAAACAGTTTCAGTTTAAACATTAGCGTTTGAAATACAAGCAGGTATATATATATAATTTTTTCCCTAAATGAGAAAGTAAATAAGCAAGCTGTTGGCTCCTTCGTTCTTAGGTGCTTAATCAGTCTAGCATTAAAGTCAAACCTTCAACTGACTCAAAAGTGTCAGTTATTTATTGCAATTCTTCAAGGTATCTGTATTAATATTTTTTTAAAAGTCTATGTATGCTAAAATATAATTGCTATTCTAAAGATGTTCATTCTAATTTTGATTGCGGGTGCGATGTATCAAATATAATTCAACGTTATCTTTACTTCAGCTATAAAAGAGAGGAAATCAGGGGAATACATGAGTCCTAAATAGATACAATTTACAGAGAGAATTGCCTCACTTATCAAGTCATCTTTGATGATCTCTCTAGTATCATCTTTGTCGTGCATCGTGCTATTTCATCAAATTTTTAAATCGTTTCATATTTGACGATAAAAAGAAGTCTGATCAAATAAGAGTCACAATCTGTATAAATTAAGGTTACGAATTTTACTCTATCAAACATGTCTTCTAGTTTTTCGCGCAGGGAAAGAGTTTTACTGCTTTTACACATTTAAATACGTCGTAACGGAAAATAACATATATGTTGCAACGATAGCAATAAAGCCTCATCAAGTATTTTGAAGAAAAAGAAAACCTAAGTACGGTACTAATCTTTCGGCTAGTCCTATATTGAAAGATAACGTGTTTACGTTTTATAATTGCCTGATACATCTCTTTTATTGCATATAAAATTACAACAAAAATAATTATCAAATCTTTTACTCCATTGTCTAGTACATTAATAAAAAAGACAAAACTTAGAAAAAGAGGGCGGAATTACTGTTATACAAACACAAACTTCAGTATATCTAAACAGCGTTGTCCTAATCAAGCATCTTTTATCATTCTTTCTATTCTATCTGAATGGACACTATCTATTCGCCGTCAGGCTAGTTTTTATTTTTACTAGAATGATTGCTTCCATTCCTCAAGTTTTCAATTGGGAATATTTGCAAACAATATCTGACATTTCTCTGATATACCATAAACAATGTTAATTATCCGCGTCTGTTTGGGCCATTCACCGGGACAAAATAGAATTTGGAGATATTTCGTCTTTCAGAACTCTTGTCATGTGGTTTATCATGCTGATCAATGGATCAAATTTGTCTAAAATTCACAGGCAAATTGCTGACATTTGTATGATGAAAAAGAGTCAATCAATTATCAGAAGTTAAAAATTGCTTTCGGATTGAATCTTCAAATAAATGGATGTGTCCGCTTTGAAGTCGTATAAAATTGCTTCGAAATATGTAACGGGGTTTAGACGGATGCTAATCTTATTTGACTAATACTAAAAAGCAATGTCACAATGCATTACCATTAAAGGTCAATTCAAAAGTAAAGATTTGAAAGTGTTTCTTAAAAAACAAAAAACATAATAATTTGCTGTTTTTGAACGCTTACCCTTAAAAGTTAATATTACACGATGAATACGTGTCGCTTTCTGTTGAAACAATCAGTAACATCGCCTATCTTAATTACATGGAGCTATTTCAATGCAGTCACTTGCACATGGCATCTTGTGTTGCCTTACATTTACAAAATCCAGAAAAACAATATGATTTAATCAAGATTGCTACTCATTTATACGATGTTTTGTTACGACTGCGATGAAATTTAGGTTCACTGAACTAGGAAACGACAGTAATTGTTACAAGTCAACCCATGAGTCAAGAGCTTAAGTTTAGTATTAAACGTGTACAAGTAAACTCTTAAACAAGATTTTTTTCTGGTAAATGTCATTTCAATTTCATTCCAATTAAGCTTCAGTGTAAACCAAAAGACATTATTGTTACATAAGGGAGAAAACGTGCAATTAAAACTAAACAATTTACTGTTTATTAACACTTGTTGAATTTGCTTTGAGGAGAGTCAATGTTTCAAACGTTAGAATTCGACGACAATATTAATGATTCAGATGAATGGTATATTTTTGACAAATATCTTAATTTTCTACAGAAAAAGCAACTGATTAATTAGACCGTTTAGTCAGTAACAAATTCTTAATTCAGTCATATTTGAAATAATTAGGATACTAATAATATAGAAAGACAAGTAACTGTGATACATTCTATACATTTTTGCAATTAAGAAAAAGGAATAAAACAGCCGAAACAAGAGACTATTTTGAAGAAACAGCTGTACCTAGGTAGCCATGTAGGGGCCAAAAGAAATAAAAACGTTGAAATAAAAACCATTTTTAATTAGAATGTTTAAAAAGTAAAAAAAGGTATAATAAATTATAACGTCTGTTAAATGTTGTTACGCCGATATTTTGTGTCATTTGTTTGCTTAACCACCACTTTTTTTGCAAAACACTAGTTTTATAGATAATATAATAATAATATTTTTCATCAGCAAAATTTACTAACTTCTGTTCTGTTGTGCCTGAAAAGTTCCTTATTGTTAATCAAAAGAAAATAACTGATTTCAGCTAATATTTTAAGATCTTTTCTATATAGCTACAGACACAAATAAAAAAACAATGCAGAACATACGTACAGGCCAAAACAATATTGAAATTTGTTATAGCATGAAGTATGAAGTACTTTATAGTAAGAACTCTGAAAGCTATGAAATATTTACATAGCAACAACTCAGTAAAACTAAGCAAATATGAAGTTTTGTCACCAAATCTGGGCAAATCTTTAAATTTCCTTAACACATGATTTGAATATGATTTTTAACATCTATAAAATTATAGTGTATGAAATGCAAATGATATTTAAAAATACCCCAAACTTAAGGTAAGTTTTGATAATGTGATCTATGATTTCACCTTATCATGTATTATTCTCTGATAATGTAATTAATTTAATACTACAAATTCTAAAAGTATTTTTTCTTGTATTAGATACATATGATATATACGTACAAATTATTCTTTGCATTAGCGAGGAACGACATTTGCTCTTCTTGCTTTGTCATATCCATAATATTTTGTAAGATAATTCTAAGATCTGCCTCTAATTCTTTCGGAAACAAAATTAAAACAAATGTTCTAACATTGTAACTTTAACGTCATTTGTATAAATATTCCATACGTTCCGTAAGAAACGTTTTACTTTTCATGGAGAGTTCACCTGAAAAATATATGTCTTTCGCGAAAACAAAACTTTATAAAATCTGTCAAGTGAAATATGTTAGTCCTAGACCGTTTCTAAAATAAGACGTTGAAGTTGTAGAAGTTTAATAAATACATACTTATTTTCTACATGGAATGTTATAGAGTTTGATCTGTTTTTGTCCTTAAAACTGGTACATTTGGTTCCCTTCGATATTTCTAAGCAACGAAATGATTAACAAATCTCATGTCAAGATCATTTGTTCGGTCAAATCTTTTGGGAATGAAATATTATTGCTAACATAGTTGGCTAAAATTAATTACTTAAGAATTTGTCCTCTTAATATATTGATTCAGAAATGAATGTATTCATTGCCACAAAATCTACCCATGCTTAGTGTCTCTACAGAAGTAATATAGAATATTTCGATGGTTTGGCTCATCCGACACTTGGGTAACTGCTTCTTTGCAGAAACAAGACTCTGCCGAGTCTCAAATATCCAAATTTCAAATGCATGATTAGTTTTCCTTTCATACAAATTTTATCTGAATATTTTTTTCAGTGCCCTTTCTTTATATTATTAACAGATTTTTGAAGGGCTAAACAGCTGATTGCGTCAACGTGAATTTAAACAATGCGGTATATAGGAGATGTAACATCACGCTATCTTACAAATGTTAAAACGTCAGACTGATCAGATATGCAAAAATAAAATTTCTTTTGGAATATTATGAGATGCATTATTTTTGCACAGTACTAGGATCAACGTGAACATGTACTAACTCAGGTTTTTGATAAATGTTAAAACATAAGCCTTGCGATATATATGCTTTTTAACGATGATATTTAAGATAGATTCATCAGGTCAATACATCTTATGTTTGTATGCTACATTTATATTTGGCAGTTTTTAAACTTAACTGCAGGTAAGACTTCAAGAGTGATTCTAGTTAAAGTCAAAGGATTTGCAAGCCAAAAAATAGATTTCCTTAGCATTTAACTAATCAACGCAGTCTTTCTATAATCAGTCTATTAGTATCAACTAAATATCGAACAAGTCTGTCTTTTTCGTGATGTCATTACTTTATTGTAGAAGTTTAAAAAAAATACATACTATATATATATTACGTATAAAGCTGCCATGGCACGATCGAAACATTTAAAGAGTTGCAAAAATCAAACTTGAAGGGAAATGCATGTGGTTACTACTAAGCAGAGAATTGCCACATTTATCAACCCATCTTTGATTTTTCTGCCTGATTCTGTCATGTTTGTCGTGAAACGTGCTGTGTAATAAATTTTAAAGCATCCAAAATCGATGAAACAAATACGGTATTCGAACAATTATCTGTTATCAAAACGTCAAATTTTGCGTGCATGTCAGTTGTCTATCAGTCAGCTTCGTGCACGATTTATCTTGTCATGAAAAAACTTTGCCTGTTAATAAAGATCAGTCCTTTCAAAATAGTTCGGTACCCAATATAACAAAACAGATGAAAAAGATAGACATGAAAAGTACATGCATATTCTTAAAGTCTCTGAATCTTATTATGTTATGTCTCTAATCATTTATATAGAAAGGTTATTGTTTGATTTTTACAAACACTGTTTACTTAATTTATTACACAGAAAAACATAATCTCTTTATACCTTTACAGTATTTATGCACATTTCAGGGTAGTCGAGTGGTTGTTTGAGAGTGGCAAGATGGAGTCTCAGTGGTGTCCTGTTGTGTGATCGTTTAATTAACTATATACCTATTTACTGTTTACTTTGAGTACCTTGAAAATTAAGCGTGAAGTTTAATTCATTAGATTTTTAGACACTAGTGTTTTCCAATGTTGTTTGTGAGGATATGAAAGTTTACAGGGAAATCTCGATCAGTATCTTTTATTCCTGTCATCGTGTTTTTGCTGATTTTACTCTAAGTGGACTCAGTAAGGCCATTGAGTACATACCCTTTTCACTCTACAATGCCATTAGCTGTTTATGTTTTATATGTTTGTATGCTTTTGCATGCGGCATTGTAGGGTTGATGGGTGTGTTGGAGTTAATTCACCGAGACAACTTGTTCTTGTTTGTTCTTATGATAACCTGCTGGGTCAAGTGTGAGGTTGGTGCACCCTAGAACCTGGTTTAAACCCCACAGTAGAAAACATTTAGCCACTGACAGTTCCAAGGCGGTAACACCGCGGGTTCTCATTTTCGTTAATTGTATTTGGTGCCCCCTTTTCAAAAAATGAATTTATGCTGTCTTTTCCTCTACTTTTTGACTGTGTATGAAGGATGTGTTTTTGACTGTAGATTTTCCTGATTTGTTCTTTTCCAATTTTCCTATTTTTGTACATATCATGTCATATTCACCGAAATAAAATATAAACTAGAAATACTCATATATTAGTGCTTACATGAAATAGAACAGAATAGCTTGCGCGATTTGTTCACTTTGTTTTTTTAAAATAATAATGATAATAAAAATATAGATATTTTGCCTACATATGCTCATTCTTAAGGCTTTACATGTTAACGTGTTTAACACTGTAGTTGCATCAAACTTTATAATGCTGTATAAATATGAGCAATCATTTCTTCATATTTACTTCAAACAAAACCCATGTTTGTTACTCCGATTCTAGAATACATATTTTAATCTTCATTTTTTTTCCAGTACAAGAACATCATGATCCTTTATGCCAGGTCATATTTGGAACAATTTCCATATAGACTATAATCAATGTAATATTCTAAATGTCTGATACCTCTGTTTTCTCCTTGATTGGACAAATATATCATGAAATTGTCTATAAATGTACGTTTGTTCAATACAAATTTAAATAGCATGGTCTATATGGTTTACGTTATGCTTCGTCCAAACAAGGACTACGAAAATAAGAAGTGTTGTCTTTGATAGTTTTCATGGACACTGTCAATTCATCAAAATTGCTCCATGGCTGTATGTGTTTTTTGGGAAATCAGATATTTCATAACGACCTCCCTTTGATGTGTAATTAAAATATGCTACTATCTAACGATATTCGAACATGAATATTAGAAACGGTTTTCTACGATTCATGTAAAAGGTTTCTTACATTTATAATTTGTAATTTTAAATTCTTTTTTTCTAAATTTTAACATCGCAGATTAATAATATGAACTTAACTTGCAAGAAAATTACAATTGATGGCTTTTAAATCACGGTATTAAAAAGGTATTATCTAAACGAAGTCATCATCTGTCATTGTATTTACTATGAAAAAAATCTAAATATATTTAATGTCAGTCATGTCTACGGAAGTGATCACCTCCATTTTCAAGATTCAATCCGATGAATTAGGATTTGTTATAATCTTGACATTTGTCTGCTTTACCATAAACAATGTTCCTTATCGATGTCTACTGGGGACAATTTGTCTGGCAAAAATAGAAATTAGAGGTATTTCTTTCCCCAGAAGTCTTGTCATTCGGTTTATCATGCTTATCAATGGATAAAAAATGTATATAATAAACAAACAAATTGCTGAAACTGATATGATAGGGACAAGTCAATCAATATACAAGTTCTAAATTTGTCTGGAATGTAAATGCCGTTCTTTCATACAACTTGTTATACTTGAAATATGTGGCTGTTTCAAATGCCAATTTGTTAATTGAATAAAAAAAATTCCTGATAAACTGAGAAAACACCATGATTGTTTTCTGAAAACAAGGATTTACTGAACAATAAATTACGGTATAAGGATTATTTAGACGTAGGCATATGGTCAGTATTATCAGTTCATGTTTTTCAGTTGATCTTTCAAAACTTGACCACTTTGCCAAATGTTTAGGTGTTGTTTTTTTAAGAACAATTAAAATAAGAATAGATGGTCTTCAATTTTCTTTTCTTAGAGTTATGGAGCATTTAAATCGTTGACAACGTTAACAACAACATTCTTCATATAGAAACTACTAAAACAGTTCAAAGTAAATCATACTCCTGTTACTCATGTTACGAAAAAAGAAAGCAACACAATTTTCTAAATTGTTTTTCGTTGACTAATATGAAAGTATCCCTTCATTTTCACTGTTGTCATATTTTAGCATTATTAACTCTTACTCATAGGAAATATAGATTATTCGGTTTAACATAAAATAAATTCGTTCAAGCAAAAGACTGGAAGGGCCGTTTTAGTTTTAAATGTATTGCAACCTAAATAACCACAAAATTCATGGAGTCTTCATAATAGATACACTTTTGACAGTTTTAAAAGACTTAGGTTGTTACTTTTCCGTTTTACAACATTCGTGCAGAAAAGCATTGCAAACGTTCGTCATGTGATTCTATTAAACGAACAAAAATTGGCTCCAAGCTACATCTTTATCCACTAACAGGGGTTTGATTTTCAATTTACCGAAAAGAAAGTGGACGCAGTTGCACAGTATTTAACTATAACAAAATATTATCATTAGATATAATTCTCATTAAGCGAAATAGCAATTCATAAAAAAGAAAAGTTGTGTTGTTTGTTACATAGAATTCTTGGAAATGCTTGAGTGAAGTAAATGCTTAATGCATTGTCTTCATCCATTTTGTACTGTCCTTTAACACTTTTAAATACACGGCGTTTTGTCATAACTTTGTAGTAATCATTGATATGTAACGGGAAAATAAGTCTATCAGCCCGTTTACACGAGCTTTGAGGAATTACAAGATGAAAATCCTTCGTGAGATTAACACGCTAAAACTGCGATTGGACGAAGAACATAGTTTACAGTAGTTTATACTGTTACAAAAGAGAAGTTCTTTTATGATTATATCTTTCTATACTTTTCTTTAACGATTTTCGATACGTAGCTTTATGTCTCATATCTCCATCCATTTCCGAATTGTGAATGATTTTATCGCTTGGCAGATCTTAATTATGTTTTACAACCCCTGAAAATCATTTGAATTATTTGTTATTATGACAAAGTCAGTTTGATTTATTTATTTGACTTGTGATTTATCTTGGGCAAACTAGGGGTTTATTGGCTTCAAGTTACGCAAATTAACGTCGTATTTTCTATGTTGTCTGTTGCAAAAATGCATTTCATTTATAAAGAGCTTATGTAGCACGTAGTATGAAAGAACTTGTGGTAACTAATGTGTTAAAGTGTGTTTCTCCTAATATGTGCCATTTTCATTCCTGTTCCATACCGTTATTATCAACGAAATCTTTTCTACTCAGGTCTGTACATATTTGTATAAAGCAAGTCATATGGGCATTGTAATAAACAGTTACACAATGACATTATTACTATCTAACTTTTTAGATTCGAAAGTTACAAAATTTAACTTTTTTTATCAAACTGATACACTAACGCTGTTTCACCCCTTGAATTTTTTAGAATATCTTGTCACACTTAATAATGGATTAAAATACATGTAATAGTAAGTCTTTATAGGATTCGTGTTGCATAGAAATCTTTCGATGTCTGTTGACATAAATCAAATTGCACTGATCATAGATAACACTCAAGTAAAGCTTTGTTTACAGACATATTACTTGTCTTGAAAGTCTCCTCAGTGCAGGCAAGATAAAGGCGTCTATTTTATAAAGTCGTGAAGATGGTTCAATAAACTGCAATGTACATTTTCCGCAAATATACACATTGTCTTAACTTATGGGTTCATGGTAGAAACAAAAACTGTGTTGCTGTGGTCTTTACAAATGCGATTCAATCCATGTATCATGTAAATAAAGCAATGCTTTGGAGAAATGTGCAGGAAATAAGATATTTTGATAAAGGTTATTTTCCTGAGATGTGAGTCAAGGCTTTTCTTCAACCGTCCAAATTGTATAAACATTTAGTGTCTTTATAGTTTACTTAGACGAACATCTCTTGTTGAAGATTTCGATATATTCGATTAATTGAGAAACTCTACATACAACTTTTCACATTTTTTATATACAATAACTATGTCCCTTACCCTTGAAAGTTTTTAAGAAAACAGAATAATTAGAAATTTAAGACATCAGAATGTTCTGGTCTTGAAGAAGTTTTTCTTACTTACTAATATGATGTAAACTTTTCAAGTAATTTGTTATAATTTGAAACGACAGACATATGCTGCACAAAAATCTTGCTTGCCTTAATATTTATAATGAAAGATACTGCTGCAGATTTCCTATAAATGGGGAATCTTTACAAACAAGGTTTGACATTTCTCTGATAAACCATAAACTATGTTTATTATCTATGTCTGTTTAGGCCCATTCATCGAAACAAAAAGGAAACCATGAGTGCTTCCTCTCTTAGAACGCATGTTAGTCGCTTTATCAAGCTGATCACTTGATCTGAATATACCCAGACAAATTTGATTATGATTTAGGTAGAACAGGCAATGCGAGAAGTACACTTTCGTTTTGTTTTATGATGTGAAGAATGACATTGAACGAGTGTAAATCTATCTGTGTGTCTGTCTGTTTGTCTGTAAATGTAATATAAATAATATATTTATCTCATCTCTCCAGTCTGAGTAACCAAAACTGGCTTTCCAGGGATAACAGTTAGCGTTTAAAGAAGATTATGTTGTTTTTTTCAATATTTGTGACGTGACATGACAAAATCAACAATTCGGTAAAATTTGATGTCATCAAAAAAACAACGTCAAAGTTGACGTCATAAACTTATCATTTTTCAAACCAGTCAAATAATATATTTGCCTTATTCCCCATTTTTTGTTTTGGAAATAAAATATAATTATGTAGAGGTTTTCAAAACGGACAACATAAAAGATTTCAGAGGCATAAACTGGAAACTGCAGCAAGCTTAAAGGTGCCATTATAAGTGGATTATTTGTTGTATTGTCAGACTCGAGATATTATGTGTCAATTTCACAACACCATACAGACAAGAATTGCAGCAATTCGTAAGTAATTCTATTTTTTCTAATTCAAGAATTTGGCGCGACATGGTGAGTTTTGGATGCTATCTCACCATGCAAGAGCAACGGAGGTTTTCTGGGCAATTATCATCAACAACTTGAAGGAAATTCCGAAATGATAAGCTGACGAGACAAGGAAAAAGTGTTATTCCAGTCAAACCTGTAAGAATGCTGAAGTTCAGACACCATGAGCGAAATTCATCTGCAATCATTGACTATAAAATATTTTGAGCATCCAACATATGTCTTGAAGATAACTTCAAATTGCTTTTCGTATAAGAATGTTTGTATTAGGTTTGAAGCTCTACAGGCAGTTTGTATCAAATATTCAAGGATGACAGTATAAACACTAAAGTAAAATATCTTTCAAACTACAGTATTTCTGCTTAAAACAAAATGTTAACTTTAGCGTTTCAATCGCTCCGGCGGTTTAAAAGTGAAATACCTTTTACCTGAATTAACAAAGTTGGATCCTCAAATCTAGTTAACATTACACAAAGATATAGCTTTTAAGGGAGAATGTCGAAATAGTACAATGTTAATCAAGTTTTAGAACATCGCGGTAGCCTCATTTGGGTCATGATTTATTTCAACACTGTGTAAATTCGTAACAACTAAATCGTTGTGAAATATATTAATGTCGAAGTTTTTTTTTAAAGATCTTTAAGTGATAGTTTTATTACTGTTAAATTTTACCTTTTCAGTGTAGGTATTCAGTGTTACCAAAATTGGATAGTGATCACTGATACTATAATGCGGTGCCACTAATTCTTTAATATGCTCCTGCTGTGTGGTATAAACATAACCAATAATAGTAGAAGTAGTTTCCTTTACACGAGATGAACATTTAACCATTTGAAAAAGACCAAACTTCTGAATTAGGTCCTCCCATTTTATGTTCTGAAAATGACAATTTAAGTTGTCAGGTCATAGTTAGTATGTATATAAAGAAATCATTTTTTGAAACATCTGCTTTATCAAGTTCAATCTCATAATCATCAGTCGAAGATTGTGGGGAGTCAGGAGGTCTATAAATGAAATTTAACCGTATTGTGGTTTCTTATTTTGAAAATTGATTTGAATCCATACAGATTTATTTGTATTATTTTCCAGATTTGTTCGTCTACTATATGATATTTTATCTGCTATATAAACAAGAACACCACCGCCCAACCCTATCTTTGCGTTCCATATTATATGAATTAACTTTGATAACATTATCATTGATATCATCGTGCAAAAAACGTCTTATATAATCCAAAAATATCAGGGCAAATTTGCTTTAAAAAATTAAATTTGACTTCTTCTAATTTTGGTTTAAGATAATGAATATTTAGACTAACATTGTCCAAACCCTTGTTTTCAAATTTAAAATTATTAACTTTGTCAATAATTAACGATTTATGCAAACAGAAGATGTTTTCTGCCTTGCTGGAATTATCGTAAAGTGTTGTCTTTAAAAAAATGCGAGTTTAGTATTCGAAGGTTACTGAAACATAAATATGGATTACATAACAACCTAGCAACTATATGGCATGTTGTAAATGACCTGGTATGACGTCCATGATGCGCAAATGATTAATAGAAATGTAATATGTGCATTGTTTATTCCAGTTTTAGTAAACCTTCTGGTATTTAGAATGCGATTAAAAGTATGCATAAGTTATTCCAAAAACTCTATTATCTGAAAGTGAAAAAAGTGGAAAATGTAGAATTTGACACATTGTTGATAATCTCATGACACGTCTCATTTATAGTAAACATTTGTAATTGTTACCTCAAAATATTGTTTATAACTTACTTTCTTAAAGCATTATATTATTATTATTTAGCATCTCCTCAATTGTTTAAAAGTAATCGCCTGCCCTATATATCCTCTAAGCTTTACCATTTAAAAGATGCCATAATTATATTACATTTTATATATTATATTTGTTCTGTGAAAATCATGACAGCAAAATCTATTGTCAAAAAGAGAACTCACTTTAGCAACGCAAAATATCTTTTTATATCTATCAGGGTATAGCTTATCAAAAATCATACAATATGAACTTTTCAGCCTGATTCACTGAAATTTGAAATGACAGTTTATCCATTCCACGCCATTATTGCTTACCTAATGTTTTCAATGATCACAGCGATTCTATTACATTTCCAATAAATTGTATATTGATACAAACAGTTCTTGACATTTTGCTATAAAATATGAATTTTGTGATCACTATTTACGGGTTGTACTTATATCTCGGTAATCATTGAACGGGACTTTTCTTTGTTTCAAAACAAAATTTATTTCAGATATACCTTGCAATAAATGCCGTGTATTTTAAGCCGTGCTGTAACTGCAGAGCATGACGTTTATAATACGGTGCATATCTTTACACCAGTAATTTCTACAAAGCACGCCTTCAGTAATTAAAACTACTTTAATTGATTGCAAAATAAACAAAAGAATTTACTTATTGTAGTAGTTCACAAATTACACATTTATTTTGTTCCTTATTTAGTTTTATTACATTCTTTCAACTATGATTTACAACGTATATACGTTTCCAGCCTTAGACTTAAGTCATTTTCAGCTCCAGTTAGGGCTCAAACTTTGTCAATATTTAGGACCCAAAAATGAGCAATACATCTGACACTGAATCTTAATGCAGGTAAACTGAAGAAATTATTATATAAAAAGAGTTCCATAAAAATCTGCCAGTCTCACCTTACAAGTCTGCAATATATAAATCGTTACCTGAAAAGAGATTCTGCTCATAACAATGCGTGATCGTGGTCATCAATGCATACGTTTAAAACATTGTAAATTGTTCGGGAAATTTGCTCTGGTTAAATAATTGTTCATCAGAGATGTCTACATTATGTATTTACAGACAGGATAACATTGAACCAATTGAACCTACACTACATACGACTTTTTACTACCTAATTTTATGATATAAAAGGCATCTATCATTACTGTATGTTCAAGAACACCACACATTTGTCTTCGAGTTCGCGCAAGAAGAAAAGCATTGCACACCGACATGATGAACAGAACTTTGACCAAAAAAATGAATTTACTGTGACATATTTTTCTGATATACAATAAAGTCTGTCAAATAGCCTTAAAAGTCTTCGGAAAATTCAATAATTAGAAAATTTCTTACTTAGTAAAATGATAACTTTTCAGTTCATTTATTTATAATTTGAAACGACAGATATATGATCTACAAGTCTTGCTTTCCTAAATGTTTATCATGATAGATTCCGTTAAAGATTTCTTTTAAATTGGGAATCTCTACAAACAAGGTTTGACAAGGTCTGACGAACAATAAAATATGGTCATTACCCAAGTCTGTTTAGAGACGTTCATTGAGACCAAACTGAAACCATAAGTATTTTCTGTCTTAGAACGCTTGTCAATTGTTTTATCAGGCTGAACACTTGATCAAAGATACCCAGACAAAGTCTGTTATGTTTTAGACGAAACAGTCAATGCGAGAGTCCATTTTTGTTTTGTTTTATGTTGTCACGAAGTATCATGTACAAGTCAAAATGAAATGTCTGTCTGTCCGTCTGTTGGTTTGGCTGTCCTTGAATGTAATATATTATTTCCGTACGGTATTTGTATTTATCGCGTCATTCAAGTTTGATAATGTCTCCTTAATACTGCATTCCCATAATGTTTACAGAAGATATAGACTTTTTCAATATTTTGTTTTCTATATATTTTATTTTGGTTTGATTTTTTTTGCAAAATCTTTTGTACAAGATAAGTGCTTACGTTTAATATTACCCTTCGTTAATTGTTTTCATCTATTGATGATGATTTAGCACTCTAAAAATTACTTACAGTTTTTAGTTCAGTTGTGTCATACAATTGGCCATTTTTACTTTTACGTATTGAAATTGACAGCAATTGAAACTTGTCACGATTACCAACAGCTGACGCACTCTTCGTATCTTATCATCCTTGAGACTATTTTTGTTTTTTGTTTTTTGTCTGGTAATTTCTAGACTATCATACGCTGGAATGTTTAAATGTATCATAAACTAACCAATAGCGTCCTTAGAAATATTTTTGTAATGTGAAAAACATGCAAAACATTTGTTTTCGTTTCCTAATGGCATTAATGATATCTTTACATTTTCTCTTCTCGTTATTTCTTAATTTCAATCCACAATAACTTGAATGAATTAGCGGATAACATAAGATAAATATTTGTCTACCTTAATATTTTTCAATTAATTAATTGTATTTTTCTTCTAAAGGTATATTGTAATTATACATAAGATTTTTATGTTGTACTTTTTTACTTATTCGAAGTGAATGTAAGCTACAAAAGTCTTGTGAAATTTCATTTGCATTTCAACTTAAATATGAATATTGTATAAATTCAGTATTCTTTTGTATTCGTTAAATTACAGAAATAAAATTTACAACTGTTACAGAAATAAAATGTACAGAGCTTTAGGAGAAAAAGACTTATTTGCGTTCACTTTTTATGCAGTCTGGAAATAAACTGTTTGTAGACGTTTACAAAACGGACAGCATATAGGATTTTAGAGGCATCAATTGGAAAATGCAGAAAGCTTAAAGGTGCCATAATAAATATATTATTTGTTGCACTGTCAGACTCAAGATATTATATGTCAATTTCACAACGCCATACAAACAAGAATTGCAGCAATTCGTAAATAATTTTATTTCTTCCAATTAAAGAATTTGGCATGATAGATAGAAATGCCTTTGGATGGTATCTCACCATGCAAAAGCAAATGAGGTTTGTTGGTCAAGGGAAGTCCGAAATAGTAAGTTGATGTGGAAAAAAGTAAAAGTTTTATTCCATTTATAACCAAAATCCAGACACTATGACCAAAGCTGATCTGCAAAAATAGTTTTGGAACTGTATTCACGTTTACCCTGTATATTGTAGATGCTGCAAATTTTTAAAGAAATATACGTTTGTGTTGTGAAGTCCTCAGACTCTTCGTATCAAATTTCACCGATTACACTGCAAACAGTTAATTTATATAGCTTTCAAAATATTGCATTTAATTTTATGTAGAAAACCAGAATTATATAGAAACTAGATGTTTTTTGTGAAAAACGCATGTCTCCCCGCTGCACCCGATGGAAGGAAGGCCAAGGAAGAGATATCACCTTTCTGAAACAGAAGCCTCTGTCATTTATTATAGTATAAAGAACATTAAATATATAAATATTAACATATGTATGGTTATGATAGTTTTACACCTTACTCTAGGCACGGTTGACGTCACCTGACATCACAGTGGAACTGTTTGGTTCTTCTACTCAGCATGGGCAATTATCCTATGACGTTTGAAGGCTCTGGGTGCAACAGAACTCGAGTTATTGAGCAGAAATGGTTTTCACTCTTCGGGCCCTGTGACCTTGGCCTTTGACCTACTGACCCCAAAGTCTATAGGGTTAACCAATGGGCATAGGGGGAGTTGAGCACACGAGAGTAACTAAATATAGCATGATCATCTATGTATGTGGTTACTAAATGATAAGTAGATCATCCAGGTAAGCAGTTTTCACTCTTCGGGCCCCTGTGACCTTGACCTTTGATCTACTAACCCCAGAATCAATAAGGTTCTTCTACTCAATAAGGGCAATCATCCTTTGAAATTTGAAGGCTCTGGGTGAAATAGAACTCCAGTTATTGAGCGGAAACGGTTTTCACTCTTAGGGTCCGTGTGACCTTGACCTTTGACTTACTGACCCTAAAATCAATAGGGTTCTTTTACTCAATAAGGGCAATCACCCTATGAAGTTTGAAGGCTCTGGGTTAAACGGTAGGCCAGTTATTGAGCGGAAACGAAGTGTGACAGACGGACAGACGGACAGAAGGACAGACGGACAGGGCAAAAACAATATGTCTTCCCCAGAGGGGGGGACATAATTAAGTTAAATCCATTTTCATTTACTCAACGTTGTTGTATGTATGCTGTTGCGACGTCACCCCTGGACACATACAGCAACGTTGAGTAAATGAAAATGGATGTAACATAGTTTCTATATAATGGAAGGTTTTAGGCAACTGTCATTTAATCAACACTCCTGAGGATGGACACGGTGTCATATTGCATTTAATCTTAAAGAAAATGCTTACTTTGACGTTTTAATCACTCCAGTGGTTCAAGACAGAAATAACTTTTTATGAATTGCCAAAGTATGATCCTAAAATCTCATTTACGGTACACGACGAGATACGAAAATTGTATTTTTTTCATATATGTCATGCATCTTAAACTTTCGTGTATGCTTCCATATACCACCATATTTTTTATCATTATTTTCTTTTTTAAAACATGTCGCAAAAAAAATGTCTCAGACTGACTTTGCCTTTAAACTCATGAAGCAAAAGCAAGGTGATAGTTGTGCAGTGCATGAAATTGTTAAACTGTTGCAAACACAATGGTGCAATATCAAAACCTCATTGAAGACAATAACTTGGTGTTTGCTAAATATAAATACAGTTTTATTTGTATGCCATTACATCTCCACAAATGTGTAAAGGTCATTGTCCTTTATTACTTCTAAACCTTACCATTTCAAAGATGTCAAAATGATTTATATGACGTGCAACCATGATTATATTTGTTCTGTGAAAACCCTGACAATAAAATCTATTGTCAAATAAAGAGGACTCACTTTATTTAGCAAAGCAAAATATCTGTATATATATTTGTCTGGGTATAGCTAATCAAAAATCAAATATTCTTATCTTTTCTGTTTGATTTATTCAAATTTGAAATGACAGTATCCATTCCAAGGCAGTATTGATTTTCTTAATGTTTACAATGATCACTGCCATTCTCCAACATTTCCAATAAATTGTATAACAATACAAACCGTTTTTGACATTTCGGCTATATAATATGTATATAATATGAATTGTGTTCGTTATTTACGATGTGTTGTACTAATATCTCACTAATCAACGATTGAACCACGTTTAACGGGGCATTTCTTTGTTTCAGGACATTTTTAGAATATACCGTGCAATAACTGCTGTGTATATATATATTATCAACCCCTGTTATAACTTCAGAACAGGGCGGTTTTACCATGGAGCACACCTGTCAACCAAGTAAACCTACAAAGCAATTTTTTTGTAATGAAGACTACTTTTATTGCAAAATAATATCTACTCATTGAAGACAGTTCATCAATAGTAAGTTTCACGGTAAACACGTCATATTTTCTTACATTGTTCTTATAACATTCAAATAACCTGAACAAACAAATGAACTACATCGGATATATTTCGAGTCTTCGTCGAATCCCGGTAGTTAACTCGTCGTTTCACTGACTAATGTCGTTTTTGCTCCAGTTTGGGCTCTAACTCTAACAAAAGTTCAGACCCAGAAAATATCGACAAAATTTACATTAGATTTATTTCCATTCTCCAAAGCCTTGTTATGATGCTCAACATGCTTAAAAATCAATCAAATTTTTGCATGAAAATCAAAGACTAATAACAAAATTTGATATATCCAAAACGCGTATCAGATTACACACATTTCTGGAACGTACAAAATCTATAAAGTTTCCGAAAGTATTGTAAATCACAGTCTAAATTTTGGATAAAGTACCCTTTGGGCGGTTGCTGGTATCGAGACATTCTGGAAGATCATGGACGTACAGTGTCATCTTTACCTAGATTATGTCTTTTTGTACAATACTAACGATATTTGTCCTAAAATTATGTGTTCACACATAAATTAGTTTCAGAACTTTCGGAAAAAAAATTCTCATTTGGTTACGTTCTCGACGATGTTTGTTTTTCATAGTTAGATTTTTTTCTATCTACCATGTACGACTGTAAATACAGCTTTGATGCACGGCCAATGGTCTGCAATACACGAAAGCTATAATGCTCAAGTTTCTTGAAAGCAGAAGTTTGCAGAACTTCAAAGAGCTGTCTATTCTGTACGTTTATTTTATGTAATTTTCACACATAGATTTTTATAACAGTATATATGTAGTTCTCAAAAGAAAATAAAAGCAAGAAAATGTTCTCAAATTTATTAACTGGGTCGTAATTTTGAACGGACTGTGCCAATGGAATACCTGAAAAGGCTTCTTAGAAAACCATCTCTGCTGCATGAGACCAGAATATATATCAACAAATACCATTAATGTATTGGATTTTTTTTGTAAAATCTAACAATGCAAAATAACTGTTTAATGTGTAAAATAAATTTGGATTAATTGGTGAAACTCAGTCTTCTTCTCTGTGTTTTATTTTGTGAATTGAATGCTTCCGTTCCTAGACCACCAAGCCTTCTGTTTCATAATAAACTATATCTGCTGTAATAATTTTAACATTTTTGTGACACATTTTCCGGTGCGAATGATTTTCCTTGTTCAAAGTAGAAAAGATATTGGTGATTACAGGACTTCCGTATAACTGATTTAACTTTTCTACACTCTAGTCTGGAAAACAGTTGTTAGCGTTGGTAATTGATGTGCACGTAAACTCTCTATATAAATTAAACGATACAATAAAATAACTCAGAACAGACATAAAACGCGTTATGAAAACGTTTCAGAATACAAATTGCCAAATTAACCATTCCCTGCATCCTAATGTGCAGTCTTTGCATAAAGAGTAATAGTAATTGCCACTGTTAGATTTCTTACAATGAGAATAAATATTGAAAAGCACATTATTATGCATTTTCGGGATAGCTTAAGCTATTAATGTTTACTTTATTTGTTTTCCTCAGGAACTAATATTTAAATGGAACGTATAAATAGATCCTGTTGGATAAACCGCAGAAAGAGATACTTAATAATGACTTTTTGTTTTTTCAAACAATTCTTATAACATATCATGACCACGTCAATGTGATACCTCAAGCCTTGAACGTATAAGAATAGATGACTGTAATACAGAACGCAAGGACCGTGGATGATTTAAACTGTGATGTCTGTTCATTAGAATAGTTCATACCTATTTATAAGTAGTTAAGTGATTGTATGCTCTAGATTTCCACCATAGGACCTTGAATACTTCTAACAGGTTTCCAGAAAACATTATTGGCATGCACATACCCACCTTAAAAACAAAAGTTTCTCACATTGAGCACAACATGTCGGCCATTTCATGATGTGAAGACAGGTCAGCGCTTATAATGGAAGAGGAATTCTGAGTTTTGGCCGCTCAGATTTTAGTTAGAGCAATCTGAGCAGTTAAAACATATTTAGCTGCAACTATGCAGTCGATCGGAATTCAATATAAATGAAAATGTGTTATATTTAAAAAAAAACAACATCTTCAACAAAATCTTTTAAACAAATATTACGAAGTCTAAATATCAGACCATAAACTGAGTTTTGTCAACGTTAGTAAAGGGTTTAATAAATAAAAATTATGTCAAATTTCTTGTTAAATTATTGGAGAGAGTATTGCTATATGAATATCCACATTTCAATGTAGACAGTGTTAATTTGACATCGAATGAATCGTGACATCGATTTAGAAATATTCAAAATATGCACTTATCAGAAAAAAAAGTTGGGGGGGGGGAATATACAAAGGCAAACTATTTTGAATTGACTTTACATTTAATGTTCATGTTACTAAAGCATAGTTTGCTGTTTTAAGATATTCAAACGATAATGTGAGTAGATACTTTTTAGGCAACCTAAATCTTTTGGATGAAAAGTGATGATCGATTATTTTTGTTTTGAAATCTGTGCTGAAGCGGATTCGAGGAGAATTTTAAAAATATTTTGCAAAGGTAGAGGAGAAAATGATTTTGCGACGTAAGTATTTAAACTGCATTTTTTTAAAATTTAAATATTAAATACAGAAAAGAACGACAAAACTGCAACAATCTCTATATCCATGAAATCCTTTTATCAAACCTGTAGGAAAAGCTTCTACTGAAAATAAAAGCAAGCACTCGATTTTGAAGCTTAACCTTTTGCCATTAAATTTATACACTTGGAGCATCTGTGCCTTATTTTTTCCCTTTTCCTTGAGTTTTACTTATTTTTTAATCTACAGGATTTTTGTTGACGCATTGATTGACCTACTTTAAGCGAGTCAGGATGTTTTCTGCATCTTTACTCTGAATTAAGTCCTTTACAAAATTTGTACGGAGTCACGATATTTCGCGACGCCACTAAATAAATAATTAAGTGTAGTCAGCATCCTGTTGATGCAAATAATAACATAAATCTCAGTAATAGCTCTTATTTTTAGAAAATGTATGATACATCGTCTTCTTTTACTGCAAGAGGATACTAGTATTTATATAACATGAATAGCAGTAAAGAAAGACCTTTCTAAAGATACTATATAAATGTGTCTCAGTATATGTATAGGTCATTCATCTGGATCTATTTATACTTTCCATTTGAATAATAGTGCCTGACAAAAACTAATAAAGTAACCCGAAATATTTTAGTCTCTCTCTGGAATGTATAATGACGATTTTACAATACAAAAATGTATTAATTATCGCTTTAAGCAGAGTTACACAGGCAGCATGTTTCATACTTTATGCAGAGAATGCATGTTAAGGAGAATAGATTTTTTTTTACATTTTTATTCATGAACCCATTATGTTTATAACGTCCGTTCCAAGTCAATGTTTTTTTTAATTAACTTTATGAATGGATTTTAACTGCACAAGATAACGGAATAACCTTTTTTGTTTGCTTAAGGTGAACGAGCTATTTCACTGATATAGGATCTGACACGAGTTTTCATTTCATATAAACATTCATTCAACGAGTTCAGGAATATGTTATTAAGCGAACCTCTGGCGAACTTAATAACATTATTCCTGGACGACTTGAATAAAAGTTTATATGAAATGAAAACTCGTGTCAGATTTTTTATCACATGACCAAAACAACCAGAAATAGGTTTCATCGTAGCTATATTTATTTGAACTATACTGAAACAAGCTGTTGCAAAACATCCGCCAAGAAAATAGTTCCAAATAAAATGTCAAAATGCCGGAAATAGCGAACGTATAGGACGTCTCTTTGAAATAGGACACATTGCATTACAAACAGCACTTGTCATGTGATAAACACTTAGGATGATTTTGTTTAACTTTAATCCGAGATTTTGATGGAAAAATATTCTGTGTATTTAGTTCCTCTGTAGGTTTTCTGCATCTCTTGTGAACGAAGCAATTACTTTATCAAAATAACAGGTGAATATATGAACTATACAGTACGTATTACAGTCAAACGGCATTGCTTCTTATCTTTGCCGAAGATTAAGTAACCCCCGAATTGCTATGTTGGAGCATTTATTAGATCTTTCCTGAAAATATCATTTCGATTAAGCCCTAGACATTTTCAAGGTTTTATTGTCAGAAAATTTTCATTAAATACAGTTCCAGAGAGAGCAGGTTTTCAATAAAGCACTCGAGAAAAGGAATTGTCTCTTTTTAATTCTTACAGTTACGATTATTTTGGAGAAACGAATATTTCTAAGAATCCATCTATTATAAGAACTGGATATTACAAGACTCGCTAAACACATTCTTCCTTTTTGATTTTTTTTCAGCTTAACAGCAACACGATTTGAATCTTTTGAATATAAACAATGGCGAGTAGAGTTGTTATTCCTATACTTTTTGACATAATATTAGATGTAGAAAAAGAAAAATCTCATAAAAATGAGATAATAAAGAAGTCGTTTGGAATGATGAAGATATTTAATGGTATTTTTCTGCCGTCACTGATATCTGTTCCCTTGTTATTATGTCTGTAAATGTATGATTTAGACATCTGAATCACGGTGTTGTGTCTCTTGAGCTCTCTGGTGAACAATTATTTATATAAAGAACCAGACAAAACTGCCCTAAGAGACAGTTTACCGCGTTTTAAACATATGCGTCGCTGACCACGACCACGCACTTTATTGGACAGAATCTCTTTTGAAGTACCACTATATATTTTGCAGACTTGTAATGTCAGACTCGTAAATTTTTAAGGAAATCTTTTTTGTGTAATCATTTCTCCGGCTATCCATTTCTACCAATGCTTGAGATACATCTTTCTATCTGAGACTAAACCCTGTTTGTACTGAAGCAAAAATGCAAGATCCATTTTACAAATCGTTGGTTTATGTTGTTTACAATGTCTGCACTGAATGACTTAGAAAAAAAACAAAACAACGTTTCTACACGTTTTAGGTTCAGACCACATTCATCTTTTCATTTTACAAATGGGTGAATCAAATGTCTATTTACATTTGTACTTATTACATAACATTGTACATTTTTGTTATACGAACTAAATTATTTGTTTAATCGGATCATACATCTTAAAACTCCTTACCAGTACAATTTCATATCATTTATCCATCTCATACACAGATCAGCCTTTCTGTTTGCAAGTGACACTTGTTTTGATTCAGACTTCTATAAAGTCAGTTCAACCTGTCCCACTGAGTATTTCACCAAGATTATTTTTTGATCGTCCTTTTACTGATCAACAAAGAGACAAAGCCTGAGCTGTAAAATGTTTTCTGACTAAATCTCTTGACAAACACTAACCCTGCCCAAAACTGTCACTATAGAAACAAAATATTCGAGGTTATTTGTAGATTACATTTATTTAAAAATCATAAATTGAAAAGATCAGGGAAATCAATGTAATATTTTCTCAGACAAGGTAGACAAAGTGATCTAATACGTCTTTTTAACAATGTTTTATTTATCATTTTTGTTTGTACTGTTTTATATACAAACACTTATACAGAGGTAGGCAAGTCAATGGTAAACTTTGTAAAAGAAGTAACCATGACAGTTTTCGAGCACTTCTGTCCCTGTATTACTCGAAGAAAAAGCAAGACAGGCACTCCAGTTGATATTATGTTAGCTATGTTAGCTTGTAACAAGTCACTAATACATGAATGTACTTCTAGTACATTATTACAGCTTAAATCTTAAAAGACGTAAATAACAGTTTTAGCGGAAGAATATTTTGATTTGATGTTAATATTTGATTTTATTCCGAAGCTTAAATGTTAACTATTTAAGATCTATCACATTAACGTTCTTACTTAATAATTAAATAAATTTTAATTTCATGTGAGGTTTCGAACATACTAGGATAAAAGAAATATCCAGTATTTAGTATCTCTGTTGTTTTGCTTATAATATATAATATGAATAATTATTTGGTAGATTTAGATTGTAATGAAGAAAGCTGAAGTGATTGTCGTTAAAAAACTAATTATCAGAAATATTTTCAAATTACTTTTATTTTGAAATTTTAGTATTTATTGTCAATGCAAATAAATCGATCAGAAAATTAAGTCTGTCTACCCTAAATTCACAGTGGAATTGCCTTAATAGATTTTTTGACAAATGTATATTAATCTAATTACAAAACTTAACAATTGTCTTGGATAATGATAGCTCTCTTTATGATAAAAGATATATATTTTTTCCTGATTATTTTGAAATGCTCAATTATCTGAAACTGGACAAATGTCTTTACCGAAAGAACTGGAAAATATTGTTTGTATGGATTTGCGACTTGGCAGTTTTTTTTTTCCACCGAATTTATATGTTGGTATCAAAATTTTAGCAGGAGGAAATATTATGCCGAGAAAACAAGAGGTTTGCAGTTCATAGAGGTAGGTCATCGAAAGCGAATTTCACTTCATACAGTTACTTTACTTTATGTCGTAAAGTTCCGCCTTGTCTGTTCCCAATTCTTTGACGGTTGATATTTTCCTTGTTAAATTGACAGTAATAACCACTTGGAACAAGAAGTTAGGTACTACAGACGTCAGCAACTTTGATTAATATGAACAAGATAAGTAAGGTTTGCAGTAATGCACAAATGAAAAAGTTCAGAAGAACTCTTCGCTTATTCTTTCTTTTTCAGTGTGCGTATAGGTTTTATTTTGTTATAGTATGTTATAATTAAATAAAACAGTTATAATAGCATTTTTTCTTCTTGATTTGTAAACCAGATTAGATCTGAACAAAATCTGCACGGAGTGTCAATTAACCTTTGCAATAAGAATTTCAGTGAGGAGAAGTTTTTTTCTTACAAATATTATAATTCTATTTTTTACATTCTTTTTAAAGCGGAGAAGTGTAACTCTTCTAATGAAAGTCAAAATATTCATCTGAGATTTAAAAAAAATAAAACAAGCATACGATTTCTGCTTAAAATACATGTAATGTCTTGTCTTATTTCTTGATACATATGCGTCTGACACTGTAAATTCTTTTAGAACTTCATTGACCTGGACAGGTATATCCTCTGAGGTGTTAGCAGTTACCAAAACTACAGAGCAAACAGACAATTTTACCAAAACGAGTATGTCTATTTGTGTGACCTTCGTTAAAAATATATATATATTATATAAAAGATGTGTTTCTTTGTATCTGATCTTGAAGGCTAATATCTCAGTTATAGTATAGCGATATTTAAGGAAATTACTTGTCAAAGACAGCTTACTGTTTTCATATAACTGTACTTGCGATTTTAGGAAAGTTTAATATATGAGTAAACCATAGTGCACCACGTGTACTAGGAGCATCAACTGGACCCTAAACATGCGTGTGAATGTAAAATCATAACTTTTAACTGATTTTCGTATTTTGCGACTGTAGGTTTATAAGAAAGTAAACAACTGTACAACCGACTTGTTTCCAAGCCTGTACATCAAATTTTAACCATGCATGTTCAATGACTTTGATGCTTACAAGTCTTAGTATTTATTCCTTCTAAAAACTTTACATCAAGCCCAGCAACAGACAGCAGTTGTTACTGAAATTTTTGACATCTGAAATCTTCCTCTAATAAAGACACTTACAAGCACTGTCAGCTGAAAATTATACAACAGGCAATCGTAAAAAATACTCATAAGCATCAACCTTTTCATCTAAATCCTTTCATTTAAGATGAAAATCTCGATCGTCCCTCAGAATGCTATTCCAAACATTGTTATGTCGCCATATTCTTCAGGGATATTTTGGGATAGTTTGTGTCATTATTTACGTGAAATATAAGGAAGGATACTGAAGTTCTCCATATGCAACACGGGATGGCGTCGCAGTGTAACCTATAAAGTCTACAAAAAATAATCAGGATTTAGACAACAGTGATTGACTTCAATAGGGTAATTAGTGTTTTACTTCTTAAAGGTACTTTTAAGGTTGTCTGTTGTGACAAGCCGTGTAATGTCAGTTTCAGGGCAAGGAATCACAATATACATGAGGAAAAGTGTGTGACAATTATTGGTAAACGGTTTGGGTCTGGACTTTAAAATTAACTTTTGTTTTGCAAGAATAAACATGTAGGCATTGTATGTATCGGGTTTAAATGAACACGCATGATAAAAAATAATGCACATGTGTCGGTGTTAAAATATAAATGTTTACCTTCGTACATACATACAATATATACAGTCGTACCGTATAACGTTTCAGACTTTCTTTGTTCGTCCACTTGGTATATTTTAGATATATCATAAAGGTTTATCAATCCGTATTTGATCGAGTACGGTGCTCACTTACTGGCTTTTTAGCCAGTTGGTCTCATACCTTTGTGTGTGTATATATATAGTTCTTATATACTAGAAATATTTTGTTAATATAACTTATGCCCAGTATAAATACATTTTGAAATTTCAAATAAACTTAGCAAACGTGCGTTGTTATGCATTTGAGAAAAAGTTAAGTTATTGACACACTTCTTTGCTTTCTTCATAACGAAGCCTTTCAGGTTTGCGATGCAAATCAGTAGTAAATTTATATTTGATTGTTCGTTATTTACTATACGACCAATTCTCTACGTATGTTCTGGAGGGATGAGCTTTTAGCGTAAATGAAACAACAAAAAGTATTTCTTATTCAAAAATATAAACAGGACAAAACCATTTTTCTACTAACACGCTTGTAACATAGTGTTGTTGTACTATGTTATGTTGCTGTATATTGAAATAAATTTATCTTTTTATCTTTAGTTGGTTTATTCTATTCCTGAACATTCATTGTCGGGTATTCATTTAAACAAAGCATGCTTAATATCTAAATAAGTTATATATAAGAAAAAAATGAATTTCTTTTTGAATTCAAACAACTTATTTGCAAAATGTCTAATCAAGTAATCTTTGCATCTTTAAAAAAATATATATATCAAATGTACCGAAACATTTTCTCAGTTTGAGAGTTTACATGGTACATTCGTTATTATGCTATAACAAGAAACCTGAGGCGTTTGTTATAAATTGAGTTATTTAGTGATACCAGGTAACACTTTGTCTGTTGTTATAACAAGTTTTATATATACAGATGTAACTTAAATTAGTATCAACTAAGCAAGCGAAGTCCATAAAAATTATCGTAAACCTACGGAGATATATCAATTTAGTAATTTACGAAACCTAAATAAAAAAATATATACGTATATTTTAGCTTAAAATTGCGATCTCTCGTCTAACTGATTTTCTTACAACTGCACAAAATGGCAACGAAATGTTCCATAAAATAAGTATGTTTTAGGAGAACTAAAATCAATGGCATGTTGTTGCAGAGAGTGTGACAGACGTTCTCTATCATGAATGATTTCAAACAAATGCGTTTAAGGAATGTATATAGTAGTATTATCACTTCTTAGTAAACTTTCGATTTGTAACATCATACGATCGTCATATAATAAAAATTGAGGCAGCAGCACAGTCATTTTGCATTGAATGCTATGGCCATGAATAAAAGCTTTCACTTCTAACCAGAAACTTAAATAACAAGAAATGTTTGTAAAACATACATGCCCCCCAGCAGCACCTAATTGCTTGTGGTTGGGCCAAAGTGTTCTCTTGTTATTTATCAGAAACCGTTTTTAGGATCAAGGTCCCTGTGGCCTTGACCTTTGCCTAATGACCTCAAAATCAATAGGGGTCATCTACTGGTGATGATCAACCAACATACCAAGTTTGGTGAACCTAGGTCAAAGCGTTCTCTTGTTATTGATCGGAAACCGTTTTTAGGATGAAAGTCTCTGTGAACTTGACCTTTGACCTAATGACCTCAAAGTCAATAGGGGTCATCTGCTGGTGATGACCAACCAGCATACAAAATTTGGTGAACCTAGGTCAAAGCATTCTCTAGTTATTGATCGGAAACCGTTTTTAGGATGAAGGTCCCTGTGAGCTTGACCTTTGATCTAATGACCTCAAAATCAATAGGGGTCATTTACTGGTGATGACCAACCAACATACCAAGTTTGGTGAACCTAGGTCAAAGCGTTCTCTAGTTATAGATCGGAAACCGTTTTTAGGATGAAATTCTCTGTAATCTTGACCTTTGACCTAATGACCTTAAAATCAATAGGGGTCATCTACTGGTAATGACCAACCAACATACCAAGTTTGGTGAACCTAGGTCAAAGCGTTCTCTAGTTATTGATCGGAAACCGTTTATAGGATTAAGGTTCCTGTGAGCTTGACCTTTGACTTAATGACCTTAAAATCAATAGTGGTCATTTACTGGTGATGACCAACCAGCATACCAAGTTTGGTGAGCCTAGGTCAAAGCGTTCTCTTGTTATTGATCGGAAACCGTTGATAGGATTAAGGTCCCTGTAAGATTGACCTTTGACCTAATGACCTCAAAATCAACAGTGGTCATTTACTGGTGATGACCAACCAGCATACTAAGTTTGGTGAACCTAGGTCAAAGCGTTCTCTAGTTATTGATCGGAAACCGTTTTTAAAATGAGGGTCCCTGTGAGCTTGACCTTTGATTAAATGATCTCAAAATCAATAGGGGTCATCTACTAGTGATGACCAACCAGCACACCAAGTTTGGTGAACCTAGGTCAAAGCGTTCGCTAGTTATTGATCGGAAACGAGGTGTCTACCGACGGACCGACTGACCGACCGACATTTGGAAAACTATATGCCCCCTCATCTTCGATGGGGGCATAACTATGAGGCGTAAGTCAGTTTGATTGCATTTTGCTTTTGGCCATTTCCCTCAAACTGCGTTAGAGCTTATTATAGTAATCAGTAACACTTTTTAAAATCTTCTACAGTGTAAATAGATGAAATCGTCAAATACTGGCCAATCAAATGAATAAAACATCAATTTGGAAATTTTCTAATGGTTTACTTTAACGCGTCTCTGAATGATTTTGATAATGCTTTCGGAGGAAAATTACGTAATAGACTCAAAACTTCTATATTATGCTTTCTGCTTTAACATGACAAATTTCTACACCGTTCTTCTATGGTGAACTTAATAGTAATCACTTTCAGTTTTCAGAATTTCCTATAATTTAGATCTCTTTGCAAATAATCTCGGGCATTTGGGTAATGCATCATTAGCTTAAGGTGATCTTCAGTATCTGCCGAGGGGGCAATCATCGAGAAAATATGTATCAGTTATTCATGTTTTTGCCTCTTAACTTTTTATTTCTTTTGCATAAAGGTGAATTTATCTAGGCAAAACATAAAGTGTGGTTGTTTAAACTGATACGCGTGTAGATTCAGCAGGCGAAAGGAGAATGGTAGTTGTTTTAACAACAAATAGCTCTGGTATATTCTGTATGATAAATGATTAACATTATACTTTTGTAAGGCTTAATGTTTGTGGAGAGGCCAAGTATTCATAACTATTTTACTTGCGCAAACTATTTTGTAATGACAATATTGCAAACAAAAAATGACGATTTTTCAGATATTAGTCTGATATTTTATTATTTTTAAAGTTGTACAAATTCGTCCATTTATTGATTAGCATGTATCAAATGCTTTTTAAATTTCCGTAAAGAACAGTCATCATTGTGCAGTGTGCAGTCAACAAATATGTTAGATTTGATAGATGTATGATTTGCTACATGCATTATTTAAAGATATTACTAATATTTGCTTGATTTTTGTTTGTTTATTTGTTTTTTTTTGTTTAAGAAGTTAACATTTTCATTATTTTTTTCGGTTATAAAGGACATCAGTTTATGTTTTATTTAATGTATTCGTTAGTTCAGGCTGTACCTTGTCTGATGCTGGATCTTGGATAAAAAATTATCTTTATACAACATAAACAATATCATAACACGCGAAAAAAAGTGTTGGAATCATCAACATTACCGTATATAAATAAAGTAACAAAGCTGCCAAAAGATATCAGAATATTTTAGATATGTTTGTTAGAGGACATTTACCTATTAAAAAGGATTGTTCTGTGATTGATCGCGATCTCTAGAGCCAGTATGCGCAGTATCTTGTTTCAATCTCTCCTTTTACCTTAACTAAACGGTTATAGAATATTGATGTAGCAATGTTTCTTGAACAAAAAACCGTAAGTTGTTATTCCAAATTAAATATTCTAGAAAGAACTTTTTTCTGCCTAGGCTGCCTGTTATATGTGTATTTAATCACCTCAACCGATATAATTGCATTTGTCTTTGGAAAATTCTGTGATTTGTTATTTAATTCTATCTTGATTCAATCAAAATCAAATGGTGCGTAAAAGGGAATGTGACATTTGAATATTGTGAATTCAAGCTCCGAATATGTAACTATTCAGTAAGACAGTGTATAGCTGGTACATCTGTACTCTTCATGAGAATATTCGTGTTAGCGGCAACTTGTTTCCAATCATTTTTCCTCTGACTGCAAATAAGAATTAACCTTTACCATGCTAAATATCTGAAATGGACTGGACCATCTTTCAAATAACTGACAATTCGTCAATTGTTTATGAAGGTGCTTATTTAAAAAATACTGACTGAATGGTGAAAAGTGCAGACCATGATTAGACTGACGGACAGACTGCAGACTGACCGTGGTCTGGACAGGTCGCAAAGGAAGAGTCAGTTACCTCCTGCAGGGTAAGGGTTGATATAAGTAATCTGTCAAACTGCTGAAATGCAGGCAACTAACTGAATGTGCCTATCAAATACTGTCAACTCAGACTGACATCACTACAATTGATACATTTTATATGTATGTTTCTAGACATCTGGCAAAACAAAAACAAAAAACAAAAAACAAAAACAAAAAAAGCACACATTATGTGTACCTCAGAGTCTTATAGAGTTAAGAGTGTATAATGGTCCAAGAGATCCATTTCTTTTTGCTGTGGAAAAGACCTTGGGTCACATAAAAGACAAAACAATTGTTCTCACACTAGGAAAGCGAAAATGCCAATGGTTAAAGGCATAATGCTTTTATCTCACGCAAAGCTGAACAAACAACAACGATCAAAACATAAAGGATAATTTATGGATGTGTTTTAATATGACATACAAATTCCTTTACCCACCCTAGTAAATGTCAAGTTTACATTAATGATGTTTCTTTCCTCACGAGTACAAATATCCTTGTAAAGATTATATCTTTGCATTTTGCTCCTGTATCAATTTTGTTTCTACACAATGTCTGTTTAGGGAACGTTCGACGAGAAAAACAGAATCCAGAAATATGTTCTTTCTTTGATTGAATTCCCGAAACAAACGCCAATATTGGTCTGAAATGTCAATTTCTCCTCACTTTCCTTTTTAAACAAAACGATTTGTCGGTATAAAACATTTCAGAAAATCACCTTGTTTCGTAGTTAAAGTTTCAGTTTAGTTCAATCATATTAACAAAGTGAGTTTGTAGCATTTATTTTACTGATGATATATCTACAAGTTAAATATACAAATCTTCAAAGATGAGTCATCTTCATATTGAACAGAGCAATCATGAAGACATGAATGAAACAAAATCCAGTGATGCATTACAGCAGTCTGTAAAATGTATGTCTGGTTAGAAATAAAATAGCAAAACTGGCCATTGGAATCTCGATGTATGTGTTCATAGGCTATTCTGCCATGGAAATGACGACAAGTGATATGTATTCCTAAGATTTAATCCTAGTATTCGAAAGACATAGATACATGAAAATGTCTAAATTGTCAGACAGTATAAAAAGGAAAGAGATATTATTGACTGTAGAAAGTACTAGGAAAGTGTATTCCGTTAGAAAATAAATTATAATATGATTGTACGCTTCTGTCATAACAGACTAATGAAGACTTTCTTAAATATTCTAACAAAAAAACAACATCATTTATTTCACGTTTTGAAAGTACATTAAATTTTGTAGATTTGTTGCTTCTTAACAAAAACAAAAACCAGACTGTATTATACACGTTTTCTTTAAATTCTTATTTGTTCAGGACTGTTCACGGTCATTAAAAGGCGAATTCCTGTCTTGTGTGACAGCCGATCCAAAGGCAAGCCAGTCAGTTTGAGTTTATTTATTCTCGGTTCCAGCTGAAAACATATGACCGAGCAAATCCAAAGGCAAGTTATGGTCATGTGACTACTCAAGATGTAAATATTAAGACATACGGCCACCTGGCATAGTCTTGCATAGTCTTTCAATTTTTCACTGGTAAAGCCGAAGACAAATAGAGAAACCATGTTCGTTGTATTTGTGTTGTATTTTGTTGTTGTTGTTAATTGGTCGACGGGATCGGATCAATATTGTGTAGCGATATTGTTGTTAGATTTGTATGATCGCGATTATCTTAAAGTATAGTCTACATTTTTAATGTGATTTATTGCACCTCACAAGATTACACAGTATTTTGTACTCATTTCTGAAATCAAAATAACGTGATCTCGTGGCAGATCTTTGACATAAAACTTAGACCGTATAGAATAAGTAATTTGCCAAAAAGTTCATTGTCATTTTCTTCAGGTCTCTAGACAAATAGAAAATTACAAAACCCGTTTTGCCTTTGTTTATGTTCTGTTACTAATGCTGTGAACAATCAGTTGTAATAAGCCAAAGCATATGTATGATATTTTAACAAGAAACAAGAACTGTCACTGTAAGATGACAATGCCTCCGAAAGTGGTGTTTTGACCTTTGAGCAGAGAACCAGTCATTCAGGGGTCAAGGTCAAATAAATATAAGACAGTGGAAAGGTCTTATCCAAAGGGGGTTGTGTTCCAGTAACTAATAAGGAAGTTATGGGCAATGTTAAAGTTTTTGGACAATTGTATCTTCAATGTGAAGGTCATTCAGGGGTCAAGGTCAAATAAAATAGGTCAGTGGGAAGGCCTTGTCCAAAGGGGTGATGTATCCAAGTATGAAGTAATTCCACTTATTAATAAGGAAGTTATGGCCAATGTTATAGTTTTTGGACAATTGGAGGTGAAGGTCATTCAGGATTCAAGGTCAAACAAATATAGGTCAGAGGGAAGGTCTTGTCCAAAGGGGTGTTGTGTTTAAGTATGAAGTATCCACTTACTAATTTGGAAGTTATGGCCAAATATTAGTTTTTGGACAATTGGATATTCAGGGGTCAACGTCAAATAATTAAAGGTCAGTGGGAAGGCCTTGTCCAAAGGGGTGTTGTGTCCAAGCATGAAGTAAATCCACTAACTAATAAGGAAGTTGTGGGCAATGTTAAAGTTTTTGGACAATTAGATCAAGGTAAAGGTCATTCAGGAGTCAAGGTCAAACAAGTATAGGTCAGTGGGAAGGCCTTGTCCAAAGGGGTGCTGTGTCCAAGTATGAAGTAAATCCACTTACTAATAAAGAAGTTATTGCCAATGTTAAAGACAATTAGATCTTCAAGGTAAAGGTCAATCAGGGGTCAAGGTCAAATAAATATAGGTCAGTGGAAAGGCCTTGAAAGTTATAAGAAAGTTATTGCCAATGTTAAAGTTTTCGGACGGACTGACGGACGGACTGACGGAATGATGGACAGGCGGACGGACATTTCAAAAACTATATGCCTCCCTTCGGGAGCATAAAAAACGAGTAAGACGTTTTGATATCATTTACAATTACAGTCAATAAATTCGTGTTATAAGTATGTGAAAGAAATTAAATATTTTCGGTTTTCTTTTCATGCAGTACATTTTAACATGATCAACATTACTTTTAAGCACTTAAAATTGACGCAAATATTCAGATGTCTGTACGTCAATAGAGATATCCCGGTTCCATAAATAATACTATGATCTATAGCAGACATTTCTGTGCGAGCGTTTGCAATATACAAAAGAAGACATTAATACAGAACTGTTCTTGAGTTTATGATTCAACAATAAATAAATTGAATTTCTTTTTAATGCACAAATTCCAGTGGGAAAAAAATGCTAAAAGTTGTCGAAAGTTGTATTTTGTTTCTAAAATGATTAAAAAAGAAAGTATTTGAATGTTTGCCTAAACAATGGACGCGTTTGTGATATACTCAATATGATTGATTAATTAAATTCATTTGGCATTTTGAGTAAGTGTCTGTTCTGAATTCGAGAAGCGTTTTATTAAACATATAGTACTCAACGAAATTACGGATTATCTTTCGTTTTACATGACAGTGGACAAGAGCTAATTACAGAGATCAGTCAGTACATTTGAGACTGAAGATTTACGCGTAACTTATGATAGAATTAAATACAGACATATCAGACAGACATCACTGCGGCAACTGTTGTGATTATGTTTTGGTTATCACTAGGTATTCTGGAGGAACAGTCGATTATTCCTTGTAGATATTTTTTTGTCTTCTGCAGGAGTTGTCATGCGTTTCATTTAAGACCAGTCAGTTTTTGTCTTTCATTTACTATCGTCAACGTGTTTTGAAATTCATGATGAAAAACAAGAAATGTTCCTACTTTTATGTTTACGACCGAATATGCGTTTAAAAATAAAGTGACACTTGAATGGCCAGTATTGACACCTGACTTTGTGGGGGATAGATTTGTACTGTTTGGTCAGTTCACTGAAAATGTTAAATATCCAAGAAACAGCTCATATATTTCATATTTTTCTTAAAAGTCCTCATATCATCTCTCTCTCTCTCTCTCTCTCTCGAAAAGACATAATAATAGCTTCTCACATTAAGGCATGAATACTGAGTGATTCCATCTCTTGAAAACTTGAAGAAAAAAATACACAATTCAGTTTGACAATGTGCAAATTTCTTTCTCGATGTAACATTGATCACTTTAATTTCTACTGAGTTCGAATTCACCTGCAAATTGTATATTTTTACAAAGCACTTAATTGTATGTCAGTAGTGAAATCTGTAGACTCGTAGAGAGACTGTTCGATACTGTGTATTTCAGATGTAAGCATACAAGCATATCAAGCATGTGATGACTGCAGGATTCGTCAGTAACAGCAAGGTCATTTACACTGTGGTACTGTACAGTCTGGCCTATGGTCCTCGTGCGCGTAGGTATACATCGCGTTCATTCGGAAAAAAAATCTTTAAACCCTTATCATGAAATTTAAAGTGAAAACTAAAATGTTCTGCTCAAGTTATTCCTTTACTATAGCAATTTACAGATTTCGTTAATTCGCTAATTATAGTTCTTGTTTGATATACAACCGATATCTGCACCTTTTACTATTTCCGTTTTAAGAAAGAAAGAAAAATACCGACAAATCTCGTCTGATTGTTTTGCAATACCCACTGCAATACGGAATCGTTTTGATGAAACAAAACAGTCATAAACAAAGAGTCCGTTTTATCAATGCATTTATAGTATTTTATACACATGTGCAGTTCGAATCAGTCTTGAAATCAAATGACAATTATGTAACAAATGAGAATACCCACATAGAACTTCACAAACAGAGGGAACTGATCTCAATGTTTCCACAACACGCAATTGTAAGCAAATTCTTATTAAGTGAACATAGCAGACAATTCATTTTTTGTTCTTTGAGAAGACAGACTCAGTCTGCACAACAAGCCTGAGTTATGTAAAGTTTTGATAATAACTTTCTCCAGAGTTTAAACATTTTGTATAAACTATATATCTTTCTAAATTAAGTTCGGCATCTTCTTTCTGTGCCATTTATATAATTCATAATCAATGTGTCCAACAGGGACCATTTGTCAAGACAGTAACAATCAGCAATATTTTCTTTCTTAAACTTGAGTGTCTTAACTGATTTCACTTATCAGCCAATCAAAAAGAAGAATTTGTTCTTCGGAGAAAATCCACAGAAATCTTTTTAACAGATTATGGTCTAGAGGTATCAATCCAAATACAAAACGTACCCATTGTCTGGAATATCAATGGTTCTTAGGATAGTTTTTTTCTGTATATTTTAATATAACCAAGAAATACTACTGATGCAATCAGGAATTTGTTTCATTTGCTTTAAATATAAGTAGGAATGGGAACAATAACTGCAAAGTCATTTTCAAACATTAGAGTGGAATATACGTCACATATCTCAACATAAAACTATCAGTTTTGAAAATCAGTTATTTGCACACATATTAATTAATAGGAATAATACATTCACATAAACTCAGACACCGTGTTGAATATTATTCGACTGCAGATCTTTATACAAGCCACATTGGTGAAACACTGGAATGGCCCGCCCCACCAATAACACTTCTATTTATCTTTCACTGTCCCAACAAATTAAATAACTTAAGTCTTCATAGGAATCGGGCAAATTGGCAATCGATACCGATGGTAAATAAACCCGATCGATCGATTGGTCGGTCGGTTGGTCAAAGGTTTGAACAAACTCTTTTGTGAGCGAATTTCACGCAATGGCCAAGAACAGTTTCTAACCTGTATGCATTCATACATTCAAAAACGAAAACTGAGTAGACTGACAGCTGACTGAACTTTCCATCACCAGTATGTGACACATTCCTGAACTAGTCAGGTCATCAAACACGAAAAATGGGTTTTAACAAAAGTTATATGTCAGCCTCAATAAGTATATGCTTAAGAACAGAACCATTTTTAGCAATCAAATGTATCTGAAACTTTATTATCGCAGTTTGACTCGCGATACATTACGATTGAAAATTATCATCATCGTGCAAGTCAGCATCCATACACTATATTGCAGCCTGCTTAAGGAGCGAGTAAATATTGGTTTAAGTTTATCCTGATATCGATTCATGCGTGTACAACAAAACCTTCATCACAAATTATCTTTAGGATATGCAAAAATAAAATTCTGACGACAACATGTAGTCCAATGTAGGTCTTAAAGACATTCTGTACCTCTAGGGTGGAATGAAAATATGGTGATTCTTCAATGTTATAGATAACATCAAGAACAACTTGCTTTGTTAGATTGTTGAGGTTCTCAGTACTGTAATACAACAAATATTTTATAACCTTAAAAGGGGAAAGTTGTCATAATATCAGTAAATTGCATTCTAAGTGCTTTCTATGTTTAGTAAAAGGTTTTGCATAACGATACACAAGGAAATTGTCTCTCAAGAGTTGAGTGCTGGGTTTCCAAATTTTATTAAGCGAAAACGGACGATTATCTTACGAGTCAAGAGCATTTTTAGTCAAAGCTGTAACTGGAATTCCAAATTCTTTAGAAAAAAATTCTTTACCTAAAATTTCATTCGCCTTGCTTCTTATATAAAGCCTGATCAAAAGTCTGATTAAGGTCAACACCATTCTTTATTCAGTCAGTAAGAGTTCAATTACAACCATTATAATGGTAACTGCTGACGTAACTGAATTATATATCAGTCTACTCTGAAATCTAGCGCAGTAAAAGTTACAGGTAATGCTAGAACATTTTTGAACGGTCTGTGAAAATCCTTTGAAATCCTCTGAAAACTTTAATAAACTTGATGAAACTGAACATGGCAGGTCATTTGTTTATCTGTGTACTTTGAAGCGAGAAAATAATTTTCTGTACTAGCATCGGTTTGCTTAAGGCTTTAAATGATCACTTCGTTTTTACAACGGTCCAAACAATCCAATAAATTAGATGTTTTACAAACAAACTCTGGCACCATCTTCAAAGATCGTGATCAATGACTGTTGAGGGTCAAGTCATTGAAATAATTAGAATCCGAAATATTTTCTTTCTCCAATTTCAGCTTTCATCTCATATATACCAAGCAGTGGATCAGGAAAGACTTTTTTATAGACAGACCAAACAAATCTCTTCAGGAAAAAAAGATTCTCCCTATTGACTGCACCTGAATTAAGGAAAGGAAAATTTCACAAAAGAATGATTTCAGAAATGATTTTTTAGGTAAAAATCAAGCTTTCTCGTAGCAAAAAAACCAAGACAACTATAGTTTTTTATTCAGTCGGAGATTATAGATGCGTAACGACAAAAACGCATATCTTTCGGTAATTGGCAGAAAATGAAAGTCTGTCTCGACTCCCGGTGCATTTTAAGTACTATAAATTCTCTGTTTAAGTAATTTGGTCTGGTAATATATATTTGTATAGTTCATCAGTTTCTTCCAAAGACATAAATACGTGATTAAGACGTTTAAATTAGATCTTCGCAGACAACATGGCAAATAAACAGATCTCACAGACGGCGCTATGGTACCAGCAAAATAAATTTTGTATACAAAAAGACAATTATCTTTTTCTCTTTTTTTGACGATTCTGTCTGTTTTTGTGATTATCACTTTATTTTCAATATTACAGTGTCTGAAGATAATCACTTTTTCTTGAGCAATAGTGTTATTTGAAGTTGAACAATTTGATTATCATGTTGCGTCAAATTGTATGAGATCATTTCATGTCTGCTTTCACTATTCAGACTGGAATCTCCAAGTGTTCAATTTTTGTCCATTTCTTTCAAAGGTGCATAACAGAGCATATACAAACAAACAAACAAACAAATTCTTCATTACGCATAAAACTTTATACAATGTTTATAGCATACAACAAATCACGAAGATCAAACAAAGATTAAGAGCTTTGCAAGAAGAGTTGATGTATTTTAAATTTTCAGAAAAAAAATGGAAAAACATTTTCAGAGGAACAATATAAAATGTATATACATCTATCCTGTTTAAAGAAATTCAAGTTTGTTTGAAACATAAACCCAATAACGGAGAAAAGCAATTCAATTTATCATCAAAAGAAGAAGAGAACAGGCTTCATAAGGTACATAATGCCTCCCTGTACTGCAGTTAATAGCAAATATTGAGTAATTTCTAGAATGTAAATAACTGTCATAAAATTATACAGGATGATATAAAGCCTGGGTGTAAGTGGATTCTGGCACAGTAATATATTGTGCATCAGTTTCAGAGAAAAAAGGCTAGTAAAAGGAATTGTAAAATCATATGCATGCAGAACAAAACGGTTAACAAGAAATTGCAGTTTCAGTTAAATTGAAGACCGAAGTGCATTTTAGCAGCTTTACCTGCTTACCTCAAAATTTCAATAATGTTTTTTATTGATTTTCATTGTCTTTTTTGTATTTTCATCAGTAAAAAGGTATTATAAATACCAAACCATGGAAGCGTAGCGAGAACAAAGGTTGAGTGGAATTTCAAGGATAGAATCTTCTGATTCTATAATCTCTTTGGGACGAAATGACGTCTCAAGTTCACATCTCGGAATTACAAAATCTGTCAAACACGCAATAGATAGTTTTTTTCTGGCCTGTCATGACAAAGCATATCACAGACGTCGAGCTACAATTCCCAATCTGTCTCACACATAGAGACCCAATGCCCACGGAACCTATTATTCGAACAGAATTCCCAGACAGCCTGTTTCCAATAATTTGGACCTGGTATCTTCCCTTTCGAGGCCAAGATTTATGAATTAATGATATATTACTACAGTCGATTTTATGAAGTTGACTTTCTGCCCCACTGTTTTCCAAAAACTTTACGTTCATGTCACAAAACGGAATCTATAATCAGTAACATCAGTAACGTCGGAACTCAGTTTCCATTAAGACAGTTTGTACAATTTTGTCGTCTCTAGAGATTCCAACATCAAACTTTCTCTACTGCCTTAAATATGACGCAGTATCAGAACACGGCGTATGAACTGCCAAAATGTTACTGAGAAAAGCAAAGGAAAATAACCAAAACCAATACGTATTATTGTAATATCGCAACAATCCTCTTAAAAGCGGAAGGAGGTACTGACGTTATGAGCCTGCGGCCATTGTTGATCCTGTCAAAAAGTATTTTGTCATTCCAGATGACACCAATTTACCAAAACTTGACAATCTTCTGCGTGCGGCTAATCACAACAGATGGTTGAGACCTGATGAGCCTTCAATCTGAGGTTTTTATAAATTAAATGTGACACCAAACGGTGACAGTTGTTTTTACTTCCATGATTTCAGTTCAAAAGAGTTAATTTTCGTCTTCGTTGCATAGTGTTGTTTTTACTTTATTTTACTGAGTATCGATTAATGAAAATAATAATGAGAATTATATATTAACCATTTATACTTGCAGTTGGATCACGGCTCAACAGACTGGCATACTGAGATGAGACAAAGGGATAGTTTCTTGATGGAATATAAAATGATATGCCAGTAGTACTATCTGTTCATTGTAATATATATTGCAGAAATATATTTCATTGATGTGAATTTTATGTATTCACTTTTTTATTCTTGTTTGAATTGTGCGTATACATACATACGTACTTACGAACGTACGTGCGTGCATACGTGCGTGGAGAAAGTATATTTGTGACGTGACGTGACTTGACAAGATCAACAAACTGGACAATTTGACGTCCTCGAGAAAAAGACGTCAAAGTTTCACATCATAAACTTTTTAACGATTCCTGCAATAACATGATTTTTTTGGCCTTTTTTGCCTTTTCTGAATTACAATTAAATTTTGTCTTTGAAAAATGCATTTTGAGTCTTCGGAGGTTGCTGAAACATAGATATGGATGAAGCAATAACTTAACAACTAAATTACATGTTGCTTCTTGGTACGTCCATGATGTGGAAATGATTAATGGAAATGTCAAATATGCATTGTTTTTTTTACACTGCAAGTGTACCTTCTTGTAGTCAATGTGAGATCAAAAGTATACAAAAGAAATTTCAAAATAGTCTATTATCTAAAAGTGAAAATACCTGAAAATTGAAAATTTGACCACATTGATTACACGGCACGGCCGATTTCATTTTACGAATAACGTAAGTATAGTGTTAACGTGTAATGATCATATTTCGAAGAAAAGATTTTGCATTAACTGTCAGTTATCTTTATTTGGAATCGTTTTGCGGTTTCTGATGGATCGCAGCACATTTAAAGGGGAGCAACTACTGCAGTGAGTTAGTAGTAATTCGCCATAGTACTGTACGTATGGAAGTTAGACATGACCGAAAAAAGCGGAAGTTTCAAACGTAAACATTATGTGGTTGATTTATTTAAACTTGGTTTATTTTCAAAATGCCGCATGTACAATAAAGTACAGTATATATAGGAAGAAAGAAGAAGTCCGAAATAAATATTCGTAAATGATAAGACATAATAAATAAAAATAACATTGAAACCAAATATATTTAAAGCAAACTAAGGGAGAAAAGTGCACCCGACGTGGGATTCAAACTCACGACCCCAGGGACATCTACATCTGCTGTAGTACTTCCAAAAATCAATCTCTGATTACAACTGGGAGGTCGGAGAACAGTTGTTAAAACCAATCTATTTTATATGATAGAATATAAATGACTATCTACAGTTTGTTTAAAAGTAAAAACAGTAATTTAAGACATTAGTCCAAGGCTCTTCCAGCTGGTTTATAATCTACCCAATGTTGCCATTATACCCCTCCCCCATTCACTCGAAAGGCCAACCCAGGTGCTACTGCCTTTTACTTGTGACACAAGTAAACCAAGAGAGGAAATTGCATCCGACATGTGACTCGAATCCATGGAACACTAGTCCATACAAATGTAGCTCTAACAAATGAGATAACCAGGTGCTTGCCATGGTGCTATCTAATGTAGCCACTTAATAGACATCTTACTGTTCCTCATGCTTAATTAAGTGTAGTGGCGATGCTGGGTAGAGCCATGGGAAGTGCCCAGCTACCTCAGTTCTTTCTATGTTTGTATCTCTCTATCTATTCCAGTTTATTTATGGTTGGTATTGGTTGCCCATATGACCGATGCACCCTGAGAGATTAGTTATTTTATGCTGTTGGGGATAGTGCAAGATACAGAATGCATCCCATTCCAGAGACACCCCTGGTTCTTTTGCATGTCAGTGTATCGCACTGATACATGGGACCTCAGTTTAATGTCCTATTTGAAAGACAATTAGTAATTTTAATTGAGGAGCAACGGATCATTCTTGCAACCCATGGGTTACCAGTGCAACATGTTACTACTGATTCCCTCCAGTACCTCAGTTGGTAGAGCTACGGACTTGTGTCCCGGGGATAGTGAGTTTCAATCCCTTGGTTTACAACAATATTCTCACTTTGTTGCCTCCGAAAGTGAACCAGTATATGGGCTGCTTTTTTTATGCTTGGTCACCATGAACAGAAAGTATCAAGTTTAAAAGCAGTTCAACTCCTAAAGCACATATCCTTATTCATTATGTTTTTAAAAATTTTTGGTTGTTCAACCTCAAAGACATAGAAGGTGAATAACTGTGACTCACACTCTTTATGACTTTTCCTAGACCAGTGAAATCTAATCAGGATGAAGATATACAGATTAGTTGTCAATCAACGACAACACGTAACCAAAAAAAATGTTTTTTATATACTGGTATCTCAGTCCTTTTTTTGATTTTTTCATAGAAATATTCCTTTTGTCAAACTTGGATATTTTCAAGATTGATTGAAAATGGTTGACAAAACAGAAGTAAAATTAAAAAATTAGATGTTGTTTTATTTCAATGCTAAACATGTTCATTTTAAGTTAACAAAGAAAACTGCTTCTGTAGCACATTTTTTCCGCGTGACTGAATATGCATGTACTACGTTTAAGGTTCCTTGTTTACACATACATGTATATGCAAGTGACCCAGCTAATGCTTACATCTGATAAATAGCATAGAACTAATCTCAAATTACAATGCATCTTCTTATTTTTTGACATTGTCTTGAAATTTTATTTTCAAAGTCTCATTTCATGATAGATACTACTTCAATACGATACCAGTAAGCTTATGACTACTGTGTGAATACTTTTGGCTGTTATGCTGTGCATTCATATGTTCCTTAGGATAAAATGGAATACTGCCTGCCTACATTGTATATGTTCATGTCTGTTCTATAAGTGAGTGATATATGACTGGATTTTTAAATAAAGAGGCACAAAATTTTGATGTTCCTCACATGGAGGCAATGTGTTGGAAACCTGCCATCTGCCAGTCTGTCTGTCTGTCTGTTTCTTTGTTCATCCTAAAGAATCGTAAAAGATACTGCTTGCTTGTATTTTTGTCCACTTTTTTACTTGCATCTGCAGTCATGTTAAAAGATAAGCTTTAACTTTATTACACTTCTCATGTAAAAGCTTTAAGTTTTCTGTAACTTTTATCTAGAACACTTCTGCAAATACATTCCAGAATATGTGATTTAGAATGGACCTAAGTCTGTTTGAAAATGGAAGATACGATGTCATCCTTGCAGACTTACAAAAAGAGCGGGATGGATCTGGTTCCAGGAGCCTGGCTGAGCAACTGTCACACAAAAACAACCAAGCTGTCTGCAGTTATTTGTTGGTTAGTGTTTTTTTACCTGATATACATAATCTAACTACATTTTTGAAAAAGTATGTAAGTTAATAATTATACTGCTTTATGGCAGTTACATGTACACTCTGTCAAAACCAGAAACCTTCAAGTTTTCCTATTGCATTTTGATGACAACATATTTTACAGTATCACATTAAAACACATTATTTTTACAGTTGAATTAAGTACCAGCACATTGTAAATTCTATTTACAGGGAAAGGATGAAGAAGAAAAGAAGAGATGTAATCTTGAATTTGTTGATGTTTTGAAGAAGTGCAGAAGTATGTTAATTTTTACCTTACAGTAACTGACTACATGATAAAAACATGCAATGGGGCCATTTCTTAGGCATTTCAGCATGTTTGACAACTTTCGACTATGTTTCCATGGAAGTACAAAGCCTTGTGATTATCGTATTATGCTAATAAGAAATACTCGTGCAGAACAAAGACACTAAAAGCAGACAGTCCAGACATAACACATACATAATAGCCCAATTTAAATGCTTAATCTGTACATCCCTCTTTTGCACTGTAAAAAGCAGTCTTGATTAAGATTTGCTTTCATACATTCCAACAAATATTAAACTTAATAATAAATAATAAATAATAAACTTGAATTCGAACATTTTCATATATGAAAGTTATTCAACACACTGTTTCACAATTAATCATTTTAATATTTATTTAGTGAAATTTGGAATTAACTTTGGTGAAATAAATACTCCCTTGGTATGGAAACTGGGATATTATTATTATTGTTGTTGTTGTTAATAATAATATTATCATTACTTTATTATTATTCAGTATTTAAGATTAAAAGATCCAGTAATGAAGAAAATGTTTTCACTTGCATTTTTTAAAGATGGCGTGTGCCTTTATGAACCCATTAGAACATTTCACATTTTCACATGCATTGTTGTAGCTATAGTTGAATAATTACATGTAGTTCAGTTCTTCGCGCTGTAGCTGAAGATTTGGTTATAATTTGAGGTGAAACAAATGCATTACTTGTCTGTAAGTTAACTGCTAAATTTAAGATAGTAAGTTAAAATTCAGAGGACTTCTGGACTGTATATTAAAGGTCATGTGACACGAATTTTTGACCTCGAAATTTTCATATGAGCGAAAAATATATATCTAACTATGACTGTTTTACAAATTTCCAGAGGTAATATTCATCTTAAAGATGTTTTAATAGCAAATTAAAATCCATATTTTACGCACTTGGTCGCGCGCACCTGTCACGAGCGAAACCGGAAGTGACGCACATTTATCTCTTGCCACTTTACACAGCTGCCTGGATTGTTAACAAAAACTTTAAAATTATGATGGAAAGTGAAAATGAAGACTGAATATAGTAAAAAAAACAAAATTGAACAAGTTAAGCTAACATCATGAATATACATTGAAGATTTTTTAAATAAATAATTTGAAATTTTGATGGAATTACGAAGCAGCAATATTATATAGAGGCTAGTTTAATCAGGGTTATAGAATTAAAAGATACGTCAGTGAAAATATCTAGACTCAGAGATATATTTCAAGTAACTGATCCAGAAAGATTTTGAATATGCTTATTTTTATCCGATGCAGTTTGTTTGAAGACTTGATTAACTAACTCCATTCGAGAGATTTTTTTCCATAAAAACATTCTCCTTACAGTGATGTGTTGCTTACTTGTCTGTGATATATTTAGCCTGAGGTACGTGTAAGTAATCTTTGACTAGATCTATGTTTTTTTTCCATGTAAAATACATATCTTTTTTTTTGTTTTTGTTTTTTTTGGCTTATTCATTCTACATTTTTTTTTTAAAACAAAACAATAATGATCAACGAACAAATAATATGAAAAAGCCCTAAAAACTTAAAATCATAACACAAACACATTTTCTTTTGTTTTTTTAATATTTTGTTCATTTTAGAAGTCGAATGATTTTTATTTTCATCATAAATAGATCCATTACATTTAATTATCTAATTAAAATATGTATCTGCATGGAAGCTTCTTAACTAAAAATCATTCAGACATGTTAATTGGATCAATCTATTACATAATGTTTTCACAAGTGTGACTAATCAAAACTAATACAATCAATTTGTTAGATCACTTGCAATAAAATTTTGCTATTTGTCTCAACTTAATCATTGATTGGGTCATAAAAAAAGTTAATTGCTTTGTTTTGACAGCTGTGCAGAATATACAAGGGTCCCATTTGGGAAGGTTAATTTGCATAAATCCCACAGTATAAGGCGTGATTTATGGATCTTTGACATTTCATTGGATATTAATTTATAAGCAGACACAAATTTCTACTTGATGGACATGCCATATTATTATTGTTCAAACAATATCCCAACGTGAAAATACACTGTAGTGTGAATTTCCATTCCAGTGAAACAATTGTTAACACATTAGATCACCTAAATTCACTTCAATTTTACTACACTTATATGAAAAAGAATTGTTTATGACGTAAACATCTAGTGAGGAAGTGTTACGCAGCATGTAAAAATGTGGAGGAGATAGTTTTATATAGAACCACAACATGAAAGAAATTGGAATATTTATCAATCTCTCGGCACAAAGTTTGAATTTACTTATAAAACTCGAGAAGTAATCACATTATTTTATTTAATTTACAATTTATAGCATGTTATTTTTATATATGTGCCTTTATCGTGTTTCTTGCACATGTGGTTTAGTGTTATTTTTTCAAAAACGGATGTGTTATGAGCAGCGTAATTCTGCACTACTCCCTGGTACAGTAGGGATAAATCTACGTCACAGCCAAAAATTGCGGCGGAAACTACCGATGTCGAAACGGAAACAGCCGATCATCAAAAACACGTTTTTTCTTTTCAAAAGCAATATTTTCGTAATTTTGCAGTTAAACCATTTTAATCAGTACATTATGATTATTTTGAATAGACAAAGTTGCCATAGTCGTGTCACATGACCTTTAAAAAATTGTCATAATAACTCTTAGGTGTACCTGCTGGGGAAGAAATTCTGTGCGTGGAATTAGGGTCATTGTACAACTATATGTACCACGTGACTGGAATCCACCCCGGTAATAATGACAGATCTGCTGCAGAAACAGACTTGTACAACCAGGCTTATAGAACCTTTTCTAGAGGTATAGCACTTTTATGGATTCCATCATTCTATTTAATGTTTGTTTGTTTGTTTTTTTGTTTTTTTTTTCATATCTTAGATAACATCAATCACAGTTCCTAATTAACAAATACAGGACAACTGAAGATTTTAGAATAAGATTCTGATATTTAAAAGAAAACTTGGAAACATAGTTGACTTTTTAAGAAAGCAGCTTATTATAATGTTCTGCTAAATATCATACTTAAATGGATGTTTTTAGGACTGTAGAAAAAAAGAGGTAATGGGGATGGATATTTTATTCTAAAGGAAATCTTTATTCAGAACAAGCTACATGTAAACTTGTTTTCTTCATTAGTTTATAGAATGCTTTCACAGCAGAAGTATCCAGACAGTGTTTCAGGCTACACAGAAATTAGAACAACCGTTTATGCCATGATAAATAATGTATTAGAGAAGCTACAGTATGGAATCGGTATTGTAAATTTTAATACTAATTCCTTCATTTTATTCAATTACAGCATATTCTAGAAAGGATAAAACATACATGTATATACACATACATGTATGCTGCTATTAAGCATAATATAAAAATTTATTATATACTTATAAATGAAATATTGAGAAATATTGATAAAATAAATTGCGTATTTTCATTTTCCGTATTTTCACTGTAAAAATTTATTTTTCACTGCAGTGAAACATATTTTCCGTATTTTCACTGGTGTCTTGCCGGACTACTTTCTTCTAAATTCAGCCAGTACACTAAATTAAAGGGGAATTCTTTCGAATCTTAAGGTTTAAAAAGAGTAAAGTATATAATAAACAGAAAATTCAAGATTTTTTCTATAAATACGGGATTTATTTTCATCTCGTGGTATGAAAATAATCATATTTCACTCGTGGCTATGGCCACTCATGAAATATTTATTTTCATACCACTCGATGAAAATAAATCCCGTATTTATAGAAAAAACTTGAATATCCTCTATCAGTTTTAACTCTAGATTATAACATACAGCAGTTAAACAGATTTTGTTGAAGTTCAAGATCCTTTTAGATTTTAATTTTAACTGCCTTCAAATATTGTGGTAGTTTAATTTCAGACGGCAGCATACCTTGTAAGAGTAGACTTACAGACCTGAAAATTACATTCCACAAACAATTCCAAATAAATGTTTTATAATTTCCTTAGAAAATCAGAAGTTTTCTGAGAATTGTTTTTTATTTTTTCAGGTCTTGAGAATCTGACTGTGACAGTATGTCAGTGTATTTTGCCTCTGGCTAGGCATGAAATAGAAAATAAAGATCACAGCTCTTTATACAAACTACTAAACAAAGCTAAAACTGCCCTAAGAAATACAGAAACTAATGTTTATAAACAACAAGCTCTCTGCCTTCCACTCTGGTTAGAACATTCTGAGCTTCACGTAATGAACAAAGGTCGCTTAGAGGACACCATAGTTTTATTGATGGGTATGTGCCAATGCAAAGATAGTGCTTGGGATGAGGCATTCGACACTCTTGATGAAATTCATGGTCAGCACATCAGAAGTGTTGCACAATTCTTTTGTGGTTAGTACAAAATTTTAATTTTTGAACCTCACTTCTGTTATACTTTTTAGTAAAAGTAAGAAAGGGCAATTCCAGTAAAATCTATATTACCACCTGAGGAAGGCAAACATAAAGAAATTATGTCTGTGGTGTTTTTTTATATATATATGGCAAGATCTTTTCTTGTCAAATAAACTTCTAAACGTGGTTGGTCGATTTTGAAAGTGACTTCCTTTTTGGGATGTACATGGATGTAAACCTTTGGGAGAACTCTTCCAAATGCATATATTTTTTTGACCTCAACCCTGATTTGACATTGACCTTGAGGTTCAGTTGTCAAAAAAAGACACTTCTTTTGAAGTATATACAATTTATCTTCATCTGGTCACATATATCTTTTAAACTTGAACCCTAAATGACCTTCACCTTGAGGTCAAATTGTCAAAAAAAAAGACTTCTTTTGAAGGAACTACAATTCATCTTCATCTGGTCTTCAGCTCAAGTCAAAGCACCACTTCAGGGACACTGTCACCTTTCAGTGACAGTTCTTTTTTGAAAAAGTATGGTATAAGGTATTCCCTGTTAAGTTGCATTGACTCTCCTTGAATTAATATAAAAATACATGTATGTCAAGACTTACACCATGTTTTATGTTCATGAACTGGTTAATGTTGGTCATTTGATAACCACAGTATGTATACCCACAAATCAAAGGTAAGAGGTAAGATGTTGATATTCCAGTCATATCCAGGCAGTCATTGTAGAAGTAACATGGTTCTTTCCCTTGTCTCTTTTCAGGATTTGCTTTATTCAAGACTGGTAAATACACAGAAAGTATATCAAGTCTGATGGCACTGATAAGGTCAGGCCAGGCACTGACTCAAAGGCTGAAGGCTCGGATCTACAACCTTATTGGGAAATGTTTTCAGAAACTTGTTAGTTACAACATTATACTTGGACAATGTTTTTGTATAAATCTTCACCTGTACAGCAGTTTCCAACTTTGAAACTTATGCTGTCTTATCTTGGTCTGTACTGCTGACTACTCAGCCAATGAGATTTCAGTTCAGAGCCCCATATGTAGTTACATCCAGACTGAATGATGAGCAGAACTATTTTAAATGTTCAGTAGCCTAGAGTTTAAAAAAAAGTATGCCATCTGAAAATGTTGTACTTGGATAAAAGGTCATTGCAATAAGAATAGAAAATAAGTATCTCAATTCCACTTAACTTGATTGATTGAAACATTTTCTTCAAAGGTCAAGGATAAAGTTTAAGGTCAGATATATGACCTTTGCCACAAGTATATAGTTCAGTTATTGGATGAATCCCTTACCTCTGATGTATAATTCATAATTAGCTGAACCATAATTAACCTGATGTGTTGGTAAAAGGTTATCATAAAAGTCAGTTAAACATACATTTTATTTTTCTTACTTTGTACTTCAGAACAAGTGTCAGTTATCTATACAGATGTTCAAAGAAGCACTGTGTGCAGACTTCAGTTACCTGGTTCCCTTGTTCAATACCTCATTGCAGTACAGGAACCAGGGGGTGGAAGATGTGGAACTGGAGTGTTTGAACTTACTTGTTACTGTAAGTACTAACAGTGTTAAATATCTTTTACCGATTTGAACTTTCTTGTTACTGTAAGTACTAACAGTGTTAAATATCTTTTACCGATTTGAAATTTCTTGAAGCACTAACGCTTCCCAGAATATACTATATACAATTCCGGAATAAATGTTTTTACAATAAGTATGAAGTACATGGACCTTCTGTGAGATATACATGTATTGTATATTAAAACAAAAATGCTGGGATATACATGTAAACTTGAACACATGCTGCATAAGGGTCATGTATTCATTAAATAATGTATAATATTATTTCAGGCCCTCAGTATGAGGGAGAAGTTAGAAGGTTATAGTACAATGGAGCTTGTTTGTTTGTTGAGCACGGAAGATGAAGACATACCCTTTATACAAGCATTGTATACTCTTTGTTCAAGGTCATTACAGTTGAAAAGGTAACTTAACAGTATTTTTTAAGAGATAGAATAGATTTGCATTAACATGACTTGATTAGTTTTCATGTTAAAACAAGTCTTGATAATTAAATCCTGTTAGACTACCAAAAGACTTAGTGACATTAAAATCCATTTTGCTTTGTTACAAATGGACACCAAACATGTACAGTGTATGTACAGGGTCACAGTTCAAGCTCTCTAGTGCATAACTTGGTTTTGCTGGGCTTCTCAATTTTGAAGGCAGCCATCACGTAGTAGAGTTTCATGTGAATAAAATAACAGAAATATAATTGTACTTTTTTCATAGATTTTATAGCATTTATACTTTTTTCTTCTTTTCTATACAGGTATGATGTTGCAGCAGAAAAATATGTTTCTCTTCTAGATTACCTTAAATCGTGGAAAATGGGCACACAGGTAAGTACCTATTTTTCAGACAATAATACAATCCTAAACATAGTCATATTTTTCAGACAATAATACAATCCTAAACATAGTCACAAGGTAGTGTTTAAAATTATGTTAAATAATGGCATAACCACTTTTCTTATAGATTACTGACATGTATTTCCTTTAAAATGATTGTTTTTTCTTCAGTATGACATATGGTATATGCAACTTTTTCATGGTGTAAGATCGGTCCATTGTACTTGATTTTTTTTTCAGGAGGTTGCTACCTGCATCCCACCTTTATTACAAGTACATCATGAAGCAATAGAAGCTCTTCTCATGTCTAAGCAGTACAAGGAGTGTGTGGCATTGTGCGACCGAGTCCTGCTCTGCTACCAAAACAACACATGCATGTCTGGCTTCAATGAAAGTTCCTTACTTTCACAAACATTTGACCTTACATTAAGCCAGCCATGGGCAAGTGACAGCCAGGGTGAGAGAGGAAAAAGGAAATTTGATGATTTTCATCAGTCACAGGATGATGAACATTTTGGGGATGTCGATGTTGTAGCATTGAAGTATAAAGCCATGGCTCTAGTCAAGATGGGAGATAACTCAGGCAGCCTTGTCTGTCTTGAGAGGTATTGTTACGCTGTGCTTTACAAATGTTTTGTTTACTCAGCATGTCTTGTTATTTCAGATAGCAACTGAAAAAGCGTAACCTCCAACTTTATATCTGTTCAGTGTCGTTTAACTTATTAATTTTGGAATTGTTCCATTTAGACATTCAAGCTATAAAGTTACGTGTAATTAGTCAAAACCAAATGTCTAAAGATGTTGTTTCTTTAGATGTATGCATGCCATTTGAAAAAGATATTTTTTATTCATATATAACTTCCATCTACATGTTTACAGGCATGAACATTTAAGTAGTTTCTCACTGTTATGTGGCTTCCAGTATGTATTTTATTCAGTTGGATTAATTGAATCAATTTAATTCATGGTAAAACAAAACTCATCCAAAGGTTTCTTGGGAAATATTTGAATGTTGTCTGGAGGAATGCTAATTAATTATTGTAGAATCATGTTAATATTAGTCATGTACATTTCAGAGCAATAAACAGTATTAAAAGTTACCGTAAGTTTCGTATGCATCACAAAATGAAAGCGGTGACTGAATCTCTTGAACCCAGAAGCAAACGACAAAAGCTGGACAATACTTCACACACTGTAACAGAAAAAGGCTGTAACAGTTCAGATGACCATTCACCCAGTACCTCTGCAGATACGTCATCATCCAGGAAAGTTTTTCCATCTAGTCAAAATACTTGTGATAGAGTTAGTGTGTTGAGTGAATTGTTCAAGAACTCTGGTAGGATGCTAGACTTAGAACAAGACTTGTATGAAATGACAGCAGAAGTGCTAGCTTCCATGGAAAAATATTGTGATACAGTACAACCCAGTGATTCAGTGCATTATAAAAGATTGGCTTCACAAATTCAGTCTTTGAAAGACTTTAAAAATTAGGTTAGTGGCAGAGAACCATTCTTTTTGTTAATGTTCGCTTTTAAAACCAGTTATCAAGCTTTTGTTTATGTTTGCTTTTTAAAACCAGAAAATTAATCATGTTTTGTTTATGTTTGCTTTTTAGAACTTAAGTAATCATGCTTTTTGTTGAAGTTTGCTGTTAATGTAAACTACAAAGTACAATACTTTAAGTGATGTAGAATACTCAGCTTTCATTGTTACTGTTACTGTATTTGTTACTTTACCATTATATATTTGCTGAAGGCTTTTAATAAACGGTGTATAATCAGTTATGTATGTACTTTCTTATTCAAAACAAACATGTATTTCCCTTCCATCTTTGTAGTCCTGCAGTGACTACTGCCTCTTTACTATGAAAATTATAAAAGCTACACAGTGAAATTACGCTTGCCATTTAGTAGCCATTTCATTGTTGGAGTAAAAATTAAGGCAACAAATTTATTTTGACTTATGACAAATTAGAAAAGGAACCAAATAAACAATACCAGAACTAAGTTTTAAAGGGTCTAAAATGTCCCTGAGCAATAAAAACCAGCTCCTAACACAAATACAACTTTTAAATCAGTTTATTCTTGAACACAATCATAGCCACTGGTACAGAATGCTCAAAATGCTGTCAAAGGTGTAAACAAGTCCATACATCCAGTTCCGCAAGAAACATTCTTTCCAAGGACAATCTGAGCAGATGGAGACTTTAAGCTGTCTGTTCGACATTTAACACTGGATTCTACTAAAAATTTCATAGTCTGTTCAAAGCTCATCTTCTGTAGAGGAGATGGGTTGGTTTCTATGGCAATACGGTTAAACGGTTTATATGAACCTTCAAATGTCATGTAATCAGCCAACAACGATAAATGTCTGTAATCTACGTTAATACCATAGGCTGCGAAGACAGCTTGTACCTCCTGGAACAAAACAAACAGGAATAAACTAAGACTACTGTAGACAATGAAGATGTACAATATATGTAAGACAATGTTAATTACACATAAAATTCATAAAGCATATAGTAATCCAACAAGAGGGCCACAACGGCCCTATACAATGTATCTCTCACCTGTGTATGACTGCTTTCAACAAAGTTGTGACGGACCTGGTTAATTGACCCCAGATCACCCATATTCGCAACTGACCAAGAAATTATTGAAACAACCTTTCTGACAAATTTCCAGGATATTTGGAAATGTTACCTCTAGAGCATTAACAAGGTTTTTCCATCTTTGGGCTCTGTGACCTAGTTTTTGATCCAAGATGACCCATATTCGAACTTGAGCTAGAAATCACCAAACAACCTTTCTGACAAATTTCCAGGATATATGGACTAAAAAAGTAGCCTCAAGATATTTAACAAGATTTTTCCATTTTTGGGCCATGTGACCTAGTTTTTCATCCCAGATGACCCATATTTAAACTTGTCCAAACATCCTGACCCAGTTTCATGACAACTGAGGCAAACATGTGACCACTAGAATGTTAACAAACTAAGTGTGGATGGACAACAGATGACGGACACTGACCGATCCTTATAGCTCATGATAAGCCTATGGCTCGGGTGAGCTAAAAAGTAACTGACAAGACTTAATCAAGTACATTTACTGTTATCCTTACCTTAATAATGACCCTGCTGGCAGCTTCTATACCATATGTGACTGCTATGTCGTGTATACTGTTACAATACAGTCTGTTAATGTCCAGAATATCAGCATTGTTATACAGCTCCTGAAAAAAAAGGCAAATAGTGCATGTATTAAATAAAACTCATTTAATGTTACTATATTGATGTCGAGGACAACATTCTGAACTTTTTCTATGGACAGATCCAATACGGGAGACAGTTCATTCATGAGCTACCCCTGCAACTGGGGACAACAGTTTAGACTGTTTTCAAAAGAAACTACAATGTATACATCACTGTGGTATATTATAATTAGGTTGACCTTTGACCCAAAACACTAGCAGCATTAAACTGAAAAAATTTTCTGAAAGTTTTCTTCACTAAACATGAGGTGAACTTGACACATATAACAGTCTACTTGTAAAACTATAAAACCCTATCAACTTTGAACTTTAGAGTGAATCTGCAAAATACCAAGTTCAACATGCATTTTCTGTGTCATAGGCAGATATCTATGATAAACTAGTACCCAAAGCCCTTAACTTTTACTGAAGAGGATACAGCTGTAATTATCATAATAATCAATCCTTCAAATCTTATTCATATAGTATAAATTTTTCAAAGGTTCCTGTAAAAGATCTATTATCTCAGAGAAAAAAAACACTATAAGTAACTGAATTTTCCAGATTTTCTTTTGATTATTCATTCAACATACATGCATGTTAATGCCCTCTGTTTTAAGATGTAATTCTCCATCTTGTTCAGCCAATATACATCGGGATATACCTGGAACCTCATGTACAACGTGCTTTTTGATGTCTGACTCTATCAGAGCCAACAGGTCTATCTTGCTGCCTTGTAATGGGAACTGTAAAATAAAATGAATGTCCACATACCACAACATACATGTATACTGTGCTATAATTGTCTATAAAAATTTGCGGGACAAAAGCAAGGATATTCAGTGCAATTAAATACAGGTGCAGATAAAACTAGAACAATTACCTTTATAAATTTCTTAACCACCATACCCAGTTATGCTTTCACCATTTTTGACCTTTTGCTAAGTAATTTCAACTGAGCTAGACAGATTGTTGGAAATCAAACCACAAGACAGAATGTGAAAAATATGCCCAATATATAAAAAAATTGATGAGTACTGCACTTTTGTTATTTTAATATTCCAAACACATACATGTATAGATATACTTACACTAACTGTGACTTCACACCAGAGTTTCTTCTTCACATCATACCTGTAATGTTCAACTTCTGGAGCCAGCTGAAGGACAGCCTGTAAGAAAAAAAAAACATATTACAAGCTCATATCAAAGGACAATATCCTACAAGCTCATCTCAAAGTACAACAGAATCTTGAATATATATGTACAGGAGACAAAACTTTTTCAAATTGTTTTTGCATACATTTTGTGAGCAGAGGTTTTCCTGCTGCTGTGCCTTGCCTGGACATCTAATCAAAGCAACGCAACCTGACACTAATGCCTGACTTTCTTATGCAAGGTATAATGCCTTAAAAAGGAGTTAGTAAAGTCTGAAAAATTTCTGACCCAATCATTTTGATTTATTGAAAAAGAAATGTCAATTTGACTGGACCATCCCATTAAACTTAATGTGGACAGGATGACAGTCAATGGTATTTCTAGGTGAAATGTTGTTTGTGGGAGATAAAAATCATTTGTAGTAATATCTAGTAGTAATGTGTACTAACATTTATCCGGGCTGCTGGGTTGTCTTTCTCCGTATCTTTTTCTTCATACTCTTGAATCAATTCTTCATAAATGTCTTCAGTCTCAGAGATATCCCCATCCATAGCTATATCCTCGTCTTCATCTTCTACAAAAACAACAAGATAAAAAAAAACGTTATAATAAAATCAAGTAAACAGCCATTGCTTTCATAAACCATTTCAATGCTTAAGGGAGATACTTAGAAAGTTTAAACCTTGTAAGCAAGTTCGTACACAGGGTCTACAGGCTTTTTCTCATTACCAGCACATCAGTTCAGAAAATATTTTCAAAGCATACCAATCTCACCATTACATTTCTTTCATTTTGACTTCAATTAGAAGTACTGATACAAAAATATTAAGCCTAAGGCTATATTAAGAGGAGTACTGACCTAGGGAAATAGCCCTGGGCTCCCAATCTAGAGGTCGCTAGGGTAAGAGTCTCTAACGGCTCTCTGTACTCCACACCTTCAGCACAGTACTGATCTCAGCCCTCCAACCAGTCATCAAGAGGGATTAATATAAGCAGCAAGAACCTGTTATCCAATTCATGTAAAATTATGATGTTAACACTAAAGTTATATGAAGTTTACTGACAAGAAAAGCCGTACCTCTAACATCCTTCTCAAACGTGTCTCTAGAATTCTCATCTTCTTCACCATACTCATGTTCCTCCATTTTCTTTTTTTTCTGATTAGTGGCGGTGTCATCACCATCATCAGCATCCATATCTTCATCATCATCATCGTCATCATCATTATGATTGTTACCTCTGTCATTGGATGCTTCATTTTCTTCTGTCATGCGTGATGCCCAGCCTCGTTTCTGAGTTGCCGACGATAATAATCTACAACCAAGAAATACATCTAAAGCTTGAAGCTTTCCTTCAATACACACAGAATAAATGCAAATTTTCAAAAACATTTTCCAGTAGTCAATCATATCTCTTATCTATCAAAAACACTTATTCTGATGAATGTCTTGGTCTTGGTTTTGGAATTTTTTGATGAGGGTAGAAGGATCAAGAAGGGGCTGGCTGGGGCTTAACCTTTGTTAAGTAATGTACTCAGCAGGTGTTTAACTTAGCACTTTGGACAAAACTAATAACTTTGAAGGAAGGATCTTTCAACCACATTTTTTATTTACATGAAGTAGCGCTGTGTAACAACAAAACAATGATAAAATAAATGAAAAAGTCTCTGATACTTTAAAAAGAACACCTTCCAGGACCGTAAGATGAAATACTAGTAAATAACTCTGATTAAAACAACACAAAAACTGACGTGTATATCAAGTAAACAATAGCATCTGTAAACAGGAAAACCACCATATACAGGATTGAACATTTTTGAACATACTGAATGGACTACAATGAAAAATGACTGTGTCACCTGTACATACTTGTGCTGTCTTTACATACTTGTGTTGCATACTTGTGTTGCCTATACTTACTTGTGTTGCATGTACATACGTGTGCTGTCTGTACATACTTGTGTTGCCTGTACATACTTGTGTTGCCTGTACATTCTTGTGTTGCCTGTACATACTTGTGTTGCCTGTACATACTTGTGTTGCCTGTACATATTGGTGTTGCCTGTACATGTGTTGCCTGTACATACTTGAGTTACCTGTACATACATGTGTTACCTGTACATACTTGTGCTGTCTGTACATACTTGTGTTGCATACTTGTGTTGCCTGTACATACTTGTGTTACCTGTACATACTTGTGTCGACTAATCTGTGTTTTGTATACTTTGTTGTGTTGTCTGTATTTGAGTTGTCTATACTTATTTCCATTTCCTACATTTATTTGTGAAGCATGTACTTATTTGTGTTGCCTATACCTAAACTTGTGTTGTCTGTACTTGCTTGTGTAGTCTGTTCTTAACAGTGTCACCTGTACTTACTTCTATATCTTATACTTACTTGTGCTGAGCATTGATCTTGGCTCTGATCAGCTGAACAAGCTTTTTGATGTAAGTCTTCTCAACAAATTTCAGGATCTTGTTTGGCACAACAATGAACTTTTCTCTGTAACATTCCTTTGGTAGGAAGTTTATACGTATCCTGAACACTCTTCTTCGCTGGCTGTAAATTCATAATATTAAAGTTTATTTAACACTTTTAACTTTTATATAACAATAATTCTTCAATCACAGAGTTAACTCTCAAACACTCCATTGAGAAATGTCTTTGATTTACAACTTTATATTTGAAACATATGTAAATAAATACACATAAACTGGGTCAGTAATCACTGCCTGAAAGACATTCTAAAATAAATTCCTACATGTAGATCAGAAACACAATTTGATCTACATCATTCTACATGATTAACATACTGGCTCCAAGAAAACTAAATCGAGTCCTAGAAAAAAAGTTATTGGATAACACTGAACAGCTGAGAAGTAATACGTACTAGTTTGATATATTTAAGTTTGCTTGCAAATACATTTAAAAGCACTTACGCCTTTACTTTGCCTTTGATAGCTAACCACTCACAGACATGTATATTCTGGATAACCTGCAAGGAAATCAGCTCATTAAGGTCATGCTGTTACAAGCTTCATATACACAGCACTGGATGTATGAACTAATGTTTGATTAAAGTCAGAATAAAAACTTGGGTACAGTAGTGAAGCAAAAAAACAAACAAACAAACTTAGATACTTGTAGCTACCTTTGTGCTACAAGGTTATTGACATACAGTTCTATGAATAAAATATGTGTGTGTAAAGTTTTTTTCATATAATGTATATTGTCCAAACAATTTATCGGATATATGAATATGCAAAACAGTAATAACAGTAATAAGGTTTTCAGGACATATAGTTCAAAACAAAAGTATACCTGTTTTCAGGACATATAGTTCAAAACAAAAGTATACCTGTATTCAGGACATATAGTTCAAAACAAAAGTATACCTGTTTTCAGGACATATAGTTCAAAACAAAAGTATACCTGTTTTCAGGACATATAGTTCAAAACAAAAGTATAGCAACACTTTCACTCACTCATTCTTACCTCTTCCAAATTCACTTTTGTCAGTTTCTTTTGTACTTTTTTTACTTTCTCTTTGACACCGTGCCCAGGTATGACAGGAACATCTAATGCTGGGGTCTTTATATTCTTGCTCCCAACCATGAGAATCTCACGTAACCGAGGAATACCAAGAGTCACATTCATCTCGCCTCGACCCGCAAAGTGAAATGTGTTCAAGGTCATCTGGGTAGAAGGCTCACCAATTGACTGCAACAATGTTAATACAGAAACTCTTAAGACAAAACTATCTGATAGACTTTCATTCTTTCACAAACATGTTTTCTGAGCCAATAATCAATTACATGTAGTTGTCTTCTTTTTGTTACAGGTATACTGCTATTGTAGTATCATAGTGTTTACTTTTATTTCATCCGTTATACTGAAAGTTCTTTCAACTTATATATTTTAACTTATGACTGGTTCAGAGTGGTCCTTACCAGTGACTGTACTAAATATTGCAGTTTCACTATCATTACACTAACTGGACTCCCTCCTAACACCTCTGGTATAGTTGTCAGATACTCTGTATTAGATGACTGCTCTACCTCTATACAACAGATTATACTCAATAATATATATTTATAACTTTGCTTACCTGAGCACAAAGCAAGCCCACTGCCTCCCCAGGCTCTATCACTGACTGTTGTAATTTTACATTCATCAACTCACAAAACTGCTCCTCATCCTGAAAAAAACATAATAATGTTGCAGAGAAGATCCATCAAATGTGGGCCAGATGAAATCCCTTACATACGCTGGTCTCACGGTCTTATTATTATGGTACAGTCATTTTCTGAACTACAATACATGCAAATGTACAAGCAGAGCAGTAACGGCTTTTCTTAATCATTTTAAGGTCAAGTCCTTTACAGTGAGAGAGTCTTTTTTATTGCTTGGTTAGTTACATCCAACACTTACTGTATTCCTCTTGGCAAAGTTTTTAATTGTTTCTGCTAATTTCTCAGGTAACACATTAGGATTGTATGGCAAGAACTTTGACAAAACTGGATCAGGGCATTTGAAACTTTTCTTCTCATATCTGAAATCATGAAATATTATTTCTGTAGCATAACAACATTTTCATTTCAGGCAGTGTAACCGTAGCAATTATGACAACCTTATTCTTTGCAAGTTTATATTCCAACTTTTAGCAAATAAACAAACTAGAATGATCGTAGAACAACTCATGCCTATGTGATAAAAGAACCTATATGCATCTATGTGGAGTATATTGGGCAATTTTAAAACAAATGTCAATAACTGGAATAAGAGAGATTAGGAAATGAAAATATAAATGATAGAAGACTATTTTGATACAAATAGTCCCATTTAAAGGATAAACCTGTAATACATGCATAACTCTTTGTATGGTGAGAGTCAATATAAAACCAAAGCTCTTACTTTTTCTTCTGTTTTTCACCTAGGTCATTCCAAAGTTTACAGAGATGCCAGTCTTTCTCCGACCTTCCTGGAGCAGAATCACACTCCTCAGAAAGGTCAAGGTCACCTCCAACATCTTGACAGAACTGTAGAAACCCTGACCTTCTAACTGTCCCACTTCCATCATATTTATTCTTCTTTCTCCACTTATGTATCTAAAATATTCAATTAAGTTACTGTTAGCAAATTTATGCATATAAAATATACATATGCACAAGAAAATCAACACCAGTCTTTTTCAGTATCAGTTCTGTGTATGTAGAAAGTTTGATTAACCTATTGCCTTTTCAAATAGTAACAGTTAATCCTAAGACAAAGTATAAAAGGCTTTGTGCATACATGTGTTGTGAAGGGGAGGAAACTGCAGTCCAGGAGTGTTTAAAAATTGCAAAAAACTTAAGTTACTGCCTATTTTTTTTAATCGAGAAAAATATTGCAAAATTAATGTACTCAGTATAACTGGAAGTTGTCTAAACTTTCCAAGTAAAAAAGGAAAGAGCAAATACAAAACAAAAGAAATTAAAATGACGTTCGATTTTTTTACAATATAGGAACTATGTAACCTACTTTCTTCTCCAACTTGCTAATCTTCTTCACCACTGATTTATCATATGACATCTTTTGCTGCTTGTTCTCCAGGATATGTTTGTTAGAAACTAAGAATGGAAATTGTTTTGGTGTAAGAAAACCTGTCTTTGAAATGTCCAAACTGTCTTCACCATAGTTGAACTGAAATAAAAACAAAAGATCTGAATAAAGAGTCCAAAAAAGCTGAAAATATTACAACCAGAATTCTGACAAAATGAACATGTGTGCCCCCATTCTGCACCTCTGTCAGTATGCTATGATGCAGGGTGGTGGACAGCAGGTGTTGAGTGTGTATGTTGCCTAGAAGTCTTATGGAAGGTAGCAGGAAGGTGTAGTATTTACCATTACAGATGTGTTTGGGATAGGGGTGCTGTATAAACTCAGGAGGGAGGCAACAAGATGAAACATACTTACCTTTAAGAAATCAAAGATCTTAACACTGCCATTCCTGGGCAAGGGGATGCGAAACCCTTGTGCCCAAACTTTCATGCTGATATACACTTTTGTAAATTTCAAAACCTAATGTCACAGGGCACAATTTTTGTTTCTCAGAATGAGGCACAAACTGAAATACATGTTTACCTATTCTGAATAATTAAGGGCCATAACTCCTTAGCAAAGGAAAACATGAAACCCAGGTGCACAACTTCTCATGCTGATCTTTACTCATCTTAAGTTACAAGGCCTAAGGTCTTATCAATTTTACCAAGCGCACAACACATACTTTTGGACAGATGGACGGAAGTATGGAAGCACTGATGTACAGTAAACAGCAAATTTAAGTGCCTTACTTCTAGGGGCAAAAAAGGAGTAGCTACTTCACATACTGTCTGACAGCTGTGTTTTTTTTTAATTCCCTGACCCTTAACAAAAGACTACAAGTCCTAAATAACAAAGCCCATGAAATCTCCATTTATTCTCAGTTTGGTGTTCATTCTTCCTCAGTTGCCAGCTAGCAAATGACCATGATTTATCAGAACTACAATTACACTTAAAAGAAGTGCAAGAGATATTCTGGTGAATGTAAATGCCTATCCAAGAAAAATCTCATATTTTCACATAATCATGATGCTAGTTGCAAAAATCAACTACTCAACACAAGTTAACTTAACAAAGCTGTTAGTGAAGACAGCACGCTTGATTATTTAAGTACTGGATAGTTAAGAAAGGGATAACTATTAAAAAATCAATTTAATTCTATAGATATATAAGCAAGAATCGTCGCCATGGTAGATGAAATATCATATAATATTTATTATTCTATCACTGAAAATCCCTCAAGAAATAAACAAGTTATAGTAAAATACTACTTTTTTAAGGCAAATTCTAAGTTTAAAGGGAAAATAATTCTGGAAATACGGTTGCTAGAATTAAGAACCTTACCACATATGATGTGGATGATGATAAGGAACATATATTTGAAGCTTGAAGTAAATCCCTCAAGAAATAAAGAAGTTATAGTAAAAAGTATTATACTTCACAAAAACTTTAATCAGAAATCTGGACACGGATGTGGATGCCAGGGTGAGTAGGACAACTCTCCATATACTTTGTATAGTCGAGCTAAAAACCATACCTGTACCACACTGTTGTCACAGTCTCGCACTGTAAGGTCATAGTTCACCTTGATACCCTCTAGATGTTTGATCAGACACCTCTGTAAGTACCCACTACGACTTGTCTTCACAGCTGTGTCCACAAGACCCTGTAATAACAAGAGTTAAATACAGCCTTAACTTCTTCAAGTTATCCCTTAAATTACAGCTTTAAGTATACCAGCATCCAAATAAGTATTCATCTTTTAAAAACAGGTTTTTTCTTTCCAAAATGATGCCTTCTGTCAACTTATTTTAACAATTACTCCATAATAAACAGAATGAAGTATTTCAAATTGTCTTACTCAACGCTGATTGTATTGTGGTGAAGTGGTGGATACTGTAATCTTACTTTTAGATTACTGATTACATTTCTGGGTTTTTGGGGTTTTCTTTTTTCTAGAGACTTTGGTCAGGATTCTGGCTGACAATATGAAAGAATATACCTGTCTTAACTGATCAGGTTCAAGTCCTTCAACCACTACAATTTTTGTGAAAGAAGTTGGCAGTTTCTTATGGAGGATGGGAATCTAGTACCGGTCCTCTCAAGGAACCATGGTTAGGTAAACTGCATGCCTGATATGACTCTCTTTGAGGCCCTACGTCCCTCATGCACATATAAAACACATATACAAGAAAAACCATGCTGCAAATTTAATTTAATGCAAATTATATATACAATACCTCTCTTCCTGCCATACAATGAAAGAAGTATTCCTGCTGTCTTATACCCGTCAAAAATCTCCCTGTTACGAATCCTCCAGCTCGAGGTGTGACATCATAAGAAAGAAATGAGGGCAAGGTTTTACCACTCAGCATCAGTGGGGGTCTTTTACCTTCCAACTCAATCTGACCTAACAAACAGGAGATCTGCATACAGTTTACCTGAAATATTTAAAACCAGCTTCAGTATTCTATCTTCTCAAAATTTACAAATGCTCCACCTCAAAATTTATGAAAATCTTTAAAGAAAAAAATCATGTGTGTGGCTTGCTAAAAGGGCTATTATTTTTTTTTGTCTGTGACTCTGTTCAAGAAATACCTTCAATTGCATAGAATACCAATATATAGTCCTGTTTTCTTTATATAGTAATTACTTCTTTGAAATTTCTTATGTCTAGTAACCTTTCTTTTATTCCTACTGGTGAGTCAATAAATTAAAAGTAGTTTTAAGAATGTTCATGCATTTAAATACAGTCATTTCTGTCAAGAGATGTGTATTTACCATGGATCCTTTGGCACCAGACTGAACCATAAGCTGGAGGTTGTTGTCAGGAAACAGCTTCTCTAAACCATTTGGCATACATGCACTGCAAGAATACAAGGCTACTGTAACCATGCTTACAAAATATATACTTAACAAATAACACAGGTTACCATGAAGGATCTTTCACTGTAACTATAACTGTATATTTCAGATGGGCTTAATTGTTAAGGTTCAGTTTCACATTTATATTAAGTTGTATTACGTTTTTGATATTTATAAGATCACTTCCAGTAAAACATACACATGCATCCTATTCCAGGATAAAGAAATTCTGTTGGAGCAGTCTTTTTCTTTTCTTGGGGGTCTTCTCTTGTCAAATAAACTTCTGAAGGGGACTAGTTCATTTTCAAAGTGCCCCTCTGGTTTGGGATATATATGTATGCTTTTAAGGCTAAAACCTTAAGCTTTGTTTCTGGCTACGTGGGAACTGAAGAGTGTGAAGATGTTCATCATCTTTCTTCAACTACATAACTGACAAAACTGAAATCCCTTGAATAATAAGGATCTAAAAACCCTGCACGCTAAATCTCGTACTCAGAGCATCCAAGAGAAGGGTCAAATCTGGTCTTTGATCAGAGGGGATAATTTCTGAACATAGAAAGACTGATCACCCAGGTAAAAGGTATGATAAGAAATGGAAGCAATGTCCTTACTTTACAATGTCATTCTGTATAGTGTTTGTCTGGTTTCGCATGTGCATATCCAGTTCCCTCATCTGCCTCTCATCTTTACTGAAGTGAGCGTTCTTCAGCGCACTCATTAACTCATCGTGGCTACTCGAAAGCTCCAGTTCCAAGGCCTCCTTAGCTGACATTTCACCACAGCCTGGAGATTTCTTGATTAATTTTTTCCTTCTTCTGTCTCCCTATTTAACATTTAAATCAGACCATTATGCATGAGATCTATTATCAATCATTACTTTTTTTTTCAATACTGATACTGTTTGAATTTATAATTAGTAACAAGCAGGTGGGAAGATATACCATGTTAACATTTTTTCTGTAAATAAAAAGATTTATGATAAAAATTAAACTTATGTTGAAAGAAATTGAGAAATGCTATGAAATTGCAGAAAAAAATCTGTTTTCATTAAGACAACAATTCAAAGTTACCTGTTTTGTCACTAAAATGTCTTCAACACCAAGAGTAAATCCCCTCCACTGAAGGAAGTTCATGAATAGTCTTCCAAAACATGTCAGCATCTGACCAGCCACAGCCCCACCATACAACTGAAATATACAGTTATGTGTACTACTACAACGACTGGGAAAGTCTGCTTTACTGGTACGAAATATCTTATAAACATGATACAGATCTTTATAGCTGTACTAACTGTACACTAACCTTATAACAACAGCGTATAAAGTCAGAGCAAAGCTTCTTTTCCACTACTATAGCAAAGGGCTAAATTAATGTGCCTTTTTTGTTACAAAAAAGTTTTGAAGCTTACAGTATCTGTTATCCAATATGTGATGTCAAACACTGCCATCTGTTAAGTTAGATTAGAATAAAACACCTAGATGCAAGTATTCCAGAAGCACATACCTCATAACAGCAATGAACCAAGCCAAAATTAGAAGGCCCATAATGCCCTTTGTCAAGAACACCAGAGAGTAGTTCCCCTTGCCTGATAATGACATCATCACTTTCTGTCATATAATGCAGTGGATCATTTAGTAAACTAGACTTCTGTGTCTTTATCCAGCTCTGTAAAACAAGTTAACTCTCACATTAATGCTGCTTATTTAAGGTTTACAAAAACATCAATTTTGGTGTTCTTATTGATATTATACCAATTACTTTAAATTTTCAAGTACACAAGAAAAAAGACAAGATTTTACCTGGGACTTACCTTTTCTGGGACTTTTGCTTTCCCATCCAATGAGAGAGCTGGCTGGCTATCTGGTATCACATTCAACACAACTGTAGATAATACCTGAAATGCAATATTGAGTGCCTCTGCAAACAATCTGTACCAGTTAACATGAACCAGGAACAAAGCTAAGATCAATTCCATGTTTGTTTCTTTTTTTAAATAACTGGTTGCAAACAGCCACACTTTATGCCAATGACTTTAACTGGCATCAGGTTAATTTGTTTTCACAATTCATTTTCATGTATATGTTAACACATTAAATGTCTTAGTTAGGTTTCTCGTATATATGAAACGTTATGGAAGGAGAAACAGTAGTAACTTCTAGAAAATCAGTTTCTGAGATTTTGGTTACAATCATAATAACTTTTGATTAACAGCAATTTTACTAAAGAAAATTAGATGAGTAGATAAATAGTGTTGTAGAGGGTTTTATTCTATTAGATAATAGGTATGATATATCTTATTAAGACTTGCATGTAGTTGTTTCAACAGTTTCACTTTAAGAAGACACAATGTACGTGCTGAAAAGTGTCTTCTTTCTACACATATTCATGTCATTAAGGCTAATATTCTTCAGCCAGAAAATATCAATAAATGCAGGTTCAAAAAGCTTCAATATATTTATGAAAACAGTATTCTATTGTCTACTATTACTGTGGGTATACCTGTTTTCCTGACCAGAGTTTGACTGGTTTAATGATTGAAGGAGGAAGAAGCTTGACTGGTCCATTCTTATCTGTAAGAGCACCATAAACCAGTCTACAATAATCATCCCTGTTTAAAAGAAAAGAAATTAATTACTAAATATCATAAACTAACTATTCAGCTTCCAGGTCACAAAATTGTAAAATAACTCTTCTTAAGGAGAAATGCTTGTAAATCCTAAGATTTCCTTAAAAACAAAAATGGCTTCCCATGAACCCTTTTTTCAGATTATTTAGATTATTTTCTTTTAAAACTGTCTTTTCAATTCTACCAGAATTTCTACTGATGAAGAAAACATGTTTGGGATCAAAATAACTAAATATAATACACATGTAAACTCTATTTGGTATAAAACTTACATAGCACCATTGTAGCCAAAACAATTACAAATGTACAAAGAGAGTGAATTCTACTAAACACCTGTCACCTTAATCGCAAAAACCTGTTAATATGTCTTACTCACTTAGTAAAGAATCTTCCCCTGACAGTCAAAGAGACACCAGAGACCATGTGATCCTGTATCAAGCCAGCAAGTGGAGTGCCATCTTTTGGTACCAGGTACTGGAAGTCTGTACTTGCTAAAATTATATTCAAGGCATATGAAATGCATGAAAATGTATCTTATGATTTATCAACATTTATACATCATAAAAACTACCAAAAATCCTATCTAGATTTTAATCCATTATTCTTTGCCTGCAGAATTTTAGTTGTTTCAAACTTTTACATGACGTTTTATGATTGTAAATACTTAACTGTCACTTCCTTGTGACAGAAGGAATTCAGTAACCTTTCTGGTAAGCAACAAAAATAACTTGATACTTATTTACTATCTTTGTACTAATCCCATGTCAATTTTCACACATAAGCTTGGAACAACATCAGTCTCTTGAATTTTCATAACAATACAAAATCTCTAACACAGAGGTTTTCATTCTGAAAACTTCTACCTTCACCTACCTAAATTATATGCTTCTGATCTTGCTATTTCATTCTGTGGGAAATGGGCATTCATCTCATCTCCATCAAAGTCAGCATTGTATGCTTTACAGTTGGCATAATGAAGTCGTAGGGTCTTCTCTCCTTTCAGCACTCTCGCCTAAAATAATATCCTTGGCATTTTAATTCTGTATTTCAGTGATAAAATTGACTTTAGAAAGCTCAACCTTACATGTATATTATACTTATCAACACAACAGCAATATACAATGTGTACATTCATGTTCAAATTCAATTACAAAAATAAGAAGTAGCGTGTACCTGCAATTTTATACAAGCACTTCTTTCTCACTACATACCATCTGATGTTATGTGATTCATGATTTCTGTCTTGACTGTAATTCAGGATGGAGCTTAAGGCTCTGTTAGATAAGCCACTGTTGTAATTTTACAAAGTACCCACCTTGTGAGCTTGAATACTGGGTCTGTGCAAGGTTGGTTGTCTGTTTATCAACAGGACGTCACCATTTTTCAGATGTCTAAGTACCTACATCAGAGGTAAAACTAATTTCACTGGATCAAATTAAAATTATAAATAAAAAATGATCTTTATACTGACAAGTGAACTGCTCACAAAAGCTATCACATTTTCAACACAAGCCAACAAATTCTCCACTATTAAGTATTCTTCACACATTGGATTTTTTTCTTTTAAGCCTGTGGTTAAAAAAAAAATTAGGCCAGTGTCAACCTTAAATCAGACAGAAATTCAATGAGTGATCTGATATTTTTTAATTGTGGTTAGATTTTTTATTTCAACAAAACTTTTGACTAAAAAGAAAGCCTTTTATTATTATATATAGTCTGAAATTCAATGAACACACTTGTACCTTCTTAACTCCAGTTGGGTTTTTGTCTTTTACTGTTGTCGGAGTAAGCAATTGTTTCGCAAAAGCTAATCGTTTTACAGGGTATCTGCTGTCCAACCTGGTAATATGTCCATTCTCATCCACAACATGGGTAGCTCTGTGATAGAGACAATGGTAGACAGTTGTATATTAACAACAATGGTCAGCAATTCTTGGTAAGGCTGCCTCTTTTACTTGCAACATGGTCAAATGCTGTAAATGGTCTAAATGTTATATCCCAGATTTTTTTCTTTAAACTGAATACAGATCAAATGTTCATTGACAAGTATAATGAATACCACTTCAAGCATTTGATCTGTTTCATTAGGTTATTGTACAACAGTGACAAACTTATACATGCTTATATCTTGTTGAAAATTTAGCAAATAAGACCCTTGATAGAAAGTGAAATCTTCAAACTGATAAAATCTTTCTCAAGTAATGAAACGGTAAATTTCATTCATGGTATCACTTTTTAATCTTAAATTCTATTTTTTCAGAAAAAAAAATCACATACCCTGGGTATATGTTCGGTCCATTTATGACAGCTTGTCTCAGTTCATGTACATTCCATGGAGTAACAGGCTGTGGGTATGATAAGACCTTGGCAAAGACTTCTGGGATACCTATCTCACATGTGTTTATATTTGGATCAGGGGAGATAACTGATCTAGCAGCAAAGTTTACACGCTTCCCCATCATGTTCTTTCTAAACAGACCTTCTTTTTTCTCAATCACCTAAAGAACAAGTAAATACCGTTTTTACCAGCTGTATAGTCATTAAAACCGTAACACTTAAGAAGTTGGCAAAGTACTCTACTACATGTACATAGAACTTCGACATGTCCACTAACATACAACCTTTCCTAACTTTACACACTTCTATGTGTAGATATTTCATACAAACAGATGCTGAAATACATGTACATGCAGTATGGTCAGTCAACAGTCAATAGGTTTTTTACAGCACAAGGTTTCAGTGGCGTTTCAGTGGAATTACTGTAAAACAAAGTTGAAACAGAGGAACAATATCAACTTACATGTGTTACAATTTGATTCTCAGTCAAAATTATTTTTCTACCGTTTACTAGAAGAACTCATTCTAACCAGAATACTAATCCATTATGAAAGGCAGGTTACCTTTCTGTACATTAATGAAAACACCAATCCATTTAAAATTTAAAAAAAAGTTGTGTATAAATACATCTAAAGCAAGATATCGCTTATTCTTACTGGTTACCTGTTTAATTCCAGGATTTACATCATCTGACAGCTTGTCAAGGTCACTGTCTATAACAGCATTAGTATACGACTGTAACCTTGTTATCACATTTCCTAGTTTATCTACGAGTGTTTTGCCTGGAATCTGCATTATATCCCTCTGTAAATCAAAGAAAAAATTGTGTTTATGCATCTTTGAATTACAGATGTAACAAAACATAAGGCACAGTAAAAGAGCAACCAAGTTCCCGATTAAAATGGGACTAGATAATTCTACAATGCTCTACAGCAGTCTAAAAAATATTGTTTTCAGAAGTCTAGGCCATTTGGATTATTGCTCCAGAAAACTCATGGTCTAAATCAAAGTTCACAAGCCAAAACAATAAAAACTGATTATTAATTCTTGCAGGTCTAATTGGCAATACAGCATGGGACTTAAGCCAGTGGCTTATTTCACAGACTGCTTGAGATGACCTGCATTAAACATTATCATAATTAAAGTCCTGCAAAACCTTTTCAATCAGCTTTATCCGAGTCTTTTCTGGCAAGTATACAAATTTTTGTTAGTTTTATGATGTATTCTATCCTCTGGCAATACAAAAAAAACAGGCATCATAATATAATGATCAAACATATTAAATGCCCATTCTACTCTCATTTTCAACACTTACAGAGTATTTTGCAGCACCATCTATCTGTGTGTTGGCAGAGGCTTTCTCCATCTCCCAAAGAATATCTCGTACCAGCTGGTTACATTTTAACACCCGTAACAAATTGCAGGTCTGTGCATGCTCAAACTTCTTCCCATTCATAAATGAAATCTGAAACATAAATAAAATATAGATTCAATCTTAATTAAATATGAATTATCTCATAAGTTTAAGATTACAAACTAATTCAATACATACACTGTACAAAATTTAAAGTAAATCAGCATTAACAAATTCAAACATACAACGTAGAATTTTTTTAACTATTATCTACAATATAATATAAAATGAAATCAAACTTTATGAGAAACTCCAACTTGAAAAACACATTTTTAACAGTGTCTAGTAAGTCAACAAAATAACATAGTGTAACAATTTCAATAATTTTACTCTATTTTTACTTACATGTATATATAAAACTTAAGAACAGACGGAAAACACTCGATATTTATCACTCAGAATTGTTGCCAACATGTAAATTACAAAGGAAAAAAATCTCAAAAGACTACAACAAATGCTTGTAAGCATTCTCTTCTCTGCTGAGCTTGAGAAAGTAACCTAAAAACACTAAACACTTACAGGTCTAAACTTTGTTGGTGGGACAGGTATTACATCTACAAAGAACAGATCTGTGGGATGTTCAAGCTCTGAGGACTTCAGTAATGGATATAGCTGTTTCAACACTTCACTCTCTAATTTCCACACCTCTCTCAAATGCTCTGAAATGAAGCAATTTGCTTTCTTCTAAGTCATACACAGTAAAAACTACTCTGGTTTCCTTTTAAACAGTTTTACAAGTACTCATTTTCTTCAAATAAAAACAAGTAAAACATTAATTAGGACTGCTTTGAGTGAATTAGTACTGCCTCAGATGTCTCAAAAGACTTAGTGTAAATTTTTTACAGCTGATTTCTAATACATAATAAATTGCCTGCTGTACAAAACAATAATATATTCTGCATTTATTCTTGGGTTTATTTGTCAATCCTATTAAGTGGTAAAGCAACACCTTTCAGCCCATTAATCAATTTATAATTTTACAAAATGAGAGCTATTTTCAAACCCTAGTGTCTATTAATCAAATTAAATTTTGCTTTAAAATTAGCAAATTAAATTTCTGGAGATGTGTTAATTACATCAGTTATGGATGCATATTTAACAGGACCAATATAATTGAACTGATTTCTAGTACCTCTTATGTTGAGTGGAGTGATTAATGTAACATCACCAGCCTTGCTGCCAACTCCAGCCTGTAGTTTTGGCTTCTTTTTCCTTGGTGGACCATCAGCATCATTTTCATCATCTTCATCATCACTCACCACCCTTGTGCTTGTGTTACTCCTAAAACAGTAAATGTAATCATTACTTGACCAGGTGAAGTAAATTATTTATCAAATGTACTGGAATTCTTGTTGGAACCTCTACTCAAGGGTGGAACTGAACTTGACATAGATGTAAGCACAGCATTCATTTGTAAGCACAGCACTCATCTGTAGGCAATGCATTCATTTCTAAAAGTAGGCAATTAAATATTTAAAAGAAAACAATTTTATTAAAAATTTGTAAGTAAAATTTATCATACATGCAAGTATGGTGATTGTTCCAATCAAAAATGACAAATATCACTACTTTGAGGTATTGTTATCCCAACACAGCATTCCTTCTAAATCAGTTTCCTGCATGCTATTTTACATACATATTATGCATTGTGACCCCCCTTTTGGGGCAAAACGTATCCCCAGGGTATAATTTGAACAATCTTTGTAGAGGTCCACATGACAATACTACATGTCAAATTTCAGAAGTATCGGTTTCTGACAAAAATATTTTTAAAGGGTTTGACCAAAGGGACATAATTTGAAGGTATTTGGTAGAGATACACTAGACAAAGCTATACACCAAATGGGCTCTGGGTTTTAATGTTTAGAGAAGATTTTTAAAAATGTTTATATTTGTGGCCTTAGCAACCAGACTTCTGCATGGAATGAAATTCTTTGAAACATTTAGTATATAGCTTCAAAGAAGTTAAGGAGGAGATGTTGTTTCTGGTTTAAAGCTGACAATTCATGATGCACACCACATAATGCCCCAACTGACACAGGGTGACAGCAAAAGCTAACCTTGAGCACAATGTGCTCAGGTGAGCAAAAAATGGACAACAGGATCTGAACCAGCCACTTTTTCAGCTAATACCTGAAAAAGTTTTAACATAATGTGATATAATTATCTAAGAAACATACTTTTTGCTGGCACCTTTCAGTCCTCCTACTACAAACACCTTTGCGTTGTACTCCATTCGAAGCTTCTGCATATGCAGTGTACAGTAAGTGCACTTTGATGTATGTTTTATATGGTTTTTCATGAAAGATTTCAGAATTTCTTGTCTTACAGCCTCCACATTCTTGACTGATGCTCCATAAGTGGTGTCGTTTTTATGATCTGTAAATGAAACAATCTGGTACTGACAAATGCACAATGCTGGTCTCTTTTCTTGCCATCTAGCACACATGTATGATCAAGAGGTCTTCAACAAAAATATTTGAACTAGTTTGGTCTTGCTCTGTTTTAGGTCCTTCCAGAATTTTAAAGTCAAATTAAATTTCCGAAATAATTAAAAATCCAAATTCACAATTCTGTGTAGCTTTCTTCTGTTAAAGCACTTCAAATTTCATTAAATCAAGAGTAAGTCAGATGCCAGGCTTGAACTCTTTATTCTGACTTTGTAAGAAGTAACGTGTATGTGTACATGTTCCAGGCCATTACCATTCAGTAATAAAGGCAGCTAACAAAAAATGTATATCCTGAACTCACAGAATGGATGTTGACACCTAAGTATTAGAGCAGCTGTGGTCGAGGGGACAGAGAGCCGGACTCACGATCAGGAGTTTGATGGTTTGAATCCCACCAGTGCTGGGGATCTACAGCAACTTTCCACATTCCTCATTTTAGACACAAGTACTGGTGTGAACCCAGGAAGCAGTCATCAAGGATTAATATAAGCTGAAAGAACTTGCTTCCCAATCAGTGTAAAATAAATAAGTTTAACCCTGAACATGCTGAAATTTTGTAATGGATTGGCCCAGCTTTGAATTTTGAACAGTCCATTCAAGTTTAAGGGATTTCAGTATCAAAATACAAAAATTGAGTTACCAACAGTATAGAGCCTGGTCAGACTGCACTGATGTGCAGGCTGGCCTGGCTCTATACTGGTGGCAAAGGCACATCACTTTCGGTTCCAGCAGGTTAAGGGTTAAACTAAGTACTGAAAAAAATATATCATATTTCTGGTTCAATCAAGTATCTTTCATGCCTAGATTTTCACAGAAAATTTAAAAAATAACAAAAAGTAATTACATAACATACTTATAAATGTTTGTTTAGTATGAGCTTCTTTATAACTTCAATCACATTTTTACTTATCATGTGTAAATGAGCTCTCATACTTAGGACCCTACCTTCCATAGCTTTTTCTGTCAAAGCTTTGATCTCACTTAGTTTATCTTGCCTCTCTGATGTTTTGTCAAGTTCAGCAAATATACCCTGTAGTTCACTAGCCTCTGCTGCTAGTCCCTCATCAAGCAACCTACACTGTGCTCGAAACAGCTCAACTGCCGTCTGCTCTACATTCAGTCTGTGACAGTTAAAACATGTAGCTTTCAGCAGCTGAAAAATAAAATTGGGCCATTCCAGAAAAAATATACCACCCCATGCAGGCACTTCCAAAATAGACTAACCCGTCTTCAGATGTTTATTTTGAAATTAGACAGAATCTCTCTACTCTTTTAATGTATTCCAAATGAAATAATGCCTTTAAAAATACATGAAAATTGGGTAACAACAAGATCGGTTATTAATTTTATTCCTTAACTACATGAAAACCTTTTAACATTTTTCACATAAATGTGAATGAAATAAATCTAAGCTAATTTGAAGCCCCATTTATAATATTTTTTGAAGATTACTTAAACATCATTCCCTTTTCCTGAAGAGGTTAAAGTACATTGGTAAACCGTATCATATTTGTAACCACAGTTCAGTAGTTCTCAGTATCTCACTGACTTTTTGTGTTTTTATTATCAGTAGTCATAAGGTTTCAATTGCAGTGAATGATTACAGATTGCACTACTGTAGTTTTTATGGTCAGGATTAGAAAAAACAATGATTTTGGAATGTTTACTTCTTTGCTTGATAGCCCCTTTAAGTTAATACTTTTCATATCTTCTGGTAAAAGTGTTACGTAGTGTCTTTTTCATTAGATAGTAACAGATCAATACAGTGCGGGATGAGTTAATGTTCCTTACTGCCCTTTACTTTAATGTCAAAACTGACATTCTTTTACCACAATACATACAAGCTTGTCCTAGTTCTCAAACAATCTTAGATCTTGCCACTGCTTAAAACTTAGATAAAACAAAATATGTATCTTACTGACAAATATAATACAAGCTAGCATTTTGTCCTTAGGCAGCAATAACTTGCAAAGATCTGCTAAAAAGAACTGAACAATCTACGGTTCTCCATTTAAAAAAAAATCACTTTTCTTTCCCTTTTTTTTTCAAGCTCTCATGACAAGCCAACCAAACATAGCTTCCAACACACTTCTTACTATTTACTACCAATAACAGATTGTTTTCAACACATTCCAGTATTTTCACTATCTATAATCTAGGTGCTTCAACACCTTTACCTGAAACAATGTAGGGAAAACTATGGTGTTAAATAACGGAATGGCCAGCTCTATGTGCCCCATGTGACCTGGGCAGTTCTGACTCGACAATCCACATGTGTAACATACATCACGACGTTCACATGTACCTGAAATTTGCAAATATGTAATGTTTCACTACTACACATGCATGTATAAAAATCAACCATTGTCTGTATCTTAATTACTTGATTCAAGATTCAATGACTAACCAAAACAAAACTTCATTTATGGTTTCACTTACACCATTACAAAAAAAAAATTTGAAAATAACCATATTAACAGGAAAACTAGAGGTAAGTCCACAGGATAAAAATGCCTTCACATTCTGCTGAAATGTCACAGAAAATCCTGTACAATTACAGGTGTGTATGAAGTCTAAAAGTGCTATTTTTGCTTAATCAGGGGGGCATAACTCTGCCGATCTCCAATAAATTTGCATCATTATACCCAGGTTTTTAAGTTCACATTCAGACATCAATTCTTAGAAAATTTCATGGCTTCAGCAGTTAAACATTCAGAGTTACACACAACACAAACCGGTCTTTATACAGACAGTGTGACAGCAGGACAGTGTGACGGACAGATTAATAAACATGTGTAAAGTAATAGGCATGTGTATGAAAACAATTTTCAAAGATTAGAAACAAGCTAAATGGGACTTTTTTTCTTTCATTTTTAGAGTAAGGAAAGGGTCAGTCGTGGCCAGGGTTTATCTAATTCAACCTTTTGGAATATTTTCTTTTATATGAGGAAAATACATAATATTAAGCACTGGGTCTGGGACCCTTTTTATACCCAAAATTAGTTAGAAAATAAGCACTGCAAAACTAATTCCTACTATAAACACTTTGTCAACAAGAGCAGTTAATGCTATCAACAGTTATTTTGATATCCTCCAAGTTGACTCACAGTCTGAAAATGCAAACAACATACCAAGTGCTGGATCATAAAGACCACCAACATTTGCATGTCCAAGATTATCAAATGTTTCAACATTTGTTATTTCCTTCACACTCAAAGCCCTTATTTCAGTTGCTGAGTAGAAACGGAACTTGACCTTCTCTATACCAAACTGTGGATTGTAGTCTAGATTCAGATCTGGATCCATTTTTAGTGTCTGCAAAAAGAGAAAGTAATGCATTTTTACTGCTTACAAAACAGATCACAGGGACACAATTAAGAGCAAAGCTTTGTGTTATACAACTGAACAGTTATCAAGGCCTTGCATCATGTTTGAGCAAAAGAATATTACACATTGTTACATTTAAACTTTTCTCTGATTGACTCCATAAATGTATACAAATGTCTGACAGTATACAGATTGCAAATGAGGTTTCGAATGTTTGCCCACAGTGAACTAAAAGATTAGATTTGTTAACGTTCAATTGTTTGAAAAAGTAGTGTGCACCAGAAATGTCTGCTCTGCAAAATCACACATAACTAGTCTCTCTAGCTGAAATAACCCAACAAAGAAAGAGCTTGCATACATTACAGTACCACTTATTTACATGGTATCTGAAAATTCACATTTTCAGCACTTATCTTAGTCACTTCTTTTTAAGGCTGAGTATCATCATGTATGACATCAAGATCTGTTTTTTATGGTTCAATAGACATATGGACTTTGCCATGAGATTATCAACAATGTGGTCAAATTTAACATTTTCATTTTTTTTTTTGGCTTTCAGATAATAGACTGTTCTGAAATTACTCTTGTATACTTTTTATATCACACTCACTACAAGAAAGTACAATAACAGTGGAATAAACAATGCATAAAATTTCTATTAATTATATTCACATCATAGACATCATATCACATATCATGAAGCATGGCAATGCATCTTAGAATACACAACCCAGAGCGGGATTCGAACTTTGATCTCCCGCATTACAGTCCAACACCCTAACCACTGAGCCAAAGAATCAATTCCCTGACACAGCTGTCAGAGGTTGTATTTATACAATCATAGGTAGGTGTGCACTAGACAGTAACAAAGTGTTGCTGTAATATTAAAAATGAAAGTAGATCAGCTGAATCAAGTTTATCAACAGGTTTTGCTACAAAAATACATAAAGTCCGCTAAAAACTTTAGTTTATTTATACACTAAATCTGAAACTTGATTGAAATTTTTACACTGAGTATGTTCAACAATTTAATATTTAATTTCTATTTATTGTGTAAGAGACTGTAAGTGGTGTCACAAGAAGTTTTGTTAACAAGCAATGAAAATTCATTTGAGAGGAATCGGAGGTGCGGTGGAAAAATGTTTTCACTTTGAATGGAGTTATTGACTGCTATATTTAGAAGAAAAAAAATCAACTGTCAGAGTCTGAAGTAAAAGGTGACCCTTAGATTCATTCTGGTGAACTTTCGTACTTTATTTCACCAGTTTTTTGTCATTCTTATTCTAAATGGTAACAAAAATTGGTTTAATAAATACTAATCCCAGAATGTTGGAAGAGATCTATTTGAATTAAGAAAGAGAAACACGTCTACAGATATGACTTCCACATTACTCTCGTAGGAAGTATCTGACAAAATCTTTGTATAATATACATACTTACTTCACATAGTTTCAAAGGGGTTCATATATATTGGTCTAAGAGTATTGTTACATAATTGCAAACTACAAAACTCAGAAATACAATATATTCTACGTCAGTCAATAGCAATACATAGCTAATGTTTTACTGCTATCTATTTGAGCTTATTTATCGTCAGTACAGGTTGCCCATATGACGGACGCCCTCTGAAGAGATCAGTTATTTTATGTTGTGAGGGTAGTGCAAGATACAGAAAGCATCCCATTCCAGAGACACCCCTGGTTCTTTTGCATGCTCAGTGTGTAGCACTGATACATGGGACCTCGGTTTAACGTCTCAATCGAAAGATTATTAGTAATGTTAGTGGAGGAGCCGGGGATAGAACTCGGGACACCTGGTTTACTGCTCTTCTACACCGACTTTAAATACTTTCTTTGTATTTGTAGGGGTGCCGGACGTTTCGGTAAATGACCAGTTTGGTAAATTGGATTTATATAGTAAACCTTTTGGACGTTTCGGTAAAAAGGCAATTATATAGTAATTATATGGTAAATAATGGAGAAAGTTGTCACACATATGAAAAACACATAATAATTACCTAGTTTGTTTTCTTTTTGACTCTTCATTCTGTTGGATAGTGTCTAAACTATTTACAGTTTGGACCCAGATTAATCAGTTATACTTTGGTTTCACGACATCACTACGATATGCAGGTAGAGATATATACATGCGTTTTATTTATTTATTTATTTATTCATTATTTATTTAACACAGTCAGTGCTCTGATATTTTCGGGCACGCGTCTATTATTACTCAATTAGCGGGTTTTAAAGACCGCTAATGTGTTGAGTACAACTAAAAGATTAAAGAAAACCATTTTACCGTGAACCTGATAATAGCAGCAAAATGAGATCAGCGGTGAAATATGTGATATATCCCATTGTTACCATATAATTACTATATAATTGCCTTTTTACCGAAACGTCCAAAGGGTTTACTATATATACCGAACTGGTCATTTACCGAAACGTCTGTAAATCATTTGTAGTCCATCGCTCAGATAGTTAACTCGCGAAATCTAAGGACAAAATGTAGAATAAGGTTTTTCCTCCCATGACATACAAAAATTTACATAAATTATATCAGAAATCGCTTCTTCAGAAATACGACTTCTATCAAAAGTGAAATACCGCTTTAATGTCCTGTAAAACATGAAAAATGCATCTTAAACATGTGTTTTACCGTTTTTTCCAGGCTGTAATATATTTAAATCTGTGATAATTGCAAATTTGTTCAGGTTACAGCTGTCTAAATCTCGAGGTATCGATGCTGCCTGACGTCGAAATCGCAATTTATTTATTATACATCGTAAAGGCCTTAAACACGGTGTCAATCCGGAAAGGAAACTCTACCATTCCCAATTCTCGGAGCTCCCAAGTGTCGCCGCTTACACTAAAGTGGACGGATATCGAGTGTTAGTAAGTAAAATATTGCCCTTTTCAAGCCTTTGATGCTAATGTTTGGTAATTAAAGGAACATAAGAACGATATATTCAACATTTACCTATAGAAAGGAAAATTAAGATGTGCTGAAATAACAAAAACAGTTACTGTATATGGTTATACCCAGGGAGGTCACTGAGTGACGTCTCATTATGAAAACGTATTTTCGCAAAGGTGTTTCCTCTCAAGGTCTGAACGCCGTTGTCTCCACAGTGGTACACAGCCGGTTGGGCCGAAACTAGTCTTGTTCGCTAGCCAGACAAACCGGCTTTCCAACGGTGCATGGCAATGGCCTCCAACTGTTCCAGATGCTGGGGTAGAGCGTGCCAAACTGTGCCCAAAAGATGCTGGGGTAGAGCGTGCGAAACTGTGCCAAAAAGGCACATTTTCTCCTATTTACCCCAATCATATAACTAACTATATAGAGCATATAGCATTGGTCATGGGTCGCTTTGCCATTTTTTTTTCTACTTGTTTTCACGTTCCTAAGCATAAGTCTTGTTGTTTCGAAGTGGTTTGAGGGACTCGGGCCCGCAACTATCGATTGTCATAACGAGAACACGTGTCGGGGTCGATGGCGTCGGGAGACCGGTATTCAGGGGAATGGACGTGGCTAGCTCCCCAGTGGTTAGTAGGTAAGATCTCTATGTAGCACCATTTGCTAGCCAGACAACCATTCTACACGACGGTGTATCTTACCAGCCTAAGTGGGGTCTCACCGCTGAGCTACAGTGTCCGCACGTACGTCAACATGCCTTCAGTACGTTTACGGAAGTGAACCGGGTACTGGTATGTAGCCTGGCTGAGCCCGAGACGACACCGGGGCTGTATGTTTGGGCCGTGGCTTCCGATTGCCTTGTGTTTTAAGGCGTTCTGCTGGACTCTAGGAGGTCACTGAGTGACTTCTTATTGTGAAAACGTATGAAAACGTATTTTGCGCAAAGGTGTTTCTTCTCAAGGTTTGAACGCCGTTGTCTCGGCAGGGTACACAGCCTTTGACCGAAACCCGGGCTAACCGGCTTTCCAACGGTGAATGGCACTGGCCTCTAGCTGTTCTAAATTTAATGCTGGGACAGGCAGAGCATGCCAAAATGAGCCCAAAAACGCACATTTTTTCTTATTTACCCTATACACATAACTAGCTATATTATGCAAATAGCAGTGGTCACGGGTTCGAGTCCCGGTAAAGGTTTGTCATTTTCTTTTTTTCTTGTTTTCATGCTCCTAACCACTAGTCTTGTTGTTCTAGATGGTTTCAGGGCTCGGGCTCGGTATTCAGGGAAATGGACACGGTTAGCAGTGGTTAGTAGGTAAGGTATGTAGGTAGCACCATTCGCTAGCCATACACCTCAGCTACACAAATGTGTATTACACTCGTCTTAGTGGGATTGCATCGCCGAGCTACAGCGTGCGCACGTACGTCAACATGCCTCCAGTACGTATACGGAATTGGACCGGGTACTGGTATGTAGCCCGGCTGAGCCCGAAACGACACCGGGACTGTGTGTTTGGGCCGTGGCTCGGTTTCGAACCGTTTGCCTTGTGTTTTGAAGCGTTCTGCTTGACCCAGAGAGGTCACTGAGTGACGTCTTGTTGTGAAAATTTATGAAAAACGTATTTTCGCAAAGGTGTTTCTTCTCAAGGTTTGAACGCCGTTGTCTCGGCAGTGGTACTCAGCCTATGGCCGAGACTTATCTTGTTCGTTAGCCAGGCAAACCGGCTTTCCAACGATGTATAGCACTGGTCTCTAGCTGTTCCAGATGCTGGGGCAGAGTGTGCCAAACTCTGCCCTAATCGCACATTTTCTCCTATTTACCCTATACATATAGCTATATACTATACTATATAGAACATAAATCAGTGGTCACGGGTTCGAGTCCCGGTAAAGGTTTGTCTTTTTTTCTTCTTGTAATCATGTTTTTTAGCATTAGTCTTGTTGTTTCAGGTGGTTTGAGGGTCTCTGGCTCGCAGCTATGAAACGCCGTGACGAAAATACGGGTATCGACGGCGTCGAAAGGCTGGTTTTCAGGGGAATGGACGCGGCTAGCTCCCAAGTGGTTAGTAGGTAAGGTGTGTAGGTAGCACTTTTCGCTAGCCAGACAGTTCAGTACACGGCGGTGTATCACACCTGCCTAAGTGGGGTCGCATCGCTGAGCTACAGCGTGCGCACATAGGTCATCATGCGTTCTGCTTGACCCAGGGAGGTCACTGACTGAGTATCATTGTGGAAACGTTTGAAAAACGTATTTTCGCAAAGGTGTTTCTTTTCAAGGTTTGATGCAAAACTACCAGTTAAATCCCTGAGCTTAAATTATTATCATATAATGAAAATTACTTTCTTTACTTCAGAAAAAGTAAAACGCTCGCCTATAAAATTTTGAACGTTTTGTAGATTTTTAGGTTTTAAGTTAGTTATAAATAAGGAAATACTGACAAATATATCATACATTTCTTGCCTCAAATGGTTTTCTTTCGTTACATAAAACGTTTTCATTTTTATGGTATGATTTTGTAGGTAGATTAGTTCTCTGTTGTTCAAATTATTTGTTTTCAGCAATCATAAAAAAGTACTTTTCGAAGTTTTAAAGATGTATTGATTGAGCTTTTACGACTTCTGTGTACCTACCGCAAGATTTTTATGAGATTTCTACAAGTACCCAGTCTTTGGTTGTAAAGGTCTTTCAAATATTCTTTCACCAGTACTATTAAGAATGGAATAAGTTAACAATATAAGTCTAATTTTGATTGAGACAAGGATGAGAATAAGGATTATATTCCAGTTATATTAGTAAAATTTAGTTTCATCTGACAAGTGTTTGTGAAGTTATTGTTTAAAATCTAAATCCATTAATTAATTAACTTTCGTGGTCTCCGCGGAGTGACGTACACAAGAACCACTCTTCAAAGTAAACCGTCGTTTTGATAGGTACAAGAATGTTACATTTTTATTTTATTTTTTAAAGACCGTTGTTTAAAGCCACAAGTGTTATGGGCTTTTTTATTGTTGTTGTTGTTTTTTGTGTTCTTTTAGAAATTCATGAAACGGCATTATATAACAGAAGCTATTGAATGATTGTTTTGATAAGATCAAATATGGCAAACATTTATTAGATGTATTTCTATTGGTCTTTCTGAAACGGTATACCTTTAAAGCGTTAAAGCATGCACATCATTAAACACTAGATGCATTAACAGACTTTCTGACTTGAACAATAAAAAGATATATATACTGTTACACAACAGCTTTAATAAACTGTACAAACAAACAAAAAGATTTCGTAAAAAATACGTTTATATGTTTTATTTTTTCTTAAAATATCCAAATACTAAAAGCAGAAAGTATAAATAATATTATAATCATGATAAAAACCTCTGATTACAAAAAAGAACAGTACAAGAAAGAGTGTATGTTCCTTTGTGATTTTCACTCGTTTTTAGTGCCTCAACCTGAGCATAAAAAGTACGGAAAGGAATCCCTTAATCAATACTATGAACAAATACGTAACGGTGGCGAACTAAACCATTAGGCCATAGAGGATTGTTAGCGCTATTTGTCAAAAATAACAATATAAACAAAGTATCTACCCCATGACTAACGGGGTAAATTTTTCACCGATAAAAGTGTGTAAAACTTGTGTGTATAAAGAGTTTAATTTTTTGCATCGTCGACCCATCTGTGAGCCAGTCGCTTTAACAGAACTTCTGACATAACAAGAATCAAGTCATAATAAAAAGAAAATACAATTAACAGCTAAATAAAATTAATAAAAGAGACAAGAACTATACTTCGTACCAAATATTATACATTTTTTTCAATTAAAACACCTCTAAACACTATAGCATGAAGTGTAACAATACTATTATGATAAGACATCTGTGGTCAATGAGCGCATAAAACTGCCACAAGCTTACACCTGACGTATTGTATTCTAGAACAGTTACTAATTTTATAACAAAACCAAATACTTAAGAAAATATAGAAAGCAATTACATTTTGCTAAAAAATCAATAACGTAAAAACCTGTTTCAGATATACTTACATCCGACATAATGTAACGATAGCTATATGCACTCTGGCCCCGATAATAAAAAGAAAAGAATCATAAAATAATGTTTGTTTCTGAGTTTATTTTGCTTGCAATGTCTCTGTATTGACATAAAAAGGTTTTACAAATTTACATAAAGCTTCTCATGACAGCGTCTTCAGACGAATGTATCACGATTGTCATCGGTAAAACTTTCACTGTGCAGCAGAACAGACCAGCATACGTGAAGAATCGTGCGATAAGAAATGTAACAAAGAATAGATAAAATCTACTTTATCGGTTTAAAATAGTTGTTCTTAGGTACCTCTGAGTGTTCGAAATTCAATATTACTAGAAACTTAAATATATAGATATGAAATTAAATCCCTTTTACGAAGAAGAAAAAATTAGAAAGGGTCAACGAGGGCCAGTGAAAACGCTTCAATATAGTACGCGTGACTCATCTAATCTCACATCAATAAAATATAGCTCAAGTAGAGAAAACTCAGTTCCCTTGGCGTTAGTTTTAATGGAAATTTAAACGTTATAATAATGATGTTCCTGTTATTCTGCATAACAAACATAGCATAATCAGATCGCTTGACAAAGAATAGTTGCTCTACTAAGACGCTGTTTGGCGTATGCGCTATGGCTTCAGACACAAAACCGCGACTTTTTAATTCATATTGTTTGCTGTCATTTTGCATCCTTCTAAGCGTGCAGTTTTGATACAGTAATGTCTAGCGCTAGCACACACATCATTTTCATGATTAAAATCTTAGGCTTATCAGTTTCTGACTAAAACTGCCAAACGCTATTTTAAATAAAATTGAATTAATACAAGTTTAATTAATATTTACACTTACAAAAACTTTTTAAGGCTATGACTCCACTCTCGAAATAACAAAAACACTTTTAGGAATGTTCCGTACAATGTTTAAGTTGTGTATATAAAAGAATAAGAACAATCAAACAGGCCATTTAAGATATCTCAAAATTTGAACATAAAGCAGACTAGACAAAAAATCTAAAATGAAAATAGCTTTTGTCTGAGGAGATAGCAGACTCTACGGAAATTAGGTCTGACTTCTTTAAATGCGGCCTTTCAATATAAAGGATGCACTTACTGTACATATTAAAAGAAACGGATGCTCTCCTTTAAAACGATGAGGAAAATAAAAGACTTCCAATCAAGGGGCATACTGTTCAAAATGGGAGCTAAAAATAGTAACAATGTTGTGTAAGTCTTCAGAAAATCATTGCTTACTTGGCTTGTGGTGTGATGAGATAGATAAAACATATCAAATTCCTGCTAGAGTGTTGAAGAACGACTGTTCATTTCGCAAGTAGTTACCACTTATCAAGGTTTTCGCTTAAGAGCAAGTAATGCACACCTTCCTTAAGGTTGGAATGTAAACCAGAATGCTGGCAAAATAATCAGAGTTATCCTTTTGCAACATAAAACATGCGAAAAATAGAAATGTATTAAATAATTATACTTAAGTGACAGATGCTGTACTAGCATAGAACCTAAAATCGAGAAGAACATAAAATTACCTGTTTAACATAATATGAAAGGAAACATAAGAAAACGTTCTATGGTATTTAAAACTGTCTTTTTGTAGAATTTGCAGGATTTTCAACCCTATTCATCATGACTTGACTTTATTGCTATATACATTATAGGTATATATTAATTATGAGACAACAAATCAGTAAAATATGTATTTGTACCTATCTAAAGTATATACATGTAGTATATATGTGAATGCTCACCAGCGTACAACGGCTTAAATAGCTTCTGTCCAGAGCAATAGTTTTAAAAGTGTATTCATTAGTAAAATGATACTGACTTGAAAATTAAAGGCTTTGGAAATTAAATTGTATACAAAAATAATTTGCTCATAAACACATTTTCTTTGAACACTAGCTTAAGCTCTAGTTAGCAAAAGTTGAAGCCACTCAGACCATGAACAACATTATATGAAGTAACATTGCTGTCCACTTGCTAACGTAGTCTACAAACGTCAAAACTAACAAATCAAAGCACTGAACGGATGTATGTAACGACAGGCAAAAGAACTAGCAGAGGTAAAGTCTGTCCATGCCGTGCTGTTCCGGACGCTTTTGTATTTGATACTGGTTCTGTTTTCTTCATCATCCAATCATATGCCTCACTTTTTCCTTGTTTTTTCAACTCCGGTCCAACATGATCCCTGACTTTCTTGTTATAGTCATTCAGATACTCAATCTACAATAGATAAGATATTGCAATGAGAGATTTCGTCCTTAATATACATTTTTTTCTAAAAAGATTCTGAGATGCATAGAGAATATGAAGATTTTTTAGTACAAATAACAGAAGAAATAAACAGAAACTTCCTTTCAATAATACACACGCTGGCATCATCTTTTTAATATCATTTAACCGAGATAACTGTAAATCTACTAGTGCATAACTGAAACAGTCGACCAACTTACACGGCTGACTAACGGATGCAGAGCATTATGTAATTTCCATTTGCATGACTGTTCTACACTATCATATTGAACACAAGCAACTAAAAATATTAAGCATAACAACTCAGAAGAGAAAGATAACAAGAGTGGATTCCTTACCTGTCTATCACTGAGCAAGTCAAAGTTGATAAGGTGAGGTTCGTACGGTACTAGAGTGATATGTTCAAATGTAAGGAACTGTGTTCCTGGAAATGTGTACTGAAATGGAATTATTAAAGTTCAAATTGACTGAGTTAGTGTTCTCTTCATCACAAAGTCATTCAAGCAGATATATGTAATTAAAAAACAACAATATCATGCCTTTTCAGAAAAGTAATCATACTTATGTTATCCAGTCTTGTTACAATATAACGAGCATCAGTTCCTTTTTTGCTTTTCTACAACTTTCCATAGACGTTTAAACTATTCATATTTAACTATTCATAGATCCTACGACTTCTATTTTTTAACTGGTATGCATAAAAGAAGTAAACGAATTCATAAAGGACTATTTTACAGTTTATCCTGATTTCAAAATTTCTTACAGAAGTTGTTGCATTTTTGACCATCACGATGTTTTCGAGTCGAATGCCAAATTTCCCATCTTCATAGTATCCTGGTTCTGAAACAAAATTATCGCCTTCGCTATTTGCATGTACAATTAAAATTAATAGTTTCAAAGAGTCGAACTGGATGAAAGGGTTGTTTTTACAAAATAATTTGCGCCAGTCTGGCATAAAGAAACTAAATTGATAGTGATTAATTTGTATTTCTATTTGTGTAAGAGAAAACGTACTTGTCTAGTCAGCTAGGAGAAATATTTCCAAAATTTGAAATTTAGACAGGTTGCTCATTTGTGTAAGCTCATATCTAAACAAAAATTTGGTAATTAACTAATCATATTTCAGGTGGTTCAAAGAAAAGATTTAAGACCAAATAATACAATATATCATTCAATTGTCAATAAATTAATTCATTTTCTATACTGAACTTGATAACTTTTCAAATACGGACGTTAATTGCAACTATTAACACTGTATGAAAAACCATATAATGTAAAATGCAAGCTATAGGCATGCAAGCGAATAAAAGAACATGCTGAGAGCATGAGACAGGAAAGGACACACAGCTAACATGGTAACTGGCTAGATTTTGAAGTAAATCACTGCGAAGCTGATGATTTAGACAGGAAACAATGCAACCAAAGATGAAATGCACATTTCCAAAATAAGCGAAAAAAAAGCCTTCCTAACAAAATAAGCAGTAAAAAATACTCGTGCAAAATCAATTCTACTTCTAAAATGTAAGCACTGTATCACATTTTACAAAATCGCCTATAAATAAAACTCATAAAAACTGATCTTAATAATAAGAATGATAACACAATCTAACATACAACTACTAATCAGAGCACGTCCAACATTAACCAAACACAATTATACCGTTAGAGATGAATAAAAACTCATCCAAAATTTGCTTGTGTTTTTTCGAGCCCTGATGTGACTTTGTCATATAAGCTGGTCCTAAAATGTCAATGACTATCATTTTTAATATACCAAAGATTCATAAATGTTTGCCCTAAAATGTCAATGACTATAATGTTTAAAATGCTAAGGATTCATAAATGTTTACCATAAAATGACAATGACAAAAATGTTTTATATTCCAGGGATTCATAAATGTTTGCCCTAAAATGTCAATGACAATGATGTTTAATATGCCAAGGATTCATAAATGTTTGCCCTAAAATGTCAATGACTATAATGTTTAATATGCCAAGGATTCATAAATGTTTGCCCTAAAATGTCAATGACAATGAAGTTTAATATGCCAAGAATACATGCAGGTTTGGCCTAAGATGTCAGTAACTATCAAGATTAATATACCAAGGATTCATAACAGGTTGTCCTAAAATGTCAATGACTATCATGTTTAATATGCCAAGGATACCTAATTGTTTGTCCTAAAATGTCAATTACTATCATATTTAACATTCTTAGGACACATAGAGATTTGTCCTAAAATGTCAATGACGAACATATTTAATATTCCTATGATACATAAAGGTTTGTCCTTAAATGTCATTGACATTTTGTTTGATATGCCAAGCATACATAAAGATTTGTCCTAAAATGTCAAATTGTTTTTCATGTTATATATTGCAGACATATGTAAATGGTTTGCATAAAATATTAGTCAATATCGAATGCTCAGTTGTATGAAACAAATCTGAAAATGGCGTGGTTAAGATCATATTTATCACAATTTAGGAAAGAAATCTCTTTAAGAACACTGTCAGACAAAACAAACAGATATAAGCTTGCACATAGCAAGGAAAACGAGGAATTTCATAGTCACAGCATAAAATTTTTTTCTATCTTTCATTCTTTCTAATTATATCATATATAACAAATACATATCGCTATGTCTAAAGGTCAATTTCTCAGTAAACAAGAGACAGGCTTGCATTTTGCTTTTAATTTTCAATTTAAATGGTACAAAACTAGTTACTGTGACACTGTTAAGAGTTCTGTTCAATATCTTGGTGCAGCGTAGCTAAACCAGTCATTTAAAAGGTTGAATATCTATGTGAAAAAGAGAGAGAACATCTTTAGTTACATAGCGGTGCTATTTTATCTACCTAAACCTAAAATAATGAGCATCATGTCAATTCTGAAAGAAAAAGAAGGAGAAATGGTATAGTCTATTCCGCTTACATATACAAATGAGTAATGGCTACATTCGGTTAAAATACCGTCAGAAAAGAATTGATTCTCGTCTAAAATGTTGTCAGACTGAAACGATCCGTGTGACAATGCTATTCTACCAGGTCCTGCAATACCAGGCATAGTTGATATTAATTTCTAAAACGCGCTCATAGAAAACATTTCCAGCTGGAAAACCATCCATTTTTATCTGAATTTTAATCCTAATATGGATATTTCAATGAAGATTGTGTTACAACCTTTCTAAAGCGGTTTGTAAAAATTATTAGATCTATATAAAAATAAAATGTGTGAAATGTAATTCTAAGTTTAAGTTTATAATAACATTGAAAGCTTTTTGCCTGCCATATCCTTTTGCCCGCAAATTAAAGGTGCATTAATAAATTTTATACTGAATATTTCAAAATAAACAACCATAAGATAAGTTAAAACAATTTTCTATATACATCTGAGAACTATCAAACAGCACATGAACAACAGTATCTCTTTCTTTACAAAAATCAGTTTGTATAACTGCATGTCAATTACTTTCTTAGTGCATGATTATCATTAGTTTTCATTTGCAAAGATATACACATGTCTGCAAAAAATACACAAAACTCACTATTACAAATATCTGAATGTTCATTTAACTATGACTTTGAATTTTTACTCAAAATTTCAGGTCTTAGTATTTTCGCTAAATAACACGAGGAATGAAATATTATATTAATATTCGGTATTTATAAAACTGTAAGGCAGACATTTTGTTTCTATGTTTATTTGTATAATATAACAAAGAAAGTAGTATTGTCTCTTCTTTCAGTGTTCTAAAAATAGATATATAATAGTTGGACAAAAGTCTTATATCTCACATCATGTTTCAAGACCAACTTAATCATCAGTAAAACGGACAAATTAAACTTAAACAAGCTATGGATGTATAGAAAAGACACTTACCCTCGTGCACACTTAGATACATTCCTATTCCATGCCCGGTACCGTGTCTGTACACCAATCCCACATCCCACAATGGCCCTCTCGCAAATGCATCTATCTCTCGACCTTTGTGCAAAAGAAGTGTTTCAAAATTTACATATTCACCTAAATAAAAAGATTTCCTTACTTTTTCATTGTTTTTCTGTTTAAGAAAGTATTTTCACGTTCTTTTGAAACTGAATTATTCTCAATGATTTTGATGAATCAATTAAAGTATAATGACGTACGGTATTTGTGGATAAAATACATGAAATTAAAGACGATTTGGAAAACTTACCGTATAAACCTTTCGGCCATTTAGCTTGGAAAAGATTGATATGTCCCATCAACACACGAGTGTAACACTCCTACTCAAAGAAAAAAAAATGTATTTCTAAACTATATGTCTTTTATGCACAGACAATACCGGGTGGGCGTGTTTTTTTAGAACATATTTTTTATTATCACTATGAAACTATAATATAAGGGAAATTGCATTTTGTTTTGTAACTCGAACAATAATGAAAGCATTTACATGTTAAGAACAATTTTAATCTTATACTAGAATTAATTATATCGAAATTACTTGCCTTTTCATAACCTGACGGTGTTCCAAAATGGAATGTTCTTGTTACATCTGTGGTACCATCTCTGAAAATTGAAATAACACACACTCATAACAACGTTTACATGTTTTTACATTAAAATACCACTTAAATAACATGTTCTTTTTAAACAAAACGTTTATGCTGTTGCAACATATAACTTAATCAAGACTCACATAGCAATTAACTGATACGTTCAGATTATCAATTATTCTTAATTAAATTTCTCTTTGAAAATGAGTTTTTATTAACAAATATAAGCCGCCATTATTATGTTACTTCGTGCTTATAGTAAAACTTCCGTAAAATGAAACGATTATGCAAAAGCATTGATGTTAACTCGTAGTATGCATTCTTTAATAAAAGCTAATTTTCAACTTTATGTTCTGTAGGTATTTTATGTGTTACGTAATAGGCATGCATTTAGTCTCCCTTTAACAAGACTGCACATAGGTATCTATCAAGGAGGAAAAAGCAGGTTCATTTATACTCAATATAGAATGTAACATACAAATACTGTCCACCAGAATCAAGCAAATACATGTCGTTAGTGGTGATGTCAATGCTGGTCAGGTTAGTCACAGAGTAGTGAATTATGGCCCCATTCATTCCAGAGCCAGATATGGAGTCAAAGCTTAAACCTCGATTATACTGCTGTTCTCTGAAAACAATACATCTGACATGCACATGCATCGATGACAACAATAACTGTTGTACATTTTTCAATATTTTCTGACATGAAGAGATATTTAAATATTTTTTAATTATATGCATTCTCTTTGAGTATTTTTCGAAATGCATATCTAAATAATTACAACTGTTATTTTCACTTGTCCAAAGGTTTCTTGCGAGCAAAGAAATGTACTTGTCTCTGTACGCGAAGTCTATGGGATGCTCTATGGAAATATAAAAATATCTCTTTCAGGTCAAAAGAATACAAAAATACAAAACATACCGTATTTACAGAACAGTTTCGAGAACTAGGTCAAAACAGTTTTGACCTTAGATTCTTACAACTTACAAGTACTGACCGCCCGAGTCTAGAAGGTACATTTCACGAGTTGTTATTCGTTTATCGGTCTCTTCCTTTGGCCTGTAGTGAATTATAGCCCCATTGGAGCCTGACGATGATATTGATGGAAAACTTAGACCTCTGTTATATCTTTGAGCGCTGTAGTAAAATACATGCTAATGAAGTCATAGCCCCATTTTCCAGATAACAGTCACGAATTGTGATTTAATTAGATACCTATATATTATGTCTTTTTACTATGTTTTTTCCTAGATTGACTTATCGTTTTCACAAAATACTTTCACGTATAAATCTACATGTTACTGAACTTACTTTTATTATCATCAAAAGAAAAACAAATATTACACAAGGAAAAGTTATCCCCATTGGAAGAGGAGCAATGGTCGAGACGTGAAAGCACAGATCCGGAAACCAATCCGGAGGTCGCTGGTTTGAATCCCACCAGGGGAGAGAGGGGTGAGAGTCTACAGTGACTTTGAGCATTCCTCACTTTCGGCGCAAGTACTGGTTTGAACCCAAGAAACAGTCACCGAAAGGGACTAATATAAGTTTCAAGAGCTTGCTTTCCAATCGAGGTAAAATAAATAAGTTTAAACTAAGTTATCAGAAAAGACAAACGTTACTACCGCCTGTGTTCTTCCAACTCCTGTGCAGCTGAAAGTTCTGTCCACTTTTCTCCTGCCTTCACGCCTTTATCAAGTTTTGCCAAAAATGTGATTAAAGCTGCTGCATCTCTGATCTGAAAAGTAATATAAACAAGAACTGTCTCTGTAAGATGACAATGCCCCCAAAGTTGTGCTTTGACTTTGGGCTGAGGACCAGTCATTCAAGGGTCAAGGTTATGGTCAATGTTGAAGGTCATTTTGGGTCAAGGTCAAATAGATATAGGTGAGTGTGAAGGTCTTGTCCAAAGGGATGTTGTATCAAAGTATGAAGTAAATCCACTTACTAATAAGGAAGTTATGGCCAATGTTAAAGTTTTCGGATGGACTGACGGACGGACGGAATGAAGAACAGACTGACGGACGGACAGTTCGTTCAAAAACTATATGCCTCCCTTCGGGGCCATAAAAAGCAAATTACAGTATCGTTTTTGAACAGAAAAGACCCTATCTTTAATACTTAATCCAATAACTTCAAATAAGAATATAGAATATCACGAAGACGACCATTTTTTCTCGCTCTTTTCCATGCAAATAAAATAGAGAAATTGATAACAGGGGCGTGAAATTTTGGAAAATACTAGTTTCGTCTAGAGATAAATTTAAACAAACACAGTATGAACGTATAATGAAACTTTCGAACAATCTAAGGTTCCTTTTATTTTAAAAGGGCTTATGCCAATAAAGAGTGACAGCGTTTGGCAAAAAGATGGAAAAGTCCTCGCAATATTGTAGGCAGCACAGTGAATTGTTTTATTCTTTAAGAGTTACGCCCATGTAGTTTTGATTCAAAACAGTGATAAGAATATGTAAAGCTTTCTATGTGTTGTGTTGATAGAGCTCAACAAAGTTTTATCAACAGTACGTGTTTGCAAAACTTAAACTCAACTTGAAGTTGATTTTCTTCCCCCCTGCTGATTCTTTAGAATACCTATGAATTCATTGAAAACTTTGCTTATATAAACATATGCTTTTCTTCATTGTACGTTCATTTGACTTTTTAATAAAAATATTGAGGCATTTACATGTGCATTTTTCATCCCTTCAACTTCTATTGGATTCTTTCGCATTTTTGTCGTAGCCACAGGTGTATTTTCTTGATGAATCTTACTCTGAAATAGAATTTGATAAGTCAGAGTTTAAAAACAAATGTTGTTTAAAAAGAGTATTGTTAAAACTGCTCTATAGATTACATACAGAAATGAAAATATTATAATGGTTTGTACTTTCCTTTTTTTAAGCCAGTTATGTTGTCGATCGAAAATATATGTATGCAGGTTTAAGGTACCTTCTTAATAAGACATTTAGTTTAATATAGAAAATAAATGAATTGCTATTTACATCAAAACATCCAAACGTACCTCGTTTATTGCAGAATATATAGCATAGTTGCAGTTGTAACCAAGCCAGACTTTTCTAACACTGTGAGAGTTCGACCTTGACCTTGCATCGTCTATAACAGTTGATGGGTTATAAGCTTTTACCTGGAACAGAATATAGTTATTGAGATATAAAAGTAGATTTCTTGTATTTATCTACGAGGCAACTAAAAATATACTTGCATGCTCTTTTCATCTTAAGTTAAAAGGTAAGTGCATTATATCGGGATGCATTGTATTTCAATTTCTAGTCTGTGTTTTGCCGACTTATAGTTGACTTGATCAGATTCTGTTCAGACGTACCGGCTCATACTGTTTGAGTTTACTACTTCAAAGTTACTTTGATGTGGAAAGAAGGCAAAACGGTAAAACGAGTTTAAGAAACATATCGTTTGAATGGCCAGTTACCTCAACACAATCCTCCGATCTGCTTGCACACGTCCCATCATTGTTTGTATTAAGGTGTTCCGCTACAGTAATTGTGGACGCCTCATCAGTAGGATTTGCTGTGATTTTTGTTATATGATCCAGTAAGTATAACCTAAAATGGACGTAAATTGTGGTAAAAATGTGTATTATCCTGTACAGTAATGGTTAAGATGATAACCTGACTTGAATATTTGAAGCTTTTAATTTATATTAATTTTGCGTGCTGGTAACAAGAAGTAATGTCATTTAAGGTGCTTCAGTTCAACTATTTCATGTAAAAACAGGTGACAGGCTCAACACAAATTCTAAGTAAATAATATGTATTGCGATGATTTCTTTGTAAACATTTTCAAATTTCTTTATTCAAAAAAAGTCTGAGAAAATTTAGGCAGTCAGCTATGCACATTATACATGTATTCTGAAATTGATTTTATGTTCTTGTCATGTGTGATAGAAAACAAGTTTTGTAACTTTTAATTTTAATTTTAATAGTACATGTATGCATACCTAAAATTGAAACAATTTACGAGAAAGGGCAAACGTTGGCATTGAAATATTTTAGTGTTACTTAAGTCATTTACTCAACAAATGCACAAATAGGATGGTAAATGCGGAAACGTGCTATATAATTCTTTATTTTTATAGCATTTTTTCGAATTCACTCCTCGAAATACAAATGCATTACATAAGATAGTGATTTCAAATAAAGCCAGATATGCTTAGCGTCACAGAGTTTGTTAACTCACGTCAGTCTTTCCTTCTCAACAATAGCGTAGGATATGAAGAAAGGGTTGTAAGATATATCACTCGCTCTCAGGTTGAAAAGCCCTGAAGTGGAAATAACTTTGAACCAAACATACATTGAGGTGTGCTGTGCTTTGATTTATTGTCTGTTCTGTATTTACTCCAGGCAACATTGATTAGACTGAATTCTTGTTTATGGTTATACAGTGTTTAACTACTCTGACAGTGTGTTAATTTTTGAATGGGCTAAGAGTTCTGTCATAGCGTCTGTTCTGCAATTACAACTTACAAGAGAAAAAAGAAAGTTATTAAAAATATTGTACTCTTTATAACGGTTATGAAATATTTAACTAAGGATGGAATATTTTCCAGATGAAGGTCTTCAGTAAGAGAGTTAACTTACAGGCTGTCTCGTCGAGTCCTGTGACAACCATCATGTCCACACCCTGTCCCTCCATTGCTGTTCGCATATCAGAGACTTTATCCTGCCATCTACGCCCTGTAAGATACTTCTTTATGCATTAAACTTTACTCATTTACGTTTAGATAAACTGTTATGGAGTAAGAAAAGCTACAAAAAAATAACTTTTTCATACAGCAGCGAAGACCTAAGCACCAGAGGCTCAAATGGTTACTGAGTCATTTATTTATTATTAAAAAGTTTCGGTTTAAGTATAAAAGTATGTTAGTTCTATCAACATAATCACCATTTTAGTAACTGAGGGATTTCTTAAATCTTAGATATTCGATATCATTTTCATTCAAGTTTGACGATGGAGAATGGGGGTCTGGTATTAGTTCTTCCCAGGAACAATCATGGTAACTAGTATTTGAACTGTATGCTATATATGACTTAGACAAAGGGATTAAACAAAATTTAACCTGAAATTAGACTTACTATCTTCTGCAGGTGTTTTGTACTTTAATGCTACAACTGTCATAATTTCACTGATTTGTCACAAGACAATTGCATACAATCGACAATATAATAATTCTATCTTCAGTAAATCTGACATTCATACTTGACTGTTTTGTGCCTATAACATTTTGTTGAATTCGTATAAATGTTCAATCTTTACACAAACTAACTTTTGTGACAATAACCATATTCAAAAATGCCAAGTAGAAGGTAATCTCACCAGAAAATTCCAGGGGTAATACATTTATTGCTGAGTTAGGCTGTTCGGGCCGTCCTAGTTCTGATCTCCAGAATCTATCAATCAGTTCCTCCGATACCGGGTCCATGTATATGCCCGAATTAGACAATTCTTCATTATAATACTTCCAGCTAGCTGACAAAACAAGTTATTTGAAAAATATATGTTGTTTATTTACTTTGTATAAACATATGCTAAAAGTGTCTAAAAATATATAACTGACAAGAATAAATAGTCAAGGCTAAGTTGACACAGTAATGTAAAACTTCTCGTATACAAAACTGGGTTGACTTCAGCGAATATAGAATATAGCAATACCAAGTGTTATAAACAAGTAAGTATAAGCTGACATTGTCAAGCAGACCGAATATATACTGCTCAAAATAATTAAAGGAGCGCTCATATAATCTATAAAATACCATACGCGTTGAGTAGATCTATAAAAATCTTTTACAGAAATAACAAAATCGTTCTGTTTACAAAAACAAATCGGCATTTTCATCGCCAACAAACACATGCCTGAACAGAGACAGTGTCCAGGATATGAACACTATCAAATTAACTTTGAAATGGTGGTCTTACAGGAGAACAACCAATGTCTGTAAAAGCAGATTCTGGCCTGGAAACGTTTCATAGTCATTGTCAGTAATGATTGTATCCCCTTCGGGCGTTTAGGCACTCTCTGTATCGTCATGGCATGCGCCTGATGACAGTCTGATCATATCCTGTGGTATGGCATCCCATTCTGCTACAAGAGCATGAGAAAGCTCAGGGACGTTCTGCACATGGTTTGGACGCGAAGAAAGTCTACGAGAAAGCATCTCCCAGACATGCTCTATAGGGTTAAGATCGGGAGACCTCGCTGGCCAGTCTATGACCTCAATACCTTCTTCATCAAAGAAGTTCCAAACGATTCTTGTAGTGTGTACTCGAGCATTATCTTGCACTAAAAGTTTCACCTATTGCACCAGCATATGACCTAACAATTGGTTCTAAAATGCTCGAGCACACACTGCAAGAATCGTCCGGAACTTTTTGATAATGAAAGTATTGAGGTCATAGACTGGCCAGCGAGGTCTCCCGATCTTAACCCTAAAGAGCATGTCTTGGAGATGCTTTCTCGTAGACTTTCTTCGCGTCCAAACCATGTGCAGAACGTCCCTGAGCTTTCTCATGCTCTTGTAGCAGAATGGGATGCCATACCACAGGAAATGATCAGACCTGTCATCAGGCGCATGCCCTGACGACGCAGAGAGTGCCTAAACGCCCGAAGGGGATACACTCATTATTGACAATGACTATGAAACGTTTTCAGGCCTGAATCTGCTTTTACAGACATTGGTTGTTCTCCTGTAAGACCACCATTTCAAAGTTATTTGATAGTGTTCATATCCTGGACACTGTCTCTGTTCAGGAATGTGCCTGTTGGCGATGAAAATGCCGATTTGTTTTTGTAAACAGAACGATTTATTTATTTCTGTAAAAGATTTTCATACATCTACTCAACGCGTATGGTATTTTATAGATTATATGGGCGCTCCTTTAATTATTTTGAGCAGTGTATATATAAGTGGATATAGGCTTATTAAAAACAGCAGTTAGTGACCTAGTATTTAATTACCAGAAACTAAAATAAGAAAATGAAGGAACTGAAATGAGTTTACGAAATACAAAGGCTAAACAAAATCAAGTTCCAAAATGTAAAGTAATTCAGACTAAATTAAGCGTGCAGATATGATTAATAAACTTACAACTTCCAACCAGTAATGGACTAGCTCCGATAAAATTTCCTCTGCTTAGTTCTTGTTTCAACCATTCTATCATCGTTGGAACTCCAGGTTCCCCTGCAAAAGAAAATCAATTATATTAAATATATATCATCAGCTTTCTACAGTGCTGTGTATGATATGCAATTATGGCATAGTCTGAATATTTTCATCGTCCAAGAGGTTGTCATAGTTTCTGTCAGTTATGAAGGAAATGTTTAAAAGTTGTGGAAGCATGTGTGTCTAGATCTGCAAGTGTAATAATGTCATAGATGTGTAAGAAATTACAAATTATAAATACATCTAAAACACTTTGTATTAAGCTGTAAAGGTATGCACATGTATACCTCAATATATTATGAAGGAGATCAAAAAGAACCATGGCTTACTTTCTCGCATAAGAATCCAGTTACAGTCTAAAGTATCCTCGGCTTCCAGGAAATAGCGTCCATCTGTCCATAATGCCTGCTTGTCTATCGTAATCACAGCAAACCCTGAATGCATACAAACGTTTACACAATCTTATTTTGGGAATTTTATTAAGAAATATAAAAAATATGCATTTGTCACATTCAGACTAACTCAAATCCTAGCCCCCATGACACTACTAAGGTCTGTGGAAATATATTATACCCTATAGCAAATGTAAACAAAGCAGATGGTCTTGATTCCGGTCTGTCTTTTGCTTTCCGTTGTCATTTTCATTCTGTTACCGGGATGTACAGTATATTGATGGCTACGTGCAATGCGTTTCAAATGTTTTGCCTTGGCTTTGGCGTTGGGCTTTTCTGCTGACATTCTGTTAGTAAATAAGCGAACAAACTTACCTGCTGATCCCTGAAAACCCGATATGAAGCCCCTTCTTTTATCATACTGTGAGGGATACTCGCTCTGTAAAGTTTTAATGTTTATTTATTGAATAAACTATATAAATTTTTGAAAACGTATCTTAGATGCATTTTTACGTGACGTGCTGATACTGCTTACAATAAAACTCATTCTACGTCTGTATTTTTTTTTGTGACGTTAGAACTTTGTTGAAATCAATTCGTTGAAATATTTATCATCAAAATTAAAGTACAAACTAGTTGAACAAATTGGCCCTTGTATTGTTTTAACTTTACTTTAACGTTAAGATAAGATAATTTTTTCGCTGATATTTTCATTAAAGAGGAGCAACTTTCTCATACAATTTGAGTTAGGTGTTAAAGTACCTGATGAGCGTCTGCATTAGGGACCAGGTATGCCTGAATTCCCAAAGGAGAGAAGTATGTTCTAAGCTGGTTGACCCTGTCTGCTGTCGGCACACGGGTAGGTGGCGCTTCTGCTCCCTGCCGTAAAATGTCATGGCAAAATTAGTGTATATGTAGCGAAAACGTAAAACTTGTTGCACACACCAGTCATTTTCCTTAACTGTACAAATCTTAACTGACACCAAATGTTTCAATGCATGACTATGAATAATAGGCAAGTTATTGAATTGAGCACAGCATTGGAATTACCATGGACAGTCATTCAAATAAAAATGCTCAGATACATTTCTAAGTTGAGAAAATGAAAATTTTATTCAATGTCAGCAAACTTCCACTATTTGCTATTCAGTCATGCATTTTTAATTTACAAGTTGTAAAGATATAATTAATGAAAGTCTATTGTCAATATGTTACAGACAATATGCGGCTTAGGCTATCTCCCTTTTTGTTTTTATCTCAGTTAAGACTCACACAGTCTGTTGACAATATCTTATACGCGCCCTAAATTATATCCCTTTTAATTCATATTTCGAATAGATTATCTCCCTTTTTATTTATAACAGGTCTAGATTGTTTGTTTTGGGGTTTAACGCCGATTTCAACATTTGTTATATCTCGGTGGTCAGTCCACCTAACCGGTTTTTCTGGATAACTAACCAGTAATTGCCAATTTCTCCGCAAGTGACTGATTACTGTTCCCACATGATCTACTCTGAATCAGCGGTGAGAGACAAATGAACATAAGACACAATGTCTGAGAACAATTGTCACGGAGAAATTTTGCTCTGCCCAGGGGTCGAACAAACGACCGATGGATTACTAATCCAGTGCTCTACCTATTGAGCTAAGCGGGCGGGCAGGTCTAGATTGCCTTGTCACTGGCAATATATAGCTAAGATATGCTCCATTATTTTTTTTATTTTAATCTAGCTATGATCTTTTCCCTTTTAATTTATATCTAGCTAAGATAATCTCCCTTTCATTTATATCTAGCTAAGATAATCTCCCATTTTATTTATATGTAGTTTAGATAATCTCCCCCTTCATTTAAATCTATCTAAAACATCTCCCTTTTTTATCTATATGTATTCAGATAATCTCTCTTTTTATTTATATCTAGCTTAGATCTTCTCCCTTTTTATTTTTATCTAGGTAGGATCATCTTTCTTTTTATTTACATCTAGCTAACATCATCTCCCTTTTTATTTATATCTCGCTAAGATCATCTCCCTTTTTATTCATATCTACCTAAGATCATCTCCCTTTTTATTAATATGTAGCGAAGATCACCTCCCTTTTTTATTAATATCTACCAAGATCTTCTCCCTTTTAATTTATATCTACCTAAGATCATCTTCCATTTTATTAATATCTACCTAAGATATTCTCCCTTTTTATTTATATCTAGCTAAGATCATCTCCCTTTTAGTAATGTCTACCTAATGAGGTAATCTCCCTTTTTATTGATATCTACCTAAGATCATCCCCCTTTCTATTTATATCTACTTAAGATCTTCTCCTTTTTTATATCTACCTAAGATCATCTTTCTTTTTATTTATATCTACCTAAGGTCATCTCCTTTTTTATTTATATCTACCTTAAACTTCTCACTTTTTATTTATGTCTACCTAAGATCTTTTCCCTGTTAATTTATATCTACCTAAGATCATCTCCCTTTAAATTATATCTAGCTAAGATCATCTCCCTTTTTATTTATATCTGCCTAAGATCTTTTCCACTTTTTATTTACATCTACCTAAGATATTCTCCATTTTTATTTATATCTGCCTAAGGTCATCTCCATTTTATTTATATATAGCTAAGATTATCTCTCTTTTTATTTATATCTACCTAAGATATTCTCCCTTTTTATTTATATCTACCTAAGATCATCTCCCTTTTTATTTATATCTACGTAAGATCATCTTTCTTTTTATTTATGTCTACCTAAGGTCATCTCTCTTTTTATTTATATCTACCTTATAACATCTCCCTTTTTATTTATGTCTACCTAAGATCTTTTCCCTGTTTATTTATATTTACTTAATATCATCTCCCTTTTATTTATATCTAGCTAAGATTATCTCCTTTTTTTATATCTACCTAAGATCTTTTCCCCTTTTTATTTACATCTACCTAAGATATTCTTCATTTTTATTTATATCTGCCTAAGGTCATCTCCCTTTTTATTAATATGTACCAAGATCATTTCCCTTTTTTATAACTACCTAACATCTTCTCCCTTTTTTTATATCAATCTAAGATTTTCTTCCTTTTTATTTATATCTACCTAAGATCATCTCCCTTTTTTAGTTATGTCTTCCTAAGATCATCTCCCATTTTATTGATATCTACCTAAGATCATCACCCTTTTTATAAATATGTACCTAAGATCATCTCCCTTTTTTATATCTACCTGAGATCTTCTGCCTTTTTTAAAATCAACCTAAGATCTTCTCCCTTTTTATTTATATCTAGCTAAGATCATCTCCCTTTTCAGTTATGTCTTTCAATGGTAATCTCCCCTTTTATTGATATCTACCTAAGATCATCTCCCTTTTTATTTATATCTACTTAAGATATTCTCCATTTTTATTTATATCTACCTAAGGTCATCTCCCTTTTTATTAATATGTACCTAAGATCGTCTTCCTATTTATCCATATCTACCTAAGATCTTCTCCCTTTTTTATATCTACCTAAGATCATCTCCCTTTTCCTTGATATCTACCTAAGATCATCTGCCTTTTCATTTATTTCTACCTAAGTTCATCTCCCTTTTTATTTATATTTACCTTAAAACATCTCCCTTTTTGTTAATGTCTACGTAAGATCTTTTCCCTGTTTATTATATTGACCTAAGATCATCTTCCTTTTCATTTATATCTAGCTTAGATATTCTCCCTTTTTATTATATCAACTAAGATCATCACCCTTTTTATTCATATCTACCTAAGATCTTATCCCTTTTTATTTATATCTACTTTAGATATTCACACTTTTTATTTATGTCTACCTAAGATCATCTCTCTTTTTATTTATGTCTACCTAAGATCTTCTCCCTTTTATTTATATCTAACTAAGATCTCCTCCCGTTTTATTTATACGTAGCTTAGATTATCTTACTTTTTATTTATACGTAGCTTATATCATCTTCCTTTTTATTTATATGTAACTTAGATAATCTCCCTTTTTATTTATATCTCGCTAAGATCATCCCCCTGTTTATTTATGCTGGCGACTATTGCCAGTACGTGGGGCTGTCGTTATCTTCCTCTTCATTTTTTATCTTATCACTGAAGAAGGACAGTAACAGTGAATAAATCTATAAGTATAGATGTACTAACAACTGCAGTGATTCAAGAGATGGTGAACTGTTTAAATCATTCTTACCTTAAAAGAAAGAAATGTTCTTTTCCCACTATTAAGCCCGGTCAAAATGTATGATTCGTTATGTGACAGTTACAAAGACTTGGGCGATGGCATATTTCAGTTGAACTAGGTCATAATGAATGGCAGACTTGTAATTTATTTAAGACATCATTTATAGCTGTAAAGTTCTTATTGTCGTGATGAAAATATTCTAATCTTTAACACCTATTGTTTAGTTTTTATTGCCTTCTTTATAGGGCATTGTTTCCACCTCTTGTAAGTTTCAAGTGATTGAGATGTAGATAAAATGCTGTGGCACGATTTGTAACTAGATTTTTCATTTAAGTTTGACCTTTCTGCGTGTTTGTTTATCATCGTCATATTATAATTTTATTTTGTAGTCGCTCATTGCAAAATGTGTGAATCTTGTTGTTTCATAAAATAATTTGGCACCCAATATCCAGATGTAAAGGTGAAAACCTAACATTTCATTTGTGCATTAAAATAATTGCAAAACCATAATCATGTTTTAAGTTTAGTCTAATCAATTGTTTGTTTGTTGTTGTTGTTTTTTTTTTTTTTTTTTTTTTGTTTTTGTTTTTTTGTTTTGTTTTGTTTTTTCGTATAGATTGCTCTCGCAACCATATGCAACGATGCAACGGCCTAAGAAAATAATTTTAAGGGTATTTTATAGATTTCATAGCCGTTAAATTATTACCGTAAAACAGAGACATAATTTTCTCTGCGTAAAATAATACAAAGGAATGAACAGTTGTCAGCTGTGGTTGTGATGATGTAAGGGAAATATCTAACGACAGCAACAATAAGATAACTGTTTGTCCTGCTACGTAGTAATTTTAATACACCTCCTAGAAGGGTTTCAATAAAACGTTTATTTCTGATGTTTACGATGTCAGCCCACTTCAGTCCATCTATTTGTTTATTTAAGGACTGATAAAGATTATCTATAGACAATAAATCACGTTTCAAGTATCATCTTTACATACAGATGCACTGTTTCGCGATCATAAAAAAACAGAATATCAAAACACAGCAGGTACTGACAACAGCGATATAAATAGTTCATATCAAGACGCAGTTTGCATATCAGCATGTCAAGATTATTTTGGACAATCGACAGAACTTAGATACCGTTCAACAATTTGCAAAATATATTGCTTGATGTTTCAGTTTTTATTTTTTATATCATTGTGTATCAAACGAACAATATTAACGGATTTCATAAACTTACCGCTTGACAGCTGCCCCAGTTGCCAGGTAAAAGGTCTGATGTTTCCCTTTTTTGTCTAGCCGTCTCACCGTGGATTGCTGAAAGGGAAGCGAATATTTTAGTTTCGTTAAATTATGTTTAGTTCAAATGTTAAAGTATTTCGTTTTCTAAAAAGCTAGAAACATCCTTTTTCGTTTTTATTTGATAACGTTTAACATGATTCTAGAATTCAAAAGGGTAATGAAACAGACTGAAGGTGGTCAGGTTAATAGTATAAAAAAATAAATATAGTTGAATACTATGAAAAATATTTAATATTTCCTATTCGGTTCTTATTTGGTTATTTTTTACTACTTAAAAATATATGTTTTAACCAAAAAAAGTTCTGAGTAAAGTTACTCGGGTGTATTGAATAACTCGTGATAAAATAATTACATAACAACATAAAAAAAATCAAAAGGGCTAATTAGGACTTTTTAGCCAATACAGTGCTCTTTCTTAACATAATGGGCCAACATTCAGTTCAAATTCGTTTTTGTGTTTGACTTTTTAATTTATTGCTACCACAGTAATTAGTATGCCATATCTTTTTTAAATTCTTCTCTTTTTTTGTATGACAGGTGAATGTAGAACTTGTTAAACATTTTGTTCTTACAGATTTCCCGACTTTTTTGCGCTGGTATAACATTTAGCTTGCATGATATTTTTCTTTTTTTACTAAGCCCAACATTCGATTATTGACCTGTTTTTAAATCAGGAATGGGTCGGAAGCCATCTAAATGGAAGTAACTAAATGTTAAACTGCATCGAATGCCGAGCTCGACATTAATTTGAAATTGTTCGTTTTCTTTTAATTCTAAATGCCAAGCTCGACGTTCAGTTTTAAACCAATTTCGAACGCCGTTCCAAATAACAAGCTGACCCATCATTCATCTCTAGATAGATAAAAAAAACCTGTAAAACTTAAATAAGTGAATATTGAACTGAATGCTGAGCCACCTCTTAGTTCGGCATGACGTGAATAAAAAGCATCTAGGCTTTAGGAAACTGTGCAGCCGTATGTAGCCCAAGATAGGCCCGAAATATTGAATGTGACAAAGCACTGTGAAATTGTGAGCTTCAAATTTATATGCATAGGCTTCACAAGCGAGATTGGTTTATCTTATTCATGAACCTTTTGTCTAGTCCACTAGATTTAATTGGCCAAAAAATTAAAGTGGTATTATTTGGTGCGGTGTCAAGATTAACTAGATGACCAGCGTGTTGTTGTTTTAAACTGTTAGTTCGGGGAAAGGTGTATTTAACAGAGTGATATCATTAAATAATCTAGAAAAATAATTAAACATATTTTGAGCCATCTCAGCATTCAGCTTTACATCTAAAACTCGTGTATCGAGCAGATTGTTAAACAAACTCGGTATTTGACTCAATACTCAAAACTCAAAAACGTAAAACATTACGCTGCTCTTTATGAACCTTACAATCACTCGTGCCTCTTTATTTGAAGTAAGACCTCAACAAGGAACGTTGCTACACTTATGCAATGCATAATACACAGCACCAGCTAACAGCTGCTATAGGTTATCTGCAGTTGTTCTGTTACATTGATTAAGATCTTGCTCAAACCGTTAAACAAATACCATTGAGTCAATGAGTGGTTATCTTTATTGCTCTACCGTCTAAGCAGGTGCGTGATTCAACAAACGTAGATGACGGAGCATACATCATATAATCTCAGCACTTGTCGTAACAGGTATTTATTCCACTTTCAGGAAATTCCATTGTCCTTAAGAAACTCTTAAAAGATCTCTTTATAATGCTCCCCCCCATTCGAAGAAGAGGGGGTATATAATTTTGCAAATGTCGGTTGTCTATAGACACTTTCGTTTCCGATCAATATCTAGAGAAACCTTGGAACCACCGTCCTCAGACTTGGTATGTAGGTTGATCATGACTAATAAATGACCCTGTAGTTTTTCAGGTCATTATTTCAAATGCCAAGGTCAAAGAGACCTTGAAAAGCAAAACGGTTTCCTATCAATAACTATAGAACGCTTGGTGTGTAGGTTGGTCATAACCCGTTAATGACTCATATAGTTTTTCAGGTCACCAGATCAAAGGAAAAAGTCATAGTGACATTGAATAGCAAAACGGTTTCCAATCAATAACTATAGAACCCTTGGTCCACGATTTTTTGTCATACTATGTAGGTTGTTCATGACCAGTAGATGACCCCTATAGCTTTTCAAGTCACCAGGCCAAAGGTTAAGGTCAGAGTGACCTTGAATAGTAAAACAGTTTCCGATCAATAACTATAGAACCCTTTGTCCCAGGTTGTCCAAACTTTTTGATCGAAACCCGTTTTGCTCTTCAAGGTCACTGTGACTGTGACCTTTGACCTGGTGAACTGAAAATATAACTGAAAATCTACTGGCCATGGTCAACCTACACATTAACTATAGAACGCTTGGTCCCAGGTTGTTCAAACTAAGTGTGTGGGTTGGTAATGACTAAAAGATGACCCCTATAGTTTTTCAAGTCACTGGTCAAAGAGCAAGGTCACATTGACCTTGAAAAGCAAAATGATTTCTAATTAATAACTTTAGAACGTTTGGGCCCAGATTCATCAAACTTGGTATATAGGTTGGCTATGACCAGTGAATGACCCCTGTAGCTTTCCAGATCACCACGTCAAAGGGCAAGGTCACAGTGACCTAGTATAACAAAATGGTTTCCGATCAATTACTATAGAACGCTTGGGCCTAGCTCCTCAAAACTTCATAGGTAGATTGTTCATGACAATTGAATGACCCCTGTAGTTTTTTTAGGATTATTAGATCAAAGGCAAAGTTCACAGTACCCTTGGAAAGCAAAATAGTTTCTGCTAAATATCTAGGGAATCCCTGAGCCCAGGTTCGTCAGACTTAGTATGTAGGTTTGTCATGATCAGTAGATGACAACTATCGTTTCTGTTGCCTTGACATTGTCAACGGTCAAGGTTCACAGTGACCTTGAAAAGCAAAATGGTTTCCGATGAATAACTGTAGGACGCTTGGGCCCATGTTCCGCAAATTTGGTATATAAGTTGTTCATGACTTGTAGTTTTTGAGGTCACCAGGTCAAAGGCCACGTTCACAGTGTCCTTGAATAGCAAAATGGTTTCCGATCAATAACTATAGAACGCTTGGTCCCAGCTCCTCAAAACTCAAAACAAGGCTGTCTCTATAGAAAAAGGAGCTAGGGGGCCATATATGTTTTACAAACATCTCTTGTTTCTCAATGTTACTATTTTTTTACCAGCACCATATTTTAGCTAAGTAAATGAAATTGGACAACTTTCAATGCAATCTTTCATTTTTGATTTTTTTAGAGTTTCAAAAGCAATTTTAAATATAAGCCAGGGGTTTCCTTTGTCAGATAAATCAGTTGTATAATAATATACCAAAACTATCATAGTAATTTTGATACTGTATTTAATGCTTTATTTTCCCCTCCCATATACCCCTCATGAAAATGGTCTAAAACGTTTATGTAACTAAAGAAAAGAATGTCTATACTTTTAACTGATTATGGCCTTTTTCAAAAGCATTATGTTGCTTTTTTAAAATTGGATTTCTATAACCTCGGTGCCAAAAAAATTGATGCAATTCTTGTAATTGTTTCTTTGGAGCAGAGAATTCTCGAACACTATGACCAAAGACAAAAGGGAATATGAGCTATAACGTATAAATCATTTGTGAGAGCTATCTTAGCGTGTTGTTTCTTGTGAGAACAATATTTGTATGGTAATACTAGATGCATCTGGATGTGTCAATGAAGGTAATTAACTATCTTCGCAGCATCGCTTTGATACTGATCAGTGGTACGGAAGACCACCCACATTCCTAAGGATAATGTACGGCAAGTATTTATGGAATCCTTGTGAAACATTGGTAAATAAGAATATATGTTCCACGAATACACGGACAGACAGACGAATCACTATTATGAAATATCGGAAACACTTTTTGATGAGAATGGATACTCACTGCATTATTGTGAATATTCACTGCAGGCTTGGCGAGATGAATTGAGGCAAAAAATACCCGTGTCGAGAGGTACTCTAAAATTATAGCATAACATTCGTACAAATTTTCGTATAATACAATAGTAAGACTTTGCGGTAATAAAGACGTTTTCTGTGAAAGCTCTGCAATTATTTGGCTTAGGTAGTTTTATGATGAATGACTAAACTACAGCTGGAGAGATAATTTCTGTACGAGCAGTCTTGCATATTAAAAACTGGCAGACATTTAGAAAAAAAGCAGTTTCGTTATACATGGAGTTAATGTCATTATTCATTTATCATTTAAAAATTGTATTTAAATGCCATAGAACAATATCGGAATGTTTCGCAAACATTGCGAATGAGTGATGGCATAAAATAAGCTCCATGGGTTCATAACTTTTTGGCAGAATTTCAAAGTATTTACTTTTTGTATTATTTAAGTGGTGAAAGTAAGGTGACTACATAAAACTTGCCAGCTGATATTAAAACCAGAACCAGATATTGACAAAGAGAAACTTCCAAACATTCATATTCAAGTTATGTATAACTGTTTACATTGAATAGCACTTCCCTGAAAATCAAAATGAATCAAATTTACTATTTATAATTAACTTCTATATTAACAGTTGCAACATAACTATTTACCAATTTATATATTTGTATACTTTTCTGTACCTTGTTGATCCGCACGGGCTTACATGTAACCTAATTATTGTCAAGTCGAAGATAAATGATGCATCAGCATAATTCAGTAATGTTTTAGCGAGAAAACTTGTTGATAGGTTTTACATACCATCTCTGTTCTATTGTGTATCGTATCATTATGGTGTTTTCCATCACACTAACAGACGCATATTTTTACTTTATGATTTCCCAGTGATTTTACTAAAAAGTGGGGTTTTAGTTGTTTTTTTTTCTAAATGTTAAAGTTATAGTATATTTTGATAATAAGACACTTTCCATGTCACCTTAAATCAACTGGGATAACGGATGACTTTCTTGGTAACATTTTTTTTCTGTTAAGCTTGTATTTACACGATTCCGATTTGTACAACAAACATGTTTTTAGGACGAGAAAAGGCCTCAATGGACAGTGATTTACTCTCTTAGACACCAGCTGTTCAAACAGTAGTTGCTGAACTGAAGTGAAACAAAAACAATAAATGACGTCTGGCACGTAAATGCACTTAAAAAGAGAATGAAATTATCTACCAATACATTTACGCAATCATCTATTGCAAAACATGTAAAAATGAGGTGTGATAAAACCCATAATACCGAGCTTCAATCTTTACTGTAAAAACATAGCCCATGTTAGAAAGATAATCATAATTTTGCAAATTTCACACAGCTTTCAAGAAGTTCTAACTGCTGTTTGCGATGCCTCGGGGGCATTCATTGAAAAGATTTCGCACAATTGCTATTGTAATATTGTTTGTTAGCAACTGCAGAATAAGCAATAACGTACGTTTTCAGTAATAAAAAATTTATCAGCCATTCTCACTTGAAACAGTGTGTCCTCCTTAACTCGAAACACATCCATCTTTACAACAGAGAACAACTCAAGAGTTAAATGTTATCTTGAGCTTAAAAATTTTTCAGTTTTTCCATTGAAATCACTCAAAAATATGATAATAATAATCATATTGTGTAAAATGCAACTAAAAGTCACTGTTGTAACAACCACCGACCAAAACAGATGATAGATTGTTGTAAATAAAACTGACGTAAAATGATAAATCAATTAATATTCAAGAAAACGATTTTAAAAAAAAACGATTTCGTCACAAAAACCGTGTAAATGTAGATTTCAGCAGGGCCTTAATTGAGAATTAAGGCCCTAATATCAGTTATACCTCAGCACCTGTCTTCTGGTGTCTCGTTTACATTTCTTTTTGTCCTCAACTTCATCGCAGTATGATTCCTTTTTTCAAAAGCAAGGTTAAAATTCAGTCCCTCTTAACGTCTGCATGCAGCCTTATCACTTATTTGTACACTGCATAGTACGATTATCAGATATCTCATTATTTAAGTCTGTGAAGTTGGCAGTGGGATCAACATTCGACATTCGACATTCAATGTCCCGCAGTGCATTGGACATTCAGCAGGACATTCGATTTGATGCATGTTTTTGAATGTCCAGCAGTGCATTCGACATTCAGCAGGACATTCCATTGAATGCATGTTTTTGAATGTCCTGCAGTGCATTCGACATTGGGCAGCACATTCGATTTCATGCATGTTCTTGAGTGTCCTGCAGTGCATTCGACATTCAGCAGGACATTCGATTTCATGCATGTTTTTGAATATCCATCAGTGCATTGGACATTCAGCAGGACATTCGATTTGATGCATGTTTCTGAATGTCCAGCAGTGCATTCGACATTGGGCAGCACATTCGATTTCATGCATGTTTTTGAATGTCCAGCAGTGCATTGGACATTCAGCAGGACATTCGATTTGATGCATGTTTTTGAATGGTCAGCAGTGCATTCGACATTGGGCAGGACATTCGATTTCATGCATGTTTTTGAATGTCCCGAAGTGCATTCGACATTGGGCAGGACATTCGATTTCATGCATGTTTTTGAAAATCCAGCAGTGCATTCGACATTGGGCAGGACATTCGATTAAATGCATGAAATCGAATGTCCTGCCCAATGTCGAATGCACTGCGGGACATTAAAAACATGCATGAAATCAAATGTCCTGCCCAATGTCGAATGCACTGCAGGACATTCAAAAACATGCATGTAATCGAATGTCCTGCTGAATGTCGAACGCACTGCTGAACATTCAAAAACATGCATGAAAACGAATGTCCTGCTGAATGTCCAATGCTCTGCAGAGCATTTAAAAACATGCATGAAATCAAATGTCCTGCCCAATGTCGAATGCACTGCAGGACATTCAAAAACATGCATGTAATCGAATGTCCTGCTGAATGTCGAACGCACTGCTGAACATTCAAAAACATGCATGAAAACGAATGTCCTGCCCACATTCGATTTCATGCATGTTTTTGAAAATCCAGCAGTGCATTCGACATTGGGCAGGACATTCGATTAAATGCATGAAATCGAATGTCCTGCCCAATGTCGAATGCACTGCGGGACATTAAAAACATGCATGAAATCAAATGTCCTGCCCAATGTCGAATGCATGTAATCGAATGTCCTGCTGAATGTCGAACGCACTGCTGAACATTCAAAAACATGCATGAAAACGAATGTCCTGCCCACATTCGATTTCATGCATGTTTTTGAAAATCCAGCAGTGCATTCGACATTGGGCAGGACATTCGATTAAATGCATGAAATCGAATGTCCTGCCCAATGTCGAATGCACTGCGGGACATTAAAAACATGCATGAAATCAAATGTCCTGCCCAATGTCGAATGCACTGCAGGACATTCAAAAACATGCATGTAATCGAATGTCCTGCTGAATGTCGAATGCACTGCTGGACATTCAAAAACATGCATCAAATCGAATGTCCTGCTGAATGTCCAATGCACTGCAGAGCATTTAAAAACATGCATGAAATCGAATGTCGTGCCGAATGTCGAATGCACTGCGGGACATTCAAAAACATGCATGAAATCGAATGTCCTGCTGAATGTCGAATGCACTGCGAGACATTCAAAAACATGCATGAAATCGAATGTGCTGCCCAATGTCGAATGCACTGCTGGATTTTCAAAAACATGCATGAAATCGAATGTCCTGCTGAATGTCGATTGCACTGCTGGACATTCAAAAACATGCATCAAATCGAATGTCCTGCTGAATGTCCAATGCACTGCGGGACATTGAATGTCGAATGTCGAATGTTGATCCCACTGCCAACTTCACAGACTTTTATTTTGCATGGAATGTCAAAGTTGAGATTTATTGTCAGTAATATCGTGTTGCCAATTAAGTTTTTGTTGCTTCATAATCTGTATGAGAGTATATAAAATTCAAATCTTCAGTTTGAATAACAGTATAAACTTATTTTTTCAAAATGACATCTGTGCGTATTTAACTATTGGTTAAATAAAATGGAGTCTACAAGAACATCAGTAGAGAAATGAAACAAACAAGGAAATAAGCCCTAAGATTTCTTCATCACTCAGTCCTACTGTATCGCATCAAATCATTATTTTTATTATTTTGACATGCAACACACCGTTTGAATTATCTGGCACAGAATCAGTGGAGTAGGCAGTTTTCAATACGCCAGGGAATTTCTATAGGTGATTATGAGATTTGCACATTTTGTAACGACCTTGCTGTTGTAGGCACGTGGAAGTGATTTTCGATTTGTTGCAGTGTGATGTATTTATTCAGTCACAGACCATCGCACACTTTTTTCGCTGTGCAACTCATTTGTTCATATGATATCGCATGAGTCGCCTAATTTCAAAGCGAAATCTCAGTACAAGTCACAAGTTTATTTGACAATCACAACGGGACATGTTATGTTAATCTGTCAGACAAAACGGGTGATACGGTTTCTTATCTTGACTTCCTGTTCGTTTTGTCGAAAAGATGGCCACCAGATATTTAACAAAAGCCCAGCCATTTATTTGTGGCTGGATTGTTTATGTTCTTCCATTTCTTATACAGATAATAAAGCGTTCAGTGGATATTATCTTTGTAATTACTTTTTCATGTGTATTATCAGTTAACAACAAACAGCCTTTTTTCTCGTGAATTGCATTCTTATGCCCAGAACGTGCTGGCATTGTAGCACATCTTGATTTCCCATTTTTCTGCTGTGAAATATTAACATTGTACTAGGATGAAAAGATAAATTTCTGTGAAGAAATCTCAGGATCCAGACTGTTTCACCACTTGTTCTGTCATTCAATGAGAAAAAGATTGACTCAATCACATGCAGTTATATTATCATTTGTTAAACAGTGGTCCTTGCGCTGAACAGCTCTGGTGACAGCTCGCACTGCAAGAATTGAAAGTTTTGGTCACAAGGTCCGGACCTTTAGTCTTGTCAAAAAGTGTTGTTTACTGTACATGCAATCTAAAAACTTTAAAAATATCATAATTACATCTGTACAACCGCAGATATCGAATGGCACTTGTTACTTGTTACTTTAATAATATTTTATTGCTGTTATTAATATATGCATGATACAAGGAAATAAATCATTTTAACGACAAAACAATGGCAAATGGGTTGGGCCACAAGTTCTTTCAACTTAGCTGACGGCCCTTCCCAACAGAAATGGTATTAACTTATTACTTGTTAAAAGTATAAATATAGAAAAGAACCAAAAACTTTCCCTTTTCATCTGATTTATAATATTCTACGATCAGTTGTGGAATGAAATCTAGTCTTATATAAGTGTAAATGTTGCTTTAATATCTCATTGTGGATATTTTTATTTCCTTATAGCTTAACATAAACATGTAGGTAGTGAGTGCTGAAAATGGCGAAGATAGAACAAACTACTAACACAATATTATTCCGAAATACTTTAATACAGCAATACGGCTGATTCAAAGCTTTATAAGTCAATCGGTGTGTTGTTTTATGTTAAAACAAAACCATAGTTTTTAGCTGCGATACATTGTCGCTAAGTGATCATTGCTTTCTTCATGCGAAATTAACTACAGATTCGAGTATTTCAGAAAATAAAGTCGTGAAAATATAGTTTAAGCGAACTTTCAGTTAATGTTTGCCCTTATTACGTCTACACCATATTTGCCTATGCTCCTCTGTCGAGCTAGGCATCAACTGCTCTAAGTTTCATCAGCTACATTTAAGTGATCAGTATCGTAAGCAGTTAAAAACGGCAATAAATGCGCCTGAATATTCATGCTGAGTCAAGTCCAGGGTGCGTCTGAAAAATGCATCCAAGCATCCGTTTGAATGATGAAGAGATTAATCAGAAATTATAAACATTGTCATTTGGATGGAAACGTAGAACAAAAACGAAATAACTTTTCGCTGAGAGGCTGTTAAAGCAGTTGCTGGTAAGAGATGTTAAGAAAAAATAAAAAGACATGTCAGTTTCATTAATTTGCTACAGGAATAGCCAAGGCCAATTGTATGTTCGTCAAGCTGAACTAGTTTTTGAAAGAATGCAGACTGTGATGATATTTCTCCACATGACTGGCAAAGATAATCTGTCAGTAAATGAAGATACTGTTAAAATCAAAGTAATACAAAGTTTCCTCAGTTATTTTGTTCCGGTAGACACAGCTTGTTCAGATATATTTAAAAATGATTGGGAAAGAATGCTTACATAGCCTTCTGGTGATTGAAAGAGATGCACCTTGAAATGATAAAAAAACAAGCTTCGATTGTTATCTTATCAATATAGTCTGATCCAAGTTATATGTATAATATTTTTAAAACATACTCATATCTCTGTTGTGATTAAGCTTCAAATAAATATATGTTCGGCTGTGTTCTGAATGCGGATTTAGACTATTCGGCTTGTTGTAGAAGGTTATTCAGAGATCTGTAATATATATGTGCAGAACTGTGTCTTAATAAAGAAAGGATAAACTAGCTTTTATTCCCGATAAAACTGCCCACTTAAAATCACGAAATATGCATAGAAAGTTGTGTACATCTATATTTTAAAACCTCAAACATTTTGTCCAAATATCCATGTACTGATGTTACTACTGAGTGTTACGGCTTTGTTCGGCTTTGTTCGTTATAAGAAGAAAGTCTTTTTGGTGAAAACTTTCTTCAGAGCTTATTTTGTCATATCTAATTAACGTATTACACACAAGATGTTCTAAACCTGGTTTATGTATTTGTTGGTAATTCACTAGATCTTTATTTCGGTTAAGAATGTTATAACAGAAATGCAATTAGGCCAATGTGAATATAATTCAGGGTAATTTTGTCTCTTTTGGTCTAAACAGACACCTGGAGATCTGTTCTGAAATACGATTGCAGTTACTGAAAAACTTAAGAAAAGCATTTTTGACATAAAGAAGCATGAGCAATATTGTTTTCTTTTCTTTGTAGTATATTCTCCAGCAAGGTATCCGTCTACAAACGAACACTATTATTTTTTCCTTGCTTTCGATGGCAAACATTTTACAGTGCGCAAATCTCTTAATCAGCTACAGAACATAATGTTGTAAAAAAGAATTCTCCTGGTCTATTGAAAATTGCTTACTCGTCTGATATTTTTCAAGATAATTCAAATATGTGTAATGCGTCAAAGAAAAAGGAGTAATTTAGAGTGATATATTCCATCTGGATCATAGGTATTCTTTCAACTGAAGATTATTCTTATTAAATCTTGCATTAGGAGAGTCATTGTAAAACAATGTAGTTATAAATAACCAGCATTCCAGTAGTCACACTACTCTAAAATAACCAAAGGGTAATGAGATGTGTTAAAAAAATATTGGTGGTGCTCACCAATAAAAAACATAAGGACTTATCTGTAAGATAGACTATGTAATTACATGTCTCAAAACTTGATTGCTTAGTGATAGAATTTATATAAAGCAGATTTCTTTGCTAATCATAAGAATAAACAACCGGCAAAGATGTGGGTGTAAGAAGTGTTTCCTGCTTATGAAGGTAGATAAAATCTAGTCCACTGTCTGTACAGGTTAAAAATGAAAGACAGGACTGGGAAAATACGTATGTGAAGGTGGGAAATGGATGGTGGTAGCATGCTAGAAGACCTTAGTCTTACGGTTACGGTTCAATTTATCAACTACATATAGTGAACTTGTTTGACGAGGCAGGCTGGTGAGCCATCAGCTAGTTACAGAGAAGTTACAGATTGCCTGTCCGACACGCGTCTGGCATATAAATTTAGGAATCATGAAGTAAATGTGGACAATAGTGGCGGTGTCTTGTAAGCCTGGAAAACACTGATAAACTTGCATTTTACTATTATACAGCTATATCGATGATTAGCTAGGTCAAGGATTAATGGCACGTGTACTCGTATATTGAAAATACGGTTAATAAGTGGATACAAGGATTCCTTCACGATAAACCACCTTTATAAACCTTGTCTAACATCTTTATGGACCTATTGAGCACGTACAGCAACAAATGCAATCTACTAAGTTGTTTTAGTGTAAAGCATTTCATTGTTAGGAAACAAAAAATTGCCTCTTTGAGTCCATGACATGTAAAGTCTGTGTTTTAGAAAGAATTTTTAGGGCAATTACTATAATTTTCAAACATTAGTTCGAATTATTTTCTTCTTCTTGAAACGCATATTATTTATCTAAACCTGTCTAAACAGACAAGCATTTTCTAACACAGGCTAAACAGAAACTTACGAATTAGTCTCGTAGAGAGCTCAAGCTTGTAAAACATTTTATTGTAATTCGGTACTTTGTAATACGGCTATGAATGCGTTTGGCGAGTGAATGCTTCACTTCCTTGTTTTTTGGTTTCTAAATTATTTTTGTTTTTATATATTTCTAGTTCAGAGACCAAATAAACGTTTATCATAACAAAGATACCAAAACAATGTTCGGCAAACACGGATTTCTTTATATCCAACATATCACCAACAAAACGTTAAGAACTATCGTGCAATTCCAAGGGTGTCTTTATCTATATAAAAAAGCAAGGTATCGAGAGGTAAAAATATATATTAGAAATAGGATTTCCAGAGTTTCATGCACGCTCTGGACACGAGAACATGCTGCATGAAGAAAGCACGTTTGTTGTTTATTGATAATACATGTGAAAAAGTAATTACTAATATAACGTCTACTTAACGCTTGAGAGCTAAACGAAAAATCGGTGAAATTAGCAATTAAATCTGCCAATAATAGGCGCGTCATGAGAATATTTTTGCGCATCTAACTTTATTTCATGAACCTTTGAGCACCTTAGAAAAAACAGCAAAAAAAAATAAAAAATAAAAAAGACACCCCAAATTCTGAAAATAAATGCATCTTCGTTTACACGGGTACTTAATTCCTTTCTATATAATGTAACTTATTAAACTGAATATTATGAACCCAATCCGTCTGTAATTAATTTTTTATCACATCATTACAGCACACTTTCGTTTCTTGATTGCAGTCCATGCAAATTCTGTTTGGGATTTGACCAAAATAGTACACCATAACTAGTCGAACATTAATTTTGTTGGCTTGACTTCTCATAGAACTAGATTCTTACATTTTATTTAGACCAATTGTTTAGAATTTATTCTGTCAATGATTTTTTTTCCTTCAAAGAGTTTCGCCATATTACACATTATATCACATTAGTTAAAATTTCGTATGAACTCTTACTCAACGAGTTTGAGAAAAGTATATTATTATTTGGCGAGTTTAAGAACATTTTTTCTGGGCGCAGAAAAAAAAACCCAAACACAACACAATGTACTGTTACATAAAAAACAACTGTGATTTTACCTCATAAGTATCAATCAGTCGTAATGTTACTTTTTATATCGAAGAAATTTCATGAACTTAAACCAGTAATGCTGAAGTCTTCCTCGGAATATTTACTAGTAGTTCATTTAATATGTTATAAATATACCCAATCTCAAATGTGTAGATGCAAACTCCTTTAATTCCAAGGATGAGATTATTTATATGTATATATATTCCGCAAGAAATAGCAAATATAAAGTTTCCTTAACTAGACAAATATACTGTCATGTCTCATAGTGTTGTCTCGAATTATTAATCCTGAAGCAAAAAAAACAAAAACATCCAGCATTCATCTGTCTATATTCTACACCCCAAATTACCACCACCAACAATTAATAACAGCTATACCAACAACAGTACATGTATAGCATTGTCCCTGACTTTACGCAGGCCCCCGGGGTAGCAGGTCCACCCTCCTCCACCCCCTTCTTCCACATTGGTTTAGAATTGTTCATTATTCATTCTAAAGTTGAAAATGTCGTTCTGATGTTAAACAAGATAATATATGTACTCAGTTTTGTTAGAATTAATGTTCATGAGAGTATCAATTTAAGGCGACAAGCTAATCTTTATATCCTCATTGCTGGTTGTGCTGAAGACATTTCTATTCAAAATAAAAGTACAATAATCAAGGTGAGTTATTGATAACGCTTCTTCCTGTCATCTGATTTTGTTTACGGAGTTCACGAAACATGGGGCTTATTTTTCGAGTGCATATGTAAATTCTAAAAAAAAATGAATATTAAATACATGTATCCCATTTTATGAGTTAGATGTCGTCTGCTGATTGTTAAGAAAAGCTCATATATCACGCACTTCAAGTATTACTTACGAACAAAACTAGAGTGTTCATTTTTGCATCCTATCTTATCTAGGATTATAAACTTAAAATGTCTACCTTTAAGAAAAACGCGTTCTGTCAAAGTTACATGAATGTGAGTAATCAATGCACAAAGAATATAGATAAACGGATAGTAAATCATTGAAAAGCAAAATAGTGCTTATCTCATACAAAAAAATGTATTGACTTAGCAGCCATTATTTCCTTTAGACAAGACTGCTCAACTTTCAATTACCACTGCCACGTGAATCCTTTGATGTTGCCAAATTGCAGCCTCGTAGATTCAGATAACTTTCCATTTCCATAATGACCCTGACATTTATAATTATACTCCGGAATCATAAGCAGGTAGTAAATGAAATTCCAGTGCCAAGATTATCTCACAAAATATTACAAGGTTTGCAAAAATATATAGTTTTTAGTTCATTAATGTAGTCAGCATTTTTGTCATGTTACAAGTATTCCTGGAGAGGTGAAAGGAATAGAAATCACACCTGATGAATGTTTTACTTCTTCCGCAGGTGATACTTATGGGAAAACGTATGGTGGAAAGGAACAAAATGTACATTATACATATTAATGTTTAAGAACAATATGACACTAAGATGAAAGGGTGATAGAATAACTTGGACAGTTCTGTTTACATGTATTTTCAAGATAATGAATAGGTATTGTCTTCTTATCTACTTTCTTTACACAAATCTAGGTGTACATATTGTTTTAAAATTTTGCTGTGACTTTGCAAACTCTGTGTAAGGTGTCATGTTTTAGAATATAAATTATTTGCACTGGCAAGACAGTATTTCGTTTACAAAATAGATAAATTAATAAATAAATAATAGAGAATAAAAGACAATTTATGTTTCAAAAATATAAACCCCTGTCCTGCTAAATTTCTAAACGGCCGTGTCCATCATAAAACTAGATTTGTTCTGGTTAACATTTTAAAGTGTAATTGAAAGCTTACAGGCAGAAAAGTGAACAGCGCAGATCAAAATCAGAACGCAATTCTCGAAAATAATTGAAGCCAACAGACAGAATGTTAAAAAGTGGCATCTTTTCAATGTTCTTACAGCTGATGTTCTTATTTTCATAAATAGTATTGAACCTAAGTCTGGCTTCATCGCAGCACAATTTAAAAAGTATTTAAATTGTTGTTCATTAGTATTTTAAAAAGACTCACGTCTTGGCATCAAGTTTCTCTTTACTCCTATTTATAACAATTAAATACGTTCTGGGAATTTAATCAAGTGAATAGTGACTAGCGTTGTTTTAAAGATAAAATATTATATAAAACTTAATTCATAGCATTTTTTCTATTGCAAATAACATATAAAAGTGTAAATAATACTTTCGAAATTCATTTTAATATTGACAAATGAATAAACACAAAATACTGTTCATTCAAGATAAAGGTTGATTTCAACAGGCGACAACAATAATAAAATGATGATGATGATGATGTTGACGTTGATGATGATGATGATGATGATGATTATTATTATTATTATTATTATTATTTTAATGAAGAGGGAGGATATTTATAATGAAAACAGAAGTGCTTATAACAGTTATAATAATAAAAATAATAATAATAATGCAGAAATTCACTTCAGAGTATAACTAAAAAAAAAATAAATAAAAAGATAAATAGCAACACTGTGCTACAGTGGCCTCACCTGCAAACCAGCAGAGCAACGCTAACAAATTCCAACTATTATTCATAATCACTATCTATCTTACCCACTGCCTGGTGGCTGTGTTATTATTATGACCCACTCTATATACCCAGTATACAAAAGCAGCTATAGTACGTATAATCAATACCTCGCACAAACAGGTGAGTTCGTCTCTGCTGATGGATATAAACAAATATTGGACCTTTTGTAAACATTTACAATTCAGGATCATGGCGATGCGATACAGAAACTGTGGCTAGTTTGCTGAGTATCCTGCTTCTGTATCCTACCAATTACTTGATTTATCCACAGGTACAACAGTGTGAGGGTTATTGTCACGAACGATGATTCTCATGCCTACGACTTTTATGTTTAATGCCTACTAGTGCAGAGATAGTCACTTCACGGACCGTCATTCAATATTTTCAATTATGTCTGGATAAGCACCGGGATAGTTCAATATGATTTCTGCCGTATGATTACCGCCGTAAGAACTCGTCTATTTGTGTGTGTGTTATCGATGTCAAATGTGACCAACAACATTTTGACTCGTGTATAACGTGGAATTGTACGATAGCAGATGTCAGATTTTCTGCAAAAGTTAAGAAACTGACAGTTTTATAAAGATTGAAATATATATTATTTTTAATTCCTGTCACGCGAAAACTGGGTGCATTTTTTTCAATAAGTTAATAAGTTAACTCTCACTTAAGCTAAAAAACAAACTGACAGAGCTTGCTTTCTGTCATCTAGCAGGGAGAAAAACTAAGTTCCTCTATTTGTACAATAGTACAAGCATTTTTTTAAGGTAACAACTTCTCTTATTTCTATATTCTTACTTTTTACATGTTAACTTATTTCTTACAGGTTGAGATATTGTGAATGTGTGTAGTTATTGTCCGTGCAAGTGAATCCTTTGATCCAGTCTCCTCGCAGTGATCTCCTCTTCATTCTTCAGAAAAGATCTTTGTAGACATGGGTTAACTTGAGCTCGTTTCCAGCAGGGTCTTAAATGAGGCCCTGTTTCCAGCTATGTACAAACGGTATGAACTTTTTTTTAAGAAAGTATGTTTTCTCTTACTTTGTTTAGTTATAATGGGAAATTCATCGATTGCAAATGTCTACAAATTATAAAAATAAAAGAAAATAAATTGAAAATGTTTCTAACGTTCGACACAAAACACAAAACAAACAACTCAAAGAAGCAGCATACAAAACATATGTAAGACCGCAGGTTGAATACTGCTCAACCATATGGCATCCATGGCAAAAATATCTCACACACAAAGTAGAAATGGTCCAGAAGTCAGCTGCAAGGTACGTTCATAATGATTACCACTATACAAGCAGTGTAACAAACATGATCAAAGAACTAAAATGGTCAACTTTAGAACAAAGGCGAAACCATGCCAGCCTGGTCATGCTAGTCAAAATAAAAAAAAATCAGGTCAATGTTGATCATAATCACCTTACAAACACAAGAAACAGCAAATTCCTCATTCCACAATCAAAAACACAACATCACATGAACTCATTCTTCCCAAGGACTATACGACTCTGGAACGAATTACCGACCGAGATTAAGGCTACCCCAACTGTGCCAGCTTTTATCAGTGGACTAAACAAGTTTTATAGATTTTAAAGTACTTAAAATAAATGTTTAAGTAAGATCTTCAGTTAAATCTTGTTTTCTTTGTTATTAACTTTTATAATTTTAAAGGTTCCTGACACGCGCCTGCCTAGTATAGTCAGTATTGACTTTTGGCAGTAATAAGTTGAAGGTGTGAAACCACCAAATAGATTCCTTCTTTATTCTATATAAAATTCATAAAGTTCACAGGGCTGTAAAACATAGCAAACCCTTTTTAAAATAGCTTTAACTTACATATTCTTGTAGATCTATATCTGTACTCATGAAAAATTGCAAGAAAAGTGGGGGTTGTGTTTCAAACAAGAAAGATATTTCTTCTCATGTGAACTTACCCATAAAATTAACAAAAAATCCGAGCTAATTTTCAGATTGGGGTATGTGAAACAATTTCACATTGTGAATTATATTCTGAATGCATATGAGCATAAAATCGCTACCACACTATCAGAAATAGTCAAACAAAATGATTCCAGCAAAAAAATACACAGATTGGGGCAAAAATGTTAAAAATAGCCAAGAAAACTGAGAACTATTTCTAACCGCCATTATGCGGGTACCTTTTTTTGAGCTTCAGTAGACTGAATTGGTGGTTTCATACCTTGAAGTTGAAGTATGGAAGGGAAGTAACCGTTGCGTGGAGTTTGTTGTTGATCGGAATTTCCAGATTTTATACACGACAAATTGAGGAGTCATTTCCCTTATTACAGAATCGCCATTTGCAAGAATATTTCAGAAGAAAAAAATGACAAATTGAAGTAAAGGCTTTGTACATTAGAAATGGAAAAGAAGCAAAACGGAGATAAAAATAAAGGTACTTAAGTATATCTTATAGTTGCTGGCATATTTCAAAATAAAAATACATAACTGTAAAGCTTATTCCAAACTGAATCAAATTATATATATATAAGAGAAAATAGATGAGAAAATTTTATGTTTTTTATGCATTACACTTATAAACTCTACACATGTCAACATGTTTTTGTTGGACACCGCTAAAACTCTACCAGACGGCAGTTTGTCGATCGGTTATATTTTTAAACCTCAATTTCAGACACAGTTTTGAATCTAACTGGTTAAGACGTAAATGCTGACATCTGTTTGTAAATGCTGATATCAGTTGGTAAATCGGTCGGTCTTGCAGTCGAAATATTGAGACTACTGTTTTTCATTTGGATATTTATTATGTGCTCTAAACGTCAAGGAGGATATTGCCAGTCAGAAAATACATCAATATATTCATGATAATAACTCAGTCACCTTAATACATCTACTATGACACTCCTTATCTATCAAAGGAATATCCAGAATATGCTGTTCCGCACTCCCCGGTATATCCAATAACAGAAAATAATCAATGTTTAACAATCTATCGTTGTTAAATGCAGTAAGTAAACATTTAATGTTTGCACCTGGTTTTAAAAAAAAAAACATCGGTCATCAGGGCACTCGCGAGGGGGCAATTCGGGCTAAGTCGTCGCTTCGCTGTCTCAAATTTCGCCTTACGTGAAGATCAAAGCGAAAATCAAGTCGCCTTGTCAAAATTTAGTTGCCCTGGGCAAACATGGATAAGAGTCAATGGTGTCATAAAATGTGGCAGTTTTTTTACGATACACAGTTTTTTTTTTACAATACACGTAAACAATCGCTTTCCAGCCCCTCATTAGGGAATCCCCATAAAACTCCGCCTCTCACTATTTCTTGCCTTATAGCGATATGTGACGTACAGAGCGAAGACTCCGTCCATGTTATTTATATCTTTTCAACCAGAACATTCGATACAGACACTTAGGCGAAATAAACCAATCAGCATTTAGTTTAATAAAAGCACTATTGAGTGATGAATAATAATGAGTTTCCTGTCGAATATTTTTAGCTGATTTCAGTGTTTATAAAACACTATTTGATGGCAATGTTTCAGCAATAACTGGGGTTGATTAAGGTCAGGTACCCTCTGAGCAATGACGGCGATTAAACTGAGTAGGTATGTATATTGTATCACGAGACAAAAAAGGTGAAATCTGTCAGGTTTTCTGTGAAAAACAAGTCAGCAATGAAAGGTTGATCCTCAAAAGTGTTACGTTTTAATTGTCGATCATTGTTTTCCAAAAGGTCTGCGTATCAATAGTTGATATTAGTTTCATTATGTTTCTGAATGCGCATAAGCATACGTTGTCCGAAACAAAGAGTAACGAAACAATATCCACTTCACTCTGAAGTCTGTCCACTTCTCCCTGACCTTCTCCCAAAATTCTGAGTCTAGTGAGAGCCCTGGTCATTTTGTCAATAATAAGCTGATTTTCAAAATTTAACATTTGTAAGAAAGAAGAAACGTTGACCTTTTAGAATAATCATCTTGTTTGTCAACAGCTAATTTTTTTGTTGCAAGCCAACTAGTAAAGTACAATTATTTTTCAAAAACAATGGTCAACTCAGTGCCAAAAATAGCACAGTATTAAAGATCCAATGGTGCAAACTTTATATCCAGACCACAAAAAAGACCAAATGAGTGTGATCAGATTCATGTTTAGTGTCTGTATCTTTTGACAGACTATTTGCACTGATAACACCTGAAATTCAGTACTGAGTATACTACTGATATACTGTTTTTTTGTTTTGTTTTGTTTTTGACAAAACTGCTGTGTTTATGGAGCTCTGTTTTGTAAACAAACCCAGATATAGCAAAATAAATTACATTGTAGACCTCAGTTCTATGTCCACTTAGCAACTGCCTACTCCTGTCAACTAATTTTTGTCACCCTCTTTTTGTCTGATTACCCATGAAAGTTGGCCAGTAAAACAAGAATTGGTACTACTTCCACCATTTTCAAAACAACAGTGTCTATAAAGTTCTGTCTGTTTATGTGCATGACAGCATATTTTTAGAATTTTCAGCTGTCTTTTTTCTTCTTTAAGGCCCTGTTAATATGTAGGAATTTTTTTTTGTTTGTATAAGTTTTATACTTACTAAAGTGAGTTTACCTCTTTAATAGCATAATGCCAAGTTTACATAAGCTAGGAGTTATTAATAAATTACTGGCATTATAAGATACTGAAAGTGATGGATTTAAATCATAAATATTTGAAGTACCATGTGGAATGTTCATTATTTTCATATTTCTGTAGCATTTTATTGGTACCAAAGTATATATTTCTCATCAGCTGTTAAATATTGTGTAAATATATATATACATTTCATGACTGTATTTTTGTATATATTTGATTACTCTGTGATTGCAGGAGACCTTCAGCATTCATATCAATCAGTATAACAATAAACTATTTCACACATACTTAATCAGTATATTAAAGTAGGGGGTGAATTGAATGGGGTGAAATGACAAGGAGGTGAAATGACTAAGGATGAAACATCCAGGGGGTGAAAAGACTTGACAGGGTCCTGCATAAAATACACCTTGAGAGGATAAGTGTAAAAAGTGATTTTTTTTTTTCATTTTTAGGGATTTTATACTCAATTACGTATAATTGTCACCTATGGTTGAAAAACCAGAAAACAACTAATTTACAGTACTTCACTGAGATTTTTACATGCTTTGTTAAATGAATAAATTTCTCATTCAATCTGTATTATGTGTTACCAAGTTTGATTAGCTGATTCGACTACTCTGTGGTACATGTAATGGTGAGCTTTTGTGACCGACTGATGTCCGTCAACTGCGTGCGTCAGACAACAATTAATTTGTTGTTTGCACAATAGAAGTTTGATTTTTTAATTTTTGATGATAGAATTCTACTTTCAGTCATAGAGCCTTTATTTATTGACAAATATTTTAGATATATGGTTGATAGGTACCTTCCATGAACCTCTGCCATTCACTGGGATCAAGGTTACCAAGGCTGAAAATGGATTTTTTCTGGTCCCATGTTTTACCGGAATAATGCAAATGATATAAATCATTAATATACATCAGAAATAATATATTTACCAAAGGAAATTTTTTATATGAGATTGAAAATCGCTGAGTTGTGGAAAATTATCACGTAAGGATATACACCCGTATCTAGCTGTATTTTATAAATAAACTGAAATTTAAGTCATACAAAAAATATCATTCATTTGTATACATCAGGTCAAGTAAAAGTATGTTTGAACCGGTAACGCACAACAGTTCTCAGCCTATTCCGATCAATTTTCACGTATGATTAAACAAACTACAAAGTCCTGGTCATTAAGGAGTCTAGAAACATAAAGTTTAAGGTCTTGGCAGCCGTATAGACTCAATGGTTAGGTTATTATTTTAAAATCTAGTTAAAAATCTAAAATTTTCTTACATGACCCTCCGAAATTTTCTACTTTTACACCATTTATGCACGCAAGCATTGCATATGCCGTGATCGTGGCATAGTGCCGTTCTTGAAGCATATCTGGTCATCCAGGGTGAGTAGCGATATTGCTAGATAATGATGGACATAACCTTCTCTGTGACAATGTTGTATACATAACTGCAAAAGCTATCATGAAATCCAGACAGGTGCAGTTATTTTAAAAGTTATAACTAGTGTAGTGCTTAGAGTTAATGTTTATAAAACAATTTTTTCTAATACTTCCTTTTCCTCTTTTCCTGGATCTTATTTTGTAGGACATCAATACATTCTGTATATTTTAGGGAGAGGGTTGTCACAGTCGAGTGTTGCACAACGACCATGCAAGGAACATTCCTTCCTGACAGATGTAGCAGATGTGCGAGTAATGGAACAAGGTCTTCTGCAACTGTTAGAGGATTTCCATTCAGGAAAACTACAAGCTTTTGGTACTTTACCAGATACAAATGTTGACCACTTTTTAAACTTTATGTTTCCAGCAAAGGCCTAAAATACCTGTGACAGGCTGCTTGTGCAAATATCACAAAATATCACATCAGATGAATAAGATCTCACAAAAAATAATTTACAGTATAATTCAAGTATATAATGCAAATATTTGTGACTGATGAAATGAATTGCAGCATGCAACTTAGCATGGATTTTGCTACAAACTGATACCTTATACCATGATACTTGTCAGTCAGCCTGCCTATTGACTTAAACTGTAAAATATCAACAAAACAAACATTTTCATTGTAGAATTTTTTACTCCTTTTACAGAAGTGAACATTTAATAATATTGTAATGAGGAAAATGTTGACTTGCCATATGAGATGACAGTGTATTGCATTGGCTTATAAAGAAGTTTACCATCTGTGGTATATTAGGTCTTTGTTCTTATGTTATTGCTTAGAAAGATAAAATCCTTGCTTTTTAGACTTGCTAGTAACATTATCAACAGTATTTTAGTGTCTTGGCTCAGTGATTCTAAAACTGTTTCTGGATTATCTTGGCCCTTTGCTGAGATATATAAAGTGAAATTTTCTATAATAGATAAAAAAAACACAGGTTTTAAATAGATATTCCAAAAGCGTAAAGAGCCACCCTCAGTGTTGAAATGATATCATTTTCAAATTAAGTTTCTTTTACTGAAGACCCATTGTTGAAGAGAGTTAAGAAAAAAGCTTGTACACTTTGTGTAATGCAGAACTACAATCTCTGATTGCTGTAAACTTTGTGTAATGCAGTACTACAGTCTCTGATTGCTGTACACTTTGTGTAGTGTAGCACTACAGTCTCTGATTGCTGTAAACTTTGTGTAGTGCAGTACTAAAGTCTCTGATTGCTGTACACTTTGTGTAGTGCAGCACTACAGTCTCTGATTGCTGTACACTTTGTGTAGTGCAGCACTACAGTCTCTGGTTGCTGTACACTTTGTGTAGTGCAGCACTACAGTCTCTGGTTGCTGTAAACTTTGTGTAGTGCAGCACTACAGTCTCTGATTGCTGTACACTTTGTGTAGTGCAGTACTACAGTCTCTGGTTGCTGTACACTTTGTGTAGTGCAGTACTACAGTCTCTGGTTGCTGTAAACTTTGTGTAGTGCAGTACTACAGTCTCTGATTGCTGTACACTTTGAGTAGTGCAGTACTACAGTCTCTGATTGCTGTACTTTTTTTGTAGTGCAGCACTACAGTCTCTGATTGCTGTAAACTTTGTGTAGTGCAGCACTACAGTCTCTGATTGCTGTACACTTTGTGTAGTGCAGCACTACAGTCTCTGGTTGCTGTACACTTTGTGTAGAGCAGCACTACAGTCTCTGATTGCTGTACACTTTGTGTAGTGCAGCACTACAGTCTCTGGTTGCTGTACACTTTGTGTAGTGCAGTACTACAGTCTCTGGTTGCTGTACACTTTGTGTAGTGCAGTACTACAGTCTCTGATTGCTGTAAACTATGTGTAGTGCAGCACTATAGTCTCTTATTGCTGTACACTTTGTGCACTGCAGGCCCTGATTGTTACTGTATGGTATCAGTCTTATTTCAGGAGGCACAGATATGTATGATCAGATGAATGAAATCCGAGAGAAACAGGAACAGCTTGCTCAGTTACATTTTGATCTTGATTTGCAGCAAGACATGAGGAGGTAGTCTAAACTTTTACTCTTCCATACTATAATATCTTAAAACTTGATCTAATTAATATTCATCCACAAGAACAAAAGTACATGTAGTACATGTAAGCATTCTTGATACTTTATGTAAAAGTCACTCATACTTAGTTGAAAATTGTTAAAAAACACAGAAAAGAGTAAGGTGTTCACCTTCTTTTACATTTTAGGTTAGTTATTACATGTTTAATGGGGTTTTTTATGCTCCCCAATGTCTGTCTGTCCAGAAATTATGTCTGGACTATTTCTCAACAACCACCAGCTTGAATTTATGGAAACTTCATAGGAAGCTTTACTACCAAGAGGAGCTGTGCATATTAGCAGCATGTTTCAGTTCAATGAATTTTTCACAGTTATGCATGTTTCATTCATTTTTAATTGTAATTTTTGTCCAGACTATTTCTCAGCAACCACTAAGTGGAGATTATCGAAAATTTCTTAGGCAGTGTACAAGTTATATTTAATGAAGGGAGATAATTCCAAAAGATACAAAGAAAGAGTTATTGTTCCTGTACAGTGCATTTCTCTTACTGTATTCTATCATTTTGTAAACTTTCAACAAATTAGTGCAATAGGTTTGGAGTTACAGTCTAGTTTTGGTAGAAATTTCTTTGTGGATGTATTTTGACATTTTAGTGGAAAAGATAAGAGAGGATAGTGTGTTTGGTGAAGTGCAACTCACTGCCAATATGAGTAGTGTTACTAGGTTAGAGCAGTTTTAATTGAGGAACATACATACATAATCCCGGATTTTTCAAATTTTAAAGATTTCATTATGAGCGCTTGTGACAGTGCTAGGATAATTCTTCAAAAATGAGAGTGGATTTGTAATCTGAATAGGGCCTGGTTAGGTGTGACAATGCCTTGCATTTTTTATATAGAACATATAGGGAAATGTATTTACGTCATTTATACTTAGAAAAGAAAAACTATAATTGGGTGAAATTATTTATGACTAAAAAATTTTAGTAATCAGCCCACACCCTATGTTTTTTGTATTGACATACCAAGATGTAATAAAGTGGCTCATTATAATTCCTTTTGATTTGTTGCTTTTGTAAAGATTTAGAGGGCCATCAACTTTATTATAACCCAAACATTTAACAAATTCTGTTTCAACATTAACCTTATCAATTATACATAATCACACCCGTATGATATGAGCCCACACCCCCAATTACATATTCTTTTCATTCATTTTCAACCATAGTTTCATAATATTTCCCACCCAGACCTCTTTATCATGAAACACAAAACAACTTCTCTCTACACCTTCCTCAATTCTCATTCTTTTACTCTTGTGTTCGTTTGAGGAGCATCCATTGTTTTCAAAAAAAAACCTTGTTTCATCTTATTCTAGGATGGCATCAGAAGAGGCGAGAGCAAGAAATTATGAGAATATAAATAAAATGATTGGAAAGGTAAGGTTACATCTTCTAAGTCTTGGTCCTATTTCATTATGAAAATAGTTCTCCTCTCAATGAGGCTGTCTTGGGTTGCAAATAGATTTTTTTATTGTGAATACTTTCAAAGGCATGTTTGTTATATTTTCTATGTCTTGTTTTTTTTATCTACATAAATGAAGGAACACTAAATTTCATTTTCTGTTTTAGGATTTCAAAGTTTTTCCCAGTGTAGCAATATAAAATTAAAGTTCTTTAAATAAAAATGACTGAATAAGATAAACCAATGATATAATGTATATATGTTTTGTGGTTTCATTTTCTGTAAATTGAAAAATATGTAATAACATTAAGAAGAAAATATTTTCAAGAATGTTTCATTTCGACATTTAGTCACACAGATACTCTTTGTTTGTATTAAATCACTATCTACCAAAATATTGTACAACAACAACTGTGTACATGTATATTAGTTAAAAGCTATTTAGTTTATGTTGATTGGGAAGCAAGTTATTGGAACCTTTATTAATCCATTTCAATGACTGCTTTCTGTGTTCAAACCAGTACTTGCACCAAAACGGTGTGATGTGGAAAGTGAATGAAGATTTGTTAGATTCGAACCAAGGACCTCAGAATCAGATGTGCAATGTTCCCTTTACCACAGCTTTTCTTGAAATGATCTAAATTGCTTTAAGGATAACACCCTTTAAGATGTAAGAAAAAAAAAGAGAAAAATCCATCAAGTCACATATCTTTCACATGCTTTTAATTGAGTCAAAGAACCGAAGAATAAGTGTTGTTGTTTTTTTGTTTGTATTGTAAGATTAATTTTTTTCTCTTTTTTTTCAGCTTCAGCTGTTAAGTACATCAATGTATCCTTCACAGCTGTGAATAAGTGTTCATCATATCAGAAGTTTGCAAATAATTATTTTACATCATTTACCATACCAGTTTTTTTTTTCTTTTTCAAAAAAATATTTTTTAGACTGAATTTAAGACATATCTAGGTTTTCAGATTAGAAGGTATTCTTGAAAGTTCAGCTTCTCTTGTTTTTTTCTGCTATTTAATTTTTTTCAGATGAATTTTCGTTGCTAGAATGATTATTTGATAACTTCAAACTGGGAGTGTGTTAGTACAGTTATATAGCATATCTTCCAAGGATGTAGATTCATGTACAAATATGCAGAAGAACATATTTCATTAACTTATTATTCACCTCCAGTATAGCAACAACAAAGTTGTAAGGCTAAAGGAGAAGGGGGGACTGTATACTGGAATCATCTTCTCTGTCTCTGGCAGTCGGGTTTTGTTTGTCCATGGCATAACTCCAAAACTATTGGATGTATCAACTTGAAACTTCTTAGAGGGATAGATCTCACTGAGGAGAAAAGTAGTGTCAAGGAACCATAACTTATTTTTTAATAATTTTGGAATTATTGCCATTTTAATAATATTTTTTCATACTAAATTTTTGTCCAGGGCATAACTCAAAAAGTATTGGGGGTATCAACTTGAAACTGCATAGATAAATACATTCTCATTGAGGAGAAGTACAGTGCCCAAGAACCATTTCTCTCTTTTGCATAATTTGGAGCCATCAGGTTTATTTGTCCATGACATAACTCAAAAACTATTGGAGGTATCAACTTGAAACTTTATGGATGGATAGATCCCATTGAGGAAAAGTGCAATACTCAGGAACCATAACTATTTTTTCCATAATTTTGGAATTATTGCCCTTTGAAATTTTTCAAACTAAATTTTTGTCCAGGGCACAACTCAAAAATTATTGGAGGTATCAACTTGAAAATTCATAGATGGATAGATCTCATTGAAAAGAAGTGCAGTGCCCAAGAACCATAACTCTTTTTTCCATAATTTTGGAATTAATGCCCTTTGAAATTTTTTATACTTAATTTCTGTTCAGGGCATACCTCAAAATTATTGGAGTTACCGACTTGAAACTTCATAGATATCCATCCAGATGTCATTGAGGAAAAGTGCAATGCCCAAGAACCATAACTCTCTTTTGCACAGTTTTGGAGTTATTGCCCTTAACTTTGGAGTAATTTGGGGCATAACTCAAAAATCTATTGGAGGTATCAACTTGAAACTTCATCGATAAATAGATCTCACTGAGGAGAAATGCAGTGCTTAAGAGCTATTACTCTCTTTTGCATGATTTTTTAGTTATTGCCTTTTGTAATTTTTCATTCTTAATTTTAGTCCGGGGCATAAAGTAACATATGTTCCTATATATCTATAACCTACTGACAAAGTGGCATGTGCAGGGTATTAGCATCAGGACAGTGGCAGTTCTAGTTTGTTTGTTTTTTACTGAAAGTGGTGGATCATTTAGCTGGGTAATAAATTTGAATTAAATTATGATAGTTTACTTCCTTAACTGTGTATTAGACAACAGCTACACAGAAACCACAGTTATGATGGACAGAAAGAAAAGTAGAGGCAGGATCAACAGATACAGGATTCAAGCATAGCTTTGACACTTTGAGCCCGCTGCTTTTGGATTCTGTTAGACTACCCAAATGTGCCAGCCACTTCCTGACTCTATGGATGAATAAATCAATCAGTTTAAACAGACTTGTTTATCAGATGAATATGCAGTGGGATTAATATCAAGCTTGTTGAAAAGGCAAAAACAATAGCTGCTGTATGGGTAAAGGGGTTACTATTTTTCAGTCTGATAATTCAATAAATATATCTTCATACCTGTAATAATTATATAGAGGATATTTGTTTGTTTTTGTGGAAGATGAGAATTTATTTCATCGAGTGAACACCATATGTGATATATTCACGAGTGGCGCAGCCACGAGTGAAAATATAAACATATGGTGTTCACGAGATGAAATAAATTCCCATCTTCCACTAAAAAACAAACAAATTTTCTTTTTATTTTATGCCAACACGTCAAAAATGGGGTTTTTTTATGACATTTTTAATCAGGGCCTTCAAAAAATTCCCCATGGTGAGCCCCAAATCAGTTAATGCGTACTTTGGTTACTCCGCACACAAAAAAGTGGAGACAATCTCCAATACATATGATAACTTTACTTCTGCTGAAATAAACTGAATACACTTTCATCAAATAATATTTATTTTTGTCTACACAGTTTATCAATATTTATTGAATTTTGACATGCATACTTTAATTATAAAAGCGGATTAATACTCAATATTCAATAGTTCGGGCACAAACATGTATTATCAAAATGGTAATTAACTGATTCAAAACAGTGTATTATCACTTTTATCTCACTGATATTTCCCTATATTTCATTGGTAGGCATAAAATAAATATATATTAAATAAGGTGTGTACATATATTGGCTTCAATAAGTTTCCATTGTAAGTTACAATGATCCAGTTTATCTCTTTGAGAAGTTATTTGCCATTCATATCACCTAGGTTTGTCAGGATATTGTACTGAGAGTGAATGCATGAGAAATGCTGTGTTTTGTTAATTTCTTTGTGATAATTCTGTTACACTGTGTATCTTTCAGATTTCAGATTATTGTAACATCAAATTGATTAAACCTCTGCTGTAATCTAATACCTAGTTTTTAACTATTTTTACTTTATTTTGTTTTGTATTGAATATTGAAATTAAATCCAGTGGTGTAAATTGCGCATTTTTGAGCCAGTATGTTTATTTATGACTGATGTCATGATAAAATAGGCACTCAGTTATAATAATCAAATACAGTGAAAGATACATTTTTGGAAAAATGGAATTTTGAAGGTTTAGAATTTCGACACTGAATTAGATAATATTTAAATACAGAAAACCTAATGTAACAAATGAATTAAGTGCCAACATGACCTACCGGATATTTTGACAATAAATTAGGGTATATGACATCATTTTTATGATTTTAAACTTAACATGCTATGTAAACTCACTTCTTTTTTGTACTTGCTTTACATAATGACCTGAAGTTTTCAGACATAAATCCTGGAAGATTTTTTGATGTCAGCTATCAGAAATTGAAAAATCTTTTTTGGTTGACACCATTCATATCTGTGATTTAGCAGAATGATACTGATAAACTGACACATTACATACAAGTTATCCAGGTTAATTTATCTATAAGTGATAGTTTTTATACATGTATGTATCTATTATTTCCTGTGATTAATTTATAACTGCAGAATGCTTTCATTATTTTATTTGTTATCACTTTTGTTCATTGCTTGCTCAGGAGTAATTTTTTTCTATCATATATTTATCTTAACCTTTCAGCTCAAACATAATTGTAAACTGTTTTTTTGTTTTACTGAGTCTGTGTGTAAATGATAATTATCTATTTATCGGACTATTAAGGATTATATACCAGTACCTATTTTTACTATCTTCTGTGAGTACAAGTTATTCTTACAGTACATTTTCTTAAAAGTATACAAGAAAAACATTATTGCAGGTATTTTATACTAGAGTTTAACAACTACCCTGGAGGCATTTGACTCTGCCTTTCTGACCAGTGCAGACCAAGATCAGCCTACTCATCCATGCAGTCTTATCATAGTCTGCACTATCCACCATTCAGTCAGTAAATTTTCAAGAAGCACCCCCATGACTATTAATGGATCAGTCCAAACTGAAAGATGGACAAGTCCACTTTAGATACTAAGCATGGTAAGGGTTAAATTAGTGCTTTCCATGCTATAACCAATAAATTCTGCAGATAAAGCACCATTGCATTTACCTGCATGGCATATATGAAATACAAACATGAACAGTTGAAGAACAGAGAAAAAATCTGTTCGCTATTGTACAATGAATTTTTAACCACCTTAGAAATCCATTATAACATGACTATAACATAACTGAGCCTTGGTTAAAGAACATGTTAAGTCTTTCGTATGAAATATTTGAAGAAAAAAAAAAACAATTGCTGTATAGATGAATATGAAAAACATTATTTTTGAAACTGGTAAAAAACTGCTTAGTTTTATCTTGCATTGTGAATCACATATCTCTATGTGGAAGAGCCAAAGATGTGGCATAAGAAAGCTTTGGCTCAAGATAGCTTTGGCTCCTCCATAGTCTGAACATCTATCAACAATAGCTCTGTGGATTGCTGCCTGTTCGAAGATGTAGTATAGGTAATTGCAAAAAAAAACTTCATTTAAGAATCACTTTATTTCTTATCAATTTTTGTTTTCCTAACTGGATACATTATATTGTATGTATTATGATGAACGTAAGTGTATGTAATAAATATGTTTGAATCAGAACTTTGGTTGATTTCCCATGCCTAGATATGACAAAGAGTGCATGTTTAACTTCCAGTATGAATTTTCCTAATAAGGTTCTTGCCTATGGTTCTGAGCTGTGTATTCCATTAGCATCTTTCAAGTATTGTTCAAGTTATCTCTTTTAGTGGTCCTGCTATGGGATCAATGTCTCTTGTGCAAACATATTACATCCAGGAAAACCTTTGAAAATCTTTAGAAGAACCAAGTATCCCGGCTTTTTGTCTCTGGAAACATTACTTGATCAGCTGTTTTATGTAGACTTGAATGAAGAAAGTCTATAAAATCTAAAACCATTTCACAGGGATCTAATCTTTGCTGTGTATCTGTTCAAGCAAAAAATTCCAATTTTGCTTCATTGATCATTACTAGCTGAGACCTCAGGTTTACATTTTACTGAAGTACTTGTGAAAAACAAAACTAGACTAGAGACTTTAATATCACATAAATGATACCAATGTCTACATCTATTTGACTTCTCCAAACATTATGTTAGCTATATCCTTGGGCTGTTTATTGTTGATCATTATACAATGAAGAAAGTAAGATATAGCAAAGTTTAATCTGTCCATTATGTAATCAGTACACCACAGTTCAGCTAATTTGTAACCCTAGCATCATAATTCAGCTGTTACCATTACATCATAATTCAGCTGCTCGTCATGTAGCTAAAACATTATAATTTAGCAGTCTATTCTGACATAACTTTATCATTCAGCTGTCCATCATAATTCAGCTGTCTATTATGTTGGCATAATTCAGCTGTCTATTATGTTACCATGACATCATAATTCAGCTGTCCATTATGTTAACATAACATCATAATTCAGCTGTCCATTGTGTTACCATCACAACATAATTCAACTGTTTATTGTGTTACCATAACAACATAATTCAGCTGTCTATTGTGTAACCATAACATCATAATTCAGCTGTCCATTGTTACCATAACATCATAATTCAGCTGTCCATTGTTACCTTAACATCATAATTCAGCTGTCCATTGTTACCATAACAACATAATTCAGCTGTCCATTGTTACCATTACAATATAATTCAGCTGTCCATTGTTACCATAACATCATAATACAGCTGTCAATTGTTACCATTACAACATAATTCAGCTGTCCATTGTTACCTTAACATCATAATTCAGCTTTCCATTGTCACCATAACACCATAATTCAGCTGTCAAATGTGTTACTGTGCAACATAATTCAGCTGTCAATTGTTACCATAAGATCATAATTTAGCTGTCCATTGTGTTACCATAACAACATAACATCATAATTCAGCTGTCTATTGTATCACTGTAACATCATAATTCAGCTGTCCATTATGTTAACATAACATCATAATTCAGCTGTCTATTGTATCACCATAACATCATAATTCAGCTGTCTATTGTATCACCATAACATCATAATTCAGCTGTCTATTATGTTAACATAACATCATAATTCAGCTGTCTATTGTATCACCATAACATCATAATGCAGCTGTCTATTGTATCACCATAACATCATAATTCAGCTGTCTATTATGTTAACATCATAATTCACCTGTCTATTGTTTCACCATAACATCATAATGCAGCTGTCTATTGTATCACCATAACATCATAATTCATCTATTATATCACCATTACATCATAATTCAGCTGTCAATTGTATCATCGTAATTCAGCTGTCTATTGTAACACCATAACATCATAATTCAGCTGATTATTGTATCACTGTAACATCATAATTCAGCTGTCCATTATGTTAACATATCATTATTCAGCTGTCTATTAAATCACCATAACATCATAATTCAGCTGTCTTTTGAAAGCACAAAATCATAATTCAGCTGTTCTTGTGTAATGATAACATCATAATTACCTGTCTTTTGTGAAACTGTAACATCATAATTGAGCTCTCTTTTGTATATCCATAAAGTAATTCAGCTGTCCATGTTAATAATGATCACATCATAGGTCAGCTGTCCATCAAGTAACCATTACATCATAATTCATTTATTAATCATGAAACCATCATATATTATTTCAATAGTTCATCATGTAACCATAACATCATAAATTAGCTGTCTATCTTTTAACTACTACACGATACTTCAGATTTGCTTTGGTGGTTAACCAATGGACAGACAAAATACAACTTACTCCACGAAATATCTGGTGAATCACATATGAAGGCAGATTTCAAGAGAAAAGAAAAATATGAATATATAACAAAATATTTATTTAAATAACATGATTGTATGACAAAACAAGTCATTACAAATATAAGTAAATATTCTGAATGTATAATGAAATTGTACAAAAAAAATGAAAGACACCTGAAAATTATCACAGAGACATGAAATTCATTATAAACCATTACAGAATTAAACAATGCTCTGAAATGACAGTATTTACAAGACAGATATTTAGTTCTTTCATCAAAATACTCAAATTTCACAAAACTCTAAACAAAATTTTGAAAGTTATCAGGACTTCTCCAGTTGGAACTTGGCCATTGCCTAAAATCAAGAATAATTAACAACCATAGCAAACTTAAACAAGAGATGTTTGTAAAACATGTATGCTCCCCTAGTGCCTTATCCCTAGAGGCAGCCATGAAGTTTTGATGAGCTGGGACCAAGCATTCTATAGTTATTGATCTTAAACCATTTTAGTTTTTCAAGGACACTATGACCATGGCCTTTGACCTGGTGACCTGAAAAACTAAAGGGCTCATCTATAAGTCATGAACAACTTGTATACAAAGTTTGAGGAACATGGGCCCAAACATTCTACAATTACTCATCGGAAACCATTTTGTTTTTCATGGTCACTGTGACCTTTGACCCAATGACCTGAAAAACATTAGTTGTCATCTACTGATCATGACAGACCTACATACTAAGTCTGACGAACCTGGCCCCAAGGATTCCCTAGATATTCAGCAGAAACTGTTTTGCTTTTCAAGGTTACTGTGACCTTGACCTTTGACCTAATAACCCTAAAATCTAATTGCCATGACCAATCTACCTATGAAGTTTTGAGGAGCTGGGCCCAAGCGTCCTATAGTTCATGGGTGAAAGTACGTGAAACTGAAAATCCTGAAACTGCAACTTCTTGTACTAAAATCTACACATACTCTATTGTATCATATAGGCTCAAAATTAGCTGTAATCCGGAATTCTGGATTATTTCTGAAATCTTTCACCCATGATAGTTATTAATTGGAAATCATTTTGCTTTTCAAGGTAACTGTGACATTGGCCTTTGACCTGGTGACCTGAAAATCTATAAGTGTCATCTACTAGTCATGACAAACCTACAAACTTAGTTTGAAGAACCTGGGACCAAGGGTTTTATAGTTTTTGACTGGAAACCGTTTTGCTGTTCAAGGTCACTCTGATCTTGACCTTTGACCTGGTGAACTGAAAAACTAAAGGGGTCATTTACTTGTCATGACAAACCTACACACTAAGTTTGAACAACCTGGGACCAAGCATTCTGTAGTTATTGATTGGAAACCATTTTGCTATTCAAGGTCACTGTGACCTTGACCTTTGACCTGGTGACCTGAAAAACTACAGGGGTAGTCTACTAGTCATGATCAATCTACATACTAAGCCTGAGGAAGGTGGGTCTTTGGGTTCTCTACATATTGATTGGAAACCAAACTGTCTGCAGACCGACCGACATTTGCAAAACTATATGCCCTCTCATCTTCGATGGGGAGCATATGAAAAACTTTTTTCTAACCTATAAATGTCACTTTCTCTAATACTTTCAATGATTTTCTAACTGTCTTTAGAGGGGAACATTGTGAATATTAATTCAATTACTCAGTGTTTTCAAAACTGACAGCATAAATTTCATATCACAGCATCATTTCTGTATTTAGTTCAACACATTTGATGTTACAAATGGTAAGGGTAATGGGTAAGTCACTCCTTGAGAAAGAGAGCTCTTGGCCTCAAAACACTCAAATGACATCTGTGCCCATGATGATCACTTTGTTTGCCAGTCACTACTCAAGTTGTACTTTTAAGCTTTTTCTTTACCCTGACTTGGGTATCTGTAAGTAAAACATGTATTTCATTATATTCAAGTTAATCATATATTTCAGCTGAAAGTCAGAAAATGTCAAAGCAGCAAGTCGAAGTAAATTCAGATTAATATATATTTTAGAAGAATTTTTGTGGACAGCTACTAAAGATTCTTAGGACTAGTTCTTTTTCCTGAGCTGTTCAGTTAACAAGTAATGACTGAAACAGATCTATTCTAGTAAAGCAAATATCTTAAATATAACTATATTATAGAAAGCAATGTTTTTCATCAGAACAGGTGTATAAAACCATACCTTAATACAAGATAAGATCAAGACCATACCTTAGTAAAAATATAATCAAAATCAAAGACCATTTACTTTGATTTATTGGTTGTTTTAATTAGAGTTATGACTACAAACAAACCTTAAATGAATATAAAATAAGACATAAAGAAACATGACAATAATCATAAAACTGAATTACTTTTTCTGGCTCCAGTTTCTGTCCATAATAATCTGTTGCTTGCAGTGTCCCTCGACATACATTCACAATCTTCTGTAACAGCTGATCATTCACAAGGTCACTGTAGTCAAGGTCAAGGACACGTAAGCTTGGTGCATAAACTGTTGACCTTGGTGGAAGGTCAACTGATGAAGCACAGGCAGCCTGAAATATATGCATGTATATTAACTAAGTGGCACCTTTTGATTTCTTAGCAGCTTGATAATAATAATTAATCATAATTATATATAATTAATAATTTTATTAAATAAATGAGAATATAATTATATATAATTAATAATTTTATTAAATAAATGAGTATGTCAAAGTGTATTTCCTTATATTTGCAAAGGGTTTCTGCTATGAGAAAGAGAAGCTGTCTTTTTATGTCATTTTTTGCAAATCCTCATTGAAATACAACTTTGTATGTCTTGCAATTCCAAACAGTTGAAATGAGTTTAACAGAAATATATTTCAATTCTGTTGTTATCTAAAGTAAATAAAAAAAAATAAAATAGAAGAAAAAATCAGCTCCTTAGGTAGCACATACATGGAATTTTAAGCTGGTACAAAGTTCTTCTTTACCTTTGACCTGCCTTCAGAAATTGTTTTTGATTTATCAACAGTACATGTCATTATCAGCTCGCACAAATTTGATAGGTGATCATGTTCTGCTCTATTCACATTCAGTCAGAAAGCTTTTAACTAATAAAACTATGTTCAAACTGAATGATGAACAAGTCATTTAAAAAAAAAAAAGATAGCAGGCTAAAGATTAAACAGTACGAGGTAAATTAATGATACGCCAACAGTAAGCTTTCTAATTCAGGAAAACAAGTAAGTAAACAACGTACAGTATCTTCTGTCTTATCCCCTGTCTGACCTGAAAAGAGAAATGCATATGTCAAAGTCATGCTCCTATGGACTGAACTTCATATAAAAACAAACAAACAAAAACAACAACAACAAAAAAAACATGAGACAAAGAAAAGTTAGAGGTTTATACCAACTCTTTACTCCACAGTCACATTCTTAGACTAATTAACTCAGTAGGTTGTGTTTATCTGAACCAGAGTATTTTAGTATTCCTATGTTTGGTTTTTAAGAATTTAACAAACTGTTTTACTCATTTTTTTGTCTAAGTGAAGTTCATCTTTCACTAGCATACTGTAACAAGCTGTTATTTCTTGTCTGATGGAGAAATGTGAAGTTGACAAGTCATCAAATGAAAACCACTACCATTTTCAACAAGCAATTTCTAAATATGAATTGTCCATCTTTCATTCTTGATGGTAGGTTTAATGGGTAAGATTTTTCACAGAGATACAAAATCAGTGCTTACTGATTATGAGTGAACTTCAAAACTCTGTATGTTAATTCAGATCTGTTAACAGAAGTGGTTGAAATGGCAAGAAATAACAGAGTTAGGTAACAACTAATACTGTATTAAATATTACCAGAAATGATTGGAAGAAATGGCTGAATGGTGAGCATTTTCAGGCCCTTGAAGTTAGCTTCTTCTAGGCGACAGCAGTTTAACATAACAGCGGAGATAGATAGATCTGTCACATCTACAGGCAAAAGAAAAGGATACATTCAGTAGCAGTCAACAAGTTCAAGGTCACCAGTTGTATGATTGGAAGGTGTCCAAGTTTGGATGATTACCAATTATGACTAAAACTAGGGTATGACGTAAAGTATGTTTCCATACTATCCAAAAAGTTGTGTCATTTATAACCAAGCCACTTGGAAAGCAAAAACTACAAACATGTTGCCCTTTTCACACTTTATCCATTTGCTGAATCTCAAATTAAAAAGGGCTATCTTTCTAAAAAAATAAAATCACCCTTTTCACTATGAAATCAATGAATTTTTGTAATATTTATCTATTTTTTCTGACCTTAATTTTTCACAATGTCAACTATCTCTCAACTTAGTATACTAACAAATTATCTTGTTTCAATTTCATGAACAAAAACAAAGCAATATACATATTCAAGACAAACTATTTCTTTCAAAACAACATATTACATAGATTCCAGCTTATATCTAGGACTCGAAGATTTTTGAAACATGTTGCAACTGTAAGAATTCCCTCGTCTGTAATGTTACTATCGCCATTTGTATCTGCGCTTTCTACCGAGATTTCTACCAAGTCTTCTGCTGTTTCTGACAATATCCTCAGAGTGAAGTCAGACACAGGACACTTGTGTAAACATATCTTCTGCAATGGCAAAGAAAGTGTTAAAAATAGGTTCAACACAAGCATTTTTTTAAACTTACACAATATGTCACTCTGTGCATTGAGCATAAAATAAGTTCGGCATATTTCCAAACAAAAATATATTTAATATAAATCAAGAAATCCACAAAGCATAACTTTTCAATATCAAGTCAAATTCACTGAATTCAAATTAAAATCCAATTAATCGATTTCAGTATGATAAGATCCAAATGTTAATTTCTATAAAACAAGTTTGACATGACTCTAATATTGTCAAGTTTTCGTTGAAAGATTATCCCCCAAAAACACACATCAACAAAGTTTAGCTGGGATTGGATATAAAATACTGAGAACTTTAAATTGTTACTTGGAGACAAAGTAAATTTTTTGGGGCATAGCTCTTGTGTCTTGGGCAACAATATTACTCACTGGCATATACAATGGCTTAAAATACATTGAATATAGTATTACTCTAATCACTCTAAATCTTACATATTCACACTTATACAAAAGGACAACTTAAACATTATCAAAAGAAGATAATTAGACATACTCTGAGATTTGAACATGATGAGCAAATAGCATTCACCCCCTTCTCTGTGATTTCCTCACAAAAGGACAGATCGATATTTGTCAGCTGAAAAATAACCGCACAGTATTGAGAAACGTTTTTTTTTCTAGCTAGGTCAGAGGCCAGTCACTATGATATCTCCTGCATCATTTAGCTTAATCATGAATGACTATAAGGTACATTGAAATAAAATATGTTACTGTACCTTATTTGTCTGCCATGCTATAGAAGTGACACAATAAATTTCATACCAATGTTGACCTTGATAACAACAACTTGGCTTATTACTATAACATGACTTTTTCTTGTACCTCAATTTATATTCCACAGCTACAAAACATCTTGGCTGTATAGAGGTTAACTGAAAATGCTGGTCACAACTACCAGCGGCATGGAAATTCATCCTGTCATCCTTAATGATTCTGGATACATTCTGCCTAAAGAAAGTTTTTTGGTTTTTTTTTCTCACAATGTACACATCTGTAAACCCTTGACAAGCTACATTTCTGACACTGACTTGTCTACCTTATAATTTGCACAGTACTAATGATTGTTCAATTGGGTTTTTGAACTCTTTACTAAATAGTAAACACTATATACTACCTGAAAGAACAAGCTGATCACACTGTATATTCCTTACAAAGGTAAAAGAACTTGCAGTAAGAACTGTTAAAAACTTTCAAAAAAGTGACTTACAGATTCACTGAGATGCTTGGATAATTTAATGAGTATAGCATCTGTAATGAGGGTACTTACAGATTCACTGAGATGCTTGGATAATTTAATGAGTATAGCATCTGTAATGAGGGTACTTTCAGCCAGCTGAAGATGCTTCAGATTTTTGTTGGAAAGGAAAGGAACAAGAGCACCGTCATAAATAAACACAATACCTGAAATAAAACCAAAAGACAAAAGTGATACGAAAAAAATGCCAAGATGAAAACTTACATTAAGAAATTTCATAAACCTTCCATCCATTCCAAAGAAATGGCAAAAAAAACAAGACATGTCTAAACACCACTTCTGCATTATTAAAATAGAAACAACAATTATGACTTCAACAAAGGTTAACAAGTCAAAAGGGTAACACTTGACAAACCAGATTTTAAATTGTTTTAGTTTTGAAAAATGTATATTTATTAATTTTAGCAATTTGTGAATTTAACACTGCATCTTCCAAAAGAAATTAATAAGAATTTATACAAAGTTCTGCCTTTCACTCAGAGTTTATTTATTGTCAATGGTTGCCCATTTGACTGACATCCCCTGCAAAGTATAGTTATTTTAGGTTGTGGAGGACAGTATAAGATATGGAAATCATCCAATTTCATAGACACTCCTGATTCTTTTTCAAGCTCAGTGTGTAGCACTGATAAACAGGAATTCAGTTTAAAATGTCATTGGAATGACAATAAGTAGTATTTAAGATTCTCAAAATTTTCTGCTGCTAAAATTCCAGATGTTTTCCAGACTTTTTCTACTTTCATTTGAGTAAATTCCAGACTCCACAGCTGCAAACTTTAGCTTTTTTACAACATCATAAACACATTTCATTTCTTGACTGGGACTACAATTTGTGTGTTATGTACACTGCACTTGAGTATTATGCTAAGGCTGCTTAGTCATATAACAAAACTGTCCACATGACAGGTTACCAGTCCAGAAAACAGTAAGAAGACTTTATTCTAACATAATGCTAACATTAAACTTACTAGACATTTCAATATTTACTGAATAACTTTGTTAAAATCTTATGCCATTTGAGTACATCACTCTGCACAAAAAACAAACTCAAAACCTATATATTCACAAAACACAATTCTATATATATCAATAACTCGCAGGTGCTCCAATTTACACAACTACTCATAATTTAGGAATTCAACCATACTGTATTTCATTGCCATCGTATTTCAATAGCTTGCATTTCAATGACAAATTGTTTAAACTGGTTAAATGTTATATTTCATCATATTCAAAATCATTATTTACTATGTATGAAACAGTTTAGATGATGATAAAGTTTGAAGAAATATGCTTTCTCTTCTAAAATTCTTTTTCATGAAGTTTCTGTCGACAGCTTTGCAGACATCACATGGAACTGTGATCAACAGAAGCTCTCCTTTTGCACACACTACTGGTGTTCCATTTTTTTACATGCTATAAGTGATACTCACACACAAACAATTTGAACCCACATAGTTTCATCCCAAGTTTTTATTTTTTCCTGACTTTTTCCAAGTTTTGATTGGATTTTGCTCAGTAAAAAAGTCAATTCCTGACTTTTTCAAGAATGGAAACAGACTTTACAAAATTCCAGACTTTTCCTGATTTCCTGGTTCTGTAGGAACCCTGAGTTTTACTGCAAGATTAATGTATCAAACTCACCAACTCTGTCAACCATATGCTTTTTTTTATTTGAAATGAATTATGACAACAATTTACACAAACTACTTATCAAAGTTTGTCTCTCCTTACCTCTGAGATTGACACTCTGTAAATTACAGCAGGTTGTCCCCAGTGCTTCAACCCCGCCCGACTGTAACAACGTACATTCCTCCAATTCTACTTCAACCAGTTCTGTAAGGTTCTGAACAACTTTCTGGACAAATAAAACCTCTGCTTGACAAATATTCTATAACTTGACAATTTTAATAGCACAATAAACAAATATGGTATTCTCTTCTAAGTGGATAAAGATTCATGGATTCGTGGATAATCATTGCTTGGTAAAAGAAAGACACACCAGTACGTTACAAATTTGTAATTTCCTACATCATACAATCAGCTAATGCTGAAGCAACAGGCTAAAAGTGGCAATATTACTCCTAAATTATGCTTAAAAAATATCCAATTAATCCAAAAGCAAAATCAGTTGCAAATTATTACTATTTATTCATTCAAACAATCTTTCTCCCATGGCCAATTCTGCGTTTTGTACATGTAATTTTGGATTTTTAATAGTCTTTTTATTTACATTTGACTTATAGCCTTAAGTGCCATAGAAATGCCTGAATACACTACCCGACAACTGTATCATTACAAAACCAGGACAAGTTTTACATGCATTCTGAATCCTGAAATTATTAATATATGTTAATAGGGAATATACATACCCTAAAAAATTCTAATGTGAGACCCTTCCAGCTTACTGAAAACTTCTTTAATCCTTTATTGGCCACTAAAAATTTCTCCAAACAAATCTGTCCTAGATATGGTCTCCTACTAACATACTGAATTCCACAAATGTTTAGATTTGAAATCTTTGGTTGATAAAGCTGGGCTGCATAGTCAAAACTGAGTTTATCACTTGTAGCTGCTGCAACTGGTTTGGGAGGGTTTTTATTCTGTTTAGTATCACAGTTTTTACTGTCACTTGATCCATCTTTCAAACTCTCCTTTACAAAATTTTCAGACATATCATCTTCATCTTCGCTTTCACAATTTTCACCATGAACTGAACATTCTACAGCCACAACTTCTCCATTCCTGTAAAATACTCTTTTTCTTATGGCTTCACTTTTGCTTTCAGATTCCATGTTACCATTACATTTTGTAATACCCTCTTTCAAACTTAACTCATCCACCATGCCTACAATATTACCAGTGTCCTTTTCACCTTCCTCATTCCCAGTACATTCAGGCAGACTTTCAAGCCCTTGCAGTATAATATCTGTTTCAAGTAACATGTCCTCACCACTTTCACTCTCTACAGCTGTATGTTCATTCACTTCAATTTCATCTAAAGAATTACAGTCTTCACAGGATTTATGTTCATCTCTCTGTTCATTATCTTCTTCTGAGGGTTTACCATAAAGTTCAGCATAAGTATCCCTGAGTTCTCTATAATGCTGAAGCACCATCTTAAGTTCTTTGTCAGATTTCAAGGCATCAACTGTAAGCATGATGTCGATGATGGCTGGAAGTGAATACCCAGCAAGATGCAGCAATCCGGTACAATTCACCTGTAATTTTATGGACTAAACCATTAACCATGTCATTATTATGAAATATTTGATTATTACTTCAATTAACTGCTAAAATGCAAGTTTGCTTTGTTCTGAAAATAATTGTTTTGAGTCTAGCAATACTGATTCCAACATAATAATAGTCACTGTATTTGGGTGACTCCATTGCACAGTTTAACTAGTCTGTTAAAATATAAAAAAGAAACTTTTCAAATTAAGTTTAGTCTAATTATGTTCTTATAACCACATATCATCAACCTGGAATTCAGAATTTACCTCTAATTTTTGGCAACATAAGAAGGTTACAAATCACCTTTTGATGAACAAACCTATTAGTTTGGTGTACTCATTTCCTGTATTAGACTGTACTTGATTGAATAAATAATCTCTAAAGAATCAAGCAAGGATGGTCATCAGCTCCATCAACCTCAATATGTACAAAGGTAAACACCAGCATCTAGCAAACTTATTCACTAAGCTGACACTTTCTGTACTTACTGCGGTCCATGATATGTTGACACTTCTCAATTTAGGACCACACAATGAAACCAGATGATTTACTGTTACTGCGTCTAACTGTCTACATCCAGATATGTCCACATCCGTTAGGTTACATTTATACTCATCATCTTTTAATGGCTGCAAACAAAGTGCAAGTAAGTTATTGTATTCAACAGTCAAGATATACAAACATAGGCATAAATTTTAAACATACGGTCAAGTCACACCATAGTTTTTCCTGTATATGATATTGCTATCTCTTTATAAAAAAAAATTTCTACAACCTTTATCTGTTAGCTATCAATCTGTCTGAAATTTAAATCAATTCTAATAATTGATAACAAAAGTACACTTACTTAACGGGGTGTAGAGGAGATACTTGTTACCTGGGATTTAAAAAACTTACATGAGGCGACACTTCCCTGGCTCTCTGCAAACCTTTGTCCAACAGGAAAACTTCATTTGAGATGTTAGGACAGGAAGAAATGTTTAGAGTCTCCAGGCCAGGAAGGTTTCCTAACATTGTCTGTAAAAAAGTACACAATGTGGAGCCTTCAGATTATTTTTATTCAATCTGACATTTATTTGACAAACTGGCAATGAGCATGAGTACATGCATGTCTAAGGGTCTGCTGTCAAGCAAACATAAGAAGCAAAAAAAAAAAATTAGTATGAAAAATTACAAAGGGCAATAACTCTAAAATTGTGAGAAATAAAGTTATGGTTCTTGAACAATGCACCTCCCCACAATGAGATCTATTCACCTATGAAGTTTCAAGTTGATATCTTCAATACCTTTCGAGTTATGCCCCGAAAACTATTAAGTATGAAAAATTACAAAGGGCAATAAGTCAAAAACTATGCGAAAGAGAGTTATGACTCTTTGGCACTGCATCTCTCCAAAATGAGATCTATTCACCTATGATGTTTCAAGCTGATACTTCTAGTACTTTTTGAGTTATGCCCCGGACAAGCAAAATGGGCCGCCGACGCCGACACTGCACGAAACACCTTTTTGTCCCCAGTCTATAGTAAGGCGACACAAAAACTGTCCTTGAATTTCCCAATAGGAACAGACTAGTGCTACTTCCTAAAATCTGGAAAAAAGGCCCAGCTGTCCAAAAACAAAGAATTTTGCACTCAGATTAATGAATCTTACTTTAAACAAATTTTTACTTCTTTCATGTGAAAAACTACATAAAAATGAAGTTTTGGTATCAACTTACTCTAATTCTTAAATCAGAGAAACCAAGAAATTCAAGTTGCTAGTGATGAGAAGATGAGAAAATCATCCAAGTCTACTTACATGTACAACATCATCTGTTACATTTGGATTGTTTTCCAGTATAACTGTGGTCAGTGGCATTCTAGTAAGGCCCAAAAATGTGAACAACTCAGGAAGTACTAACTGTGAGCAACATGATAAATTGACCCTGTGTATGTGCTTACACCTAGAAACAGATACATGTATTTGCTGATATAAAACAAGAGGGCCATCATGGCCCTGAATAGCTCACCTGAGTACTTCAGCTGTGAGTTTGCTATTGATCAAACATCATAAGCAAAATATCATTTTCTGAATTGAAGATTTTCAAAAATCATAATTATATTTTACACAAATAGAACCCAGGGGTATGGCCAATTTTCCTGTTTAACTTTTACCTGATGGTTAAGGAGGAGATGTTGTTAAAAGGTAAAACATGGATGACGCACGACATATGCCAGACACAGGGCAATTCTGTTAAAACTGTTAAGAGAATAAAGAACTTAGAACTTTCAGCAATTTTCATTGACATGCAATAAATTTCAACAGAATATCATTGATAAAGTTACAGCATTCAAATCAATTAAATTCTAAGAATAGCTCAGTATAGGTACCTCTGTATTTGGTTGTAACCTGTTTCTAGATTACATAGTCATGCTATTGATCATGATTTTCACAGACACAGCATAAACCCATCTTCTTTAAATAACCATAAAGCTGGTAATCATGAATTAATCTTATAACCTAATAAAACATTAAACATAACAAATACTTTCAAAACTTACTTTGCAAATGTTTTAACGAGTCCCGTCAGGACTATGTTGCTACAGTTATTCAGGTTCAAGTCTTTTATGTGCATGGGCGCAAGGGCATGTAACAGCCTGCCTGTAAGGTTATCTGGGCAGTATTTTACAATCAGTTGAAGAATTTCCTCTGACACAGCTGTAAAACATTCAGTTTCCAAAAGTCTGGTAAGGTACTTTCCATTATCTCTTTTGACTTCGTCGGGGCCAGTTATATTGTCGTCACTGGTATCTATGGTATTCTCAAGAAGCAAGGCACGCATGCAGACCAACGTTGCTGTAAACTTTAAGGGCATTGGGTCTGGCATGTTTGTATATTATCTTCTGAAATTATTACGAAAGAAATATGATGGAATGACTAAATATTGCAATGAATGCTATCATCAGCAGGAAAAAAAGTTTTGTTTATTTGCATGCAAATGGTAAGGGAATTTCATAATCTAGAAACAACCACAATTTCTATAAAAACTGATCAAGACTTGTATGACCTGCCAAAACTATATATGGAAATTATATTTACCGGTACTTCAATCCCATTTATGGTTCTGAGTTATTGGCAAAATAATGTCAAGAAAATCTGACAATGGCAATTTCTCCCCTTAACATTAATCCTGACTTTATGATACCCCTTGTGACTCTTGTCAAGTCTCAATTCAGTCTATGGTCAGTAGTTACTTTATATATATGATAATGCAAAATTTTAACTTAATTATTTTGAATATCTAAATTAAAATTGATCAAATTAAAACAAGAGTTACATGTATACGGCCTGATTAAGGGTAGAATCAATATTGCAAGTATTTTAGAGCTGTATCTAGAACATTTTAGGAGGGTGTGACACCCTCTCCTTTTTCTGTGTGCCCTGTCTTCTTCTAATGTGTCAGTATGAAAGAGGAGGTTTTTCATGCGAAAATAAAAAGTTATTAGATGAAAAAATTCCAAGAAATAAGAAAGTTAAGGTCTTCAGAAGAACTGATGTCTTTATTTCAACTGGCAAACACTAATTATCATATTTTTTACATGTTTTATCGCGTAAAACATGCTCTCTCCTGTTGATTTCTAGGCATCAAAATGCTCTTATTCTGGTGTAGCCCTGCCCTTTTCAATGTCTCCTGAGCGATTTTTTTTCAAGGAAGTTAATGATATAAACAAGAATAAGATGGCTTATTTTAGTCTCATTTTAAAATCCCAGACTAACTTTTAGCATAATATTATATGAAATATAGGGCAAATTGCTTTGATAACAAACTTAAAACTTCATTCAAACTAGTACAATTTAAACTTGTTACCATACGTTCTTTTTTGTTTTTTGGATTTTTTTGGGGCGTGGGTTGGGGGGGTGGGGCATAGGTATATGTAGATCTTTTTATTTATTGATGATTACTTTAAAGATGAAATTAGGAATGTTACAACTTCTTGTATATTCACAGCCCTACATGTATGTTTGCTGAAGCTTAATTTCAGATGGAAAATTAATGAATCTCTCAAGCGATGTGACTTTATGCAGTTTACAATTCAATCTTGGTGACTCAACTTTGCTGAGATTTACTGAACAAATGTATTTTATCAGGATTTGGGTATACATAGGTGTATTTGGGTATATGTAAATGTATTTGGGTATATTGTGCTGCCCTTAAACAAGATGCTTTTACCTCTTTTTATCAAAGTTTTATTATCTTTTTATATATAATGAATTACTTCAATTTAAAAGCTTCCAGTAGTACAGTATTGGAAAGATATTCCTGACCTCTTATCAATTGGAGAATACTTCATTTTCAAACTGCCATATTATCAACAACCATCAGTTGGTCTGTGTCAGGAAGCCAGCCCCTGGAAGAACAAGCTTTATCAGTCGAAGATTTGAGGTAAAACATGTACATTGTTCTTCCAAGCAATCATTAATAATTGCTATTAAAACTTCTAAACTAAGATTAAATTTTACGCACATATCAAACTGTCTAGCTACTTCAAATACTCCATCAGCATGCTAAACAAAAGTTATATGCTAAGTTATATATTAGCTTTATGGAGTCCCTGATATAAGTAAAACTTGGCTTATGAATAGTGGTGAAATACTTCAAAGATACACAATGACACTTCAGTCAATTCATATTAATCAGAATTTATCACTTGTTGTCTATGACTGCTTAAGAATGCTTCAACCACAGGAATCAGAAATTTTATCAAAGTAAATTGTCAATCACCGATTACACTGAATACCAGAATAGACTTCTTTACCAAAATAGACATTCGATTACCGGAATAGACCTATAACAGCTAAAAGAAGTAAATAAATGTAAAAAAAAAACTATGTAGTGTGAAAGATACCGACTCTAAGAGTGTATATTGAATTTGATAAATCAAAATATTTCTTAATTACTACCGATTGCAAAACTGATTAGAGTTTACAGTGTTAGGCAAAGAATGAGGCTTGTCGGTACACCTGTCAAAAATCAATTAAATTGCCACCCTATTTGTCTCTTTTAAACTCCGCCTTTTACCTGTCAATAGTGTCATTCTAGTGTCATTCTAGTGTCATTCTGTGTACGAAAACAAAATGAGAGTACATACAATGAACTGTTAAAAATAAGAAGAGTTTTTGGGATTTAGACAATGTCATTTGCTAGTTGGGCCTTCAAGGCCTCAACTGAGCTTGCTGATGTTAATGTTAGGTGTGAAGCATGATGGTTCTAGGGCAGAATGACTGCTGTCTGTAGGTGGTTGCAAACTTCTAATTCCTGTGGCATCAACACATAGGTGACAGTTAACCTAATTAATCTGGCATTGACGGTTTGACCCATCTTATAGACATTTTTTATTATTATCATTGATAATTTATCAAACCTTAGCAAGAGGACATCGCCTATAAAAAAAATTCTCGATGTCTCTTAGACAAGCCTGATTAGTTGGACTAATGTGACAGTATCACTGTGAATAATACCTCTAAAAACGAAAAAAAAACTTTTACTCACATTAGGCAACACAAAATGGCCTATTTAAAATTTGTTTACATGACTTAAAACTCCACACAGCGGTTACTTCCCTTTCATAGTTTCAGTACATGAAGGGGAGATCATTGCGAGGTGATTGGACTTACACAGGTAGGTAATCTTGTACGGCACATCCTTATTCTGCTGCCCTAGTGCTTATAGTGCCAACTTCAACAACGTCAACTTATTAGGTACTGCCAAAAGTTGATACTGACTATACTAGGCAGGCGGGTGTCAGGAACGTTAAAATTGTAATAGATAAAAACAAATTAAACAGGAATTTTTATTAGAGATCTTACTTAAACGTTTATTGTGGACATCCATAAAACTTGTTCAAACCACTAGCGGATCCAGGGGGGGGCGCACCCGGCGCACGCCCCCCCTAAAATTCCCGGAGCTTACATGTTCTTTGGTATGGAAACAATAAAATATACTATATTTTCCTATTTTTTCTTCGCTCGCTTCGCTCGCGTATCTTTATACAACATTGCCTTTTGAGATGTACTCGTACACAACACAGAGTGCACGCAATTTAAACGTTCCCGCTTAGAGTGATTAAAAGTTACGCCCCCCCTAACCCAAAATCCTGGATCCGCCCCTGCAAACCACTGATAAAGGCTGGTACAGACTGTCAGTTGGGGTAGCCTTTAATCTCGGTCGGTAATTCGTTCCAGAGTCGTATAGTCCTTAGAAAGAATGGGTTCATGGGATGCTGTGATTTTTGCAGGGACCGTATATTAACAGTTAATAGTAAGTCCCAGGTTTTTGACTGCGGGATGAGGAATTTGTTGTTTCTTGTGTCTGTAAGGTGATTGTGATCGACATGAAGATCTGTGTATTTTTTTATTTTGTAAAGCATGATAAGGCTGGCTTGGTTTTGCCTTCGTTGTATATGTAACAACACACATCTTTTTTATTCATTTAGAGTCTCTATGCATTTTCATGTTCATCACAAAACATGATATTCTTGGGCCGATATTCTTATAATTATGTGTTGATAATTTATTATAATAATAAGTGTTCTCTTTTGTAATAAGCTAATTATAATGGTAGCAAAACATTTAGACCATTGACAACTAGATGACACCTAGACCCCTGACTGATTTATTATTATTATTGTATTATTGTTATATTTGATATTATTTTGTATTATAGCAGTCAAGTAATGATTTTAGAGTAAAATTTGATGGGGGAAAACAATCTCAATGATCAAGAACAAAAAAGAAACATATTTTCAGGAAAAAACAAACTATCTGAAGAAGTGGTAAAGATATCTTAGTAGATACTAAATTAATAATGTAAAATTGTTTCATAATAATTTCATACAACTAGAGACCGTATATTATTCTTAATAGTAAGATAGAACTAAAATATTAGTCTGGTTCCCTGCCTAATATACTTCGATAATAACGTAGTGTCAGGGGCAGGTAATCCAGACTACTAAAATATGTGCTTTGAAACTAAGTTCTAGACTCCCTTTTATTCTGGTGTGTGTATTTTGTTGAATATAAATGTATATTTTCAAGGGACTTGTTTAGTTGTGAAGTGCAAATGATTGTTTTGCCCTATATAGCTGTAATGTATTTATTTATCTTATATACATATATTATATTACATAAATTATGTCATTTAAAGAATGAAAGTAAATTTACGTAATATGAAAAAATCTTTCAAATGTTGTATTAAAGTTAGCAAGTTATTTTTATAACAATATATAAAACTATAAGTCTTTTCAAGCACAGAATATAATGAATACAGTAAAATATGATTGAGCAGTCAACTCCGAGATAAAAAGAGAACACATATATTCAAAAGAGTACAGCGTAACAATTTTATATTTTACCAGAATCGCATTTCCAGTGTGTATTATACTAACACACATTTGCGATGAAACCACTGTATTTTGAATTTATAGTCACATTTCACCATATTGTCAATTAACTATTAACAAATCCTAAATCCTGCAGGAGCAATGCACAGATGTTTTGGCAAGTCCAACATCGCCTGCTGGCATTTTAAGCATTTTTCTGAATTGTTCAAATTGTTGACGTTCTAAGCATTTATTTAAATGAGACCTCATTTTTTCAAAAATATAAAATCAAATGTTTTTTTTATTATTATTATTTTATCAAATGTTTTTGGAAGTGTGAAACATTTCCTAAGACAAAAGGAAATGCAAAAATACTACGGTTGATGAACTTGCGGTAAATAACTATCCATTTTATTGCTGTCGCAATTTTGGTAAATGTGGCTTAATTGGATTTTAACATAGCTTTTTAATGTTCGATTTGAATTTAAGTTGTCTAACACAATCACTATACAGTGTTCATCTATATGAGAAGTAAGTGTTGAAATGGATCTGTAAAGAAGGCACGATAACATTTTCCATTACATTAGCTGCCATGTTTCATTTCCCGTATTGCAGAACATTTAAAGTACTTTTTAAGCCTCCAACATTTGGGAATTGCTTCCTTAGAATTTTTAATGCCGCCCACATATGTTTGTCAACAACAATTTTTATCGTTAATGAAATCCTTATCCTGGTGTGTTAATCTTCAAACCAGACTCTCGTTTATAAACAGAATGATTGCACATTGCTAAAACTAAGGCCACAATAAGGGCAGCAGATTGGGCTGCAAATAGCACCACAGGGCCGCAGTATAAGGATGTGCTTCTGTAGACCGGTCTTCGACTTATAGCTGCAGATACCGGAGACCGTTTTCACAGTTGAAATTATTTGCCTGAATAAGTTTCCAAAATTGTGTGCTCTGTAGTTAGTTTACAAGATCACAATTATGTTTATCGAATAGGCAACATACACATAGAGGATATTTGTTTGTTTTTGTGGAAGATGAGAATTTATTTCATCGAGTGAACACCATATGTGATATTTTTACGAGTGGCGCAGCCACGAGTGAAAATATAAACATATGGTGTTCACGAGATGAAATAAATTCCCATCTTCCACTAAAAGACAAACAAATTTTCTTTTTATTTTATGCCAACACGTCAAAAATGGGTATTTTATGACATTTTTTACTCAGGGCCTTCAATAAATTCCCCATGGTGAGCCCCAAATCAGTTAATGCATGCGTACTTTGGTTACTCCGCACAAAAAAAGTGCAGACAATCTCCAATACATATGATAACTTTACTTCTGCTGAAATAAACTGAATACACTTTCATCAAATAACATTTATTTTTCTCTACACAGTTTATCAATATTTATTGAATTTTTGCCATACATACTTTAATTATAAAAGCGGATTAATACCGAGTAATATTCAATCAATTGAATTGAAAGTCGGCCATATTAGATATTGTCCATGTGAGTTATGTAAACAAATCAGACATTTTAAATAATTTATGGCGAATTTCATCATTGTTCACAACTAGTTAGGCTCAGGAATTCAATATTATAACTGGATTTAACAAGGTAAATAAATTTCACTCGCTGTCACTGTCTGAAATACAGCGGATTCTCTTGTATTTACGTGGTGGGGAAAAGTAGTTCCGGCACAAACAGTGTATTATCAAAATGGTAATTTCACTGATTCAAAACAGTGGATTATCGCTTTTATCTCACTGATATTTCCCTATATTTCATTGGTAGGCATAAAATAAACATGTATACTGCCTGTTCAAGTAGACTTGCTGGTAAGTGGTTGTTTCGTCAAACCACCGACATACATAGTACACGAGAAATCATGTATCTATTTTGGATTATTTATCACATGACTGGATTTCCTTAAATTCAGCTGCGGTCTGCTATTACTGTATTAGCTACGGTCTATTGTAACTAACTAGATCCTTAAAGGAATTGTTAATAATACACAAGGTCTGACTGGAATGGTTATACTTATTATAGCAACTATATTCTATCAGCTCTACATGTAAACGTATACTAACAATATATTCTTTAAACATGAATTTAACACGGTGTGTGTATGTTATACCCTGATAGGCTGGTGGTATCAAATAGGTTGGGCATATCTCTGTTATTTTATTATGAATGACATCAACATCACTACAATAACCAGTAACGATAAAAACTTTATAATATCATAAATTGTACGATTTTCTTTAATTCGTGATAAGGCCTCATCAATTTATACAGTAAGATAATAGCCAGTCTCAGATATTTAATCTCAGCCTGCGTATCATTAGAGCTTGACGAAGTCATATAAAGACAGTTAATGAAAACTAACAATTAATAGATATCGAATTCTATCAACTCTTTCCATTATGTACTGTCAATAATATCTAAAATCCCACAGCATCATTATAAAGAAGATCAAAGAATCTTTCTCTGCCTTCAAATGTTATATCGTCTGACGAACAATGCTAATTATTCGACTAGTCAGTGTTCGACTAGTGGCGTTTTTCGCGCGTTTTTTACCTTTCGCCGCGGAATAATTTAATGTACGCTGTTCCTTTTTCAATATGTTATATATGAAATGAAAGAGAATTTTTTGCCGATTACGGCAGTATTTCTTAATATAAAAAAATATCTCCAAGTGCTATTCGAAAACATGTATTTAGTGCGCTAACGTTGGTTTTAGCGTGTCCCAGCGTAACACGCGACTTACAGTTTTATTCGAGAAACTGCTGCAGTTTCTTTAAAAATTTAGCAAAACCCGCCAAATTTTAGCATTTGACGTTCACGTTACACCCGTTCATGACGTCATCAACGGAATGTGAAACAAAATGGTGGAATTCGCGATTCAGACTTTTTGGTAAGTCGGAATAATTTGTCCCATTTTCGTGCAATTTAACAGAGCTCACATTTTCAACGATATTTACATTTACTAGGGAAATGGGAAAGTTTTGATTTACATATGAAAAAATTCTAATTTGCCTCGGCTACATTTCCATATAAAAATAAATTAAATGATCGCATTATGGAAATTTCAGTTTTAAAATATCTGTGTCTAGCAAAATTGTGAAAATCCGTAAAATTTGCACTATTATTAAAATTGACGTTTGTTCCAGTGGAAGTTTGAAAAAGGGCGTTTATTTGCATGAGAAACAAACCAGTATTGAGCTTGTAATTTTTTCGCTTTATCTTTACATATATAGTTTTTGGTATATAGAGTTATAATTAAAACGGTACGAATACAAATTCATGTCTAGCAATAATGTGAATTGAACCATTTTGTGCGACGTCGGAAAACGTCAAAAGATCCGAGTGTTGTAAATATTATTTATTTGAATTTCATTTTTGCAATATAACCTAAAAAGAAATTGTTTTAATTAAGTGCATGTAATTTAAGTGAAATGATTGTTTGTTACATTTTGTCCTATTTCATTTCGGATGTTGTTGTTTTTTTTTATTTTCAGTTCCGTCAATCGTCATTATTTCCATGCATGGGCTACGCTAATCTCGATGTCTCAGGCGTAAATAGAAATCGAAATATTGGCTCTAACGTTTCAACATAGACAAAGGTAATCGAAAAATTATAATTTTCCATCAGTTATTTGATTGAATTATATCTTTGATTTTATAACGAGTGAGTAAAGTATCGGTAGCAGAACGACGAGTTGCCGTATGTATACGACTTTACATGCTACTGCTGCTGCTTAATAATGATACATGTACATTGATAATTATAATGATCACAACAACAACAAGAATAACAACAACAACAACAGCCACAACAACAACAACAACAACATAATAATAATAATAATAAATAAATAAATAAATAAGTAAATAAGTAAATAAATATATATATAATAATAAGCGGAAACAAACAACTGTTTAAGAGCAAGACATATTGTGGATTTTTCTGAAGAGTTCTGATGATTTCGCATAACATTACAAAATATTAACTTTTGTTTTCTATAGGCAAATCCCTAGAAACTATTTCAAAGAAAGAGATTTCAAACCAGTCAAAGGCAATCGTAAAGTCCACCAAATTGTAGCTACCAAATCAAATACATCTGAGCTCTTAGTGCGCGATATTTCCTGTTACAAATGTGTGCAGTGTGTTGAAGGTAGAACGGACGCCTGTGAACTTACAGGAGAAATAGGACCCCCAAAATCGCAGCCAATGATTATGACTTTATACGTTCGGTCTTTCGACATGGTGAAAGAAAACGATGTAGTAGCCGTATTCATCGATGACCCAAACTGTGACTTTTACTTACTTAAGGTGATAAGTGGGCCTAAAATATTAGAAACAGAAAAGTCAGATTGCTGGGAAAATACATTTCAGGAGGGAGCCGATGTTGTAGAAGAACTGTACTATGACAGAAATGGAAGATCTTGTTTTGCATACAAACTTGTAACTGGAAAAACTGCTATTGTGTACACATATGCTATTCGCTTTGTGTGTTTAGGGGTTAAGGCAAATAATAAAATTTGCCTTGATGATGCCATGCACAGGTCTATTTTAGAAGCAGTAGACGCATGAATACACTGTCGTTCTGTTAGTCTCATAGTGAATTTACAGAGTGCACACTTCAGCTTCTACATTAGACCTGTACATGTATATGATTATGTATGTGTTCTATGTATTGCATATCTAGAAATAAAATAGTTACAGTAGTTGAAATACAGTAATTCTCTACATGTCTAGAGAATATAAAATTTTTAATCTTATGTTAATAGGTCATGCTAGCGTAATGATTTAATAAATAATACTTATAAAAGTAAAATAAAATACTAAACATTCACGAATTTTCAAAAGGTTTTTAATGAATTATTTTATGCTGTGATATTTTATGACAGAATTAAAAGTACAATATTTTTCCTATTATATCCAATATACTTATGTGTACACAATAGCAGTTTAACCAGGTGGTTCGTTTACAGAATCGTATTGCCACCATTTAAAAGTTATCACTTTATTAAATTGAACTTATTTATTACGCATAACAATTTCGAAACCAAGGTGCTATACTCTTTTATATTTGAAGAAAATATTTAAAGCTTTAAATGTTAACTAATTCACGGTTAAATTGCATAATGTATATTTGTATATAAATGTTTCATGCAAGTATATTTACTTGTAAACGATATTAAAATGCTGCACAATGTTAATTTAGTTTCCACGTTTTCGTTGCCCCAATACGACGTCTTGAGTGCTAAAATGACGTTACGCTCGATAGTCGAACGTTTCGAGTTTTCTAGGATAATCTCTGCATATAAAGTCCCAGATCTGACCCCTCTTTGAACTGGTTCAAGATGAGTTAAAAAAGAAAATACATACTTCTGTGAAAGTTTGTGTTTCTGGGAAACAAGCACTCGTCTGGCTCGATCTCATTGATGCCTCTAGTGAGATTTTTGTTTGTTTGTCTGCTTGTTTGTATGTTTATTTGTTTGTTTTGTCTACGATTTTTGCCTTCAGTTAAATGATTTACATTTGTTTCGTCAGACTTTCGGTTATGTATTCTAAGTTTTCACACCAGATGTAAGTGAAGGATAATAGTACTATTGACATTCATATAGAGGATATTTGTTTGTTTTTGTGGAAGATGAGAATTTATTTCATCGAGTGAACACCATATGTGATATTTTCACGAGTGGCGCAGCCACGAGTGAAAATATAAACATATGGTGTTCACGAGATGAAATAAATTCCCATCTTCCACTAAAAAACAAACAAATTTTCTTTTTATTTTATGCCAACACGTCAAAAATGGGTTTTTTATGATATTTTTAATCAGGGCCTTCAATAAATTCCCCATGGTTAACCCCAAATCAGTTAATGCGTACTTTGGTTACTCCGCACAAAAAAAGTGCAGACAATCTCCAATACATATGATAACTTTACTTCTGCTGAAATAAACTGAATACACTTTCATCAAATAACATTTATTTTTGTCTACACAGTTTATCAATATTTATTGAATTTTTGCCATACATACTTTAATTATAAAAGTGGATTAATACCGAGTAATATTCAATCAATTGAATTGAAAGTCGGCCATATTGGATATTGTCCATGTGAGTTATGTAAACAAATCAGACATTTTAAATAATTTATGGCGAATTTCATCATTGTTCACAACTAGTTAGGCTCAGGAATTCAATATTATAATTGGATTTAACAAGGTAAATAAATTTCACTCGCTGTCACAGTCTGAAATACAGCGGATTCTCTTGTGGTGGGGAAATTCCTGAAGTTTCATCAAGCAGTAGTTCCGGCACAAACAGTGTATTATCAAAATGGTAATTAACTGATTCAAAACAGTGTATTATCACTTTTATCTCACTGATATTTCCCTATATTTCATTGGTAGGCATAAAATAATAACCTTTATCATACTATTACGAACAAATTCATTCGGCATCAGTATAGGATGCAATAAAGCGAACATTTCTTAACGTAACTACATGTATAGGAATATTTTAATACAACAAAGTGTAGTGTAAACAGAGTATGATATTTGCTTAAAAATTGCTTTCAGAAAGCGATGACAAACATCAGAAAAATGTAAGATCACGAATACAAAAGGCTCCAGAACTTAGGCTCTGAGAAACTCAGTTTTGTTTATCCAGAACGCATTTTCTTATTGTTTGCAAAACGTGTAGATTTAGCTAAATTAAGCAGACATGTTCTTGACCTTAAAGACATAAGAGCACCGTGGTCCAGGGGTAGAGCGCAGGGGCTCCGGATCGGAAGGTCGCGGGTTCGAATCCCGTCAGAGGCGAGATTCTCTCACGTTCTTCACATTCCTCCACGCTGCGCGAATACTGGTATGGAACCCAGGAAGCAGTCATCCAGCGTGATGAATCTAAGTTGTAAGAACTTATCGTATCGCAATCGATGTAAAATAAATGAGTCTAAACTAAACTAAAGTCATAAGAGAAACAAATTATTTAAATTTGATCAGTGACAAAATAAGGTTAAAAGTAGTTCATCCTAAAGTTGTTTCTGAGCAACCAAGCAAAACTGATATATGCACATTTAACAAGATCTACATAATTTGTTTTCACGTCTTAGTATTATCATATCGAACTATTATGGACTGATAAATGGAACTGTGAACGCCGTCAGCTTCAGGCTTAAACGTTGAATATAATTTCTTAACAATTGAAGGGTAAAAGAAGGACAACGCGCTATTACTTTTTGGCTCCGTAGCTAGACAGTTACCATTTTATGCAAAGTTTTTTTTCCCCAAGATATTTAGTGTTGCTTACTAGCTCATAATAGTACTATAAATAAGGAAATCACATGTAGTATATAGGTATACCTTTTCTTCTGTCTATTTTTCAATTACCATGCAGTATAAAAAGTATTCAAGGCTCTTAATTGTTGACTGAACGCGAGATCGATTTGTTTTTTGGATGAGACGTAAATCGATATTCCAGGTATCACCGCTATATGCTGAGCATGGAATAGAACCAAGGGTGTCTCCGGAAGGGGTGCTTTCTGTATCTTGGAAAAGCCCCTAAAACTAAAATAACCCAAAAGGCGGATTCGATCCTATCGGCAACAGGTACCTACGATTTTTAAACTCACAAAGAAATCTGAAAGAGTGAGCATAGATTCTACGATCTCAGGCTTATTATTCGTAAAGGTTATCAACAGTCCAAATTTTATCCCAATTATCCGTATCAAGTAGGCAAATACAATGTATATTAATCTCTTTTACAAGCTTGATTCTAAACGTATATGTAATAAGACTAAATGATCGTGTTTAAGCTGCTAATTTACATAAGTGAAGTTCATATTGCAACAATGAAAGGCAAATCAATTTGTCAGCTCAATATGTTACCTGTAATATGTGAAAATGCATAGATGTACTTTTTCTTCATATCATAATGAATACCATATGCATATGATGCAAGACATTAAATTTCCATGAACAATGAAGTGATTTGTTTCAACTGGAGCATTTTATTTTATAAATGTGACTAATATGATAATTTGAAACAAGGAAAATTCAAATGGACTTGAATCCATTTGAGTGTACGTTTTTTTTATTGTCCTTTTCATGAACCTTCCATACAGAAAAGTGTTTCTGGTAAGGTCTGGACTGAATAAACGTTCAAGAACATTTAAATGTGCACGAATAATATAGTCAGTAGTTCCAAAGGGGTCAGCAGTTCTACAGGGGTCAGTAATTGGGCCTTGCCTCTTCCTTATCTACATTAACGATCTCCCAGACTCTGTTAAATGTAAGACCAGAATGTTTGCTGATGACACCATAGTTTACCTAACAAGCCATTCTAAAAATGATATTATATCCCTCCAACAAGATCTCCATAGTCAAGAAACATGGGAAAGAGTCTGGTCCATGGAATTTAATCCTGATAAATGCGAAATCTTAAGAATAACAAGGAAGAGGAATCCCCTTATATACCCTTATAGGTTACATAATACTGAAGTCAAATCAGCTACCGCAGCCAAGTATTGAGGTGTCACTATTACCTCAGATCTAAATTGGCCAAAACATATTGATAACATTTCCTCCAAAGCAACGTCCAGTCTCAGGTTTATACAACGAAACGTAAAAACCGACAACAAACAGGTCAAACTTGCAGCTTATAACACATATGTATGCCCTCAGCTTGAGTACTGTTCTAGTGTTTGGCAGAAATCCCAATCCCATAACATTCAGGCATCTGGCCTAGGTAATGACATTCTTACATGGCTCAGGTCTTATCTCTCTGATAGACAGCAGCTGGTGGATGTGGCTGGTACTCATTCTACTACTGCTCCTATTTCCTGTGGTGTACCCCAGGGATCCATTGTAGGTCCTCTTTTATTTTTAATATATGTCAATGACATGTCTGCAGTCATAAGAAATAAGCTTTTGTTATATGCTGATGACTCAGGCATTCTTGTATCTGGTAAAAATAAATCTGAAGTTGAAGAAATTCTATTTTATGACATGAGTCTTATTAGTGATTGGTTAATTGATAATAAACTGTCTTTGCATCTTGACAAGACAGAGTCTATTCCTTTTTGGGTCCAAGTTTAAACTTAAACATGATTCTAACCCCCAGGTTACATGTAATGGTACTGATATAAAGCCCACATCTTCTGTTAAGTATTTAGGTGCAACTCTTGAACAACACCTATCATTTGAGGTCATGGCACAAAGCATTCTTCAAAAGGGAAATGCCAGGTTAAAGTTTCTTTACAGAAAAAAAGGATTTCCTTAACCAACATACTAAAAGATTATGGTTATGTCTTCAATACAGTGTCATTTTGTCTATTCATTTTCAATATGGTATCATGGGTTAACACAGACTTTAAGAAATAAGCTCCAAATAACACAGAACAAGTTAATGAGATTTGTACTCAATATAAACAATAGATCCGTACAGAACATTTCAAGTCGTTAAATTGGTTACCCGTAAAACATCGTGTGGAACAAATTATTTTATGTCATGTTTTTAAAATCAAACGTGGCTTAGCCCCAGCCTACTTGAGTGATAACTTCATTCCTCAAGATACTGTCCATGGTTATAACACACGGCTTTGTAATAGGGGGCATATTCAATTCCTGAGGTTAAAGGGTTTGGATTAAAGTCATTTTCTTACATAGGCTGTTCACTGTGGAACAATTTACCAGCCAGTATTACTCACTCAAAATCTCTGCCTGCTTTTAAGCTTGCTGTGTAACAGTACTTTTTAAATAAATTGAATTAAACTGTATTTTATGACTGTATATGTTTTAAGGATAAATTTTGACATGAGTCATGCTTGAATGATTTTCTTTTATAATATATGCTTATATATCTTTTTAGATAAATGTGTCTTCACTGTTAGGCAGATCCTGAGATTGAATTATATATTTATATATTTATTAAACATACAATACTTAACTATCTGTGAGATAAATGTTTTCTTTTGTTTGTTATTATAATAGGATTGAATCTAGTCTTATGGATTGTATATTTTAGTATCAACATAATTCTTAGTATTAGTGATAAATTGTATGTGATAGTATTTTTTGTGATATTTTTCGTGATACTTTCCATCAAATATTAACATTGCCTCTCTATGCCATGCCATCAACGCTTAGGTACCACAATGGAAATAAGGGTTTAACCTTTTTGTGTTATCCCTGGTGTTGGTGTACATGTCATGGTTTTTGTGCTCATGTATGTGTTATACTATTTATCACTTCATGTGTTTAAATACCATGTATGTACATGATGCCAAAATAAATCATATCTTATCTTAACATCGAAACAGTGCAACGGTCAGCAGCCAGGTATGTCATGAATGAATATAGTTACACTAGCAGTGTCACACAAATGCTGAAATCCCTTGAATGGCAAACCCTAGAGAAAGAAGGTTAAAAAACTCACTACTCATGTTTTATCAAATTAGAACCTAAACAGTTGCAGTAGATATCAGTCGCCTTATACCCACTAGGAACCTTAATTACCTCATCCCCTACTCAAAAGAAAAAGGTAATTAAAGATGGCTGACGTGCATGATGTGTTTAAGAACACGGAGGATTTAATAGATTTATGTAACTTTCCTATCGTGTTAATGGTATAATTTTGATACGTGCTTGGAGTTTATGTGATAGTGATCGTTTTGCAATATGTGATGGGTAGAAAAAATAAGAAAAGACGAAGCAGTGACAATATTACACCAGAAGATAGAAAGATAAAGGAGGCAAAAACTTCTGGTAAAAACATCTCACCGAGTTCTAGCTCGGAAAATAACAAAGCCGATTTAGACGGTTCTTTTTTGTCACTATTGTACAAAGATAATTGCTTTCCTTCGGGCTGTGCTAGTCCAGTAATTAGAATCTTTTAAGGTTTACAAGCGATGAATATGAACGGATACGGCCAAAAACCATCTATGATAAACACATCATCTGTGAGTCAAGGGGTCACCATGGGTCAAGGGATCGCACACGGCGGTCTTATGCCGAATTATTCGTCCCCAGTAAACAATAATTGCTACGGCCAACAACAACAATATCATCATGTCCAAAACCCAAGTAACAGTAGCGCCGGCTACACAGATTTTATGCAGTTTATGAAATTGAACTTTGATAATATCACCTCAAGGCTTGAGAAGCTAGATGCACTGGATAAAAAGGTCACAAAAAATGATAGCAAACTCTCCACATTATGGACAGAACTGGATAAGTGAGTTGTTTGTAATACTGACAAGTTATCTAAAGTTGAAGCAACGGTTGATTCCCATGATTTTGACATTGGAAAGGCTCAAAGAGACATAGTTAAATCTCAGGGAGATGTTGAAGAAATTCAGAAGGAGAACAAAAAACTTAAAGATGAAGTTGCTGACATTAGGTGAAAAGAAATTATTAATACTTTTATAATTGGCGGACTAGAGGGGAAAGAAAATGAAACAATAACTCAAACACGTGAAACTGTTGAAACGTTTTTCAAGGATGATTTTAAAATCCCAGAGAAGGATATTAAAAACTTGCAAGTGCAGAAAGTTCAACGTCTTGGCGTTAAAAGAGCTACAGGCATGAAACCCAGAAACATTCTTGTAGTCTTTAAAGATCAAGAGGCAAAAGAACACGTGAAGTCCCTGAAAGTAAACGTTGATTCAAAAGCAACTGGTAAATTTATGCAAGATCAATACCCACAAAAAATTGTTGAGCAGCGCAAAAAAACTCATCCCTGTAATTAATGCTGAAAGCAAGAAAAGATAAAAAAAGGATGCATATATAAAGTATAATAATTAATAAATTATATATTGACGGCGTGCATTACACCAATGGTAAGTACGGAAAAGTTGAAAATATCGAATAGCGTGTCTCAGAGGGTGACGTAAAAATTGGGATCTGGAACTGTAATGGTCTTTCAGCGGGAAAACGGGACGATGATAACTTCTGTCGGATATTGTCGGAATATGATGTAATCTTTCTACTAGAATCGTGGACAAGTACGGATTGTGAAATTGAGTTTGATGGATTTACGTCAGTGCATTGTTACCGAAAATTTCAGCATAGGCGAGCGAAACGAAATAGTGGTGGCGTCGTTTTGTACTATAAGAATGACTTATCCCCTGGGATAGAAATTGTTCGAAACCATTTTGATACAATAGTCTGGATAAAGTTAGACCACGTGTTTTTCGGTACTGAAACCGATACGTATTTAAGTGCAGTGTATTTGTGGGGAGAAGGGCCTCCAGCTTATGACGTAGTGAATTGTAACTTGTTTGAAATATTACAGACGGACGTAAATGAATTTCAGGAACTTTGCCGGATTACATTTCAGTTGACAGATTGTATCCTTTGATCGATGGTGACGACTTTATCCCGGACTTGCCTATGCCACTATTATTTATTGATACGCAATCAAACAGTCATGGTTTACAGTTATTAGACTTTTGCAAGGCAACAGGATTAAGGATTTGTAACGGACCTTTAGATGAAAATGCATCTTATTCTTATTACGGAATTAATGGTTGTTCCACTATTGATTACTTGTTATGCCGACAGTGTGACTTTCCCGGTATCACTTCCTTTACAATTGAAATATTTTCGATGTTTTCTGATCACGCGCTGATTAGCTTTAGCTTGCGTACAGACTACCGCATAAATGAAAACGATTCATCAAAACATTGTTCTCAAATAAAATGGTGTTAGGAGAAAAGAGCTGATTTCAGAAAAATCATGATATCCAAGATGTCAGAATTTAACGCCTTGTTCAGTAATATAGACGTAATTGACAAACAAACAGTAAATGACACGGTTTTAAAGTTCTCACGTTTAATTGACACTGTGGCCAAACCATTTTTTCAAAAAGAATTTTGTATAAGAAATAATAGTAGAGCATTTACATGTTCATCTGGGATTAAATCGGTCGTTTGGTTTGATAATGACTGTGTTAGCAAGAGAAATGAATATATCAATGCATTAAATTTGTTTAACTCTTTTAAAATGATGCAAATAGAGAGTTGTTACTTTCGAAGAAAAAAACATACAAAAATGTTGTATACCGAAAGAAATCAAGATACAAGTTTAAAAAAAGGAAAGAGATCTAGCAACTTCGAGCGAAAAAACCACGGCACTTTTGGAAATATTTCTCTAAGAAAAAACGACATCCAGGCGCGAACTTGTCACTTTCTGATTTCTACGAGTACTTTAGAAAACTCTCTGGCGAGATCAATGTTACAGTTGATGACGAAAGTGAACGTTTTTGTGCTGAAAGTCTGAATTTAGATGAGCCAGCTTTTGTAGCCAAGATCCTTATTTATGACCCGTGATATCAAGACTTTCTTCAAAGCTACACTGGAATTGTATTTTTTTTTTTTTTTTTTTTTGTTAACAGAACACATTGACACTTTTTTACATTTTAATCCCACAAATCATTCTTATTTTTATAACATTTTATTTATTTCACACTTATTCTTATCAAACTATCCATTTATTATCCATCCGAAACTTAATTCTCACTACACTAAAAAAACTCCAAACTCAATGCAGCAAAACTACATATATATATACTGGACAATTCCCGCCAAAATACAATAAATTATATGAAAGTCATGCAAAAAGAAAAGATCCAAAGGAGCAAGATTTTATGTAACATAGAACTCCATTGCAGCTTACGTTGCATATCAATTTATAAAAGAACTCCATTGGAACATGTCTTTATATAAACAGATACATATAAAACATCATGACAAAGTATCAGGTACATTATTTAATCAGAAATATCGCAAACTTTGCGACACTCCCGACAACACCAAAAGAAATTAAATCATAGCATTAAAACAAAATAAGAACATTCTATTTTATACTTGTCAAATAACGTCAAAACATATATACAGTATGATTTTTTTTTCAGTTTCAAATTGTAATGTATCTCATTATATTTACGATGTATTAACATATATATTAGTTCAGTAGCCCCAGTATGACCAATAGTCAATATATTTCTCTACGCTATCAACTATTTCCACATCGTTCACGTATCTGTCTTTTCTCACTAAACTGAAAATAACACACTGGGTTTGTTTACCATTATCACATATTTCTATCTCATCGTTTATAACACTGGCATCACTATATTCACAAACTGATGACTCATCACTCACACTGCTATCATCAGATGATGTATACATGACGTCATTGGCACTATAATAACTGACGTCATTCCTTTTCACTGTTGCATCTGACACGTCACTAAAATCATTAATATTGACGTCATCATCAATTAACACATCCACTGTATCGTATGATGCATTACTGCAACTAATGGTTATGGCGTCATCATCACTCACGTCATTTTTGTCCACTGTAACGTCCGAAACAGCGTCTTGATGATTCACGAAATCATCATCAGCATCACTGATATCACTGTATTGCATGACATAAGCATCAGAAAAATTATCATTATGCGTTTCATTAGCATCATCACTCCTAATATTTTCTACGTTAACGTCATTACAGTCAATCACTTCATCATTGACCCCGTTGCTTTCAGATGTATCTACGCAACTATCAGCAATAGCGTCACATAAAACATTCACAACAGTTTTACTGTTGACGTCATCACACTGTACTGCGTCACCGTTGACGTCAAAATAATCACCTTTGGCTTCATCGCGTTGAACCGTATCTCTATAGCCATTAGCAACGTCATCACATTCAACTCTATCTATGTCATCACATTGTACATCGACGACATTCTCACCAAAAAAATTAATGTCAAAATCGCTTATTTTTTCATTGAAGACCTCGTCATTATTAGGTTGTCCATATTGTAGCAAATCTAATATAGTGTCATCATCACTAACCTCTTCGTATTCTTGATTATTTAAGTGCACAACATCACCCGCTTTGGCTTTTACTGCTAACTCTTTTGCTTCCACTGCACTTTTGTCATGAACAGTTCTAAGGTGAGTGAACATATAACTCCGTCTTATACATTTCGAATCACAACCGTCAACAGGGCAATGCCAATGTTCGTAATTTTTGTGTGCTTCCTTTACGTGCCTGACTAAATTCCTTTTATACTTATACTCTCTGTTACATGTATCACATAAAAACATCTTTGTAACTTTGTTGAATTTATCACTATAACGTCTGCACAGTACTACGGTTAGCTTCACAATGACACGTTTAAAATATAGTATAGTACATTTAAGGTGTATAGCACAAAATCCTCGTGCATCACATTGTATCATTTTTCAAAACCGGTTTTTATGTACATATAACTCCAGTGGAGCAAAATTAAAATTCACGGTGTGTAAACGTATCAAGAAAGTAAGAAAAAAAATCAAATCACAGTGGTCAACTGAACACGTCACTTTCTTTGAAATGAATATTATAGCATGTAAAAAATATTTTACTGCTTTCTTACTGTGTTAACTGAAACTTAATTGCCTCTCTGGCATTCACGGCAGCTAATCGTTCTTGTCGCTTAGGTAACTGGCTTGTAGCATTCACATTGCAATCTTTTGTATGATCTTCATCACCACTATTGTTGGAGGTTTCTATTGGAAACAGTAAATTCAGGGGGCGATTGAGAACAGTACCCGATGGAAGCTAAATACTGCAAGAACGGATATTACCATCGTTACTAGTGGTTAACTTTTTAATTTTTGCTAACTTCCAGTGCTCGCGTGAAACATCTTCTTTGATGAGTACTACATCACCAATCTTTGGCGTACTGTGAGATTGAATTCTGTGTGTTTTATGTCGCGATTGCGTTCTTTGGCGAAGGCTTAATAAATAATCTTCTTTCCAAACTTGCCAAAATTTATTTAGGAGTTTTTGACCTTTCTTCCACATATTCAATAGCCTATCCACTGAACTTTCATATGGTGAATAATCAATTCCTGTGTCGGGATTCAAAGTTAAGAAATGACTAGGTGTTAGCGTAATTGTTGAGTGTAGGTCGTCGCCAACATACACAAGTGGTCTAGAGTTAATAACAGCTTCTGTTTCCTTAAGAAATGTTTGTAACTGAATAAGTGTCAACAGGTTTCTCCCAATCGTCTTTCTCATTGACCGTTTCACTAAACCAACAAGTCTTTCGTAGAACCCTCCGATCCAGGGAGCGAGTTCAACGATGAAGCTCCACTTTATTCCAGCGTTTGACACGTAACCTTGAACTTCGTTACTATGTAGTACTCTAAGCCAGACTCGATCTATAACTGAGCTTGCGGCTTTAAACTGCTTCGCATTGTCGCTGATTATTTCCACCGCCGTACCTCTCTGAGCAATAAATCTCCTGAAGCAAAGCAGAAATTGCTCTGTAGACATATCGGATACGACTTCAAGATGAATGGCACGAGTTGCCAAACATGTAAACAAACATATCCAAACTTTGGTGTTATCTTCTTTTGTTTTAATGTAAATTGAACCTAGATAATCTAAACCTGTTCTAGAAAAGGGTTTAGATTCTACTATACGCGATTTTGGCAAAGGAGGAAAAGGAGGCATCTTGTATGCTCCACCTTCGTGTCGACGACAGACACTGCATTTGTTAAGCACATATTTCACCTTTGCACGTCCATGTGGAATCCAAAACTTGAATCTTGTTTTCGCCAAAGTTTGAGATACACCGCTGTGTAAAATTTCCTTGTGTGTTTTCATAATCACTAACTGTGTATATCTATCATGTCTTGGTAGAAGAATGGGATAACGTGCACTCTCACTCAATTCCGCATGATCAAGTCTGCTTCTTCAGCGCAAAAGTCCTTGACTGTCTACAAATAGACCCAATTGTTGCTGTAAGTTCGTGACTTTTTCTTTTTGAACAGAACGAATTTCACCGTCGAAGTGTTTCTCTTGAACATGTCTCAACCATAATTCCTCGGATTCTTGTAATTCAAGATAAGTTAGCGGTCCTGAGTTATATTTACTCCTTCTCAATTTTCGAATAAACCGAAATACTAGAGCTGTTATACGCAGTAATCTGGTCACCGAAGAATAACGATTGATATCGATGCCAAAAGGACACTTTTCACTAGTAGTAATCTTTCTTACTTTCTCGTCATTTTCACATAATGTCGTTTCAACACGTATCTTTGCTTCTTTTACTTCATCCTTGCATTTCTTTTCAGAATTCTCGTCTAATGTAAAGCTAAACGTTGGCCACTTGTTGTTTGGTTGACATAACCACTCCGGTCCATGCCACCAAAACTTGTTCTCACTGAGTTTATTTAAAGTTGTTCCCCTTGAAGCTACGTCAGCTACATTCATTTTGGTAGGTATGTATCCAAACTTGATTTCTGAATTCTCTTTAATTTCAGATATCCTGTTTCTTACAAACATGGACAAATTTTTGTTTGAATTTATCCAGCTCAAGACACATTTGGAGTCTGACCACAAGTACGTATCCGCTATAGGTACTCTTTCTTATCTTGTTTGCAACATCACTGTTGTATGTACTTAAATGGTGGTCAATTGTTGCACCTAGAAGAAACGGGCTTGATATTACCCCAAATGGCACACGGCAAAAGCGATATTCTTCCAAATTATCCTTGTCGACGGAAGGATTCGTACAGTCTTTCAACCAGATGAATCGAGTCACGTCACGCTGATCAGGTTGAAGACCGATCTGTAGAAATGCCTTCTCTATATCAGCTACGATTGTTATAGGACTCATTCTGAATCTTAGCAACATACCGCACAGATCTTGTAGCATGACAGGTCCTCTGTACAGACACTCGTTTAAACTTTTGTTTTCTTTCCTTGTCTTTGCAGACGCATCGTAAACAACACGTAACTTAGTTGTTGTCTTCTGTGGCGTTACAATGGCATGATGGGGTAGATAATGCACTAATCCATCTGTTTTTTATCTTTCTGCCTTCTCAATTATGCCTTTACTTAACTGTTCCTTTATGACTGAATCATATTTTTCCATAAGACTTGGTTTGTTTTTTAATTTGTATATACAACTTTTCAAACGCCCTAGCGCTAACTGTCTGTTTTCAGGTAAATCAGGTGATTCATCGATCCATGGCCAAGTTACCTGATACCGACCATTTTCGAATTTAACAGTCTCCCGGAATTTGGACACTGCGATATCGTCCCCAGTATTACTAAATTTGTCCACAATTCCAATTGACTCAACTTGCCAGAAGTCTTCTAATTTTGGTTTGGTTGACACAACACTATCAATACTTGAAATCATTGGTGTGTTCATTACTTCACTTCCTTGTGTGAAAATCAACATACATGGCTCATCTTGTGATTCACAATCACTTGTACGACCTGAAAGAATCCAACCAAATTTCGAGCCAAGCAAGAATAATCCTGGCTGTATCTCTAACTTCTGGCAGAGAATAAAATCCAGGTAATAAGCATTACCTATTAGCATTTCGATTGATGATGATTCTCTATCTGTTGGTAAGGTATCTGCTAAATCGACACTCTCTAGAATGTCTTTCACTTGTTCCTTTTGCAATGCTTTCACTGGGCGTCGATGGAGTGCGCCACTAATTGTTGAAACAATATTGACAGTAATTGTAGTGAACTGTCCGTTCTTCAACATCACGTCAAGCTTTGTATACTTTGTTTTTATTGTCTGTGAACTATTACTTCCAAAAGTAACTAATTTTATTTCTTGATCGCCAATTGCCGTCAGCTCAAGTTTCTTTGCCAGTTTTTCAGTTACATAGGTTCGGTGTGAACCGGAATCCAATAGAATTCTTACTTGTTGTTTGTTCTTCTTATCGGGATTTTTTATTTCAGTTGATACAGTTTGCATTAAAACCGTTTCACTCGAAGACATAAGCACATTTTCTTCTGGAGTTTCAGGTTCAATCTCTATTTGATTGACTAAGTGTGCGATCGATTCTTTCAGCTGAAATTTCTGAGGACATAGGCTGCGATGATGCTTGTTTACTTCCCCACAATACACACATGATTTGATTCTTTTGCAATCGCTAGATCGGTGGCCTACTTTCAAGCACCTATAACAACTATCCTTTAGTTGTTCTTTCCGTTCACTTATGGATTTGTACTTGCTACACTCATCACTCCAGTGTTTCTGTTTACAATAACGGCATTTATTTGAATAATCCTCAGACCGAGTCTGTGATAATGTTTTCTGCTTGGTTAGGGTCGATAGTGCGTGCGTAGAACTTGCAGGTACTTTGGGTACTTCTCGTTTATACGTAGAATCTTTTCTTCCAAATGGAACTTTTGTAGAACTAGGTATATGTCTTTTATCACTAGCATTGGTCTGTTTTTCAGCTCTTTCTCTTGCCATAACGTACTTTTTTAAGCTATCACGTAGACTAGCTATACTCCACTTCTTTTCAGCACCCTTTTTCATCTCTAATTGTATCAGTACATCTTCAGACAATTTGGCTCTCACCATTGATACAAACACATCTTGGTTAGTATCTTGTCCAAGAACCTCTAGACTACGTAAGTGTGTTTCCACATTATCGAGTAATGATCTCAACTGACTTGTTTCATTTTTGGCTGGTTGTAAATTGATAAGTTGGTTATAGTGAACGTCTACAACTTCTTGTACATCACCAAATCTTTCCTTTAGTATATCAATAGCTAAGTGGTAATTCCCATCCGAAAGCACTAGGCCTGAAATTGCTCTTTTGGCTTCACCATACACTTTACTTTTCAAATAATTGAACTTTTCACTATCAGAAAGATTCTTGTTGTCGTGAACAGAACACTTGAATGAATCCCAGAATTCTATCCATTTTGTCTTATCTCCACCAAATGAAATCATATCCAGCTTTGGCAGTTATACAGAAGACACTTTAACACTTTTACTTTGACCCTCCAGTATTTTTTCCTGATGTTGTACATGAAGCTCCATGAGCTTATGCATATCTTGTTGCAACATCATCATTGGATGATCTCCAGAAAGGGCAGTATCTTTATGTTTTTCCTTTAAACAGAGAAGCATTTCTCTGTGATGTTTCAACTTCATAAAACACTGGACAGCTTCTTCACATAAGGCACTGTCAGCTTCAGTCATTTCTTTTACAAATTCGCAATCACTATCTCCTATTGCCGAAGCCAATTTCTCACTTTGGTTTTCTAATTTCTCACTATATAGTTTTAATGAATCATAGCACGTTCCTGTCGTAATTATTGCACTGTCTACCATGTCAATCTCCACATCACTAAGAAGCATCGCCTTGCCCTCTTCTAATTTCCTTTCGAGAATATTTCTATATCTCGTCCGTACACCTTTCAAGTGAGGCACACTGCTCATGATGAGATGTGTCTCCTTATGAAAAAACACTGAAATTCTAATATGGAATAATTATTCCAATATTACAACACTGAATTTCCCGTTCACAAAACTTAATTATGCCTTGGTTTAATTCCTATCTCGTATCCGGCTCGCGGGACCAAACAATGTAGCCAAGATCCTTATTTATGACCCGTGATATCAAGACTTTCTTCAAAGCTACACTGGAATTGTATTTTTTTTTTTGTTAACAGAACACATTGACACTTTTTTACATTTTAATCCCACAAATCATTCTTATTTTTATAACATTTTATTTATTTCACACTTATTCTTATCAAACTATCCATTTATTATCCATCCGAAACTTAATTCTCACTACACTAAAAAAACTCCAAACTCAATGCAGCAAAACTACATATATATATACTGGACAATTCCCGCCAAAATACAATAAATTATATGAAAGTCATGCAAAAAGAAAAGATCCAAAGGAGCAAGATTTTATGTAACATAGAACTCCATTGCAGCTTACGTTGCATATCAATTTATAAAAGAACTCCATTGGAACCTGTCTTTATATAAACAGATACATATAAAACATCATGACAAAGTATCAGGTACATTATTTAATCAGAAATATCGCAAACTTTGCGACAGCTTTTGAAGAACTTGACACTGTAATTACAAGTGATGAGATTCAAGCTGCTTTAAAGACACTTAAAAGAGGGAAATGACGGAATAATTAATGAGTTCCTAATAGAATCTATTGACATACTTACTGGCCATCTTGTTGATCTGTTTAATATGGTATATCTGGCTATTTTTCAGACTCTTGGATGGAAGGGATTATATTACCGTTATTCAAGAAAGGTGACAAAAATGACGTAAACAATTACAGGGGAATAACTCTTATTAGTGTATTAGCAAAGTTGTTTACTGCTGTATTAAATAAGAGACTGACAGTCTGGAGTGAAACGAACAATGTTGTTTCAGACGCTCAGTTTGGTTTTAGAAAAGGTTTGTCTACGACTGATGCAATATTTTGTCTTAATACAATTATTCAAACTATGCTTAATAATAGTAAACGCTTATATGCCACCTTTATTGACATGAGTAAATGTTTTGACAGTGTCTATCGAAATGCATTATGGTATAAAATGTCTAAGCTGGGAATTTCTGGTAAGATGCTGTGTATTGTTAAATCTATGTATGAGCATGTAAGAAGTCAAGTAAGACACTGCAATGAATATTCAGATTTTATTGAAATCTTTTTGGGCTTTAAACAGGGAGAAATATGTTCTCCATTATTATGGTCTATCTTTATAGAAGATTTAGAGCTGTATCTTAGTTCGAGGCCCGAGAGTGGTCTAGATATAAATACATTAACAATTATTTTATTACTATATGCAGACGATATGGTTGTATTTGCAGAAACGATAGAAGGTTTACAATTGCAATTAGACAATCTTAATTCTTATTGTGACCGTTGGGGTCTCAAAGTAAATGAACAGAAAACAAAAATCATGGTTTTCCGACGAAGAGGCCCAGTGAGAAGAAATGAAGTATGGACGTATAATGGCACATATTTAGAAATTGTTGATCATTTTAATTACTTAGGTGCTGTTAATAGTTCAAACGGCAATTTTACCTTAAACCAACAATTGTTAACTGGTAAAGCGCTTAAAGCCATGAATGTACTTGTACACAATACAAAGGATTTTGATCTGTCACCAAAAATGCAATGCCAACTGTTTGACTCGTTTGTTACTTCTATATTAAGTTATCCAGCCGAGGTCTGGGGTTTTACAAAGTCGAAAGAAATCGAAAGAGTACATCTAAATTTTTGTAACTAGCAATGTGGCAGTTTATGGAGAATTAGGGCGATTCCCTTTGTAAATAAATCGTTATGTGAAATTGCTTAAGTTCTGGTTTCATATACTCAGCACGAACAATTGTATTATTCGCCAACTATATGATGTACATGTACAAGATGATTCAAATGGCAAAATCAACTGGGCTTCAAATATAAAAAACATTGTTATACACTTATAGTTTTGGTTACATAATTATGGGAAAACCAAAATAGTTTTACAGATGATAAATGGCTTATTTTATATTTTAAACAATGAGTGATAGACTGTTTTAAACAAGAGTGAAGAAGCGATTTGGATGAAAATGGAGTATTGTTTGTTTATAAAAAATTAAAATCTTCTGTTGAATATGAACAGTATTTAAACATTTTATCAAAATCACAAAGATTTCTTATTACTAGATTGAGAGTGTCCGCACATAAATTTCGTATCGAAACTGGAAGATACGGAAATAATAGAATGGAAAGAGAACATAGACTCTGTCAAGTGTGTTAAAATGGTCAAGTAGAGGACGAATATCATTTTCTTTTGACCTGTGATAGATACAAGTTTGTGAGGAAACGATATCTGAATGAAGTTTTTATTACTCGTCCTAGTATGCATAAATTATTGCAGCTTTTAAATTCAACAGATGTACGTACAGGTTATGACAAATTTATCATGCTATATAAATTGTGTTCAGAAAATTAGAGAAAACATTTTAAGGCAAATTGATGTGTAATATTTTTATTGTTCTATGGTTTGGTTACCCTCATTTATGTTTTTCACTGTGTTTAAAACGTGTTAGTCTTTATATTACTTATAATGTATATTTCATGTTTGAATGTAAGGATGATAAACTTTGTTTAAGTCCTAAATGTAAATAAACTATCTGTTCTGTTCTGTTCTAAAACTCAGTACTTTGCCAGCTCTTTTTCCCCACGATCTATTAGACTCTAGAACTCCCTTCCCCCCGAGGTCAAATCTAGCCCCAGTCTCAGTATTTTCTCTGAGAGACTGGCGGCGGTCAGCCTGTAAACTCATCTCTGTTTTTACTTTTTAACTGTAACTGTAATATACTATGTCTAATCTTTTAATCTTTTAACACATGTAACATAAACTTCTTTAACAGCTTGTTCCCCGACTAATATTAGCGCATTAAACACTCAGTCATTATCGGAAATCGATTGTTGGGTTATACAGTAGATGCAGTAGATGTATACACACAGTAGGGAGGATGTAACAGTTATCTACAAGTTGAAGTGTCTAGAAAATGACAAAGGCGTAATTCAAAACAAGTTTAATTGTAATTTTCAAAATACTTTTGGAATGCAGAGGCTTTGATAGTGGATATTCTTATGTCCTGAACGCTATCTTACAGGATTGTTGGATTGAAATTAATCTCTTTTTAAAGTAAAAAAAGTCATGTACAAAACCTGTAACAAACGGAAGGTGTTTAAATTTTTTTTCTTGTTATTATTTTCATTTATAATTGCACATTGCTGGTTCTCTGCCAACACCTATGTTGAGAACAGATTAATGAAAACAGCAGCTGACACAGACATAAAGAACCAGAGCACTAATTACAAGCTATACATCATTGTCTTAGTTTACGATCGCTATTGGTCACTCATACGGCTGTTGGACTCAGTTAACTCGGCGCTCTTTTATTCTGATAGAGTCAAACTTCAGGTCTGGATTGACCGATCAGCAAATGGAAGCTATTGTCCAATAACCTATCAGACTGCAAAAAATTTCACTTTCAGATTTGGTGATTATGAAGTCAAAGTGCACCCGCGACATGTTGGTCTATTCGGACAGTGGTTAACAACTTGGGTACCAGAACCTGAATCGAAAGATATTGCAGTAATCCTTGAGGATGATTTGACTGTCTCTAAATACTTTTACAAGTATATTAAACTGGTTCATGAAAAGTATGACAATGTGTCTGAAATAAATGGATATTCATTGCAAGGAGGCATGAAACGATTAAGCGTTGGTAAACGCAAAAGGCTTACTGGGCCGCATACTAGTAACGTTTTTCTCTATCCAAGCATGGGACCATGGGGATTTTCTCCAAAGAACAGAAACTGGCGAAAGTTTTTAGACTGGTTTAATTCTCCCGAAGGTCATGAAAAAACACAACCTTTTATACCAGAACACGTTGCGTGGTTTTGGTATAATAGTTTCCGAAAAAAAGGAAAAGCTGATACAATGTGGACCATCTGGCATAGGTATTATGCGTGGAAAAATAATGAGTACACGATGTTTTGTAATTTTCGGGGTAGGTTTACATGTGTTAAATCTTTATTCTATTATTTTATCTATACGCTAAATCGTCTGTTTTGTTCTATAGATGTGATAATAAAAACAACTTCTTGCCAGTTCAATAATACATTCGTTTGGAATGTTACTCTGGAGGATTATAAACGCTGTAGTGGAAGGTTGCTCAAAGGCGTCTTTCATCCATTTTCCGTCGTGCGCCATGCGTCGGTATCTTTTTCTTCGAACGACATCTCCTATTAAACACATTGATATGTTTTAAGAACATTTCACAGGAAAGTTCCTCTACCAAATTATTAAAAGAATATAGTTCTATTCATATTTGGTTGCAATGGCAATTAAAAAGGAAAACCTTAAAAAGATCCCAAAGCTTAGAGCTTATATATTTGGCACGTAACACCATTTGGAGGAACTCGAGCAAAATTGTTAAGATTATGCCACTGAGAACAAAACTGACCTCGCCCGGAAGTCACTCAAGGTTTCCTATTCGTGTATAATGTAAAAGTTTTGAAAAAAAATCTTTTCAATAACCGCCTTCACGGTGCACTTGTTTTGACAAAGAGTTATGAAGGAGAATTTTAAAAATCAAACCTCTGTGTGTGTGTGTGTGTGTGGCAGTGGTCCTCACCAGAAGTTGTTTAAATTATGGCCCAAGCGTCACTTATTCATCATATATAGAAAATTGCTTTGATAATCTTCCCTAAAACCAAATGGCCCAAAACTTTAGTATTTGATGTATAGCAGTTCTTAGTGATCCTGTACCAAAGTTCTTCAAATAATGATCCAGAGGTCAAAAATGACCCCGCTTCTGTGCATTTACAGAACACCCAAAACCGTCGACTCAGTTTCAGCAGAATTTTTTCATAACTTTAAAGCATCCGAAGATTAGTGTAAATTCTTAATAACTGTTTTAATTTTTGAAAAATCTTCTTTTATTTGTACATTCTTGTTCAAACCTATATGTCTGTTTTCACGATTTATTTTATTATGTGTGTCTTTCAGGCTTTGCTGGATTGGCTAACAATTATATGGAACCTGGTCTACATGTTGGCGGAAGTAGAAAAAAATCTAACCCTTTGTTAACCCATTGGGACAGCCAGTATGAACACCTTCCCGTTCCTGAGGAAGTTCCTCGTTTGGACCTTAAAGGAAATCTCATATCCTGATTTATAAAGCAAAACTACATTTTCAGATAACTAAAAGACTAATTACTGTGACGCAAAGAGTTGCTGGTTAGACGGGAGGTGAAATTTAAGTTAATGAACTAGACAGAATGTATCGTAACTGTTTTCATAGTTAACTTAATTAGCAAGTTGTGTCTAGAAGCCAGTTTAAGCAGGGAGTATTGCAAGGTACAGAAGATATTCCCACATCTAGAGAAACATTTTACATGCTCAGTATATAGCACTAATACAGTGAGTCTTCATCTGGTATTTCATTCGGTAGACAATTATGTTATCGTAGTTGAGACAGTAGAGGGGTGTCCAGCAGGTTTCCAATGGAATATAGATAATAGAAATTCACATCCGAACGAATATCAGTGTTGTCAGATAAATTATTTGATATCAAAATTGATGTTTCTGTTCTTCAAAACATACAAATACATTGTTGTTGTCTTTAAGTAATTTATTTTCAAGAAAACAAAATCGTGTAGATTATCAGAATACTCTGAATATCGAACATAACAACAATGTGAATGGTTTTCATTTTTGTCTAGTTCATTTTCTTATGTTTCTAATTCACCTTTCTTATTGAAGGATTTAAAAATGCGGATAATACAAATGTATAACAAAGTAGTGAACGTTGGCTCTGCATCTAACAAATATAACTCGAATAAAAGTTTCAGTCATTGCTTTCTATTATGTTCTAACATTTTTGAAACCAGATATTTTATACAATTCGCTGTTTATTTTTCAATTAAGGCCAGATTTCTGTAAGCCTATCTTATTAGCATCTATAGCCCAGAAGTACTTGAACGACAGAGGGCAAAATAATTTGACAACAAGATAATTTTGCACCAGTGTCCAAATTGTTTTGGACTAATCACACTTCTTAAACTGCCCTGGCTGGCATATAACCCCTATTGCTCTTTATTAGTACATGTATACCATTTTTCTTTTCTTTTTTTATCAAAACACAATTCTGCTGGCCGATGAAAATACACAATGGAATATCATATATTCGGACCTCCATATTTTTTACGGTAAAACTACAATTTAGAAAATGTTCACGAACATCAAACGAGAATAAAAGAATTTGAAATGGATTTAATTACTTTTGATTGAATGAAATGTAAGAGGTTGAATCGTTTCAGCTTACTAACGAATGTGAAAGTGCGTTCTACAATGAAGCATGAGCGACTCATTCTGCAGCTAAGAACACTGAACACGGAATTTTGTGTCATGAGATCCCACACTTCACTCAATGTCTGTACTTACTGTTACTTTTTCGTTCCTTTTTTATTTACCCGAGGTTCCTTGTACATTCCTCATCCGAACTGGTCCAAGAAATTTTCAATAGGTAGAACTTGAATGTTGTTTCAACGAACTATGACGTCATTCTGTCCTAATAAACAACGTGACGTATGATAATCTCTAAGTTAGAATTTGTTAACGTTTTTTATTTTTCAAATCACAGGTACTTGAAACAAACTATAACTATATACTATAGTATATAGCCTATATAGAACATTAAAAATAGTTTGTTTCAAGTACATGTGTTTCAAATAGCTTATCAGATTTGGTGGTAATTACACAGACTAGTATGGCACGCCAATTGTCCAATTATTACGTGAACCTATGTTTACGCTAGTAAAACTAGGATTTACGGTCGATAATCTAGGTTTTTCAAACGTAAAACCTGGTTTTTCGATTTTTAACCTCTAGGCTATTTTCGAGCGTAAACATAAGATAACGGCCGTAAACCGTAGTTTACTAGGTACACTGTACATTTAAAGGTCATGTGACACGAATTTTTGACCTCGAAATTTTCATATGAGCGAAAAATATATATCTAACTATGACTGTTTTACAAAATTCCGCTGGTAATTTTCATCTTAAAGATGTTTTTATAGCAAATTAAAATCCATATTTTACGCACTTGGTCGCGCGCACCTGTCACGAGCGAAACCGGAAGTGACGCACATTTATCCCTTGCCACTTTACACAGCTGCCTAGATTGTTAACAAAAACTTTAAAATTATGATGGAAAGTGAAAATGTAGACTGAATATAGTAAAAAAACAAAATTGAACAAGTAAAGCTAACATCATGAACATACATTGAAGATTTTTTAAATAAATAATTTGAAATTTTGACGGAATTACGAAGCCAATGAGCAATATTATATAGAGGCTAGTTTAATCAGGGTTAGAGAATTAAAAGAAACATCAGTGAAAATATCTTGACTAAGAGATATTTTTCAAGTAACTGATCCAAAAATAATTTGAACATGCTTATTTTTCTCCGATGCAGTTTGTTGGAAGACTTGTTTAACCAACTCCAATCGAGAGATTTTTTTCCTATAAAAACATTCTCCTTACAGTGATGTGTTGCTTATTTGTCTGTGGTATATTTTGCCTGAGGTACGCGTAAGTTATCTTTGACTAGATCTATGATTTTTTTCATAATAAATGCATATCTTTTTTTTGTCTTATTCATTCTACATTTTTTGAAAACAAAACAATAATGATGAAAGAACAAATAATACGAAGAAGCCCTAAAAACTATGTCAAAATCATAACACAAACACATTGTTTTTGTTTTTTTAATAATTTGTTCACATTTAGAAGTCGAATGATTTTTATTTTCATCATAAATAGATCTATTACATTTAATTATCTTATAAAAATATGTATCTGCATGGAAGCTTCTAAACTAAAAATCATTCAGACATGTTAATTGGAACAAGCTATTAAATCCCACAGTATAAGGCGTGATTTATGGATCTTTGACTTTTCATTGGATATAAATTTATAAGCAGACACAAATTTCTACTTGATGGACATGCCATATTATTATTTTTCAAACAATATCCTGACGTGAAAATACATTGTAGTGTGAATTTCCATTCCAGTGAAACAAATGTTAAAACATTAGATCACCTAAATTCATTTAAATTTTACTACACTTAAATGAAAAAGAATTTGTTTATGACGTAAACATCAAGTAAGGAAGATTTACGCAGCATGTAAAAACGTGGAGATTGTGTTATATAGAACCACAACATGGAAGAAATTGGAATATTTATTAAGGTAAAAATAACAACCCGTTCTCCCGGCACAAAGTTTGAATTTACGTATAAAATCGAGAAGTAATCACATTATTTTATTTTATTTACAATTTATAGCATGTTATTTTTATAAGTGTGCTTTTATCGTGTTTCTTGCACTTGTGGTTTAGTGTTACAGTATTTTTTCATTTAAAAACGGTTGTGTTATGAGCAGTGTAATTCTGCACTACTGCCTAGTACAGTAGGGATAAATCTACGTCACAACCAAAAATTGCGGCGGAAACTACCGATGTCGAAACGGAAACAGCCGATTATCAAAAACACGTTTTTTCTTATCAAAAGCAATATTTTCATAATTTCGCAGTTAAACCATCTTAATCAGTACTTTATGATTATTTTGAATAGACAGAGTTGCTATAGTCGTGTCACATGACCTTTAAGTTAAGTCGTACCCTGAAAGTCTTACATGGTCGCGAATAATATGTTCGTAACTGGTCTGCTTTTTGCACATAAAAATTTAGTTAACTAAGAAAAAATTAATTCATTTGTCAACCCTAGTTTATAATTAAGTTTGTTCTACTTATTTCATTATTTTCTTAATTCGCTAAAATAACATATAGTGTCCTTATATAACACTGGCTGTTATAAGTGAAAAATATTGTAGCCTTTTACATAGCCGAAAATTAGTTCTCAAGATCGCTATAAGTAGTTTTTTTTTCCTTGCACATTTGACGATTGTTGACCAATGAAATCATTATAAATATTCATTCGGAAGTATTACCTTGTTGTTTTGTGCAAAAGTTTTGATTGGCTTGTAAATTTGGTAAAAAGTAAGGTTAAACAACTTCGCCGAAAAAGGGCTGCACAGTACTTGATTTTTATAGGGCTTTACAATATAAAAGATAAAAAAAAGTAAATTTATCATGACAGGTATACTTGTCAATAGTTTCTAAGCATAATAACATTATCTGGGAAAAATTTGATACACAACAAATCTAAACGCTGTTCGATCTTTTATATTTTATACATGCAAGTACAAACAATAATAGATTTTCTTCAAACCTCTAGAATATGCTCATCCAAAATGCTTTATGCTTCAAAATGCTTTATGCTTCAAAATGTTTTATGCTTCAAAATGCTTTATGCTTCAAAATGCTTTATGCTTCAAAATGTTTTATGCTTCAAAATGCTTTATGCTTCAAAATGCTTTATGCTGTAAGAAAATATTCGAAGACAAGGAAAGTTTTAGTACATAAACCTATTTCAGCCTAAGATAAAAATTAAAAGATATCTTAATTAATCAATGATCCAGAAATGTAATCTGCCTAGCAGGTACAGCGACGTTGAATCAATGTTGAATCAACGACATTTTTTCAACGTTGAAATAAGGTTGAATTTATATTTGATTTTGAAAGTTTAAATAATGTTGAAATCCCAACGTTGATTACAACCATTAACCAACGTTTAATAGATGTTGTTTGGACATTGAATCAACTTTTGAATACAGACAGTGGAAGTTGAATAAACGTTGATTTGTGGTTTAAATTTGTCAACGGTTTTCAATGTAACATTGAATTTTTAGCAGCAGCCGGGGATATAAATATTGACAAGTTTTATGGGGATTTATGTGGAGGCTATACATTGCAAATGCAAAGTGATTACGGTTTAAAGTTTTGAGGCATATTTTTATGTTGAAACAAGGTTGATTCAAATTGGGAAATGGTTATGCATAGCCAAAGTAGTGGTGTATTTATTCTACAGGCATTTTTCACTATTAGAATATTAAATTACAAGCAAACAACATTTTTTTTTTTTAATTTGTTGGTATTAATTAACCATTATTATGGGAGCAAACACTAAAAATATTACACTATCAACTCATCAAAACTGCCTTGTAATGTTCTGTATTTTTATTCTATGTTCTTACTACACCTCCAGCCCTTCCTGGAGGATACTTTGAATATTTCATCATCGTAGAAGGATTGTCTTGGTCACATTCTTTCCATTTAATTTCATCACTGCATCTATAGTAATAGAAAAACAATAATACTATTATATGTACTCTTCCCTAAGATACTTGTAATGCCTTAAAAAAACTTACTAACAATTATGATATTCCATGACTAATTTATTTGTTAAGCTGGGTTTAGCACCTGTTTTACCAATCATATAATACACACACACACACACACACACACACACACACACATATTTATTACATATAGTGGGCAAAACCAGGGGCAAAATGACTGGGGAGGAGAGTCCGTGTGGGCGAGTATTTGAAGGGAAACAAAACATGCACAATTTTGTGCTTTTAGGAGACTTAGCTATTTATATACAAAGACAAAGATGCAACAATGCAATGCATTGGGATAGAGAATGCCTTGAATACGTACCACTATTTTTTGCTCAACAAATAAATAGTGAATATTTTCCAGAATCCCAAAATCCACTTTCTCCATTTTGAATATGGCGTCTCTGTGGGTTTTTTTTTTAGTTTTATTGGGGTTTAACGCCAGTTTTAACTGGTCATATCCCGGCGGTCAGTCCACCTAACCAGTGTTCCTGGGTATCCAACCAGTTTACTGTCCAATTTTTCCACAAGTGACTGACTATTTCCTCACTTGCTTCAGAGGTGAGGGACAAATGACGTATAGACGCATTGTCTGAGATCAAGTATCACGGAGAAATTTTGCCGGCCCTGATGTGGATTGAACGATTGAGTCAAGATTGACAATCCAATGCTCTACCGACTGAGCTAGTCGGGCCGGCGCGTTACTGTGTGTTGAACATGCGCGGTTAAAGTGAAAGGCGCCACGATAAACGGACGACAACTGTGTAAAGTAACCAACAACAACAAAAGACCGAATGAAAGAAAGATCACATTTGTATAAATTATTTTAATTCATTAATAAATGTTTTAAAAGGTTAAATGTAGATCGAATGAGTAACTTAATTAATGGCTTCCAGAATGTCATGATACATTAATATTGCATTCAGCGATATCAGAGGCATACTACTCTGGCGTTATTTTACTTTCTGTTTCAGACTCACAGTTTTTAAGTACACACCCTTTTCAATATTTTAAAAAATTACTTTACTTCTGACCAGTTTTAAACGTTGTTTCAACGTCAGTCTTCAACCATTTACCAAGAAGCATATTCTAGTTAGGTTTATGTATGTTGAAATAAGGTTGATCAACGTCACGACCAAAACTCAATGTTGAAACAACGTTGAATCAATGTTGTGTGCCTGCTGGGTGGAAAGCGTGCTTAAGCTGTTGATTGATCGGTAACCACAATCTATGAAACATAAGTCAAAGTCAGTTTCCTCAGTTACAGCTGTTTCTTGTAACTACTTAACAGACTGTTTAAAATTGATTTCACAAGGTACTCCGCAGAATAACGTGTACATATGAAAGGTCATGGCTATTTCTCGTGTTTGTTTTCTGTTTTATATTATGACTTTAGTGATGTGATATTACGGCAACTTCTGGCATTTTCTGGATTTTCGAAGACTGGTTCTTAGAATAAAGGTGAAACCTATAAATAGAAACAATTATCATATAAACGAACAATGACGTAAGAGCTGGTGCTTCTCACAAACAGGGATAATGTGACAGGTATGAACAAAATTATGAACATACTTTAAAAACATTTTTTTAAATTTCCAAATAAACATACAAGCTATCACAACAAGTTGTAATGTGATTAGTCTGTTTTTGGACATTTTAACACGTAGGATACAAACTATGTGCATTTTTTGACATAAGAAGGCAATCGCGTGTTCACAACTATGTCAAACACGGGAAAAAGCCGCATGAACACGGTGTCACACGTCCATATAACGTTACAGACTCAAAGTCTTGTAGATTTAAAATCTAAACAGTTGAAAAAAAATGCAGATTGTACCTACCTGGTATAATGTACAAAAATCGACGACCCGCGTTGTGTTGAGTTGACATCATACGAATACTAATTATTCCACAGGGTCAAAGATCAGGCTCACAAGGGTCTATGCTAAGAAAGCGGTTTCTGATAAATAACTCTAAAAATAACTGCTTTCTTGACCTTCAAGGTCCTTTTACATGATGGTCGGGCTTCAGTGTCTTTCAGACAGATCTAGATTCAGTTAACTGCATCAGAAGACTGTTTGTGATATTGGTCTTTTTTAACTACTGAAAGGATGATATTTTATTTTTTTATTTTTTCATTTCAGAGGCAATATTCACTCCTTCGATAAATTTGTTTATTTCTGCGACGTGTAGTACTGAAGTTTCACAACTTTTCCTGCGACGGAAGTGACGTACCAAAAAAAAATTAACAAGCACAAAATGAAATTCAACTGTAATAGTAGAAAAGTGTTCAAATTGCTTTTTTTGATATCGTTTGTGTTCATCGCAATAACATACAGGCTATCGTCCAGGGCATATACTAAAACTAAATCTCCAAAAACTGTTATTGACTCGAGAATAAGTTACAGTAAAACTAGTTATTATCAATTATACATAATTGTAATAGTTTACAATCGCTATTGGTCTCTCTTAAGGCTGTTAGATTCCATCAACTCCGCGGAATATGATTCCGATAGAGTTAAACTACAGGTATGGATTGACAGGTCAGTGAACGGATCCTTTTGTCAAATAACCTATCAGATTGCGAACAATTTCACATTCAAATTTGGTGATTATGAAGTCAAAGTGCACCCGCGCCATGTTGGTATATATGGGCAGTGGTTAACCACTTGGGTACCAGAACCTGACTCCAAAGAAATCGCTGTTATCCTTGAGGACGATCTGACTGTATCTAAATACTTTTACAAGTACCTAAAACTTGTTCATGAGAAGTATGATAAGATCCCTGAAATAAATGGATACTCTTTGCAAGGAACCATGAGAGGGTTAAAAGTTGGAAAACGTAAAAGGCTTACTGGTCCTCGTTCTAGTTTTGTATTTTTGTACCCGAGTATGGGTCCTTGGGGTTTTTCTCCAAATAACAGAAACTGGCGAATGTTTTTAGACTGGTTTAATTCTCCCGATGGCTTTAATAAAACAGATCCTTTTATACCAGGAAATCTTGCATCATATATGTATAAAGGCTACAAAAGGGCTGGAAAAGGTGACACTATGTGGACAATCTGGCACAGATATTATGCGTGGAAGAAAAAGGAGTATACGATGTTCTGTAATTTTCTAGGTAAGTGATCATTTCTAAATCCACGCAGTGTTTTTAAATTAGCAGGTAAAAGCACGAAAGGAAGCCAAAACCGCTTTCAAATGTCATTATTTTCCAACTTTTTAACATAGTCTGCTGTAAGAAAGTAATCAGCACACTTATAATACCAGACGTTTTTATCAATATTTTCTAGGTCACGTCGGTTTAACTTCAAATTATAAGGAGAGTGGATTACATTTTGGTCACAGTGGAAGGAAGTCTAACCAACTGCTATCCCACTGGCACAGCGAATTTGAAGATCTACCTGAGCAGGTTCCACATTTAGACCTAGACGGAAATGTTATCCCACAATCAAGCCAGAATAAATTTTAAGTTTTATAGAATTAGATAAAAACGATAAGTGATGAGATATATTCAAAAATAGATATACTTCTTGAAGCGCAAGGAAATAAGTTTATTCTTGTTGTATCAAATTACTACTTCTTGGAGGACACAGACAGGGTGGTGGTATACATGTACTTTATTATATGATATTAGAATAACGTATTCATATGCGTTTATTTATGAGTGTACTTCATGTTTGAGCTCAATTCGGATGCAGGTTGTCCAAGAATATTTTACTTATTTACTGTTCGTAATCCACCACTTTTGATGAAATCAAAAAAAGCTACAGATGCTGTTTACCCTATTTGTAAGATGAGAATGCAGTTTTTTTCTGGACTTTGTACCTACTGCACTTACTTAAAATGATTCTGCTAGGAAAGAGGATACAGAAAAATGCATCCATTTAGACATATGGTTGGCTCTAGCTTTATAGCGGACTCGGCTTGATTAACAACAATTATTCCGCTACTGATCTGTTTTATTTCAATTTTTCAGTTATCTATCTATCTGCATCACGTTATTATGTGTACAGATATGAATCGATGCTCTTTTTTCCCCGTTTCTTTCTTGTCAAGAAAACTTAAGTAAGCCAATTAAATAAAAAAAAATCTGCATCGTTTCCCTTAAATTCACCGCGCTGCATTTTTACAGTAAAAGCTTGGAAATCAGTCTGCTAGATAAAGAATGACTGAATGGATGGGCACCCATTTAAGAACTATACAGTCAAGTTCAGATAACCCGTTTTAAATTTAACGCTAAAATAAAAGGTAGTAGAGGTTAAGAACTTACTGTACAATTAAACATGAATATTTTGTTGAAAAATATTGTAGTATGATAGTTTCAAAATGTCATAGATCGCCTTTATGTCAATTTGGAAGTGGAGTTTCCCAATTATATATTGAAACAGGGCGATATGAAGGTGTGCCTTTTGATAGGCGTTTTCGGCAATTTTGTAATGCCAATAAATGCAGTGTTATTGAGAATGAGATGCATGTACTGCTTCAGTGTAATTTGAACTGTGATATAAGAAATACTCTTTTTGAAAGAGCTAAAGTTTCTGCACCTAATTTAGAGACTCTAACGACTTTAGCAATAGTTATAAATCGAAATTGCTTTTTACTGATAGTAATCTGGTAAGAATTTTAGCCAAAACCTGTTTCTTGATGCTACAGAGACGACAATTTTACATCGGCGTAAATGATAAATTTGTAACAAATCTTTTATATCAGGAAATATTTACTAACTGGAATATTGTGGTAGCTTATGTATGAACGAATTTTCAATAAAGTATACAGAATTAATTCTAAAACATAAAGATCTTTTATACTGTGTACACAATGTTTTTTCTCTCCAGAATTTCAACTAGCAAAAACAATCTAGTTTTATGTATAAATAAATGTATTTGTAGAAAAATAAATATGACATTAGTAGTTTTAGTGTTAATAAATTGTTTTAGAATCTCATATAATTCAATAAGTTGAATGGCAATGTACTTTATTCATATGTTATTATGCATGTTTTATTGTTTGAACATGGTTTTATTCTCTGTATAATGTACATTGATGTGACTATAATAAATAAATATTCATAAATAAAAGGCTCTAAATGCGTACCAAAAACCGGCTCACTACCACAATGTGTTAATAATTAAAATATTATTGTAAGTTTTTATGATGATTTGGGAATAAAGAGAAAACAAGCTGCACTGTTTGTTTGTTCGTTTGTTTGTTTGTTATTCATTGCTTACACTAGAACATTGGCGTTCAGATTTCCTTCCGAAATAGGTCATATTTTGCTACTGGAACATTTTTGGCGTAACCCAACTTTTCCTTGACAGAACAACGAAATTTAAAGTCTAAAAGTAATGATTCCAAATGAGTATAATACATTTTTTCACTGGACAGTTACCTAAGAAGTAATGTGACAATCTTGAGACGACGTAAAGCAATATCGTTCTGTTATGAAGACCAGTTATACTAATTGGCACGATGGGCTGTGGTAATGTATGCTGCAAAAATGAAAGTACTGGCAAAACTGGAAGCTAGGTGGGAAAAATAATCAAATTTACAGACAGGAGATTTGTTCACGAACTGAATAAGAATTAGAGGATAGGATATAACTCACTCAGGCTCCTGTTCAATGCCCACCGACGCCAAATACGTTCTTGTATATAAAGTATAGGACTATATATTTTCCTTTGGATAAAACCTAGCTTTTGGCCTTTTTTTTAAATCAATACAGTGATACACTAAAAATGTTCCTGATTAATGTTGGTAAATGTATGGGTACCTACAAAATGAAACTTATCACATTCCCCGAATAGTGCCTAGTGCAGTGTTACTCAAATACTTTGCGCGGAGAATGCGAAGTGATGGGACGTCGGGAACCAGAATCGACACGTACAGGAAGCCTCAGGGTAAGATGAATTTGATAAAAATTTAACATAGAAATACTACTTTCTAGTGGGTGTCATTCAGATATAAACGTAAAAGCACAATTATTGACGGGTCATACATTATTTGCATCGTCGATCTTTGGTGAAATATTTTTAAAAAGAAGGCAAAGGCTTAGGGGTTTTTTTTAGCTTCGTGCACAGGTAAATTCGAAACACAAACATTTACTGAGATTTTGATGACATTTTGTTAGTAAGTAAAAGACTTAATGAAGATGGCTTTATTTATATACTGTCCTTTTAAATTCACCAAGTTATGCTGTCATATTACCTCAATAAAGATTTATTTAAGTTTTCATATCATTGGTGTCTGACTAGTCTCACTATTTTGCCTCCGAAGGTGCATGAACCCATTTTATAGGCTGATATTTTATAGTTGTTCACCTTCTACGTCTCACTTTGATCTGCATCTGACTAAGCAGACTCGCCCAATCGTAAGCGATTGGGCACTTTTTATGGCTCGTTTTTCCAACAAATCACGAAGTTTAAAGTAAAAATGATAAAAATATGATAAAATGTGATAACTTAATCCATACCTGATCCAGTAATCCAAGAAACAACACTGATATATATACGTTTCGAACTGAAACACTTATTTCGTTCATAATTATCCACCATTTTATTCAAAATTTGGCGATCGGAATAATCGGAGTTGTAGGTAAAAAGTTAACTAGGGTAGGGTAAAAAATCTGCCGAAAACAATATCCGCTTGGTTATATGCAGTTTAAAATTAGGCTTAAAGGTTGAACAACTAAAAAATATCAGATCAATAAATGGGTTCAACGCTTTAAGCCTGATTAATAAGGCTAGTGTCTGACAGACTCCAGATATGAGGATTTCAAGTTTTCAACTTTTAAGGTAGACACAATAGTGATGACATCATACAAGTGTCTGTCTTCTTTGAAGGCAGAGATTGACCACTAAAATAGATAACATGATATTTAACTTATTCGAGTACTATTATTTGATCTCTTATTTCTACAAAAGCAGGTTCATAGTTCTATGTAATATTTGACTCTGATAGATTAACATTTTACAGTTGTCTGCTTTTGCTTTTGGAATGCCAATAACAACAATTCAGAGTGTTTAGCACCAGTAAATTGTACATTCTCATCTAGTGTAAAAGTGATCTCTTTAATACAAATCAACCATTAGACCAATATCTCGTATCAAAGGAACCATTTTTCAAGCTTTATCTGTAGTCTTATTAGGACAATTTTTCTACAAGCAGAATTGAGTATAGTAGTAACAGAGTACATTTCTTTAATAGACAATTTATTTGAAATTCACACTAATTGTCTTACTCTTTGTAAAATAATTTTATCAAATAGCTAACATTCACTCCTGTATAGCTGTAAGTAATTACTCAATTGTTAATTGTCTGTTAATATTTTAATCTATAAGCATTTCATGTTATAAAGGTTCTGTCATATTTGCAATTCATGTATTAAATGCTTACTAAAATGCTATGGATATATTATATTTTTCAAACAAGTTCTTTATAAACAGTCATTTAAAAAACAATTGTAATTTTTATGTGTTTAGTATATTGCTATGCATTAATATGGTGTTTCATTATTCCTCTTCTAATTTGATTATTTTAAGAAATAAATGAAAAATTATCTTGATATTCTTGTTCATAAAAGTAAAAAAGAGACATGGATCATCTTGAAATACTAATACCTGCATTTAATTTCCTGGAAAGGGGATTAAAGATGTCCTCAATAGGAATAACAAGCAGTCCATTTGTGATCTTATACATCAGGGACAATCAGTTATCAGTACATCTTAGGTTAAGACAATAGAGGTTGAATGACTGTAAAGCATTTCTGTTACAATAGATGTGCAACTGTAATCAGATTTAACCCATTGAGCATACATTTCAGGCATTTAGAAGAATATGGAACCTGTAGTTCTCAAACACCGGCGGACAACTTTAGAAAGAGCTGAAAAGTTTATCTCTACTGAATATTTTACTGATGTAAATTTAACTGGAAGGTAACACGTAACACCTGATACAAACATATTCTTTCTTTCAAAGTTAACTTAGCACATAATATAGTTGTATCCTGAAAGAGAAAACTAGACCTTATTGCATGAAAACATGAATAAGTCATAACAGCAGTGCTCAAAAACGACTAAATGGGGCAGTTATACAGAAATGTATCAATCCCACCTAGTGTTTAGGAGTATTATAATTTGATCTATTATTGAGAACAGTGCAGAAAAAATCCATCGTTTCATGTAAACATGCTGGAACACTTGATTTTGTCACTTTCACTGTCTTTGATATTATATATCTTAACTGTGAAAATTAACTCCCAGTATTGATAACTTCGGGAATTCATATATTCTTGTCTCTAAGGCAGGTTCGCAAAGGAGGTAGATTTGGTAAGTCCATTTAGAAATTAGGAATTATTTAGGAATCATTTCCTACTTTAAAATTAATGTGTAAACTTTTCAGACTTTATCCGAAGAAGGAGCCAGTTGGATCAGTAAAGCACTGGGCAGCACCATCAGGGAGATACACGCCATATGAGGAAGCAATCAAGCAAAAATACAAACCAGTTAAAGTTGGACAATCATTTGGACCAACGTAATTTTCCTTTATTGTCATTAAATTACTTGTACATGTACATTTAATTTTTTTCTAGAATTATCGAAAACTTGCATTCTTCTTTTTTTAACAAAGATATTGTTTGTAAAAATTACTTAAAAAAACAATTCAGGAGGTACGTTGTAGTCAAGAAATTTTTGTTGATGTAGGGCTTATCCTTATTAATTTACAACTGTTTAAGTAGATTTTACACAAAGTATATCTTATAATTCTTGTAATTTGTAGATGGGCTACGCACTGGTTCCAGGTTTCTGTAAATGTACCTGCAGACTGGGTAGGAGAGCAAGTCAGATTACGCTGGAACTCAAGTTCTGAGGCCCTGGTGTGGGTAGATGGCAAACCAAAACAGGTTTGTTCTGTGAATAAATTGACGTGCTTAATATGTGCTTAATATTTGTAAACCTTGTGAAAAAAATTTAAAGTTTTACTCAGCACTATAGTTTGATTTGATTGATACTTCAGATTTATATTTATCTTTTTATTCAACTTTCTATTGGAAGAAAAAAAAAGTCATTTTGAAAATCTGCTGTGGTATTTTGTACATTATATATTTCTGTTATTTTTGCAGGGCCTTTGCTCTGAGTATAACCGTCTTGATTTTCCTCTCACTGACAAGTTAACGAAAGATCATCTTAAGTAAGTGATACAGTTCTTGATACAACATGTGTCCATGTTTCGTTTCCCTGTAAACAAATTCAATATTTTGTTTAAGGCTGTTTCTTATTTGTTTTAATCAATATTAAGTTCTTTCTTTGCATGTGACAGATTGTAATTAAATTATTATACAGTGAATGTTTTGTTTCAATCAGAGTCAAACATAACTCAAGCCACATATTTTACAGCCGATTTATATCAGTATACTTCCAAAATAAATGTACAGATATTTCAATATCCTTGTAAATAGTAAATAAATACACATTGTTGTATTACAATGTTTTAGTTTTTCAGTATATATTGAAATGGTTTGTATGGGAATGAAGGGAGGTGGGGATGAAAAGATAGCCCCTCCTAACTCCAATAAAATGTTCACTCTAACCCAATGTGAGATGGTGTTGTTTGACCATAAGGCCTACAGCCTGTATAGAGTGATCGAACTCCTTCACGATATGGCTAAAGTACAAGTTTGTTATCTCCCTTGGTTTGTTTTATGATACTGCCAGAACAACCTTTGTTGAAAAATTGTGTTGACAGCCTGGGGAAGGTTCTGTCTGTATGTTTGTGGTAAAATGTGAAAAGGTGATCAAATGTTACAGTAAATGTTTCTTTCTTAAACAAAAACTGTTCATTGTGACATATGCTAATCAGGTAGGAAATCAGTGAGGCCTAACCAAAAGAATGTTTGTTTAGGGTAATATCTCTAAAATTACTAGGTACAGTAGGTAGGGCTCTCAGTGTTACATTATTATTGCATATGCAATTTCCCTTTATTTCATTTCATCTTGAGGAGTCAGTATTTTTTATATACTGGGTATGTAATTAATTAGGTATCTGGTGTATATAGGGGTGTCACGATATACCGTTGAACCGTGATATACAGGATAAATGTGTATTTTTCATTTACCTACAAATTTTCAAGATCATTTGGAAAAATTATTTATCATTTTTTATCATTTGTTTTAAAAAAGGTATGTCTCAAATGTGTTTTTCTATATCTGTAAGAGCATGTATCTAAGTGTTCAGCAACAAAGAGTCCAATATAAATGATATGGTGGATGGCAGAAATCATGACAAAAAAAATTGTGCCCAACAAAAAACCTAAGAATGATTTTTGGGAGCACTTAGAATTGAAATACAAATAGACAAGAAAAAACAATTCACTAAAACCTGTGTGGTATGCAAACACTGTTATACAGAGGTAAAGAATACTGGTGTAGGAACCAGTAACATCAAGGTCTAGTAACTGTCCCAAGATCAAGTGAGCCGTGATTCTAGTCATGATTGCATATTGCTTTTTTACTGGAGTTAAATAAAAGCTCCTATTGCAGTTAACCTTGTAATGTATTGCTTTGAAAGGCAGAATACTTGGGTATATATCATGCTACAGTTACGTCAAAACCCTGGTGTATTGCCGTAAACTTCTGGAGTACCTTGACACCCCTGAGTGAGTATACCTACTGTGACACAGGCTACATTTTTGTAGCACACTTATGTTGTGATCCTCATTCTTAAAATTCCCATGATTTCATAATAAACTTTAGCAAACAATAATGTCTTGTGATTTTGAGAATTATGTTGTTGGGGATTGACCAGAGATAAAGCAATTAAGATTACTCAACTGTTTTTAGATTTTCTTTATTTTGTTCTAAGGTCTTGAAGTCATGCAATATTATATAAAACTGCGGGAAGAACTTGTGTATATATCTCAGTACAAAGTAAATAACCTACAGTGTAGATATTTTGTTAGAAAGCATACTTTATTTTATGTAAGATCATTTTTATGTAAATCTGTTCTTATGAGATATTCTTTCATTGAATGATAACAGTAGATGTTCACAAGAATTTCTTGCTTATTTTCAATAAAAACAGAGAGCTTTGTTTGTATTTACAATATTTTTTAAAAATGGACAAAAACACTAGTAAAGTAAGCATTATAAGTTAGTCATCATACCTTAAACAAACATTTTTTGGTTAGGCCTAACCTTTAATAAATATCTTCAACTACCTTGCAGATAAAAAAACAATAAAATCAGGTTTGAACTTTGGACTTCAAACACTTTTTAAATGTTTGCCTAAATCAGAAAGCAGCTCAGGCAATAAATGAATTTTATTTTCATTGTAGTTACACTGTTTATATTGAGATGGCTTGTAATGGAATGTTTGGTGCTGGGCAGAATGGTATGATATTCCCACCAGACCTTAACAGAACCTTCACACTGAGCATATGTGAGGTGGCAGTGTTTAATCAAAAGGCTTACGACCTTCTCAGAGAGATTGAACTTCTGTATGACATTGCCAAAGTATGACATACACTGATATTTGAAACATTGAATTTTAAGATTTAGAATTAACACTGATGTCTAACTTCCACCGAAGTTCTGTTTGTAAGACAACTTAAGTTATTTCAAACTTTTGCAAACCCAAGCAGATTAAAACACCTAAGTTTAAGACTTAGAACAAATTAGACCAATTTTTGGATTAGAACACTACTATTTCTTGTGATCTGCCATCTTATAAGAGGATGTTTATTGTAATTGACATTGCTTTCTCAAATACACAGAAAAACTGTCAGTCTTAAAATACATGTATATTCTATTTAAACTTAGTGAGATAAGTACAGAAATTGAAGTTTAGATAACTTTGCCCAATGGAATTACTACTGGTACTCTTCGCTGTAATATTGTCTGTGTACGGTAGGCTTGTTTTTCTTCTGTTGAGTGTCTTTTACCATTGAACTTATGTTGTTGTTCTGTTTTCCATACGAATTGTGATGAGCCAAGTTTGGTGTTGCTGTTATTTCATGCTTTATATTGACTGGAACAATAATTCTACTAATTTTTTTTATTAAAAATTACACTCATATTCTACATATATGTCACTTATGCTTTTGACTTTGAATGAGAAAATAATTGATTTATGAGTTGTTTGAGAAAAATCTAGAAAAAGGATAAGTCTTACCTATGGTATATTTGAAAATTCAATTCGTTTTGAAATATTGCAGGTGGCCTTTTTCTCTTTTCACTTTTAGATAGAAGTTTTTCATTAAGAAATTAACAAAATTTTTTCAAAATACTGCATAATGATTTGTGCCTAAGTTAGCTCATCTTTGCCTCTTACATTGATTTAATGTTACAAGTTTAAGGGGATAACTTATTTTTTACAGATTAATATTGCACATTCACATCTTCTGATCCTTTGGGCTTATTTAGAAATGTGTTCCTTGTGTTTCAGCATTTGCCAGAGGGAAGTGAGAGGGGCTACCAAGCTCTGTATACTGTCAATGAAATGATAAATGCATGTGATGTGAATGACCCCAGCACATTTGAAAGGTAAAAGAATCACGCCCGTATTGGAACAGCCAGATTCTGTATGTTGTTTTGCTTTGTTCTGGATATTCTGAAGTTATGACCTCGTTCAGTCTAGATGGTATAGTTTCATTAGGTCAAAGGTCATATTTACAAACCTTGTTTCTTTTAAGCAATATTTGCATTAAATTTCATCCCTGATTTTTTCCAAATAAAAAAAAAATGTAAATATAATTTACCCAAATAAATAACAAAACTGTCTTTACCTTTTCTTTACCAAACTAGTTTCATTATTTTTTCGTTTTACTCTATAACAAGTCAGTTCTTGCTCACTAAGCATGTACAGTCAAATCTTGGTATACTCTGCCATTTTTGGTTACTACATTTTTCATATTCTTTTAAATAGTACATTTTTGTCCAAACTGAATGATCAGCAAGTCTGTCTTAGAGATAAAGCTAGAATGAAATTGTACATCTTGTTTCAAAGCCAAATATTTCAGGTGCCATGAGATAGCCCAGACATTTCTCAGTCAGAAGAATGGTGACAGCCAGCATACAACATATGCCATGGGCCATGCTCATATTGATACAGGTAACTTTTACAGTTAAATTGCAGTTATCCAAAGAATGTGGGGAATTAATCCCTTGCTGTGGGAATCAGAAAGCTTGGATTAAGCTATGTATACCTACTTATTGATTTCAATACTTTTGTATTCCCTGAAACAATGGTAAGATCTGTGAAAGATGTAGGTATGTTGTATTTGCCACACCCCAGGGGTCACTTGGTTTTACATAGAGTTATATAGGAAAAAGATTTTGTCAGAAAATGAAAGGCCTTGAGCATAGATATTTATGGTTCAGCAATGCCTAGTTAATTAGATGGGCTTTGTAAGATCTTGGCCTTTACCAGGGTACCCAGACCCCATCCACCTGGATACCTCCCCCATCCCCCACCCCTACCCCGCCAAAAAAAGAAAAGAAAAATATTTTCTTTGGGTGGGGTAGGAAGGTACTTAACCTTCATCCATCTTTGTCTTTGACCTTCATATGACCTACTTCTTTGTTTTTTGTGGTTACATCAATGAAATTTTAACGACTTGTATAATTTTGAATGCAGACTTCAACTTAGGCCTTGGCTGACCTTGATCTTGATTTACTGACCTACTTCCTTGTTTCTAAAGGTATGTCATTGAAATTTTAACTATTTGTGTAAGTTTGCATGCAAACTTACAATTTGACCTTGGTTTACCTAGAACTATTGACCTTCTTTCTTGGTTTAAAAATAATTTTTGACATCTAATGTTATGTTTGAACCATCTGCCATTTGACACATGCTTAAAGTGCCCCCGCCAATTTTTTGATAGTTTCTTTTTAAGTGAGCAACCCAGGACAATTTGGTACTCTTGTTACAAAGTGCTCAGGTTGAGCATTTCTGATCAGTCTTTGTCCGTTGTCCGTCCGTCGTCAACTTTTCATTCAAATGACATCTTCTCTAAAACCAAAGGGCCAAATTAAATGAAACTTGCCTGGGATGTTCCTTGCATGAAGCTCTACCAAGATTGTTCAAATGGTTCTGGTCCATTGCATTTCTGGTTCACTGGAGCTTAAATTAGATTTTAAAAGTTTGATCTTTAAAAATCTTCTTCTCCGAAACCTCAAGTCCTGGAGCTTAGATATTTGGTATGAAGCATCATCTAGTGGACTTCTACCAAGTTTGTTCAAGTTATGACCGTTGGGTCAAAACTGACCCCACCCCAGGGGTCAGTTGATTTTACATAGATTTATATAGGATAAACTTAAAAATCTTGTTGTCAGAAACCACAAGGCCTAGAGTTTAGATATTTGGTGTGCAACATTGTCCAGTGGACCTTTACCAAGTTTGTTTAGATCATGACCATTACACCCAGAGCCTTCAAACTTTATAGGATAATTGTATTAGAAGAACCCTATTGTTTTTAGGGTCCATAGGTCAAAGGTTAAGTTCACAGGGACCTGTAGAGTGAAAACTGTTCAGTAACTAGTACCATTTTACCCAGACCCTTCAAACTTTATAGGGTAATTATATTAGAAGAATCCTATTGTTTATTGGGTCTGCAGGTCAAAGGTCAAAGTTATTGGGACCTGTAGAGTAAAACTATTTCTGCTAAAAAAAAATTGAGTACCATTACACCCAGAGTCTTCAAACTTATTGCAAAGCTTTTCAAACTTGCACCTATAAAAACCAATAACAATATTTGTAACATGAGCAATGAGACTCAGGTGAGCAATTTAGGGCCATCATGGCCCTCCTGTTGTTGTTGTTTTATTTAATTACAGTAAGTACTGAAATTTCTCAGTCTACCTAACTTATAGTATTTTTTCCCTTTTTTTTTTTTTAATCAAGTAGTATTTTCAATCTGGACAAATTCTTTTCAAGTGTGCACTCTAGTAACTCCAGCTTTTTTAACACACAACATAACTTGTTATTTTTTTACAGCTTGGCTATGGCCATACAGTGAAACAATTAGGAAGTGTGCACGCAGTTGGTCATGTACCATACGCTTGATGGAAAAATATCCAAACTTCACATTTACATGTTCACAGGTGATACTTCATTTACTAAAATCTAAAGTAATAGCAGAGCACATGCTTAAAAATGTTTGTAAAGTATGAGTAAACATGAATGGACCCTTTATGTAAGATAATAGATGGTTAATGCAAGGATATTTGTTTTTAGCTCACCTGACACAAAGTGCCAGAGTGAGCTTTTGTCATACCCCAATGTTTGGTGTGCGTCGTGAGGCGTCAACAGTTTCATTCAAACGACATCTCCTCTGATACCACTGGACCAAATTCAATGAAACTTGCATGGGATGTTCCTTGCATGAAGCTCTTCCAAAGGTGTTCAAAGAATTCAATTGCATGCAGAACTCTTGTTGCCATGGCAAAAAAGGAAAAAACTTTAAAAATATTCTTCTCAAAAACCACAAGGCCTGGAGCTTAGATATTTGGTATGAGGCATCATCTAGTGGACCTCTACCAAGATTATTCAAATTATGACCCTGGGGTCAGAACTGGCCCCGCCCTGGGGGTCACTTGATTTTACATAGAGTTACATAAGGAAAACTTCAAAAATCTTCTTGTTAGAAACCACAACACATACAATGTAGAGCTTAGATATTTGGTGTTGAGCATTGTCTAGTAGACCTCTACCAAGATTGTTCAAATCATGGCCCCTGGGTCAAAACTGGCCCCACCCAAGGGGTCACATGTTTTACATAGAGTTATATAGGAAAAAACTTTTTTTTTAAAGTTTTTAGCTATGGCAATAAAATTTGGACCATCTGTACAGTTTTTCAAGATGATTTCAAAAACATTATTCCTCGACCTATATTTTTGACGTACTGACCTACTTTTTAGCTCACCTGACACTTTGGCTCATGGTGAGGTATTGTGATCGGACTTTGTCCGTCGTCCGTCAACAATTTCATTCAAACGACATCTCCTCTGAAACCTCTGGGCAAAATTTGATGAAACTTGCCTGGGATGTTCCTTGCATGAAGTTCTACCAAAGTTGTTCAAAGAATTCAATACCATCAAGAACTCTGGTTGCTATGGCAACTTAAAGGAAAAACTTTGAAAATCTTCTTGTTTGAAACCACAAGGCCCTGAGCCTTAAGATTTGGTATGTAGCATTGTCTACCTCTATCGAGTTTGTTCAAATTATGCCCCTGGGGTCAAATTTGGCCCCACCCCGGGGGTCAATTGATTTTACATGACTTATACAGTTAAACTTTGAAAATCTTCTTGTCTGAAACCACAAGGCCCCGAGATCTAAGATTTGGTATGTAGTATTGTCTTGTAGACCTCTACCAAGTTCGTTCAAATTATGCCTCTGGAGTCAAATTTTGCCCTGCCCCAGGGGTCAATGTATTTTACATAGGCTTATATAGTAAAACTTTAAAAATCTTCTTGTCTGAAACCACAAGGCCCTGAGATCAAAGATTTGGTATGTAGTATTGTCTTGTAGACCTCTACCAAGTTCGTTCAAATTATGCCCCTGGGTTCAAATTTGGCCCTGCCATGGGGGTCAACTTATTTTACATAGGGAAAACTTTGAAAATCTTCTTGTCTGTATAAAATATGAGATCTTTGAATATCTTCAGTTAGAAAATGTAATGTTGCATCTGATGTTTGCTTAACGGTAGACCCTCAGGCAAAGTACTCAGGTGAGCCATCCAGGGCCATCATGGCCCTCTTGTTTGTTTTTGAGCTACAGCAATGAAATTTGGACCATGTGCACAGTTTTTTTGTTTCGATTTCAAAAGTGTAATGGCATGACCTATATTTTTGACCTGCTGACCTACTTTTTGTTTTTGGAGTTATGTCCCTTTTTCGCCTTTTTTGCATAGCCGTTTTGTTGATGTCCATTTCTCAAAAACTATCAAAGGTTTTCACTTTGAACTTTGAATACTTGATCACCATCAAAATTAAAATGCATTTCAAAATCAATTTTTGCACCATTATGCCCCTTTTTATGCTCCCATCTGTCCATCTATCCGTCAATTGTGCTTGTCCAGAGCATAACTTGAAAACCTTTGGACATAATTTGTTTAAACTGCACACAGTGGTAGAGGGCATTGAGGCGAAGTGCATTGCCAAAGAACGATAACTCTTTTTTGCCCCGTTTTTGCATTATCTCCCCTTTTAGAAAAATCTTGTCCAGAGCATAACCTAAAAACCCGTGGACTTAATTTGTTTAAACTGCACTCAGTGGTAGAGGGCAATGAGGTGGAGTGCAGTGCCAAAAAAAAATAACTCTATTTTGCCCCGTTTTTGAATTATCTCCCCTTTTAGAAAAACCTTGTCTGGAGCATAACCTGAAAACCCTTGGACATAATTTGCTTAAACTGCACATGGTGGTAGAGGGCATTGAAGTAGAGTGCAGTGCTAAAGAACCATAACTCTTTTTTTACCCCGTTTTTGAATTATCTCCCCTTTTAGGAAAATCTTGTCTGGAGCATAACCTGAAAAGCCTTGGACATAATTTGTTTAAACTGCACACAGTGGTTGAGGGCATTGAGGCGGAGTGCAGTGCCAAAAATGTGCCCACTTTATGACTTTGCCTGTATGTTCTTGCCTTGCACATGTCCCTTTGGCTCCTGCTTCGGGGAGCATATGTTGGTTTTACCGATTGCCTTGTTGGACTTGGTTAACAATTTTGTTAAGGCCCATTTCTCAAAAAAGGGTCAAGGATATTCTTTGCAAACTTGGAATACTTGTAATTATACCCCTACAAACAAAGTTTAGGGGGTATATTGGAGTGAGCTTGTCGGTCGGATGGTTGGTTGGTCGTTCCATTGGTCAGTCCATTTGATGGTCCCGGTTGATAACTCTTGAAGGAGTTGGTGGATTGTAATAATTTTTAGTACACAGGTGAAATATCATAAAATAGAGCTCAAGTTCCAATTTGGGTCCAGACCACAGAATTTTTACAGAGTTGTGGCCCCTTTTCATTTTCAGTTTTGCAAAAAAATGGTTTTCAGATGATAACTCTTTAAGGAGTCATTGGATTGTAATAATTTTTAGTACACAGGTGTAACATCATAAAATACAGGTCAGATTCGAATTTGGGTTCAGACCATTATTTTTTTACAGATTTATGGCCCCTTTTCATCCTAAGTTTTGGAATAAAAAATCATTTCCAGATGATAACTCTTTAAGGAGTCATTGGATTGAAATAGTTTTGGGTACACAGATGTACCATTATTTAATACAGGTGGAGTTTGAATTTGGATTCAGACCACTAAATTTTTACATAGTTATGGCTCCTTTTTATCTTCAGTTTTGCAAAAAAAGAAAAATGGTTTACACATGATAAGGAGTCACTGGATTGAAATTATTTTTGGTACACAGATGAAACAACATCAAGTACAGGTCGAGTTTGAATTTGGATTCAGACCACTAAATTTTTACATAGTTATTTTCATCTGTTATTTTGCACAGAGATGGTTTCCAGATGATAACTCCTTAAGGAGTCAATGGATTGTAGTTATATTTTGTACTTAAATGTAACATCATTAAATACAGGTTGATTTCATCTTTGGGCACAGACCACTAAATGTTTACATAGTTTTGGTGTCTTTTCATTTTACCAGTTTCAAACTTGTTTTGATGATTTAAAGTCTTACTTGATACAATTTTTTTCACTAGAGTAATTTCTTTTTACATGTTCCATTTTGCCACAAAAGTAATTCCCGTCTCCATCAAGGACATCATTGGGGGTATAAATTGCATTCACTTTCAGCGATAGCTCTAGTTTCTTCTCATCAATAAATTGGTGAGACCTTTTTTAGCTCACCTGTCACGCAGTGACAGAGTGAGCTATTAGGATACCCTTGTGTCCGGCGTCCGTCGTCCGTCCGTCGTCCGTCGTCCGTCGTCAACATTTTCTTTAAATGACATCTCCTCCTAAACCCCTGGCCCAATTTTAAAATAACTTCATACTAATGGTCCTTAGATGTCCCTTTACCAAGTTTGCTCAAATGGTTCCGGTCCAATGCACAATATGGCTGTGAGGCCCTAAAAGGTGTTTTTAAAATGGAAATTTCAAAAATCTTCTTGTCTGAAATAACAAGGCCCAGAGCTTTCATATTTGGTATGAAGCATCATCTAGGGGACCTCTGTCAAGTTTGCTCAAATCATGACTTCCGGGGTCAAACTGGTTCAGCCCCGGGGGTAAATAGATTTTACTTAGAATTTATATAGGAAAAACTTCAAAAATCTTCTTCTCCAGAACCACAAAGCCTGGCGCTTAGATATTTTGCATGTAGCATTAACTAGTAGACTTCTACCAAGTTTGCTCAAATCATGATCCCCGGGGTCAAGTTGATCCCGCCCGGGGGTCAGTTAATTTTATATAGAGTTTATATAGGAAAAACTTCAAAAATCTTCTTCTCCAGAACCACAAAGGCTAGAGCTTAGATATTTTGCATGTAGCATAACCAAGTAGACCTTAACCAAGTTTGCTCAAATCATGATCCCCGGGGTCAGATTGACCCCGCCCCGGGGGTCAATTGATTTTATATAGAGTTTATATAGGAAAAACTTCAAAAATCTTCTTCTCCAGAACCACAAAGCCTGGAGCTTAGATATTTTGCATGTAGCATTACCTAGTAGACTTCTACCAAGTTTGCTCAAATCATGATCCCCGGGGTCAAGTTGACCCCGCCCGGGGGTCAATTGATTTTATATAGAGTTTATATAGGAAAAACTTCAAAAATCTTCTTCTCCAGAACCACAAAGCCTGGAGCTTAGATATTTTGCATGTAGCATTACCTAGTAGACCTTTACCAAGTTTGCTTAAATCATGTTCCCCGGGGTCAAATTGACCCCGCCCCATAGTCAATTCATTTTATATATAGTTTATATAGGAAAAACTTCAAAAATCTTCTTCTCCAGAACTGCAGGCCTGGAGCTTAGATATTTTGCATGTAGCATTAACTAGTAGACTTCTACCAAGTTTGCTCAAATCATGATCCCCGGGGTCAAATTGACCCCGCCTGGGGGTCAGTTGATTTTATATAGAGTTTATATAGGAAAAACTTCAAAAAATCTTCTACTCCAGAACCAGAAAGCCTAGAGCTTAGAAATTTTGCATGTAGCATGACCTAGTAGACCTTAACCAAGTTTGCTCAAATCATGATCCCCGGGGTCAAATTGACCCCGCCCCATAGTCAATTCATTTTATATATAGTTTATATAGCCATCTGATCTTAGTCTGCAAAGTTTGCTTCGGTCTTCCCAACTGCTGAGTTCAGTACGTACAGTCCATGGTCTGTGGATCACCTATCTTGTGTGTCATAACGTGCTCTCAAATTCTGTACTGGTACAGAATTTACCAACACAGGTTAACTGCATACCATTATGTAACTTAAATACTGTCTCAAAATAGCATATACCCTAACACAAAAGTCACTTCTAGACTGTACATTTCTGAAGGAAACTACCTTCAGCCAAAATGAAAACATTACACCTGTTTCAGATATCCATATTTCAATTTGTACTTCATACAATAGTTTCATGTTAACTTACAAAGAAAAAAAAAATGTATCGAAAGTCTAATGACTTTGAAATGTTAACATTTTCCATGTATTTATCATCTAGACGAAATGAGGTAAACTGGAAATTATTAAAACAGTTCATGTAAAGTTAAAACTTCACCAATCAGCAAGTGTGGACACATGCCCTTCTTTCACCAATTCTCTCCTCATTATGTCTACAATATCGTTTCATGGTCTATCAGGTGAGCGATTCAGGGCCATCATGGCCCTCTTGTATATACTACTGTAACAGTCAAACTTGCAAACAAAGACCACTCCAGGGAATGAGCAAAAGTGGTCTTTGTTCACAGGTGGTCTTTGTTTGGGGGACCAGTATTGGATAATTTGTTTTCTTATTTCAGCATTTGGATATGGTATGAAACGTACACTGTACATGTATACCTCAATTTGAAGGAGTATTACTTAATTGATGGTGAACAAAGGAGATGTTTTTTGTTTTTGTTTTAATTAAAGTTAATATGCTTGTAACTCAAAATATAATTCAAAAACACAAATTTTATTGTTTTAATTTTTAAATATTATGCATGTAAATGTATAAATAATAGCACAATCTGTAAATTCTATAGCCTCATTTTGTATCTGAATATAATGCACTTCATATTCCAGCTCATTCACGTTAGCCGTAGCTCTATTTTAACACATGGAGTTTTTATGCCCATTCTAGCATAAAATTATTTGTTATTGCCCGTTTTGCCTATGTTTTAACAAGAGCAAAAAGGTGTGTAAACAAGGAAGTTTTCGCGCTCACGCGCTGTTAAAACCTGTTTTCAGTTATGCGCATTACAGGGCCTTTGTAAATAATGGACGCTCATCCGTCTTTTTTGCCCCAAATCAGACGTTTATGTAACTTCGCAGGTCGGAACGTAGACGAAACATTCATGAATATTGATAAAATTGGATAATTATGTCTCCCCCCAAAAATGGGGGAGACATATTGTTTTTCCCCCGGTTGTCCGTCCGTCCATCCGTCTGTCTGTCCGTCACAAAATCGTGTCCGCTCTGTATCTTCCAAAGCCCTTGAAGGATTTTTATGAAACTTGGGTCAGATGTTCACCTCATCAAGGCGACGTGCAGAACCCACTTTGCGGGTGTGGTGTCTCAAGGTCAAGGTCACACTTGGAGGTTAAATGTCAAATGCCACAAAATCGTGTCCAATCTGTATCTTCAAAAGCCCTTGAAGGATTTTTATCAAACTTGGGTCAGATGTTCACCTCATCTGGGGAGACATATTGTTTTTCCCCCTGTTGTCCCTCTGTCTATCCGTCCGTCTGTCCGTCCGTCTGTCTGTCCGTCACAAAATTGTGTCCACTCTGTATCTTCCAAAGCCCTTGAAGAATTTTTATGAAACTTGGGTCAGATGTTCACCTCATCAAGACGATGTGCAGAATTCACGTTGCGGGTGTGGTGTCTCAAGGTCAAGGTCACACTTGGAGGTTAAATGTCAAATTCCAACATAGTAGGAGTAGTTCTAACATACTACAGCTATCATGATGTAACTTTCCTCCTTATCAATGGAAATAGATTAAACTTGACACCTTGTAACTGGCTTCATGTTTTTTGCCCATATCTATGTAACAGCACTGCCATCGACATGATTCCAACATGCTACAGGTACTAGACTGAATGAATACAACCATTTTGTACAATATGAAACAAGGTTTCTGCTCAATCTTTTCTTGACAGAGTATGAGTTTCTTGTTCATCATGTACATTTGACAAAAATATCTCCCTTATTTTACAATCGTCTGACTCAATACTGCCTGCAGCAACTGGCTTGGGGGAGACATATGTTTTTGTTCAATCAAAAACCCATTTCTAGTTTGTTTTCTTATTTCAGCATTTGGATATGGTATGAAACGTACACTACATGTGTACCTCAATTTGAAGGAGTATTACTTAATTGATGGTGAACAAAGGAGATGTTTTTTGTTTTTGTTTTAATTAAAGTTAATATGTATAATTCAAAAACACAAATTTTATTGTTTTAATTTTTAAATATTATGCATGTAACTGTATAAATAATAGCACAATCTGTAAATTCTATAGCCTCATTTTGTATCTGAATATAATGCACTTCATATTCCAGCTCATTAACGTTAGCCGTAGCTCTATTTTAACACATGGAGTTTTTATGCCCATTCTAGCATAAAATTGCTTGTTATTGCCCGTTTTGCCTATGTTTTAACGAGAGCAAAAAGGTGTGTAAACAAGGAAGTTCTCGCGCTCACGCGCTGTTAAAACCTGTTTTCAGTTATGCGCATTACAGGGCCTTTGTAAATAATGGACGCTCATCCGTCTTTTTTGCCCCAAATCAGCAGTTTATGTAACTTCGCAGGTCGGAACGTAGATGAAACATTCATGATTATTGATAAAATCAATGGCTGGCCTTGTTCAATTGTAAATCCACATGAAATCCTTCCAAATATTTTTTAATCGACACTTTTTAAGTTTCAAGATGGCCGCTTGACTAGTTGAAAACACGTGTGGCCCTGAAACGCATATTTAAAACACGTATCCATAACAACCTAAAGGCGGCTGTACTATTATTTATTTATTTATCTATTTTTTCGTAAACAGGTCTTTTCTAGATCATTTTATGCTAGAATAGCATTAAAGCACGTTATTTTGTGTTATAACATCTGCAGAATCCCTCGGGATATGTTGGTGCCCTCGCCCAACCATCCCTCGGGATTCTGCAGATGTTATAACAAAAAAAATGTGCGTTAACCCTATATTGAAACTCGCTAAATAAACCAAATAAAACATAGATTACATATTTATTTAGTTAATCAATTCTAATTTGTCTGTCATTCAATTTAAAATAAAATATTACCGAAAAATACCTTCCCCTGGCACTGCTTGATTTATGTATTGAAAAAATACCTAATCAGTTTATCAAAATATCGAACCAGTTACTTCTGAGCAAAGAGCAATGGTGATTCTTTCTTTTGAGCCTTTACCACGATTGGTCAGGAGATGACAATGATTTTTCTCATTTATTTTATCTAAAGAAATGCCGATTCTTCTTAATTTGAAACTGGCTACACAGGTGGCACTTACTATTCAATATTAAATTTCAATCAATTAAGTATCACCTTTATTGATCAAAGAATATGCGAAGACCAAACATACAAGGTGTTATTCACACCTTTCTATAGTGTGCTTATTTGGCGTTAACAAAACAATAGTCAGAGAAACTGGTGACAATGGTCATTGTTAGGGTGATAATTGGCTTTTTGGGAAGTGAAAACACTGGTCGTTGGTCGCGGAAAACAGGTTCCCGTTATTCAGGGGTCATTATAGAGTAATATTTGTCTGGGGGAAATCAAAATGGTCATTGTTGGCAGGTGGTCGCTACTAGCGGGTAGCCGTTAGCACAAGTTAAACTGTAATCCCTTTACTCTGGTGACCAATATATGCCCACTTGTGCCTCTTGTTTGACTTAGTTTATAATTTACTATCCAGCTCTGAGACCAGTGGAGTGCACTGTCTGTGGACTGGTCTTGTTGAATTAGAAATGCCAACATGAGGCCTGTGTCACCAGTGTCTTGGATTTTACAGGCACAGCAGTATGAATGGGTGAAGAAGCAATACCCAAGTCTGTATGCTGACATGAAGAAGTACATAGCTGAGGGGAGATTTATACCTGTGGGTGGCACTTGGGTAGAAATGGTAAATGTTCTCAGCCTGATGAGATGTTATCTTCAAGTGTTTTGCTTATGTAGTTTGTATGTATGAAATTTTTTGCTATTGCATACATAAAACTTGCAACAGAGTATCTGGGATGGGTTTGTATGTGCTTAGCTAATTGATAAGTTATTCTGTTATATGGACACAGTTTCTTGTATGCATGGTAATTACAAAAGTTCTCAATGCCTCAAGACAATGTTTCTTTCTTTTAAAGGACATGTTTGTAATTGTGATGAAATAGGTGATCAGTTTGTTCTATGTGTGTTGTCAGCTTTGTCATTAAAACTCTATGTACTAAGCTCATCTGATTTTTGAAATCTATTTGAATTAAAGGATGGTCTTATTCCAAGTGGAGAAGCATTTATACGACAGTTTTTATATGGTCAGTTGTTCTTCAAGAAAGAGTTTGGTGTCACTTGCAAAGAGGTATTTAGGTTTTGCCTTCTTTTTTTTAAATAAAAAACAAATCCATCTACATGGAGAGTTTTTTGGGTTTTTTGTCATACATGTATATATTTCCATTTTCAGATGTTTTAAAAAAATTAAGTAACAAATTTATGTTTTTGATTTATTAAAATAGTCACGAGTTTTAAAAGAAGTTTCTGTAGTCATAAATACAAATAACTGTTACCTACCTATTTAGAATGAAGCAGTTTTATTAGAAAATTCAATTTTACCTTACATATAAATTGAATAAAGCCATTCCCTTACACTGCAGATGTTTGTGTTATGTATATTATTCAGTTTTGGCTGCCAGATACATTTGGCTACTCTGGACAGTTGCCTCAAATCATGAGGCATTGTGGGATTTCTAGATTTCTAACACAGAAACTGAGCTGGAACCTTGTGAACAAGTTCCCTGTAAGTCTCCTCAACCATTACATACTATCAATATGGAAAGATAATCATTCAGATTTCATTTGGTCTAGTAAGTTTTGACATTTGTTAGTATTGAGGGCTGATCTTTACCTAACAGACAATTCTAATGAAATTCTGTTGTCATTTAGATTTATGTATAATATAGAGTTTATCTTCTTTTTGATGTTAAAGGGGCATAACCAAAGATTAACCTATGACAAACTGCATATTTATTTTACTGGCCCATTCAATGGAAAATTATTGACAGTGTAAATAAGTACACAGTTGTATTCAACAAAATTTAATTCTTTATATATAAACATTGAGTCTTCATTTGTAATAAGTCATTGTCCTCCCCAAAAAACTTTGACTTTGCAACAATGTTCTCTGTAGAGTGAAGACTGTGTTTAATGAATTTCAGATTTTTTTGTACTTCAAATTTTTGACTGTCTTCTTGACATTAGGTAATGATTCATTCAGTATCATTCTATATCTATGAGTTTGAAGGAAATTAAATGCTCTAAGATTTACTAGGGTAATCCTCTTAATAAAGGTAGATCAAAGTTTTTTTTCAGGCAACTGCTATGACAATTTTATGAAAGAAATTAAGTGGTAGATGATTAAGGTAATTGATACGTAAGCAATGGTTTTTAATTACGAACATACATAATTCTCTTCATACATATCATAAAACTGTGTATGAAAAGTCTGGGAAATACTTAAATGTGTGTCTTTACAGTAAAAGATGTTATATTGATAAAAAGATAACATTTATAAGAAGCAAATGAATTTCAGCATCACAGTTTGTGGTGGGAGGGTATAGATACGAGCCATGTGTTGGCTCATTTCCCTCCGGGCAATAACTACCATATGTCAGGACTTGTGGAAGAGGTAGAAATATTACCTTACTGTGCCATGATGGTTTTGTTGGTGGTCCTTGCTTAGTTGGTTTCTTGGGATTGATTATCTCTTTCTTTGTCATGTGCTGTTTTACAGAATTTTTCCCATATAAAGATTTACCTTTATATGCCACTGATAACCATATCTGTGTTTGGTTACAGTGTGATTTTCAAGTACCTGTGGTTAGTATTCACATGTGTGCAGTAAAATCGATATACTAGGAGAAAAAATGCTTCAAACAGTTCAAAGTAGTGATTTTTTGGTTTTTCTGAAATGTATTCAGTTGAAGAACAAGGGAAAGTTTTGTTCACCATTGCACAATTAATACTTTACTGTCAGAAGTCTATTTCTGTCTGTTTATGTGAATGTTATGCTGCTCATTTTTCAAATCTTAACCAGCAGTTAATGCAAGAACAACCTGTTGATGTAATACTGAAATTCCACTAAAGGAATCACACCCATAACCTCATATTAAGAGCTTTATACTCTGTCCCTAGACCATACTGTCATTGATAAAGTATTTTTATGGATATCATACATTTTGGTGGGAAGGTATGGATGAGAGTACAGTCATAAGCCATTTCCCAGCAGGAGATCTCTACAGGATGCAGTGTGAGGTCGAGGAGCTATATCAGCTGCCCTTATTGTATGAAAACTACCAGAGTCTATCAAATCTTCAACATATCTACACCATAGTCAGTTACTGTAGGAATAGTTAATTCTCATGCCCTATTAAATGGAAAGCAGCCATTGACTTATTTGAATAACATGTGTCAAAATTTAGTTGTCTAACAGCATTGCATTTACATGTATAACCGAAAGTTAATGGCAAATTAGTATGGTAAAGAAAAAGCTTTAATTTGCTTTGAATTAGAAGCAGAAAGAAAACATTGTTAATATGACAATTGATTGTATCCAAAGAATGGAATGAAAAACAGAGTGTTAGAAAGTACTTGAAGTGGAGTTAAAACTATGACTGACTGTTGGAGATACAGAACCTGGTAGATAGACACAATTGAAAATAATTCCACAATAACCAGATTAGCTGCTGTAATATGCAGATTAAGGAAGAAAAGTCAATAATGATATTTATTTGATTCCAGACTGTGTCCTATGTTACAGTGTTGTTGGATTACCTTTGTTCTGTGTTTTGTCATAGATGTTATCTTCATGTCATTAAATACAGACGTTACATTTACACATAAACTTGTTTATCTATCAACAGTTGATAACCAAGAGAAGCTTAGAAAGATTAAGTGGAGTTTAGTTTTGTAAAATACGGCTTATAAGGTTAGAGGAGAATTGAAATTCATTTCAGTGAAGTGGTCAGGAACACAAGTATCTACATTTTGGTAGTTTTCACTTTTTCCTGGAATTACTGTTTGTCTGTACTTGATGTCTGTACTTGATGTTTTGTCTGTACTTGATGTTTTGTCTGTACTTGATGACATTACTGGGATTGCTAGAAGTCTTATCTACAGTACAAATATATATAATGCCAAAAAATACTGTCCAGGAATAAATTAAACTGCACACTGTAGGCATGGATCTGTGTTAAAACTGAAGTTCCATGTGGGATTTTAGGAAGTCTCGTGAAGTGTTTTTCTTACACTTGTTTAAAAAAGGAACAAACAAGAAATAGTAATATTTTTTTAAGTTTTTAATTTCAGCATCATACATTATGGTGGGAAGGTATTGATTGTAGTAGAGTTCTGGCACACTTTCCCCCTGGTGACTCGTATGAAATGAAGGGAAAAGTTCAAGAGGTACAGGCTAGGCTTCCAGTCTATGTGATGCTTAAATGTTTCCTGATAATCCTTACTACCCATTCATCCCAGCTTTCCAGACTTACCAGTGTTGTTTCTTCCACTTTTTATTTCTTTCCAGACTTACCAGTGTTGTTTCTTCCACTTTTTCTTTCTTTCCAGACTTACCAGTGTTGTTTCTTCCACTTTTTCTTTCTTTCCAGACTTACCAGTGTTGTTTCTTCCACTTTTATTTGTAATTTAGTGTTACCCAAAGGTTAATGTAATTTAAACTGTTCAGTCATAGATGAACTTCGAAAATAAAAAGCAATCTTTTATTTTTACTTAAATAATTTTTTGAACTTCATTTAAATGTGATAATTTCAGTTTGTCAATGTAGACTACTGTTAAACTACAGTCTTACAATTCTGAGGCATGTTAGATGAAGGTAAGTTTTCTGGTTGGTCTAAGTATTTTTTGTAAGAGATTTCTTATTTTCTATCCAATCAGGTACTGAGAACAGTCAACAATTTCCAGGACAAAGGGCGGTCAGATAAGACAGCATTTCTGTTTGGTTTTGGGGATGGAGGAAATGGACCATCGTAAGTTTAATAATCATACCCTTATACCTTTGTAGTCATGCAACTTACTCATATTTTGGAGAAAGTTAAATTTGTTTATTATTGTCATTTTTAGCTTGTCTGTTTTGAAGAAAAAGTCGAGCTCTTATGATCGCTGCATTTTCGTCTTCAGTGTGGTGCACAAACTTTATTACTCAAATAATTTAAAACATATCAGTATGAAACTTTGAATGCTTACTTATCATGACAAGAGGCATTTGTAACACAAGGGGCATATCATTCTGAAAGCTATATTTTTGGAGTTATGCCCCTTTTTAACTTACAATTTTTGTCAAAATTGCTTATTAAGTTGAATGATTTCAAAACTATAAATGATATAAATATGAAACTTGGACTGCTTGCTTATCATAACAAGAGGCTGATGTAACACAAGAGGCATGATTCTGAATTCTGTAATTTTGGAGTTATGCCCCTTTTTAACTTACAATTTTTGTCAGAATTGCTTATTGAGTTGAATGTTTTCAAAACTACCAAAGTTATCAATATGAAACTTGGACTGCTTGCTTCTCATGACAAGAGGCATTTGTAACACAAGGGGCATGATTATGAAAGCTATATTTTTGGAGTAATGTCCCTTTTTAACTTACAATTTTTGTCAGAATTGCTTATTAAGTTGAATGATCAAAGGTATCAATATGAACAATATCAACATCTTGACATAAAACATCAGTGGTATATAGACCTCCTTCAGGAGTAGTGCACAAGAATCATAACTTTGTCGACATGTAAAACATACGAGCGTTGGCACTACTCCGAGGAGCTCTTGTTTTAACATTTAACCTGACCATACCCTGATGTCAAATTATACAACATTTCACATATTCATAAATGTGAATACCATGTGTAACTTTTTGACATCTATTATTTTGAAGAAAAAAATGAATATTGAAAGTTTTTTTTAACTTTTTGATATTTCAAACTTCAGCCAGTGTCATATTTTGTCATATCATAGTTTCTAGAAACTTTCTACTGTTTTGAAAAGGTTAGTGTTTTAAAATAAGCTGTACAAACCCTTTTCATTGATGATGTTTTAGTGAGGAGAGGTTCTGTTATTGCTTGACATTTCAGTGATATATCTTCTATTAAATTTTGATAAAAATGATAGAAGTGAACCTCTTGTTCTTCATGAATGACTGATTGATTTAAGTGATAAACTTGATGTGTACAGTAAAATTGTACCTTTTTCAGAGAGGACATGATTGAGAGGCTGAAAAGAATGGAAGATGTGGATGGATTGCCAAAGTAAGAATTAATTATGCTCTGATATTGAAGTGCTGTAATAGTAGTAGCCTGTGTTTTCAATCTCCTACAGGTGAAACCAGGTGTGTGACAGTTAGTGGTCATCAGTCTGTCTGCGTTAATTTTCAAGCTGTACTGATGCCTTCTGTTTTCAGCATCTTTTCCTTGGGTTTTCTGGTGTAAATGTCGATTACAGTCTTTTCTCTTTTCAGCTAAGACCCTTGGTAATTTTTCCAACAATACATATGTAAACATTAATTTATTATGATACTTTTATAGCATTAACCACAGATAGTTGTGTGGAAACTGGAAAGACTGAATGGATACTGATCTTGAACATATTCTGTGCACCCTGTCATTATGTTTTTATACCCCCGAAATGAAGTTTGCGGGGTATATAGGAGTCACCCGTTGATTGGTCGGTCGGGCGGTCCGTTTCTTGTCCGGGGCATAACTTGAAAACTAATGGTTGGAATTCAGTGCAACTTCTTGCAATTTGAGAGGAAGTGCAGTGTTCAAGAATCATAACTCCCTCTTCACTATTTGCAGAGTTATTCCCCTTTGTTGGTTTTCCTTGTTCGGGGCATGACTTGAAAACTACTGGTTGGAATTTAGTGCAACTTCATACAGTGGACAAGCACAACGAAAGGAAATGCAGTGTACAAATGCCATGACTCAGTTCTCACTATTTGCAGAGTTATTGCCCTTTGTTCGTTTTCTTTGTCTGGAGCCTAACTTGAAAACTACTGGTTGGAATTCAGTGCAACTTCATATAATGGTCAAGTACAATGACAAGAAATGCAATGTACAAGAACCCAAACTATCTTTAATTGCCCAAAACCATAACTCTATTTCAATTCTTTTACAAAGTATTCTGTTACTAATAACTTCCTCAGTTCCGAAGCAGTCTTGAGGGGGTATTAATCACATTTAGTGATAGCTCTAGTTATTATTCCTCTTGCTTCCATGTGTCAACATGTATTCAGAGTGTTCCTAGCTAAAACATACAAGCACAGAACTGTACCAAGTACTGTAATAAAAATACTTAATTGAAGACACATGAGCATTATTATTTGCTTATTGTGCTTATAGTACAAACACATAAGCAAAAAACTGTACCAGGTTCCAAAGGTTTCTGCTTTAAAAGAATTCCATTTATTACTTGTATAAAGTTTATCCTATTGATTCATTTTTTCTTTCCCTTTTTCTAGATAACTTAATTTTGATAGACTGGCACAATATTGAACCTTGATTTCCAGCTCAGACATGTGCTTATAGTAGAAACACATAAGCACAAAACTGTATCCAGGTACTCTAGGTCTGTTTTTCCGAAGACTTCACATTTACTTCCAATACAAAGATTTTCAAGCTGATTCTCTGTATTTCCATGCTTAAATTTGAAGTACTGTGTTGTGATTGAGTGGCAAAACATTGACTATTGATTCCCAGCACAGGCATGTGCTTAAAGAATAGAATCGTAAGCACAGAACTGAACCAGGTACCAAAAGTCTACATTCATGAACACTTGATATTTATTCTTTTGTACCTATTCACTACCTGTTTCATGTGAAATGCAAAATTTTCATTGATTTAAAGTGGAAGGATATTGAAACTTGATTCCCAACACAGGCATGTGCTCATTAAAGAAAACATATGCACAGAACTGTACTAGGTACTAAAGACTTCTTCTTTTAAGGGTACTTGAGGAGGTATTCAAAACCAAGTTTTCAATTTATTCATTGTGTAATGTTTCAGTCAAAACCTGTAAAACAATGCAAAGAGTCACTTTTGTTCAAAAGAACCAGATTCCCAGCACAGGCATGTGCTTAAAGTATAAAAACAAGCAAAAAACTGTACCAGGTACCAACGATTTCTGCTTTCAATAATTTGCAATTATTACCTGTATAAAGTTATCCTGTTGATTCATTTTTTCCCCTTTGACTAGATAACTTAATTTTGATGGACTGGCACAATATTGAACCTTAAATACCCAGCACAGACATGTGCTTATAGTAGAACATATAAGCACAAAACTGTACCGGGTACTATAGGTCTGCTTTTCCAGAGCCTTCACATATTTTCCAATAAAGTGATTTTCCAGGTGATCCCTTTTTTTTTCTTTGCTTAATTTTGAAGTTCTGTATTTTGATTGAGTGGCAAATCATTTACTATTGATTCCCAGCACAGGCATGTGCTGATTAAAAAGAATCATAAGCACAGAGCTGAACCAGGCACCGAAAGTCTACATCCCTGAATACTTCATATTTAATCTGTAAAAATGATTTTGAACTTATTCACCTCCCATCATCCTTGATTTCATTGGAAATGCAAAATTTCCTTGGAGTGGAAGGTTGAACCTTGATTCCCAGCACAGGCATGTGCTTATTAAAGAAAACATATGCACAGGACTGTACTAGGTACCAAAGAACTATTTCTTTGAAGTTTTCTTCAGGAGGTCTTCAGAGCAGAGTTTTCAATTTATTCATCTGATGAGGTTCCTGTCAAAACCTGTAAAACATAGCAAAGATTCAGTTTTGTACAAAAGAAACTTGATTCACAGCACAGGCATGTGCTAATTGTATAAACACATAAGCAAAAAACTATACCAGGTACCAAAGGTTTCTGCTTTCAATAAATTGAATTTATTACTGGAAAAAGTTTATCCTGTTCACTCATTTTTTCGTTGCGTTTGTGTATGTAACTTAATTTTGATGGACTGGCACAAAATTTAACCTTGATTCCCAGCACAGACATGTGCTTATAGTAGAAACACATAAGCACAAAACTGTACCAGGTACTATATGTCTGCCTTTCTAAGGACTTCACATTTACTTCCAATAAAAAGATTTTGAAGGTGATCCACTTTCCTTTTTCCTTGCTTAATTTTGAAGTACTGTATTTTGATAGAGTGGCAAAACATTGACTATTGATTCCCAGCACAGGCATGTGCTTATAGGTAAAAATCATAAGCACAGAACTGAACCAGGCACCAAAAGTCTTCATTTATGAACACTTCATTTTTACTCTATGAAAATGATTTTGATCTTATTTACCACCCATTGTCCTTGATTTCATTGGAAATGCAAAATTTCCTTGGATTGGAAGAATATTGAACTTTGATTCCCAGCACAGGCATGTGCTTATTCAAAAAAACATATGAACAGGACTAAACTAGGTCAAAAAATTACTTTTTTGAAGTTTACTTCAGGAAGTCTTCAGAGCAGAGTTTTCAGTTCATTCATCTGATGAGGTTCCTGTCCAAACCTGTAAAATAATGGAAAGAGAATTTTGAAGTACTGTATTTTGATAGAGTTGCAAAACATTGACTATTTTTTCCCAGCACAGGCATCTGCTTATAGAAGAAAATTATAAGCAAAGAACTGAACCAGGCACCAGAAGTCTTCATTTATGAACACTTCATTTTTATTTATAAAAATGATTTTGATCTTATTCACCACCCATTGTCCTTGATTTCATTGGAAATGCAAAATTTCCTTGTATTGGAAAAATATTGAACATTGATTCCCAGCACAGGCATGTGCTTATTAAAGAAAACATATGCACAGTACGGTACTAGGTACCAAAGAACTACTTCTTTGAAGTGTACTTCAGGAGGTCTTCAGAGCAGAGTTTTCAATTTACTCATGTGATGAGGTTCCTGTCAAAACCTGTAAAATAATGCAAAGAGTCACTTTTGTACAAAACAAACTTGATTCCCAGCACAGGCATGTGCTTATAGTGACAACACATAATCAAAAAATCTTCCAGGTACCAAAGGTTTCTACCTTAAAAGAATTGCATTTATTACCTGCAATAAATTTTATCCTATTGATTCCAATAAAAAGTTTTTGAAGATGATCATCTTTCCGTTTTCCGTGATTAATTTTGAAGTAGTGTATTTTGATAGAGTGGCAAAACATTGACTATTGATTCCCAGCACAGGCATGTGCTTATAAAAGAAAATCATAAGCACAGAACTGAACCAGGCACCAAAAGTCTTCATTTATGAATACTTCGTTTTTACTCTTGGAAATGCAAAATTTCCTTGGAGTGAAAGATTGAACCTTGATTCCCAGTACAGGCATGTGCTTATTAAAGAAAACATATGCACAGGACTGTACTAGGCACCAAAGAATTACTTCTTTGAAGTGTACTTCAGGAGGTCTTCAGAGCAGAGTTTTCAATTTATTCATCTGATAAGGTTCCTGTCAAAACTGGTAAAACAATGCAAAAATTCAGTTTTGTACAAAAGAAACTTGATTCCCAGCACAGGCATGTGCTTATAGTATAAACACATAAGCAAAAAACTGTACCAGGCACCAAAGGTTTCTGCTTTCAATAAATTGTATTTATTGCCTGTATAAAGTTTATCCTATTCATTCATTTTTTCGTTGCCTTTGTGTATATAACTTAATTTTAATGGACTGGCAAAATAATGAACCTTGATTCCCAGCACGGACATGTGCTTATAGTAGAAACACATAAGCACAAAACTGTACCAGGTACTATAGGTCTGCTTTTCCAAGGTCTTCACATTTACTTCCAATAAAAAGATTTTGAAGGTTATCCTCTTTCCCTTTTCCGTACTTAATTTTGAACTACTGTGTTTTGATAGAGTGGCAAAACATTGACTATTGATTCCCAGCACAGGCATGTGCTTATAGAAGAAAATCATAAGCACAGAACTGAACCAGGAACCAAAACTCTTTATTTATGAACACTTCATTTTTACTCTTTGAAAATGATTTTGATCTTATTCACCACCCATTGTCCTTGATTTCATTGGAAATGCAAAATTTACTTGAAGTTGAAGAATATTGAACCTTGATTCCCAGCACAGGCATGTGCTTATTAAAGAAAACATATGCACAGGACTGTACTAGGTACCAAATAACTACTTCTTTGAAGTGTACTTAAGGAGGTCTTCAGAGCAGAGTTGTCAATTTATTCATCTGATGAGGTTCCTGTCAAAACCTGTAAAATAATGCAAAGAGTCACTTTTGTACAAAAGAAACTTGATTCCCAGCACAGGCATGTGCTTATAGTGACAACACATAAGCAAAAAAATCTTCCAGGTACCAAAGGTTTCTACCTTAAAAGAATTGCATTTATTACCTGTAATAAATTTTATCCTATTGATTAATTTTTTTCGTTGCCTTTGTGTAGGTAGATAACTTAATTTTGATGGACTGGCACAATATTGAACCTTGATTCCCAGCACAGACATGTGCTTATAGTAGAAACACATATGCACAAAACTGTACCAGGTATTATAGGTCTGCTTTTCCAAGGACTTCACATTTACTTCCAATAAAAAGATTTTGAAGGTGATCCTCTATCCTTTTTCCTTGCTTAATTTTGAAGTAGTTTTTTTTGATAGAGTGGCAAAACATTGACTATTTTTTCCCACCACAGGCATGTGCTTATAGAAGAAAATCATAAGCACAGAACTGAACCAGGCACCAAAGGTCTTCATTATGAATATTTCATTTTTACTCTTTGAAAATGATTTTGATCTTATTCACCACCGATCGTCCTTGATTTCATTGGAAATGCAAAATTTCCTTGGAGTTGAAAAATATTGAACCTTGATTCCCAGCACAGGCATGTGCTTATTAAAGGAAACAGATGCACAGGACTGTACTAAGTACCAAAGAACAACTTCTTTCAAGTGTACTTCAATAGGTCTTCAGAGCAGAGTTTTCAATTTATTCATCTGATGAGGTTCCTGTCAAAACCTGTAAAAAAATGCAAAGAGTCACTTTTGTACAAAAGAAACTTGATTCCCAGCACAGGCATGTGCTTATAGTGACAATACATAAGCAAAAAAATCTTCCAGGTACGAAAGGTTTCTACCTGAAAATAATTGCATTTATTACCTGTAATAAATTTTATCCTATTGATTCATTTTTTTGTTGCCTTTGTGTAGATAAGTTCATTTTGATGTACTGCCACAATAATGAACCTTGATTCCCAGCACAGACATGTGCTTATAGTAGAAATACATAGGCACAAAACTGTACCAGGCACTATAGGTCTGCTTTTCCAAGGACTTCACATTTACTTCCAATAAAAGGATTTTGAAGGTGATCCTCTTTCCTTTTTCCTTGCTCTAAGTTGAAGTACAGTATTTTGATAGAGTGGCAAAACATTGACTATTGATTCCCAGCACAGGCATGTGTTTATAGAAGAAAATCATAAGCAAAGAACTGAACCAGGCACCAAAAGTCTTCATTTATGAACACTTCATTTTTACTGTATGAAAATGATTTTGATCTTATTCACCACCCATTGTCCTTGATTTCATTGGAAATGCAAAATTTCCTTGAAGTTGAAGAATATTGAACCTTGATTCCCAGCACAGGCATGTGCTTATTAAAGAAAACATATGCACAGGACTGTACTAGGTACCAAAGAACTACTTATTTGAAGTGTACTTCAGGAGGTCTTCAGAGCAGAGTTTTCAATTTATTCATCTGATGAGGTTCCTGTCAAAACCTGTAAAACAATGCAAAGAGTCACTTTTGTACAAAAGAAACTTGATTCCCAGCACAGGCATGTGCTTATAGTATTAACACATAAGCAAAAAACTGTACCAGGCACCAAAGGTATCGCTTTCAATAAATTGTATTTATTACCTGTATAAAGTTTATCCTATTTTTTCATTTTTTCCTTGCCTTTGTGTATATAACTTAATTTTGATGGGCTGGCACAATATTGAACCTTGATTCCCAGCACAGACATGTGCTTATAGTAGAAACACATAAGCACAAAACTGTACCAGGTACTATAGGACTGCTTTTCCAGGGTCTTTACATTTACTTGCAATAAAAAGATTTTGAAGGTTATCCTCTTTCCCTTTTCCTTGCTTAATTTTGAAGAAATGTATTTTGATAGAGTGGCAAAACATTGACTATTGATTCCCAGCACAGGCATGTGCTTATAGAAGAAAATCATAAGCACAGAACTGAACCAGGAACCAAAAGTCTTCATTTATGAACACTTCATTTTTACTCTTTGAAAATGATTTTGATCTTTTTCACCACCCATTGCCCTTGATTTCATTGGAAATGCAAAATTTTCTTGAAGTTAAAGAATATTGAACCTTGATTCCCAGCACAGGCATGTGCTTATTAAAGAAAACATATGCACAGGACTGTACTAGGTACCAAAGAACTACTTCTTTGTAGTGTACTTAAGGAGGTCTTCAGAGCAGAGTTTTCAATTTATTCATCTGATGAGGTTCCTGTCAAAACCTGTAAAACAATGCAAAGAGTCACTTTTGTACAAAAGAAACTTGATTCCCAGCACAGGCATGTGCTTATAGTATAAACACATAAGCAAAAAACTGTACAAGGCACCAAAGGTTTCTGCTTTCAATAAATTGTATTTATTACCTGTATAAAGTTTATCCTTTTCTTTCATTTTTTCGTTGCCTTTGTGTATATAACTTAATATTGATGGACTGGCACAAAATCTAACCTTGATTCCCAGCACAGACATGTGCTTATAGTAGAAACACATAAGCACCAAACTGTACCAGGTACTATAGGTCTGCTTTTCCAAGGACTTCACATTTACTTCCAATAAAAAGATTTTAAAGGTGATCCTCTTTCCTTTTTCCTTGCTTAATTCTGAAGTACTGTGTTGTGATAGAGTGGCAAAACATTGACTATTGATTCCCAGCACAGGCATGTGCTTATAGAAGAAAATCATAAGCACAGAACTGAACCAGGAACCAAAAGTCTTCATTTATGAACACTTCATTTTTACTGTATGAAAATGATTTTGATCTTATTCACCACCCATTGTCCTTGATTTTTTTGGAAATGCAAAATTTCCGTGCAGTGGAAGCATATTGAACCTTGATTCCCAGCACAGGCATGTGCTTATTAAAGAAAAAATATGCACAGGACTGTACTAGGTACCAAAGAACTACTCCTTTGAAGTGTACTTCAATAGGTCTTCAGAGCAGAGTTTTCAATTTATTCATCTGATGAGGTTCCTGTCAAAACCTGTTATACAATGCAAAGAGTCACTTTTGTACAAAAGAAAGTTGATTCCCAGCACAGGCATGTGCTTATAGTGTGAACACATAAGCAAAAAACTGTACAAGGCACCAAAGGTTTCTGCTTTCAATAAATTGTATTTATTGCGTGTATAAAGTTTATCCTATTTTTTCATTTTTTCGTTGCCTTTGTGTATATAACTTAATTTTGATGGGCTGGCACAATATTGAACCTTGATTACCAGCATAAAAAGATTTTGAAGGTGATCCTCTTTTCTTTTTCCTTGCTTAATTTTGAAGTACTGTATTTTGATAGAATGGCAAAACATTGACTATTGATTCTCAGCACAGGCATGTGCTTATAGAAGAAAATCATAAGCACAGAACTGAACCAGGAACCAAAAGTCTTCATTTATGAACACTTCATTTTTACTCTTTGAAAATGATTTTGATCTTATTCACCACCCATTGTCCTTGATTTTTTGGAAATGCAAAATTTTCGTGGAGTGGAAGAATATTAAACCTTGATTCCCAGCACAGGCATGTGCTTATTAAAGAAAAAATATGCACAGGACTGTACTAGGTACCAAAGAACTACTTCTTTGAAGTGTACTTCAGGAGGTCTTCAGAGCAGAGTTTTCAGTTTATTCATCTGATGAGGTTCCTGTCAAAACCTGTCAAACAATGCAAAGAGTCACTTTTGTTAAAAAGAAACTTGATTCCCAACACAGGCATGTGCTTATAGTGTAAAGACATCAGCAAAAAAATCTTCCAGGTACAAAAGGTTTCTACCTTAAAAGAATTGCATTTATTACCTGTAATAAATTTTATCCTATTGATTCATTTTTTTCGTTGCCTTTGTGTAGATAACTTAATTTTGATGGACTGGCACAATAATCTAACCTTGATTCCCAGCACAGACATGTGCTTATAGTAGAAACACATAACCACAAAAGTGTAACAGGTACTATAGGTCTGCTTTTCCAAGGACTTCACATTTACTTCCAATAAAAAGATTTTGAAGGTGATCCGCTTTCCTTTTTCCTTGCTTAATTCTGAAGTACTGTGTTGTGATAGAGTGGCAAAACATTGACTATTGATTCCCAGCACAGGCATGTGCTTATAGAAGAAAATCATAAGCACAGAACTGAACCAGGAACCAAAAGTCTTTAAAAGTCTCTAAAGGTTTCTGCTTTCAATCAATTGTATTTATTGCCTGTATAAAGTTTATCCTTTTCTTTCATTTTTTCGTTGCCTTTGTGTATACAACTTAATATTGATGGACTGGCTCAAAATCTAACCTTGATTCCCAGCACAGACATGTGCTTATAGTAGAAACACAACTCAAAACTGTACCAGGTACTATAGGTCTGCTTTTCCAAGGACTTAACATTTACTTGCAATAAAAAGATTTTGAAGGTGATCCTCTGTTTTTTTTTCCTTGCTTAATTTTGAAGTACTGTATTTTGATAAAGTGGCAAAACATTGACTTTTGATTCCCAGCACAGGCATGTGCTTATAGTGTAAAGACATAAGCAAAAAACTGTACCAGGCACCAAAGGTTTCTGCTTCCAATAAATTGTATTTATTGCCTGTATAAAGTTTATCCTATTCTTTAATTTTTGTTGCCTTTGTGTATATAACTTAATATTGATTGACTGCTACAAAATCTAACCTTGATTCCCAGCACAGACATGTGCTTATAGTAGAAACACATATGCACAAAACTGTACCAGGTACTATAGGTCTGCTTTTCCAGGGTCTTCACATTTACTTCCAATAAAAAGATTTTGAAGGTTATCCTCTTTACCTTTTCCTTGCTTAATTTTGAAGTACTGTATTTTGTTAGAGTGGCAAAACATTGACTATTGATTCCCAGCACAGGCATGTGCTTATAGAAGAAAATCATAAGCACAGAACTGAACCAGGAACCAAAAGTCTTTATTTATGAACACTTCATTTTTACTGTATGAAAATGATTTTGATCTTATTCACCACACGTTGTCCTTGATTTCATTGGAAATGCAAAATTTCCTTGAAGTTGAAGGATATTGAACCTTGATTCTCAGCACAGGCATGTGCTTATTAAAGAAAACATATGCACAGGACTGTACTAGGTACCAAAGAACTACTTCTTTGAAGTGTACTTAAGGAGGTCTTCAGAGCAGATTTTCAATTTATTCATCTGATGAGGTTCCTGTCAAAACCTGTCAAACAATGTAAAGAGTCACTTTTGTACAAAAGCAATTTGATTCCCAGCACAGGCATGTGCTTATTGTATAAACACATAAGCAAAAAACTGTACCAGGCACCAAAGGTTTCTGCCTTAAAAGAATTGCATTTCTTACCTGTAATAAATTTTATCCTATTGATTCATTTTTTTCGTTCCCTTTGTGTAGATAACTTAATTTTGATTGACTGGCACAATATTGAACCTTGATTCCCAGCACAGACATGTGCTTATAGTAGAAACACATTTGCACAAAACTGTACCAGGTACTATAGGTCTGCTTTTCCAAGGACTTCACATTTACTTCCAATAAAAAGATTTTGAAGGTGATCCTCTTTCCTTTTTCCTTGCTTAATTTTGAAGTAGTGTATTGTGATAGAGTGGCAAATTACTGACTATTGATTCCCAGCACAGGCATGTGCTTATAGAAGAAAATCATAAGCACAGAACTGAACCAGGAACCAAAAGTCTTCATTTATGGACACTTCATTTTTACTGTATGAAAATGATTTTCATCTCATTCACCATCCGTTGTCCTTGATTTCATTGGAAATGCAAAATTTCCTTGAAGTTGAAGAATATTGAACCTTGATTCCCAGCACAGGCATGTGCTTATTAAAGAAAACATATGCACAGGACTGTACTAGGTACCAAAGAACTACTTCTTTGAAGTGTACTTCAGGAGGTCTTCAGAGCAGAGTTTTCAATTTATTCATCTGATGAGGTTCCTGTCAAAACCTGTAAAACAATGCAAAGAGTCACTTTTGTACAAAAGAAACTTGATTCCCAGCACAGGCATGTGCTTATAGTATAAACACATAAGCAAAAAACTGTACCAGGCACCAAAGGTTTCTGCTTTCAATAAATTGTATTTATTGCCTGTATAAAGTTTATCCTATTCATTCATTTTTTCGTTCCCTTTGTGTATATAACTTAATATTGATGGACTGGCACAAAATCTAACCTTGATTCCCAGCACAGACATGTGCTTATAGTAGAAACACATAAGCACAAAACTGTACCAGGTACTATAGGTCTGCTTTTCCAAGGACTTCTCATTTACTTGCAATAAAAAGATTATGAAGATGATCCTCTTTTCTTTTTCCTTGCTTAATTTTGAAGTACTGTATTTTGATAGAGTGGCAAAACATAGACTATTTATTCCCAGCACAGGCATGTGCTTATAGAAGAAAATCATAAGCACAGAACTGAACCAGGAACCAAAAGTCTTCATTTATGAACACTTCATTTTTACTGTATGAAAATGATTTTGATCTTATTCACCACCTATTGTCCTTGATTTCATTGGAAATGCAAAATTTCCTTGAAGTTGAAGAATATTGAACCTTGATTCCCAGCACAGGCATGTGCTTATTAAAGAAAACATATGCACAGGACTGTACTAGGTACCAAAGAACTACTTCTTTGAAGTGTACTTCAGGAGGTCTTCAGAGCAGAGTTTTCAATTTATTCATCTGATGAGGTTCCTGTCAAAACCTGTAAAACAATGCAAAGAGTCACTTTTTACAAAAGAAACTTGATTCCCAGCACAGGCATGTGCTTGTGGTATAAACACATAAAGAAAAAATCTTCCAGGTACCAAAGGTTTCTGCCTTAAAAGAATTGCATTTCTTACCTGTAATAATTTTTTTCCTATTGATTCATTTTTTTCGTTGCCTTTGTGTAGATAACTTAATTTTGATGGACTGGCACAATATTGAACCTTGATTCTCAGCACAGACATGTGCTTATAGTAGAAACACATAAGCACAAAACTGTACCAGGTACTATAGGTCTGCTTTTCCAAGGACTTCACATTTACTTCCAATAAAAAGATTTTGAAGATGATCCTCTTTCCTTTTTCCTTGCTTAATTCTGAAGTAGTGTATTGTGATAGAGTGACAAAACATTGACTATTGATTCCCAGCACAGGCATGTGCTTATAGAAGAAAATCATAAGCACAGAACTGAACCAGGAACCAAAAGTCTTCATTTATGAACACTTCATTTTTACTCTATGAAAATGATTTTGATCTCATTAACCATATGTTGTTTTTGATTTCATTGGAAATGCAAAATTTCCTTGAAGTTGAAGAATATTGAACCTTGATTCCCAGCACAGGCATGTGCTTATTAAAGAAAACATATGCACAGGACTGTACTAGGTACCAAAGAACTACTTCTTTGAAGTGTACTTCAGGAGGTCTTCAGAGCAGAGTTTTCAATTTATTCATCTGATGAGGTTCCTGTCAAAACCTGTAAAACAATGCAAAGAGTCACTTTTGTACAAAAGAAATTTGATTCCTAGCACAGGCATGTGCTTATAGTATAAACACATAAGCAAAAAACTGTACCAGGCACCAAAGGTTTCTGCTTTCAATAAATCGTATTTATTGCCTGTATAAAGTTTATCCTATTCATTCATTTTTTCGTTGCCTTTGTGTATATAACTTAATATTGATGGACTGGCACAATATTGAACCTTGATTCCTAGCACACACATGTGCTTATAGTAGAAACACATAAGCACACAAGTGTAACAGGTACTATAGGTCTGCTTTTCCAAGGACTTCACATTTACTTCCAATAAAAAGATTTTGAAGATGATCCTCTTTTCTTTTTCCTTGCTTAATTTTGAGGTAGTGTATTGTGATAGAGTGGCAAAACATTGACTATTGATTCCCAGCACAGGCATGTGCTTATAGAAGAAAATCATAAGCACAGAACTGAACCAGGAACCAAAAGTCTTCATTTATGAACACTTCATTTTTACTGTATGAAAATGATTTTGATCTCATTCACCACCCATTGTCCTTGATTTCATTGGAAATGCAAAATTTCCTTGAAGTTGTAGAATATTGAACCTTGATTCCCAGCACAGGCATGTGCTTATTAAAGAAAACATATGCACAGGACTGTACTAGGTACCAAAGAACTACTTCTTTGAAGTGTACTTCAGGAGGTCTTCAGAGCAGAGTTTTTAATTTATTCATCTGATGAGGTTCCTGTCAAAACCTGTCAAACAATGCAAAGAGTCACTTTTGTACAAAAGAAACTTGATTCCCAGCACAGGCATGTGCTTATAGTATAAACACATAAGCAGAAAACTGTACCAGGCACCAAAGGTTTCTGCTTTCAATAAATTGTATTTATTGCCTGTATAAAGTTTATCCTATTCATTCATTTTTTGTTGCCTTTGTGTATATAACTTAATATTGATTGACTGGCACCAAATCTAACCTTGATTCCCAGCACAGACATGTGCTTATAGTAGAAACACATAAGCACAAAACTGTACCAGGTACTATAGGTCTGCTTTTCCAGGGTCTTCACATTTACTTCCAATAAAAAGATTTTAAAGGTTATCCTCTTTCCCTTTTCTTTGCTTAATTTTGAAGTACTGTATTTTGTTAGAGTGGCAAAACATTGACTATTGATTCCCAGCACAGGCATGTGCTTATAGAAGAAAATCATAAGCACAGAACTGAACCAGGAACCAAAAGTCTTCATTTATGAACACTTCATTTTTACTGTATGAAAATGATTTTGATTTTATTCACCACCCGTTGTACCTGATTTCATTGGAAATGCAAAATTTCCTTGAAGTTGAAGGATATTGAACCTTGATTCCCAGCACAGGCATGTGCTTATTAAAGAAAACATATGCACAGGACTGTACTAGGTACTAAAGAACTACTTCTTTGAAGTGGACTTAAGGAGGTCTTCAGAGCAGAGTTTTCAATTTATTCATCTGATGAGGTTCCTGTCAAAACCTGTAAAACAATGCAAAGAGTCACTTTTGTACAAAAGAAACTTGATTCCCAGCACAGGCATGTGCTTGTGGTATAAACACATAAGGAAAAAATCTTCCAGGTACCAAAGGTTTCTGCCTTAAAAGAATTGCATTTCTTACCTGTAATAAATTTTATCCTATTGATTCATTTTTTTCGTTGCCTTTGTGTAGATAACTTAATTTTGATGGACTGGCACAATATTGAACCTTGATTCCCAGCACAGACATGTGCTTATAGTAGAAACACATAAGCACAAAACTGTACCAGGTACTATAGGTCTGCTTTTCCAAGGACTTCACATTTACTTCCAATAAAAAGATTTTGAAGGTGATCCTCTTTCCTTTTTCCTTGCTTAATTTTGAAGTACTGTATTTTGATAGAGTGGCAAAACATTGACTATTGATTCCCAGTACAGGCATGTGCTTATAGAAGGAAATCATAAGCACAGAACTGAACCAGGAACCAAAAGTCTTCATTTATGAACACTTCATTTTTACTCTATGAAAATGATTTTGATCTTATTCACCACACGTTGTCCTTGATTTCATTGGAAATGCAAAATTTCCTTGAAGTTGAAGGATATTGAACCTTGATTCCCAGCACAGGCATGTGCTTATTAAAGAAAACATATGCACAGGACTGTACTAGGTACCAAAGAACTACTTCTTTGAAGTGTACTTAAGGAGGTCTTCAGAGCAGATTTTCAATTTATTCATCTGATGAGGTTCTTGTCAAAACCTGTCAAACAATGCAAAGAGTCACTTTTGTACAAAAGCAATTTGATTCCCAGCACAGGCATGTGCTTATTGTATAAACACATAAGCAAAAAACTGTACCAGGCACCAAAGGTTTCTGCCTTAAAAGAATTGCATTTCTTACCTGTAATAATTTTTATCCTATTGATTCATTTTTTTCGTTCCCTTTGTGTAGATAACTTAATTTTGATTGACTGGCACAATATTGAACCTTGATTCCCAGCACAGACATGTGCTTATAGTAGAAACACATTTGCACAAAACTGTACCAGGTACTATAGGTCTGCTTTTCCAAGGACTTCACATTTACTTCCAATAAAAAGATTTTGAAGGTGATCCTCTTTTCTTTTTCCTTGCTTAATTTTGAAGTAGTGTATTGTGATAGAGTGGCAAATTACTGACTATTGATTCCCAGCACAGGCATGTGCTTATAGAAGAAAATCATAAGCACAGAACTGAACCAGGAACCAAAAGTCTTCATTTATGGACACTTCATTTTTACTGTATGAAAATGATTTTGATCTCATTCACCATCCGTTGTCCTTGATTTCATTGGAAATGCAAAATTTCCTTGAAGTTGAAGAATATTGAACCTTGATTCCCAGCACAGGCATGTGCTTATTAAAGAAAACATATGCACAGGACTGTACTAGGTACCAAAGAACTACTTCTTTGAAGTGTACTTCAGGAGGTCTTCAGAGCATAGTTTTCAATTTATTCATCTGATGAGGTTCCTGTCAAAACCTGTAAAACAATGCAAAGAGTCACTTTTGTACAAAAGAAACTTGATTCCCAGCACAGGCATGTGCTTATAGTATAAACACATAAGCAAAAAACTGTACCAGGCACCAAAGGTTTCTGCTTTCAATAAATTGTATTTATTGCCTGTATAAAGTTTATCCTATTCATTCATTTTTTCGTTCCCTTTGTGTATATAACTTAATATTGATGGACTGGCACAAAATCTAACCTTGATTCCCAGCACAGACATGTGCTTATAGTAGAAACACATAAGCACAAAACTGTACCAGGTACTATAGGTCTGCTTTTCCAAGGACTTCTCATTTACTTGCAATAAAAAGATTATGAAGATGATCCTCTTTTCTTTTTCCTTGCTTAATTTTGAAGTACTGTATTTTGATAGAGTGGCAAAACATTGACTATTGATTCCCAGCACAGGCATGTGCTTATAGAAGAAAATCATAAGCACAGAACTGAACCAGGAACCAAAAGTCTTCATTTATGAACACTTCATTTTTACTGTATGAAAATGATTTTGATCTTATTCACCACCTATTGTCCTTGATTTCATTGGAAATGCAAAATTTCCTTGAAGTTGAAGAATATTGAACCTTGATTCCCAGCACAGGCATGTGCTTATTAAAGAAAACATATGCACAGGACTGTACTAGGTACCAAAGAACTACTTCTTTGAAGTGTACTTCAGGAGGTCTTCAGAGCAGAGTTTTCAATTTATTCATCTGATGAGGTTCCTGTCAAAACCTGTAAAACAATGCAAAGAGTCACTTTTTACAAAAGAAACTTGATTCCCAGCACAGGCATGTGCTTGTGGTATAAACACATAAAGAAAAAATCTTCCAGGTACCAAAGGTTTCTGCCTTAAAAGAATTGCATTTCTTACCTGTAATAATTTTTTTCCTATTGATTCATTTTTTTCGTTGCCTTTGTGTAGATAACTTAATTTTGATGGACTGGCACAATATTGAACCTTGATTCTCAGCACAGACATGTGCTTATAGTAGAAACACATAAGCACAAAACTGTACCAGGTACTATAGGTCTGCTTTTCCAAGGACTTCACATTTACTTCCAATAAAAAGATTTTGAAGGTGATCCTCTTTCCTTTTTCCTTGCTTAATTCTGAAGTAGTGTATTGTGATAGAGTGGCAAATTACTGACTTTTGATTCCCAGCACAGGCATGTGCTTATAGAAGAAAATCATAAGCACAGAACTGAACCAGGAACCAAAAGTCTTCATTTATGGACACTTCATTTTTACTGTATGAAAATGATTTTGATCTCATTCACCATCCGTTGTCCTTGATTTCATTGGAAATGCAAAATTTCCTTGAAGTTGAAGAATATTGAACCTTGATTCCCAGCACAGGCATGTGCTTATTAAAGAAAACATATGCACAGGACTGTACTAGGTACCAAAGAACTACTTCTTTGAAGTGTACTTCAGGAGGTCTTCAGAGCAGAGTTTTCAATTTATTCATCTGATGAGGTTCCTGTCAAAACCTGTAAAACAATGCAAAGAGTCACTTTTGTACAAAAGAAACTTGATTCCCAGCACAGGCATGTGCTTATAGTATAAACACATAAGCAAAAAACTGTACCAGGCACCAAAGGTTTCTGCTTTCAATAAATTGTATTTATTGCCTGTATAAAGTTTATCCTATTCATTCATTTTTTCGTTCCCTTTGTGTATATAACTTAATATTGATGGACTGGCACAAAATCTAACCTTGATTCCCAGCACAGACATGTGCTTATAGTAGAAACACATAAGCACAAAACTGTACCAGGTACTATAGGTCTGCTTTTCCAAGGACTTCTCATTAACTTGCAATAAAAAGATTATGAAGATGATCCTCTTTTCTTTTTCCTTGCTTAATTTTGAAGTACTGTATTTTGATAGAGTGGCAAAACATTGACTATTGATTCCCAGCACAGGCATGTGCTTATAGAAGAAAATCATAAGCACAGAACTGAACCAGGAACCAAAAGTCTTCATTTATGAACACTTCATTTTTACTGTATGAAAATGATTTTGATCTTATTCACCACCTATTGTCCTTGATTTCATTGGAAATGCAAAATTTCCTTGAAGTTGAAGAATATTGAACCTTGATTCCCAGCACAGGCATGTGCTTATTAAAGAAAACATATGCACAGGACTGTACTAGGTACCAAAGAACTACTTCTTTGAAGTGTACTTCAGGAGGTCTTCAGAGCAGAGTTTTCAATTTATTCATCTGATGAGGTTCCTGTCAAAACCTGTAAAACAATGCAAAGAGTCACTTTTTACAAAAGAAACTTGATTCCCAGCACAGGCATGTGCTTGTGGTATAAACACATAAAGAAAAAATCTTCCAGGTACCAAAGGTTTCTGCCTTAAAAGAATTGCATTTCTTACCTGTAATAATTTTTTTCCTATTGATTCATTTTTTTCGTTGCCTTTGTGTAGATAACTTAATTTTGATGGACTGGCACAATATTGAACCTTGATTCTCAGCACAGACATGTGCTTATAGTAGAAACACATAAGCACAAAACTGTACCAGGTACTATAGGTCTGCTTTTCCAAGGACTTCACATTTACTTCCAATAAAAAGATTTTGAAGATGATCCTCTTTCCTTTTTCCTTGCTTAATTCTGAAGTAGTGTATTGTGATAGAGTGACAAAACATTGACTATTGATTCCCAGCACAGGCATGTGCTTATAGAAGAAAATCATAAGCACAGAACTGAACCAGGAACCAAAAGTCTTCATTTATGAACACTTCATTTTTACTCTATGAAAATGATTTTGATCTCATTAACCATATGTTGTTTTTGATTTCATTGGAAATGCAAAATTTCCTTGAAGTTGAAGAATATTGAACCTTGATTCCCAGCACAGGCATGTGCTTATTAAAGAAAACATATGCACAGGACTGTACTAGGTACCAAAGAACTACTTCTTTGAAGTGTACTTCAGGAGGTCTTCAGAGCAGAGTTTTCAATTTATTCATCTGATGAGGTTCCTGTCAAAACCTGTCAAACAATGCAAAGAGTCACTTTTGTACAAAAGAAATTTGATTCCTAGCACAGGCATGTGCTTATAGTATAAACACATAAGCAAAAAACTGTACCAGGCACCAAAGGTTTCTGCTTTCAATAAATTGTATTTATTGCCTGTATAACGTTTATCCTATTCATTCATTTTTTCGTTGCCTTTGTGTATATAACTTAATATTGATGGACTGGCACAAAATCTAACCTTGATTCCCAGCACAGACATGTGCTTATAGTAGAAACACATAAGCACAAAACTGTACCAGGTACTATAGGTCTGCTTTTCCAAGGACTTCACATTTACTTGCAATAAAAAGATTATGAAGATGATCCTCTTTTCTTTTTCCTTGCTTAATTTTGAAGTACTGTATTTTGATAAGAGTGGCAAAACATTGACTATTGATTCCCAGCACAGGCATGTGCTTATAGAAGAAAATCATAAGCACAGAACTGAACCAGGAACCAAAAGTCTTCATTTATGAACACTTCATTTTTACTGTATGAAAATGATTTTGATCTTATTCACCACCCATTGTCCTTGATTTCATTGGAAATGCAAAATTTCCTTGAAGTTGAAGAATATTGAACCTTGATTCCCAGCACAGGCATGTGCTTATTAAAGAAAACATATGCACAGGACTGTACTAGGTACCAAAGAACTACTTCTTTGAAGTGTACTTCAGGAGGTCTTCAGAGCAGAGTTTTCAATTTATTCATCTGATGAGGTTCCTGTCAAAACCTGTAAAACAATGCAAAGAGTCACTTTTGTACAAAAGAAACTTGATTCCCAGCACAGGCATGTGCTTGTGGTATAAACACATAAGGAAAAAATCTTCCAGGTACCAAAGGTTTCTGCCTTAAAAGAATAACATTTCTTACCTGTAATAAATGTTTTCCTATTGATTCATTTTTTTCGTTGCCTTTGTGTAGATAACTTAATTTTGATGGACTGGCACAATATTGAACCTTGATTCCTAGCACACACATGTGCTTATAGTAGAAACACATAAGCACACAAGTGTAACAGGTACTATAGGTCTGCTTTTCCAAGGACTTCACATTTACTTCCAATAAAAAGATTTTGAAGATGATCCTCTTTTCTTTTTCCTTGCTTAATTTTGAGGTAGTGTATTGTGATAGAGTGGCAAAACATTGACTATTGATTCCCAGCACAGGCATGTGCTTATAGAAGAAAATCATAAGCACAGAACTGAACCAGGAACCAAAAGTCTTCATTTATGAACACTTCATTTTTACTCTATGAAAATGATTTTGATCTCATTCACCACCCATTGTCCTTGATTTCATTGGAAATGCAAAATTTCCTTGAAGTTTAAGAATATTGAACCTTGATTCCCAGCACAGGCATGTGCTTATTAAAGAAAACATATGCACAGGACTGTACTAGGTACCAAAGAACTACTTCTTTGAAGTGTACTTCAGGATGTCTTCAGAGCAGAGTTTTCAATTTATTCATCTGATGAGGTTCCTGTCAAAACCTGTAAAATAATGCAAAGAGTCACTTTTGTACAAAAGAAACTTGATTCCCAGCACAGGCATGTGCTTATAGTGTAAAGACATAAGCAAAAAAATCTTCCAGGTACGAAAGGTTTCTACCTTAAAAGAATTGCATTTCTTACCTGTTATAATTTTTATCCTATTCATTCATTTTTTTCGTTGCTTTTGTGTAGATAACTTAATTTTGATGGACTGGCACAATATTGAACCTTGATTCCCAGCACAGACATGTGCTTATAGTAGAAACACATAAGCACAAAACTGTACCAGGTACTAAAGGTTTGCTTTTCCAAGGACTTCACATTTACTTCTAATAAAAAGATTTTGAAGGTGATCTGCTTTCCTTTTACCTTGCTTAATTCTGAAGTACTGTGTTGTGATAGAGTGGCAAAACATTGACTATTGATTCCCAGCACAGGCATGTGCTTATAGAAGAAAATCATAAGCACAGAACTGAACCAGGAACCAAAAGTCTTCACTTATGAACACTTCATTTTTACTCTTTGAAAATGATTTTGATCTTATTCACCACCCATTGTCCTTGATTTCTTTGGAAATGCAAAATTTCCTTGAAGTTGTAGAATATTGAACCTTGATTCCCAGCACAGGCATGTGCTTATTAAAGAAAACATATGCACAGGACTGTACTAGGTACCAAAGAACTACTTCTTTGAAGTGGACTTAAGGAGGTCTTCAGAGCAGATTTTCAGTTTATTCATCTGATGAGGTTCCTGTCAAAACCTGTCAAACAATGCAAAGAGTCACTTTTTTACAAAAGAAACTTGATTCCCAGCACAGGCATGTGCTTATAGTATAAACACATAAGCAAAAAACTGTACCAGGCACCAAAGGTTTCTGCTTTCAATAAATTGTATTTATTGCCTGTATAAAGTTTATCCTATTCATTCATTTTTTGTTGCCTTTGTGTATATAACTTAATATTGATTGACTGGCACCAAATCTAACCTTGATTCCCAGCACAGACATGTGCTTATAGTAGAAACACATAAGCACAAAACTGTACCAGGTACTATAGGTCTGCTTTTCCAGGGTCTTCACATTTACTTCCAATAAAAAGATTTTAAAGGTTATCCTCTTTCCCTTTTCTTTGCTTAATTTTGAAGTACTGTATTTTGTTAGAGTGGCAAAACATTGACTATTGATTCCCAGCACAGGCATGTGCTTATAGAAGAAAATCATAAGCACAGAACTGAACCAGGAACCAAAAGTCTTCATTTATGAACACTTCATTTTTACTGTATGAAAATGATTTTGATTTTATTCACCACCCGTTGTACCTGATTTCATTGGAAATGCAAAATTTCCTTGAAGTTGAAGGATATTGAACCTTGATTCCCAGCACAGGCATGTGCTTATTAAAGAAAACATATGCACAGGACTGTACTAGGTACTAAAGAACTACTTCTTTGAAGTGGACTTAAGGAGGTCTTCAGAGCAGAGTTTTCAATTTATTCATCTGATGAGGTTCCTGTCAAAACCTGTCAAACAATGCAAAGAGTCACTTTTGTACAAAAGAAACTTGATTCCCAGCACAGGCATGTGCTTATAGTATAAACACATAAGCAAAAAACTGTACCAGGCACCAAAGGTTTCTGCTTTCAATTAATTGTATTTATTGCCTGTATAAAGTTTATCCTTTTCATTCATTTTTTCGTTGCCTTTGTGTATATAACTTAATATTGATGGTCTGGCACAAAATCTAACCTTGATTCCCAGCACAGACATGTGCTTATAGTAGAAACACATAACTCAAAACTGTACCAGGTACTATAGGTCTGCTTTTCCAAGGACTTAACATTTACTTGCAATAAAAAGATTTTGAAGGTGATCCTGTTTTTTTTCCTTGCTTAATTTTGAAGGACTCTATTTTGATAAAGTGGCAAAACATTGACTTTTGATTCCCAGCACAGGCATGTGCTTATAGTATAAACACATAAGCAAAAAACTGTACCAGGCACCAAAGGTTTCTGCTTTCAATAAATTGTATTTATTGCCTGTATAAAGTTTATCCTATTCATTCATTTTTGTTGCCTTTTTGTATATAACTTAATATTGATTGACTGGCACCAAATCTAACCTTGATTCCCAGCACAGACATGTGCTTATAGTAGAAACACATAAGCACAAAACTGTACCAGGTACTATAGGTCTGCTTTTCCAGGGTCTTCACATTTACTTCCAATAAAAAGATTTTGAAGGTTATCCTCTTTCCCTTTTCTTTGCTTAATTTTGAAGTACTGTATTTTGTTAGAGTGGCAAAACATTGACTATTGATTCCCAGCACAGGCATGTGCTTATAGAAGAAAATCATAAGCACAGAACTGAACCAGGAACCAAAAGTCTTCATTTATGAACACTTCATTTTTACTGTATGAAAATGATTTTGATCTTATTCACCACCCGTTGTCCCTGATTTCATTGGAAATGCAAAATTTCCTTGAAGTTGAAGGATATTGAACCTTGATTCCCAGCACAGGCATGTGCTTATTAAAGAAAACATATGCACAGGACTGTACTAGGTACTAAAGAACTACTTCTTTGAAGTGGACTTAAGGAGGTCTTCAGAGCAGAGTTTTCAATTTATTCATCTGATGAGGTTCCTGTCAAAACCTGTCAAACAATGCAAAGAGTCACTTTTGTACAAAAGAAACTTGATTCCCAGCACAGGCATGTGCTTATTGTATAAACACATAAGCAAAAAACTGTACCAGGCACCAAAGGTTTCTGCTTTCAATAAATTGTATTTATTGCCTGTATAAAGTTTATCCTATTCATTCATTTTTTCGTTGCCTTTGTGTTTATAACTTAATATTGATGGACTGGCACGATATTGAACCTTGATTCCCAGCACAGACATGTGCTTATAGTAGAAACACATAAGCACAAAACTGTACCAGGTACTATAGGTCTGCTTTTCCAAGGACTTCACATTTACTTCCAATAAAAAGATTTTGAAGGTGATCCTCTTTTCTTTTTTCTTGCTTAATTTTGAAGTACTGTATTTTGATAGAGTTGCAAAACATTGACTATTGATTCCCAGCACAGGCATGTGCTTATAGAAGAAAATCATAAGCACAGAACTGAACCAGGAACCAAAAGTCTTCATTTATGAACACTTCATGTTTACTCTTTGAAAATGATTTTGATCTTATTCACCACTCATTGTCCTTGGTTTTTATTGAAAATGCAAAATTTCCTTGAAGTTGAAGAATATTGAACCTTGATTCCCAGCACAGGCATGTGCTTATTAAAGAAAACATATGCACAGGACTGTACTAGTTACCAAAGAACTACTTCTTTGAAGTGTACTTCAGGAGGTCTTCAGAGCAGATTTTCAATTTATTCATCTGATGAGGTTCCTGTCAAAACCTGTTAAACAATGCAAAGAGTCACTTTTGTACAAAAGAAACTTGATTCCCAGCACAGGCATGTGCTTGTGGTATAAACACATAAGGAAAAAATTTTCCAGGTACCAAAGGTTTCTGCCTTAAAAGAATTGCATTTCTTACCTGTAATAAATTTTATCCTATTGATTCATTTTTTTCGTTGCCTTTGTGTAGATAACTTAATTTTGATGGACTGGCACAATATTGAACCTTGATTCCCAGCACAGACATGTGCTTATAGTAGAAACACATAAGCACAAAACTGTACCAGGTACTATAGGTCTGCTTTTCCAAGGACTTCACATTTACTTCCAATAAAAAGATTTTGAAGGTGATCCTCTTTCCTTTTTCCTTGCTTAATTTTGAAGTAGTGTATTGTGATAGAGTGACAAAACATTGACTATTGATTCCCAGCACAGGCATGTGCTTATAGAAGAAAATCATAAGCACGGAACTGAACCAGGAACCAAAAGTCTTCATTTATGAACACTTCATTTTTACTCTATGAAAATGATTTTGATCTCATTCACAATCCGTTGTCCTTGATTTCATTGGAAATGCAAAATTTCCTTGAAGTTGAAGAATATTGAACCTTGATTCCCAGCACAGGCATGTGCTTATTAAAGAAAACATATGCACAGGACTGTACTAGGTACCAAAGAACTACTTCTTTGAAGTGTACTTCAGGAGGTCTTCAGAGCAGAGTTTTTAATTTATTCATCTGATGAGGTTCCTGTCAAAACCTGTCAAACAATGCAAAGAGTCACTTTTGTACAAAAGAAACTTGATTCCCAGCACAGGCATGTGCTTATAGTATAAACACATAAGCAAAAAACTGTACCAGGCACCAAAGGCTTCTGCTTTCTATAAATTGTATTTATTGCCTGTATAAAGTTTATCCTATTCATTCATTTTTTCATTGCCTTTGTGTATATAACTTAATATTGATGGACTGGCACAAAATCTAACCTTGATTCCCAGCACAGACATGTGCTTATAGTAGAAACACATAAGCACAAAACTGTACCAGGTACTATAGGTCTGCTTTTCCAAGGACTTCACATTTACTTGCAATAAAAATATTTTGAAGATGATCCTCTTTTCTTTTTCCTTGCTTAATTTTGAAGTACTGTATTTTGATAGAGTGGCAAAACATTGACTATTGATTCCCAGCACAGGCATGTGCTTATAGAAGAAAATCATAAGCACAGAACTGAACCAGGAACCAAAAGTCTTCATTTATGAACACTTCATTTTTACTCTTTGAAAATGATTTTGATCTTATTCACCACCCATTGTTCTTGATTTCATTGGAAATGCAAAATTTCCTTGAAGTTGAAGAATATTGAACCTTGATTCCCAGCACAGGCATGTGCTTATTAAAGAAAACATATGCACAGGACTGTACTAGGTACCAAAGAACTACTTCTTTGAAGTGTACTTCAGGAGGTCTTCAGAGCAGAGTTTTCAATTTATTCATCTGATGAGGTTCCTGTCAAAACCTGTAAAACAATGCAAAGAGTCACTTTTGTACAAAAGAAACTTGATTCCCAGCACAGGCATGTGCTTGTGGTATAAACACATAAGGAAAAAATCTTCCAGGTACCAAAGGTTTCTGCCTTAAAAGAATTGCATTTCTTACCTGTAATAAATTTTATCCTATTGATTCATTTTTTTCGTTGCCTTTGTGTAGATAACTTAATTTTGATGGACTGGCACAATATTGAACCTTGATTCCCAGCACAGACATGTGCTTATAGTACAAACACATAAGCACAAAACTGTACCAGGTATTAAAGATCTGCTTTACCAAAGACATCACATTTACTTCCAATACAGAGACTTCAAACGTGATCCTCTGTCTTTTTTCCTTGCTTAATTGAAGTCCTGTACTGTGATAGAGTGGCAAAACTTTGAATCTTGATTCCCAGCACAGGCATGTGCTTATAGAAGAAAATCATAAGCACAGAACTGAACCAGCTCAGTGTCAGGAATTTCAAATAAGTCATTACATCATCTGTAAATACAGATAAGTTATACCAGCATCAGCTAGTGCTAGTAGTAAAATCAGTTCACTAGCTCATAGATGATACTAGGTAAACTTTACTGTTGGATTTTATGGGGTACATTACTGTTTCATCTGATACAGTGCAATAAAATAAGGAAAAATAAACAGTGTTGTGCTACTGTTACATAAATACCAGCATCTGTTAGTGCTAATTGATGCATTGACATTAGCACTACAAGATACAAGGCAATATGTAAACTTTTATTTTTTCTTCAGTGAAAAAAGCAGGCATTTGTATACTTCATATTTCCTGATTAAATGCAGCACACGTGTGTTTTTTCAGCTCCTCTTTCTTTCCTACATCTCTGCTAAAAAAATACTTTAAAATATGAAGTTATATGTAAAGTTTAGAAGTTATTAATGGTCAGAACTTCTTAAATCATTATTTAATTTTTTGTGATTAAAATGTAAATATATAATGTTCATCATGAATATTGTTTTTTGAAAATGTTGTTTTCTTTTTTTCAGGTTGATTTTACTAGAAATTCTTTCTTTCATTTTTAATAAATTCTGTAATAGTATTTCATATCCAAAATTTAAATTTAAATTATACAAGTTTATACTTACATTTTATTGAAGTATTCTTTTTAAATTTATACCTTCAATTCTTTTTTGAAACTCTTTCTATTCTTGAAGCTTTCTTCAAGTTCACAAGTTGGTTTGTGGTGATACTTTGCTAGATAGGAGTTTATATACAAACTTCATTTCCTGTACTACTAATTTTCACCTTCTTCAATTTTTTCAGTATTCTACCTGTCACTTCTTCATCTAAGCAAAGTTCCTCTTACTTTATGGTAATTAATTTACTAATTAGAGTAAGTCTTGTGCAACTCAAAAAGTTTACTAATTGTTTGGGAAATTATGATCATTATCAATTAAAGATAAGGCAAATTATCTTGTACCTTCCATGTATCAGTGAGAATTAAAATTAGCCAGTGGGGTGAAACAAAGAGGTGTTATTAGTAAGCTGTTCTTTATTTTAATTAAGAGGATGTTTCAATTTGTTTGTACATCCTTAATTAGTTTGTACCTGTAAGGTAATTTTGAACTACAATTTTCATTCTGAAATTTATCTGATTCATAGTTTTATACTGAAAAAAATCTATTTTGATTTTTGTTTCTTATTTTTGTTAGAAACATGTAAAAATGTTAGTGCTTAGTTTCTTGAAACTGTGAAATATTTTAGAAGTATTTTTTCTGAAATTATCTGATTCACTTAATTGTAGAAAAAAATAATTTTCAAATATTATAATAAAGACAATACATAAATGATATCTGGGACTTATTACATTAAATTTAATATCTGAGAAAACTATACTTCTTACAAAAAAACATTGTGATAAAGCTAAATGAAAAATAATTTTACATTAAATAAGCTTAAAACTCAGAGCACTTTAGAAAAATGTATCAACATTTGACTTTTTGGTAGATGTGTTTTGTGTATTTATATGAGAAAAATAATAAATAGAAAGGTTAACTCTTTTACTTAAGTTTGAAATACAGAGTACTGAAAGTGTTCAGGTTAAACACATCTTAACATGAATTCGGCGTAATCTTACAGTGACTGACTTACAGATGGGCCAACGATGCATAAAAAAGAAAATGTTCATTAATATAGAAGTTCTGGTACTGGCAACACATATTAGATTCTTTTTTTTGCATATCACACATATCGTCAGTGTAAGTAATTATATTTATCAATGCTATTTTGTTTTTTAGAGTGAAAATGAGTACACCTGATGAGTTCTTCAGTGCAATAGAAAAAGAGGATGGCAAAAAGTTATGTCGCTGGGCGGGGGAACTGTACCTTGAATTGCACAATGGCACATACACAACCCACGCAAGGGTAAGACTATAACAATCTTACACTGGTTGCCGGTACAGACGGGAATATCCAGCTCGAGGGTAACTGTTTAAGGCAGTAACGTGGCTCATGTATTCTTAGTGGGGTATAATTTAACATGTCATTGAATAACTTGCTTAGATTCCTCTATTTTGATTCAGTTTGTTTCAAATTAAGAGCATTTTAAAGGTAACTAGACATATCCCTTGAGATGATCATAATATTATTTGAAAACCAAGGCTGAATTCTAACATCTTCAGATCTTTTGACAGAGTTTTAAAACAGTTACATTGAAAAAGCTAAAGGAGTCTATATTGAAAAACTAATAGTCACAAAAATTTCCTGTTTGACAGCATAGATTCTTTTCCCTTTTTTCAGGTGAAGAAAATGAACAGAAAATGTGAGTTCTTGCTGCATGATGCAGAATTTATGAACAGCATTGCCATGGTTACACTTGGTAAAGCAGATAGATATCCACATGAAGAATTGGTACAGCTGTGGAAGTTGTTGTTGTTAAATCAGTTCCATGATGTTCTTCCAGGCTCCTCTATTGGCATGGTAAATTATTTTTCATTTCATGTTATAGGTTGAATGAACAGGTCTTAGATATTATAGATTTAGCTCTTTCTTATAACACCTTTTGCTTTAGACTAGTCATAAGTATACTTGGTGAAGTAGGGAAAGTAAAAGATTTTGGAATCCCGGCTTCAGCATAAGGTGTGTCCTTCAGCAAAGATACATCAGGCACTCTTGCCTCAGTGTATGAATTTTACTGGCTCGTCTTTCAAGAGTCATTCTTGAGTGCACGCCAGCCTGTGTTAGTATAGATTCAACAACAAACAACTGCAGGGAATCGATTCTTTGGCTCAGTGGTGTAGAGCTTTTGATTTTCATGTTACTAATGACCCAGCAGGCACGAGTTTGAATCTGATATAACTGTGGTCTGTTTTTTAATTAACATCATTAACTGCATCTTTCTGTTATGAACAGAAGTTGGTAAGACAGGTGATTGGTTTATTTTGTTTGGTGTCTTGAGTTTGACTGAAATAAGCTTGATGGTTACTTTAAAGAGAGCATTGGAATTAGTATATCTGATATCCTTCTGTTTCACATGTTTAGTATGATACCCATGTTTCCTTTGAAATAAAACTATAGATTCAGTCATTCATTATATTAAGAATGAAAGTAAACAAAAGTAAGGGTTCAGTTATTTATCCTTATTTTTTTGCCTTGCAGGTGTATGAGGATGCTCACAGGTATTATGAAGGCAAGTTTGAGCATTTCTTTTTCACCAAATTTTAAGCTTTTTCTTGATTTGGAAACTCATGAAATGTCCAAGTAGCAGCGTAATCACGATAAGAATAAATTCTTTTAATGCATTATTTCTGGATAGTTTTACAGGACAGGTTCATTCAGGACAATCTTGAAACCAACCCATCTGATTCTTTACTCCCCATGGCTAGTTAGAATTTTATTATTTCAAGTAAAAGTAAAACAATAAAAAGATCTTATCTAAAAATTAAGGACTGAGTTGTAAAATTCTATAGTAGGATGTTTTCAGCTTTACCCTGCTGACAGCATTTTAACTTCTGTAACAAGTGTAGACTGTGACCTGCATGTACATTCATGCAGTCTGATTATGGTCTGCAGTGTTTGTTATTCAGACAATAATCTGATGAATAAGTCTTTCCAAATTGAAGGGTGGACAAATCATATTTCATATTTTCTGCAGATATAATGCAATCAGGAAAGAAGCTGTGTACTCAGGCCTGCCAGCAACTTGTGTCAAACTGCAAGTCGGCATCTAGCCAGAAAGGTTATGTTCTCTGGAACAGTCAACCATGGGAGAGGACAGAGGTTATAGCCCTTGAAAAACCAGAAAATAGGACTGGTATCTCTAGTAAGAAATCATCGCCAGCTAAAAAGAGGAAAGTTGCCTCCAGTGAAACCTCAGATACAGCCCCTCAAACAGATAGTGATGGGAATAGCTTATGTAAGTGTTTATTACATTTGTTTTGCTACAAATCGTTAATCTTTGTTGTCATGATTGCATACAATGTTATCTTGATATTTACCCGTGTTGGAGTGAATTAGGTTTGGTTACCAGCATTAACGATGATCACCTTGCATATCTTTGCTTTCTGTAGTCTACCTCTGCTTCTAACCATCACCATTTATGTGTTATTAGTTGGCAGTTCTTACAGAAAATAGGGTCTATATTAGTCATTTTCAAGAGGATGGACAGGTAAACTGCCTGCCTCATATGATGACTGTCAGGGAGTGTTATACTCAACTAAACCAAACTATACTAATCATAATCTACTACATTTATTGATTCATTGGAAAGTTTTTCAACCCATTCTTTGGAGGTTGCTTGTAGTTTGTTTTGTACATGTTAAAAAAATGGTGTCTTAATTAAATTGAAATTGTTACTAAATAATGTGATTTTTTCTGACCTGTTGCAAAGAAGAAATATGTTTAGGTAATCTAGCACAGTATGTCGTAATGGTTTTATCTCTAGACTTTGTGACTGTGCCAAGTTATGGTTACTGTGCCCTGAAACACCATGAGGTGACAAATCTTGTTACAGCAACTTATGAGGTAAGATAAAACATGGCTTACACTGAATAAAAGGAGATTAAGGTAAAGTTTAGAGTAATTTTCTTTTCTAGCTTGATTCTTAGATTAGCTGCCATAGATATTGTTAATGATTGTTTGAGAAGTTATATTTACAGCTCGGTTTTTAGATTATATATGATTTATACTTTAACTATGTGTTCAAGTTTGCAGTACAGTCACATAAAATAGAAAAAAACTGCTATAACTTTTTTATACTGTAGAGCTAAGTAATGAGATCACACCTTGGGTTAAAGGTGAGAAATTGTAGGCTGTGCTATAACTGACAGCAGAACAGTTGGATATATATACAAAGTAAAACAAAATGAATTGCCATCCATTATGGTATAAGTGACGTATAGCCCTCCATATGACTAGTAGATTACAATTACCTTACAGAAGGATGGTCTGATAGTTCTGAAAAATGAGTGTTTGGAAGCATACATTGACAAGGCTGGCCGGGTGGTGAAGATGTTTGTAGCTGGAGTAAACAGGTATTTATAAAGACATAATGAATTTCTTAAGTGTAAATGCATTGTGCCAAGCTTACTTTTTGCAATCTAATTTAAGAAGCCAGTTTTTTTCTTCAATTTATGAAGTGTTACTGTGAGTAATTGTCTCTGTTTTTCTGTCACTGTATAAATAGGTTAATATGTATAAGTACACTTCTAAAAAAAGATCAGATTGGTCAGGCACAGCATACTAAAAAACAGGAACCAGCTTAGTGTTGGAAATTTTAATTTATCTACTGTCCTTAATGCATGAATTAACTCAGAGTCAGTGGGGAGTGCTGAGTAATATATATATATAAACTGTCAATGAAAATGAAAAATACTGTCATGCAAATTGACAAGATATAATTTTGACTACTGGAATGTTATAAGAGATGTGAACTCAGACACAGTTAATAGAAATATAAAGTATATTTGTAATATTGTTGTGCATGGAAAGCAGAAAGTATTCAGTTAAAGTTCAAGGCCAGTTTTTATTCATTTACAACTTGCATTAAACTGTCTGTTACCTCATAAACAGCATTGAGTAGCGCAAAGTGTAATAAAAAAAGCTCATTCCTGTGTTAAACGTATGAGATGATCTCTGTTATTTGAAGGAATGCCATATCAGCTGATTACCCAGCCAATCAGTACATTATACATGATGATATACCACTGTACTGGGATGCCTGGGATGTAATGGACTACCACCTAGAAACCAGGTAATACTTTGTATATGAGAATGAAAGTCAATAGCTCGCTTTTGAATATTTGTATAAAACATTTTTGGACTAATGAATGTGGGTTAGAAGGTTAAATGTTAAAATTTTACGTCCAGTTCAGCTGGTGCAAAGTGTACTTGACAGCTTACTTTGATGGTTTCATACATTTTAGTTTTGTGTATTGCAGAATCATATCTCCAAGACTGGCCTTGACCTCCATAGTAAATAACCGTGATAAATCCCACATGATTCTCTTTTCTGTTTAAGTATAACTACATGTATGGTATCAGATCTGTACCTCCAACTACTTTCATATTTGTGAGTGTGTCAATTAGCAATGTAAACCCCTTAGATGGCACTGTCATTCATCAACTTTGGTCTTTATTGAGTTATGGCCCTTGTTACTTAAACTGGATCTTGATTTATCATAATATTATAGCTGAACAAATTTAACATTTTGAACAAAAGAACTAAACAAAACAGGTTTAAAAATATTTGGATTACAGTTTTACTAATTTTAAGGAGTTCTGGGCCTTTTTCTGATGTAAAATATGGTCTGTAGTCAGATCAACATTAAAAACAATAAAATGCATGTTAAACATAAGTTGAGTAGAAGAACCCTGTTGATTCTGGGGTCAGTAAGTCAAAGGTCAAGGTCACAGGGGCTGGAAGAGTGAAAACTGCTTACCTGGATGATCTTTTATTTAGACACTGCTTACCTTGATGATCTACTCATCATTATGTTAAAAACATGGACTGCATTGAAGCTGGTGTTACTCCAATACATTACCACAATGTAACATACATGTATGCTGTCTTCCACACTGCCGTTGATACAAAGAGTTCCACTGTGATGTCATGTTATGTCAACCATGCCTAGAGTAAGCTGTGAAACTATCATAACCATACATATGTTAATATATATATATAATGTTCATTATACCATAATAAATGACAGAGGCTTCTGTTTCAGAAAGATGATATCTCTTCCTTGGCCTTCCTTCAATCGGATGCAGGGGGGAGACATGCGTTTTTCACAGAAAACATCTAGTTCATTCTTTCTTTCTTTCGTTCTTTCTTAGTGTGATCAGAGTTTATATGTTCAACTGGCAGCAGTTTTGGTTGAAATAATGATATCATAAAATTATGAATAATTAAATCATATAGTTTGATAGATACATTCAGTTCAGACTCAAAGTCACTAGCTTAATATGATAATGAACTTGATATTTCAGTTTTTTGAACTTCTTATTTCACTTGTTCTAGAAAACCTGTTGAGAAGGTTTTATCAGAGGCAAAAATTATAGATGAAGGACCTCTGAGAGCTGTTGTCAAGGTAACAGTTCTATAACAGTACTTGTCACTAGTTTTCATTTTATTGAAAGTCGGAAGTGGTTGAAATGCGTCTTTTTTCTTTTGTGAATTATTTAGTTGAGCTAAAGTTGTAAAAGTTGCGATAGTCTGAAATCTCAGAAGACTTTCTTTTACACCCTGTCTGATCATGGTCTACACTGTTCACTGTTTAGTCTACTTTTTCAGTTAAATTGCCATTAATTGGTTTCAAGTCCGATGTTAGAAATAAAGGTGACTTATTGTTTGTAACATGACTCAATCAGAAAATGAATAAATATTTAGTTTAACACTTGTATCAAATTCATGCTGATCTGAACATCACCTGCAGGTTAAACTTGAGATTAGTGAGAAAAGTTACATACAACAAACCATCACACTGGATGTTGGAAGTCCTTATCTCAAGTTCTCAGCTGAGGTAAGTACAGCTTTGGAATTACATGCTTGACTGAAATACTTAACGTATTTAATAGCAGCAGGACTATCTATGTGCGCAACTGTGTTTTGACATATAGCAGTATGCAGGAAATTCTTTGAAAAATGTCACAGAGGAAACCATTAGGCCTAGAATTTCGGTATTTAAAATGCAATATTAACTAGTAAATTAGTTCTTAGCTTCATTTTTATCAAGTATGTCCATAAGGTCAATAAATGCCCTCACTTTAATTTTGTCCAAAACCACAAAGTTTATGACATGGATAAGTTATATTTAGCCTTATCAGATAGACTTCTGCCAAGATTGTTAAAAAATAGTAATGCCTTTGGGGTCATTTTCCATAACACCAATGGTCACAATTTTTTTATAAACTTTGAAGATCTTCATTTCAAAGTCTGTATTTCAAAGTCTGTAAGGACTTACTTCCCAAAAGTAAATTGTTAAAAATTTAATGTATGATTAGACTTTTATGCCAATGTTTTTGTCATTCAAAGCAATTTGATTCTTTTGAACAGTTATGGTGATCTTTTTCCAAAAGTGTTTTTTTAATTTTCCGTAAAATCAATTATATGCAACATCTATCAAAACAGAATTATTCTGTTTACATGTAGGTTGAATGGAAAGAGAACAGGAAGTTCCTTAAAGTGGAGTTTCCAACAAGTGTCCATAGTAGAGAAGCTACATACGAGATACAGTATGGACACATCAAAAGACCAAACCATCAAAACACATCCTGGGATACTGCTCGGTTTGAGGTAAGGGGTAAAATCTGTCATTTATAATTTCCCTTGCAGAAATAGTTCAAGGTTTTCTCACTTTTTGTCTTTCAAGTTACTATGCTTGAAGTGTACCAATGAAATGTTTAAATAGAATTTAAATAGCAGTTATATTCTAAAACACTGATTCTTCTGTATGTAATCTTTGTTGGGTTTTGTTTTGCAAACATGAATAGTGTTTTTAAGTTAAAAAATTGCATTTCTCTTCTCTGAACAAAAGAAGCTGAAGTTTGATAATATATATACCAATTTTATTGTTTGTCTGATATATTGCTGTCTGTATTTCAAACACTTGCTTTATTTTTCAGGTATGTGGACACAAGTGGTCAGACATATCAGAGTTTGGTTTTGGTGTTGCTGTGTTGAATGATTGTAAATATGGACACTCAGCTGTAGACAACATTCTCAGAATGTCGCTGTATGTATAACAAATACAACTTCCTGATGTATATATATGGTATTAAAAGGTTTCTGTGACTGAAAGGTAGTGAAATTAATCAAAAATAGTATTTTTATTAAAAGTTTGTTCTTAATATGTTTTTCTGTGCGTGATATTCAAAAAAGGGGGGTATTTTAAGTATTGTGAAATTCTCACTAATTATTGCAGAAGCTGTTGCGTTTCTGTTTGTCTTTAGTATTCACTCTTGGTATGTATACTTCAAAGTCACAGGGTACTATTCTCAAGAGTCCATTACAGAATGACAGAGACATCAGACATTGTGATATATTTTCAGTTATTACATTGTAAAAAGTTTTCAACTAGTTCTGTTCTTTTAGCTCACCTGACCAGAGGTTAAAATCTGTCATATAGAATATTGTTAAAGTTTTTCCTATATAAGTCTACATCCTCCACCACCCACCAGGGTATCCGCCTTCATTTGTTTGGCTAGAAAGGTACTTAACCATCCTACATGAGACCTTGACCTTGACTTACTGACTTTCTTCTTTGTTTTTGAGGCTGCATTACTCAAATTTTAACTATGCATGCAGGCTTGAAGTTTGACATTGGCTTACCTAGACCTAATGATCAACTTCCGTTTTTTAGAAGCTACATCAATGAAATTTTATCTGTGTATTTAAGCTGGCATACAAAATTCCACTTTGACCTTGGTTTACCTTGACCTGTTGACCTACATTCTGTTTTGAAGCTACTTCCATGTGTACAGTTTTGAGAGCAGATTTTATTACTGACATTTGCTGACATTGTGATATGTTTCAATGGTGTCCAGGTGAGCAATATACAGCCATCATGGCATTCTTTATACAGTCGTTCCAAGACCCCCCCCCCCACCCCCCTCTCAACTCGCCCCCCTCTCTCTGTCCATAGTAAATACAGTATTTTGCTGTGCATAAAGAAATTTGTACTTTTATCAAAAGCTCATAAAGCTTTGTTTTTGACAGCTTTCACTTTTGAAATCCTATCTTACTTTCACTTACTTTTTACATTTGAGAAATGTTTTCATAGTGCAGAATGAAAACATATATCATTCATGGTCATAAGATAATAACTGTATGTTAAAGCCAGTTATAAAAGCATTTGAAATCATATTGTTGCAGGCTGCGCGCCCCAAAGTATCCAGATGGGAAGGCAGATATGGAGTTGCATGAATTTACTTATGCATTGATGCCACATAAAGGTATATTTATAGCTTATAGTCTCAAGTCTTATACATATGTCATAGCCTAAGTCTTAAACATATGTTTATAGTCTCAAGTCTTATACATATGTCATTCCCTCAAGTCTTATACATATATCATAGTCTAAGTTACAGTCTCAACTCTTATACATATTTCAAAGTCTCAATTCTTATACATATATCATAGCCTAAGTCTTAAACATGTGTTTATAGTCTCAAGTCTTATACATATATCATAGTCTATGTCTTATACATATGTCATAGTCTCAAGTCTTTATTCAGTTTAAGTTGTAAATGTGAATCTCGATTTTTGAATAATAAGGGTAGATATCATGTCTTGAGATATTGTTTAAGTCAGTAGGAAGACATGCATCAAGTTATACAGGAATCCTGTCTTTAAAGATGTAGTAAGTGATATTTATTTGCATATTCTGGTCACTAGTATCATCCTTATGATCTTGTATGATGTGCAAGGTTAAGATTATACAGAACTTAATAGTTGTTGATACGTTTTTTATGTGTTGTAGGTACATTTCAAGAGGCTGGAGTGATTAAGCATGCCTACTGTTTGAACAGCCCTCTTACTGTACAGTATCAGGAAGGGGATTTGTCCACACTCAAGCCTACCAGCTTCTTCACTGTAGCAAACCCTCAGGTTGTCCTGGAAAATGTAAAAAAGGTAAGAAATAGAGAAAGTGAGAGATAGAAGGAGTGTAAATTTTGCTATGCCATTTTATTTAATAGTGACTTCTTTATAAAATCAGTAATTCTTTAAGAGATAATGCAACATGATAATTTCTTGATAATGTTACAGGAAATCAGTTTAGTCAGTAATCTTCATAAAAAATATGCGAAGTTTGTGAATAAAATGCTACAAATTTAGTGGTGTGTGTTCAACCAGAGGGGAAAGGTTCAGTGTTTATATGTTTGTATACCATACTTCAGAGTGAGGCTGATGAAGGGAATGTCCTGATTCTGAGACTGTATGAATCATTTGGAGGAGAATGTTCCACCTACCTATCCACTGGATTAACAGTAAACAATGTGAATGTGTAAGTAGCGCTATATAAAACCAGTTACCACTTTACAGTGTTAAAAATAGGTACTCTTCTGTCTTATTCTCTAGAAATTATTTTTGATTTTTTTTTCTGTGGCATGAGATTAATGCTACATAACAATACTTTGATTTTTTTTCTGTAATTGTCTATCCTAGAGTGAAGCTTTTAATTCCCCAGGCAAATAATGTCCATTCCATTTCTCCTATATTCTTATAGCATACAGAGCTTTAAGTGACATTGTGTTAGTATCTATAGTTATAATAAAGTCTTTATAGACTATAGTTATAATAAAGTCTTTGTCTTTTATAAGCAGATTTTCAGATTTTGCCAGTTTCCTTTAATATTTACACATCCAGACTTGATATGTTACTGAAACTACTTTCTATCAAGAGTTTAACAGAAAGAAAGTCAAACAGAAACAGACTGGCCCTCCATATTGAGTATTGGTCAGGAGATGATATTTATATGTTAACAATAGCCTCTTTGATTGTGCTTTGGCCTTGGTTCATTCTTTAAAAAAAACATTGCGGGAGTATATTTAAGTTTCCAGACATGTTTCTTACTTCAGTGTCATATACAGTCGCAGGCTTGCTATTTTTTTACTTTTCCTGTTTTATTTCAGAGTCAATGGATTGGAAGAAGACCAGGATAATCATTGTGACTTACTTGTAGAGAATGACAAGATACATTTTACCCTCAAACCATTTCAAGTACTGTCTCTTCGCCTCAGCATATCAGGAGTTTAATAAGTGGATAGACTGCAAATTTAGTGATGTTGCAACAGCTGTTGATCATAGATATATTCTTCAGCACAGACATTTTATTTGTTTGAAATTTTTGTCCCATTTATAAAATGAATAAAAGTGTTGATGTTAAATGTCAAACATTAACTCCTTATGATTTTTTAATCCATTGTTGAAGAGTATATAAATGATAATTAAAGTACCTGTGGTTCTTTTTGTTTGCTCAACAATATACATGTAATGAAGTCCCAAAATTATTTGACAGTGTAATATTACTGTTAATTATGTATTAGTTAACTACTGTTCACTGATATCTTGTTATCATGCCTATGTTATATCTTCATGAGGTTGTTGGCTCAAATGGATTAAACAAATCTGTCTGTCTGTCAAAATAAAAAATCTACATTGCATTACAAGTTGGGTATTATAGCAATGTTTACAGGACAATAAAAGTGAATTTGAATTTGAAAAATGGCATTAGCATAGTTTAAATGGTGTGTATCCTTTGAGAGAGAGGGGTACATAGATACAAAGACCTAGAATACCAAATCATCACAGTATTGTTTATTGGAATATTAAAAGGTAGTATCTAAAATGCAAAGATTAAATTAAATAACTTCAAGAAGGCAATAAATTGAAACTGACATTATCTAACTACTGCTGAAGACTGTTCAAGTTTCAAAATGGTATCATATAAATGTCATAGTGATTGCCCAGAGTTCATGGGTTTTCTGTCCTTTTCTTGTTTCAGTGTATATTATAGGGCAATGTGATTTCTCCTTTTTGGTGAATAAGTTGACACGGGAACTGGCTTTGAACCCTCCAATTATAAAACAGTCATGGTAACACAGAGCACAGATATGGTTTAAGAATAATAATACTCCTCCCATTTGTAAATATATCACTTGGTGGGTATCAAATTTAGCTTGACCAGCTTGTAAAAAATATGTTTTCTATTGTCAGGCCTACATTATTAACGGACAATTTTCGGCATAGATCAGTACTTTGTAAATCTGGATGAGACATAGTACCTGTTAGAATTGAAACAGTCATGAGAAGCTGCCGGTACAACAAAGAAAATGTCCATGGTCAGATCTGAATGCCATGTTATACCTCATAGTCCTTTATGCAAACCTTTCTTTAGAGAGCGGAACACAGAGTTTTTCAAAATCAAATTACATCTTTATGTTGAAAGCTACTTTCACCAATTATATCTTGATCAGAGTACATGCCAACAGTTTAAAAAAATTAAACGAAATATCATTTATGTCACGTTAATGTCAATTTAACAAGTCGTGTGCCTTGACTTAAATGTACTTTTTAAAAACAGTTACTGATCAGTGACTCGTTCTGATCAAAGGGTGGGGATGGAGGCACGTGCCCTTATCCCAGTTGGCTTAGAAATGCTCTTTAAAATAGTCATTTTGATGTTGAAAATGTTATAATGTTAAATCTAATACACTAAAGTGTGCCCCGTCCCCTCTACCCTAACTCCTGAAGTATCTACACCAAGGTAGGACCCCCCGACCGACACACACACCTACCCCAGGTTCTGGATCCAGGCCTATATTATTCAGAAGATTCGTCACATAATAGCAATATTTCCAACTTCCAATATCATTTTGCATGATATCACATTACAATAACAAGACATCTAATAACCTTTACGCCAAAAACCCCAGTGGAAAACAAAACTAAATAAATGATGTTCGTTTTCACATACGGAATTTTTATTGGCAAGTTTTTTGCTTGACATTTTTACACAGGGAAATGGATTATTAATTTATATAGTGACCGATCAATGTTAAATATACAGGTTTAAACTAAGCTATATAGCGACGATGAATTCATTATTGCAAGCAACTTACTACACTATATTCATGAAGTAACTGAATCTGAAAAAAATATTTTACAGTTTTTTCCCAGTTGCGTCCCTTATCCCAATAATGCCTGAAAAGAAAGAAAATTATCATTTTTTGAAATTTTACCATTTGTCAGTAGTCGCTTTTTGTTTATGACTTTTTACCAAATTTCAATCTTACAGATTTACATTATTCACGAGTACAAGAAATCTTTTAACAGTATTTTTTATAATGTTATACCAGCTTACGCCAACCACTATCAAGAAGCGGGTCAATTTAAAGTTGTAGTCGAGACAACAGAAACAAATAGAAAATGAATTGCTTTGGTTTGAAGAAATGTTAAATTTCATCTAAAATTGTACCTTTAGATTGCAAATGTGATGCTTAATACTCTCTTGTTAATAAAACATCTATGATATTTACTTTTAAGAACGATTCACAATTATATATCTTGTTTCTTATATTCTGTTAAAATGCATGTACTGATCATTTTTTATATATGTTGCTCAAAACTGACGGGTTGATTTTGGAACAGCACGTGCCGGAATGATGGATATGATGGATCAGCGAAATTCATGCTGAGAAATATTCTTACAAAATTTACATCTAAATCAATCACACGTTCAAAAAATTCTATCCTTTCTTCAGATGAGAGACAGACTAAAAATTAATAAGGTACATTATACTCTGTATCAGTAAGAACGCGATTTCTCTACAGCTGAAGCGATTTTTGATGGTATGATGTTTATCAGATTGATGTACAAATAAGGTCTTGTTTCTCCCTTTTCTCTCTCTCTCGTTATACCCCACCTCCTCCTAAAAATATGACACAGAAAATACTAGCTTGCTAATTAAATAACATGATGTTCATTGCTTCTATTATAGTCTATTGGTGATTCAGGGTAATGATTATTGAACTGTGGTATTTCCATGATTGTCCCTTTGCAAGTATATGCAAATGAATAGGATATTTATACTAATTGGATTATCATTTCTGGACACTTGGTCAAGAGAAGTGTATCCAATCAAGAATTGGGATGGATAGGGGCTGTATGTAAAGCAGTACATTTAAATCATACAATTATGGAACGGATCAGTGGTCCAGTGGTAACGCGCTGGACTGGTAACCCAGGGGTATCGATCGCCCGCTCCTCCACTAACATTACTAATTGTCTTTCGGGTGAAACTTTAAACCGGGGTCCCATGTATCAGTGCTGTACACTGAGCATGCAAAAGAACAAGGGGTGTCTCTGGAATGGGATATTTTCTGTATCTTGCACTATCCCCCACAACATAAAAAAACTAATATCTGCAGGGGACGTCGCTCATATGGGCAATCGGTACCGACGATAAATAAACTCAAATAGATAGATAGAATAGATCATATACAATCGTAAATGACTTTTTAACGAAATCAATATACACAAAATCAAAGCACGATTAGAACCTTTTTTCTTTTACATTATGTGCCAAAGCAAAACCTAAAGGGTCTGTTTTAACTCAGATTGAAAACACTGACAGCTCAGAATCAGATGAGGAAATACAAGAGTCAGAGAAGTGCATTGTTTGCAAAAGGTTCAGTCCTGATACAAGTCAGAGGCCTTACATTATCATAGTGAAATGGGGCCAATGTGACCTATGTAAAGGATGGGTCCATCTGACATTCTGCAGTCCAGTAACGGTTTTAAGAAGAGGTGATTCTTTTGTTTGTCCCTCTTGCAACACAAAAACCCAAAAAAATTGATTAAAATGGACAAATAAGCATCCTGTAAATATGTTTGTGATGTTGTTTTTCCTTAAACAGTTCAATTTGACACGTTATTATACTTATACACTTTTGAACAGTTAGAATTTTTTAAGTAATACATCGACTTTTGCCTGGAACTGTACGAAAGGGAAGTCACTCTAAGGTGGTCGAATTTTGGTTGTAGAATTTCTGGATAGAGGGAAAGTAGGTCAACATGTTTTGAGGAGGATTATTAATAAATAACAAAAGGTAAGGGTCTCTTTTAGATATAGTTTTATGAATTACTTAACACCCTATACTTGCATTCAGTCCTTTTATACTTGCTGACAAATATCAAAATGGGCGTTTAAAAAAATCATGTTAGGTGGTCGAAAACTGGTTGTACCCACAGGGAATCGGTACGTAGGGGTTAACTGACCCTATACAAATACTTATAAACCACATTTCTTCCAAATCCTTTGAATACATGTTTATATATAAATACAAGGGAACCAACTCATCGGATTTCCTTTGTAGATCCATTTGGACACGGGTTCGCAACATCTTTCGCCTAGGTTCATTTTAACCAATCAGAAATCACCTCTGTATCGGAGACAACAACAACAATGGTTGCCGTATTCGTCGGCTTTCAGAAAAAGTAGTTTATGCCGAGAGGCTAAGGAGATTTAGAGAAAGACTGTTGCTAGTGAGAGAAGCATTTTTCTTCATTGTTTCGAACTGAACCAAGTGTTTTCGCCGAATACGCGTGAAGGCTGTTTTGCTTGAGGTGAAAAGTGTTGCGAACCCGTGTCCAAATGGACTTATAAAGGAAATCCGATGAGTTGGATCCCTTGTATTTATATAGTATTTAGAAGAAGTGTGGTTTATTAGTTACTTTAGGGTCATTTAACCCCTACGCAGCGATTCCCTGTGGTTGTACCGGGATATATTATTGCACTTGTCTTCGAGTTACTGCTTTTGTTTTCAACAAGTCTGTTTTTCCTGATATTGCATATTCTTCTAATGTCATTGCAAAGGACATAATAAGCATAATCCATGAATTTATTGCACTTAAAATCCACGCGTAAAAGATGTCCACGACTTCTTTATTTTTCTGTGTGAGTTGAGGCTGACGTGTGTAACATGTCTCTCTGCGATTTTATCAGTTATACTTGGCTCACAAGTATGCATTTCATAAAACTTTCCTAAATGTAATTTTATTAACGACCCTTGCGTCATACTGACATTTAAGAGATGCTCTCTAATCGCTCCTATTACCAAACGAGAGCCAATATTCGCAGATTCAAAGCATTCTCGTTTTATTGATGACACAAAGTGAGCTTCAATCGGACAGATACAACAGGTGTCAAGTAAATAGTTCATGATGATTTCTAGAAAAATACCGTTTCTAAGAATTTTTTGTGTGTTTCTACTTACAAAACTATCTTCTTCGTCAAATGTATCTTCCTCGTTGAATGATACATTTTGGAATACAAACGTGTCGGATGTTCGTTTGAATATGACAAACACTGACCTAAATGTGACGGATAATGACGACGATTTACATTTCATACTGGTTCCCGAAATTAATGACTACGAGATTCAACGAATAATGCCGATGGATTACGAAATAGACTTCGTGTTCGGGGATATAAATGTAATGAAAGATCTTTTCGGAGAACTGCTAACCAACTATGATAAACGGATAAGACCGATTAACGATCAGTCACGTGCAGTGAATGTTTCAACAAAGTTTGTTCCAATGAGCTTGCTAGAGTTAGACACAATGGGACAGAAGTTTTCCATCCTTGGTTATTTCCGAGTCTATTGGAATGACGAGCTTCTAATATGGCGCGAAGAGAACTATGCAAACACGAATAATGTTAAGATACCAACCAGAGAAATATGGACACCTAGTTTGATAATTATGAAGGTAAGGCATGGGCTTGTTTATTGTTCTGTCTTCTGTTCATTCATTTTTCCCTTAAGAACAAATATTACATATTGGACGATATAAAGTTTGTTCTTATCTAGCATATAGAGTTATACTCATTATCAATGAGGCTGATGATGTTCTGGGTATAAGTAAAAAGTGCTGTGAACCAGGTCAGTGTCTGAAAGCCGAAGAAAAATGCACTGCCATATTTAAAGGGATGTGTGTTCTTTAAACGAATTGTAATAGGATTAAAGCTTTTTTTTCTATCCAATTGTAATGCCATCTAAAAATTGAAAATGACCACATATTTTTAACTGGGCCTTCGTTTTCAGACCGTAAATGGTGATGGTGTTGTAGGTAGTATGAAGACAGATATTGCCAAAGTTTCTTCCAAGGGTGATGTACAGTGGGTCCCAGAAGGCATTTACAGGTATAGACGTGTGCATAGAACTAAGCACTTTGTCATTGTTTTACATGGCCTTTATATTAACTGCAGACACAGCATGGTTTAAATGGTAGTTTATTCTATATTATCAATGATAGCTAAAGACACATTTTCAAGCTTCAGCCTGGCGTTTCCCATTTAAACGCCGACGATAACAGTTGTAACATAATAACGTAATGTTCTACATAAATCTAGAGAGCTTTGAAAATAAATTTCTCGCAAAGGATTAAAAGACTCGACGATAGTATGACTGAAGTTTCTTTGTGATAATTTTCTTGTACTTTTAATTTGGTATATTTTTACGGGAAAAACATTTTTAAATAAACCTCTACTTAACATAGGATTTTCCGTTTCTGAATGTTTATTTTGATGTTATTTTTTTTTAATTAGTGTGGTGTGTGATGTGAATATTAAGTACTACCCTTTCGACAGGCAGATCTGTACGATAACGTACTACGTATCCGACGAAACCATCACAACTGTCTACCTCAGTCACAACGATGACGTCACATTAGAAGAATACACCGAGAACACAGGATGGGAAATCACGAAAATTGAAAAGAAACAGTACCTGAAGTACAACTCAAATTTCATCGATATTCGGTTCCACGTGCGAAGGCGTGCTGGTTTTACTACGTTCACTTTAATCATGCCGCTACTTATGCTCGCTTTCTTAAATATCTGCATTTTCCTCGTGCCCATTGGTTCAGGTGAAAAGGGGTCATTTGCTATAACTATCTTCTTATCCTATGGCATTTTCATAACTATTGTCAGTAACACATTACCTCAGAACTCTCTTCAAATTTCCTATTTCGTCTTATTTATCACTATTTTGCTGTTTTTAAGCGTGTTCTCTGTATTTTACACTGTTCTACAAGCTAAACTCGTCGCATCCATTGGTAAGCAACAATGTACTTGGAGTTGTTTTAGAACTAAACGGATAAAGATTAGTGAAACAGACGCTGAAAAAGGCAAGACTACGGAAGCCGATAATGGTAAGAACGTTACTGATAACGAGGTTTACACCTGGGCGGAATTTCTCGAGCGTGCTGATACCATTATATTCATACTTTTTCTCGCTGCAGTTGTCGTCTGCACTTTGACCTTCTTCTTCCTGATGTTACAGAATTAAATAAATCAATGAGAAACTAAAACGAAATACAACAGTAAAATCATCGATGGGTGAAAGCAAATATGACCAATCTGCTTATTTATATAGTAGGATTTAGAATCTTTTTGCATTCACAGTTCGTGATGTAAATCTTATTCCAACAATGATTGAACATTCTACTAATTGCTGATTGGTTCAATTTATGTTATTGATATTCAGATTGTTCTAGTCATATATAGCAGTATTTCAATGGTTGTTCGTACATCTCTTTTGTCCTGTAACTGTGGTAGAACACCTTGCACCGAATATAGTAGACTCAACAAGTCGTGAACAAGTCGCGAAGGCAAATATTTGTTAGAACAGATCAGATGTCTACATGAGTTTTCGGTTACAGTATAAAAAAATAGACAATTAGTGAGTCAAGCCACTGTCGCTGGTGTGTGGCGTATCCTTTTTTTTGAACTTACTATTTTATTCATATTACATGTATCTGACTATTATCATGACAAAACACCCCATTTACATTAATGTTTGAAAAAAAAAACATTCTTATGTGTACGTTTGTATGTTTCCTGTACTTACAGTATGGACGAAAAAGACATTCAAATGATCAGTGTCACAGTTAGAAAAATTATTTTATAAAATGTACAATATTTGCTTCAAACAGAAAACTATATCAAATTTAGATTATTTTTAATAGATTAGTCTATCTTAGTAATATTCACTTAATAGTACTTATTCCTGACTGATTGGATTTTTAAACAAAAAAGGACTTATCAATACATTCAAGGTTGCACTAGAAACAAAACAGTGACGTTTTTGTTAAACCTTCAATCTCTCAAGGTTTTGACCGACATGTAATATGTTAAATGTTTGTTTTGTATTTATGGTTGTGCTTTTATGTTGTTTGTTATTTCTTCTCCTCTGATATCAATGTTGTGTCATTGTCAATAAAACATCCAGCCAATACTGTATCCTTAGGTGTTCACGGAGCAGTTTTATTAGAGCGCTTTAGTTTGACATATTTCGAAATATCAAATCTTAGCAGTTGACAAAAAGAAAAAAAACATAGAACGGAGAAGAAAAAAATACAAAGGTGTCCACAAGTGTTAAAAGGGAAAAAAACAGAGCATATACATCATTACAAATGAAACGGATACACAAAATATGCTTTGAATGTAAAGACACCCATTTTTTTAAATAATTAATATAAAGTTTTATGTCTCGACGACATTAAAAATGCGAAGTAAATTTGTTTCTGACAAGGATATCTCCAGTCTGTTAACTGAGAATGAAACACACATACGCATAATTTATCTGAGATAATAGAGACCATCTATTGCACCCGTCAGTTTTCAACTAAAAGGAAAGTTCTCTCAAAAACCAGGTCAGTGTCTATCTTTTATCAACTAATAATAAATTCTAGTCCTGTGTCCAGTTATTTCATAACCCTTTGATGTATCAAAAATACAGAACAAACAGAAACATAGAAGCTGGCAGTATTCTGTCTTATTTGGATAATGATACCTGACCTTGACCTTAGAAACCCGACATGTGATAAACAATTGTTGCAAGTTAATGGCAGAGTTGTACACGGATGGACAGACAGACAGACAGACGAGCTTTGCGATTACTATTGCCCGCCTTCGGGCGCGTAAAACTTTATCCAGAAATATGACAAAACTATACCAAGCTTTTAACAAAGGTAAAAGAATAAATTATATTTGAAACCTATCTCAAAGAAATAAGAAGACTTTTTCCGAAGATAAACTTATGAGCAATACCTTTGCAAGTCTTATATTTCTTTACAACAGAATCCAGTCTTGACTAATAACGCGTGTATAGCTTGCTAAGTACATCTGGCATCAAACAGAAACAGCCAGCCATGAATAATCGGTATGTTGTAAGTCGTGGGCAAAACAAAACAAAACATAGAAACAGAAAGTCTTCCGTACAGTGGACTTTCCAAACAATTTAGTGATACCCGAAATTAAAATAGGTCTATTTCTTCAAGTTAGAACAGGAACAACTTTGAACATATCAGCAGTAGAGTAAAGCAAATCACCACGAGAAACAAACTCTTAGGTTACAACAGAACAGTGATACAGTTAAACAATTTAAAACATTTTAAATATATTTTCTTTACGTTTTCTGTTCTATCATATATAGGCCTATCATCTATTTTTTTCTGAAGCCGTTGTGCCATTTTCAAGCCAATATGTATCGGTGAAGATTATGTTAAGTACCCTTTCAGTTTGTAATATACCCCTTTTCCATTTATGTTTGACATGACAACTCGCTTGCTGATACAAAAATGGCGGCGGTATAGTACCCATTCTTTAATAAAGAGCGTGTAACTTACCGAGAATATTTGAGACTAAATTGTATGTGTTATTTCCCCTCGCTGTTTCTATTCGATATGGAGACTATTCTTTGTAATTCATTTATTATTTTAAAATACAGTCTAACCTGTCTTAAGAGACCACACAGGGGAGAAGGGAAATTTGGCCTTTTAAGACAGGTGGTCTCTTAACTAAGGATTTGTGATGGAAACGTTACAATCTGAATTACACCATATTCTTTTCAATACATTTAATGTTGTACTTTTTAAAATGTTAATGTACATTGTGAAACATATAAATACTGAATGTATGCACATTAAAATGATCTTATACGAATAAAGCTACAGGAAATTATAACATTGACTTTTTATGCCAATATTCCACAAATAAAATTCAACCCTGTACTATACACAGTATATTAAAATGTTTTTTATGCAATAAAATTGTAAAAAGAACTTGACTGTCCATGTATGGCTTTAAAAAGTCATAAAAATGTCTGATATTTTGACTTGTTTACGTTCCATCTACAAAGAAATAAAGTGTTCCTCGATTTCTGCAAGATGTTGTATAATGTCAGAGCTACCTTTAGACAGAGCAAAGTCATTTGCCTCTGCACATGAAATGGCATTCGTTTCTGTATTTTCATTATTATTATCATCATCATTATCATTATCACCTTTATCATCACTGCCTACTAAAGACTACAAGTTTCCAGCTGACTGATTAGCCAATAAAATTGTTTTGACCATTTACCGGTCGCATAGCAACGTTAAGATGGTGCAATATTAAGGTCGGTAGGGGTCGTTGAACTAAGTTAAATTAATCAATAAAAACGCTCGGGAGGAATTTGTAATGGTCGTATAAGGCAGGGAATCGCTTGTGAAAGGTGGTCGGATGGGCAGGTTAGACTGCATGATGAATCATATGTTGCAGGAACTAGTTTTCCAATCGATAATAAATAGCTTGAATTTTGTAACGTACCTTGACAGATTTCTTTTTAATATTTTGTAGCTTCATTTTCGGCTAATTTTTAATTGAAATATGTTATAATGGTAAATGATAAAATGAATTAATGCAAACATTCTCAGTATGTAAAGCAAATTATCGTGTTCAAATGCAGGAAAGTATGCCTTTGTATATCTATATATATTTTTTAAGAGTTTAAATCTTGCCTCTTGAATCATATGATTTTCGTGAATCTTATGTTAATTGTACATTAAAGCGATATGATATAATAACATGTCCCTGATTTATTGTAATTTAACATATTTCAATATAATATCTGCTAATATAAGCAGCATATTTATCATCCTACAATCACTTGCTGAATATGCTGAACACTTGGTCATTTCCAAAAACAAATACTTAAAAAGAGGTCAGCTAAACCGATTTGGATCAGAGATATAATGACCAAAAAAATGCAGTGTTTTAGTCGTAACATTCAACCAACTTTATTTTCCGATCAAATTTGTCATAAAAAATATTATTTTGAACGAATGAGAATTTTTGTCAATAAGACATAGTAAAAATGTACGAACGCTCAAAGTCACCTCAGTGGATCTGTGTATTTCTTTTGCATAGAGCTCTTACGATGGGTAGAACAGTCGATGTTGACGATGATAAAGCAAATATTCTAAATTAAATGTTACAGAAATGCGAATATTCGACTTCAAATTAATCATATAACTTATACAGACGCTTATAATTTAGTACATCTTATTTAGTCAGGATCAAATTTCCACATCAACTATACCTGACATAACGAGAAAGAAGAACAAGCTTACTGCACAATAAGAGGACTGATCAATAAAAAAAGGCAAGAAATGTTAAATAATAGAATCATTTAAAACGTTACTTAACAAAATAATATAGTTTATTACTTTAAAGTAGTTCTACCACACAGGTTCTGATGGTAAAATACAATTCAAATCGTACAAAAACTGACACATCTGTATTTATAACCTTACACCACTGTTTTCAAGAAACTACCAAAATCAGCTCAAACCAAAATGTCTAACACAATACACGTTTACATTAGCCAATACCTTCTATAATGATCTTGAAACACGAAGTAGCGTACTGATTTCCAAGGAACAAACACAAGGAAATCCAAACAGTACTTGTTATTCAATACAATACAACACAATAAAACAACAACAGTATACAATACAAGGAATTATATAATATTCTTCCTACAACGTCATTTAGGAGTACTCCAGAAACATTTTTTGTAAGATTTATTCAGCAAGCAAATGAGAGATTAAACGATAATCGGCGTTAGTGTAAATTACACAGGTAAACTACAAGTAGATAGAATTGGACTTTATAGTTAAGGCATGCTGTAAATAAAATTTCTGTACGTAAACTAAACCCCTGTCCGAAAAGCAGTCATTTTGCTTTCAACACTTACTTATGCGATTCTTAGCCTGGTTCCAATGTGTCAGGGGCAGATAATTCAGACTAATGAGATTCTGTGCTCGAAAGTCATCCTTAAGTTAATATTACAGTCACAGCTTTTATATTTTACATCATTCACTATGAAAGCCCATCATAGGTAACATTAGCCGTTATAACAGACAACTAGCTTTGTCTACAGGAATTTTAGGCACTGCTGAGTTATCTACCTTGTTATTTTCAAAGTGACAACTTTGTCGACGTTCTGATCAAAATGTGTTGTATATTTTTAAACCGTTCATAAAGATATTTCAAACCACTCATGGTTGCACGTTTCTGGCCGTAATCTCTACATTCAAACAAGATTTCGAATTCTCTGTAACAAAATGTAAAGAAAAAGTAGAACGTTTTCTGACTGAATAGCGTGAACAGGAATAATAGTGAAGTATATATGGTTCAGACAAAAACAAAAAAACAAAAAAAAAAAAAAAAAAAACGAAAAAACATATTTTTACATTTCTTTTCTCATGCGCCCTCTTACCGTTTTTACCGTTATATAATGGAGGTACTAAAGTTTATAACTGAAATGTGATGTCAACCTCTCTCTCAGTATAAAGTGGGTTTTTTTCTCATTTATTTTATTCTTTATTAACAGAAAAAAGCGTATATATGTTTGTGAACTGCAAATTATCACATGTTTACAATATATATTATCATAAAAGTTCAATAAGCATTATCTTAGCAAGCTAGACAAATTTACTATGTAGCATTTCAATTCTCTTTCTTCAAGACAGTTAGACAAATGGTGACTTATAGCAGAAAGTTACAGCTAAATATGCTGTGCTCTACGCAAAAACAAACGAAGCATAAACATGCTAAAAGGTTTCTAACATTTAAGCAGAAACTATAGAAAATACAGGTTTATGATGTCATATTATCTAGTTGGTCCAGTTCAGTTTAAATCATTCCTTTTCTCTATCTTATTTCTAATACGGGACCATCCTTTGCCTCGAATCTTTAGTGTTTTTTTTTTCCATTTTCACTCACAATATTATCCAGTTCCTCACAATTTCTCTTTTTCATTCACATTTGGTATCCATTTCTTATTTTTCTTTTCGAATTCCTTTTTCTGTATTCTTTCTATGTGTCCCTTACAGATATTTCTGACCACCAGCTTTGTTTTTCCCCTAAAACTCCAGTATAAACCAGTGATTTATCTTTTTATTAACATATACATCTAAGCTCAGTACAATGTCCTCTAATGAGTTATTGAAAGCACATCCTTACAAGTGAATTGCTGGGGAAAAACTGTCAAATCTTTCCAGGACAATGTCTTCATTTGTAACTTGAGGATGGAGACATTGAGTTCCATAGTTGAGATTTGTTTTGTTTCTGTATGTCCAACACGTGGTCTTATTAGTGAAATAGTCTTAATGGTGGAGTTGATTTGTTTTAAATTTTAGACTTTGTTTCTTTCAAATTTTATTTTCTCATAAATAATCAAAGATGTTTTAGTTGGTATTTACTGTACTCTGCAAATGTCTAAAAGAAAGGTCTCATTCTAAACAATATATAAATAAAAACATAATTTTTCTAATGTAATTTTCATTTTTCGTCGCAACAATATTTATTCACATCCTCTTATCAACATCAATAACCAGTAACTTTCCATCTTTCATATCCTACGTAGTATAGTACATCTTGGTGTGGAGTTTTCAGCAGAACCGAAGCTTCAGAGTTTAGATGTATTCTTGTTTCTGATAAAATTCCAAAAAGGACCAAAATAGGGAGACGTGCATGTCAAGAGCTTGACCTCTATAACAGTTACTTTACATTTTAATTAAGTAAATACTCTAATACTTGGAGTCTCAATGATGTGGACCTTAGTAAGGAAATACTTGTAGACAGTTTTTTTTCAAATGTAACATTTGTCTGCAGTGCTGGCATAAGTGTTAACCATTAACACTGTACCTGAGGCGCAAACCTCGTTTAGGCTGTTCTACGAAGGTTTTCTGAAAGTTCCTCGCTGAAACGTGTGCAAGAGCTGAACTGCCATCTACTCAACTGAACCATACGGAAGCTAACTGCTTTATATTCAGTTCATAATTCTTTTAGTCAATTAAGTTGTTCCATCAGTCACTATCTGTTAAGCAAGTCCAAAATTTAGACTTTTGACTGTAGATGCTACTCCGTCTGTCATGTTTAAAATTCTCAAAAGTATGTCTGTTTTTTTTTTTTATCTTGATAAGTCTAAGTCTCATTTAACGGTATTGTTAATGGAAATCAAAATAAGAAAATATAAAAAGAATGTAAATAAACTTGTTGATGCTGAGGTTATCTGACATTTGACCAGTAAACATAACTACATATAAATATATGTATGAAAATCTGATCATCACACAAGATGAGAAACCAGAGGCAGCAATTTTTCTTAAAGAGGCTGTACTCCAGGTTTGACATAAAACATTTTTTTCATAAATTATATGCCGTGAGATTATAACAACATAATATTTTACTTCAAAACTGATTATAAAAGTCAAATTAGAATCAAAAAAATATTTTCGCTCCAGCCTGATTTGAACTCTGGACCCCTCATGTTAACAAATATTTCCAACGTTTTTACTGTCACCACCATCGCCGCATGTGATATTACAGATATTTACTTTAAATTTTATACGATATAGTTATACCGTCGCGTTACGGTATAGCACTTTGAAAGGGAAAAAAATCAATTTATAATGAAGTTATTTGACTTATTTTTTGTTAGTAAGTTATTTTTTAAGCATTAGTAATAAATATTACAAGAAATTTATAATACAAGAAAACTTTCTTTTTTTGTCATCTGGAGCACAGCCCCTTTAAGACCAGAAGTGCTTCTTCTTTCTTAATCTAGTCATCATTGTAGACATTCTCCGGAAATATTTCTACCTTGATAACTGTTAAATGACCATGTGCCTGTTTTGCATGTATCATTTTGGTTATTTGTCCATTATTTGTTTGATAACACTGGTTGTGCTTCTGTTCATTTGCCTTTTTAATGGCCTGTTTTACTCCATTATCTGAACATGAAATACTCTTTGAAGACGCTATACTGGTACATTGTATTATATCAATTAACCGGAAAATGTTTTCCGGACACTTTACAAATAAACTTCAACTAATTGTTTTCTTTTGATGTGGATTTGAAATGTTTGCAGTAGTAGCAAGCAGGCTGTCTACATTTCTATGACTGTACTGGAAATGTCTCTTCAAAGTAAACACCATTCTAAATAAGGCTTTTACTCTTGTTTTTCACCAGATATGTTGTTTAAAGATGTTAAAGATCGGCATGTTACTCGGTTACTTTCAAATGATAAAGAAAACATGCATCAGCACCTAGATTTTAAATAAACTGACCTCAGGTTGTAGCTCTGAACAAATTTGAATGATCTGTTTTGTATCTTTTATCATTACATGTTTAATGTTAATTTAAAAGGAAAGATAACATAAGGCTTATTCAGTGAATGTATGAAAGTTTAGATATATAAAACAAATCACTTCACAGGTTTTCTAAGCATTTCGTATATATTTTTACATGTTTAGCTTTGTCTATTTAGTCTTGTTTTGGTGCCGGTATATTATGTAACATATTCTGTTGTTACTATGAGGCGAGGGTATACTGAATATACGACTCATAATGTAAACCTTTTTTAAATATTTATTTTATTCCACATGTTTCTCTTTCTTAAATCAACTTCTTCAAATGTTGCTCCAAATAATTAGGACCCAGAATGCGCTGTCTCGCTTGCCATTTTCCGTGTAAAACTAGGTAAAACATTTTATCGAGTTGCATGAAATATGTGTGAACAAAATGTTCTGCTCTTTGTTTAGCCTGCACACTTATAATTTTGGAGTGTTTTA